>OY039082.1:4098233-5453477 GCA_955850985.1 Elophila nymphaeata | reverse complement strand
TGTCATTGCGCGACAATACTATTTTAGCGTTTAACATAATGCTAAGACTAAGGTGTTTAATCAGTGTGTCCTACCAGTAATGACCTATGCAGCGAAAACGTGGTCACTTACCAGAGGATTAGTCCACAAATTTAAGCTCGCGTGCTATGGAAAGGGCTATGCTTGGTATCTCGCTAAGAGACAGGGTACGTAACGAGCACATTCGTCACCGAACGAAAGTTATCGACATAGCCCAAAGAATAAGTACGCTGAAGTGGCAATGGGCTCGTCATGTCTGCCGGAGAACCGACACCCGTTGGAGCAGACGAATCCTGGAGTGGAGACCACGTTTAGGCAAAAGTAGTGTAGGGCGCCCTGCGACCCGTTGGTCTGATGACCTTAGGAGGACTGCTGGCAGCGGCTGGATGCAGGAAGCCCAGGATAGAAAAAGATGGCGTGACATGACGGAGGCCTACGTTCAGCAGTGGACGGACACAGGCTGGACTTGACTTGACTATAATAGCAACACTAAGGCCAACAGGCAACAAGTGTTGTCTGTTTTGATGTGCAATTTCGGCGCCCCTATGACATAGCTTTAAACACCCTTCTTTTTTGTTGGAGGTTAATTAATATTCGACCAAGCCTCATTTGTCAATATTTATTTCTGTTAGTTCCCGTAAACAGATACAAATATAACCTCAGTGTGAGACGTAATCCAGGTGGGACCATTTACAACTGTCAGTAAACCATCAATTTTCGTCTCAAGACAGGGATTTATGTGTCCCGTACATATTAACTGACGGGAGTATGACAGAGTACGGTTACTGACACGCGAAACCTCTCTAAATTAGTGTTCTCTTTAAAAACGGAGGAGCATCTCAATTTGTCTGTATTTTTTATGTTTGTTACCTCATAACTCTACTGGGTGTACCGATTTTAAAGATTCTTTCGAACTTTAGAACACTTTTCGAGTTATTCCTCATAATGCTTATTTAATTGACATCAATGATATCGTAATCTTATCACTTGTGTGTCTAAAAATATCTCGAGATAGTTTCCTGAAAATTTCTATACTTAAAACACTAAAAAGCAAAAATAAATTATTTCTTAATAAATAAAACCGCATTGAAAACTAATAACAGAAATAATTTTTTTTGTTAAAAATAAAGTTAAAAATGTTTTTTGAGGTCGGTGCCAACCTTAATATTTGTAATAAACGTTGTCACTAGTATTCGGGACCGACCTCAAAAAACATTTAGATTATTATAAAAAAAAAATATATCCGTTTTTAGTTTTGAAGGCGGTTTTTTTATTTAAAAATAATTTTTGTTCATGAAGAGTGGCTGTTACTCAAAATCATCTCAGCAGTTCAGGCTTAGTCCAGCCAAATGTTGTTTATAAGTAGCTCACATTATTACGTCGATTCTAAATCTAATTGGGATAAGGGCAGGCAATGGTTTGTGAAACATTCCAAGTAACAACTGGTTCGGCTTCAGTTATTCCAGTTTAATCCCAATAACGAGCCAATCATGCTCTTGACAATCTTCAAAAATCCCAGGTCCGGAGAGTTACAGAGAGATTTATACCTATAAAAATAATAGATTAAATTCGTACCTAATCTGATAGGTAAACGTAAATTTCTAATATGTGTCCCGGTGTAAAGAATCTCTATAAAATCCTACAGCGGTATTTGCTATCGCTGTGGGTAGAGAACAACGCTGCGGTATGAGTTGTTCTTACTGATTAAATCTAAAAGAAAAATACATGTTATTTTCATACTGGATAGCGATGAAGAGGAGGCATTATAGACGCACTACGGTGACGTCCGACAAAACTTGTTTCGCATATCAAGCGAAATGATATCGCCTACCCAGGCGATAACATGGATTGCGCTTTTGCACTAGCTGCGAAACTGTATACAAATTCTAATATCTAGGAATATCGCTTGATATTTATCTTTCGAATTTCAGGTATATCTGAACACGTTTATATTTTATACTTCTTTTACTATGTTAGGTAATATTTTATCTATTATATTTTTTCCAGGACTAACGATGGCATGTTTGTTTCTGTAAGAACATTAAGCTGTACCAATATTTTTATTGTACTAACTGAATTTCACAAACGAACCGCGACACAAATTTTTTGGGGAACTTGAAAGTTATGCTGAATACATATAAAACTTTAAACTTGTAGTTTACTTTGGGGGTACGCCAGACGAGGACTTGAGGCGTTCCGTTTGGGTAGAATATTAAAAGTTAATTATGTTTGTTCCAAGCTTTCAGAAATATTTTTCAGAAACTTTAGTTTGAAGAGAATTAATCTTCTAACTACCTGTGACTACTCAGTGGACTGTGGTCTAAATGGCCCACCCACTGGGTTCTAAAGGTACTCAGGAGAGTATCAATTTATGCTCGGTTAGGATGTTAGCATGGCTTTTTAGGCCCGAAGGGCTACCACCATCTTTTCTAAGTCTGTCGCTATAGCAATAATTTTAATAGCCTTGTGTTTCGATAGCTAATGATCACTTAGGCATTCCCTTTATTTTTTAAGGTGGAGAATGGTGCGTATTGTGGACAACCAGGCATCTCGACTGGGATTGATTTGACGTCGTGAGGTACAATAGCGGAGTGCTGGAGCTGTATATCAGCTGATATAAGTCATAAAAAAGTTGTACAAGCGATGCAGAGTGATGCCACATTTCTTCGTAATGTCATAGTGTCAAGCCGATCAGAAAGGGGTTCGTCAACAATTTGAGTTGCGAGTGATTGAGGGTTTCTGATGAAGTTTACTTCCACTTATTGCCTTATCATCACTTTCCATCCACTTACCCTGGTCTCAATTTATTTGGGATTGGTGCATTAAGTTACCACACTGCTATAGGTTTGTAACGTGGTACTAATCATTGAGATGTTATAGGACCCTACTATGGGTCCGTTCGCGCTTCCACGCATATGCCCTAGTCTAGGGCAGCGTATGTACCTCCCTCTCTCCTGAGGGGGGGGGGGGGGGTCTGATGACGGGTTTCCATACAAAATGTCATCCCTTTTTACCCCCTTGGGATTTCGAAAAATCCTTAAACCTTGCCTACATCATAAAAGAAAGCTCTGTGCAAAATTTCAACTATCTAGGTCTAAGGGTATGTATGGCCTGAGCTCACTCAGTCAGTCGGCAGTTGCCTTTTATCTAAATAGATTATAAAGCTGAAGAGTTTGTTTGTTTGAACGCTCTAATCTCAGGAACTACAGATTCAAATTGAAAATTCTTTTCGTGTTGGATAGTCCATTTATCGAGGAAGGCTATGCTATGTAACATCGCGGGTGCAGCTGGTCGTATCTATACGGAACGTAGCGCATCTTCTGTCTTTCATAGTAAAAAGAGACGGCGTCCCCTTTCCAAGCTGATAAGTGTGCCTTAATTCTTATCCAATCTTTATGATATTTTTATTAATAGAATGTTTTAACATACTTACTAAAAAACAAAAAACTATTATCTGTAAGTTTCACTTTTTTTTTCAAAAAAACTTTATATTAGGGGTTTAAGTATGAAATTGCCGTTTTGTATGGAGAATTTAACGAAAATTCCTTTTTCATACAAATATATTTGCGATTATTTAAGGAACCACAAATCTAAAAATTACACAAAGTAATTTTGTGGATATATTAAGACAACATTAAGCTATAGGATACTTAGAGAAAAAAATTGGGAATTGATACCTGTAAAAAAATATTCATATTTTTATAACGGAGACGGACACCTTTTAGGACGAGCTGTTTTTGAAGATGTATTTCTAGTGAAAAAATAAAAATAAGAATAAAATTTTATACATAAATATAAGTCCCTGTAATGAAGTTTAAAATAAAAAAAGAATAATGGACATAGCTATTGTATTAAAGGAATTATACACTAATGAATAATGAGGAAAAAAACGGCAATTTCATACTTTAACCCCTATTATAAGTCGAATTTTGAGAAAATTAACACGTACAGATATACATTTTTTATTTTTATTATAAACATTCCAATACATCAAAAGATCGGATAAGAAATAACGTTTGTATGCAGACTATCCTCTTAGCGCTCTCGGTACCGCCTCAGAGTGTGCTGCGCTTCAACATCCGTCTCTTATAAGATATTGGGTCAATATGCTCGCTGCGTGCATCATTAAACAGACCCAAATTGCCAGATGTTCCTCAGTTAATGCGGTTTATCGACAAACACTTTTCTTATCCGATTAAGTAGCCTTATGGCCGAGAAATAGACCTCCTCTGTAAGTAAACAGTGTCAGTTTTCTTTGTATTATTTGTGTGTGGTCTTACCTATTTATTTTTACTCTTCTGAGAAATAATATATTTGTAGATAATTAAGATATATATTAAAACATCAGAAAAGACGTATAGGATCTCATTTCAATTATGTGTTTTGGTTGTTTCATCATTGTTTCAGAATACTATCAATTACGCAGTGATTTAATTGTTATTTTTCAATAAAAGGTTTTTTTTTTATTGTATTGTTCAATACATAGAACTCTCTATGTACTGAACAATAAAGTATAAAAAAAATACTTTATATGCTGTTACTTTTCAGCCTCTAAGGCTTATTCAAGCTGCGGGTGTGTGGCTTTTGATGTCAAGTCCCCTTGGCATTCGAAGTCACATGCCATCGTCGAGTTGTTTTTGTTTCCCCACCACGACTATTTTCTGACACGACCGCACCCCGAGTCCCCCGGGTGCGCTCCGATGGCTGCTCCCGGTGTCCTCGTCAGGAGAACGCGCCAGGTCGAGCAGCCGTCGGTAGAGGAGTTGCTGCTGGCCACCAATTAGTGCAAGGAGTGCCTAGACGGGCAGCGTTGAAGCGGAGAATTTATTCCGTAATATAAGGTAGTTGGTGCAGCCATTCGCTGAATTTTGTAAACAATTAAGCGTCAATCTAGGGGAGGTAGAACGCACTGACACTGACCTGATAGCTGGCGCTCGGCGATTTTCTCCGGCCTCCAAATATGACACTGCTTTCTTGGGTTAAGTGTACAGAACAAATGGTCACCACAAAAGTATTATTTGATTATAAATTAGGTAAATTTCACTACCACAAACATACGCGGGCCCGGTATCGTCTATTTCACGGAGTAATTATTAGTAAGTAGTTGTTATTACGACGCTTCTTCCGTCCGTACCAACTATCGTATGCATCGCTGTTAACGCAGCCGGCCATCCACCTTTTAGCATGTCACGTGTCTTCTCACGCTCGGCTTCTCATTGGTCGATTTGCCACTCGAGCCGCAGATGTCAGTGCAAAGGAAGTACGAGAGAATTGCGGATAATCAAATGGAAGTTATTTTCCTAATTTCGTTCGTTAAATGGCGACACCAGTAGTATCATCTCAATGGGGCGTCAAATATTTGTAAAAATATTTCTTTCGGATCTTAGCATTTCTATTCTCTTTATTATTATTTCTGTGGCTGATACATAGTATAAATACTGTGCTTGGTACGTCTGTTTAAATCTTTATTGGTGGCTCGTTGAGGATCATTTGGAAGCTTGTCCTCACTCCGGACATCATGACGACATCCAAGTACAGTCATAAGTTTTATCTCCTTTTCTTCCCAACTTAGAAAAGTCAATTTTATACATTCCACTCTTTTATTGTTGTTGAGCAGAAACCCAGTACAGCCTAAATATGTAGTGGGGCTGCGCCGCAACGATTGATACAATTAATACTTTCAAAAGGCAATATATTATAACTAAAGCTTACTTGACGAACACGTAGAGTTAGTTGATCTGAACTGCCCTGACTGACAGTCTTACACGTCTATATAAACCAAATGTTATCATAAAATAGTATTTACTAATGTTGGGAATGGTAAACAATAATTATCATGAGAAAACTAAATAACAATTAGTTAATTCCTCTAGTACAAATAGCAATTACAAACAATAGCAACTAAGATAATCATTATGGGTTCAATGGTCACAAATACAATATTTGGGTACATTACATCCCTCCCTCCTTAAGAGAAAACATCACGTTTTCTTTACAACTAGATTTACTCTATTACATACTATTACATTACTATGCTTATACTTAGTTACAATTTCAATATCTTAAACTAATTTTATTATCATATGTTAAATGAATTATAAATCTTTTAACTGCGCTATTCTTGTACTTCGCCGCAGTGGTGTAGTAACTTCCGAAGTACTTTGTACATTTTCTAATTCTATATCGTTTTCATTTTTAGTATTATCTATTTTAAACGTGATACAATTAGTTATTCGGCTACAGCAGTTCCTTGTATCTTCTATAGCTAAAGTTCTATTTATTCCGTTACAAAGGAATTTTCTTTGATATATCCATCTACCAAATTTATATAATACATACAACCCTATTAATTTAATAATTGAAGAGATTATATATGCAAAATAAACATTATTGATTACTTTATGAAATGTCGATTCATTTTCAATTTCGTTAATTAACAAATCTATGTCATCTAATTTTCTACTAGCTATGTTCAAACTTTCAAAATCTAATCTATCGTGAATTTTAAGAGGAACAAAATTTAAATTACTTATATTTTTTTCTTTAACTTTGTCACAACAGCTATCCATGTTAATGTCTAGTGGTGGTAGAAAAGAATTAAAGGAACTTTCTAATCCTGTGGTTTCAGTTTGGATTACAATATTGGCTGTGTACAATTTACAATTTTCAGAAATGGAAATTATGCCAGTTTTATACAATTCTATATCAGTTGGTTCTCTATTTTTACAATTTAGTGTAGCTATAATTTTCTTAGGAGTAACAAACATCCAATTGTTTTTCTTATACATTTTATACCATTGCTCATTATTTATAATGCTAACTCTGGTGTCACATTCAATTGGAATTTTAGTATTAGCGAACATTAATTCAGTTTCACATATCTTATTACCGTGTACAGAATACAAAGGTGTGTTCAATTTACATATAAATTTCTCTGATACATGTTTACATTCTGACAATTTTTCAATACTAGCATAATGTAACTTGTTACTAGAAATCATAAAATTCTTAAAATTAGGTAATATAAAAATAAAATTATTGTCATTGTTCTGTATTGGAACGGGAACAACATTATATAAATCATAATCAATCTGTGTTATTAGTGGTACCTTAATAACAAATACAAGTCTATTATTCATATAATAAGAAACTAAACTAGAAATCTTTATAAATTCTGGTGTATTGCTATCAACTAATTCCATAGGGTACTTAGTTTGCGAAGGTAAATATGTTACTGTTTTCTTAAGCTCATTGATAAATTGTTCTGGAGTGATTATTGCTGGGTGGATATCATTATTTCGAGCAAACAAAATGGCATTAATTACAGTAGAAATTTCATTTTCTATTCCTGATGTTATTAAGGTTAATAAAGATAAATGTTCATCAATGTCTTGTTTTAGAGATAAATCGAAAAATTTTATAGATTCATTTTTTGTATGAGATGATAATAATTCTAAATTCTTATTAAATATTTTCTCGTTTTTCATTAAATCTGTTAAACTGTTATTGAAGTTGGCTATAGTAGTTTTAACTACATTGGATTGTGTTTTTAATAATGTTAGAACTTCATGTTCATTTTTAGACAACTTTTCAATTTCTTCATCATATTTTTTAGCGTCTTCCGAGTCTAAGGTTCCAAATAAAATTTTAAATACGTTTCCGATTCCATCTAAGTACGATCTTTTGACTCTAGTTTGATCTTGACCAGTTAACTCTTTTAATACAAGTCCTTGTTTATGCATTTGAGGTATTACTTGTTCTAGTATAATTATTGATGTTTGGCACATAGATAATTTGTTAATTTTGTCGTGGTTACACAGGTTTTTAGTTCGTTCAAAAGTGCTATCAATTAATTCTATCTTTCTATTAATGTTAGAAATATCAAGATATGTTACAAGATTCCATTCACTATCAAAATGATTTACTTTACTTATATGTTCAAAATAGATTCCTGCTTTTCCTACTTCACTTATATTATAAATACTTGCGAGAACGCTTGGCAGAAACACCATCCAGGCGAGGTGAGTCATTCTGCAACAATAGCGTGTTTTAATCGATTAACATGAACCTTAATATTTTTATTTTTAATTTTTATAGTGACATTTACAGGAGAATTTACTTCTATAATTTTATATGGTCCTAACCAATACGGTGAAAGTTTTTTTGATTTTCCTATCTTACTACCTACATTACTTATATATACCATATCATCTATTTTAAAGTCTATATCCTTACTTTTTTTATCATATATTTTCTTGTTGATTTCTTTAGATTCAATTAAATTATTTCGAGCTATTTTGCGTGATTTCTGTAATTTTAATTTTAATTCATCTATATAATTATCATAAGAATATTTAAATTCTGGTTCTTTAATTATAGAACTAGGTAACTTTGGTTTAATGCCAAACACTAATTCGAAAGGTGTAAAGTTTGTTGATGAATGAATACTAGTATTATACGAGAACATTGCAAAATCGATCCATTTATCCCAATTATTTTGTTCTTCATTAACATAATGTTTCAGATAATCCGCTAAAGTTAGGTGGCTTCTCTCTAAAGCACCATTCGACTGAGGATGATAAGCACTAGTGTTTATTTTCTTTATTTTAAATAATTTTGAAATTTCCTTCATTAGATTTGAAGTAAAATCTGCGCCTTGATCAGTTAAGAGAATATCTGGACTTCCAAATTTACATATGAAATGTCTAACAAAGTAATCCGCTATCGTTGTAGCATCATGTTGTGGTATACTATAAGCTTGAGAAAATTTTGTAAGATCATCTTGCAGTGTTAATATATATTTATTTCCGCTTTCTGTTATTGGTAATTGTCCTACAATATCTAATGCTATCTTTTCAAATGCTTCATTGGAAGTTGAGCTTATTTGCATTGGTTTTTTATTTCTCTTCCTATCTAGTTTGTTTTCTTGGCACGAGTTACATTTTTTTATAAACTCTTTTATATCTTTCTTCATTGTTGCCCACCGGAAATTGTTTCTGATTTTCTTATAGGTTTTATGAAATCCTATATGTCCAGAAATTAGGTTTGAATGATTTTCTTCCAAAATTAGTGGTATATCCTCTCTCCTTGGAGTTTTGATGGAGGAGTGATAAATTTTTATAATGATGTCAGTATCTCGGAAAATATAACGAAATATTGTCCTTATTTTGTGCCATTTAAGATTAAATTCTGAAAAATTATTTATGCATATTTCTCGTATATTATTTTGTATAACAATATGTTTTAAATTTTTAATACTTAGAAATATATCTTCATAAGTTACTTTATCCCAACTATTAATTCTGACAAACGAAAAGAATATTAACTTGTCTTTATTTGTTAGCTTTAGACAGTCGTAAAGTTTTGGGTTTTGTTTTTGTATTTTTTCAATTAAATCATCGTATTCTTTTAATTTTTCTTCATGAATGCTATCTAAATCACATGGGGTAAAAATTACTTTATTACTATTCTCGGGTATATTCTCGTTATATTCTTCTAATTTATTATTTAATATAGGTCTCCTTTTTAATTCTTCCAGAAAGAATGAATATGATTCTTTATTTTTTGTCATTATTTGTATTGCAGCTTCATTTCTTTCATTTAATTTAATTCTACTTAGCGCATCTGCGTTATTATTTAATTTCCCTTGTTTATATACTATTTCGTAATCATATTCTTCCAAAGCTAATCGCCATCTTACTAATCGTGAACCCGGATCTTTTACGTTAAATAACCATGTCAATGGCTTATGGTCAGTTATGATTTTAAATTTTCTCCCATACAAATAAGGTCTAAAATGTTTTATTGACCATACTATAGCAAGAAGTTCCTTTTCTGTTGTAGAATAGTTTATCTCTGCTTGATTTAACGTTCTACTAGCATAAGCGATTGGCAAGTCGTTTGTTGCAGGTCCTTGTGACAAAACACTGCCTATAGCGTAATTGCTTGCGTCGGTAGTTAAATTAAACGTTTCCTTGAAATTAGGATACTGTAAAATTGGTTCTTCACATAATTTATTTTTTAAAATTTCAAATGATTGTTGTTGTAGGCTCGTCCATAAGAAAGGTTCGTCCTTTTTTAATAATTTCGTTAATGGTTGACTAAGCTTACTGAAATTTTCTATGAATCTACGATAATATCCGGCCAAACCTAAGAATGCTTTGATTTCTTGTTGGTTCTTTGGTATTGGATAGTTATGAACTACATCTAATTTTTTGGGATCTGGTTTAACTCCATCTTGCGTTATTAAATGACCTAAATACATAACTTCGGTTTTTAAAAACTCGCACTTATCTGGTTGTAGTTTTAATCTATGTTGTGATAATTTGTCAAAAACGTCTTTTAATTTAATATTATGGTCTTGCAAAGAATGTCCATATACAACTATGTCATCCAAATAAACAAAGCATTTAATTCCTTGTAACCCTGCTAAAACGTTATTCATCAACCGTTGAAAAGTTGCTGGTGCATTTTTCAATCCAAAAGGCATACGCGTAAATTCGTAATGTCCTAGTGGTACACTAAACGCTGTTTTTGCTTGATCTTTAGGATGCATTTTTATTTGATGAAATCCTGATGACAAATCTAATGTTGTAAAATATTTGCTATGACCTAACTGATCTAAGATATCGTTTATTTGTGGTAATGGATAGACATCGCCTACACTTATATCATTTAATTTTCTAAAATCGATTACTAACCTCCATTTCTTTTTCCCTGAGGCATCGATTTTCTTTGGAACTACCCATACTGGAAAGTTCCATGGGCTATTGGAATGTTTAATTATACCGTCTTTTAATAGTTTATTTATTTGACTATTTACTTCTTCCTTTAAAGCTTCTGGATATCGGTACGACTTAGTATTTATTGTATTATCACTTGTTGTTGGTATCTCATGCATAACCGTATTATCTCATGCATAACCGTATCTGTTGCCGTCAAAACATCATTTTCTAATTGAAATATGTGATTATAATTTTGGCATAATTCTAAAATAGATTCCTTTTCTTCTTGGTTTAAATGACCTAATCTCAATGTTTGTTTTAATTTGTCTATACGGCTACTACTTACTATGTCCCTATTTATTTTATTTATTCTAATGCCCTTATTATCGCTCTCATTACTTAATGGCATCACAGCGACATTTAAATTATTTATCTTAATTACTTCATCAGTAGTATTCAAACATAAAGTTATTGCTTTCTTATCACGTACTTTAATAATACTTGGACACAAATATACCCCATCTCTTAATTTATTCTCAATAATTATACCCTCTCCTAATTCTGAATTAATAACATTAACAGTTATAACTTTTTCACATCGTGGCTCAATAATCACAAAATTATCTTCACATTCAATATATCTTTTATCATTCTTCGTTGTCTCATTACATATTATACCTTCATCATTTTTAGAGTCCTTACATCTCTTTGTAGATTTTTCGCTAACATTTATATGACTTTTTATTTCATCACTCTCTTTCACATTATTACTTACCTCATATTCGTTTTCATGATTCTTATCATATTGGTTTCCTTTAATCTCGTTGTGCATTTCCTCCTTGTCTTTCGCATATTGAACTCTTTCTCGCTCATTTTTGTATCTCTTATTATAATCCTTTTCGTATTCATTTATTCTTATCTGTTTATTCATTTCACTATTCACATGTCTAGCTCTTTCGTATCTATTTATTTTAGTCATTTCATTCGTTCCTCTTTTAACTCGGATTTTCTCACAGCTTATTCCTGAGCGTAATGGCGACTCGTAAACCGCACAGTCACTCTTAAGATCAAAATCTCTTTCAGACGTATCACTGAATATATTATCATGCTCTATTTTCAAACATTGACCTAATAATTCTATAGTACTATTATTATAATTAACTATGGCTTGCATTTTTTCCAAAAAATCACTACCTATTACACCGTCATATACAATAGGAAAATTATCAGGGACCACAGAAAGGGTATGAATAATGTCTTTTCCTCTTAGCTGTAATTTTATATCGGTGTGCCCTAGTGTTTCAATTGGAATTGCGTCAACATCTATACCTCTTAATTTTAATTTCTGACTATCATTAATAATGGCGTTTTCGTTTAGAGAACTTATTTTTATCAAACTCACTTCTGCACCCGTATCTATCAAAAATTTCCCTTCTCTATATTGAAACTGTTTACAACTTATCGTTACATAAATTGACAAACCCGTATTAATTATCCTAATTCGACCTTTAAGACTTAATGAGTTCTTGGACCGGTCGCTGTCTTTGAGCCTTGGTAGTTTAAATTACCCCTATTAGTGTTGTTTGCATTGAATCCATTGTTGTTGTAATGGTTTGTTTGAAATCTTCTGTTATTATTGTTACGATTCGTAATATTGGAATTTGAGTGGCAAGCGTCTCGTGAGCTTCCATTTTTATGCCAACAGTCGCGAGAAATATGACCTTTTTTATTGCAATTAAAACAAGTTGGTATATTTGTTTGAACCGTCCTTATCATAGCATTATTTTTACAGTGTAACGCTAGATGTCCTAATTTGTTACATTTAAAACATTTTTTTAAATTATTATTATGATTAGATTCAAACCTTTTTGGAGACATTTCAAAACGTG
Source organism: Elophila nymphaeata (assembly GCA_955850985.1). Lineage (NCBI taxonomy): Eukaryota > Metazoa > Arthropoda > Insecta > Lepidoptera > Crambidae > Elophila > Elophila nymphaeata. Next base: position 5,440,846 of record OY039082.1, on the reverse strand, counting down.
ATTTTATTTCTTGTTCTTCAGAAATCGCAATTGACACAGCTTCTTCAAAGTTTTTAGGTTTTTGAGCTTTTAATAAAATATGTAATTGTGGGTTAAGCCCGTTGATAAAAATATTTAATGCTTGATTCTTTAATAATTCTACATTAGCTTCCCTGGCTTCTTTTGTAAGTTGAGAATCTAAAGATTTAATTAATTTTATATAACAGTTTTCGATTCTGTTGGAATAGCTGACTACGTTTTCACTGTGGTTTTGTTTGCAGGAATTAAGTTCTAATTGCCACTGAGCGAATGTTCTCTTTTCGGCATAAGTTTCGAGTAAATGAGTTTTTAAGTCTACCCATGTATCAAAATTTCTATTTAATAAAGTAGATCTAAGGTTACCATCAATTTTTGATAAAACTACTGCGACAAACGCTTCGCTATATATAGGATTTAGTAATTTATAAGCGTTTTGACAATTATCTAGAAATACATGTAAATTAGCCTTATCCCCATTATATCTATTCATCATTCTTTCGGCCATGTTGATGTCGATGAATCCTGTAGCTCCATCATTTTTTTTTGATTCAGCCATATTTGAAGATAAAATAATGATGTAAGTGACTTACTTAGGTTCAGTATGGAACGGAGTTTTTCTCGCAGAATCTTCTTGTAGACCGAGTTGTTACTTGGTGTTTTTCTTCAAGAGACTTCTGGTTAACTGCTACTTTCTTGTCGTCGTTGCCCTTTTCTGTTATGTTGCCTTGAAGGATCTTGATTGTATTTCCGTTGCTTCTTAATCGTAGGCGGACTTCGATGTTATATCAAAATTCTTCTCCGCTTGGTACGAGTAAATTGCAGCTTGTCAGTATTGGATCCCACTTCTGACACCAATTTTATGTAGTGGGGCTGCGCCGCAACGATTGATACAATTAATACTTTCAAAAGGCAATATATTATAACTAAAGCTTACTTGACGAACACGTAGAGTTAGTTGATCTGAACTGCCCTGACTGACAGTCTTACACGTCTATATAAACCAAATGTTATCATAAAATAGTATTTACTAATGTTGGGAATGGTAAACAATAATTATCATGAGAAAACTAAATAACAATTAGTTAATTCCTCTAGTACAAATAGCAATTACAAACAATAGCAACTAAGATAATCATTATGGGTTCAATGGTCACAAATACAATATTTGGGTACATTACAAATAGTTACTAACTGTTTCTAATAGATAAGCCCCACGTTCCAACAGGCTCCCATGCAAACAGATCGCGAGCTCAAGTTTCTGGGTAAGCACCGCTTAAATGTAAACAGCACCCGTGTAAGTATACCAATTGTTTGCCAAACTAGGAACTGTGGGTATTATACAGTAAGTTTACTTTGCTGATACTAGAGGACGCGCGTGTAAATACATTGGCCGATTACGGAGTCGCATATACAAAGTTTGGAGCAAAATCAACATTTAACCTTCGTATTCGCGCGCAAATGCACTACACCTAACTCGCACACGGTGTCTCCGAATGACAAATCAAAAGTTCGTTATCTTTTAAAAACTACAAAATTGATGTAACCCCTGACATAAATTTATAGCTATGAACCATCTCGATTACGTCAGCTTTCAAACAAAAAAAAGCCGCATTAAAATTGGTCCATTCGCTTAGGAGCTACAATGCCACAGACAGATACACAGACATACATACACACAGACAGGTCAAACTAACACCCCTCTTTTTGCGTCAGATGTTAAAAAAATCAACACCATGAGATTGGGGAACAAAATAATAATCAATATTAATTATTTATTTTTTTATTGTTCTTAATTTAAAAAAATGTTTTAACACTTTATTGCACTTTGTAACATAAAAATAACAAACAAACAGTGATGCAGTTATGATTTAATAAAAACCTGGGAAAAAAATGTTTTTTAACCGCACTAAACAATGACAAAGCAAATAAGGTAGCTACCAAAAACTACTACTACTTAGGTGGTAGGTCTGTCTGTACGGTCGTCTGGGTAGGTACCACCGCCTTTCCGATTTCAGCCGTGAAACAGTTTGCTATATTTCGGATTGACGGAAAGGTAGCCAGTGTAATTACCGGGCCGTGTTGCCATACTATAGGGACTGAAAATCTGTACATCCGACAGCAAAATCCGTACAAATTCCGTACGTGCAAAAAATCTGAAACTCCGTACGAAATCCGTAGAAAAGAAACATAAAATTAAAAGCAAAAATCATTTATAACAACACAAATAATTACCAAACACACTACAGTACTTACATTACATTTCCAAACGAAAGAAAAATGCGTATGGGCGCGCTATTATGCAAAGTCAATAACAACAAAACGTAATTATAATGTATCTCTTTCATTCAATGGTATCATGTTTTCTCTGTCAGACAAAATGAAAGGTGCAGCGGTAATTCCCCGTCATAGACAACTAGTCGTCATAGAGAAGTGATTGTCTAGGATGGGGAACCACCTTTATCATAATTAAAGGGATGCCGAGCAAAGGAGAAAACAATATCGATATAGTTATTTATGTTGCATTTTAAAGCGTGAAAAATAATAGGTACTCAATATTTATAATAATTAAAAATCCGTACACATATCCTTACGCTATCTTTGTCCGTACGTAGTACCCTAAATTCCGTACGTGTACGGACAAATCCGTACTTATGGCAACACTGTTACCGGGCATGGAAGGCATTTCATCTTAGGCCTCAGAAAGACACCGCACCTTCAATAACAGGTAATTTTTCCTTGTTATTATATAGGCGAGAATCCACTTATGACCAGTGAGGCCGTCAGCTTGTTTGTCATCTAGATTTATAAACATGGTCGAAAAATGGTTTGCAAATTTTGACGGACAGCTAACATAATTATTTACATACTATCATCGCAATTTTAAAAAGAGTTTGTTAAAAAAAACCGCGCACTCATAGTGTTTATATTTATAAAGACAACAATAACGATTTTTTTATTTGTCGGTCTGAGAGACCAACGCGCGAGTATATGAAGGTTAGATTAGTCAGGATATTTAAGAAATAATTAAAATTGCAGGAACTTTCTTAATCATTTATTAAAATACTACTATTAATAATTTATTATTATACATGTACTGTACATTGCAATCGTACATGTCAATATTTAATAGAGTAGATATAATATTTTGTCTTCGAAATAAGATCAATAAAAATCAAAGATGGCTATGTTGCGTTATTTATATATATGCGTGTCAAACTTTATTGAAAGGCATTAGCTATTTATTGTTCGAATAATTTTAAAATGGAGTGTCCACTTTTGTCGTCTGGGTATAATATTTCATTTATGGAAATAACGAAAACAGTGAACAGCCATTTCATAAAATTAGACGTGTTCAATGAGGTTCATTGTAATTGCCGTTTAAGATTATTTTAAATAATTAAGATATAAATATAAGCAGTGTATATTTTATAACACTCCACGCAAGCGGATTTATGATAAGTTTTTTTGCTAGCCCATTCAATTATCACCATTTGCTGAGATCAAGCTAAACTTTTTACTTAGCATAAGTATCATAATAAAGGATCATATCCCAATTTAATTTATTATGTCTACAGTTGTCTACGTGAGTTTTGCTTCAAAGGCTCATGTTTGGCTCCCTCGCGAGTCGTTGGCGTTCTATTAATGTTCGTGGACTTCATAGTGAACTGATGCCTAGTAAATAACTGCTACATACTATTATAATCCCATAGTTGCTATGTCTATGCTGCAGTCTATGCTGCATGGTAAACAAAACTTATAGCGTAGGTGCTTCCTGTTAACCTTGATAGAATTATGAAGTTATGGAGTAAATAGCGTTACAATACAAATATGACGGGGATGTCGTCAGGATTTAGTTCGAATCACATCTCACATACGAATGCCGAGTCCATTTATCACAAAAAGGAGAACCAGAGTAGTGTCTGGGACTTGTGACCCTGTGAGTAGGTTTACCTAGGGCACATTTTACATTGCACCGGCACTCGCCTTCACTTCTCTCTAACTATTATCACACAACTGTCGGACATAGCTTCCACAAGCATTCCTAATACAACCATAGAAACGTGTGCGGTACGTCCATACAAAATGTATGAAAAAACGTGTACATTGGTTGTGGCCGCCACCTTTGACCCATTTGTGCGGAACCTTACAGTGACCAAAGTGTTGTGCACATTTTTTAATTCAATGGGAATTATTGGTCTTTGAGCTCAATATCTACTATAGATAGTAAGTAGGTACAGTCACGAGCACTAACAAGTATAACAAGCACATTTGACTCTTATTGCGTAGGAAATAAAGATGCTAAAATGGCAAAAGTGGATATATATTATTGCTCGTGACTATACATAAGTTCAAGACCAATATTTATTTTTCTTAGCCATATTTCTTTTATTGCATCCATATAACATTTTCGTAGCAGTCAAAAATAATTTTATGTAAGAAAACTTTATCAATATGTCAATTTCAACAGCCTATTGGTAATTTGAATAAGAATTAAGACTTGCACACAATGGTGAGTGGTGCCAAACGACCACGTTATTTTATATGGGGTGTGCTCGCCAAATGAAGGCACTTAATACTAAATCACTTAAATAGTACTTAATACAAAGATATAGCCGGGTTGTTGACATGCTTATACTTAACAAGAGGCGATACTGTTCCGAGCTGATAAGTGTGCTACGACCGTTAGAGTGTAATCACCCTGTGACCCTTTGTTGGTTGACTGAGTTAGCGTTCCCATTGAGGGTCCACATTACAATTTAAAGCTTTTCAATATGTCAGCCTACAGTAAAAGTTCTCAAACAATTGTAAATGGAACCATTTATTTGTAAAAGAAGACATTCAAAAGTTATAATCGGTTAAAGGTGCTGCCTCAATCGTGCCTGACGGTGTCCATATCTTATAATCTAGGTAAAATTTACAACTTCCACAAATGAACACTCAGTAAAAAATTAATAAAAATCATTTTATTAAATATCAATCCTTCCTGTCCACAGAATAAAAATTAGTAGCATGCAGAAGGTGGTCCCTCAATCGATCACCTTAAGTTCACATTAAGTGGTTCCCACAATAATACTTGAATGAATGAGCTATAGCAAAAGTGCTTGGACGATGGTAAACTCAAGCCTGTGAAATAAGCCATTCAACAGTTTCAAACGATTAAAGGTGGTCCCTGAATTGATTACTTACTTTTGGGTTGGAAGCTCTTTTTATGTAGGTGATGGTGTCGCAACCTGTCACTTCTTTTAGGAACTACCTGTCCCATCCCGATTATTAACTCAAGTATGCTTTAACTTATTGCAATCAAATTTAACATGCATGTATGACATCAAAATATAAGGTTTCTATCAACATTTGAGTAGTCGATCACGAAAGTTAACCAACCAAGTGGGCGGTCGGTACTCGGATGGGTGACCAAAATTTAACAAGCATGTATGATATCAAATTATAAGGCTTCTATCAACTTAAGAGTCGTTTTCGGTATACGAGAAAGTCAAGGGGAGACCACTCCCGATTTTTATTTTTTTTATTTTATGGTACGAAATGGCAAACAAGCGTGCGGCCTACCTGATATTAAGTGGTTACCGACACTTGCAATATTAAGGGTAAATCACTTAACTGCAAGTGCATAGCCATACTGGGGACTAAGATGATTTGCCTTCCATGCACAGTAATTTCACTGGCTACCTTTCCCTTCAATCCGAAACACAGCGAACTGCTTCGCGGCAGAAATAAAAATTGAAGTGTATTATGACTGTGGTCTTCTGTAATATAGATAGTTCGGGCGCTCCAAATTCGAGCGACTAGTGCCTTCAAATCAAATCAAAACAAAAATATTTTATACAACGTAGACTTTTACAAGTACTTGTTGACGTCATACATAGTTGTAATTAAATTAAATAACATTTATACTAAACTAATGCTAAAGCTGGTTCGGAAAACTAAGCCTACTGAGAAGAGCCAGCAAGAAACTCAGTAAGCTGTTGTCTGTAACTCCTTACTTCGACTACATTACCGTGTATCGAATAATTTCATAAAAATGATAATTACGAAACCATTTGGAGCATTGGTCATTTAGGAAACTAAATATTTTTTTCTGAATTTATTGCTTGCAAAATGTTGAGATATTAAAAAGAATTAACTAAATGTACCTACCAAAAATGGACAGCGTAGGATTTCTAACAGAAAAATCCTTTGCCATGCAACTTTTTTTTAATTTATGGCCTACATAACCAAACTTTCCTTAAAGATTTGACAGTTGTATCACTTTTTTTTTATTTTGTAGAGTCCATGACATTCACCCACCAAAATCCTACAATTGCACTTACATCGTTTTAGAATGAGTTAGTTTTGAAATTTTAAATTAAAACCTAAGGCCCGTATTACAGAGTGACACTCAGAAGTCAAACATGTCTTGAGAATCGTCTGTCACTTTCTATCACGCACAAAGTGATAAAGACGTAGGACGCTCAAGTCGGCGTTCATTCTTGAAACTTATTCTATAATACGAAAATTAGAATCAAAATTAAAGAAAATAAAAAAATACATGTGTTGAGTCTTTATTGTCTATTTTCCATCCGTAAATTAAAAAATACTATTAAAAAATGTAATGTTGTCACTTGATAATTACCATGTCCCTTTAGAAGCACTTAAGCGACCATGACTGATGAACAAATTTTTGTGTTCATCAACAAACCTTACAAGATTCGAACCCAAACCGCTGGTTCTGTAGGCAGTATTACTGACCATTCCACCCCCAGACAGAAATCAGGCAATTGTCTACTTTTTAACTTCTAGTATAACCTGAGTTAAATAATAGGATGGCTAGTTAAACAGCTTGACACCCGTACATTGGGCTCACGTTTTATGTTATGTATACAAGTGCGTCGTAAAGAAATAAATTCCAGGCTTTACTGGGCCCAGGGGACGTAATAATCTCTTACGAAAATAGAGACGAGCTTAATAAAAATCTATTTTAAGAATTGTACTTACTTGAAGCATTGAGATATATAAGATCAAGATATGATATTGACATTTAAGTTCACGTTAAGTTCATAAGCACACTCATCGGCTCGGAACTGTATCGCGGCTTTATAATATTTACCTTAGAAGCCTAATGTACGCCAGCGAGACGTACGCGAAATCGAATATTCGCTCTCTCTTTTGAACGGGTGAAGTTAGCGCATCGTGCAGTTCATTTAATTTAGTGCCCGGCGAGAGCTTGCCGACGGTGCCCAAGTCACTAAAGGCGGGTCCAGATATGATCATTTGCCCGATCCGATCAGCGTATCCGTCCGTATCAGCGTATCATGTATCAAGCCCCGTATCAAGTTGTGGACGCCTCCATTTTCTCCGTATGACAACCATATGAAACAGACATGACATGGGACGAGCCGTATCATAATGGCGTATCATGATCGCGTATCATCACCCGTCCACATATGCGATCATGATACGCGTTGACGATACGGATACGCTGATCGGATCGGGAAAATGATACATATCTGGACCCGGCTTCAGGTAAGTCCCTCCATTTTTGACTTTTTTTTTTTTTTTTTTTTTTTGTATCTGCGATCAGTCTTTTAAACTATGAGCAGATTCGTTGAGTGTAGAATGTCTGTGTGAAGGTATTCCCCAGTAGGAATATCTTCTTAATAAGTAATTAGCTCAATGATTAACGCCAAGTTCGAGGGTCCTGCGACGTTTCAAACGATTGATGCAGTCTGGTATGGTGAGCTGGGAGGCCAGTTGGTTAGGATGACTTTTCAGTCTACTCTGGTACTTATTTCCGCATGCCTTAATTTCCTCCTTCACTGACTTATGGAGGTATTTGCGAACTTATTTAAATAAATAAATATAACACGCCTGCGAGACGTATAATTAGGCTTTGTATAACTTTTTGATATCTATACAAATAGACTGGTCCAAAATGATAATAAGTCAAAAGTCGGATTATTTCTTAAGATTATCATACGTAAAAATGAATATTGTCAGAGATGTAGAGTACGGCGTTCCCCAAGGAACAATAAATTAGGACCTCTATTGTTTCTAATCTATATAAATGACTTGCCAAATTTCATTAAATATCCTATGACATTATTTGCTGATGATAGCACCGTCTTAGTAAAATGTAATAATAACTTGACATATGAAAATGAAATTAAATTGACATTAACTACTGTAATTAAATGGATGGACATGAATAATTTGCATATAAATTTAAATAAAACTAAAATAATACATTTTCGCCAAAATACTCAGACGCCAAATGTAATCGTAAGTTATGGTCACTCTGTTATGGAACCTGTAGAGTCTACAAAATTTTTAGGATGACACATTGATTATCAAACAAATTGGCTAACTCACACAATTGACTTATGTACTCGTGTAAATAAGTTCGTATACGCACTAAAATATTTATCTAGAGTAGCCAGCATAGAAACAGTATTAACCGCCTACAACGGATATGTTGCTTCCATACTTCGTTATGGAATCATTTTCTGGGGTAATTCCACTAATAAAATTGAAGTTTTTAAGAGTCAAAAAAAATGCATTAGAGCCATAATTTTTTTAAAAAGGACTGACAGCTGCAGACCTTACTTTATAGAACACAAAATACTAACTCTGACTTCTATTTATATTTATGAAACTGCTATGTTCGTCAGGAGAAGTCCACATCTTTTTCCAACAATATCCACTGGTCAAATAAAGGTCTCCAGACGTCATGGAAATAAGTTAATAAGTAAATAAGTGCACCGGTTAGAAAAACCGCTTTAAAGGGAAATAGCTTTTACTGTATGGCTCCAAAAATTTACAATAAATTGCCAAAAAGCCTTAAGGATACCAGCTTAACTATATTCCGTAAGGAGCTGCTATCACTTCTAATAAGTAAGGCCTATTATTCTTTGACTGAGTTTTTATCTGACAAATTTTAATTTAATTTTAATTTTGTGACATTATATATATTTTTAATTTTATATCTAATTTTATTGTAATTTGACATATATTTTTTTCTTAATTTGTAATAATATGAAAATTTCAACTATTAATTTTAATCAATGATATTCTGAAATTTATCAATGTTATAAAACTAAGATAGTTCTTACTTCCACCATTATGAGAAATTTGTATGCCTACTCATGGCCGAATATAGTGATACTACAATTTTATTATTTTGCACTACCATCTGTATATCTGTACCTGTGTTCACAAATAAATGATTTGATTGATTGATTGATTGATTGAGGTTTGCCTTTGTCTCGGGAACGCGTGGAGATATCGTGTTCAAAATAAAATCATATACTCAAGTCTAAAGTCCCTTGAAGCTGTGAATAAATCATTTTTTTAAGTTAACGCAAAAAAGATACGGCCGTTTATGCTACAAGATATACAAATTGGTACGGAACCCTCGCACTTGCTTCCCTTTTATGTAGGCAAAAGGGTATTGATCACCTTATACTCCGTCCACCAATCGCATTGCGCAACCGTGGTGGACTACAACCTAAACATTATTCGATGACAAGGAGAGTCCTTGAGTCCTACCCAGCAGAAGCTCGAATTATAAAGGCTGTTATGAATAATGCTGCAACTTGTTTTTTTCTATGTCAAGTGGTTGGCAGACAAGCATATGGCCTGCCTGCTGATAAGTAGCCACCGTTGTCTATAGAGGCTTGTAACACTGACGTAAAACTCGCGCATTACTTCCTACTTTCCCCTTCCTACCCCATGGAGCTATGGCGACCGTACTCATCAACAGAAACATAACATTAAAAAAATGTAGTGTTATTTGACTGTGTCCTTCTGGAAGGTCAAGGTAATTTCCTATAGTCTGGGGTCCACGTCCGGAAGCCTCCTCGTGGCGGACCCTGGTAACGTGGTGGGGAAACTTTCTCAGCGGGTGTGTGGCTTTTGATGTCAAGTGTGTCCCCTTGACATTCGAAGTCGCATGCCATCGTCGAGTTGTTTTCCCACCACGGCTAGTTACGGACGGCCCTTTTCAAGGCCACGACGCGCCTAAAGTCCCCCGGGTGCGGTCCGATGGCTGCTCCCGGTGTCCTCGTCGGGAGGACGCGCCAGGTTGAGCAGCCGTTGGTGGAGGAGTGGCTGCTGGCCACCAATTGGTGCAAGGAGTGCCTAGACGGGCAGCGTTGGGATGGTCTCGGTGTAGTTGCGCTCACGTACGCAGATTCCAGCCGTCCCGTAATACCGCACTGAAGGTCAGGCCGGGGAGGATGTTTAGTTTATAAAAAGGTAATATCCCAGTCTGGGCTGCTCCAGAATTGTGACTTGTAATTGACAAATGGCATGCCAGTCAGGAAACTGAACAAAGCTGATTAATGAAGTTCCTTCATATAATTTATTTTATGTGGAGATGTGGGGGCACGTCGCAAATTGTATGACACAGATTGATCAAAGCCTCCGCATTAAACAGGATGCCGAGTATGTCAAAGTAAGTACATCTGAGGTCAAATTAAAAATTTGGGGTAATCGGATTTATCTTTTGGTAATTGAAAATGATCAATGCAAGGAGTTTGTATGTTTAAATTGTTTTAAGGGATACGTATGTGGTTACGTACCTCAAAAGGAAGTCATATAGAATCAATTCGTTGTCCTTCTGGCTGACCAAACTCCTTTTCTCATGAACGAATGGACGACATTTTCGAAGATATAATAAGACGCGTCGGTGGCGTAGTGCGTAAAAGCCGGGAGGCACCGGTTCAAACGACGCCACGTACCAATGTAAACACAATTTTCGATTAAACGTACATAATGAATTCAAAATTTGAATTCATTATGTACGTTTAATCGACGCTTTTACGGTGAAGGAAAAAGACCGTGAGGAAACCTGCACACACCTATGAAGAAATAATTCTTAGGTTGTGTGTGAAGTCGACCAACCCGCACTTGGCCAGCGTGGTTGACTAAGGCCTAATCGCCCCTAATGTGGGGTAGGCTCGAGCCCCTCGGTGGGGACATTATATGAGCTGTTGATGATGATGATTAATGAAAACATTTTGGTCTGCAATCCATTAGAGTTGTGTAAAAAATCTAATTTGACTGGTTTCAATCTACTGGGGTTAGGTTGCTAAGCGACCGCTGTTATTTTTAATAATTTTATAATAATTGCTTGGCAAACAAACCTCAGTTAGCTTACTTTTACTAGTGAGTATAATATTGAAACCGGCCGTAGTCAAGTAATCAAAAATACGGCCATTTACGCACATTTTGAAAGAAAGAAAGAAAATACATTTATTGGCTTTCACAGAGCACGCTATTAATTATTAAAAATCTATAACAAACACATATATAAAGAAACTTAACGATAAAAACAATAATAATAAAAGAATACTAACAAATACACACATTATACAACAACCTATATACCTCTTTATGAGTAAGTAATTTGACACTTTCAAGGGAATCAAACAAACAATTAAATACTTTCAAAAACTGACAAGAAGCAATAGCATGTATAATAACAAGTAAAGGAGGCAAACAGGATAATAAAGGCTTGCATTACTTTTGCACTTCTAACCATTTAGCTTTTAGCAATGATACAGGATTGATATGTTTTTAGTACATTAAACAGCATCCACGTAAGCGGAGCCGCGAGCGTCCACTAGCACTATATTTTACAGTAAACTTTTATATGTACCGGAAACTTTATGATTCTTTGTAAAACCAAGGTCTAAACTCAGTAGCGTTTTACCTAGAGTTTTAGAGAGAAGGTTTAAACCCTGCGAACACATGAAAAATGAAAATGAAAATGAAAAAGCTATTTATTTAAATGGACTTTGCTAAGTACTTTTAACTCGTTAAGCCCCGTTCGCGCTCAGGAGCGCGAGAACACAATTAAAATCAATTGTGTCTGGATATTAATAATCGTCCAGGGATTAAATCGTCAAAAGCCCTACCACCATTTCGACGAAATAATTATTTTTCTTAAATAATTATTAGTATGCTACAATGCATGCTACAATTTCGTAATGATTTCAAAACATCATTACATGTCCATAGATATATCAATATGAATGAATAAATTACAATTTTAAATGCGTAAATTTGGGCAGATTTTACTCCCACGCATTTGGATCATTTAAATAATCATTTAACTTGTAATTAGCTTTTTTATATAATTTAGATTTTACAGTTTTTTTAAATTTATTAATAGGCAAGTCTCTAATATTCTTCGGAAGCTTATTGTAAAAACGTATACATTGGCCCATAAAGGAATTGCTTATTCTGTGGAGACGAGTTTTATATACAACCAAATCGTGTTTCTTCCTAGTATTTACATTGTGCGTATGACATTTCTCGGAAAAATTCATAATATTTTTCTTTACATATAGTAAGTTTTCCAGTATATATTGTGATGACACAGTCATAATATTTATCTCCTTGAACTTTTCTCTGAGGGAGTCACGCGGACCTAGTTGATAAATTGCTCTAACAGCCCGTTTTTGCAGCACAAAGATGGTATTAATATCTGCATCATCACATCATATACACATCGCAGTTGAAACCCATTTATCTGTCACGCTTGCAAAATAGGAAGCTTGTCCCACAGAATGTTTGTTGCAAAGGTTTAAAATACATACTCTTGTTCATTGCTAAAAATTATTTTGTATAAAACAATGTCATAATTATATTCTTAGTTTTCACAACGAGTAGCATTACGATATTGCTAATGATATTAGGTCCATCGGAACATTTGTCAAACCAATATCAAAGGACTTATGATAAGATAAAGATTTTGGGACTAATTGTGTAATGAATTAGCTCTATATTTGCTTATCTTGGGCATGTCTTCAGGCGTTGACCGGAGAGGGTTCTCCGGTCTGCGACTAAGGGCGGTATACGGTCTTTTCGGTATACGCATGCTACAGTTCGCGCTTCAAAAAACCGGACTCACGTACACGGGCGTATTAATGTAACATTAAATTAACCGTACAAACAGCCTTGTTTCCATTTTGTCTAGTGGTATATTAAATGAAGTATAATAATTATAGTACTGTGTACATTTTGTTTCATTGTGTGGTCACACTATTCTTTCTGTTTTCATGGGATTGAAAAAAAAATTATCTCAGCCAAGGTTTAAGAAACACAATATTTTAGATACGTAAGTATTATTTAGAAGAAACTTATTACTAAAAGTTGAGTACACTAGACTTTCTGATATTACTCTCGTCTAGCAACTGTAGACGCACAATGTCAGTAGACTTGAGGATTGAGGGACCAATTTTAATAATCACTATCTTCAAGTAGCGTCGATATTTTTTCCCATTTTTTTTTTATAAGAAATAAATTTGATTCGTTAATATTCACTAAAATAATAGGGGTTAAAGAATAAAATTGCCGATTTTTTCCTCATTATTCATTAGTGTATAATTCCTTTAATACAATAGCTATGTCCCTTATTCTTTTTTTTTTTTTTTTCACTAGAAATACACTTCAAAAACAGCCCGTCCTAAGAGGTGCCAGTCTCCGTTGTAAAAATATGAATTTTTTTTTTCAGATATCAATTCTCAATTTTTTCTCTATGTATCCTACAGCTTAATGTTGTCTAAATATACCCACAAAATTACACAAAATTTAGATTTGTGGTTTCTTAAAAAATCGCAAATATATTAGTATGGAAAAATGATTTGTTGGTAAATTCTCCATACAAAACGGCAATTTCATACTTAAACCCCTTATGTGATATTTCTTGTGAGGAGTGAGGGACCACACATTTGTCATTATACATTTTTTATCTTTCATGCTTTGTGGTCTGTGTTTCAGTACCTAGTTATCTTTACAAGTTCACTACTAAAAGTCTGTAGTCCCAATACCTTAATTTTTCAAATACTTTCCGAGATCTGGCTGGTGGTGTGCGAGGACTGAGGAACCACACTTTTCGGGCTGTAGTTTTGAATACATTTATCCTACGTTTTTTAGATTTGACGTACATTTATTGTAAGTGTACTTTTAGCGATAAGGTCGCCCACCTGTGTACAAAATGTTAGTTTTTAGTGTCATCGACTGTATTTTTACAACTGGGTAATGTACAATAAAGTTATATTCTAATCTATTCTAAGTCTACTACTAAAACCTCTGAACTTTATTTTGCAAAATACCAGTGTGGTTCCTCAGTTCACACGCACATCTGCTGATCCGATTTGATAAAGTGCCGACTTAGGTGCCGACGTAAAATTGACGCCTGGAGGACTTTGTTATTAAGACTTCACTTTAACATTACTGACACTTGACACTGTAACTGAGTTTATTTGTTTGCTAATATTTTTTTGTAAATATATCCACTATTTTATTTTTAATCCATAAACAGAACTGACGTGGAACTGACACAGCTAGTGATAGATTGCGTCCGTGACGTCATATCTAATAGAGAAATTTTGTACAAACCGCCTAAAGAAACTTGCCAGGCCTAAGAACTGACGGATGGTGTGTTGGTTGTTTGGGACCGGGAATTGTTCGATAGTCCCGATTTTCTTTGTATCCGGTTTTATACCGTTGCTAGATACGGTTACGTTTTCTTTCCAAGTTGGCAAATATGCTACCTTTAGTCTTAGTTTTAACAGAGTAAAGTTATCGAACAATCACCATTAGCGAACAGATAAACCACTGCCAAATTTAAATGTACCTTAGACACCTGGCGTAAGTCACATATTTGACTATAATAACAATCGTTGTAAGCAAGCTATTACAAGTTTGTATAATTGACAGAACAAGATAGAACAACTCCTAACTCTGCGAATTTAACAAAGGTGATTGGGCAATAATTCTAACAATAACCGAGGTAGCAAACAAACTGAGAAGTGAATATCAAATAACCTAAGTAATCAATCCTAACTCGTAACACAATTTGGAACTTGCCCCACTGACGATTGAGCGATTGCTTATCGACTATTTTTGTCACTTAAGACACGTAAGAAAGATATGCAGATACTAGACCGCTGACTCATTTTTGCGGGTTTCCACACTAGTTTGTAGCGACATAAGTTACCGTGACACTAGACGCCATCTACTAGCGATTATTCCGTATGACTTGTCCTTATACATAAAATGTAGAGAATCATCGTAGGGATATATAAAACTGTTCCACTAACTTATGTTATCTCCACATGCTTTTCTAATACTTCTATCTAGGTCAAGGTCGTCGCGTCCTACATAAAAATAATTTAACACCGTCATTCTTTCGTGCTTTGCCCATGCATTAGAACTCATTCCTTATAGATTGGACATTCTGGCAGGATTAACGCTAGTGGATGGGTGGTTACTATCGACAATTAAGGCGGCGTTAGCATGCAATTTCCGAACAATCATCACGCGTTAATAAAGGCCGTAAATTTTGAATATACTTATGAAAATACACTACTTACACAACAAAAATTAAACCTTAAATTTTTTTTACTGGAATAAAAGTGTACTAAGACCAGGAGACGCAGCATTGGTAGGCCCGCTACAAGGTGGACCGACGATCTGGTAAATATCGTGGGTAGTCGCTGGATGCGGGCAGCGCAGGACCGGCCGGGTTGGAGTGGATATCTTTAGGGGAGGCCTGTGTCCAGCAGTGGCGCTGAAATGATGATGATGAACAAAAGAGGGACATAGCTGGAAAACTACTGAAGCTACTTTTAGGCGACTTCAAAAAGAAGGAGGTTCTTAATTCGGTTGGTATATTGTTTATGTATGTACAATTGTACATCGATTACGCCGAGATTTCTGATCCAAATTAAGTGATTATTACTTTCTCGTATACGAAGTATAGAGGAAGTCTTGTAATCGACAAAAACTTCGACCTCGAGATTTTGACGGATTTACACGTTTTGGTCCTCCCTAAATACAAAAATACCGTTTTGGAATTATGTCTGTGCGTTAACACGATAACTCGAGTATGCTTTAACTTATTCCATCCAAATTTAACCCACTTGTTACTACTGACCTTTATAACGCCACAAATTAAGTGTTGGATCTACCCGCCAAATTTATTAGTTTAATGTTGTTTAAACAAAGATCGTCTTACATTACCGTAATCTCAAACCGTCCGTCTATAGTTTGAACTTACTTATTTATCACATTGTGTGCATTATTTTGAAGTTTTGATGTGTTTTAAATTAACAGAAATTTTGCTTTGCGGCATGTCTTCAAAAGGGTAAGTTTTTTGTGTACATAAATTTAGTAAAATAGACAATAACATAGAATTCCGTAAAGTATTGTTATTGTAATATAAATATAATATAAAATAATTTTATATTATACAGCCGTTTTTGAAAATTATCGAATGTTAAAACTGGTGGCGTTATAACGCCCGGTAGTAAAATCGACGTCTATTTTTTATTACTATTATGTTTCAGATCACTTATGAAAAGACCTTTCCTGTCTCGACAAAATAGTTGATCAATTACAACATGTAGATTCTGATGATGAAATTACAATTTTCCACCGGAAAACCCAAATACTGAATTAACAAATGAAGATTCTGGTGATGAACAATAGGTAAGATTGCGTAATCTCCCAGGTTTGAATATTACTTTTAGCATCAGCTATATCGTGATTAAAGTCAGCCACTGTACTAACTAAAATTATTATTTTTAGGTTCCCAGCTCAGAGCTTCAGCAGATGATAGACAGGACTCTGAAGATTTATCTTTATCTGTGTTAACTAAAAGAATACGCACTGCCGATGAACGCTTGCCAGAAGATGTGGATCAAACTTCTACTTCTACTACATCTTTATGCCGTCCTTTGCGGTATCCTATTGTTAATCCTAGTAGGTATAAGCAAAACGTATCAGTATACCTACATGCACATCCATGTATATTTACAAAGTGGCAGGATCGTAAAGGCCCAAAAAATTTAGAGGTATGATGAATGATAGAGGTTGGTACATTACACAAATCTGTACGCAGGCCAAAAAAAATGTCATCTCTATTATAACTACTTCAGAAATGAAGTATTTATATAAGTGATATGACTACCCATAATGAATGGCAATTCTAAATAAGTGATGGTGGAGAATACGACCACATAACTTTTCGTAGAGTTGTTGCGAGAGGACTATTTGGAGAAAAACAAATTTCTGGTGTCGAAATTGTCGGCTATATTTACATCCAAAAATAGTTTTGTTTCCAATCATACCAATGTTTAGCTTTTATGTAAATAAATCATTGCAAGAATGGTTGTCGGTGTATTATTTAATTCCAAAAATATCTACATCAGAGTTTTGGTTGTGGTAGTGGATATTACTACCGGGCGTTATAACGCCACTAGTTTTCCGGCTTTCCCAGTCCACGAATAGTTTTAAATATATTTTTCAGGGAACAATACATCAATATAGTATAACATAATTAAAAATCAGGATAATCGCTAACAAAAAAAAGTTTCAGTAATATCTGGGTTAACACGAGTGTATGACACCAAAATATAAACTTTCTATCAACTTTTGAGTCTTCGATCACGAAAGTTAAGCAACCAAGTGCGCGGTCGGTACTCGGATGGGTGACCGAAAATTTAACATGCATGTATGACATGAAAATATAAGATTTCTATCAACTTTTGAGTCGTTTCCGGTATACGAGAAAGCCAAGGGGAGACTACTCCCGACTTTTTTTGTTCGATGTGGGAATAGTTGCCATTTGGTCCCACAAAAAATTATTATGAATCGGTTGAGTAGCTTTTTTAGAACTGTGAAAATACGCAGTAACAATATGATTTTTTTCAAACTGCTTCAACCTTGTTCTTTTTTGTGTTTCTTTATGTTACTTTATCTTCGAAAGTTGAAAAGCAAAAAATTAATTATTTTTTAATAAAAAGAAACGCCTTCAAAACTGAAAATGGAGAAATAAATTTTTTTTTTATAAAAATCTAAATTTTTTTTTGAGGTCGGTGCTTACCTCAATACTTATTTGGAATAAACGTTGTCACTTGTGTTTGGGACCGATCTGAAAAAAAAAATTAGATTTTTATAAACAAAATGTTTATTTCTTTGTTTTTAGTTTTCTTAAATCTTTATTCATCGTGTAGATAATTTAATAATTTAAATATTAAGCGGAGAAAACTTAGTATCCTAGTTAATAAAAATCCTTTAAAACATCTCATATGAAGGTTAAAAGTACCTATTTTAATATATCCTAATGACAAAAAGAGTCACTTTATCTTTCGCACAAGGTGTCTTTTCATTTGAACTCCACTTCTACTTACTTGCTCCACTTCTGCTTAGGTGAAAAGAGGTCATTTGCTTTACCCTTTCTTAAAAATAACCTATCTTAACTACAAACTCGCTTCTCTCATAGCGATGGAACGACCGCCTAAGGTTTACCTACGGCCGTCGCTCAAGTTTGACGTGAACATGTAACCATGCGGATCGACCAATTGTTACTAATACAAAGGGAAATTATCGATTGAGTTCTAAGTTTAAACAACTAATTGGAAGGCCTTAACTTCTCCTAGTTAAGAGTTTGCAAACTTTAATACTAACATTGTTACCTTTACACAGCTGTGAAAGGTCAAATACGCAACAATACGTAATATTTTTTTGGAAAAAAAATAAAGAGATATCACAACGTAAAAAGCTACTTTTTTATACATAGTAGCTCAGATCAGTTGTTATATTGTGAATCATCTCATAAGTTCTGGTATTGCCAAAGCAAAAAGCAACTTAGGTATCTGAACTTTCAGTATATTTAGCATTGTCTTAAGAATGTCAGCAGCAAGCACCACTATTCTGGGTGGGCATGAGCGCGAAAAACAAAAGTATTACTAAAAATTACTTGGGAGCTTTTGCCGTGGATTAACTGATGAATCTACCTATTCTTTAGGGTTTTCAGGTCATACGTGGGGCTCGGTAAATGAAATCACGTGATCGGTTAGCACGATGTATGTTGTTTAGTTGTCAAGCGAGACTGACTCTCGTGTTTTCTTTTTATATTCTATTGCAGATTGTCTCTGATGACATTTTCTGCGTCACCGGGTTTTTAAGAAGGCGAAGACCTTGAAGGGTCCTCAAGCCTGTAGGTCGAACGTTCCTAGGGTATTACTGGGCGACCGAGCATCTCCCTCGTGGGGAGTCTCTCGACCGCCTAGCGTCGTTGGCGTCAGGGCGTCCGTGTCGGAAGGGAGCGACATGCCCGAGGGTGCCTCTAAAGGCTGACTCTCGTGTGCTTACAGATTTCGGTTTTATAGTGCAACACGCTTAAACATAATATGTGTGTACGCAGTATGTGACACATTCTCCCCCATAGAAAAGGTTAAGAGGAAAAATAAATGAAATATGCTATATCAAAAACATTTTAGTTCTAATGCTCATATTTAAGTAATTTATCTTTATGAATTGGTCACAGTACCTACTCTACATAATTATATTATATTCTAATTCTATTCTATTTTTGTATTAATAGTGTTATTTATCAATTTCACCAATGTAGACTTTGGATCTGTTGATTCAAAGACCAGTGTCTCCAACATTTACAAACGTTCAACAAAGTCCAATCTGTTTTAAGTATCTCATATATGAGGTCTATAGGGTCAACAGACCAATCACAAAAAACTTTACATTTGAAAGATTCTAATTTCTCAATTTACGTAGGTATAAGGTTTTAATAAAACGTCGCCATTCCTTTTATTTGTAATGAAAAGTAGTGTACTTAACACCGGCAAAAGTGATGAATTCCATACCAGGACTAGAGCCTCACTAAGCTCGGGCATCTAAATACCTCGTAAGGGAACTGCTTCCTTTCGACCCTTGTATAACAAGATTACATAGGTCAGTGGAAAAGTGGGAAAACGAAAGATATTGGATTAGGGAAATTCGTTTGCATGCCAAAAAATACGTATCACTTTTAAAAAAGTGTGTCCACATTATGGATGGAATAAAACTATGTTATCAATTTATAATATCGCAAATAGATACATACAGAAAATAGTCCTAAAAGTCTGATGTCTCAAGGATTGTATTTGAAAAAATCTTAAAAGTGAAAGATATTTTAACTCAATCTTTCATCAAAATTACACGCACACCTTTTTGTTATTCGTCAGCCCATCTTACGAGTATAATAAATAAAACAGATTTTGCGGTCGAATTTGAATATTACATAAGTACCGTGACCTCCAATTATGCTAAATAAATTCATGCGATTCAAATTTAAATTTCGTGCGTAATGCTTCGGCTCTTGGAAATCTGTCACCGTCAGGTTTTCATCAAAAGTTTATATGCCCGCCTAATATAACTTATATTTCCAGTAATTACTTACATAAAAATTTAGTTCATACATTGGTTCGCAGCCAAAATTAAATTGCTAACAACTTTGAATTGGTATGCGGGTAAAATGGGAAATATTTCCTTGTAAGGTTTAGGTGAGCTTTCGTAGTATAATAACCGTATTTTTAGGCTATTTTTATGTTTTTAGGCCGTGTTTCGGGCTGCCTGATGGTAAATCAAAGTAGTCTATAATAATAATATTGAAACCCTTTATTGAATGAATGAATAAACGTTTATTTGGCACAAAAATACAATTATAAAAGGAACAAAAAAAATACATTTATTTTCGTTGGATCCCAGTTTTCGATCCCATTTTTTAGATATTAATTTTGGGTCCCATTTGCCCATATTTCCATTGAATCCCATGTTATAACAACATGTGTACTTTTAAGATGAAAAGTTATTTATCTATTAAGTGATTTATTTTCCAAACCTAATACACGAAAGGTTTTTAGGCCAAATTGGTCCCCCGCTTAGCTTATGCCGAGGCACAGAGTGCTTTGACGCTAGTATTCTGCGGATACCTTGATAATTACTACAAATAGGTACCATCATACGCGTTAGGCATTAAATGAAACAAATACAATATAGATAAAAACAGAAATGTACAAACTAGGTGGCCTTTTTGCTAATAAGCAATTTTTCCAGGCAACCTTGGGCTAGAGGACAATCTATTATATAAAAAGCAAAGTCCTGCCTCACTGTCTGACTGATCAACGCCCAGCCCATACCCTTGGACCTAGAGAACTGAAATTTTGCACAGAGATTCCTTTTATGATGTAGGCAAGGGATAAGGTCGGATTTTTCGAAATTCAACCCCTAAGGGCGTAAATTAGGGGATGTTAGTTTGTATGCAAATCCGCAATTTAAAAGTAAATCCCTTCAAAATTGGTATATAGCCTATCGATTAAAAATTAAGAAAGGGGTATTTTAAAATTTCTCGAAATTCAACCCCTAAATGGATGAAATAGGGGATGAAAGTTTATATGGGAACTCCGTCATTTTTATAGTAAAATCCATGTACAATTGAACCAACTGAATCATGACCCACTTGGCCGATCATTCCTTTACAATCATAAATTTAGTTAGGTTTTCTTCGCTATCATACGTGTTGCACTTAGTACGTTTTAAATATGAATAAAAATGTGTCATTACGGGTCAGAGATCTATGCAATTTTACTCTTTGTTATAACTGCACTAAAGTCTTAATTGGAATTTCAAATAAGATGCCGTTCATAATCTAAACTCTTTTCACTACCGAGAAAAACGAATAACTATTTTTAAAAATAAAATTACTTTATGTGTCAGATGTCAAGTAGTTGAAAAAATTTTAAAAAGCCATATTTATTAGACACTGTCAGTGTCTAATAAATTGATAACAGGTTCGTTACTTAAGAAATGTATGTTCAAGCGAATTTCAACCTACTTTGTATTGAGTGACTGTAGGAAAATGATCTTATGGTGGGTCATGATTCAATTTGGTCGACTGTACATTGGTATATGACTTTTCCGTTAAATATAAAGAATGACGTATTTAAGTTTTTCTCAAAATTCAACCTCTAACGGGATGAAAAAGGGGATGAAAGTATGTGTGGAAAATTCATCATTTTTATAGTGAAATCCATACAAATTGGTAATGGCTTTTCCATTTAAAATTAAGAAAGGAGTATTTTAGGATTTCTCGAAATTCAACCCTTAAGGGAATAAAATAGGGTATGAAAGTTTTTATGGGAAATCCGTCTAAGGCGATAAAATAGGCGATGAAAGTAAGTATAGGAAATCAGTCATTTTTAAAATACTTAAGCCCCACAAAAATTGGTATATTGGTATGAACTTTCAGTTCAAAATAAGGAAAAATATTTTAAGATTTTTCGAAATCCTACTATTAGCGTTTCAAAATAGGGGATAAAAGGGAATGAAAGCCTATACAAATCTAGCTATGTTTACGATCGTATATGGCAAATAATATGAGTATAATCGTACACAAAAAATGAAAATACTGTTCAAAGTAACTATTCCACGGGGACGAAGACACGAGCAAAATTATGGAATATTTTTTCATTAACAAACCGCGTTAATATTTTTAATATCTACTAAAAAAAATACACTGCAAAATATCGACCTGCCTCAGGCATTTGAATTTGAATTAAGATTATGGATAATGTTATTAAAAGTTCCAATCACCAAAGAGACCAATCACGAATAATTTATGAACAAGTCACAGGTTTTAGAACAAACTAACCGCGCGCTTGCTAAATTAAAAAAGGTTTAAAACAAAATAAAATTGTGCGAAATACGTTGCGGGAAAAGCGCGGGAACGTCGAACTAACCGGGCGTGTTTTTTTCACTGAGTTTTAATTTAATATTTAGAATATAGGATGAGATAAGTGGTATAACGTTAATAACTAAGTTTATTTTATACGTAGTAAATATATAGTTTATTTTATTATAGTAGTAGTTTATTGTATATTTTCATCCTAATTGGTAAGTTTTTAAAATTATTTTCTCCACATGAATGATCCAGAAGACCCTGGGGGAACCGTCCCCGGGCATCTAACATTGTTACGATCCATTTTAATTTCTCAGGAGTGGATACTGAGGGGTCTGTTAGAGATACCGATGGTCCAGAAAATATTAATATTTTTTCTACAGTGAACGCATATTTTCTGTTAAGTGTAAGCATATATCATCCAAAAAAACTTGTTTGCATTGCAACAAAAAGAGAAGGAAAGGTCATATATCTTTTATCACTGGTCCATCTGAATTGGATTGTCAGTGTAAAGTAGTCAGTCAGTCAAGAAATCTCAACCAATCAAAATCAACCTCCGCCATCATCTTCAATATTGCTAAATTTAAATACACAGGAAACTCATATTTCCAACAGTTGGTTAGCTTATCAAGATTCTGATGTTTCGTCTTAAATCCATATTTAAAAGAACAGCTGCAGCCAAATGAATTCATCCAGTCTCCCTTGGTCATTTCCTGAAAAAGAATAATTTTAAAAACATCATTAACGGTAGCTTAAAAAATAGGACTCCATAAAATCTCCATAACGTTTTCTAAAAATATTTTTTTAATGCCAATTACTTTTTTAATAGTGGTTTATTAAAAAGTTATAAATTAAAAGCATTTATCCTTTAATGCCACCAGAATTGGTGTCGTTAGAAGTAGGTATCCCAGTTAATTGGTCAGAAGATGAAATTTAGGAGAACAACAATGTTCCTATAGGGTGAGGTAAAATTATCAAAGTGAGACGCGTAATCTGTAGACGATTAAGAATATCTATAAATTCTTTATGTTGTTGTAT
This sequence comes from Elophila nymphaeata, assembly GCA_955850985.1. Lineage (NCBI taxonomy): Eukaryota > Metazoa > Arthropoda > Insecta > Lepidoptera > Crambidae > Elophila > Elophila nymphaeata. The sequence goes on along the minus strand of OY039082.1, from coordinate 5,417,268 downwards.
GTGTTCTGGTGCTCATTTTGCTATAAACTGAATTTGGTAGACAAAAATTCATTAAAGAATCTATGGCAAACAATTGTATCTCTGATAGTTGCTGATAGTATTAGGTTGGGGAAAAAGTCTTTTCGCATTATAGTATGTATAAACTTGTAATATAATCTCTTTGGCTATACTATTTGTATCTGGCTGGTTTTGGTATCATTGAAAGTTTAAATTTTAAAGAACATAATTCCAAATTCAAATTAGGAAAATGTGTGATTTTCATTTGTTTTTCGTATCGCCAAGATGAGTGAATCTAATGAAGAAATTCGATACATTTTAAAATTTTACTACAAAAAAGGTAAAAATGCAACGCAAGCCGCGAAAAAAATTTGCGATGTTTATGGACCTAGTGCAGTGTCTGTGAGAGTAGCACAAATTTGGTTTAAGCGTTTTCAATCCGGAAATTTTGATGTCAAAGATGCACGTCGCTCTGGTCGCCCTATTACAGATAAAATGGATGCCATTTTTGAAAAAGTGGAGCAAGATCGGCATGTCAGTAGTTACGACGTAGCTGAAGAACTGGGAATTGACCACAAAACAGTTTTGGCGCATTTGAAAAAATCTGGGTACACAAAAAAGCTCGACATTTGGGTACCTCACGAGCTCACTGAAAGAAACCTAATGAACCGTGTACTCATTTGTGATTCTTTATTATGACGTAATGAAACCGAACCATTTTTGAAGAAGCTGATAACTGGTGATGAAAAGTGGATCACGTACGACAAGAACGTGCGAAAAAGGTCGTGGTCAAAGGCCGGTCAGGCTTCACAGACTGTGGCGAAACCCGGGTTAACTCGCAACAAGGTGATGCTGTGTGTGTGGTGGGATTGGAAGAGCATTATTCATTATGAGCTGTTACCACCAGGCAGGACCATCGATTCTGAACTCTACTGCGAACAACTGATGAGATTAAAGCAAGAAGTTGAGAGAAAGCGGCCGGAATTAATCAACAGAAGGGGTGTGGTTTTTCATCATGATAACGCTAGACCTCACACATCTTTAGCCACTCAGCAAAAATTAAGAGAGTTTGGCTGGGAGGTGTTAATGCATCCGCCGTATAGTCCTGACCTTGCACCTTCAGATTTCCACCTGTTTCGGTCTCTTCAGAATTCTTTAGGCAGTGTCAGGTTAACATCACGAGAGGACTGCCAAAACCACTTGTCGCGGTATTTTGACCAGAAGTCCCAAAATTTCTATAGCAATGGGATCATGTCCCTACCTACAAGATGGCAAAAAGTTATCGAACAAAATGGTACCTACATACTTTAGTTAAATGTAAATAAACTATATTAAAAAATGTTTTGAATTTTCTTAAAAAATGCGAAGAAACTTTTTCCCCAACCTATTATTACATAGTGACAATAGTGACATATTTTATCTTCTAGTAATGTTAATCCTCTGCATCTTATTTTTGTAGACCGTGCAGTCCAACAATAATAATAATACACATACAAATTAGGACAGAAAAACTGTTTATCGCAAACCAAGAATTCATCAAAAAGTCAAGCATCAATTACTGTTTCTGTCTTCCAGTAAGAAAGATTAAATTGCTGCTTTTCTGAATAGCTTGAAATAAATTTTAAGTTTATGTTTAATCACACACCACATGACTATAGACAGTAGTGAGATAGTTCACGGGGGTTAATTTTGTCCACTAAGCAAAAAAAAACTAATAACTATCCGCCATTTTTTTTATTTCCTCCAAATGCAGACATAGAAGCAGAATGGCCGAGTGTAGGAATGATATGTTTCTAAACGCAGCGGATGTGAGAAAAGCAATGTGAGTGAGAGAGATGGATAGCCAATTGTGAGATGGCGTAGAACGATTAGGACGGTTAACGAGTAGACGTGTGTGTTAAGTTTAATTTAAATAAAAGACAGTTTATTTTGAGTAATTCAGCTGTTTAATTTTCCAGTAAAATTTCCAGTATCCCATATTTTATGATAAAATTGTCACAGATATCCGTTTGTAGGATCAACAAAGCTGGTATAATTCACAACCCAGTTGCCTACCTTCTCTTACACAAAGTAAATAGTGCCAAAAAAACAAGTTCCACGAGAACAAACAAGGAGCTCATGACATTGTTCATTTTCTTATATCTATTCCCTAGGGATGTTTGTTGTGGCGTTAACTACATATGGCCGCAAATTGGTTATTTATTTACGGTCTCCTTCGCCTTTTAGTGAAGTAATAAACGCTCTTAATAGTGTGTTTCGGGCCGTAACTAATTTTGCGATGTCCGTCAATCCGTCAATCTATGTGCTGGCAGCGGAATAAAGCTTTTTTTCGTGGCCTCCAAACGGTATAGAAGAAATCTATTTATGATTAACTACCGCTACGTCCCGGCTTCGCATGGATGGACAATTTTTATTTTTCAAACATCTCTTTTGAAAGATCTGTATGCTTGTAATGAATAAACTCAAAACTACTAGGCCTATTTTGATATAATTTGGTTCAAATATTAACTAGACGTTGGGAGAGGACCTAGGCTACCTTTATTCGCAAAAAATGGCTTGAAATGATAGAAATAAGGGATGTAAGTTTCTATGGACGGTCGTCATTTGTGAAGATGAAACCATGAAACTTAGAATTTAGGCACTTGATAAGAAATAGCTAAATAAATATTTGTTCTAGCTTTTTTGACATGTGTGGGGATAATACCTGTGTGGAGATGAAAAAGGAAATGATAGGCAGCCAATGTGGTTTCCTAACGTCTAATCCATATTTGTACCTACCAAATTTCATCAAAATCGGTCTAGTAGTTTTTAACTTTATTCTTTACAACCAAACAAATAATTTATCTTTATAATATTAGTATAGATAAGCCGGAAAGCGATGGCGTAGTGTGTAATGGCGTTGTCTCAACCGAGAGGCACCGGTTAGAACCCGGTACCAATGGTTTTTCAAATTTTGAATTCATATGTAAGTTTAATCGTCGCTTTTACGGTGAAGGAAAATATCGTGAGGAAACCTGCACACACTTATTATTATAGAAATTCTTAGGTTGTGTGTGAAGTCAACCAACCCGCAATTGACCAGCGTGTTGACTAAGGCCTAATCGGCCCTAATGTGGGGTAGGCTCGAGCCCCTCGGTGGGGACATTACCTACATGAGCTGTTGTAAAACCTGATAAAAGAAAGTTTTTATACTCGAGTCACAATTAGCAAGGTATTTAGAGCCAAGCAAGCCGAGCGCAAACTTGTACTGGGGAGTACCCCAAGGGATCGAACCCAGGACCTCAGGATCTAATTCCGGTGGGCGACCCACTAAACCACGGAGGTGGTTAAATAAATAAATAATTTTAGTTTAGGTTTTATGGTGTAAAAACGTGTCCGAAGTTTATTATTAACTTCAGACACGTTTTTAAATTATAAAATCAACCAACGATAATAACTGATTGTGAAACTGATTGATCACCATCGGTCATACGGCACCCACCAGCATAGTATACGTAAACTAGTGGTCTTCATAGAAATATCGAGCGTGGTTTATGTATGCGCGCCAGTACCTATCTACTCTTCGCCGTACGCACACAATGTCAAAATTTAACAGTGATAATTACCTATGTGCTAGTCAGTCTGCGCCGTCCGCACCGATTGATAATTAGCATGTAAAAATTATATGTCCGTACAATAAAAAAATATGGCGAGCTGAAAGATTTATAATTTACATCGCCCTGCCCTTTTTGCATTATAATATAATTGGCCCTTCCCATTTTTTATAAAGTTAAGTATACCTATTTACAACTGAATGTATTTTACTTTAAACTTCAGTTAATATGGCGTTTCGGACTTCTTGACTTCAAAGATTTTTTAATGTAAAATATATTTTTTAAATGAATGTGTTATTCGTCTTGGTGGAGTGGTCAGTATAGCTTCCTACACATCAAGCGGTCCAGGTTCGAGTCCTGGTAGCGGCAAATATTTCTGTGATGAACATGAGTATTTGTTGACGAGTCATGGTTGTTTGAGAGAGACAGAGACAAACTTAAGAAAAGCCATGGTATAAACAGTAAAGAGGTTTTCTTTACATATATTTATTAAAGTTTATTTATAAATATTATGGATATTAAAAGAAATGTCCATTGTCTAGTATCCATAACACAAGTTCTTAATGATATTTACTTTGGGCTAGATAATTGGTGTGAGCGTGGAAATATATTATTATTGTATATTATATTATTCAGAATATTGACTTTTTTACCGTAGATAGTAATGAATCAAAAAAAGTAAGTTAAATCACGAAACAATAACATAATGTGAAAAACAAAATCGTAAGTGCTCAGCTTCGGGTCTATGTATAAAAAAACAAAATATGTTACAATGCATTATGGATCTTTGATGCTCTGCTTACCTGTCATTTCAATAACTCATGACTGTATCGAAACTGGCCCTGCATATTTTACGGCGCCAACCCCATACGAGTAGGCTATTATTGCTTCAGCCAGCGTAATTCTTTACTTAATTAAACTATGACACTTGTTTCCAACAGCTCTACCTGTAGTAATAACTTTAGACAACTTCCCTCCAGAGAATTGCAATCTTGGGAACTGTCATAATAACCAACAATTTAATCATTGTTGGGATCCTTCTTGGGCTTGTGGTTGAATTCAATTGGTTTCACTGAAACTTTGAGTCGACAACTTTAGATCTAAGATATTATATTATTTAACTAAAAGATACGTAGTGACTATACAAATTAATTGGGAACAGTGTACGAGAAAAAAGAGTGCTGCTTACCCATCGAGCACATAACAAATATAGTGGTAATTTTCTTTTTTTCATTTGTTATTGATCTACTCTACTATATAAAAATAAGTCGGGTTTTCCTTCCTGACGCTGAACGGATTTATCTTATCTTGGTCTTGAAATGTTCGTGGAGGTCTAGGGAAGGTTTAAACTGTGAGAAAATATGGAGAAATTGCGAGGAAGATAGTAAAAACAACATTTTCATTTTCCCATATAAAGGTTCTGCCTACTTGCCTGTCAAACATTTGACGTTCCGCCATTTTTGCGAAGGAAGAGTTTTAATGTCGTTAGGATAGGTGCAAAGACGTTTAGTACTCCGTGAATAGGTGATACGAAGTACACCGGGTCATCTAGTTTTACATAAAAAATATCAAAATATTAAACAATAATAGCAACCAAAAACCACTGAGGTTTTAAACCTGTGCTAGTTTGAGTTACAGACAGAAACAAAAGACTCCGGGAAGTTATTACCCACAAGCATTCGCTATTCAAACAGATATGGTTATTTAACCAAAGACCATTCACATTAAATTACAACATTGAGTAGACTAAAGCTTAATTCTCTAAACATACAATACACTCCGCTCACATCACAAAAAATAACAGTTCTAAATGGATTTTAGAAAGTATTGCTTTAGTTTATCTTTAATATTTTTATTTGTGATACTGTCACATCGTCACATAGATCCGAGGGTAATTTATTGATAAGTCGTGGCACAATGTAACCGGTTGTCTGCTCGCCATACGTATTATTGGTGCAGAGCCGTTTCTGAAAAACTGCCCGTGTGCTTACAGGTTTGTTCTATAACGTTTCTCAAAGATTCATTAAAAAATTGTTCTTTAAGTAATAAACATTTTAGGTTAGTGTGGACTGGTAATACCTGACAATGTTTAAAGAGACCGCTCTCCGTCTCCGAAACAGGTCAGTGCATCAGTGTTTTTCCACTAACGTCAAACTGTCAAACGAGCTATTACTAGTGTTCTATTAACATACATCTAAAAGAGTATCGTTATTTGCAGTGAAATATCACACTATTCTTTAGAAATAGCTTTATTTTATTCGTTGTAATAACATCATTTCTCAACCCGTCCATTGCGTCCTTGTTATATTTATAGTTTATAAAGAAATTAAATAAGTTTATTTTTATTTGGTATTAGCTTTTGCTCGCGACTTCGACCCCGTGAGGTTAAAATTCGAAAAGTCGTAACATACATCATTAATTTTTTGCCGATAATCCATACCAATTTGTACGGATTTTACTATAAAAATGACTGATTTCCCATACACAAACTTTCATCCCCTTAGGGGTTGAATTTCGAGAAATTCAATTTACTCTCATCGCCTAAAATGTAAATTTAAGCTGTGGTAATTGATGCTGGTGTTGAAATTAATACTACATAAATTATCTAATATTCTAAGCTACACTGTATTTAACAAACTACTCCCTCGTTGGTAATCCGTCACTTTCGTCCCACGGTGAACAATGTACTATTACCGCATCAACATTTCTCAATGATTCCCACGCGCAATTTACCCCAACATTTTACTTGTTTCACCGATATCTGATTCGTTACGGATAAGACCTCGAGGCTCAGATTCCGAAGTATGTACTATGAAAACTCTTTATTGGATTTCGGACCTATTTTGAATTTTGTGTCACAAAAGCCTTAATTACAAACGGAAGTGGCCCGTGTTCGGTCGGCTTATTCGTCGTCAAAATACGCTTTGAAATGTTTTAATTATACTTTTATATAACCAAAATAAGAGTTTCTAAGCTAAAATGGAATTAAGGGCGATATAGATAGACATAGATTTATTTTGTACTAGCTCCTGCCCGCGACTTCGCCTGCACAGGATTAGTATGGCATATAGACTATTTTATGTATATTGCATTTGTTTCGTATTTTATTGTATATTGTAAGTTTTATTTCTTATTTTCATTTACGATATTTTAATTATGTTTAACTGCCAGAAGCTTAATTTACTATTATTGTTACATAGATGATGTTGCGTTACCCCAGCAAGGGCTGGGGCTCAAGGTCTACAGTTTGGCCCAGAACCTTTCTGTGGTATCTCAAAGAACCAAGCCATGCAATACTTAAAAACCCACCTTCTCCAAGAGGCAAAAGCGGACTGGCAAAGAACGCCTGGGTTAACACACTCAAAAGCACTAATCGAACCATACTCTCGCAAGCGCACTGACGAGCTACTGAAGCTTAACAGGGGCAACCTGAGCGTGTTGATTAGGGCTTTGACTGGCCACTGCAAGCTAAACAGACATCTCTACAATATGAGACTAAAAGATACTGATGCTTGCAGATTCTGTGAACAGGAGCGTGAAACACCAGTACACCTCCTTTGCTCCTGTGAATGTCTCATTCACAAAAGAAGCCGACATTTGGGAAGACACATTCTCGACCCAGACGATACCAAAACAATCCGAGCTAGGAATAACCAAAACAATCCGAGCTAGGAATATCTTATCATTTTTAGAAAGTGCCTAGCTAAAGGAGTACATGTAAGGCCTCAATAGGACTTACTTGGAGGCTAGTCACAATAGATCTTTATAGGTCGCAGTGACGCAAAAAGCCCCGAATTTTCTAAATAATAATAAATAATACCACAGCAGCTCATGTTTTGGTCCCGGTTTTTGTTGTAACCACATGAATTGCAATAAACTCTTTGACTTTAAAAGCTAACAACAGATGATACAAGTCTACATCATCTCAGCAGTTCGGTTATAATATAATACAACGTATACATACTCCCTTCTCGTCTATTTATTTCCACAATAGCTCTGAAATAAGTTCCACAATTTAACACTTTCCCTCAATATTCCCCGCACAGGCTATATTCGTAAAACAAATGGTATTCTGATCTTTGTTATTCCCGACGTAAGCACCTTAGTGGGGCGAAAAATAATAAAACCTTTTCACACTAAAGGGGGCTTCGTACGAAATTGGATTCCGGTTTATGACTCTCAGTTGACTGAGAAAACTAAGCCGACGCGATATTAAACGTTTCCCGTTATTGTATTGCTACTTGCTACACTGCCAAATAGTTTGTAAGTGGCAAATAAATATTTTATTTCGGAAATACAATGTGGGTTTCTTGTGGAGATGTGACAAATGAGTGAAATAGTTTTATTTATACTGGATCTTACTTGCAACTGTTTTATTGTTTTGTTAATTTATTCCATTTTTTGCAACCTTTTTATTATGATTTTTACTCTATGTTCTTATACAAAAAATGATAATTAGTGATTACGTGAATATTTTTTCGAAAATTTTACTTCAGACACCATTGTCTGTAGAAAAATTATAGAAATAATTTGAAACAATGAAAATTTTCTGGCATAAAATGCTTATAATAATGCTTGTACTATAATACTACTTTTAATTATTCTTTTCAAAAAATCTGCATGCCCCTGGACCCAATATCTGATCGAACTGCAAGATCTCACACTCAGTACTGCCAACCCAGAATGTAATTACTATTTTAAATAATCGGGAGTGGTCTCCCCTTGACTTTCTCGTATACCGGAAACGACTCAAAAGTTGATAGAAACCTAATATTTTGATGTCATACATGCATGTTAAATTTTGGTCACCCATCCGAGTACCGACCACGCACTTGGTTGCTTAACTTTCGTGATTGACGACTCAAAAGTTGATAGAAACTTTATATTTTGATGTCATACACGGATGTTAAATTTGGTTGCAATAAGTTAAAGCATCCTCGAGCTATCGTGCTAACCACGTGCTAACGCACAGACACACAGACACACACACAGTCATAATTCCAAAAAAAAATATTTTTTTGGAATTATGTCTGTTATGTCTATTCAGGGAGGTCCAAAACGTGTACATCCGTTAAAATCTTGAGGTCGAATTTTTTGACGATTACAAGACTTCCTCTATACTACGTATACGAGAAAGTAAAAATATGAATGCCCCTGGACTCATGATCTGACCGAACTACAAGATACTAAGCTTATTAGAAAATGTTTTTTCTTCAGAACCTATATTTGGCAACTTTTTATAAGAGAAAGTTTGCTAGTCCCAATATTTTGCTTATCGACATTTAATGAAAAAAGTTTTCTATTAGGTACTATTTTCACAGGAATTTCATTACGAGGCAAACGCTGAAAATATTTTTAGCACATTTTTTGTTTAACTTTTAAATTTAGAAGTTGTTTGTTTGATTATAGAGGTTATTTTTCTTCGAAATATTTTTGTTTAGAAGTCAACTACAACTCGCAGAAACTCCGTTCCTGACAATTTTCTATAGTGCACTGTTTTACTTATAATGTAAGGACTATTTTACAGGGTCCATCTCAAGGGAGTGCCAAAGATACTCTAAGCATTCACCAATCCAAATGCTCCATATTGGCTTAATTATAAAGATACTTAGAAAATATAAACAAATTTTGTTATTTTCTTCTAAGAATAATTAACTTACTCTAAAAATGCACGATTTTTTTAAAGAATGTATGGATGAATAACAGTAAACATCTTTGCATGTTAGATCCTAAATAAATCTTTTACACTCAATAAATAACAAGAGCCTACTAACACACCTTGTTGTCGATTGATAGTATCCTCAATATTAAGAATTTGCTATATTTTTTTTTATTTGACAGTAAGCTATGATTAATGCGTATACAAGAGGAAGTTTGAAAGTGGCTCTAGTGACAGCAAAGACTGTGGAAGCACCGACGCTTTACCTTTTATTTTACAAAATTATTCAACAAAATTTATGTATACAAAAAAGTTAGGAGAGAAATCTCTAAACATCGAAACGCTCTTAAAACAATTACTCGCAAGAATTAAAGTTGCGAAAAGTAAAAATTTGACTAGATATTCTTCTGTACATTAATTCCTCTTATAAAACGTTTTAATAATTCAGCTTTTAATATATTTTCATAGTAGATGAACTCTTCATTTTCATTTCAACAAGATATTGTCCGACTACAAGGTGTTTAAATAATAAATAACAATCAAATAAAAATTTTCTCAACCCGTCCATTGCGTATCAAATTTTACATGGCCGTAGCTAAGTGCAAAGTTTTCCGATACGCCATTATTTATGTCGGCTCAAACTGTCTTGTATTTTATGCCTCATGGGGATGTAAGTGCCAAAAGAGTTTGCATAAGTAAAGTAATAAAATACGTGGGGAATTTCAGTGAAGACGAGCTGACATTTTACTTAGTTGATAGCTTAATAGTTGCACGGCAAAATAGTCACTGTTACTACTGAATAAGATCTAAATTATGTGTCTCTTTGATGCAGAATGTGAAATGTGAAACAGGTAAAGGGGTCACATATTATGTAATTATGTTAATGTGACAGAACGATTTCAGTTTCGTAATACTTATGTAGGTATATACAAGCATAAAACTCACTAAGGTCATAAGACCTAATGAGTAAGACATCTTCTTCTTAGTCTTTTTAAGTTCTGAAAGTGCTAGATGGTCAGACGTGGGCATAACAGGTCCCAGTATACAGGTCAAACTCAGGCATAAAATACTATGAAGTGTGGACGTTACTTTTTGTATATCGTTAATTATTTTCGACATTCGTCGTTCATTTTCTCTCAGATGATATAATATATCCGATTGTGCATTAGGAGGCGTCGGTGGCGTAGTGCGTAGAAGCGTCGTCTCCCACCCGGAAGGCACTGGTTCGAACCCCGCCACGTACCAATGTGTTTCAAATTTTGAATTCATATGTACGTTTAATCGACGCTTTTACGGTGAAGGAAAACATCGTGAGGAAACCTGCACACACCTATGAAGAAATTCTTAGGTTGTGTGTGAAGTCGACCAACCCGCACTTGGCCAGCGTGGTTGACTAAGGCCTAATCGCCCCTAATGTGGGGTAGGCTCGAGCCCCTCGGTGGGGACATTATATCAGCTGTTGAACAGATGATGATGATGATTTGTACTACTTATCCGACAACTGTAAAAACATAAAGTAACACATCACAAAAAACTAGTTACGATATTCCTTTGAAATAGTCACGTAAATACTGACGATAGGTCAGAGAGGCCCATAAAAAAGTTGAAACGAAATTACTCATTTCATTGCACACACGTCCTATGTTCGACTCTTACTTAGGAGCAGATGTGAAAACTAGATTTTTTTTTCTCGCAGTATAAGTATTCAACTCATACAATAGCGAACGGATCACGCATGATTACGTGCGTGATTGGTGATAGTATGTATGGATGATGTACGTATTATTCATCCGTGACCATGATGCATGCAATTGCGCCGCAATATACAATACCGTGTGATGCCGGCAGAGTAGAATAGCATCACTCCATATCATCCAAGGGGTGTCATGGAAGGCAACTAATGGATCAGCAAAGGGGTATTGATCACTATATACTCCGTCCACCAATCCGCATTGGGCAAGCGTGGTGGATTACTGCCTAAACCTCCTTCAATAACAAGGAGAGGCCTTGTGTCCCAGCAGTGGGTCGAATTATAAAGGTTGTTACATATTACATACAAAACCAAGGTAGGTACTTGGTATAAATCCAGTTTTCTCATAGTTCAATGTATGGATGATGACCATTTAAATTTGGCGACCATTTAAGTTTATTACCAAAGCAAAAATATTTTATAAATTTTCCGAAAATAAATTTGTAGCTGCAAATTTTATACAATAAATTAAATGTTTCCGATGCAAATGCAAATGTCCGTCAATGTTGCGCCAAATTGGGAACAGAAGCAGAACGTTTATAATTTTAACTAAAAAGTTTCGTATCACAATCGTTTTATGGGTTTCAGACTATTCATAAATGCTTCTGGTTTATATTTAGCTTAAATAATAGTAATTATCTCTGCCGTGTCTGCCGCCTTTCTTATTTCTGCCGTGAAGTAGTTCGCTGTGTTTCGGATTGAAGGGAAAGGTAGCCAGTGTAATTACTGGGCATGGAGGGCATATCATCTTAGTCCCCAGGATGGCAAACGCACTTGCGGTGTTAAGTAATTTACACTTAATATTGCAAGCGTCTATAGGCGGCGGTGACCACTTAACATCAGGTGGACCGCAACTTGTTTGCCATCTCGTAACATAAAAAAAAATATGCGTTAATTAGTAAGTACTTCTTGTGCAAACCGGGACTCTCCGCGAGCTATTTCTGGACCACTGTCGTTAACGTAAAATCGTATAGTAAGCATTATCATTGTTCACAGAAAGTGGTGAAAAGATTTATAATATGTTTTTCATTTCTGGTACGACAACTTATTCAGTACCGATATAAAACTTTTTTTGAGAAAATGTTGAGGAGAGTAGAGAATATTGATTGAATGATTAATGCTATGGGTTTTCCGAGAATACCAGGATTGGAAATTGTGACTTGTATACTACTTGTATACGGGTTCAAGAACGCACAACTTGATTATAAGGCATAATATACTAAGCTTTGTGCTTAAACAACAGCGCAATTCATCACAATAGCAAAAATCATGCTTAGTCATCAATTTAAATTAGTCTACCTGGCGAATAATTTTTTACTTTCTCGTATACGTAGTATAGAGGAAGTCTTGTGATCGTAAAAAAAAGCGACCTCGAGATTTTGACGGATTTACACGTTTTGGACTTTTGGACTTCCCTGAGTCCAAAAAGCCCGTTTTTGAAATTATGTCTGTGTATGTGTCTGTGTGTCTACGTGTCTGTGCGCTAGCACGATAACTCGAGTATGCTTTAACTTATTGCAACCAAATTTAACATGCATGTATGACATCAAAATATAAGGGTTTCTATCAACTTTTGAGTCGTCCATCTCGTAAATTAAGCAAGCAAGTGCGCGGTATTGACTCGGATGGGTCGTTTACGGTATACGAGAAAGAAAAGGGGAGAACACTCCCGATTTTTTTTAAATAGGAACTTAAAGAGTAAGTGATCATGTTGTCACACAGTCTCTCAAGCGTAGTGCCCAGGCGGATTTTATCACTAAGAAGCGTAACCCCCTGTCTACAGTCACGGGTGACGCAGATTGCGATGCGATATGCATCGCGGAAAGCGGCGAACGGTGAAAATAAAATTATGAATAAGAAATTGAATGAAGTATACTACCTATAGCAGCTTTTTTTAATTTCACATTTGGCACTAAAATAACTTTATGAAGGTGCTGAATTTGTTTCTATTTTTATTTGATATGTTTTGAAATGATTGACATGTATACCAAAATTTTGACGGCGAAAGCATTGTCCCGGTAGCGTAGTGGTTGACGCAGCCGCCTGGATTGCCGAAGATGCTGGGTTCGTTTACCGCCCTAGACAGTCGATTTTTTTCAGTGTATTTTCTAATTTATAAAAAATTAAATAGAAAACGGAATACAAGAAAAGAACTGTTTATGATAAGTGCTGAGACGGAACATGAACCTTCCGCGACCTTTCGCAATCCGGCCAACTGCTCATCCAACTGACCAACCCAGGGACTGTGTGATCACGACGAATTCAAAGTCAAAGTATTTATTAATTAAAAATACGTCAAATTTAAGAAATTCTATTTTCAAAATTACTCCCTTGGTCGTGCTACTGCTACTATAGTAAAAGAAAATCTGAGTTTATGTTAGTGACTCACCATACACAGGATAAACCTTACAGGTCTCCGTGTACGGCTTACGTATTATGTGTGTTATATAAAAATGTATTGGAAATAAAAAAAATTTGAAAGAACTTGTGCGTACCATACGGTCTACCTTAGAAGTAGATTAACAATTTAGTGTCTTGTTATTACTTCTTAACAGTGGCAACTATTACGTTATAAATAAGTGCTGGCGTTGTGCTATGACATGGTACTGAATTGTTAATCTATATACTTCGGTACCTACTTCAGAGGTCGATCATACCAGCCCACATTATTTTTGCATTGAACCATTTTCTATAATAATTTACAGACTTTGCACATTCAAACGCAATAGTAGATAAACATATTTTTAGATCAAATCATAAAGCTTCCGAAGTGACAATAGACAAGCGACATGGATATAACTAGTCAGACATTCAAACTGTTTTCCTATATCGATGCAAAACACATACCTATTATCCACAGCCTGAGTTTCGTAACGGGCATAGAATCGATGGTGCATTGTTTCCACTTAAGCATTGGACAAAGGGTCTAGCCCACACGAATATTCAGAGTAAGCGTTTGATTTCCACCATTAGTATTGCCAACCATGATTAAAAGAAACAATAAATTGTTTTTCTCAGACAGATGAAAAAACAATCAGTCGTATTCAATATACATTAAAATGTTACTTTAGATATTTTTTTAGTTCAGATCAAATAATTAAATTGCAAGATATGCCTTGCTGGTACACCCAAGATAATCTATATTATTCATCAAAATATATGAGGAATCATTGAAATATAGGTTGTGAGTTGTGTACCTGTGTACCAGTCGCAATCTTTATATTAGGCCACCTCCAAGGATCTTTTGTACGATTAGTCCTTCACTGCCCGCATCCAGCGGCTTCCTACAAACTTTACTAGATCGTTGGTCCACTTGTCCGTCCTAAATGCCGGCAGTCCTCTTCACAAAGTAGCCTGCTTACTGCCACTTATGGTACGCTATTCTTTGGGCTATGTCGGTTAGATTAGTTCTCACTATTTCTGATATGATGACATAGAGAAACTCCGAGCATAGCCCTTTTCGTCGCCAAATAAAATGTGCAACACCCATTTTTAACGCACGAAAGTCGAAAAACTAATGACACAGCTGTATGAATGAACCAGATTTCTGAAAAGATAATTTAAAAACAACATCATAAAATACATGCAAATGAGGAACGTGTTTGACACTAAAGAGCATTTAGTTTGAGTAGAGCAATTTGATAATTTTAGTAATTACGTATGCAATTTCGTATTTGGGTCAGATGGTGCTAAAATATTTAGCACTCTGACACCGGGCATAAAACGGTTAAAGCTGGACTAATTATTTACATGAATTGAACTAATTTACTCCATGAATCTATTTACTTCGAAAGCTTAAAGCAAAAAAGCACAGGTGTAGTTTCTGGTCATGAATAGGACTATATCCTATTGGTGTTGAAGGGCCAACTGAGGGAGGAGATGAAGCTTCTCGTCTTCATTGTATGGGTAGTTTTCGTAAATTGACGACCACTGCACCAATTTTGCGTCAGAGGGTGTGTGCCAGATAGCTCCAGCCATCTTAACTCCATCAGAAAGTCGTCCAGCGCCTTGATATTGCCAAGAAACTCCTGGCCGCTTCCCGGTGAGGATACGGGTTTTCTTAAACTAGAAGTTCTTGGTCTTCATCTCAGCTGATAGTAAATATTGATAAGGCCGGAGGTGGAACCGAGCTTCTCACGGAATCCTCAATGAATGAATGACTGGCTGATCTTATCATTAATTGTCAGAACACTACAATTATTAACACTATCCGTATGGTAACAGACTTTGATAAGATGGCCATAGCTAACCAGATAGACTTAAAACAAGGCCTATCGACAACCAAACCGGGCACAATCACTCCTCTAGGAATCTAACCCTCTCGATCTAATTGTGATTGGAGACCACGGAGGTGGTTTAAAGGCGTAGCACATTTACCAGCTCGGAAACGGATCAGCAACGCCTCAACTCGTGCCGTTCTTTGTATGAAACTTCATACTGTAACGCACATTAATCAGCAACGTAGCGACAACAGAACGCCTTGGGACAAGCTCACGAAAGGCGGGCGGTGAGTGGTCAACTAGCATTCTCCGCGCGGACGGCTATGCGTCTACTCGCTTACGTCTCTTCGTGCACGCATGCTCCTTATTACCCCTCCGGTGGCTTGCTTGCAGCACACTACTGTTGCCAAATTTGTTGTTGCGCGCGTATTTTATTGAATTTTAAGGTTAGGGTTTGGAGCTGATTGAAAGGCTATGGCCTGGCCATGTGCGTGTGAACTGATCCACACAGCTATTTCGGAAAATAAATTTCGAAGGATTTAGTAGTAAACTTACAACAAATGTACGTCAAATCTAAAAAAATGTAGTATGTAAATATATAATATAAAAACTACAGCCCATAAAGTGTGGTCCCTCAGTCCTCACACACCACCAGCCAGATCTCGGAAAGTAGCCGAAAAATTCAGGTATTGTGACTACAGACTTTCAGTAGCGAACTTGAGCTGAGTTGCTGCAGATTTGTTAACGCGCTTACATACACTCGACGCATATTGGACGGCGAGGCAAAAAAGGGATACGGTTTCGTTCTCTTTCTGAGTTGTTCTGTGCACTATGACTTTAAACTTGGTTGGAATAAGCTAATGAAAAAACATTACGTAAAGTTTGTTAAAGTTCAGAACTATTTGCACAGTTTATTGTAACATTTTAAGCGACAATGCCGAGCAAAATAAACGGAAACAATTGCAAACAACCTAATTGTCTCGACGGGCGCCATTTGCGTCGTGCAAACAAAACATACACATGATATCAGCACGACATATTAATTGATGTGATTCTGTGGTTAGAACGACAAGCTCACCAAATTACAGGCGACGGAAATTAAGCTGTATTAACAGTCTTCTAAGATTGCTTTTGTGATGATAAGCAACTGGTGTTGTCTCTGAAATATGAGACGTGGCAATTAAAAGTCTATTAAAGGGTGCGTAGGGGTGATAATTGCTAGATGGCTAATTTAGGTAAGAACTATTCAAATTATGAGTCAATTAGAGCGTCAGAACAAACAAAGTGAGGTTAAGCCTATGAAGATTTAGTTTCTAAAACAGTTACGGCAGATTAGAGGTAATGTGAAAAAAGTTCTTAAACTGTTTATGATAAACTATCTTTTACGGATTGTTGACGAATGTTTTTGATGTAAATATAATTATGGATCAATTATCTATTACACCGACCCCACATTGGGAATATGGCAGAATGATGACAAAATAATTTATTTGAGAGCGGGGAAAGGGAAGGCCCTTGCTGGACATAAAATAAACAGGTTTCTAGATTACCCCTTAGGGGTCGAATTGGTATCTAAAACAATGGTCGGACTAGTACGAAGAGGCGGATATAATCGCTCTGTAATTGGGATGCAAATTAAATAGGTAGCAAGACAATTTGAATTCGTTTAATACATTTTAATCTTTATGAAGACCATTACCTACGTATGAAATTTCCATTTTCCTTAACTTCAAAAGTGGAATTATAATTCTTTTGTGCGTTTCAATGATCATTATATGAGGTTAATGAAGCCGAGTGCTTTATTTAAAGCTCGTTATTATTTATATTTATAGTCTTTTGGCGTTAATTTCATCCTCGTAATGAACACATTGAGAGAAAATAAAGCAATTGGTAAGAGATTTTCTGCCGATATTGCCTATCGATAATGAGGGGCTTAAGGTACTTTGCTGGGTAGAGCGCTTTATGTTTTAAATATACAGGTTACCTAAAATTAAATCTTCAAAAAATTTTCAACGTTACACTATTGTTATAGAGTTCAAAGTTTATAGATTTGACAGTTGGTGGTCCCCGATTTGCCATCGTCTGTACCTTTATAACATTTAAAATTGCAACAATTATGGGCGATCATCGATTATGCACTCTAAACATTTGAAGTACCTACCCCATGCATATTTAAAATTATCTAATTTGGATAGACACAATACATAAATATAAGTAAAGTCCCACTACACCGAATCACACCATTACCGTAACCACCGTAACCGTATCGACACATAAAAAAAATGTATGAAATAATAGGAAACAACGCCTGTTAGACGGTTCGGTCACCGACCATGCACACAAGAATATTTTGCCAGTGCCAATAAGATAAACATTACACGATTAGGTCCTCGAATGACGACCACGTACCGGGATACGCAGTGTTAGTGACGATCTGGAAGCCGCTCCTCAGAAGTAGATTAACAATTTAGTGCCTTGTCTTAATAATTATAACTACATAATTTAGTGGCAACTATTACGTACAGCGCTGGCGTTGTGCTATGACATGGTACTAAATTGTTGATCTATAATACCACAGATAATGCCTACTAATATTATAACTTACACAATTTACAGTGTTCGTCACACAAATATTTGCCGCTGCCAGGATTCGAACCCGGACCGCTTGTTGTGTAGACAGAATAGAATACGCTTGAATACAACTAAATAGAATAGAATAATCTTCATTGGTAAAATCTAAAGTAGGTACAAACATTGTATTCTTTAATTTTCTGTAAACCTCCGATTGGTAGTGTTAATTAGTTAAGGATAAAATATAATAATACAGCTTGTAATCCACGGGAGCCACTGCGGACAAACTGTTACACAGTTTGGCAGGCAGAATTGTAAACTCTGTGTATTATTTTGTGATAATAAATGAAAAAAAAAACACAATTTTGTTGGCGCTTCGGTATTATCATTATGCGTCGCGTACACCTGACTTTACAGCAGAGAGAGTTGTCGCGGCATCTGCGCTACGGATACGTCCACCTGTGCTGGAAAAAAGCTAGCGTAACAGAGTTCTTGGTAATGGTATGATAAATTGAAGTAGACAGTATTGTGTAGACCGTAATAGAAAAACAAATAAACGCCACTGTTCGCCTCGCTAATGTTACAAAAGTGACTTTTGTTACTTTATTGTCGCCTAATTACGCGTCTACGACTAATTAGAAGTAATCTGAGCCGCTATTACGAACACAGTCGCTAAAAAGAGCGTTATATAGGGAATAAATAGGACTACTTATTGCCTTCATTAAGCTTGACAGTATTCTTATTACACTTTTTTGTTACTCTTTCGATTTATTAGCTAAGAGAGATTTTTTACGACTCTGTTTGCCTTATGATAGTGATATACCTACTTACAGATGTGGATATCGGTATGCTTTATATTATCTTCTTCTTCTTCTTCTTTTATACGAATGGCGATCGCGAGACATAAAGATTACGCATTGCGCCAATATCAAGTGAAAAATTTATTTAAGTAACCGACAATTGTACGGTAGATTGAGTTTAAAATGGAGTCTCTCAACACGTGTTTTTGCAACAAGAACTCGGGAGAAACTCGCTTTATATTATGTAGATGGTTGCAGATCAGACTTCAAAAATCAACATTGCGAGTCCTTAGTAGTTCATGCGTTGTCATGACGTAAATTAAAAATGGAATGAAATATAAAATCTATTCAATCGCTTGAATAATTAATCAGTTACTTAAGCACGTACTGTACGCTAACCTACGGTTTTCTTCTTCTTGTGGTACCTCCAACTTCGAGGATTGGCGATAAGATTCGCTTACTCCATTCTATTCCTTGCTAGGCGAACAGTTGGGAAGCATTCGCAATTCTTGTCAACTCACGTATGTTTCAGAGTCAAGATTTCTTCCTACGACCCACGGATCTATTTCCATTCATCATCATCAGCTCATGTAATGTCCCCACCGAGGGGCTCGAGCCTACCCCACGATTAGGCCTTAGTCAACCACGCTGGCCAAGTGCGGGTTGGTCTCTTTCCATTGACTTTACCTAATTATTCGGGAGTTAAATCATATTGATCATGCCTGAATACATACTAAAGATATTTTATACACCTGTTTTCGTCGTTAAGATGGCCCTGAGGTCTATGCGTCGCAAGACTTTATCTTTCGTCTCTCTCTCTCTCTCTCTCTCTCTCTCCCTCTCTGTATCCAAATTACTTTCAGCATGTGTCTGTAAGCTCCCATCTTAAGCTTCGGTACTCTCTCTAATTTGTGGTTCAGAGTTTTGAAAAGAAGGTAAGGGAGGAACAAATTCTTTTTTGGCGTGTTTTTGACCACTGACAAATGTACCAAATGAAATCGTCATGATAAATCACCTACTCAATATCTGATCACATATACATATATACAAACTATTCTGCTCATAATTCCAAAAGGATTGAACAAAGCTTTATGTAAAAATTTGGTACACTTATAGCCACATCAGTATGGTCCGTGCAGTGACGTTTTTTTTTTGGCTTACAAAACTGGGTACAATCAAATCAACTAGCTTATACTTAAAAAACAAAACACATCTTACAGTGATAATCCTTTCTGGATGTAAGCACAGCATGCTTAAATGAATATATACTATTTATTACTACCTAAGATTAGAGCAGACATTACAAAATTTTTCCTATTCTATGTTTTTATTTAAACATTTCAAAAGAGCCTTTAGAATAAGACGCTTGGCGGAGACGAGAGAACCGTTAAATATGTCAAAATCAATACGCATTGAATTATAAAACTTACACATGCGGTTTAGGGGAGAGTGCTGACCGAGTCGTGTCCTACAAGATAGAATTGTGATTTTTTTTCCATTTTTAACACGGCTGAAACTGCGTGGTAACGTAAATAGCAAACGTTCTAAGATGTTTGAGGAATCAACCTGACCGTTAACTACTTTAAAGAGGTAAAGTATATCAGAAGATTTCCGGGGGGTATGTAACGATGTTAAGCCATAATTAGCGAGACGCGTATCATACGACTGCAGATGGTGACACATGTTATCAGCGTAGCTATATATGCAGCGAAGATATTCCGGTATTAGGTATCCTCTCGCTAGTTTTTGATCTACCAGCTTACGTTTCTCAGGTACTTAATACAATCCCCTAAAGCATAGAGGTCAAAGGGTTTGACCCGATTCGCATCCTTATATTAAAGATGCACGTTTATTTTTGCGAACAAATCTATAACAAAAGAGCTTTCAGATCTACAATGAGACCAAACAAAAATGAATTATTTCCATAAGTTTCGAGAAGTTTGTGACACCACTTGACCTATAGTTAAGTGTTCTACACTTTTAGACTCTCCTCGGAAAGCTTTGTTCTTCCCCTATTATACTCCACGGTAAAGTCCCCTCTATTTTAAAAATGGAAGGCGCTTATATTCATGGCCGTAGTTCGGTTGGGTATTAATACACTAGTAGCTTAGTTATGGATCCTTCTGGTAAAAATGAATGGATCTTATTGCTAACTTTTAAAAGGCAAAGAAAAACGACTTTGAATCTTAATGTAACTAGTGAAAATCTAAATTAGGTGGCAAATATTATCCCACTAATTAAAAAGGGCTAATATGCCTTTACAAATCGCAATCAGAGGTGCTTAGTGGCGTAGTATGTTGTGCGCTCTGGTTTTGGAAATAAAGGAACGTTTGCTTTGGCTTTTTCAAGTTCAGTCACCGAAAAAGTCGTAGTTTTTAAATCTAATTTTATTATCTTCATTACTAACAACGCACGGGCAGCCAAAGCATCGTTTGGGGCGAGCCGATTCCTGGCAAAGAATTTTCAGTTTTCAGGCTATGCGTTTTTAGCACGTTCAGTTATAATTCTTAGATTTGCGTAGAATTAAGAAGTAATCTTCAGCGTCTCCTCTGTTTGCAGGGACATAAGATCACTACAGAAGCTATTTTTAGATGTGCTAGAACAGTTTTCTCATTTCAAAACCTGATAAAAAATGTTGTTACGGCCATTAAAATTTTAACAAATTCAATTCACGTATTGTGGAATGTTCTTTTATTTTAGCTGCCATGCGATTTATTTCCAATAAAATAAAATCAACGGAAACATTAAATTTTCATCCTCGCAGCATTTTCATTCGCTGTTCTCATAAAAAGTAACTTTGTCCACGTCACCACAATAGATAGCTGTTATAACTAACCGCCAGAATGCATTTTCCGGTTTTCATTTAGCTTTAAAAATGGAACTGGATATCCGATAGTTGTAACTAATATTCGTATATGGAATTGCTTTGGATTTGCAGTTGGATTCTAAATTCAAAGCAATACAATATAGCTCTGGAGGGAAAATGTTTACTTGGGATTGCTATAAAAGTTTTATCGCTAAAAGAATCTATTGCTGTTGCTTACACAATCTCATCAGGTTTTTAACCTTAGAAAGATAACCTACGTCGCAGAGACGCCCGTGTGGTTAACATATTGCTATATCTTTTTATTTTGCGCGCATATAATTTGTGCTTTTGAGACAACGAAGTTGCCGGCCAATCCATTCGCGAGACTGTTTCTACGCGATATGTACCATAGTTTTGCAGCTATAACCATTTGATGCGCTCGCGAGGCGCATGGTTATCTTTTGTGTAATTTTTTGTGTTGCGTTAGATTATTTATTTACTGATATTGATTGCTTTTCTGAATAAGACGAACAGAAAACTGAAAGAACTTTGATAGACGATAAAATATGCTCCATATTGCGCAGGGAAGACCAGAGCGTCTGTTATGGTTCCCAAAAAAGTAATAGCGAAGTAGAAGACCACTTGAGTTGTAACTGAACCCCCCTTTAAACAAGATATTTTAATATAAGAATACCTATATAAAATTTATACAAGACAGAATATAAGTAATTTGTTTTCAGGAATTAGAATTTCCTAAGGCCAATATCGTCTAGTACCCATGTTGTGAAGTAGTAACCAAAATTCTTTTAGAATATAGAGAATGAAATATGGACAGCATAAGAGAACTTATAACGTGGAAATTTAATAACGTTCTTTAGTAATTGCATAGAAAAATAAATAAGGAAGTTGAAGCTCCATCCTCGCTTCAATCGGTGAGTGACAAGGCCAATGTCAATCCACTCCCCCCTTCCAAAACCACAGGAAGTTCCTCATTAAGAAAACCTAAATTATAAATATAGAAACGCTTGCCAACACTTTGCCATGGATTGTGAATGTGGTGTGATTTTAAACCAAAATGTAAGGTTGCAATTGATTAAGATTGAGTTCACCAAACTTCTGACATCCTAAGTTTGAATGAAAATTATTCCAACCAAGAATATTTAAATTCTGAAAAGGAACTGAGTTGTGAATTCAGTCAGCGCTATTCGCAATGTATTGTTTGTGTTGCAATACATCCCTTCCTTAATCCAAATAGTTCCGTTTTTTTGTTAGAATTAGATCCATTCTGATCGTGTCGCGATCACCGTAATGTATCGTTCAGAGAACTCGCACAAAATAATCACTCGCTTAATTTTGGAGCATGTGGAGTGTATTTAGTCATAGTCTTAGCTGCGTGTAGAGTATTGGTTTTATTTTGGTACGCAAAGTCGTTCATTTAAACTGACTTATTTAACCTATGCCCAAACTAAAACCAGGTGTATATCCATAACGAAATGTCTCCAAACTGTCCCCATACTTACAATGTTATTAAAGAAAATATAAAATTACAAAGTTTAAATATAGTTATAATTTCTTGTAATGTGAGTTTATTTGGTTGATTCCTGAGAAAAGTGTTCTGATCGTCAAATCCGTGGCAGTTTTTTTTTCTCATCACAGGTGCTAACTAAAATTACAACTGAATAAACAATCAAAAAAGTAATATATCTATCCATGAGGCACACATTCAAAGTTTATAGATCGTCTTGAAAAAAAAAATGAAATTTTTGGAGCCATTGATCTGATTATAGAATCCACGGATTTGATTGAAGTGTAAACAATACTAAAATGGATAGAATAAAGGAAAAACATTATATGTAAAAGGTTTATAGTCTCTTTATTTTAACATTAATTGGAATTATTTTTCAGTCTTTCACGTGTCTCTCTCTCTCTCTCTGTCTATCCTTAACTAATACATTCTTAAGTTTTATGTTATCTCTTAACTACAACCCTTCTCGTTCTCTAACTTACTTCTTATGTTGAATTTCACTTCGTAAATATGTTTATTTAAGTTTTATAATCAGAAACAAGGAAAATATGTCCAGCTACTTCTCGCGACCTTCGTCTCCTGGTATGCCACCGCTACTAGAGGGTCTTTGAGTCATCTTGACTGATCTTATGAGGCCTATTGTAACTAACCACGCTTCAGTTCCGTAGGCCATTGTAAAGCCTCCGGTAAACCAAATATTCAACAACTTAATTGTAGAGCTTCCAACCTTTACAGGAGTGCCTAAGTACGAATGATTTTTGTTTTATCAATGTTCATTTTACTTCTGCAAAGTAAAGGATTGCATTTACTTGCCATTTATGTTCACAGCCGAGAGACGCCCGCTTTTGAACAAAGGCCTCTCCAAGGTTCTCCATACCGGTCGGTCCTGCGCTGCCCGCATCCAGCGGATTCCCGCGGCATTTACCAGATCGACCTTGTGGGGTCACCTTCTGGGGGACTTACCAACGCTGCGTTTCCCGGTATGTGGCTGCCACTCGAGGACTTTTCCGCCCCTAGCTGCCGCCAGTCCTCCGCGCAATGTGTCCTGCCCAATGCCACTTAAGGTTCGCAATTCTTTGGACTATGTCGGTGACCTTGATTCTCCCGCGGATCTCATCATTACTGATGTTATCACGCAGAGAAACTTCGAGAATAGCCCTCTCCATTGCCTTTTGGGTGACCTTGAGCCTTCTTGTGAGATCCCAGTGTAATTCGGCCACGTTTCGGTTCCATAGGTCATCACTGGCAACACACACAAATTCAAGACTTTCGTCTTGAGACACTGCTGTAGATGAGCCGAGAATATGCCGCGTAGCTTCCCGAACGCTGCCTAGCCGAGTTGGGTTCGTCGCTTGACCTCTTTCTGGAAGTTGGACTTACTCAGACTGTTTGTCCCAGGTAAACGTAATGGTCGACAACTTCCACTGCAGAGCTTTCAATCTTTACAGGAGTGGGTGCGACATGATAATAAGGCATAATTTTCGTCTTAAACCGTATTTATTTTAAGACCCCCTTATGTTGGGAGACCCTACAGAGATCGTCGAGCATTGTGCCCAGGTCTTCCAAGGTCTCAGCCATAACTACGATATCATTGGCAAAGCGAACGTGAACCATGAACTCGTCATTTATGATGCCAAGTGCTCTGCAGTCCAAAAGCTTAAACGCGTCTTCCAACGCAGCTGTGAACAGTTTCGGCGATATAATATCACCCTGTCTCACACCTCGCTGGAGCTATATCGTTTTTGAGTTCTAGTCCTGAAGGCGGACCGACATAGTGGCGTTTTCTTACAGTGTCCGCAACACTTGGATGTATCGATAGTCTATGTGGCACTCGTCCTCTGGAGTGACTGGAGCACGGCCCAGGTCTCGACAGAATCGAAGGTTTTTCTCATAGTCCACAAATGCTAAGCATAGTGGCAGATTATATTCTTTGGTCTTCTGTATTACCTGCCTCAACGTATGTATGTGATCTATGGTACTGAGTCTTTTCGGAATCTGGCTTGTTCGGGAGACTGGAAGCCATCAAACCTGCGCACAAAATGATTCGTTATTAACCCTCAAAAACAGCTTATAAACATGACTCAGGAGCATGATGGAACTAATAGTTCTTCAATTGGGCACTCTCACCCTTTTGGAAGAAGAGTCACACCACGCCGCCGTACCATGCATTTGGCGTTCACTTGGATGTACCGATAGTCTATTTGGCACCTCTGGAGTGACTAGAGCATGGCCCAAATCTTGACACAGTTGAAGGTTTTCTCATAGTTCACAAACGGTCAGCATAATGGTAGATTGTATTCTTTGGTATTCTGTATAACTTGCCGCAGCGTATGCATGTGGTCTATGGTACTACTACCTTTAAGGAATCCGATCTGTTCAGTAGGCTGGAAGTTGTCAACCCTGTCATGCGAGACGGTCTATTATATATCTCGAAACACGGAGTACTATTTGTCTCGAAAACAGTTTTTATGGGATTATTTATACGTAGAGGGACCATCGATTTAAAGTGGGTCTAAAGTCCTCTTTTTAATAATGTAATAATTTTAATTAAGTGCTCCGGCTAGTGAGCAGGGTTGTGGGTGAATGTAAGATGTTCTGCCTTGGAGGGTTGGACTTCCAAGAGAATTTGTAAAGGGCGCCAGGAATTCCAACCACAAGCGACTTCAGCGATAACCAAATGAAACAAATTAATTTCTTAATGTAAATTATTTATTGAATGGCCTCTAGTACACAATCCACAATAATAAAATATCTACGTGTTTAATTTAAAGTTAAATACAATCTTTAAATGAAGCAATATACTGACATCGAGAGACGGTTAATTTTATTCCTGATAAAAAAAGTTTAAGTTAAATTTTACAAAGTTTATGGATCTTAAAACGCTACTTTTAATATTATGGACACATTAGCTTACAGGTATAGTGGTGAATTCCATACAGTACTGTTGTGATCAACCATGCGGTTACCTCAGCGGCTGACTAAACGACACCTCCCTTGCACGTGGTCTTCAGCAAAGGGCAAACTGGTGGACGCTCCCTGTCACTCGCTCGGCACGTGGTAGCGTCTGGTCACCTCACGGTTGTGAGCATGAAATCGTGGTACACACGAGGTATAGGTTATGTTTTCCCCACATCAACCGGTAATCATCCCTCAATTATCTCCTCGAAGATGACAAGTATTTAAGCTACAAATATAATCTAAACCAGCAACCCAGAACTCTGGGTAAACAATTTTCCTTATAATATGGACTGAGGCCAATAAAATAAATAATTAAAGTAAAACTTAAATTAAGGCGGCATCTGCCTGAATCGGCCACATCTCCAACCTAAGAAATACAACTCTCTCCAGTCAATGACCTCCATCGCTGGGGTTCTCAAGGTAAAAGAAACAGATGAGTCAAAGAGATGTGATAACCTGCTTAACAATCCGAATTGAAAACATGCAAGCGAATGAAGTATATCGAGGATGACCAATTGAATGACTTTGTTTCCTAAACAAAACCCTAAAAAAATATGTTGAGTACCCCAAATTAACTAAAGTATATAGTACTTCAACCTAACATTATATTTTCATTTATTTATTATACTAAACTAACAGAAATTAACAAAGTATTATGTAATTAATCTATTTCGGATCAATTGATGGGATATTCAATTCGAGAATCGATTATACGTCCCCTCAAACTGAGAGCTGCCATAGAGAACCATTGTACCACAAATACAGATTTTCTAAGCGAATGGATGAACTGATGAAATATCTTTTAGTGATAAAATATCCATTTGTTTCCTCTATTATACTATACTAAAAAACCAATTATTAACAACTAGTAGTGATTTATTTATGTGTCCAGTAAAAATATTATAATGAGTACATAAAACGTTTTGGTGAATTGGAACGCATTTGTGATATTGACAGTCGATGTCAGAATGAAATTATTACACAAAATTTGGTCAATCGCTTTGCAAAGTGTGTGAAACTCCACTGTTATTTGGGTATGAAAAAAATGGGTGTTACAATAAAACTTGAACCGTGTTTATTTATTTATTTTTATTAGGTCTACCAACAGTTGTTTACAATGATACATGCAATCAGACTTATTCTCAATCAACTTAATAAATGTAACAACCAAATATAGGTAAACACCACTTGCTTTGCTTTGTGTTAGCGTGATTTGTCAACAAATTAAGTCAAAACAACCTGTGTTGCTGCCAGCAGCCCTTCTAAAGTCATCAGACCAAGAACGGGTTGTTTGTAAGGCGTCTAATACTATGCTTGTCGCCACTCCAGCATTCATCAGCTCTAACGGTTGTCGGTTCTTCGGCAGACATGTACAGCCTATTGCCACTTGAGCGTACTAATTCTTAGGGATATAAAGCAGGGAAGAAGTAAAGATATGTCTAAGCTTTCCAAATGCTTATGCAGCAGAACTGGATCGTCCTACTGGCTTCTACCCAACTGGACTATGTGTCCCAGGTAGATGTATTCCTAAACAACTTTGAGGACCAAATTTCCACTAACGGAGACTCTAGGATAACTAACTTGTGCATTGAACATGACTTTCGTCTTATCCAAATTCCTCGCAACACGTCGAGTGGCATCATTAAGGTTTTTCAGCATTTCAGAACTCTTAAGAAGCGTTGTCTCTTTTTTATGGAACATTATCAACTTATACTCTTGTTCCATGCCTGTGGGGTAATACACGTAATAAAAGAACAGCGTCAAACAACTTTTGGAATGCCTTGTGGACTAGTGTTGATGACGCAACATCAGATCCATGGGAAAATATCCATAGATTTGAGACCATGGATCTGATTTTGACCATGGATCTGATCGTGACAATTTTGTTTTTGATTAACTACTCAAAAACTTGCAATAATATCGGAGATATTTTTACCTCATACTCAACTCAGATGGCAAGGAAATCATATTCCAGAAACAGTTTTAACCATAGGTTCACCTTTCTATTTTTTAATCGACCCACAGATCTTACCTACCCAGGTGTACCAAAATTAAAGTTAAAATAAGAACTGACCTGTAAAGTTATGCTTGTACTCGAATGACACAACTCCTCTATCAAAAGTTCAGGACACAGCTAGAGACCATCTACAACCAATGACTGAAGGTTTATCTCATATTTACACCACTGAAATACTCCCATCTTGTCGTGGGGTGCAATTTAAGCCCGCCGCGTGACAAATCTTTACAACGGCTCAACTTCTCTAAATTGATAGGTTTTTAAACAAAATTTTATGTAAGAATAGAGGCATTTCTGTATTTTTTAATGATATATAAATTATGGTAATATCACGTATAGTTATAATAATATTAACGATAATGCTTCAAGCGAGACGCGTGTGACACGTCGAAAATCGGTAAAATGCCCCCGATTTGAGGTTTCAAATGTAATTTTATTATATTAAAACAACAATTAAGCAGTTTTATTTATGATGCCTCAAGAGAGTAGTAGTTCTTCAAGGTTTTGACAATAATTTAAATATTATAATCTAAATAATATAGATTATATTGGCCTGTGACACGAAAAATTAAGCTCCCCAGGAACCACCCATTTAAATGTTGTTCTTCATAAGAATAGTAAAGAATTTATAACTAAATATCATGAAGCACAATCATAAAACAAATTCTCGAATGATCTGAAATTCATAGTACGTAAATTGAGTTATAAAGGCCTAAGTATAGTTTTTAGAATAATCTGGAATGCACAGTAGGTAAATTGGGTTTTAAAGGTTTAAGTATAGTTTTTAGAATAATCTGGAGTTCACAGTAGGTAATTGAGTTATAAAGGTTGAAGTATAGTTTTTAGAATATAGTTTAGATTATTTCAATATTAAAATAGTATAAGTTTTGGTGTAAATTCAAGTTAATAAGTTCTACTTTATTTTGTTACAGGGTTAATGTAATGTAACCATATTGTAATAATAATAATATATTTTCACGCTCACACCAATCATCCAGCTGGAGGCAAGCATCATTAAGAACCTGTGCCACGGACACCAGATAACGGACATTCTTTATTTTTTACTATACATTACAATTGCAGACATCTTTACAAACAAACCCAAACAAATATATAAACAACCACGGCTCGCAAACAAACACTCGCGTTCGTCACACAAACACTCGCCGCCACCAGGACTCGAACCCGGACCGCCCGACGCGCAGCCAGCCACACCGACCACTCCACCACGACGGCGTGTCCCTTTATACATAACGAATATTACCTACCTACACCCTAATCCAAATCAAATATTAATATTAAAGTTCCGTATGAAATAAACTCAAAACGTGAACCAACTGGACCGAATACCCTTTGTTGGTTTATTACATCGGTACACATACGCCCATAAAACTACAAAACATCACTTGTCACGAAATTTATTGAATAATCCGTAATAACATAACAAGAAATACATAGTATATCAAAACAAAACAAAACGCAAAACAAAGTAATGAAATTGAAAAGGAAAAAAAAGTCAAACCCATAACAACCACCACCTTGTCATTTTAAATTGAGTAATTACATTATTTACTTTGTCCTAAATTATATCAAAACACTAAATCACTCAATTTTGAAATGACCTGACTTGCTTGGTTCCGAATATATATACTTTATATTTATGTATTTTTTTAAATGACAAACAAAATCCTCAATACAATTATGAAATAATAGGACTGCAATATTTCAAACCAAGCTAGTCTAAACAAAAAGCACAAACCTACGTAGTCTTCTCGATCTTGGGTCTCCAGCTACGTCTGAAAGAAAATAGCTAGATAAATACACCCCCCCAATTTAACTACCTAATAACCCATAAGCATGGAGACCCCAGATCTATCTGGATCATTCGGAACATTTCCTTGAATCCACGCCGGCCGCCAAATCACTAATCCACTCCACTTAAAAATCTCCTCCAGACTCCTCGCAGTGCCCGCCTTGCCACCTGACCACTTTACTTAAAAATTCAAGACTGACTGTCCTGTTCGCAAGTTTTTGTTTCTACGTCGTCTCGAACCAACGCCCTATTATTTCCCTAACTTATGGGCGTATGCATACATTATCGTCTACAATTATAAATCTTAATGCTTGTTAAAACGAGAGAAATTTGCTAATCACATTCCTACTTACCTCAAACAAAACAACAAAAAAAAAACGACACGGAGGTTTTTCCCAAAAAAGCTATTAATTATTGCATATTCGTCCCTTACGTTCAACAATTTAAGGTTCATTTCTATTTAACCTGGCCTGAGACTAAATCTCTCGTGGGAATATTAGTGTCATAAACGCACCGATTTATTGTCTTTTTTTTTGTGGAATCTTCCGGATATAATTTCGTAGCCGACTACACTATCGAAATGAAATTAAAATATTATTTTCCTTAAACTTATTAATTTACTTAATATTATGATTTTTATACGTATACAGTATTGTCTAATTGATTAATTTGCTTATATCTACAACTAATAATAGAGGCTTGTCCGTTACAGAGTGAATATGATGTGTGCAGAGTAAGTCTGAAGATGAGTACATCGCTAACGAAACGATGACAGAAGAACATAATAATGTGCCAAATTAAGAATTACCCTAATCTAGACAAGTGGCGTTTCTATCTAACGAAATGACAAATTTTGACTACTCATACATTTGACACCACGGTCGCCATAGAGCTTTCTCAGCTCACTATACGTCAGTTTTATACATTATATTATTTTCGTTTAGCGTTCGGCGCAATCGATTGGCTACTTGGCTAGGTTGCCTGCAAGTAGAACGTGACCCGCATAATATTATTATTCCTACTAGCAAAGCGATTAAATTAATGGTAAAAAGACATATCTGGTCAACTACTAAAAGACGTGGCCCCTTCCGATACGGACGCCCTAGGGACGCTAGGCGGTCGAGAGACTCCGACGGGGGAGATGCTCGGTCGCCCAGTAATCCCCTAGGAACCTACAGGCTTGAGGACCCCCCAAGGTCTTCGCCTTCTTGAAAACCCGGTGACGCAGAAAATGTCATCAGAGACAATCTGCAATCGAATATAAAAAAAAGAAGACGTGGACGTCAGTATGTCTTCAGTCCTGCAATGTCCTTACCTTGGACAGTCAAGCTTCATCATAATCTGAAGGTAGAAATAGAATAGAATTAAACTGTTTTGTACACATCGTCATAACACAGGTAAATTTTAAAGAACATGTTTACGGAGTGTTTGGCGGGAAATCATGGCGTCTGGATGTCGATCTTTATTTCGATAATTCAAAATTGCTTCGGAGTGGATTTTGTGCAGTGAAAGTGGTGTCGTTTCGTTGCATAAGCATCCGTGTTGACGAACAGGTACGAGGAATAATTGAAATAAAGGTTTTGTGTATGTGGCGTTGAGAATTGTATGGTGGTAGGAAATCCCACTATATAATTCTCATCAGTCACAATCATGAGGTCTGTTGCCATTCATTTCTTTCCAAGCACTCCCTAGATGAATTAAAATGTGTGACGCCCATATTTTAATGCAAAAATCAAGAAAGAAGATGAAACTGAAGACTTGGCTGTATGGGCTAGATCCCTTTGCCGTCCAGTAACAGGGAAAATTGAAAAAAAAAGAACATGTTTACAGAAAATCGTACAATGGGCGTCCTTATCGCTCAGGATGGTCAAAAAATAGTTTCTGGTTTAAATAGCGAATAGCACTAATATAAATTAAACACTCTATGCATTAGAACAATATTATTATTTTGGTAAAAGAGCAACAAGATATTTTAGAAAATTTAAGATAAAATACTAGCTGACCTGGCACATGTTTTTCTGCCATATACCTATTAGTATTTATTTCTTTTTAGCGGAATGATATAAACTTTATCACCTATTCTCAAAACAACAAATTTACACAAAAAAGCTTGTATTTAAATTAACACCATACTTACCTAATCTAACCTACAAAAAAAGTATAAACGCTCACCAAAAAAGTGTAAATTTTCACTAAAAGTTGTTTTTGGTGGCAAAAATATCCATGTTGGTGAGCACTGTACTATTTTATTGGTGGGCACTTAATTTGTTCCCAAAAAAAAATCGGTCTAGTCATTTTGGAGGAGTGTACCACAAACACCGTGACATGAGATTTTTATAGTAGTTATAGTCGGCAAGGGTTTTTTAATTATAAAAGTAAACGAAGAAGGTTTGTTTCAACACATTCAGGTACAAATAGCACGTTTGTAAATGTTAAGCTATTGTTATCATATTTTTAGAAGTATGATCACGTTTACGGCAAAAAATGAGGCCACATTGCCATTGTTATAAAGATTGTGTTTCAATGAAAAATGTGTTGTATTGTAAAAGTTCTATTGTGTGAGTAAAATTCTTACATTACGAAGAACGTTCTTAGAAAAGAAAGGAAAAATCATGCATTCAGATTACTTCATTTGCTTGTTATAAGGAAGACCATGTATAAAAACCGGCCAAATGCGAGTCGGACTCGCGCACGAAGAGTTCCGTACCATTGTCTAAGAAAAATAGAAAAAGTGAAAAAAATCACGTTTGTTGTACTTTTTTTATTTTAATTATTTATTTTAAGGTGAATATATAACCTAATATTTTATTAATATTTCAAGCGTCTACCTGTTGCCGTTATCAAAATCGAACAAAAACAAGCAAAAAAAATCTCGTTTGTTGTATGGGAGCCCCCCTAAATATTTATTTTATTCTGTTTATCTATTTGTTGTTGTTATAGGGGCAACAAAAATACATCGTCTGTGAAATTTTCAACTGTCTTAACTATCACGGTTCATGAGATACAGCCTGGTGACAGACGAACGGATGGACGGACGGACAGCGGAGTCTTAGTAATGGTCCCGTTTTAACTTTTAGGAGCGGAACCCTAAAAAGAAACCTTATTATTGGTTTGGTGAAGACATTTAAATTAACAAGACGACGATAATTAAATTAGAATGAAGAATGTCAATTCAATCAAACATTAAGAATCCCTAATGGTTTGAAACATAACATCATTCTATTATTTAAACCACCCGCCTTAATTAGACCCTGAGGACCCAGATTTAATACCAGGGTGTGTCACTCCAGCATGTATGCCCTGTTTTTTGTTGGTCGTAAGACTATTTTAACGAACTACAGACTTCAACTAATTTATTAGTCTATCGCCAGAACAAGTACTGTCTTCATGCAATGCCGACAGAGAGAGAGAGGCCAAGATGTGTTGCTTACGGAGTTTAATTTATTACTAATCTTAGTACTAATAACAATAATAATGCTTTATCGTACCAATGCTTACTAAAGAGAGGTGCGTCACTACATTGACAGCTTTTTTGTGTTCAGTGACTAAAGAATTTCATCTGCCTTATCATCTCTTGCCATTGCCATCAGGAGACATATTGGTCAAGATTTCGCCACCAGGTTAAAAAGGAACTGTATATTATACTGAACAGAAGCTATGAGAACAAGGATCCAATTGAATTCGATGTTTATTTCCAACGAAATACGGGCCATATTCCAGATAATATATATCTGTAAACACAAGTATTCCTATCTGACTCAAGTGTTTGTCTATCAGTATTATACAACGGAACTTCTGATACGGCGATAGGAGCGCGTCCAAATCAAATAGACGTGAGCCGTGGCTAAAGAAAACAATACGTTATAATCCTTTGATCCTTATTGCTTGGTGAATGGAAGAATAATTTTAGTTTTTTGTCTGAAGTTTTCAATATAAGAAGATTACCCTATTTTATTCTTTAGTGCAAAATTTTCTTTAGATTTTATTACGGTATATTTCTTTAGTACTTAAGTCAAAACAGATGTTTTATCTTACTCTTGATACGTATCAGGAGTGCTTACAATTCGGAGCCACTTTATCCTCTTGGTCAAAGTAGAACAACACGTCACGAAATGACTAAGGTCTTAGTGGCCGTCAATTCCTATTTTGTCCGATTCAGCTTTCACGTCCAATCTATTAGTAGCTAGAGCTTCCGATTAAGTTTAAATCAGAGATATTGTCCAACACAATCGCCGAACGTCCAGCTCGACCAGGAAGATCCTTTTATTAACGCTAATGTGCCTTCCACCTCATCCTGTAATTAGTGATACGGCACAGTCGAGCAATCGCAACACACTCGCACCACACCGCGTTCGCAGACGGGCGCGAAAACCCGGCTCATGTACGTCACGCCCCGGTACAGATATGTACCGGGACGCTGTTTAACTATCTCTCCACGACACAGCGCGCTTCAGTCGATAGGATCTCTCCGATTAGACACAGCATACTCACTAAAAATCAGTGATGCACTCTAGATCCGCATGCTGACTCCGTCGCTCGAGAAAATTATGTAGACATCCATGTCGTACGTTACAGAGAACCTGTGGAATGCACCTGGGATATCTCTACACTAAAAAGTCAGGGTTCCATTCAGTTCTCACAATCTCCTTTACGGCAGATTCTGTATAAGTTTACTTACTTTTGGATGAAGTTTCTCGCTGTCCTACTTGTGACACAGGCATATTAAGCAAATTGCTCTTCGGAGATCGGCCTTTGCATATCTAATACACGTCGTTATCCGTTTAATCCACTTTGAGCAAGCTCTAAGCACGGTTAGACGACACGATCCAGCTTGCTGATATTAATATGAGGGTATAATAAAATTTAAGGTGTTGTTTAACTCTACCACCCCTTTCATTATTATCTATATTATATTACTCGTATAAAGCTAGCAGTATTGGCACATTACTTATTTCATCTGGTGTTGAGCAGAAATGGTGTACAAATAACAAGATAGGTAGTTCAAGACAGAAAAGAACCTCACGGGCCGGTAAGAGCTTCTTTACGTCATTTTTGAAGAACCCCAGAATGGTGGAATGAGTTAAAAGTTTTTTTATTTAGAAAGTTTTAGGTTTAATTTCAGGAATAGCTTGTTAGTTCTGGGCTTTTTTAGAAGCAACATTGATTTTCTTATTTATTTCTATGTGCACTTATAAAATAATAACATTAGTTTTATCCAAACATCAGCAGGATGAAATTTTGAGAAGAACAAACTTGTTTGACCCAAAGTCATGTTTGTCAATGCCAAAATTAACCGTATTTGTTCAATATTTAATAAAATTCATAGTGTGAAATATAATATTCATGACACGTTTTTAATCGCTACCTCGAATGAAATTTAATGAAGTTGGACATTTTCGTTTTGTTTAATAATTACGTAGATATTTTCGATGAATTATCTTGCATAGATGATTTCAACACATTTTCCTCATTTATGCATTAAATAATGTTACGTCATTACTTTACCAATAATAAAGAATACTGGATGAGGGTGATAAATGTGGATAAAAATAGAGAGAGAAGAAAATCTAAAAACAAATGGATAGGCCGTGTGAAAAATGACATGGCAAAGAAGAGTAATAAATTTAAGATGATTACTCATATCAAATACATCTAAATTTAAACTAATATTATAAAGCTGAAGAGTTTGTTTGTTTGAACGCGCTAATCTCAGGACTTGTTGACTGTTGAATAGTCCATTTATCGAGGAAGGCTTTAGATTAAAACAAATCCAATATTAACCCGAGCATAGCCGCGGGCGTCCACTAGTCTCTAATAAAATTAGAAGAAAATGATGAAGAACAAATAATACTACAATTATGAAAAATACAAATTAGCTTGAAAATTACTTTAGCGTCAAAAAAAAGTTTTCATTACTTGTATTAGCCGCCATTAAACGAAATAGGACAGTTGCAATTTCAGCCTGTAATAAACTTTACATTTCGCGAAGTCCGCAAAATTAGTACAAATGAAAATGGTCACAGCTGGGACTCGTTGGGACAAAACATTTAATTTAATGTACATTTTTATAGCCTAAGATAAGCAATATGCTAATGCAATGGGCATATAAATCTGTGTCGTTTACGAATCAAGCCTTATTTTTGATTATTAATAAATTCTTACTGAGAACATTGATGAGCGTGCTACAATTGTTTTCCTCTAACCCCCTCCGTTGCTTTCCCTTTCCTCCCCCCACAGGGGAGACCGAAAGACAGAGCAACGAAAAGAGTTAAGAAGACCTTCCGGACCCCGAGAGAAGGACGAAGTGTAATCCTACATGGAAACATGAAGGGTGGCCCCCGGGTTATGTCGGACTCCTACTGACTAAGCACCGCCTTGCCTAATGTCAAAGTGGCTATAAGGCTAACGAAAGCAGCCGCCCTGTCAGGAGAGAAAGTGCATATGCATGCTACAAGAAAAGTGGTGAGAATTAATCTGGATTCTGTGCTGGTAGTGAATTCCAGTTCATGATTGTGCAAGGAAATGAGTTGTCAAATTTCTTTGGTCGCGTTGGAATATTATTCACGCGTTATCATTAAAAGGAAGGCAGCGATGGTGGAATTATTGAAAAAAGCTCTTCAGAGCACTCAACAGTTTTGAACACTCAGCAGTTTTGAAAAAATTCGATAGTTGCAAACGGTAATGCCGACTAATACGTTCATAATGAAATCACGAGCATGTTCCAAATAAAAGTTTTAGAGACATTTTAGTGAATGGAACTTATTAAAATGGAAACTTCTAATACCAAGAAACACACAGTCATAATCACACATCATACACTTTTCATTTATATTTTATTATATCCCGTATATGGATTATAGTTTTTATTTTTTTTACTGTTTTTATTTAACAAATTATTTAAAAGGTCACTGATTTATTGAGATATAGGTATTCATACCTAGTTTATAAATATGGGACATGAAATTATTTTGCTCAATTCATTTATTATCACTATCCACATACCTTTACGAGTTTACAATTCCACTGATCGTCTTGTAAACGATATAAACTCAAACACAACATATTCAAAGTACTTTTCAACTTTTTACGCAAACCATTACGTTTTTCTCTGTTCTGTTCCAAAACCTATTCTTTGATTTTGTGCAATTTAACCAAGTTACCAAGTTGGGAAAAAGATCAACCCGGTTTGTCGAGCACTGAATCCGCAATGGAAACAAGCCTCGTGAGGCCGACAAAGCCTGCAATAATATGATTGAAAATCCATTCCCTGCCTTCCTGGCGTCAAAACAGAGTTGAATATTCAATGGAAGGGGGAATAAAAACAAAATCGTACCTACAGAGTTAAATCCACTTCATTATTTTTCCAATTTTACAACGAGTCTACTAAGGGAAGGATATCTCTTTAAATGTTCTGTTGATTTTTATTTTAAAAGGCTTTAAAGAGCCATTTTCTATATAAAATTATATATACGACACCGCTTCGCCTCGGGATAACATCACGAACAGCCGTTGTTATGCCATATATTTTTGTTTTTAGAGGTATGAAAAACTTAACGATCTATTCTAGTTCCTAGTAAATATACACCTTCACAAAAAAAACAAAAACTTTGGTCGAACCGTTTCGGAGGAGTTCAAATACATACACCATGCACTCTAATAGAGAATCTCCTCTGTTTCTGAACTTAATTAAAAATATAATATAAAATGAGATTTCTTAATAAGTGAGACGAACTTTCGATGTTGATACTTTGATTTCAGTGTGATAAAAGTTGTTCTGAGAACTAATTTGTGAACTGTAACTTTCGTGTAAAAATATTATACTATTTTGATGAAATACATAAAAGATGAGTTGAGTTTACTCCGAAATATTATTCGAAAAACATTACTTTGAAGAGTTATTAAACATTGAATAAAAACTTCTGCAAATATTGTTAAGGGAAATGAAAATAGATGTAATTAAATGCGACAAAGTATTGGAAAGCTCACGTAAAGCACACTACAGTACCTTAACCAATTACAATAAGATATAGTTTGCAATTGTAAGAACTCTAACAGCCAGTGTTCAAACAATTTAACAAAGCCGTGTTCGGTTGCCAAATAAATAACTCTACGTGAATTGCGATGTCAGGTAAAGTGGTTACGTCAGTAAATACAAAACAAGATTGTATTGTCGTTAGTGACAATATCGTTTATGAAATTTTTTGATATTATGATAGCACAGAAGTCATATGGGTTTCATCAAAAGGAGAAGGTTCTCAAAAATCACGCGGTTATTTCCTATCGATGAACTATTATAAGCAGAATCTTTGCATACGTTTCAATTTTGGGTTACGTAAATATGATCACGTCGCACATTTCATGTATAAGTGTAGGTACGTTTGCGACTTCGAAGGAACTCCCTCATTCTTTGTGTTCTTTTTAGTATTTTCAACAGACTTCAAAAAAAGGACGAGGTTCTCGATTCGACTTTTTTTGAAAGTTTTGAGTTATCCCAAATAATGCCTATCTAATTGACACCGACGATGTCATTAATATTTTGTTGCTTGTCTGTCTAAAAGATTAGGAGATAGTTTCTTGAAAATTTCTATACTTACAACAATTAAATGAAAAAAACTAAAAAAATTTAAACAAAAAAAGCCGCCTTTAAAACTTAAAAATGGAGAAATAAAAAATGTATGTTTAAAAATATCTTTACGTTTTTGAGGTCGTTGCGAACCTCAATATTTAGAATAAACGTGCTTGTACACGGGTGACTTGTGCATGTTGAGGCACGTGCACACCTGATATGCATCGTGTAAAGAAGTCCAGCGATAACTTGTACCGCTGCACAAGTCAACCGGCATGTGCAATGTGCATGCTGCTCGCGCAAATAACCCGAGCCTTTACTTGCATTTTTAACGTAGTTAAGTCACATGGGACCGACCTCAAAAAAGGCATTTAGATTTTTTTAACATATTTTTTTTTTCTCTGTTTTTATATATAACGCAAGTTGTCGAAATTAGGGGATAAAGTAGGCGGTTGTGTGAAACTTTTATGTTGGAAACATACATAAGTTAAGGTGACCTTGCTTGAAATCTTACCTTTGGGCGGGGCTTGTTTTTTCTCACCTGATCCCAAGTGATAATAAGTCTGAAGAAGGAAAAAGACTTCGACGAAATCCCAGCCATTGCGAAATTCTCTTTCTGGCTATCATCAGTTGCCCACACATAATAATGGGCAAATTATTATTATAACAGCCTATCTGAATCTAATATTGATGGAATGAATATGGTGGACAAATCATTAGACCACGTAAGCATTGTATTCTACCCTCGTGTTATAAGAAAAGTGAACCCGCGATTGTAGCATTTATTAACATAGCAAATATTATGTCGAGCTTCAGCACAACGGTATAAATCTTCCCTTTTATGACATTTAAGTTGGACACAATTAATATGGTTAGGGTTAACAAGCGCTTGACCTTTTTGCCCTCCGGGGCGACATTCCGTTATTTCTTGTAGAACAATGTTATCAAAATATATTGCGTTTGTTGTTCACACACACCAAATATGTTTATTGTGTATCTACGTACAAAATACTTATAGAAATATCATGATAATATCTTTTAATATGGACATTATTTCGCAAGCAATCATCTTGCTTGCATATTTTCGCTTATATAAATACCTATTACCAAAAATAGTTGACTATTTTTCTTATTATCGGGGACAGTGAAGGAAAATGCTGATCGAGCGAAAAGATGATATACCTGGTTTCTATTATCTATACCTACTTTAATATTATAAAGCTGAAGATTTTGTTTGTTTGGTTGAACACGCTAATCTCAGGTAACTACTGAATAAATTGATTTTTTTTTCTGTGTCCATTTCGCAAAGTTAACCAAGATCACGAGTAGTCCTCCATACTTCAGAAGGCATTTTAACCGAAACCATACCGGATATCCGCGTATACGGTATCGTCTCAGAATCGCATCCACTTCAAATAGACAAATACCGCGGTCTTAGATGTTAAACTAAAAAGGGGCCTTTATACACCTACAATAACATAGAAAAAAATCACTTGGTAATTGTAGTGCGTTGTCATCCTGAGGCCTAAGATAAAATACCAACCATGCCCGGTTATTACTCTTGCTACCTTTCCCTTCAATCCGAAACACAGCAAACTGTTTCACGGCTTAAATAGGAAAGTAAAAATAAATCATTGCCTTATAAGGAGTAAAAAAGATAATATAGATAAATCAATCATCACCATAAGAGGAAATGTTATTTATTCACCCAATTATGGTGGGCCTATTTTACATACGTACATAATGATCCCAAAAGGGTTCATTTTTAATTATTTTTCTGCCTCCCCAAATATATGTTTGGAGCCCTTTTTATCTTTGTAAATTATAATATAATATAATATAAAGGTCCATATAATACTAATACGTTTGTTCTTGTTTCATTATTAAATTTCTTATCATGTTTCTAATTATTATTATTAGGTAAGTACAGTCGACCAAATTGAATCATGACCCACCTTAAGATCATTTTCCTACATTCACTCAATACAAAGTAGGTTGAAATTCGCTTGAATATACATTTCTTAGGTAACGAACGAACCTGTTTTCAATTTATTAGACACTGACAGTGTCTAATAAATATGGCTTTTTAAAATTTGTTCAACTACTACTTGACATCTGACACATAACGTAATTTTATTTTTAAAAACATAATAGTTATTCGTTTTGCCCAGTAGTGAAAAGAGTTTAGATTATGAACGGCATCTTATTGGAAACTCCAATTGAGACTTTAGTGCAGTGATAACAAAGATTAAAATTGCATAGATCTCTGATCCGTAATGACACATTTTTATTCATATTTAAAACGTACTAAGTGCAACACGCATGATAGCGAAGAAAACCTAACTAAAGTTATGATTGTAAAGGAATGATCGGCCAAGTGGGTCATGATTCAGTTGGTTCGACTGTACCTACATTTCTTATTTTCTGCCTGCCAGCTATACAATCTTAGTTATGTACTACTGTCTTTTTCTAGTTATCTATGGCTTCCATTTGTTTACTAGTTATGTTACTAGTTCTATTTTCCTAAAAGGGTTTGAGTCTGCTCAAACCTTACCATTGCCTTACGACAACAATTGGTTACACATATAGAGACATCAGGCAGGGTAGGTGATGCCATACATTAAAATATTGATAGAATGCCAGCTTGGGGAGCCGACATAAAAAGAGCGCCAAACTTGTATGACAATAGGGACAGTACGTGAGTGCGACCACAGCAGAGAAAGGGGTTAAAAGGGCCTTATAATCACAACTATGAGTAGAAGCTCATATTTATAGCCATAGATTGGTTTAGTTTGATATCGCGCGATCTCTTGATTGGCTTTGATAGAGTTTGACCTTGGACAGGAGGCGTAAACTTATGTCTAGCGGTTCCTACTAACGGTTTAAGTATGATCACTTTTCTAACCTTTCTGTGTTTTGCGAGTAAGATACATTGGTGCTGCGCCAGTCTTTAGGCTTAAGTGACTGTGCGAGTTATATCACATCAAACAGGTTAGCAGATGGAGTTTCTTCCGAATTCTTGTTGTAAAAACACGTGTTGAGAGACTCCATTTTTAACCTGAATCAACCGTACAATTTTTGTTACTTTAATTACATTTTCACTTGACATTGGCAAAATGCGTACGCTTAATGCGACGCGACGCCATTAATTAAGAATAGAATAGAAGGTTAGCAGATGGTATTTTAGAGGGCTGATGATAATGAAACAGTTTGAAGATATTTTTCACTATCTAAGGAAACTAAAGTTATTAACTACAACCTTGGCCATTTATCAATGCTGCCTCTGATATTGAATGCGATGTCAGTGGATTCAATACTCTCTGCCGGCACCTATTCTTATAAGGGATGATAAATTAGGTGTCCTGTCTTAGGTTTTCATTATTATTGACTACTGTGGAAGGAGGATTAATAATGGAAGGTCTGGAATTCAATTCGTGAAAATATTTGACAGACTGATCTTTCAGTTCGGACCAAACGATGTTGAAAAGTTAATATCTTTTCTAACTATTATTTAACTTAAAACTTAGATCACAAGTAACAGGAACTACTACTGGCTCTCTCTAAACACTATGGACCCGGTACACGCACTGTGAACTCATGAAGATAATGCTAAGAGTTTCGTCATTTTGCGGGTAGTTTAGTACAAGTTAGCTGATGTCAGAGTTTGATTAAATGTCAATGTCTCTCCTATTCTATTCCTAATTAATGGCCTCGCAATTTTTTTTTTGAGGTTTTGTAATATTTTGTTTTTTTTATGTTTTATTGGGCTTATTTATGTTTTATTGGGCTTAGGCTTTAATACATTTACGTTACGCATTTTTCCAATGTCAAGTGAAAAAGGAATTAAGTAACTAAAAATTGTACGGTAGATTTGAGTTTTAAAAGCAGTCTATCAACACGTGTTTTTTCAATAAGAACTCGGGAGAAACTCATGCCTCTCCTATAACTTGCTTTCACGACTGGCATATTTTGACAGCAGTTTTGGTAGCCTCTATTCTAAAATACGTACGGTACACCTATAAAGACATTATAAACCAGAGCTTGCAAAACTCATTCGTCTAAGTACCACATAACAATAAAGCGTCTAGACGGCTAGATTTAGCAAACGTTGAAAAACGGAGTATTATCTTTTGACATTATTCTCTTATGCTTTCCCCAACATCGCACATTTGATATACAGTTACAACAGCTCGCCATCAAACCGAATATCGCAGTTCGTATTCAGGATTTACGTAAATAAATCACTCAGTGACATATTCATTCACAGTTCTGTTGTCAATATTTTTCTATTTATGTTACCTGGAATATTTGGTTCAGTTACAATAGACTCCGTTGTGGTAAAGTAGTTGTAAAGCCGCCTCAGTACAAGGGATTCGTGTTCGAATGTTCGTAGAGACAAATGTTTCCGTTAATGATTATTAACAATATAATAAACCTACTCTATATTTTACACATTAGGTGTTGTGAGCGCTAAACCTAGTTATAAGGTTTGTATATTCTACTCAACACAAATTTGAGTATCACCATAGGTCGGAATATTTTGATATTAGCGTCTGTTGAAAAGGAGATAGAGATCCTATGGGAATCACTGCATTCTACAATCAACGAGAGTAAAACAGCAACTCACCTTTAGCAGCCACACCGACCTAGTACTACCCGGGCAATGTACGCCAGAGCAGACCTC
The DNA here is from genome assembly GCA_955850985.1 of Elophila nymphaeata. Classification (NCBI taxonomy): domain Eukaryota; kingdom Metazoa; phylum Arthropoda; class Insecta; order Lepidoptera; family Crambidae; genus Elophila; species Elophila nymphaeata. Next base: position 5,374,309 of record OY039082.1, on the reverse strand, counting down.
TTCCTCGTTCTCAACAGCCCTCGAAGATGGAGCGATATTTTGAAGGACCAGCCTTGACTGAGCATCCGCCAAGACAGCGGGTGGTATATATATACTTCACAAACAGTATATTATGAAGCACTAAAGTATGCACTATAAGTTCACAGCGCGAGCGGTGGGTTCAAAAAGCACATAAACCCTTAGAATAGCGGTGGAAACCTTCCCAGGTCGTGAAGGTTCCAGAAAGCGGGAAAAACCGGGATCAGCGAGTACGCAGCCGGTCGAGTCGCCGTCAATTCGTAGACTGTAGAATGCAGCGGTATATTGAGCGATCACTCTTATAAACTAATATGTGGGTAATATTGAAATTCATATTGAAGGCTAACAGTTAGCATGAACATTGCCCCCGGCCTTAAAACCTTCGGTTTTAATGAAAATGTAATTGAATATGAACAACGGGTAGGGGACAAGTAACTTAAGGTTAAGTCATTGAGATGGTAGCGTACAAAGACGCACGACTGGTCGTTTATAAACGCCCGTCGAAGTCTTTACAGAGGCAACTCTTATGATACCGTCCTTGCCTGGATAAGCAGCAACTACGACGCCAAGAGGCCAATGAAGCGGAGAAATATTGTCAGTAACAATGAGTACAACGGAACCGATACAGATCGGGTTAGAAACGGTATTCCACTTTGTTCTGGACTGCAACAAGTGTAAATATTCTTGCTTCCATCGCTTCGCGAATGATTGCAACATTTGATCCAGTAAAGAATAGCGATTGCGTAAATTATTAGAATCTAATGACACGTCATAGGTAGGCAATTGTTTTAATGGGCTTGACATTAAAAAATGTGCAGGCGTTAACGCACTAGGTTCCGATGGATCATCACTAAGCAGCGTAAGTGGTCTTGAATTTATCACACATTCGATCTGTGTGAGCACAGTCAAGAGCTCCTCGTATGTAAGTAGCTGCGTACCTATAACTCTATAAAGATGCGTTTTAAAAGCCTTAATATAAATTTCATAATGACCACCAAAGTGTGGACTACGCGGCGGGTTAAGTTTCCACTCGATTCGATTGTTGACAAGTTCATTAGCGAAAGACGATTGGAAGTTTTCAGAATCTAAGAATTTGTAGATTTCAGAAAAACTATTTTTAGCACCAATAAAATTGGTTCCTCTATCCGAATACATGCAAGATACTGCACCGCGGCGAGATAGAAAACGTTTAAGTGCGGATAAGAAGGCATTAGTGGTTAAATCAGATGCTATTTCTACATGCACGGCTCGTGTCACCAAACACGCAAAAACGCATAAGTAACATTTTATGGAGCGAACACCACGCTTCCTATAGGGAATTATATTTATAGGGCCACAGTAGTCGACGGCAGTGTGAGTAAATGCCTTCGTTTCATTTACTCTGCAAGCAGGCAAGTCAGCCATCATAGGATAAGTAGGCTTAGGGTTCACTTTAAAGCAAAAGTTACATTTATGAATGCAAGTTCTAACAAGTCTTCTGCATGACAGAATCCAGTACCTCTGTCGCAGAATGGACATGAGAGCCACAGAACCTGTGTGACAATTAGAGCGGTGATAATGTATAATAATAAGCTCGACTACCTTGTCTTTACGAGGAAGTAGCACAGGGTGTTGTTGCTCGAAAGACAAGTCAGCGTGACGTAGTCGGCCACCAACCCTTACAAGGTTATTGGTGTCAAGGAAAGGAGCTAGGCGATTAATTGCGGGAGAACAACGATTGTTTCGTTGAAGACAATTTATTTCACAAGCGAAGTAAGTATATTGAACAGCCTTTAATATTTCAATTTCAGCAGTTTGCATTTCACTGGCTGAAATTCTACTATTAGAGCGGGGAAGTTTTTTAATAAAGCGTAGAACATAAACTGTAGAGCGGAGCATCAACAGCCAAGAGGATACTCGCTGCGATAGCAAAAGGAGCGGATGAGTAGCATCATTTAAAATAGCGGTTAATGCAACTTTAGTTTCAGGTAAGTCAGCGGGATTATAATTATTTTCTATAGCGGTAATAGGCCAACTAGAATAATCTTTACTCAACCAGGACGGTCCAGTATACCAGGGAGTATAGTTAAGTATTTGTGCAGGTGACAACCCTCGCGACAAACAATCACTAATGTTGTCCTCTCCTGGCACATGATAAAAATAATAAGCGGGAAGTGAATTCAAAATTTTGGTAACACGGGTAGCAACAAAGGTTTTGAATTTATGAGGCGAACCGTGGACCCAATGAAGAGCGACCATAGAATCTGATAAACAATAAACCTTATCAATTTTATGACGTGATTCTATCATATTTATGACATGTCGAACCAGCTTCGACATCAACAGAATTGCACAAAGCTCAAGCCTTGCGACAGACTGAACAAGCAATGGTGCCACCTTGGATTTGGCACATACAAGTCTAACAGAAATTAATTCGTTTAAAGCGGATACAGAACGAATATACACTACACAACCGTAAGCTCGCTCGCTAGCATCGGCAAAGGCGATTATCGAAATATTTGAATTTTCATAAACTTCAAGGTGACGCGGTATACGTAATTGTTCTAGGCAAGGTAGTTCTGTAATGTAATTTTTCCATATTTTTAAAATATCAGCGGGCGGTTGTTCATCCCAATCAATTTTTAAAATAAACAATTGTTGGAGAATAAGTTTAGCAAATAAGATTACTGGTGCTATGACACCCAGAACGTCGAACTGACGAGCAATAACAGAAAGAATGTTTCGCTTGGTACATGGGCGTGGAGTAAGCGAGACAGAAATTTTAAACTCGTCGGTAACTGGAGACCACTTCACACCCAGCACCTTCAAGTCATCACAGTCACTAAATGGAACATCAACTGAGTACCGGTGAGAGCTTGGCAGTGACTCAAGCAATTCAGGTGAATTGCTGGACCACTTTACTAGGTCAAAGCCTCCGGCCTTGAACATCCCTAACAACTCATTTCGGAGGCGTAAGGAGTCCCGGACGGAGGGCATGGAGAAACAAATGTCATCCGTGTAACAATTGTTAGTAGCGACCTGAGCAGCTAGCGGGAACGAGTCGCGTTCATCCTGACAAAGTTGTCCTACCACACGGATCGCTAAGAAAGGGCTACAGCTCAAACCGAAGCAAACGCGGTTAAAACAGTACGTAGTAATCGGTTCACTAGAATCAAAGCGGTATAAAAACTTCATATATTTACGAAACCTTTCGTTAACTGAGACCTGCAAGTACATTTGTTTTATGTCTGAAGTGAAAGCTATTTTGTATATACGAAAATCAATTAATATAGACAGTAAATTATTTTGTAAGTTAGGTCCCGTATGTAAAACTTCATTCAACGAGACATTCGAGTCTGTCTTGGCACTAGCGTCCATTACCATGCGTATCTTAGTAGTAGTTTTATCATGTCGTAGTACAGCATGGTGCGGTATGAAGTAACCTGAATGATCACCAGTGTCAATAACGCGAGAGATATAATTTTTATCAATATATTCGCGGATAATATTGTCGTATTCTTGGCGTAATTCAACACTAGCATTAAGTTTGCGTTCCAGTGACAGGAATCGTTTTTTAGCGGTACAGTATGAATCACCCAAGGTGGAGGGATCATCCGAGAAAGGTAATGCGACAGAATAGCGGCCTGTGCTATCGCGCTTAGTATTATTAACAAAAATATTTTCGCACTCCCTTTCAGCCGAACTCAAGATAGGCTGACAAGGCAATACCTCCTCGAGCTGCCAAAAGGTTTGCAAAGTTTTGCCTAAGTTTGAATCAGTTTGTATAACAGCGGTTAAAGAAATAGAATTGTTATGAGCGGTGTTTACGGTATATGTATTACCTAGAATCATGTAACCAAAAATTGTATCAAAAGCGGTAGGCATGCCCGGTGGCCCGGTAACACGGCCTTGTAGTAAAATATCGGCGAAAGATGAAGCGCCTATGAGAATTTCAACCTCACCGGGAGAATGAAACTCATCATCAGCGAGACGAATATTTTGTAAATAAGAAAATAAAGTTTTGTCAATATTAACAGTCGGCAGATCGTCTGTAATGCGGTCAATAACACACACATCTATCGATATTGATATGTCATTAAAACGAGAAAATAAAACTAATTTTGTTGATCCCCTAATTGGATTAGGAGATGAACCAATGCCCTTGACAACAGCGCGCGGTAATTTATTAAAAGAAAGATTTAAGTTTTGACAGCATTTTGTAGTTATAAAGTTAGATTGAGAACCGGGATCGATAATTGCACGAACACAATTCAAATTGCCGCGCGAATCAGCTGCGTATACCTTGACTGTACCAAGTAAACAAGTAGTATCGTTTTTACTGAGCGGCGGCGACATATTACACAACGAAATATTTTGCGCGTTTGTGTTATCCTTCTCAGTAACAGGTTTCTGTCGCACGGCGTCATATGCGCAAGGAGTGGCGGTGGAGAAGCGTGTACGCTCCCGTGAGCCGACATCATGACTCACGTCAGCAGCGCGCGGGGCCGGCGGCTGCGCGGGATGCGACGGCGGCGCACCGCCGGCGCCGAGCGGGGCTCGTTTGCGACATAACAGCGTGTGATGTCTTGACGCACAATTTCGACAAAGACTATTTGAGTTACAAGTTGTAATTAAATGAGTTAAGCTTAAACAATTGGTGCATCCATTGTGAGATTTCACAACGTTATAGCGGTCTTCTATTGATAAATTTTTAAATGTCGTACAAAGAAACAATTTATTATGCGAATTTTGTTTACAAAACGCGCAGCGGCTATAATAATTACCGAAAGAAGTGTGAGTAGCGGCTACTAAAGAATGAGTAGGTTTATTACGAATTTGATATAAATTTTGTTTAGAAGTGACGGTATTCATGGACGAAGTGCGATCCAGTACCTTACATTGTTCGCGTACAAAGGCAACCAAATCATCGTATGAAGGAAAAGATGAGTCACGCTTATGCATTTCAAACTGACGAGCGGTTTCTGTATCGAGTTTTTTAAATGCGAGGTAAAATAAAATAAAATCCGATAAATTATTTAAATTTAGAGATTTAAGACTAGAAACAGCTCCACAAAATTTTTCCAAAAAGGATTCAAAATATTTAGTATTGGCGGAATTAAAACATTTAAAATTAAACATTTCATCTAAATACGCGGAAGCGAGACAACGCTTGTCTTCATATTTGTCGACTAGCGTCCGCCATATTATGTTGTAGTTAGTGGCGTTCGGTGTGATTCCCGCACAAACGGAAAGTGCCCGGCCAGACAGCTTACCAATCAAGTACTGCATACGTTCATGGTCAGTTAAGTCAGAGTTATTGTGAATCGTATTTTTAAATGATTCGTAAAACATAGGCCACTTAATAGGGTCACCAGAAAATCCTATCAAATCTAGCTTAGGCAGTTTTACAGCTGGTTTTTTATAACAACTATTTTTGGTGTCTGTAGAATCCGACTTGATTGTTGCTGCCGATGCAGACAACTTAGTTAAGGTGCGTTTACAAAAACAATAAAGTTCTTCAAATGCATTGACACTTTGATAATTAGGTTCAGAGTCAGGCTTTAATTGCAGTTCAGCATCAATTATTTGATCAGTAATTTCCTTAAACTCTGAGCGTAAATACTCTAAAGACTCAGTACTAGCAAGGAATATTTCCGTAGATGATTCATCAGAAAATGCGTGTGTAGCCTCGCTATAGATTTTTTGTAAGCGGGAAAATAAATTATTGCGTTTAGCATTATATTTTTTCAAGTCCATTTCTAACTTTTCAATTCCCTTTAAACCACCTGCACTTCCAGGCGGCATTATGAGCTATAATATAGGTAATAATAGACAAAGTGTGAAACGTCTGATTTGCGAAATGTGTCTGCAACACTGTGCAACGATAGGAGCAAGAATGTTCGGTGGCGTGATTATTTGCAATCTACCTTTTATTTACTTATTGCGTAAATACAAAAATATGTGTAATTAAGTTATTTAAAGCGTAAGCGGTGTAGTAAAATAGATATTAGGTTCAATGAATGCGGCTCGAAGGCCAAAAGAACGGTGTGAGCGCTAAACCTAGTTATAAGGTTTGTATATTCTACTCAACACAAATTTGAGTATCACCATAGGTCGGAATATTTTGATATTAGCGTCTGTTGAAAAGGAGATAGAGATCCTATGGGAATCACTGCATTCTACAATCAACGAGAGTAAAACAGCAACTCACCTTTAGCAGCCACACCGACCTAGTACTACCCGGGCAATGTACGCCAGAGCAGACCTCTTCCTCGTTCTCAACAGCCCTCGAAGATGGAGCGATATTTTGAAGGACCAGCCTTGACTGAGCATCCGCCAAGACAGCGGGTGGTATATATATACTTCACAAACAGTATATTATGAAGCACTAAAGTATGCACTATAAGTTCACAGCGCGAGCGGTGGGTTCAAAAAGCACATAAACCCTTAGAATAGCGGTGGAAACCTTCCCAGGTCGTGAAGGTTCCAGAAAGCGGGAAAAACCGGGATCAGCGAGTACGCAGCCGGTCGAGTCGCCGTCAATTCGTAGACTGTAGAATGCAGCGGTATATTGAGCGATCACTCTTATAAACTAATATGTGGGTAATATTGAAATTCATATTGAAGGCTAACAGTTAGCATGAACAGGTGTAAAGAACTGATGTTGTATTATATAATACATTGAGAAAATCTCGATTTTCCAACAATTATATTTTTAAATATTCTTTTAGAACATTTAGTTACCTATTAAGTCGATCCAGATATTTTTGAAAGAAATTCCTGAAAAAAAGTTTCGTGGTTCTCAGGAGGATAGTATCCATAGAGATACTTTTTGGGTTGAATAATATTTGTCGTGAGCGTGATCATATTATTATTTCGTTTTTTGGACCCAACCATGAAACATACCGCGAATTTATTTTACTCCTATGCTATGAGTAGGTACCTATTTTGTCTGATTAAAAATATTTTTTAATTATACCTTAATTTACTATAATGTAAAGCCCATACCCGGAATAATGGGATGATTTTGAGTGTAACATTTGTCCTGGTAGTTGGCTTTTGTTTGTTTGTTTACTGAAGGATTATTACGTTTTGGGTTTGGTGTCCCTTTTATGTAGGCCACAGGCTGGCAACCTGTCACTATTTGGCCGCGCTATATGGCCCATACTGATAGATGTGGCTATGAGTGTAACAAAATGTTACCTAAGGCTCTGCTCAATCCCTGTTGAGACTACTAGCGTGATCAAACGTACGCACCTCCGGTGCAACACTGTCACTTATGTAGTTGTTTTTTTTTTTACCTGAACTACCCTTGCACTTGGTGCGTTAATGTCACTAATGTAACACTAATAGTTTCCGCGAGAGGGCTAAGTGTCGTTGTTGCTTTGGCCCATATCTAGCAGACACTGGGAGCGACATTGTCTCATTGGTCAGTTATGCCGCGGCCTACCACAAGTGCAGGAGTATCTTGGAGCTACAGCGTTACTAAAGTAAATGTGACATTGTATTTTAATAATGTATGGAGCAATAACGTTCTAAGTACACACTTATTAGAATTTATGACATTAATTACCTTTAATAAAAGTGAGAAAACGAATTCTTAATCTAAATAACTCGAAGAAAAATACTGAGGAAGAATATTATTGAATAAATTAATTCAGAGAGTAGCTTACTGTGTCACAATTACATTATTATTTTTATGTTAGTGCCACAACAGATAGGAGCCACACAGTTCAAATTAATAAAATAGTATGTTTTTAACATATTTTAGTATATTGTTTGAGTAAGTATAAAGTTAAAAGTATGTATAATGATCAAACCTATTCACCTTGCCAAATTATGAAATTGTTATTATTTTACAAAACACCAAAACTTTAAATGTCCCTCCTGAAAAAACTCAATTTTGCAAAAGTGACAGTATTGTACCGGAGGTGCGGTATGTAAAATGTAATGATGTTACATATCCGTAAGAACGCCATTTTTCCTTTATCAGATCCATTATGTCCAGATCGTCATAAAAAACAGTCACCGGCAATATTTCTACCTGAATCTGTCACTGATCAAAAGAAAAAGTCAAGTGAAAATATCAGATTGAATCTAAATTCCATTAAATTCAATGAGGCAGCCAAAACTTTTCTACAAAAGTAAAAGAAGTGCGTAAATTTGTCTTTCTCCTAAATGTGGAGCCATTTCATTGGGCTTGTCAGATTCTTTATGCAATATCCTTTTGAAGTTATTTAAAAGTTAAGTTGGAAAGATCATCGGTATTCTATTATATTTATAAATTTTCTTCCTTCATTTCTTGATAACAATTTCTGTTGAATCAAGTATAACGAAAGGAAAAAATATTTTGCACTTCTAATGCTGGCAAATTTCGTCTTTATGTCGTTTATAGACTGCTTAAAATAACTTTTTAGGTTCTTTAGCATAAGGTAAAATTTTGTTTCGGACAAAAATTCTTAGGCCCAACAGCCAACACTGTCGGTCTGTCGCCTCCTTCTGCGAATCTGTGTCTTGTCCAACCCTAAGGTGAGGCCTGCAATTTTACTTTAATTTTTTTATATTTTGAAGTAATTGTTTAATTTTCTCGTAATAGAAATGAAAAGCAGAGTGAAAAACACTGGCATAAACAAGCCATTATACCCCTCGACTTACTATCCATATAAAATCGTCTCGGGCTAGAATGATTCATTTTATGGCCTTGTTGTACAGTCGACCAAATTGAATCATGACCCACCTTAAGATCATTTTCCTACAGTCACTCTATACAAAGTAGGATGAAATTCGCTTGAACGTACATTTCTAAGTAACGAACCTGTTATCAATTTGTTAGACACTGACAGTTTCAAATAAATATGGGTTTTTAAAATTTGTTCAGGCTTCTACTTGATATCTGACACATAACGTCATTTTATTTTTTAAAATATAATAGTTATTCCATTTTCTCAGTAGTGAAAAGAGTTTAGATTAATAATGACATCTTATTTAAAATTCCAATTGAGACTTTAGTGCAGTTATAAGAAAGATTAAAATTGCATAGATCTCTGAACCGTAATGACGCATTTTTATTCATATTTTAAACGTACTAAGTGCAACACGCATGATAGCGAAGAAAACCTAACTAAATTTATGATTCTAAAGGAATGATCGACCAAGTGGGTCATGATTCAGTTGGTTCGACTGTACAATCTACTATAGTGGTCGCCGACTTAGAATTAAGAGGGTACAAAGTTCTATAAGGTTTATAAACGTCACAAAAATCATGAATGGCCTATGGTATTCTCAATTATTTAAAACAGCACGCCGGATTAACTATATCCTCTCTACTCAAAGGTTCTTCTAAAAATATTCCCGATTATGACGTCCATAGTCAGCTATGGAGATGTGGCTTGGCAACGAGGAGCGTCAATTTAGATACTAAACAATCTCTGACACGCCTACAATGAACTGGAACTGTCAACTGCACAAGTTCTCAAGGGCTGGTGTTCTTGTGAAGGTTACAGCTTTAGATACTTCAGTGATATAATTATACTGCTTAGTCAAATAAAGTGATTGAACAAATATGTCTAAGTTTTGCAATAGATGTCGTAATTATGCGGTATAAAAATAATAAATAATAAGAATGTAAAGTTCAATTAAATGGAATTTATTAGGTAGTTACTGGCAACTATAATGTTGTGTACAGTCTTGCAAAAGTGTCAACATTTCCCCTTCCGTCTCGGACGACCTAGAGACTGCAGGAGCACAGGAGACTCTTGCGGACTAGAAATCCTTTTATAAGGTTTGCCTTACCTGGTTAAGGACTCACCATGCTTCTTACAAAACCCGGTGATGCTGTAATGGCCACCTAAACCCAACTGCAACAGTCAAAGAAACAGTCACACTTCAATAAAAAGTTAATGGTTCAACATTATACGTGCTATTGCACATATTGCATCACCAAATCAGTATTGAATTTTCAATTACTCTTTTCAAATGTTTTCACGCAAAAAAAGATGAGCAGATCAGACAAATGATGATGATACACTGATGGAAAATTACATAAACTCCGAGCAACATGTATACTTTACCCCGCTATAATGTTCTATGGGAAATCCCGGGAGACTGAGATGCGAGGTAATTTAGTTCGGAAATAAACACACCCACCCCGGCTAGTAGATTATATTCTTATCACTTCGGGGCATCGAAAGTAATGATACTATAGGGAAAACAGTTCGCTTTTAATGACATCTTTGTTACTTTAAATTTGGAGCTATTATTCAAGGCGGAGCGGAATTTGAATGGACTGAACAATAGTATTCCTATGTTATATATTATTCTTTGAGTTACAATTATCTAATAGAAAATCTATTAACATGATTGTTAATCATGTGAATAACAAACAGAATGACAATACATTGCAGACATAGTAGAGACTAAGTGCTTCGAATATAAGGTGCTCGTATCAGAAACAATGAGATCCGCAGTAGACCCAATGTCGCCGACATAGCCCAAGGCGAACCTTAAGTGGCAGTGGACAGGGCACATTGCTAGGAAGATTGACGTTCTTTGTGGCAGGAAAGTCCTCGAGCGACAACTGCGTACAGGAAGACTCAGGTACGCCCACCTTTAGATGGCCTGACGAACTGGTAAAGGTCCCGGGAAGTCGCGGGCAGCGTAGGACCGATGGTATTGTAAATAATTGTGGGTCTATTTGGTCATCTCTTGGCTGATATGATGATGATGATATAAGACCTTCTCACGAACTCGCTACGTGTTTGTTACTGTACCGAGTCTGTACAGGTTCTTTACCCGCTCGCATGGTTTGTTGAGATTTTTAAATTATTGTCTGTCTGGTTATCAGCTTATATTTGTTAGTTCATTGAAGCTTTTTTTTCAGCCATGTGATGCTGGCAGAGTAGAATAGCATCACCCCTTATCCTCCGATGGGTGCCGTAGAAGGAGACTAATGGATCAGATACAGTTGTTCGAAATAGCGTGCATTAGGTCAAGAGACATTAGGTTTTTAGGATTGTTGATTAGGAATACAGTGATTCGGTGTTCCTGTTTTAAGTATTACTGTTTCAGCAAAGGGGTGTTGGTCACCTTATTCTCCATCCACCACTCCGCATTGCGCAAGCGTGGTGGACTACTGCCTAAAACTCCGATGACACCGAGGCCTTGTGTCCCAGTAGTGGGTCGAATTATAAAGGCTGTTATTATGATTGAAGTTTTTTATGTTCTTTGATTGGCAGGCAAGACCGTATGGTCTGCCTGGGGGTAAGCAGTCACTGCAGCCTATAGATTCTTGCAATACTGACGTGATATTTGCACCTATATTCACCCATAGTCCCCTTCCCTTACCCCGTAGGGCTCTAGCGACATGACTCACCTACTGAAACATAACACTACAAAATGTTATATTATTTGACAGTGGTCTTCTTTAAGGTGGAGGTGGCCCCAGTTCGGGCTGCTCCGAATTCGAGAGGTACTTTTGAATCTGATGCTTATTTTATGTAGGCGGCACTATTTTGATGACCTGCTGGCGCGTAATGCCAGATGTTGTGTTATGTGTGTAGTTTTACCTGAAGCTCCGCTCAAATAATTTCGGATTATGAGCACGATAATGATGTGTCTCCATCTTCTTCTTAGAATTACTATAAAAAAACTCAAGTAAGTTATTATTGAAATGTATTAATAATTGTTAGGTATGTTAATTTCATCTTATCTTTCCATTCTCGTAATTGGATGATAATTATAATAATATTCGATATACTCTTAAGAAAATTAATACAAGAATAAACAACAAAAGGCAATTAAAATTGAGTTAATTAAAGTTAAGTTCTAATTAAGGAAGTACAATCAGCTACAAAAGTTAATTAACACTTTTGTAAAATTAATAATAATTTATTACTTGTTTTAAACAATGTTATGCTAACAGTTAATGATGTACGTACAGTCAGCATGGCCACAAAAAAATTTACCACAATATGTCTAGAAGATTAGTTTGAAAAACTGTCTTTAATCGTTTGTTTTACGTGTTAGTGTACTTCAGATTTGACCTTCTTTTTAACCGACTTCAAAAAAGGAGGAGATTATATATTCGAACGTATGTTTTTTTAACGTTTGATTAAGCAGTTAGATGGTGTAGTTCCCGAGAAGACCGATGGCGCCATGGTCGTGCGTTCTTAGGAACGATCATAAAATCGAAGCTACAGAGTGCACGGTCAGTATTCGGATGGGTGACCGAACATTTTTCAACTCGATTGTTGACTACGCTAAGTTGCCCTGAGATCGTAGACAAGTGGCAAACGATACAACGTTTCTATTGAACGAATTGTCAATTTTGACTACTACCCTGAGACTAATCTGAGCTACTACCCATACATTTGCCACGACGGTCGCCACAGAGCTTTCTCAGTGATACGTCAGTTTCATACATTATATTATTTTCGTTAAACGTTTGGCGCAATCGATTAGTCACTTGGCTAAACCGTTTATTTATACCTATTATTTTTGTTTTTTTTTAACTTTTTTTTTTACTTTCTCGTATACGTAGTATAGAGGAAGTCTTGTATACGTCAAAAAATTAGACCTCGAGATTTTGACGGATTTATACGTTTTGGACCTCCCTAAGTCTCCCTGAGTCTAAAAAACCGGTTTTTGGAATTATGTCTGTGTGTTTGTGTGGGTGTGTGCGTCTGTGTGTCTGTGCGTTAGCACGATAACTCGAGTATGCTTTAACTTATTGCAACCAAATTTAACATGCATGTATAACATCAAAATATAAGGTTTCTATCAACTTTCGAGTTGTCGATCACGAAAGTTAAGCAACCAAGTGCGCGGTCGGTACTCGGATGGGTGACCGAAAATTTAACATGAATGTATGACATCAAAATATAAGGTTTCTATCAACTTTTCAGTCGAAAAACGTGTAAATCCGTCAAATTCTCGAGGTCAATTTTTTTGACTATTATAAGACTTCCTCTGTACTGCGTATACGAGAAAGTAAAAACAGTTTTTTAATTCATATATTCATATAATCAAATAACTGATTCGTGATGTGAGCAGACTCAAATCTTATAAGTCATAAAAATACAAACTTTCGAGTTCACCAAAATTAAATCCCCTCAACATCACCTGTACCAAAGTGTTTAACTTTCCTTATGTACTGACTGTACTTTCGGCGTCTCAAGATTATAATAAATGAACAAGTGAGAACTTCTTGACACGTAGGTACAAAAGCATCAACTCGTAACTTTTAAGTTATAAACGGCCTGAAGTTGTTCAGAAAGGTAAATATAAATGAGGTCATAAACTTATTAGCAGGTTTCATAAATAAAACAATGAATGATTGAGTCGAGTGGAAGTGACCGTAAAGAGTACTACAACTCCTACACAACTAATGGGTATGGAAAACGCGACTAAAAGCTTTCGTCCCACTGATCGAAACAACTCAGAATGCGAAAAAGATAATGTGATACATTTTGCTTTTTACCTTCTCGTATACGTAGTATAGAGGAAGTCTTGTAACGTCAAAAAATTTGACCTCGAAATTTTGACGGATTTACATGTCTTAGACCTCCCTGAGTCCAAAAATATATATTTTTTAATTATGTCTGTGTATGCGTTAGCACGATAAGCGTGAAGGTTTCTATCAAATTTTGAGCCGTCGATCACGAAAGTTTAACACGCATGTATGACATCAAAATATAAGGTTTCTATCAACCTTTGAGTCGTTTCCGGTGTGCGAGAAAGTCAAGGGGAGGCCACTCCCGATTTTTTCTATTGCACCACAACTAAAAGTCTTGGAGTTATTCTTGTCAGTACAAATCTGTGCCCTCATTCCTTGCACTAAAGTCGGCTTAAAGACAATCTGTCTTACTTAACCCGGCGTGAATGAGGTGAAAAATTGTTACACCAGCTGTGAGGTGGGTATGACATACCCTAATATAGAATTGTCGATTTGGATAGAAGAAAAGACTTTACAATAATACTTATTACTGTAATATATTAATTAGCATTAGAGAAATGAGGAAAGATAATAAAATAACCCAGTTATAGTTGTAAAAGTATTTATATTTCTTTAAAAAACAAAGTAGCCTTTTTGAAGCAAAAATTAGAAACTATGACTTATTCTCTAAAAATTTAGGAGATTGAAATCGACTGTGTACAAAATATTAAAGAATAAATTAGTTTTATATTATTTAGCTTCGACAGAATATAAAATTAACATAAAACATTCTAATATTTTCTTTTACTCTTCACTGTAAAACTATTCTATTTCGAAGCAATTATCGCAAAAAAAACGAGCATGCTCCATACATATTAGCTTTTGTAAATATGCAAAAATTCTTTGTTTTTTCTGTCTTTGGAAGTAGGGCAGTCCTTACATCCGATATACTTTCTCACTTTATTCGAAAGGCACATTGATGATAGTTCTCCCAAATACAGTGATAATTCCTTAGGAAGGCGAATTGCTGTGTCTTTGGCAGAAGCTGGCTGCTATCAAACACAAATAAGGCATGTTAGAGTTCAGTACACACCTAAAACAAGGCAATTTAATTATGATACGCATGAAATTAAAACATAACCAAAACACAAAAAAGTTACATGGACTATGAGGTAGGGTATTACGTACCCGCTTTATGTTTGTGCACGTGTAGTTTAAAATCACTCCCCGCACCACCCCCTCCAACTACTGAGTCAGCCAAGTTCCAGGAATCGCATAGTTAAGAACTATTTAGTGTTTTTCAAATCGCTGGGTATGAGATACCCGACCTCATTCACGCCGGGTTAACCAAAGTCTCCTTGGATGAATGCTCCTAATCTGAGCAGCTAAAGCGTTGTATCCTCATTCAAAACAGTCTTATGATCTGAATGTAGTAACTTCTTTTTTAATATTGTTTTCATTATCACAATCAAATCCACAGTAAACTTAGAGCTCCTTCCAAAATATTTAAATTTCTTGATAGAAATCCCTTTTGATTTTACGTCCAAACGCCGTGACAAAATCTATAACAGATTTCATGCCAGTACTAGTCGGGCAGACTCAATAAGCCTCGATCAAGGTACTTTGATCATCCATATTGAATAAATTATAACTCTTATCTGACGAGGATACAGTCGCTTTTTAATTTACTCGTGAATATTAAAAGATGGCCTCATTAAAACGCAAATAAAGCTATTAGCTCTCGGTACAACAAAGCCTTATACTACACCTTAAGAGAACGTAATAAGAGTTGTTTTGGAACACGTTCGTGAAGAGGCTTCTCTTGATTGCGTTACCTGATTCGACTAAAATAGCAGTTTATTATTTTTCAATTTTACTATTCATAAATATGGAAATTGGACATAACTAGGCTTGTTTACGATCGTGGTAAGTACTGTGATTTTCATTCTAATAGACTGTTTTATGTTATGAATACGACTAGAGAGTAAAATTTAACTTTTTATTACGTATTAGTTGGTTCGAAGCACTGAAGTTTCTTTTATACCCTTTGAACCACCTCTGTGTTATTATGGTGCCCACGCTGTTACACATCCGGAGGTCTAAACGTTTTTTTTTTGTTTTGACAGAAGTTCACTTCCACATGATGACTTTTCATCAGGTTACATGAAGGCCCATGGACTGAGTATATTAATTTTTTAATGCTTGCGAAATCTCTGTCAACATCATCATCAAAATAGCCTTTTTAATTCGACCCACTGCTGGTACACAAAGCCTCACCCTGTCATCGAAGGAGGCTTAGGCAGTAGTCCACCGCACTTGCCTAATGCAGCTTGTTGGACGGAGTATACGGTGACCAATACCTCTTTGCTAATCAAATATTCGCCTTCTAAGAGACCCATTGGAGGATATGGCTATCTAAATACCTATACACGTATTAAATTGCATTAATGTTTGCAATACTCACACAAATTTAACGACACATCTTCATTGTATGTTACATCCTGAACTCCATTATCATATTAAAAGATTTTATTTGCGTAGCACAATTTAAAAAGGTCTTAAATTATATTCAAACCGTAGCTTATCATAAGAGACAAACGAGAGGGTTCTGCGTAGCCTACACAGGACGCAGTTGAAGAAAAAATCCCTCAAAATCTAATTTTACAATCAAACGTTCCAACATGTTCAATCTGAACAAAGGTAATCTGTTTATTTTTCTCCCCTGCCCCCCCCCCCCAACCCTCCCCCGCCCGCTGCTTTCCCTTTCATTCCCCCACAGGGAGGAGCGAAAGACAGAGCAACGAAAACAAGTCAGAAAAACCTTCCGGACAAGCGAGGGAAGGAGGGGGTGAATCCTCATGGATACCCTAACTACGGCTATGTCAGACTTTTACTGGCTAAACACCCCCTTATTGCCTATTGCCAAAGTGGCTATAAGTCTATCGGAAGCAGCGGACCCCTCAAGAGAGAGGAAGGTGCACACGCTGCCCTAGACATATTATAAACTAGGGAATATGCGTGGAAGCGCGAACGGACACCATAGCGGTGCCGAACGCATGTGTGTGAGGGGACTGTTTACGCAGTGGCGGATATCCACGCGACAAACCTGGGTTGTCAGAAGGGCTGCCAAATTAATCTGAGCAGACACCTGGTAATCTGTTAATAATGTTACAAAGTAGGTAAATTGATGTCTTCTAAGCAGGTGCCCATTTTAAGGGAAAGCCTGTTTAACAATTTTGAACAAATCCTTTGTCAATGGAAGCTTAATCCGACTTTATTAAAGGCTTCCAGAAATATCTTTCGCGTAAAACTGTTATCTTCTTTTTCGATTTTTAGGGATATAGACATGATCGCACAAAGCTCTTTATCTTCTTGTTTCATTATTTACTTACGCCGAAAATATCCCTGATGATAAACGTTGTTACAAGGGTCTACCCTAAAATGTTATAAATGATTGAGAAATTCTTAATTTCAATACCGTCAAAAGTACATTCGTTTCACATTCAAATGGATATTGTAAGTCATTCGATTGTGCCGTCGTCTTGCGATCTTATCGTGGAAAAGTTAAATAACTATTTTATTTTGCCTCCACTTTTGCTTACCACGGTGGAGGGCATTTCTAGACCTTTTAAAAATCAAATATACTAAATTCAAGCATTGTGCGTCGGCTGCTGTTAATAATTTTCAATCTGTTTGTAGCACTTGGCATTTTCTGATCGAGTGGAAAATGTGACGATTGTGAGGATTTTTGGAGAATCACACTAATATTTTAAGATATCGACCAACGTTTATACTTTCTTTATTCTCAAAAAAGGTTTTTACTGTACCATACACATATCTAACAGCAACATTTCTTCTTTCTTTGTCTTTGGAAATAGTCGGTCAATATACAGAAATCATTCGTCATTTGTATCTGCAGCAGCTCTTGAGGTTGAGACTGCATAGTACTTTCCGATTAAATCATCAAGTTTTATTATTAAAGCGCCATTAAAGTTTAGTGCGCAATTGCTTAGCTCTTTTGAATCCTACATCATACATTTTAGCAGGGGTACTCAAAATATTGTTCTCAACTTCATTATTTTGGCAACAATATTGGTCAAGGAGGTCGATGGAGCCGCGGTCGTGCGCTCTTCATAACGATCACTAAAGCTAAGCTACGAATTTGCTTTTGCCTTGTTAAGCTTACCGTTAGAAATAAAAGCCTCAATTTTCCTTCTCTTCGAGTTTTATTTGAATTAATTATACATTTAGTATAGTAGAAGTGCGGGAGCCTCTATCCGCGGTGTAGATCAGGAACAATAGCCAAGCGCTTATTACGCTCTGCCCGAGCTCTGCAGGGCTCCCAAATTCTGATTCCGTTATCACTATAATTTCCTAATGATACTACGTCACAATTAGAAAATACTGACGAATAAAAACGTCATATAGTGACATTCTGATGATACTACACTATATGATGACCTTTTAAATTTGGGTGCGTGGCACACTATATAATATCATTGCATGGCACAGACAAAATACATATCCATCATTATCACTTTTTTAACGAAAATACAACAAATACTACATATACAGGAAGAATCAAGTGGCCCTGAATGGCCAAATCTGAAAGCATGATGAATAGCGACAAGTACTCAAAGTAGTTTCGGGTCCGATTGATAACTAAAACTACATCATTGGATTTTAAAAAAATCAATATTCCTAGCCAGGAGTCAAACACCATTTATCCACTTGAAGACGGATAAGCATCGCCTCGCCTCGAGCCGTTGTGTTCTTCGTGTGAAACTTCATATCCTCATGGATAAATTGTAGATAATCATGTTTAGGATAAATAAAACCGTTGAGGCCACTAACTAATATCATCTCTACATGCTTTTTTGCGACTTTCTATGTAAATAAATCAAGATTGTCGCGTCGGGCAGGCGCGACGGAAGGAAAAAGATTTTACCACCGTCGTTCTTGCGCACTTTGCTTATCCACTAGTTAAATTATTAATTCCTTTTAGATTGGACATTCCGGCAGGAATAAATGCCAGTGGATGGGTAATGAATTGTAGTGAATGGGCAAAGCGCGAAAGAACGACGGTGTTAAAATCTTTTTGTCCCTTCCGTGAGGGCTGCACGACGCGACAACCTTAACATAGTTACAAAGAAAGTCGTGGGAAAGCATGGAGAGATGACATTATTTAGTGGCGTCAACGGTTTAATTTATCCCTATGATGATTCTGTACAGTTTATCCATGAGGACAAGTCATGCGGAATGAATGCTTGTGGATGGGGACTTATGTCTCTTCGTCCACGCTTGACCCTCTCACCTCTCTCGCGGATGCAGCACACTACTGTGGCCGAACGCGCTTTCATTCACAAGGCAACTAACTTACAGTCGTGTTGCATGCGTGTTGTATTGAATTTGTAGGTTTGAAACTGATTGAAAGGCTACACCGCGCTTATGGCCAATTCGCCGTAGCCAAGCCACTACTGATCCAATTTGTTACTATATAATACGTGCCTAAATGTTCATGACTGAATCTGGTGTAATTCTGCCCAAACTTAAAGTAAATTATAGACCGAAATATCACTATCGAGACCTCTCAGCATTCAAACTTTTCATGTCATTTCCAAGCGCAAGGAAAATATATGTAATAAGCTCGTGTTTCACCGTTCACCATTACTTTATTCTCTAACGTAATGCTTCAGTTACAAGGTTTGAATTACCATAATATAATGGTACAGCTGAAGTTGTTAAACTTAACATAATTTCGTAGGCATGAAAAGATGTGTTATGAATTTTAATGTTATGGCAGCTGGCAGATGATTGAACTAAAATGTATTCTCAGTAAAATGAAATATAGTAAAGAGTTTGGTAAAGGGGTTACAAAATAAATATTTATTGATGTACTTATTAATAAACATCGAATTTAAATTGATCGAGACGAATTTAAGCATGCGACATCCAACAATAAACAAAGTTTCGATTCTATAATATTCATCATAACAGCCTTTTTAATTCGACCTACTGCTGGGCCTCTCCTTGTCATCGAAGGAGACTTAGGCAGTAGTCCATCACCCTTGCCCAATGAGGATTGGTGGAAGGAGTATACGGTGATCAATACCCCTTTGCTGATCCATTAGTCGCCTTCTACGACACCCATTGAAGGATATGTAATGATGCTATTCTACTCTGCCGGTATCACACGGCTATTGTGATTATAATATTATTAAAGTAGTATTAATTTGGTTTGCTCTCACGCCTATACCGCAACATAAATTAAGTTTTATAACTGAATTTTCCACCGTGCTTAGAAAGTTTAAATATTTTGTATTATAAGTTTTTTTTGGAAACCATACGACACTGGCTTAATGTTTTTAGATGAAATTGGGTACACTGATAGCTCATAGCCTGGATTGATACTTATATCTAGTGTGTATTACTGTGGTCTGAATTCACAAATTTATAGGAAAATGACATGCTGGCGAATCTGCGGGCTAGAAAAAGCTAGTAGGTATAAATTTAAAATGAAAAGAAATTCTATTCTATTTTTAAATAATTACTTTTCGAGAATAATAATTGGGCATTTAGCCGATGTCAAGTGAAAATGTTTTTAAAGTAATTAAAATATGCGGTAAATTGAATTAAAAATGGAGTCTCTCAACACGTGTTATTACAGCAAGAACTCGGGTGAACTCAATAAACGCGGATCCAGATATGATCATTGGCCCGATCCGATCAGCGTATCACGTATCAAGCCCCGTATCAAGTTGTGGACGCCTCGATATGCTCCGTATGACAATCGTATGAAACCGACATGACATGGGACGGGCCGTGTCATAACGGCGTATCAAGGTCGCGTATCATGATAAGCGTATCATCACCTGTCCACATATGCGATCATGATACGCGTCGGCGATATGAATACGCTGAACGGATCGGGAAAATAATACATATCGCACCCCCAGATCGAAAGTGACTCAATTCAAATTTCATGTTTTGTGGGAAATGGCAAAAAAATGTTTGTATTTTGAAGAGTTTACAAAAAAACATGCCATAACTTTTAATAATTAAAAGCAATCTATGCATTTTGAATCTCAGTATATTTTTAGGACTATCTTTAACTATTATAAGCCAAAATATACTTTAAAGAGTTGTTTATTCGGTTATATAATAATTAATAAATAATAACATCCTAAAACTATTTTAGTACTATAATAATTTAAATATAAATGACTTATTTAGAAATAGGTCAGTTTCATTTTTAAAACTTGTAATGAAATGGAAATGTTGAAATAAATAAAAATCGACTTAGACTTTAGTCATTCACAGAGACACATAACTTCATTTATATAGTATAATAATAGCCGAAGTAGACTTAGGGCAGTACTATTAGCTTCACTTATAGTCTAAAACTGTCCTTATACAAACATTGTTCATTTTCAGATTAGGATTTTATTTGAATGTATAACATACTTTTGTATAAAATAACGATGCAACGCTGCAGACGAAACTCTGAATCGGGCACTGTTGTTCCGGGGGACGGGATGGGACGCGCGGGTAAGAAAGAGTCACATTATGTCTGTTTATCCTGTTCTAGCACGAATTCGCCAGTTTTTGAAAGACTAATCGATAGCTCAGACTTTTCTGAGTCAGTTCATGTTTTTAACTCAATTCACCAAAATTATGAGTTCAGTCACTTTCGTTCTGGGGGTGCGATATCTGGACCCGCTTAAAAAGACATACAACTACCAGTTGTTTATTTGACCATTTCCAGTCTCAAACGAGCATTGCTCACATACAAACATTCAAATAAGCTATTAAATATTTCTTTACCTTTTGTAGAAAGAAGTACTAAAAAGCTTTTGTGGTTTATGTGTTTTAATCCAGTAAAACCCAAAGGAGAATAGGTGGAATAAAAAAAATGACGAATAAAACGTTCGAAACAATGCCAGCTTCCATCTTTGACGGCAACACTGTTGCTCGACATTGCAGCGAGTCCCCAAGGTATTGACATAGCCCATAATAGACCGGTGTAATATTCAGACCAATATTGGTTATCACGAAGCTGCCAACGAATTCCAAGCTACGTCGAAGGATATTAGCTACGGCATTTCTGTACCTTGGGCATTGGACATTAACAGGTAGATTATAGCGAGTCTCTAAAGGTAAAAGGTATTAAAGTCCTTTGTATTTACCTTTGACGGCGAGCTTTAAAGAATAGAATAAAATAATATTATTAAGAGAAGTATAGTATAGCGGATTATCCGCTCAAATTTGGAGCGGACTGGGATAGTACTTCCTTCCACCTTAAAGAAGGTCGCAGTCAAATAACTCTTCATTTTTGTAGTATTGCGTTTCTGTCGGAGAGTAAAGTTAAGAAATAAGCCTATTGTCAGCAACATTTCGTTTATTAATGTTTAAGGTATGTTTAAATAAATCTTATGAAATACATTTATTATATTTACAGTTTTTGTGACTCATCTTATTTTTATAAAGATACCGATATATTCCGAACCGAAACCAACGAGGGTCAATTCCGTTGCACGTACATGTTTTTATTGCTTTGGAAAATAAATCGAGACTGAATATAGATGAATCCAATCCAAGAAGGATTGAGTTAGACTGGATAGAAAAGTTTGTCCTTAAGCTCATTCTCATTATAAGTTCAGAGTTGCCAAAACAGACCAAGCCGGCAATGAAAAGGGGTAGGAAGGTAGAAGAAGATAGAGAGATAGGTAAAATAAGAGGAGAGAAGTAAAAAGGTAGGGTTGAGATATATGGAGGACAAAAGACGTAACATTTTATTTTGCATAATAACTAGCTGACACATCCACACGTCGCTGTGAGTAGTTTTAATACCTTTGATCAATATTACTAAACTTTCAATACAGTTAATTCAAAGTTTAATAACGATGATAAGCACTACACCTACGGAAATTAAAGTGTAAAGTTTGAGTTTATCCCGGACAAACAGTAGATTTTTTCACGTGTTCCTCGTACCTATATACACAAATCCTGGCAAAATGACACACATGCAGGTAGAATGTATAATCTAATTTAATTTAATAGTTTTCTACGAGGAGACAAAAATATTGTTTGATAACCGGGTTCGCTATGAAGAAAAAGATTTTCTTCGTAGAAAACCAATTAACATTTTTTTACTAAGAAATTAAAATCCCATATCACAACCGGGTTAGCTGCAAATAATTATTTGTCCGTGTATATAACCAGTTATCAAACTTAGTTATCGACAAGGAACAAGTGGATTTTTAACGACTTCAAAAAAGGAGGTTATCAATTCGACCCGTATGTATGTAATAATGCCAGAATTTCACAGTTTTTGTATTATGTTGGTCTATACTTACCAGCTTCTAAACATAGGTGGCAAATATAGGTGTCTGTCTGTATATTTTTAAATTTTTGGTTGGGAAGCCCTTGGTATTCATCTCAAATAAAAATTTGTACTCCGATTGAGATCGAACCTGGGACCACTCGATCTTATTACAGTGGGCAAACCATATAGGTGATAGATAGAGATAAAAAATGGAGCCTCACTATAATAAAAACTTGTGTAAAACTCCGAAATTTATTCAACACATGAATTCATGACAAGCAAACGTTATAAACAGACTATGAAAACAATCATGTACGTTCATCCAATTAACGATAAGCTTCCATTTAACACGATGCTACATAGATGTATCGTATTGTTACAATTCGTGAAACATTAATTTCGGTTTATGAGAAAACGACACACGCAACAGTTTTATTACTGACAGTCTGAGCGAATTCGCGAACTTACCTACATTGTATTACGAAAGTGGTAGGGACAATATAACACAAAAATAATGAATAGTACAAAAGTTGTGGCTTATTTCTAACAGAAATCTTTTCCAAACCACCTGTTACATGCTGAGGAACGTCGATGTTACTATTTATTGCCGCTTAAAATTGAAGCGTAAGTCTAATTAGCCGAAGATTGCCAGTCAAATAACACTCATTATCAGATACGTACCTTCTCCCTACCTCCTCCACGACACGACGCGCCCGAGCCGAGGGCCGAGCCTTTAAAGGCACCCTCGGGCGCGTCGCTTCCTTCCGATTCGGACGCTCTAGGGACGCTAGGCGGTCGAGAGACTCCCCATGGGGGAGATGCTCGGTCGCCCAGTAATCCCCAAGGAACAGCCGACTTACAGGCTTGAGGACCCTCCAAGGTCTTCCTATAAACCCGATGACGCAGAAAATGACATCAGAGACAGTCTTCAGTAGTCATTAAAAAAAGCCTTTATAATTCGACCCACTGCTGGGAAACAAGGCCTCTTTAGGTGGCAGATTATTATATTATAGCAATTTACATCAGTTCAGAGGCCATGTAGTACCAGGTTATTGAATAGCAATATCCCTTTTCAACCCCAGGGACGATAGAACTATTCCTTTTCATCCCTTTCTATTGCAAGGAAAAGTAGAAATTTTTCATACATTATCTCTCACTTAGTCTATCGACCTTTTTTACGATTTTCCCCTCCTTCTATCTTTACTAATGCAAATTAATGTTCATCACTTTGTTCATCATTAAATTCATAAATATTTGTTACTTTTTCAAAAATCTAGGAAATAAACAAGATAAGTTATTGCAATTAAATGTAAGCTGATTTCAAAATAAAATATCCCGCGCGGCACGCTGTTCGAGTCGACTAATTTAAATGAACGTGTTCCAATTGGCACGATTTGTCGTAATAACATTAAGCTCAGTAGATATAAATCTGAATTGAGACCAATTACTTTACATTATTTATTTTGGGTGATTTATTTATGTTTTTAGTAATGTTTAAGAATTTTACTATTCCTTACTCTCCTTCCGGGGACTTCTGATACAATATATGAATTAATCCACTGGGGATAGAACCTATTCTAATTCAGATATTCTTATTTTGACAAAATTCAAAAATGAGTGCAAATTTTTAATCGGTTTGGTTGCAGTTCGGACCTGTTTTTTGTTCGTTTGGTTACCACCTTATCAAAATCTATCGCTCTAAATAATTATTGTATTTCGACCCTCACTGAGGGTTCAACGTGAAGCAAGCACACACCTTCGGATATTTGATTTTCGAAATCGAAACCGAAGCGTAGTTCATCATTAAGCCGAGAGACACCAACTGTTGGACAAAAAGCTTGTATTGCCCATTCATTTTAATAATTCAACATTACTATATCGTCTAAATATGTCACTAATATTTGAGTGACAAACAAAAGGCTATTGAGGCTTTTGACATGAATGGAAAATCCTTTGCAAATATAGATTCTAAGTAGTCAAACACATTGCATTGACTAGTGAAATTGGTTTCATGCATTAGGTTACCTGCGCACATAGCGTTGCAGCCGCGAGGCTCTTCAAATAAAATCAAATGTATTTGCCATAAATAGGGTGAATACAATGGTGTTAATAAGTGGTATTATGTAGCTTAACCTATTTAGCCATAGATCTACAGCATGTACATAATATATATAATAGTACTCGTATTTTTAAATATGTCAATCAATAGTAATAATAAGTATTAAAGAATATTATTATAATAGTAAATTGTCAGTGGAAAATACAAAATAGTAATTATAACGTTGTCAATTTTTAACATTCCGACGCGACTGCCCCAGAGAATAATCGGTAAAGAGCATCCCCACAGGAAATCCAACCTGACTAGAAATCACACACCTCTTTATTATTATTTATGTCCCTTCCGACACGGACGCCCTAGGGATGCTAGGCGGTCGAGAGACTCCCCACGGGGGAGATGCTCGGTCGCCCAGTAATCTCCTAAGAACGTTCGACCTACAGGCTTGAGGACCCTCCAAGGTCTTCGCCTTCTTAAAAACCCGGTGACGCAGAAAATGTCATCAGAGACAATCTGCAATAGAATATTCAAAAAAAAATCTATCCTCTTTATTATTATTTCTGTGTCTTGTGCTGAGAAGGCATCACGTTATGATTGAACATTACCATTTTTTTTTATCAGAGAGGTCAAATACATTAACCCATCATCCCTGCAGTACGATGCAACTGCAGGGGTATGTGGGACTCGAGGGTACAGGCGTTCCCCCCTACCCACTAAACGTCCTCTCCGGACATCCTGCCAAGGCACAATACGACAGCACCCCGGGATCGCAACAATTCGCTTGTCACCAGGAAGCCATCTGTGCCCGCCCTTTCAGGCCCAACCTGCACACACCTATGAAGAAATTCTTAAGTTGTGTGTGAAGTCGACCAACCCGCACTTGGTCAGCGTGGTTGACGTTGGCCTAATCGCCCCTAATGTGGGGTAGGCTCGAGCCTCTCGGTGGGGACATTATATGAGCTGATGATGATGATGATGTGTCGTGTAAGCACCAGGCGCTGGCTTCGACAGGGCGGCGCTGCCTCCCATGACACCACCGCGGAAAACCAAACCAGAGGTCGCATCCATCCGCCACCTCTGAGAACAGAGGCGTGTCAGGAGCGACTGACCTCCCAGTTCCGCTCAAGGCGGCCTACCAGCCTATCGGCCGGCCAACGCACGACCCAAAGGTCTGCTGGCCCTGAAAAGGGCCCTTCCGTTCCGATGTCGCCGTAGCAGTAGCCGCCTGTGAAGGCACCAGACGTTGCCCAGGTTGCACCGCGGGGAGGTCTCAGAACATAGCACCCCTGATTGAACATTACCATGCAAAAGAAAGAGAATTTTTCGATGTACCTACTATTATGTTTAGATCGCTAAGAAAAAGTACCTCAATTGACTTGACAAACAGCATCCCTATTCGCATCGATTCGACGCCCCACGCGGTTCCCGCAACGTTTACAAGGAGCTTAAATCGTACTGAATTATGAAAGCGATTTTGACATCTAATGAAACCCCGTGGAACAATACGAATAATTCCGAGAATGCTTTAGAATTCATCGATACTATCGATCTCCGGAAATTACTTTAATTAATATAAACAACCGATCTGAGACAACTTAAAATATACTTTGTATCTTACGAGAGACTAATTTATTCCTCTTCTAAGTCTAAAAATAGTAATTGAAGCCCCAAAGCTCTTTATAACAAATTGCTCGAGAGGTGATTTGTTGCGAGTTAATTGAACACTTTACAAAATTTCCGCACATTTCCGACAATTGTTAGGCTATATTCGTATACAATGGTTATTAGTCTTGGATTATGTAATTTGAGGATGATTTGTTTATTTCGGCACGTGCATATTAAAGACGCTTTTTGTTGAGTTTAAGTAGGTAGAAGTAAACTATTGGTTAAATTAATTAGTACTACTGTTTTACGATGTTATTACTATTGTCACTGTATTTCTAGTCAGTTTTAATTTGGTCTTGCAATTCCGTGTACTTCGTAATTATTTCAGCTAAAACGGTTGATTAAATTGTTACGGCCAGTTGCACCAAATTTTATATTTGACAAATTTGAAAAAAGTAACGTAAATAACAACTTGATCCATAGGAATGAGTTGTTCCAATTTTATATACGTCATTCGTAATTATTATTTAGTTTCGATTTTTTGGAATTTTTAGACACCGGTGCTGGATAGCACTAAGGACACAATAAAACTTTTTTTTACTTTCCGTTTTTCGCTATGACACCGTTAAACTTACATGAAATTACGGGCTATATTATAATTATTATTTAAGCCAAGGATACATTAGGGGACAAATGTCCTGCGACACGTGTCGCCAGCGACGTCGGGTGAAGTAGCGCGACGTTGCCGGACTTCGCGCGACATGTCTGGCAAGATCGCGCGACACGGGTCGCCAGGGACGTCGGGTGAAGTAGCGCGACGTTGCCAGTCTTCGCGCGACATGTCTGGCAACATCGCATGACGCGCGTAGCCAGGGACGTCGGGTGAAGTAGCGCGTTGTGGGATTTACGTTACTGAGTGCATATGTCAGGCGAAGCTGCGCAAAGTCGCACGACTTCGCCTGACGTCGCTACGGACATAAGTCTCGCGATATCGCCAGATATCTCAGGCGAAGTTTCGCGAAGTCGCACGACTTCGCCTGATGTCGCTACGGACATAAGTTGCGCGATGTCGCCAGATATGTCAGGCGAAGCCGGCCGGCTTCGCTTTGTCTCCGATACATGTCGTAGGACATTTGTCCCCTAGTATATCAGTTCGGGTTATACACGGTCACATTAATTTAAATGTACAATTTCAAGTGAGCGTATATTTATAGATCTTACTGGAATACAATTTGAATGTAGAGTAAAGGAAGGTATGTTGGTGATAAAAATTAATAATACTAATTTTATAGGAAATCAACAAAAGTAAATTTTATTTATTTACATTGTTTAATACTTAAAATAAATAATTAATACAGTTTACATAATAATTATACAGTACTTTGAAGAAAAAAAGTTTATTAAATTCCCAAGAAGTCAAAGGTATGTTGGTGACACGGGTCGGTAGATTGGTGATAGTGGATAGGTAATTTGGTGAACTATTTTAAATTACATACTTTGTACTTGTAATAAAAAAAAATGTATGATTCTTTAGTAAATTATTACAGGCAACGATCGCATCTGCAGTATAGCTGTTCGTCGGGATTGGCGTCTTCGAGAAATACACAAATCTCGTGGTATGGAGTAAGACAGTAAGAACACTGGATCAATTTTGCTCCATTCTTTTTTTGCGTCAGTGGAGTATAAACTTCACAGAGCCCACATTCCCAATCATTGTTTCTCTCGCGAGTACAGTGGGTAACTTGTAACTTTTTGTCACTTTTGGGGCAGAAGTTTCAACCCTGAATTGCAAGACAGTGCATAGGGCCTCCCCCTCATAGAATCCACTTCATTTCCAAGATAATGTTACAAGGTGCTCCATGGGACGTCTGCTTCCTTGGCAGCTTTATAGTTTTACCTTCATTTCTGACGAGACTGACAGCTTTTTGTAGATGTTGCTAATTATATATTTTCTCCCTTCCTCCATTGCCAATCTAGAAGTAGGTAATTTGGCGATAAAAAAATAAACTTAAATTCAACTGGTAACCCATTTTACGGATACATCAAAATAAAACCTTTCGAAGTGTGTACTTGATTTCTCCACTTTATTTTTAATACAAGCACCAAATAAATCTAAAGTTAACCACCCAAAAACGTATCCAAAATGTTGACAAAAACACTAAGAAACAAGGGGTTCGAAATAAGGAATAAACATTTACTTTGACACAGACACGACTTCACTATGGCTTTAATTCAATATTAATTAGCTTATTGAACAATTTGAAAAATAATTACTTTGAAACGCTAATTAAATAAAATTATTTTATCGAAAATACGAAAGCGTGGCCGGCATTCATTGAAAAATGGCGCCACAGGTACAAAATTGTCGATAAAGTTTGTTGCTAAACAGAGGAACGTTAGAGTGGAGCGCGTGATTTATATCATCTACCTCACACTCGTAGCAACGCCCTAGCAATGTCTCATGAATGTGCTCGCACAGGGAATAGTGCGGTTGTCAGTTTAAAGAATATCACCAAATTACTTATATCACCAATATACCTCCCTTTACTACTTGCATTGAAACACGTTGTTGAAATGTATTAAACTGATTTCTGTTGCTGTGTAAGTAGCATATAAATAAATAAAACAAAATGTTAAAAGTGTTAGGGCGGTATGGATTAGCTCTTGCATAGTCGAGTGCCATCCATGTCAAGGGTCGTTTAGAATGGAACGTTGATTTTTTGCGTTAGCAGAGAGGATTTTTAGTTCATAAAATACTTAAGTAATGTAGGAACGGTTTTCGTAACAAAATTGTAGTATAAATGTCTTACCTGTACTGGAAATTCTTAGACTGGAAGGCAAGGTTTAAAGTCAACGCCATATACTCATAATATGTAAAATATTTTGTTCTCTTCATAATAGTTTCTGAATTCAGCTTTGCCGAAAGGACACGGTCCCGAATAGACAGTTTTAACGTGCCCATATTCGTATAATTAATTTGTAGTTGTTAAATCAAGGAATGAAATAAATCTTTATTCCTTGTACTTTTTTAACTCATCATTACAGCCTATATTATTCGACCCACTGCTGGAACACAAGGCCTCTCCTTGTCATCGAAGGAGGTTTAGGCAGTAGTCCAACACGCTTGCCTAATGCGGATTGGTGGACGGAGTATAAGGTGATCAATACTCCTTTGCTGATCCATTAGTCGCCTTTTACGACACCCATTGGACGATTTGCCGGCGTCGCACGGCAGCAATTGTTTAAATAGCAAGGAATAAAGATCAAGTAATTAGAATAAAAAAACAAAACATCAATTTAATTACAATTTACACACCACGAGTCACAAGGATTTCAATAATGCAACTCCACCTTAACACCGAAGCAAATTTGGTTGCACCTCGGTTGTTTCTGCAAACGATGAATAAGCTAACTCTAACAAACTTACAAGTTGCGCAGCACACGATGTAACTCGACTGCGTTGTACCAAACTGGATTTGAAACTAGATCTCCATTTAAATCTATAGTGTATAGTGTACATGACTCTGTTTCAGCAGGGGTTGTTGGATCGGTCAGTTCGGTAACTGCAGACTTAAGGTGAATATCCTATTTTTTAAATAGTAAAGTTTTTTAATCTCACGAAGGTGGGTCAGTCAGGCATATGCAAATTTTCGCTGTGTACGTCAATGCCATCAAAATCAACGCAATCAATCAATTGTAGTTTAAATATCATATGTAAGTGTAACTTAGTAACTTTCACGTAATAAAGGTTATTAAATAGAAAACAAACCTGAGCGAGTTTTTTATTAGTATTACTCGAGGAGGTTATTGCAAAGTTATGTGCAGTTACATACACTATATTATCTCTAGTCATAAGTGCACCCAAATAAAAAAAATAGGTTAATAATACGTTTCCCAGTAAAGAGCGCATTTTTGATTTTTTTCATTCCGTGAAATATTACAAATATTATTACATTTTCTGTATGAGTTAGATCCTTTTGCCTTCCCTTAGGAAGAAGAAATTTAAAAAAAAAACAACAGTATCTCAACCCTCATTTAAGGGCAGGTATATGTATAATGTAAGTTTAAGGGCTACGCGTAATACGCGTGTTATTTTACGCAAGTAATGTTTTGGTATCTGGCCACTCTCGTTCCAGTGCTTTCACTGTATTTGCGCACTTACACCATGTAAACCACTAACACCAAAATTTTGTCACGAAAACCGTTCCTACATTCCTTAACCATTATATGTTCTATAAAAAGCCAGTGAAGCAAAAAATCAAGTTCAACCCGAACGACCCTTGGCAATACGTAATATACTTTCTGAGCAAATTTTAAGCCTTTTTTTCATTTGTTGTTCGTCTAGGATTTGTATTATCTGAAAATATAAAAAAAGCTTTAAGGCACGCTAAATAATACAGGTACACTTTTACTTAGTTTGTGTCCAATTAAAGAAGAACTCTTTGACCTCAATTTTCATTACGTGATTCTCATCATCAGTTTCATTCCATTCATTTTAGCCCAGACATGCCCACTGTTGAACATAGGCAGCTGAAAGATATCTAACCCGGTTGGTACTGCGCTGCCCACATCCAGCGGCTTTCCACAACCCTTACCAGATCATCGGTGTCTAGCCTAAGCCCAGGACCTTTAATCGCCTATTGGCTAGTGCATCGCAGTCACATTTTACGCTTTGCCTATTGTACACAGGTGTCTTTTAGCGGCAAAATGGCCAGTGAAAGCACCTATGAGGCAGCGGAGTTGGTTCCTGCTGATTGTTCCCACTCTTTTAAGGTAGCCTATGTGTGAGGATCCTAAAAATTCTTTGAGTGTGTCAGTCGGGGAGTGGATAACCATTCCATAAGGTGCCTCTTTTGGCAATATTACCCTTGTGCCATTTATCATCCTTTAGTAAACATCTAACGCAAAAGCCAACAGCCATGTTACACTCAAAATCATCTCTGCAGACCTGGTACCGGTACAAATATTATCTTTATCTTTAACCTTCGATAGGATAGGCTTTTTTATACACACGAAAGAATAAAAGGGTGTTTTGTCAATCCACTACCTTTGTTGATAAATAAAACTCGACATAAATTTTATTAAATGTATTTATTTTTAATATTAATAAAACCCTTTATCCCTTTAGCCAAAACAATGAAACATTAAAATTTAAAATTTTAAGTAACCCGAAAAAAAGCGACGTTCATCTTAAAAACATTAATAGGTTATTTTAATGAAGTAAAAAGGTCGAGAGAAAAAAAAATCTTTTAGTTTTTTGTGTTGGGTATTTCTTAAAAAAAAATATTATATTTTTAATTCATTATTTTTAACTGGTGGACCCTAATTCATGAATTGTAGCTAAAAACCATCGCGATTCCGTCAGCCTTTCGTACAAAAACGCATCAAATGAGTGCGTTCTACCGTCTTTAGCACGGTGATCTTAGGAGATTTTTTCTCTTATCCTATATAATTGATTTTAATGTTTATGTCCATTATTATATATCACTTAATTTAAATTTTGCGTACTGCAGGTTGCCTGGAAGAGATTGCTGCTTAGCAATAAGGCCGCCTTTTGTACTGTCCTATATGTAAATTTGCTCTGTTTATTTTTATTTATAGTTTGGAATAAATAACATTTTTATTGTATTGTATGTCTCAATTTACTATTTTATTAATGTCTTCAATTTCAAACTACAGAACTAATGAACGGATTGTAATGAAATTTTAAAATAATATAGCTCATACATCAAAATACTTGGAAATTACGTAAATAAAGCAAGAATTCTTGAAGATACATTTAATAGAAAAACTGACTTAACAAAACTATGACGGATAACAACCTGTAGCTAGGCAACAATATTTTTTTTAAACTTAAACACTCCCCCTTAAACAAAAATACTTATTAACTTATTATACACAATATACTAAAAACAATTTCAACAAATTTAAATAAAAAACGAGCTAATATAACAATATATTTTATGTAGAAGAATCTAGAATTAGACTCCTTAAGTTTTCGAATTGTTGAGCAGGCAGTGCCTTCGTTAAGATGTCTGCCAACTGTTCACAACTGGGCACGTACACTACTTCTATTAAACCCTGAGCTACCTTTTCTCGAATAAAGTTATATTTCACATCTATGTGCTTAGTTTTTTTATGGTACACAGGGTTATGTATCAACTTAATAGTACTCTGATTATCTATACATAATAATGTACTATGCTGTATTTCGTCTATGTCAATAAAGAACTGTTTCAACCAAAGAAGATTTTTGGCTGCTTCACACGCAGCTATAAATTCTGCTTCTGTGGTTGAAAGAGATACACAAGGTTGTGTTTGACTTAGCCACGAAACAGGACCTCCATTTAATAAAAAAATATAACCGGTAGTTGACTTTCTTGTCTCAACATCTCCAGCAAAATCAGAATCAGAATATCCTATTAACTTTTCAGAAGATTGATATTTAATTGACAAATTTTTAGTCTTAATCAGATACTTGATAATGCGCTTTAATTGACAAACGTGTTCTGAACCAGGATTACTAATATATCTACTTAAGATATTAACAGCATAGGAAATATCAGGTCTCGATGCCAGAGACAGAAATAATAACGATCCAATAGCCTCTCTATATGGGAATGTTACTGATTGAGAGCTATCATTTTTACTCAACACAATATTAGTATCAGCAGGTGTACTTACAGTTTGTGCATTACTCATGTTATATCTTTGTATAATCTGCTGTATATAATGTGTCTGACTAATGTACAGACAATTATCGGATCTTGTAATTTCTAAACCAACAAAAGTATTGAAATTTAGTTCTTTAATTTGAAACCCCTCTTTGAGAATTTCAAATATTTCAGTTACCACATTTTTCGATTGCGACATTATCAGAGCATCATCAACATATAAAACTAATATAGCTTTTATTCCATTAAAATTACCGACGAACACACAATTATCTGCCTGAGATTGAATAAAGCCATACTTTACCAAGAAATCTGTAAACTTTTTATTCCAGCATCTAGCGGCTTGCTTCAAGCCGTAGAGTGACTTATTTAGTTTACAGATTTTATTATTTGATTCTTCAACTCCTTCTGGGATTTCCATGAAAACATCTTCGTCTAGTTCTCCATATAAGAATGCTGTTTTAACATCTATTTGTTCTATCTCCCAGTTATGTTGTGCACACACACTTAATAATATCCTAATAGAGTCATATCGCGTAGTTGGTGAAAATGTCTCCTTGTAATCAATGTCTTTGATTTGCGTAAAACCTCGTGCACAAAGTCTCGCTTTGAATCTTTCTATAATACCACTTTTATTTCTATTTAGAGCAAAAACCCATTTGGATGTAATTAACCTCTGTCCATCATTGTTAACAATAGTCCACGTATTATTTTCAGCGTGTGATTTTAATTCTTCAGCTATAGCTTCTTTCCAATTTTCACTTTCCGGGCTAGATAAGGCTTCTTTATATGTGGTCGGTATATCAATTTCTAATTCCATTATATTTACTTCCTGTATATCTCTGTTGGCTCTGGAACGTAATATCATATTAGTAGGACCTAGTCTATTAACGTCTATTCTATGTGGTGGTTCATAAATTTCATCATTTTCTGTACTAAGATCACTATGCTGGTTTGTGTCTCGTTCATTATCACAATTCAAACTATCATTTGTATTCATATTATCAACAGTTTTTACTTCATCGTCTTCAATATATATTAGTGAAAAATCCGAGTTAATATTAGGAGTTTTATCTTCATTAAAAATTACATTCCTAGATATCAATATTCTTTTAGTTTGTGGGTTATACATTCGGTAATTATTGTAGTCATATCCGACCAAAATACACTTTATACTTTTTCTGTCTAGTTTGGTTCGTAACTGACCAGGAACATGTACATATCCCTCACATCCGAATACCCTGACATGATCTAAAGAGGGTTTCGTCTTATGCCATATTTCAAATGGCGTTGTATTAAGAGTTTGACTAGAAGTCATTCGATTCAACAAATACACTGCGCAATTAACTGCCTCAGCCCACAAGTTCAGAGGTACATTGCGAGAGTACAACATAGAACGAGCACTTTCGACTATAGTTCTTATCTCACGTTCGGCTCGGCCATTTTGCTCCGGTGTATAAGGGGCTGTGCACTCATGAATTATGCCTTCGGAATCTAAATAATCTTTGAAGTTTTTGTTTATGTACTCACCACCATTATCTGTATGTAACGTTTGAATTCCATGCATGAATTTATTTTTAATCTTTTCGTTATATTTTTTAAAATATTCTAGTACATCACATTTATTTTTTAAAAAGTACACATATCTGTAGCTTGAAGCTTCGTCTTTAAATAGAACAAAATATTTCATACCTTGCACAGATGCCTCGCTGAATGGACCGCATACATCGCTGTAAACCAATTCTCCAGGATTTAAAGAGCTTCGGTTAGATTTCTTAAATGGTTGGCGAGCGTGCTTACCGTATGCACACCCTTCGCATACAAACTTCTCATGATCTGTAATATCTACACCTGTTATTAGATTATTTTTAACCATCTTCTCTAAATCCTTTATATTAATATGGCCCAATCTTTCATGCCACGACTTAAGATTTGATTTTTGCACAACGTTACAAGAGTAATTGATTACAGTCTTAAATTTAAGTTCATACAAATTAGTATTCTGTAAACTTGCACTCAGTACAACTTGATGACCATCAAATATTACAGCATAATTATACTCCTTTATTATTCTGTAACCTTTTGTAGTTGCAATGCCTTCTGAAAACAGATTTCTTCTAAGTTTTGGTACGTACAACACATCATTCAATACTCCGTCTTCCCATCGACCATCAATATATCGATTTATGAAAATAGTGCCTTTCCCATGTACATCAACAATTTCTTGATTTCCCAACCTCAAATGTGGTCCTTTATATTCTTCTAAGTCTTGAAAAAATTCTCTCCTAAATGTCATGTGGGCCGAAGCACCACTATCCAGTATCCATTTATCATCATCATTGCCACTCTCGGTGTATGCCGTAAATGCTACTGCATTGCGTTGGTTATATCGTTTCGCTACTCTGCAATCTTTGGCGAAGTGACCTCGTTTACCACAGTTGTAGCAAATGAAGCGGTGCGGTTGATAACGTCTGTCTCCCTCTTGATTTTCTTCTAAATTATTTTCACGCTTAGACATGCTCGGTGCATTATCTGTTGAAAACTTTTTCTTATGTACTTGTTTCGCTACATATAAAGCTGACTCATTTTCTTCTTCAGCATTTAGACTTGCCTCTTCATCCAATAGTCGCGCTGTCAAATTAACTATGGTTTGCTTTGTTGGATCCAGTGACATCCATGCTTGCCTTAAGGATCTAAATTTTCCTGGTAAAGTGCTTAAAATTTTTGTTGCAATGGCAGTGTCACTTATATTTTCTCCCGACTCTTTCAATTGTTTTGCCAGGCTCTCGACATTGGCAATGTGTTGAGCTACACTTTCATTTGGTGACATTTTGTATTGGTAAAAACGTTCGTGTATCAACATTTTATTGAGTTCTGACTTCTGCTCAAAGATCGACTCTAACTTTGTCATCAATTCCAATGCCGACTAACAATTTTCTATAAGCGCAATTTGTTTTAAGTCCATAGCTGATGTAATAATAAACATAGCCATACCGTCATCTTTGTTCCATTGTACTAAGTTTTCCTCTGATTTCACCATATTTATATCGAGCCCTTTTGCTCTCAATGCACACTTTATCTGAAACTTCCATTGCTTGAAATTGGTTCCGTCAAATTTCTCAATCTTACTCACTTCCATTTTACTGACCTTGCTCTTTGCTTAATGAATTTCTTTTAGCGCTCCTGGGCCCATAACCACTTGAAAATTACGTAAATAAAGCAAGAATTCTTGAAGATACATTTAATAGAAAAACTGACTTAACAAAACTATGACGGATAACAACCTGTAGCTAGGCAACAATATTTTTTTTAAACTTAAACAAAAATAACATACTGGGTGTAAAAGAAATGAACAGTCAAACGAGAACCATGTATTCTATACATCAAAATAAGACATATTTCAAAAAAATTATTGCTGGGAAATGATTTTTATTTTTTGGTGTTAAAAAAATTGCAAATTGTACCGCGCAATGTAAAGGGCTCAACTCGCACGCAACTCGCAAAACCGCGATAATTTTGCCAGACGGCGGCCCCGTTCGTTAGTGTCCGTGCGCATCGAGTGAGCTACATTGAACGCTAACGTTTTGAAGCCATTTTTTGTTTTGAAATACTAATTGAAAAAAATTATAATGTTTCTTTTGACAATAATTAAGAAACAACGTATAGAATACGTTTTCATAAAAAAAAATTAAAAAAAATTATAACTTTGACCTTCAATAAAATCGTAACTATCAATTTCACAGGTATAGTCTGAAGGAAAAAAAATGTTATGATGGTGAGCAGAATACATGGTTCTCGTTTGACTGTTCATGTCATTTACACCCTGTATAGGCACAGTATTGATGCTACCGAAGCCGCGGGCGACCACTAGTACTTTCATAATCAAGATATTGCTCTAGATTTTGGCATTGGACTCTAAGAGCCGTTTGCCCGATAACCCTTCTGGGGAATGATGTAGTAGGTCAGTTACTCGTCGCCGCGCTATAAAACCACGATTACAAAGATTTGCATTAGGTTCAGAAAATTAACTTAGCTAAGCAACTTAGTAAATTATAGTATAGAATGAATAAATCGAAGCACAGTGGCACCTTTTTATACCGTCGGATAAGAAATACTGAAAACGTTAGTACTGCTCCGACAAGTTTGTTGGTGCTCAACACTTTGATGTCATATTTTCTAACGGGTGTCTCTAAATCCTATAAATCTCGGCACGCAGGCAAAGGAAGATGGATGTTGTGGCCTACGGCTCTCCATGAGAAAACGTTTCACTGTAATATTTCAGACGAATTGTGTGCTAAGCTGACTGTAAAAAATTGTGTGCCGCGAGAAATATCGCAAAGGTTTTAGGTGATTTAAACTCTATATGGTAGGGTTGTAAATTCAAATTCCTTAAGCGAGGTACTTATAAAGCAGCTTTGGGAATAGTCATAAGGGCAATATATGTTAAATTTAGGGCGTAAGCACCACCAATTGTCTTAATTTTATTCCTACTAAGTCATATTACATTTCAATAACTGTTCCAACAGATCCACTAGGACCCAAACACCTACAATATTTGCTGAATCATTGTACCTACTTACATTATTCTGTGCTCCGTAGCTTACTCACAAAATAAATTGTTTAAAATGATAAAAAAATTAAATAATACCGGATGGAATTTTGCAATGCCACCTGAAGGGAAAGTATTCTTAATACTGTAGACAGAAAATTTTACTCACAGGGAACATTCCTTTACTTTTGAAAAGAAAGAAAACTGCATTCGATTTTTTTTGAAAATTCGCTTGCCACACCCGGAAATCGAACCAACTTAAATCTCTCAATTTACACTATGTACTTTTATTGCATCGATCGTTAGTCATTATAAAGACGAAATCTCTCCAACAAACTTGATAATTGAAATGAAAGGAAAGCCATGAAAAAGGACTTATAAATTCAATGGGTCAAGCTAAAGCACTTTTACTCAAAGATCAATTTGCTATCCATTTTTGTAGTTAATAATTATCATTGACGTCATTTATAAGTAAATTAAAATGAATGAATTTGTTAGAAAAATAAATTTGTGTATTCAAGAGAATGGAGCCCATTTCGAGCAACTAATTTGTTAGTTTACCATTTTATGTAAATAAATAAAATAATTAAGGGTTTCATGGCTTTCCTTTCATTTAATTTACCAAGTTTTATACAGAGATTTCGTCTAAATAATTGACCCTAACGATCGATGCAATAAAAGTCCAGGATGTAATTTTTACAGATTTTAGTCGGTTCGACTCCCGGGTGTGGCAAGCGAATTTTCGAAAACCTTTAAAATCAGTTTTCTTTCTTTTCAAAAAAAAAGGAATGTTTCCTTTGAATAAAATTTTCTATCTACAGTATTAAGAGTACTTTCCATTCAGGTGGCATTACGAAAATCCACTCTGTAAAATTTCGGCTTACATAAGATACGTAATTCCATGAGCTTTATTAGTTATTCTTGCATAGTTAGAAGATTTTCGTATAACACATTAATGTGTTTTGTTTGCATTTTGTTGCTTAAGCTTAAATACGTTAAAAAAAATTGGTTGTCTGTCTGTAAAGTCGGTTTACTGACGATAGTTGAATGTGACAACGTCTTAAGAAAATACTGATGAAATGGTAGCATTTTTTAAAAGAAAAATTTAATTTCATTTGTTTTGCCGGCCTTACATGGAACGCCTCAGAGCGAGGTAACGCCGCATGCGTCATGTTTTGACGTGACAACGTCTTATAATTCGATAGAGCCGGCTGCACGCACGAAAAAACATGACGTCATGCGGCGTTACCTCGCTCTGAATCTAATTCTCTAATTTGAATTTGGAATTATGTTCTTTGAAATTTAAACTTTCAATGATACCAAAACCAGCCAGATACAAATAGTATAGCCAAAGAGATTTTATTACAAGTTTATACATACTATAATGCGAAATCTATTAAACAAATGAAATTAAATTTTTCTTTTGAAAAATGCTACCATTCCATCAGTATTTTCTTAAGACGTTGTCACGTTCAATTATCGTCAGTAAACCGACTTTACAGACAACCAATTTTTTTCGTGCGTGCAGCCGGCTCTATCGAATTATAAGACGTTGTCACGTCAAAACTTGAAGGCACACGCGAACTGTCTACTGTTTCAGGAGAGAGCGACTAAGCGCTCCTGCAGACGGTGCCGCCACCGCGCCGCCACCGCGCCGACGCCGCGCCCCCACACTGTAGACACGCGCCGCGCAAAGTCCGCTGCCGCGCCGCCGCCGCGCCGCCAC
Source organism: Elophila nymphaeata (assembly GCA_955850985.1). Taxonomy (NCBI): domain Eukaryota; kingdom Metazoa; phylum Arthropoda; class Insecta; order Lepidoptera; family Crambidae; genus Elophila; species Elophila nymphaeata. The sequence continues at coordinate 5,334,945 of OY039082.1, read as the reverse complement.
CGCGCCTCCACCGCGCCCCCACCGCGGCCCCGCCGCTTCCCCCTCCGCGTCGCTGCTATGTAGCTATTCCATTCCCGGCTGCCTACGTATGTGGACGTGCGTTACTTTTTAGGAAACCACCATGGAAAAAATTTTAATGGCGAAACGTTTATAAGTTTAGTGGAGGACAGAGAAGTGTTATGGGACAAAAATTTGGAAATTTACAAAGACAAGCGTAAAAGTTTAAATGCTTGGTTTGAGATATGCCATATAATGAATGATAACTTGCTCGCATATTGGTATATTTGTGTTGTAGTTTGTTTTTTTAATAAATCTAATAATTTGTCAAATGTCTTGTAATTAATCCGAAAATAATCACAAAACTTGGCCTCATCTTTTCGGAGATCTTCGTAAAGTATATGAAATTCACCATATTGTTCCCTTACTGACAGCATAGGTAGCATAGGATGCACTCACAACTTTCTAGCGGACTTACGACGTCCATTTTACCATTTTCTATACATATAGTAAGCAATACTAACTTCTTTTTTTTCATTAAATTAGACATATCTTTTCGGGTGTGTTACGTGCGATCTTCGTAACTAGCAATGTATTATTAACAAAAGTATAGTGGACCGGTAAAATTATGCTTTGACGGCGCGAAAGCGGCGCGGCGGCGTGATCTACGCGGCGCGTATCTACAGGGCAAAGGCACGGTAATATTATTTACAAAGGCGCGGCGGCGGCACGGCGACGGCGCGGCGGCGGCGTTGTCTGCAGGAGCGCTAAGGCCTAAGGCCCAACAGGCGACACGTGTAGTCTGTTCTTATTTTGTTTTCGGTGCACCTTTAACATATCTACCTCTTTTATATTATATACTTAATATCATTAGTTTAGGCGCTATGAAGGAACAAACGTAAATACAAACAATAATAGGTACTACTAAAATCATAACACTTCCTTTTGGTTTCGCCGTAATCGGGTAAAAATAACGCTGAAGGAGATTTAAATTTATTGGACCGTTCCAGTGTAGAATACATCTCAACGTCTGCGGATACGAATGGCATCACTTTTCAGGTCCTTTTCCTTTTATCAGAATATATATTTGACTGTCTTGCTTCAAAAGCAATCATATTTTATTTCATCCTTTACGATAGATTTTAGACCCTTCTTCGGAGACGTCAAATAAATTTCCACCATTGTTTCTTGTTATGATTTACGAATAAATAAGTGGTTTTGTTTGGGGTATGCCAAACTAATTGATAGAAGATTAATGATAAAACTTGATAATGATAAAAACTGATTTATTTAGAAACTAACTTAAATTGATATAGAATAAAATGAGTTACGCGCGGCGCTCTTGATGGCTACGAAATGCGAACTGAGTTAATTTAACAATGAAATATCGGTGAATATGTGAAAATGCTGGATAGGCAAAATGTACGTAGCTTGCTCGTACATATTCCCGGGCGAGAGATGAGATTGTTAGTGGAGATGACCATAAGCATGATCTTATAAAACTAGAACAAGGTGAAACAATATATTTTCTATGACTAACATGCAATGGATGATTTGTATTAGTTACCCAAATGATACAAGGTGATATTAAATTGATCTTAACTCTATTGATTTTAACAATATTGATCTTAACTACCACTCGAGTCAGGAATAGAAAAAACTGACCGTAGCACAGGCGAAGTGCTTTTATTTTGCTTTAACACTCGCGCACTTTGCTTTGGAAGCTCACTTAATTCGGTTACACTACATTGCACTGCACTGACACTGGCTTGGGCCGCTGGCTGCGGCCCCACGCTGCTGGCAGTGGCTGCCGCCGGGGCTCGCCGGCAGCGCCACCACACGAACATTGCGGCTCCTACCGCCGTAACACCAAACAACACGTATATGGCTACGTAATGGTGGACATCGTGATACGATATCGTTTCTGCTATCGGTTCACTGCGTTTCATGATCTCTAACTGCTCCTTGATCTCTTGCAATTGTAGGCTATGGGTCATGTTATCAGTTTCATCGTTCGGATTTATGGATATTTCCGGTAGAGATATGTTGAAAATATGGTTAACGGGTGAAATCTCTGGTGCAAGTATTTTCAAACTGATACTTAATTTGCTTGTCTCTTCTTTATGTGAATAAACTACGAAATCAGGTGACTTGATTATACAACCTTGATCTACAACAAATAGGCCAGCGGCGGACAATTGCACTACGGTAACTTGATCTTCGCATAGCAACTTCAACTGACACCGTTCGCAACAGTAATAAAAATATGTATTAACTTTGTGTAGCTCTGTCCATTGATTAATACATGATCTACTAATTGTGTGGCAGTTTCTTGATTTAGGCAATTTCTCACATAAACTCTGATCATCCTGTATGTGATAAATAGGCTTTCTAAGGCGACATAGAATTATTTCTGTGTCTCTGTTTATACATGAATTGAAGTCGCTTTCAGAAAATGGCACAAACGCATCTTTTCTTAGGTTTATTGCGACATACTCAGCTATGGGTATTATAGTTTTCTGATCTTGATTATGTAATAAGTAAGGAATAGGTATGGGTTTCAGAACTTCATATGTTTCTCTGCTTATAAGTGGGATCTTGATTTCGAATACAATGTAGTTGGATGTAACTCGAGCCCGAACTTGCAACAAATTGTAAATATTAGAAAATTCGTAGTTATTTTCAACTGGTAGTGCTAAGTCCTTCGGAAGTTGGCCCGCTATAACGTTCAACTCATGGCGTATCTGGTCGGGCGTCAACAGGTGAAAATTGACCTTCCCATTGTAAATGTTCGTAATTGTATCTAATAAAGTCTGTTGGACATTTGTGAGGCTGTGTAAAAGATTGTTTGCCATCATGGCTGTGCTAAGAAATTCATTCATTAGAGATATATTTTTAAGGGCAATATTTACTTGGTTTAACGAATTCTCTAACTGATTAACCTTCTGATTGATGATCTTGTGGTGTTTGTTCATAACGCCTTCAGTGCGCTTTAGAAGATTAAATTCAGCCTCTACTATCGAGGTTTGATTTTTCCATAAGGATGCTAGGTGCCTCTGGTTATCCTTGATGAGTTTGATATCTTGTTCGTACTTTTCGGCAAAACGTTGATCTAAAACGCCAAAAAGGCTGTTTGCTATATATCCGACGCCGTCTATCAATCCACGGCGGCGACGCGAACGAGTATCCGATTTCTGATGCATCAAAATGTTATTATAATATTGAAGTTCCGCAAACTCGTGCTGCACTTGTAACATAATCTCGCCACAATGGGATTGCTCTTTTATATTTAAGCACACGTCATTAAGATAGCGTATGTATTTACTTAGTGTCGTGTTACCTTCTTGATAAGGATGGGTATCGTAGTAGACGACTAGGCGCCAGTCGTCCCGTATTAAATGCATATTCGTAATGCTATCGAAATAAAGGCTATTATTTTGTAATGGTGTGACATTATACGAACACTGTCCCGGGCATACGATTGTTGTGAAAAATAATAATAATCCCATTGCTAGGGATGTGAAGCTGTATGTTTTGTTCCTACGTGATCTTGACCATTTTGTATCTGATGTTTGTTTATCTTGATTGGGCAAATTGATTAATGTTTGATTGCTGTTTTCGTCTTGATTTTCACTGACTGGCAGTACAGAGAGCTTTACTATTGGACGCTGCATAAGTCCGTTCTTAGTTTGGAGCGTGACAACTCTGACGTAACCATCGCTTCCGGGGTGAAGCTGTACGACGCGCCCCAAGGGCCACTTCCCTGGCGGTAAATTGTCGTCTCTGATAACAACAACGTCGTTTTCTTTGATGTTCCGTTGTGGTTTTCTCCACTTGCTTCGTGCGGCTAATTGAGTAAGATACTCGTTAGACCATCGATCCCAGATATCTTTATATATTTTTTGAGTTAGATGCCATCTAGTTCTCAAATCTGTTTCTGTTTCGTATATAGTTAACACGGGGCCACTAGCTAGAAAATGCGCAGGTGTGATAGCGTCCAAGTCATTGGGATCTTCTGATAGAGAGCAAAGTGGTCTTGAATTTAAACAACCCTCTAGTTGACTTAGGATGGTGCTGTACTCTTCAAATGTGAGTGTTTGGTCACCAATCACTCGCTTGAGGTGATATTTTAAGCTTTTAACAGCCGCTTCCCACAGCCCTCCTGCTGACGGCCAAGAAGGTGCGTTAAAATGCCACTTGATTCCCATGCTGTTTATTTCGGATAAAAGTTGTTCATTGAATGTATTACGTAATTCTTCATACTCTTGTTGTAGAATTTTATTAGCTCCTACAAAGTTTCGGCCTTGGTCGCTATACATGTGGCCAGGCACTCCTCTTCTAGCTGCCATTCGTCTCAAGGCTGATAGAAATGCTGATGATGTAAGGTCCGAGACCAATTCTAAATGGACTGCTTTAGTGGCCATGCATATGAACACTGCGACATATCCCTTCGTGGTTTTTATACCACGGCCCTTGTTGGCTTTTATCAGGACATGCCCAGTATAATCTACCCCTGTATGATAGAACGGGCGTGACGGGTTTGATCGGGATGGCGGCAAGTCTCCCATTAATTGACTCTGTTGATCTGGATTGTGCTTTTTGCATTTTACACAAAACCGAAGGCGTTTTTTGGTTGCTCTAATGCCACCGATGAGCCAATATTTTCGTCTCAAAAATGATGTGGTTAATCGTGCGCCTCCATGAAAGATGAGCTGATGTGCTTCATCGATTAATAGATTTGCCAATCTGGAGTTGCTTGGGATGATTGCAGGATGTTTGGTTTCTTGATCTATATTCGCGTGTCTCAGTCTGCCACCGATACGAAGAATCCCATTTTCATCCAGTTTAGGATTGAAATCAAACAACTTGCTCTTGCTACTGATACTTTTGCTTGCTTTTAAACACCTTATCTCATCTTCAAATTCTTCTTGCTGAATTACTCTTACTATAATTTCCCTTGATTTTCGTAACTCTTCACAGGATAAATAATTTTGTCTATTATTTCCCTTAATAAATCTCATGATCCACCCTAATATTCTAATCGCTTTTGCTAATGAACTATGTTTTTCTATCAAATCCTTCACGATATGATTATTGCTTTGTTGTGCAACATTAACAGATTTTAACTTCTTCATTTCTTGATCAGTAGTATAATGCGTCGGCTTTTCGGGCTGATATGTGGATAGCCATTCGGGACCCTTCCACCAAAGCGTATGGTCCTTTAATTGAGATGCGGTTTGACCTCTACTGGCGCAATCAGCAGGATTATTCTTTGATTTAACGTAGCGCCAGCAGTCTGATGGTATTGTGGCCGTGATTAGCTTCACCCTATTTGCCACAAAAGGTTTCCATCGCTCAGTGTTACCTTGGAGCCATCCTAAAACCGCCATTGAGTCTACCCAGCCATAAATCTTGATATTATGGCTGTTTAAACATGTCTTCACTTTAGCCATCAATTTTGATAATAATGCTGCGCCGCTCAATTCAAGTCGAGGCAGGGATACTTCTTTGTTTAAGGGAACGAGTTTGGCCTTTCCTGCGACTAATGTTATTATTTGTCTGTTTTCGCGACTGATTCGACAATATACGACACCCGCGTAGGCTTTAGTGCTTGCGTCACAAAACCCGTGGAGTTCAACATGATCTTTCTCCATTGTTCCGAGCCATCGAGGCACTTTATAGTCACTGATTGTGCCCAAATCGGTCTTTGTTTTGATCCACTCCTCATATATGACCTTCGGAACTTGTTCATCCCACTCAATATTTGATTTCCATATATCTTGAAATATGATTTTTAATTTCGTAGTGACAGGAGCGAGCCAACCTAACGGATCGAAAAGCTTGGAAATTTCCGATAGAAGCGATCTCTTGGTGGGCCATTCTGCTGCACTGCTTATCCTTGATTGGAAAGTAAAATTGTCAGATTTGGAATTCCACCCAAGTCCCAATGTCTTTGTACTCTCCGCTTGTTTAAAATCGAAAATGTCATGATTATTTTCTTCAACGGATTCGAGCAACTCGGGTACGTTGGATTTCCATTTCCTTAGGTTAAATCCTCCTTTTTTCAAAAGATGGATCATGTCTCCTTGTAACTTCTTAGCTGCTTGTATGGAGTGCTCACCGTGGATGAGGTCATCAGTATAAAAACACTCTTCAAGGACATTGGGCGCCGAACTGTCCTGATAATTCGCCCTTTCGTCACTAGCCAATTGCTTGAGAGTCATCATAGCCAAAAAGGGGGCCGCCTTAGTGCCGTAAGTAACCGTAGCTAGCTGATAAGATTGTAGTTGCTGTAATTGGTGATCTCTCCATATTATTTTATGTAAGTGCTGATCTTGCTCATTAAGCCATATTTGCCGAAACATTTTTTCAATGTCGGCAGTAAACGCGAATCTGTATTGTCTCCACTTGATAATAAGACATTGCAGATCCTGTTGTAAATTGGGACCTCGACACATCACGTCATTCAAACTGTGACCACTTGATGTTTTTGCTGACGCGTTAAAAACTACTCGAAGTTTTGTCGTCGATGAATCTTGTCGCATGACGCAGTGATGAGGTAAATAGCATTCCAGTGTCGAATTGCTGTCGCTTGCGGGTTTCATATGACCGAGTGCTAAATAATCGTGAATAAATAATTTATAATCTTTCGCAATATCGCATTGTTTTGTGAATTTTTGTTCTAATGTATAAAATTGTCCAATAGCTTTGTGTTTTGAGGTACCTAAATTATTTTGAAAATTTGGCTTTAACGGCAGTCTGACTTGGTATCGGCCGTCTTCCTGTCTTCTGGTAGTGGCTTGATAATATTCAATGCATCGTTGATCTTCAGAAGATATATCAGATGGTTCTGAAATATCTTCAATCTCCCAGAACTTTTGAATATCGTCAAGATTGTGTAGCACAATATTGCATTGGAATGTTTTTACGTTTCCGCTTAATATCCAGCCCAAACGTGTTTGCTGCGCGGTAGGTAAGGTTGAATTTGCTCTACAAATGCCGTCCATTAAGATAGTGGAATATATATCAGCTCCTAATAGTATGTCTACTGGGCGATTAACATAAAATTGAGGATCTGCTAAATTGATGTTGTCTAAGTATGACCAATTTGGGTTTTGAAACGTGGAACTTGGTAGGTTCTTGATTAAGGTTTTCATGATTAATACATCAGTCGCAAATGTAAAATCGCTAGCTACTGACATGCACTTAATATTTATCATTCCTTTACAGCTGCTCTCTTTATCACCGACACCTGATATGATTCCCTTGCATCGCTTCCTTGGTAATCTCAATAACTGAGCAGCGTGCTCCGTGATCAACGAGATTTGAGAGCCCTGGTCGAGGAGGGCACGCATGGTGTGATATGAACCATCCACCGATTGTATCTTGATAATAGCGGTTGGTAACAATATTTCGATCGGCTCGTTATTTAGTGCCACATGTGAACTACTTTTTACTTGTTTCCCTGAGTAGGCATTGACGTTGAGCGCACTCCCCACGCCCGCGCCCGCGCCCGCGTTTGTTGTCTCCGTTGCATTACTTGATTGTGTAAACGCTTCATGTAATAAGCTATTATGATCTTTATTACATTCCCGACAGCGGAAATATGAGAGGCAAGGTTTTCCTGCATGATTATTGAAGCAATTCGGGCAGAGATTTAATTTTTTAATAACTTTACGCTTGTTGTAAGATGATAAGTCCAAAAATTTTTGACAAAAGTATATACCATGATCATTACTATTACAATTCCAGCACCTGTATTTGGTTGTTACTGCACCAAATTTGCTATTAGGTCCTTGTGAAATTAGACTTGACGAAAATGCGCTTTTGTTATAGAAATTTGGTTTTTGAAATTGATTGGTACCCTGATGTCTCGCGTTACCTTGATGTGATAGAGCTTGATTTTTTGATATAGAATTATCCTGCTTTCTTCGTGATGACTCGAGAGTAGTAAATTTCACCTCCAAAAAATCTAAAAATTCTTTCAATACTGGTAGCTCTCTAGGTTGCTTCACTGACTCAAAGTAGTCCGTAAACAATCCGGTGTCTAATTTTTGAGACAAAATGTGAACAATTAAGGGGTCCCACGCACTGATATCGACGCCTAGGTTTTTGATGGCATTGAGACTTTCTAAAGTAGTGTCATGCATACGCTTGATATTATTAACTGATTGTTGTTGGACTGTTGGGAGGTTTAATAAAATATTGATTTGTGACGTAAATAAAAGTCTTTTGTTATTGTACCTTTGGTTCAAAATTTCCCAACACGTAATATAGTTGTCGGAGCTTACTGGTAGATGATGAATCAACCTTTCTGCCTCACCTCTGACCTTGGTTTTAAGGTACTGCATTTTTTGAGCATGTGACATGGACGGGTTGTTATGTATAATTTCAGTAAAGAGGTCCTTGAATGACACCCAGTTATTGTAGTTGCCACTGAAATTTGGTATTTCCATCTGTGGCGTAGATTTCTCCCTGTGCGCCAACGACCACATTTTCTTGTTGATTTCCTTCTTGATTCTGGTATACTCCGTTTCGTAATTTATGAAAGCTTCTTCATATTTCTTGTTCGACCCATTTAATTCACTATCCAACTCCCAGTGTAAGGCATCAATGGTCACCCAGCGCGACTGCAGCGTACGCAGTATGTCGTCAAATTCCCATTTTTCTGTTATTAATTCTATGTCTAAACTTGCCAAAGAATGATGAAAAGCTTTGAAGTTGCTTTGTTGTTTTTTAAGCATGTCATCTGTTTTGCTAGATGTCCCCGTAGCTGATACTGAAGACTGATAGGCGTCGGTCGACCGTGGTGCTGCCGGCGGCTGTTGCTGTTCAGCCGTCTTGCCGACGGAGGTTGGGTTGAACATGGCTGGCTTCAGCAATGACGTACTAGCTCTTTCCATACCAGTAGGCTGCTTATAAGCTATTATGTTGGCCCTGATTGCACCGTATCTCTCTCCTACTCTATCAAACTCGTTATTATCAAAATATGACGATTGTTCACCGAACTCTGATAACCTACTATGATTGCTTTCAAATTCGACCCAGTACTTGTCCAGCAAGTCTACTCGCCGCTGTAAGTACTCTGGCGTCTTTCTATCTGAGCTATCCTTTTTGAAGTTAGTCCAGACTTGCTCGATGGCTGCCGCCACTTGCTGCTGAGTAGCCAAAATGTCGTCCATCGAAGACATACTGATTATGAATAAAAAGGACTGGTCTTACTTGATTACTGCCCGCTGTTGGTTATGATGATCTGCGGAGTCCACGTACTTCCTGCACCTGGTTACTCGTGATTACCCAAGACCTTGTTTGACTTGGGAAGTAGTGTGTTCCTTGATAGCTCCTTGCTTGGTGATGAATGACGTGTCACAATGCCTTGATTGCACAGTAACCTCGTCGCACGGAATCGAATGACACAAATACCATTCACTGATACACGTGTTATAATGATCCCGCTTTTTACGGAAAGCTCGAAGGACCAATGTTTGGGGTATGCCAAACTAATTGATAGAAGATTAATGATAAAACTTGATAATGATAAAAACTGATTTATTTAGAAACTAACTTAAATTGATATAGAATAAAATGAGTTACGCGCGGCGCTCTTGATGGCTACGAAATGCGAACTGAGTTAATTTAACAATGAAATATCGGTGAATATGTGAAAATGCTGGATAGGCAAAATGTACGTAGCTTGCTCGTACAGGTTTTTATAGATGAATCTCTTTCTTTTTGTTTGGTTAAGTCTTTGTCCAGAAGAGCGAATTTGAATCTAGCGTGAAGCTTCTGGAAGCAATGTATTGAGCCACAGTACCTCGCCAACGCGCGTTGTGTGTTCGCGCGTAGAAATTCGCGGCAAATTCGCTCTTCTCGACAAGGTCTAAAGCCTAGTTACAAATTTTGATTAGGTACTGCTTTTTCAAACTTGTTATTTTTGACGTGACAACGTCTTATAATTCGATAGAGCCGGCTGCACGCACGAAAAAACGTGACGTCATGCGGCGTTACCTCGCTCTGAATCTAATTCTCTAATTTGAATTTGGAATTATGTTCTTTAAAATTTAAACTTTCAATGATACCAAAACCAGCCAGATACAAATAGTATAGCCAAAGAGATTTTATTACAAGTTTATACATACTATAATGCGAAATCTATTAAACAAATTAAATTAAATTTTTCTTTTGAAAAATGCTACCATTCCATCAGTATTTTCTTAAGACGTTGTCACGTTCAACTATCGTCAGTAAACCGACTTTACAGACAACCAATTTTTTTACTAAATATTTACACCGCACTTTTATTTGCAAATTTTTTACACCGCACTTTTATTTGCTTATCTTCTACGATGGTTGCTCTGGGCAACCGTCAGGATTTTAATGTTATTCTGGCTGAGGCCGTGTCTCATAGCATTTCGACCCTTTGGGATCTTCTGTGCTTCCCCTTTCCTTATGACCCATCCCCGCCAACATCGAAAACATTTTGTATGAGCTTCACGATGTTGGCGGGAATAAGGTATATAAAGTCCTCTGGTTTTGGGTAACCTAAACCCAGGATCTTAGTCGCCTATTGGCTAGTGCATCTCATTCACATAGTATGTGCTCCATGGTTTCTTCCTCCTCACCACACATTCTACAGATGTCATCAGCTTTGCCTATTGTGTTAAGTATTGTAGGGACACATGCGTCATGCGAATGTCGCTGCCGTAACAAAATTCGCTGGAGAGCCGCAGTCGTAAGACCGTCTTCCCAGTCGTCACATAGAAAGGAGCCCGTAAGGTCACTCGCGCCGTGTTATCGCTCTGCTAGCTCTAAACATCTTTGTAATATTTCCTTGTACCTATTGTGTAACAAGACAATATACTCGTGTTGGTGACTATCACATGACTTTCATTCATAGCACCTTCTGGAGAGTCTGATCGGTTCCAATATACCTCGAGCGAGGTACAGGTAACCTGACAGTATGTTTATGGCAGGAGGCAAGACGAGAGGCTGAGTTTCTAAACCTATGCAGACTATCGTACGAAGATGCCAAATAAACCACCTACAAACTACTATAGCAGTTTAATGATGTAAATTGTGTATTAGATAAGTTTGAACTCAATAAGCTAAGTTTCTACGTTCAATGTTTACTTACGCGTAAATATTGAATGTTAAACTGTAAACTTAACTAGTTATTAGTAATGATAAATCTAGGATAAATCCGTCATCGCTTCGTTTAAATTTCCAACTTAAACATTTCCTTGTTTACTAATTTGTGAATTAGTCAGCAAATAACGGCCCAGAACGAACAAACACGACATGACTAATGGTCGAGCTGATTGATTGAACAAATAATATCGGTTCCATCGAAATTCTACGTCTAAAAACAGACATTTCTTTGAGTTAAATTTGCTGGTGTTATTTTAAATTAGTTTGTGGGCCCAAAAATAATTATTTTCCATTACATGGATAATTATAGCTTACATTATGAGATTCTGCTACTGAACTCCAAAATCCAAACCACTGTTACTGAATCACATTTTTTTAATCTGTACTAATTTTTATTATTTGTCCATCTGTCCTGGCCGTTGGCTTTAGTTCGTTTGTTGGGTATTGTATGGCCCATACTGTTAGACGTGGCTTTGTGTATAACCGAATATTACCTGAAGCTCTGCTCGGTCCCTTTTGGGATTGTGAGCGTGATTGTATGTATGAATGTTTGTGTATTTATTATTATGTAATTAGATTAGAGAGAGGTGTGGTGTGAAAAGATATTGACGAAAAGGGTATATGAATCGAAAGTGGGTGCACATGCCAGGGCGGGAAGACCTTTTTTTTGTTGACGGAGAGATCAAATACATTTACACACCGTCCCTGCGGGGTGGTCCTAACCGCAGGGGATATGTGGGACTCGAAGTAGAGGCGTTCCCTCCATACCCACTAAACATCCTCCCCGGCCTGACCTCCAGTGAGCTATTGCGGGACGGCTTAGGATCTGCGCACGTGAGCGCAACTACACCGAGACCGTCCCAACGCTGCCCGTCTAGGCACTCCTTGCACCTAATTGGTGGCCAGCAGCCCACAGGGGCTGGCGTAAGCCGAAAGGCGGGCAAAAGACCTAGGCAAACGTTTATGAAACAAATTGGATTATTTTTTTTAATAACGGCCAGTTCAAATCAAATCAAATATCTGTATTGCATATCACAAAAGTAATTAGGAGCACGCTAACAAGAAATCTCTTTAATACACCTGGTAAATATATTTTCACCTAGAAAACTTAAAAAAAATATATAAAATGAAATTTTAAATTATTTCTCAGAAATCCAATTGAGAACGTAGCCAAACATACTCGATTGAGCAATCTCTAAGAGCTCCATATTAATAACTCTGATAATACGTAGGTACGTCGGTATTTATCATTAGATGTTCATTACTATCCTCAAATGATAGCTATTTGCACGCATCATTTATAGCTGTTTGGAGCAAATGTCCTTCAACCCTGTAATTTCTGAAACATAAGTTTTAATTAATAAAGTAAGTTAATTAGAATATATGTGTGGCGAAACTGAGGGTAGTCAAATTACAAAGGTCATATTTAAATGGTGACAGTGTTGAGTAATTACTAACATGGCAGATCTGTTAGTGAAAAATACAAAGAGTGCAATCAATTTTTTTTTTATAAAAATCAAGCAAATGACTCCATTCCACCTGATGGTAAGCAGAAGTAGAGTCCAAATACGAAGATAGCTGGTGCGAGAGATAAACTGCCGCGCTAGCCACCCACGCCTTGCTGACCTGCAAGGTGCTTCTTCACGCCTCTTTTGAATGACCCATGATTGTAGGAAGGGGGGAACACGTGTGCTGGCAGTGAATTCCATTTCTTGATTGTGCGACAAAGAAACGAGTTGCCAAATTTCTTAGTTCGCGTTGGAATGGTAGCCACAGTTTGTCGGTGACAACGTAGACCAGCACGCGTAGTCCTTAAAAGGAAGGGAGACGGTGGAATAAGGGTGAAAAGTTCCTCAGAGCACTCGCCCTGGTACAGACGGTAGGAAGCGCTTAATGACGCAACATTGCGACGCAATTGGAGAGGCTCAAGATACACATAACTCGTTACTGGGTGGACCGATTTTTAAGATTCTTTTGACCTTTGGAAGCTAGTGCTTGTCATGGGGTCCCATTTAAATTTTATCGACATCTGACTAGTAGTTTTTGAGTTATCCCTAATAATGCCCATTTAATTGACATTGATGATATCGTAGCCTCTCCTTGTCATCGAAGGCGGTTTAGGCAGTAGTCCACCACGATTGCCCAATGCAAATTGGTGGACGGGGTATAAGGTGGTTAATACCCCTTTGCTGATCCATTAGGCGCCCTCTACGACACCCATTGGTGGATATGGGGTGAGGCAATGCTACTCTGCCGGCATCAAATGGCTAATTTCTTCATAAAATATTGAAGTAAAATAATTATTTCATCCCTAATATTAAATGGTGGTAGGACTTTTGACGATTCAAAAGTACTTAGCAAAGTCCATTTAAATAAAGAGCCTTTTCATTCATTCATTTCATATTGCTGAATAGTGTGCGTTAAGGAGTTTCATACAAAGAATACTAAACGCCTGGAGTTGAGGCGATGCTGATCCGTTTCCGAGTTGATATGTGTGCTGTGACCTTCATTTTAATTCTTAGATAATGCAGTGATAACGACTGCTCAACTAAAGCTGTTTGTGTTACAGCGTTATGTCATGAATGCAGGTGAGCCATAGCAATGTGGAGGCAGTCATGGCACGCGCGCGTTATTGAGATAAAAAAACCACATCGAGTACAGCAGAAGTGATTTTTTTCCGTCTAAGTAGTAGGTGAACAACCAGTATAATACCTATAGTTAAGTAATTCAGTTACAAAGGGTATAAAATTAAAATGCAAAAATTAAAAAAAAAAGTATGTATACATCTACCCTATAAAGAAAAAAAACTACCTTGTTATCGATTTATTTTTCAAAATAAAAATATTTTAAGGGTAAAAAAGTCATAAAATAATAATAAAAAAAATGTCATTGTTTACAGATTATTAATAAATTGAAATAGATAAGATATTGAAATGCTTTTGACATCATTCGATGCGGTTATTAGTCTACATTCATAAAAACATAACTTGACCGTGTTCTTTTACAAATCCAGATGTATTTTAAAGTTTTTTTAGCGGCCTACCCGCACTGTCGGTCGGGGTCATAAATCACTCTTTTTTACGGCTGGCGGACGGGGCACTCACGGACATGTGAGCGGTTATGTCATGAATGCAGGTAAGCCATAGCAATGTGGAGGCAGTCATGGCACGCGCGCGTTATTGAGATAAAAAAACCACATCGAGTACAGCAGAAGTGATTTTTTTCCGTCTAAGTAGTAGGTAAACAACCAGTATAATACCTATAGTATAAGTAATTCAATTACAAAGTGTATAAAATTTAAATGCAAACATTTTTTTCCGTCGACAGCTTAATAAAAAAGTAAATTAAACCAACTCTATGTAGTCGTGTTAAGAGTCTTCATTGTGAAACTTCCTTGCGGTCCATAGCGTAAACAAGGCTATTTAATCGCTCGATTTTCGTTGAATAACCCAAATGATTGATGAAGGAACTTGAGCTCTGATCCCTGTGTATAAATATTATGCTTTTCTGGGGCTGGGTGCCGGAAAATTACGTAATATTTTTCAATGGCCATTATTTCCTAAAACGCTGCCACATCTCATTTTTCGTTAATAATTTTGAGTATTTTCAAGCAATATAAACATTATAGTAAACATCTTAATAAAATGATCTGAAACGCTGACACAGAGATATTAGATTTAAAGCTTGGATATATTTATGGAAATAATTATGTTTATAACTAGCACTTCACCCGCTACTTTGTCCGATTAGAATTTTAGGACAGTCATATAGCCTGTCCTTCATTGAAAAGACTCGAAATGTCATGTAGCATCTTACTACATTTCTATGATCACTATTTCCTCCGTAGCAAATGATAATAAATTCTCTTGCTACGATTACATCGTCTTCGTAGCTTCGTAGCAGTAAGCTCGTCAGCATCAAATTAGTTACCCGTAGCACGTAGCACGTTTCGCATTAATGAAGTCTACTCACTTAATATAAAAAAGCGTTCCACACTTTCAACATTTTGTACCTAATAAATGTTGTTTATACCCACCAGTAGCTATTATTCGCTCAAATTGAAAAGAGAAAGTTAATCTTTTCTTCGGCCTAAATATGCGGGAGGAAAAGTTGTATGAAATTCCATTTCTAAGGTGTTTAGCGGGAGGAAAAGTTGTATGAAAATCTATTTCTAACGCGGCGTCCGCCGCAGCGCGCGGTGGCTGCGCCGACGTTGGCGGCGGTGCTGGGCAGCAGGGACGAGCGCCGCGTCAACTACCGGCCATTGGTTGGCCGGTGTTTCGCAGACCATCTGCAACTAGTGTTGCATAATCATAATATCTTAATAATTTTATATAGCTACTGCTTATTTCAATTTAACAAGTCTTTGAAAGTTCCTCACAGGTGTAGTATAAAGCACTATGTTACACTTGGGAGAAAGTTTGATTCCCAACTCGGGAGTATTGTGGCCTTCGGCTACGCCTTCGGGCCACAAACTGCTCCCTCGTTGGTAATCTGTCACTTTCGTCCCGCGGTGAACAATGTACTATTTTCTCACACTACTCTCAATTTATTAGGGGTCGGTGCGAAATGTCACCATACTGACGCCATCGTGGTAGAAAAGTCAGCAAACGCTGCCTACGCATCAAGCGGTCCAGGTTCACAAGTCGTGGTCGTTTAATATCTAAATTATTGTGTATAATTCACCGTGATCTAGTATAGATACACAACTTCTTAATTAAACTTAATTTGGACTAGATCAATTTTATATAATATTATTGGCTAATTATTTGGTGTCGGCGTATTATAATGGTATGTATTAGACGATACACCGTCAATTTTCCTTATCAGTTTTTCGTGGCCATACAAAGACCGTCTTGAAAAGATCGCTCAGCGATAATACTGCCTTTACATATGTATTGTTAATTTTGAATGTTCCTAATTATTAATGTCTTGCAATAAATATTATTCTATAACATTAAGATACGGTTTTGTAGTGACGCAAATTGAGCTAAATATATTTTTTCCAGTCATTCGTTATATTCGCTACAGGTAACAAGCAACTTTTAACTCTTATAATGTCACTGCGCTCTAGAATGTCTTACCATTCACTCTCCACCGAACAGATTAACGATGTCTAAGTAATGTTAAGTGACTTTTCTTTTCACTGTTTTAACTTTTAACTGTTTTTCCGAAAAAAATATATACGAGTTATCCTACCCATTAAGGGTAGGATAACTCGTATATATTTTTTTCGGGAAGCAATGCTCAGAGTTAGTCTGCGTTGTTATATCAGAATTCTCTCCATTATCTTCTGCGCCATATAAAGAGTCCAACTTTTACTCGCATACTATCTTATATCATTCTATTTCATACAATACACGAAATCGATACCAGCATCTTCTAAGTTATAATGGGAAGCTCGAAAATAACGCGCTCAAAGGGAGACACAAATTAAAATAACACAAAGGCCCGTGAGAGAGCTCCGGCTTCCTAGTAAGGGATAGATTGCCTTAGAAACTATGTCACATGTAATCCGCGTCTGTCCTTGAGAACTTCTATTTTATTTTCATTTAATAGGACGACAAACATAAAACCAACTGACAGAGGCTCAGGACACTATAAGATTGACGACAGTTATATATGTTTTTTTTTGTCACGCCATCTGCGACATACGGTCTATGAGACCGCTGTATTATTTATTTAAAAAAAATATAATTATTTATTAGACGAAAGTATATTGGTGTATATTTTTGAGAACATAATTTTATGGCAAGTAAAAATAAAGACAATTTATGAGGAATCAACATATAATATAATTGTATTTAAATATATTTAAATATGAAAAAACTGTTTAGCCTGTAAATTAAATTAAATTACACTTGAGATCAATAGTAATTAACTATATTATAAATCTCAATCAAAACAAAAAACACTATTTTCTTTTAAAAATTAAAATTACGAATAAAATAACAACAAATGACACACACATTTATGAACAAATAAAATTTTCACGTAGGGTAAACATTAGGCAAAATCAAGACATACCTTTTTGCTGCATTTCAAGCATGTAAAGCATTTATATGCTTGATGTATTATAGTAAAAAAGTATCATAACACATGTATGCATAACAGATGTAGCATGAATTCCTTTTCAATTTAAATGGACAAAAAGCCTACGGACTTGCTGATTTGGCATGTCAGAGCTTAGAATATGCGTCATTGTTAGCTTTAGCTCGCGCGTTAATTTGATACGCACTGCTCTTGTTTGCATATGCCCTAATACCAATTGCAAGATACTTAGATTATGTTTCTAGATATGCACTACTCTTGTTTGCATATACCCTAATACCAATTGCAAGATACTTAGATTGTGTTTCTAGGGTAGTGATGACTCGGGGTTAAAAAAACAGTCCTATAAAATTAAAACGCAAATTTTAATGAGGTACAAAAAAGTTACGTATTGTACGACAAGCGGTCCTACAGACCGCGGTTGAAATTTCTCACTAAAACAGGATCTGTCTTTAACTTTGTCTCTAACTTTAACCGCACGTCGTCGGTTAAAGGTTATATTCAAAAACCTAAATCTATCATCGATCGATCATGATACGCGTCGGCGATACGGATACGCTGATCGGATCGGGCAAATGATACATATCTGGACCCGGCTTTATAATCAACAGTTCCATAATCAAATTATAGCCGACGTTCGCTAAGCTCGCGTGTCTAAATAACTTGTATGGAATAACTTCCTTTATTAACAATATTTTTAGTTTCTCGTACGTAGTAAGTATAGAGGAAGTCATGTTATCGTCAAAAAATTCGACCTCGAGATTTTGACGGATTTACACGTTTTGGATCTCCCTGAGTCCAGCAATATTTTTTTGGAATTATGTCTGTGCGTTAGCAACCTAATTTAACATACGTGTATGACATCAAAATATAAGGTTTCTATCAAACTTTGAGCCGTCGATCACGAAAGTTAAGCAACCAAGAGCGAGGTCGGTACTCGGATGGGTGACCAAAATTTAACATGCATGTATGTCATCAAAATATAAGGTTTCTATCAACCTTTGAGTAATTTCCGGTATACGAGAAAGTCAAGGGGAGACCACTCCCGATTTTTTTATAAAACAGTCAAGCAAATGACACCATTCCACCTGACGGTAAGCAGAAGTGGAGTCCAAATGCGAAGATAGCTGGTGCGAGAGATAAACCGCCGCGCTAGACACCCTCGCCTTGCCCACCTGCAAGGTGCTTATTCACACCTCTTTTGAATGCTTCAGGATTGTAGAATCTACTACCGTTTAACTAAACACTAAATAGTTCTGAGGTCTTTACATCGGCAAATTCAATACAAATAATATTTATTATCACATCTTTGTGAGATTTTCGGTATTTTATGTGAAATCTATTTCAGTTTAATATAAACTTTATACCAAGCTCCGTTCCACGTAGCCTATTTTCCACCTCGTTCCAAACATGTGGTTCAGTCGTAACATATATAGATATACGCACAGTATGATATAGGGACGCGCTGTCTGTGTAACATCTAATCTATGTACACGGATATTTTTCTGATTTTACAGAACTTTTTTAAGGAAGTTACTGAAACGTACATCTAAAACCATACTAGCGTGGCTTAAATAACTTAGAGAAAAAGATGGTGTAACGTTGTGCTTTTAAAATTTGGTGAAATGAAAAAGCGACACCAAAAGTTTTTGACGCCTAGAAGTTTGTTGTTTTCAATATTGCTAACCTCAATATTGCTAACCTCAATATTCGCAAAGATCTTATTGCGTGAGTATTAAGTATTTGTGCATGTACGTAACGATTATTTGGTATTAAAAAAAAATTAAGTAATTTATAAATCCGATAAATATTTAATAGAAAGACTTAATTTCCTGGAAAGATGGTTTTTATTTTTCAACAACTGCACATTCGAACGGATCTTCATTTGCTATCTGCAATCAAAATATCCGTACACTCTATGCAACCCCATCACTAGTCTCTTTCGGAAGAGCCGAGCGCAAATAAAATTTTATGTTACTACCATTCAATTCGGAGTTTGAAAGATTTTACTGCACTTGTGAATTAAAAAGTGATATCATAACGGTTGGAAACTAGTTTATACAGGTGCTTATTTAGTGCACTGGGTTTTTTGGTATTTGCTTTTGAATATAAGGAATTGTATGGGTTTGTGTGACGAAAGGACCTTGCTCAAGAGTAATGGTTATTATTATAGTATTTAACTTTTTAATTTATTTATTTATTTCAGTTAGCATGCAAGTTTACAGATTTAAAAATCCATCACACTGGCACGTTAAACAATACATTTGTCAAAACAATCTGGTCCACTTAGCAAGATAATATAAACATTTTGAAAAATATAAATAAAAACAGTATCGAAACCAGTCAAAATGAATATACATGTCAGAACAGACTGGTCAACTAGGTATAGATAAAAATAAACTACAGAAAAAAATAATAGTCAAGTAACATTAGTCAAAACAATGTGGTCAACAGAGTAGATACCTATTATATAAAGTCAAAATTACAAAACAAAAAAAAAAGAACAGAATCTAATTGAAACCAACACCAGTAAAATTAATAAATACATGTCAAAGCAAAATGGTCAACTTAACAAAATAAAACTAGAAGAAAAAATTAGTCAAGTAACATACGAATCTTTGAAATCAATTTCATTAATCCATCATTAAATAAGTCCGAGTCGCCGTATTGAGCGAGCATCTCCCTGATCAAGCGCAGTGCGCGCACAGTGGGCGCGCCATGTTTGGTTCGCGTCAGAGGTATCGGCAACAGACGCGGTCGCCGGCGTTTAAGTTTAATTACAATACTACTTACTATACATCAGTGGACATATATGGCTAGACCTTTCTTATCCCGTGGGTATCATAACAGATTCTCAGTCACGAATAGAACTTCGTCTATTCGTGACTGAGAAGTACACCGTAACCTACACACAAATATTTCTTTACTAGTTGACTCGCCAGATTCTGTTTTGGTTAATATGCATTAAGAAATTGAGAACTTCTTATCAATATACAAACTGTACTATAGTCTAAGTATCATTTCAGCCAATAGACGCCCACTGTTGGACATAGTTCTTAGATACAGGCCATAGTCCTAGGCTCAGAAAGAACTGTGTTCTGTGGTATAAGGTCTAAGTTAGACGAAGCAAAACTAATTTACAAAATCCGAGACAATACTTAAAATAAAATACAAACGGTTATTAACAAATGTTAGCCAAAAGTAAGCAAAGAAAGTTCTCTCGCACTGAAGTGACTAGACAATGAAAACTGAACGACATTGATTTCTGAACTATTAACTATATTTACTTAATTACTCACAATGTATACTTTTCTTCTTCCAAAAAAATGACAGATTCCAAAGAAAGTGGGGATCATAAAATCCGACTAAGAGATATTCTAAGCCCCATGCAGACTATCGCACTAAAGGAATGCCTCGCGTGCTGGCTAGTAAACCACACACAGCTGCGTTTTCAAGGAGAGCGGTCACAAGGTACATAGGTTCCTAAACATGATGCAAACCACAGAACATAGATATAATATCCATGTTCTGTGATGCAAACCATCAAAAAAAGCAAAGTTGAATATTTCGGCCACGTGCTCAAACACGACAGATAAAGGCTTCTTCAATTGGTAATGATGAGGGAAAGGGACACCCTATGAGACGACGGAAATCGTGACTGCTGCGAAATATTAGGGATTGGACCGGCATTGCCTCCGTTGAATATACCACTTTGGCATGTATATTAAAAATGCCAATAATATTTAAAGGGCTTTAATTTGATTTAATTCACTTGTAATTTACAAGAGCCATCCACGATGGTCAAGGGCGGAAACAGAAGAACGAGTGTTGCCATTGGAACAAAAAATACAATTGGCACCAATTTGTGATACCATTACAAAAATTGATTTTAAGCATTTTATGTTTTATGAACATAGATTGGGCCGGGAAGGAACCAAACTTTCTATTTTTAATAACACATGTTATTCATATAATTATTGCTTGCAACTATCAGTGAGGAATACAAGAAGCTAACGGCAAACCTTCAGGATTAAAAAGGCTCGAAGAAGGTGAGAGGCGGGCGGTCAGCTATAATCTAATAGCAGTGTGATGACATTATGTAACGAGCCGAAAAAATATTGGGACAAGTCTTCTTGACTTGAGAAATATTTATAGAGTTACTTACTACCATACCAGATGCTTATATTTATTTAAGAACAGTAGTACTTAACACTTAACTGGTATCGTGGGGGTTGCGTGGCCCCCACGCCTGATATTTTTGCTTTTGTTAAAAACTATGCATTATGCGCATCCGCCATTTCGGATAATCTCATTTTGCTACTCGGGGAAAGTGCTGGAAGTTCGACGCTACAGCTTTTGTGGAGGTACGTTTTGGGGGTCGCGCGGCCCCCACGATACCAGTTACGTAAGTTTTTAGTAATCAATCTGACCATCGATTTTTGTTAACGATATACCCAGAATATAGGTCACTAGACAAATACGACAGTGTTTTTATTTTTTTGATATCTTAAAAAGTGACCGAGATATAAGCGTTCAAAGTTGCCGCGCCGTCCGGATTTTTAAAACGAGTCGCGGAAAGTTGATGACGTCACACATCGACAGAACGGGCAGTGGTACTCGCGGCCGCGTACTTCTTTAGCTCTGTGCAACTGGTGCGCGCGCTTGTCTCTCAGGTGTGAATCAACATTATGCCATATAATAATATTGTGTAGTACCTATGTGTACAAATTCAACCATTAAAACGCCTACAAAACTATTTTTTCAAGTGCCATTGGATGCCAAAAGGCGTAAAAAGTGGATGAATGTTATGAAACGGGCAGATCCAATTGACCCTAAGACTGCTGGATTTATTGTGAAGACCATTTAGATCTAAGTAAGATAATATGTAATTAGATATTCTAAGCTTTGGGTTACCTATTACCTACTAGGAAATACCCTATAACTAAGTTGTATTATGAGGTTTTTGGTGCAATATCTATATGTATGATTAAGTAAGTTGACTTTTCTTGACGGTAAAATGAAGGTAGGAAAATAGGTACCCAAGTTTATAAATAAACTAGCGGCCGCCCGCGGCTTCACCCGCTTGGTGTTTGGTTTCTTTATCGCGCCTCAGCAGCGCCTTCTGGCGACGCGACGAATAGTAGTACAAACATCACACTAAATATTACAATATGGACTATTTAATGTATTTCTTGTCCAGATGCTTACCTTCCATATATATATTTATAGTTCCATTATTGTACCTATTTAAAAACCGACTTGCAGACCAAAAGCCCGTATTATGGCATGTATGTATATGTATACCCTTCTCACAGATTTTAGTATGAAAAAATAACTAAAATCCTAAAAATCCGAGATGAGTTCATGACCAATAAATTACTTACCTACCTATGTATGTACCTACCTACTTCCTTTTACTAAAAAATACGACTTACAAGGTTTATTTTAAAAAATTTTGGTCACCCATCCGAGTACCTACCGCGCACTTGGTTGCTTAACTTTTGTGATCGACGGCTCAAAAGTTGATAGAAACCTTATATTTTGATGTCATACACGCATATTAAATTTGGTTGCAATAAGTTAAAGCATGCTCGAGTTATCGTGCTAACGCACAGACACACAGAGGCCTTAGTACGAGTTTGTTAGTTTTCGAGCTCGATCAAACGTATCGTCTCTTTTCATACATTGCCCCCTAGCGCCCCTAGCGTAAACTATCAGAAACAGTGGCCAATGTATGAAGAAAGACGATACGTTTGATCGAGCTCGAAAACTATCAAAACTCATACTAAGGCCTCAGATATACATACACACAGACACACACACACAGACATAATTCCTAAAAAAAAATTTTTGGACTCGGGAGGTCCAAAACGTGTAAATCCGTCAAAATCTCGAGGTGGATTTTTTTTACGATTACAAGACTTCCTCTATGCTACGCATACTTACGGGAAGTAAAAATGCACTCATTGGCAAAAATATTTTGCGCCACTGCACTACATGCCTAATATATTACCTACATAGGTATTATCTATGTAAGTACAAATATTTACCTTTATCTAAATTTGTCCTTTATAACCTCAGACCAATAAAAAAGTATTGGTCTGAGTTTATAATATGCACACAGTAACATAAATGTTCAGCATCACTTGTTAACTGCATTTAGGTTAGGTAGGTAGGTACTTTATACGACTAGAGCTTATACTTACCTTCCGTGCCTATACCCAATAAGTAGGTTCACTTATCTATGTTGCAAAAATGCTATTCACATGCTAAAGGAAAAGAATACCTACTTTACTTGTTCAGTTTGAGTCCTTGCATTTCCGTTGCTATATCGTCACTATTTTCGGAAAAATATTGAGCGACAAACTGTCTAATTTTGGTAAATTATCTGATTGACCTTGTTGAAATCCTTTCTCCTTTATTGTAATTCAAAGGCTAATAAACAATAAAAGTCAAGTTACCCAGATCGGAGTAGGTATGTACGACATAAAACGCAGAGCAACTTTGAATGACCTGCGACTAGTATAGCGAGCGAGCGGCTGCCGTGTCGGCTGTCGATGTGTGACGTCACCTACTTAGAGCGTGCGTACTTGAAAAATTAAATAGCGACCGTAACTTTCGGCGTTAATAACTTTGGAAATACTGCATCGATTTTAATGAAATAAAAACTATTTAAATGTACATAATCATAGCTCTTATTTAATGTGTGTTTTATTGTAATTTTCAAACCTATCGGTCACATTGATTATTCGTATGTTTAAAGTTATTTTGACAATTTGGCGAGACCTTTAAGTTTTAAGACAATAGAAGAAACATTGAACAAGGATTCTGACTCTGAATCCTTTAAAACCTTAATTAGAAGTATAATTTCAGGCTTTTTTAAAAAGTTTATTTCATAAAGAATTAGAAAACATACATATGTTTGCTAAAGAATTTCGAAATAAAGTTATTTTACTTTTATGTTAGAAAACAAAATGCCAAAAAGTTGTCCACTTTTTGTGATCTCTTGTAGGAAATAAGTAAAAAGAATTATTTGAATAAAAACATATTAATTTAATAAAAAAGCTTGTTAGTTATTGTTTTTAAAAACTACTTGAATAAAATAAGGGCATTTACATTCTAGAAGCAAAACTTTGTATGGGGACCGCGCGGCCCCATGATACCAGTTACGTTAGTCAAATCAACGATACCAGTTAAGGGTTAAAGGCCGGGTTTTGATATTTAATATCTTTCCGCTCGCTTTCCTGCGAACTGTGGTAGTGATTTCGTGAAATGGGATAGAAGTGTGTAACAGGAAGTCGGGGAAGCGAGCTCTATTTAACTTGACCAATGCGCGCTAGTAGAGTTTGCTGTCAGATTGTACCCACAAATTTTCTTAGCCATGGTTATCAGTTATTACCAAGGTGAGCTGTTACATATCCTAAGCGACTACAAAAGCTCGCTGGCTTTTTCAAATTTCATAATTTTGGTAAGTATGAAGCTTGTAAAACACTTCTTTGGCATTAGTTGGTTTGTTTACTAAAGGATTGTCCCTTTTTTGGGTTTGGTGTCCCTTTCGTTTAGGCGACAGGCTGGCAACCTGTCCTTACTTTTTTGTACTGTATGTTTGGTACCCATACTTCCAGATAGGGCTTTGTGTGTAACTTTTGGGTTTGCGTGATTATTATATGTATGTAAAGTTTTTAGAATACGCTTTGAAGGATACTATGCTACGGGTATCGCGTTTAAATACATTTAGCAACAGAGTAATCGTCACAGGACGAAATCTATTTCGACTGATCCCAATAAATAGTACCCTGAAATAGCAATGGGCTAGTCATGTTTGCCGGCGAATCGACGACCGCTGCAGCAGACGAGTCCTCGATCGGAGTCCACGTTTGGTCAAGTATAGTGTAGGATGCCCTGCGACCTGATGACCTTAAGAGGACAGTTAGATCGTAAATATTGTAACGTAACATGAAACCGTTTGACGAACACACTGGTGTTGATTGACAGATTGATTTGTTGATATTTTATTGATTGATTAAAAGTCTTAGCACACTTATCATCTCAGAATCGTATCGCCTATTTTCACTATGAAAAAGAGGCGATGCGTCCATAGCCGTTTCGTAGCCGCTGTTCCGTGACGTCCATAGTAAATAAGCGAAAAGTGTAAAGTATCTTGACTACGGAAAAAAATGCTATGAAATTGGTTAAAATCAGGGTTTACAAGGTCAAATCAACTGCACTCGATGTCAAACATCATTTTGACGTGACAGTAATAGTTCCATTTTTGGCGATTTCACATTGCTACACATTTTCACATTGAATACTTTAATTAAAATCGGTTAAAAGGAAAAATTGTCAAACTCTTCCTCTTGTGTAAGTCGATTAAATGTAGCCTACGTTGCTCGAATTATAATAACGAATTGATTGACACCTCATTCATAAAAATCAGATGAATAGTTTAGGCGCTAGGGTGCAACATATGTAAATACAGTCATACATACTTACATAGACTGCTTAAATCATTAACCTTCCTTTTCGATTCGCTGTAGTCAGGTAAAAAAGAGATGTTCCCTTTTCGAGTTGATCAACCTTTATTTTCGTCCCTTTTACTTTCTCGTACGTAGTATAGAGGAAGTCTTGTAATCGTCAATTATAAGACTTCTTCTATACTTGAACCTCGAGATTTTGACGGATTTACACGTTTTTGACCTCCCTGAGTCCAAAAATTGGAATTATGTCTATGTGTGTGTGTGTGTCTGATAACTCGAGTATGCTTTAACTTATTGAAACCAAATTTAACATGCATGTATGATATCAAAATACTATAAGGTTTTTATAATATTTTTTTTTTAATTTTGTATTTTTTAATATTACGACACGGCAAACAAGCTTGTGGCACATCTGGTGTTAAGTGGTTACCGTCGCGGGTAAATCACTTAACACTGCAAGTGCGTTGTCATCCTGGGGACTAAGATGATATACCTTCCATATATACCTTCCATGGCCAGTAATTACACTGGCTACCTTTTCCTTCAATCCGAAACACAGCCAACTGCTTCACGGCAAATAACAAAGGCGGTACCTATCCAGACGACCCTACATATGGGTCTACCACCTAGCAATGTTTAGTCACGTATCTTCGGTTGCGCAATTTTGCTGCATTCGGTTTCATATAAAATTTATATTTGTGGCACATAGTCGAAGGAGGGAGCAGACCTTACAAAAACCACAGTTAAATAACATTACATTTTTGTGATAATATGCTTCTGTTGGTGAGTAAGATTACCAGCGCTCCACGGAGTAGGAAAGGACTAGGGTTGATAGCGCGCGGGGGTCCACGTCCGGAAGCCTCTTCGTGGCGGACCCTGGTAACGTGGTGGGGAAACTTTCTCGGCGGGTGTGTGGCTTTTGATGTCAAGTGTGTCCGCTTGGCATTCGAAGTCACCAATTGGTGCAAGGAGTGCCTAGACGGGCTGCGTTGGGACGGTGTCAGTGTAGTTGCGCTCACGTGCGCAGATCTCGAGCCGTCCAGCAATAGCGCACTGGAGGTCAGGCCGGGGAGGATGTTTAGTGGGTATGGAGGGAACGCCTTTACCTCGAGTCCCACATATCCCCTGCGGTTGGCATCACCCCGCAGGTACGATGCGTAAATGCATTTGACCTTGACGAGGTCAACAAAAAAAAGGGTTGATAGCGCGCGTGTGTCACGTCAGTGTTGCAAACGTCTATAGGCTACGGTGACTGCTTACCACCAGGCAGCCCATATGCTTTTCTGCCAACCAAATAACCTAAAAATTGGTGACGAGTTTACTAATCCTAACTCGCAAAATTACGGTCTTTCGGCCTCACTCTTAAGCTGAAGACAACTAGAACACCCGTTCAGGACCCTTAGTATGAGTTTTGATAGTTTTCGAGCTCGATTAAACGTTTCGTCTCTTTTCATACATTGCCCACTGTTTCTGATAGTTTACGCTAGAGGCGCTAGTGGGCAATGTTTGAAAAGAGATACGTTTGATCGAAATCGAAAACTAACAAACTCATACTAGGGGTACTGCTGATGTCTGCCTTAAAGATGAATAGATAACCAGTTATGAATAAAACAAGAAATAATTAAAAACAGCCAGCCTCATTTATTCTTCCACAATTTAAAATTTAACAGTTAACGTACAAACTAAAACACGACACGTTAAGTAACAATAAAATTACTTTATAAGCAAATACTTAATATCATATTATTCAGTATTTACGTAAAAATCCTAATAACAAACTTAATTACGAAATTTACAATAATCTCTTTACACTAGGAAAATGTGTTTAAATATTTTTATCCGATTAAAGTTCCCTGATAAACTCTAAATTTCAAATATAACAATATTCTGTGAACACGTAGCTCATGATTTTGCGTATATTCGATTATAACCTTTATAGAAATAATAAGAAGGATTGTATTAAACATAGCGCTCCACCCGCGACTTCGTCTGCATGGAGTATTTTTAAATCACATATAGTTTAAGTCATTAAGGAGTAATATAGCATTCTAATGGTCTAATAATTTTTGTAATCGGTCCAGTACTTTTTGAGTTTATTCGTTAGAAACATACAAATCTTTCCTCTTTATAACATTAATACATAAAGCAACACAGAAAAAGTGTTTGTAGCCCCGTTTGCGCAGACATCATTCAAGTACCGTACTAAATGCACAACAATAAGGTCATTAATTGAACAAATTCAACGGCCCCTTTTCGAACGCGCTATAGCCAATATAGCACGCCATTTAGGCGTTGAATTTGTTCAATTAATTAAGGATCTTATTGCCGTGTGTTTGGTACGGTATTTGAATGAAACAGAGTGATGTCCGCGCCCGACGCCTGATCGGTGTGCTTCGCGCCTAGATTAAAAATGCGCCTAAATTCCAACTTGCAAACGATTTGACACCATCTTTGTATAACAACAAAAACCATTTCAGCTTCTCCCACTATATTGCTTTTATAGTAACGTGTTGACGTTAAGCTAACACTTGATCTCTGATCTCATTTTACGATAGAAGCGTGGATTGAGCTTCATTGAACCGAATCTGAGTTTTACGTCGAGTGGAAGTAAGGCGTAAATCGCGTGCAGTCTAGCACAAAAATGATTTTTGATGGCTCCGCTCAAGTAATGTTCACCTTGCCGCAAAATTTGTTAGTGATAATGTAATTAAAATTCAGTTAACATAATACTTAGTTATTAGTTTTAGCTTTTTTTTCTGAATATTTTCCCTGGGAATAGAACTTCAGATTCACACTCTAGCGAAAGAGTCTCTAGGTCGTTAGTGATCTAGAGACTCATTCTCGGGAGAGTCTTGATGATTGGTAATCAATTTGCCAATGACTTAGTAATCGACTTTACGACTTATCAAAGTCTACTTAATAATCCATTAAGTAGACTTAAAGGTAATTTGCGGCCAATAGCAATAGATAGTTGCAAAAACCAAAATATAAATTCCAATTTTAGTCTCGCTAATAAGCTACGTGCCCACAAAGTTGTTTTCAAATACACGAAAACATTTCGTCACTTTGAAATTGGGCTCAAAGCTATCAAAGGAACGTTAATCAAGACCCTATCATTAGACTTACATTACAAATAGAGTTACTAGTTAATATATTCGATTCTATCGAAATTTTTGTTGTAGGCCATCACGGATACTTGCATTGCACGATTTGACTACGACTACTAAACTGAGGTAATTTTACAACTATTTACAATTACACTACCCCTAAATAAGTACAACATCGATCACAGAAAGCAAAGGAGACAATGAATTGCCTATTCATTTATTTATAATAGTTTATCTGTACCCCGTCTCGGTGTTATATCGCCTAATAAACATAATTAGTATGCACACTAACACAATATATTAAAGCATATTGTTAAACATTTACAAAATACCGTATACTTTAACAAGTTTATATTTCACACATCAATTCAACCATCTCATAATTATAATATACATAATTTGTGTTCGTTATAGTAAAATTTATACAAATAATTACATTTATATTGTTAAAACTCGTTGTTGTACTCGCGTCATCTGAAACAATTAAGAAATACATTTTCAATATAAAAATAGTAGTTTATGCAACTGTCATATAATGAAGGGTATTAAAACACGAGTGTGAGTTTATGAAACGAGCGCAGCGAGTTTCATAATAGTAACGAGTGTTTTAATACCCGTGTTATATGCAGTTGCATACACTACTTTATCTACACTCATACATAAATTCAAATAAAACAACAGAAAAGACAAATGTATGGGTTAGATCCCTTTGCCTTCCCGAGTATTTAAGAAAAATAACTGTATCATAATGAGTCGAACCGGTGTTATAATGGGGTCATTATGTTACAGGTTTTTTTTTTAATTTTAATTTTGATTATCTGTATTAAAAAGTATGTCATTTTATGTTCACCTTTGAAATGAAATGAAAATGAAATGAAAAAGCTCTTTATTTAAATGGACTTTGCTAAGTACTTTTAAATCGTCAAAAGCCCTACCACCATTTCGACGAAATAATTATTTTTCTTAAATAATTATTAGTATGCTGAGACGGAGAAGAAATGGCGAAAGAAACTCCGCAGCTTACAATTTCGTAATGATTTCAAAACATCATTACATGTCCATAGATATATCAATATGAATGAATAAATTACAATTTTAAATGCGTAAATTTGGGCAGATTTTACTCCCACGCATTTGGATCATTTAAATAATCATTTAACTTGTAATAAGCTTTTTTATATAATTTAGATTTTACAGTTTTTTTAAATTTATTAATAGGCAAGTCTCTAATATTCTTCGGAAGCTTATTGTAAAAACGTATACATTGGCCCATAAAGGAATTGCTTATTCTGTGGAGACGAGTTTTATATACAACCAAATCGTGTTTCTTCCTAGTATTTACATTGTGCGTATGACATTTCTCGGAAAAATTCATAATATTTTTCTTTACATATAGTAAGTTTTCCAGTATATATTGTGATGACACAGTCAGAATATTTATCTCCTTGAACTTTTCTCTGAGGGAGTCACGCGGACCCAGTTGATAAATTGCTCTAACAGCCCGTTTTTGCAGCACAAAGATGGTATTAATATCTGCAGCACTCCCCCAGAGAAGAATTCCATATGACATTATGCTGTGAAAATAACTAAAATAAACTATTCTAGCGGTATCTACATCGGTAAGCCGCCTAATAGTTTTAACTGCGTATGCCGCAGAACTTAGTTTACCCGAAAGTTTTACAATATGTGGACCCCATTGTAATTTGGAGTCTAACATTACTCCTAAGAAAGTTGTTGTTTCCACAGGTTTCAATTCAACTCCATTTATTTGTACATTAGCTTCTACACGTCTCACATTCGGCGTAGTAAACTTGACTACTTTGGTTTTTTTTTCATTAAGCAACAAGTTATTAACATTAAACCAATAAACTACTTTTGCAAGTGCATTGTTAACTTCGTCATAATTATCTAATTTTCTATTTATTTTGAAAATCAAAGATGTGTCATCCGCAAACAATACAATATCATGATTGTCCCTTATGTAGTAAGGCAAGTCATTTATGTACACTAGAAAAAGAAATGGACCAAGAATTGAGCCCTGCGGAACACCTATTGTGACTAGAGAACCTGGAGATCTTTTACCATTTATATCAACTTTCTGTATTCTATTGCTCAGGTATGAAGTCATAAGGTTGAGAGCCTTGTTCCTAATGCCGTAATGGTGTAATTTCCTGACCAGAGTATCATGATTAACACAGTCGAAAGCTTTAGATAAATCACAGAAAACACCAAGAGCGTCACGTGATACTTCCCAAGCAGCAAATACCTCCTTTAACAACTCAACTCCCGCATCAATGGTGGAGCGACCCCGAGTGAACCCGAATTGTTTCTGATGAAATATATTATATTTATTGAAATGCTTTAATAGTTGATTGAGCATTAATCTCTCAAAGATCTTACTTAAAGTTGGCAGAATAGAAACAGGCCGAAAATTAGTGGGATCTGAGGTTTCGCCAGATTTAAATAACGGTATTATTTTACTGTGTTTCATCAGGTCAGGAAACACACCAGAACCAATACAACTGTTAAATACGACAACTAAATAAGGAGCTATTATAGTTATAATGGATGAGATTGTTTTGACTGATAGTCCCCAAAGATCCATAGATTTCTTCAGGTCAATAGACTTAAAGGTATTTATAATATCTTTATAATTAACAGCTGTAAATTCGAAGTTACTGTCACAGGATGGTACATTTTGTTTAAGAAGCTGTTCAGCTGAGGTGGAAGACGACTGAAATGATTTAGTAGCCAGTATGGGAACATCTGAGAAAAACTTTTCAAATTCCATAGCTACTTCCAAATCCGCTTTAACATTTACATTATTAATCTTTAAGTTAATATTGCGGCAGCGTGTTTGACTCCTGCCAGTTTCACTGTTAATAATATTCCAAGTTTCTTTAATTTTATTAGTAGAATTGTTAATTTTATTTTTTAAGTAAACTGACTTGGCAGTGGAACAGGCTCTTTTGAAAACTTTAGAGTAGTTTTTTACATAGTTAACAAATACTGGATCAAAATTATATGATTTTTTACTATACAAATCGTACAACTTATTCCTGCTATTGTAGATACCAGGCGTTGCCCATTCACTAAAAGTTAGACGATCACAGATCGTCTTTGTTTTTGGTACAAAAGTGTTGGTAAATTCAACATTTATTAGATTAAATAAAGAACTGTATAGCTTATCTGGACAATCATCATAAGGCAACCATGGCAGCTTCACACTTAAATTCGATTTAAACTTTTCAATTCGGCTTGCATTTATAGGAATAAAGCTTATTTTCGTTCTTCGCACTTCAACTTTTTTCCTAGGAAACGATGCTAATTGACCACAATGATCAGAGTGCAACATATTAATAATTGACTTTTGGCTAGGTGTTCGGTTGGTAAAAATATTGTCAATGCAAGTTGCACTTGTTTCAGTAATTCTTGTGGGTTCATAAAAAACGTAGTCCAAATCATACGACTTAAATAAATTTAAAAAATTACAAGTTATTGAATTTGTATCTAGTATGTTAATATTAAAGTCTCCACAGATAACAATTGTTTTAGGACATTTACTGATTTTAAATAGGACATCCTCCATAATTTTTAAAAATTGTTCAAAAGGGGCACATGGAGGTTTGTATACACTAATAACAATGAATTGTTCAAACTCTATACAAGCTATTTCAGTAACTCGCTCAACAGACATACTTACTAGGTCATTTCTTTCCTTACATATAATATTCCTTTTAGTAATTATTAATGAACCACCATGTAATATGTTTTTTCTGCTGAACGAGCTGACAACATGGTGATTACTAAAATTGAACATGAGCTGATGGCTCTTTAGCCAGTGTTCTGTAACACACAGTATATCAATATTATTACAATTCATGAATAGCTCCAATTCTAAATCTTTGCCTGACATCCCTTGAATATTTTGGTGGACTAGGTTAACAAAATTATTTTTACAATTTTTATTCATTGCAATTGAGGAGGATAATATATCTAAAACCTTATAATTAGAATCTAATTTTTCATTATAGTTACTAGTGCCAGAGTTAGTCTCTTTTGTCTCGAAATTTAATTTAAAGAATTTGAGGCAAATTCCAAATTGTCATTGCCCAGCGTCCAGTTTGACTGCCCAATAGAGGCAGAAGTTATAGCCAATGAATTGGCTTGTTTAAAAATAAAATAACATAGCGATTTTGCTATTTGTTTTTTGTAAATACTACAAAGAAAATATTTATCTTTTGTCAAAAAAAAATTATTAATGAATCCATTAAAATCAATAATTTCAAATTTTTTATTATAATTTGTCATTAAATGCAATTTCCTATTACACTTAAATCTATAGTCATTTTCTGCATGACTCAATGACTCACTGTAAGGAAAAGTAAATAAAATTATTTTCTCTACATTTAATTTAGACAGGCATTTAAAATATTTTTCCATGACATAGGAATTAGCATTGCCTCGTCTACCAATGAAAATAATTATGGTACTATTAGGGCTGTAAGTACCACAGATCACCTTCTGCAATATTTGGGTATAATTAGCACCTGGAATACAATAATTAGTTACAGGCCGTGCCATATAGTGACACATTGTTTGACCCATATTTTTGCCTAACTCATCACTAAACATAATAACATTGTTTTGTTCTTTATTTATGTTCACTTGAGTCCCACCTTCATCAAGATTATTGTGGGAACAAGTTTGGTTATCTACGAGTGAAACAATTTCGTGTTGTTGATCATATAATATACTTGAAATGCACCCTTCATTTTTTTGTATATCTGTAACGAGACATGAACATTTTCGTTTTTTATTTAAAGATTCAAAACGCTCTGCATTGTAATTACACATATCTACCATGTCATTTGAAGCAAGTATTTGATAATTTAATTGTTTTTGGGAAATAGTCTGTATGTTTTTTAACATACTTTTTAAAGACTCTTCCAAACTGTCAATTTTTGTCTCTAATTGTTTACTATATATTGTGTAATCAGTAGTTGTTGCAACTGCATTACTCTTAATAATATTTAATTTTTCTATCAATTTCAAATTTTGCAATTTTTGTTTCTTAAAAGAATTATATTGTTTTATGGTTCTTTTTGTCTTATTTATAAACTTATTAACACGTATATATTTCTTTAGTTTCTTAACACTACTAAAATATCTTTCTGAATTAATTTTGGGGCTATTTTCTACATATGACTGTTCCTCGATGAAGCCGGGACTACAAATGGTTAACTCATCGAACAAGCTTTGAGAATGTTTCTCTGTAGACAATTCTTTATTTTGCATTTCCAAATGTTTTACATTTTTATTTGCGAGGCAAAGGCTAACCTCCAACTCATTTATTTTACTAAGCGCCTGTTCATGTGTATTACTGCACTCTGTAAAGGATTTTATGATGTCCTGCATATGGTTGCATTGCTCAACAATGTCCTCATACTTAATATGCAGCTCCGACAGTTCACATTTTAATTGTTTGTTTTTTTCCAATATGCTAAGAATTTCAGATTCACTGTCTTCCCGTTCCTGCATTAAACGATCACACAGTTATTACACAGTTATAGGTTTGATATCGTAATTCGAATATTATGACATGAGTGTAGATAAAATATATTTATTATAAGGATTACAGAACTACAGTGGATAAGGAACAGGGTTGTCATGTAAGAATCTATTTTAACCAAGAAAATTATCGGTAAAAGTGGACGCCACACTACCAATAAAAAAGTGAAGACAAAAAATTTGCCCTCGAAACTTCTTATTTCCTATTTGTCTCTTTCTAACCACTAGAGCACACGTATTAGACGTCATACGTATGTACGACCTCGTATTACTTGTGCGGACTGTTGTGGGTGGATTCTGTAAGTGTTTTGTAAGTAAACTAATAATAATCCCTACTGTCGCGAATACCGCGAAGTTTTATAATCTGTAGAAATATTATTTTCGATTGACGGTACACATCAACGTGGCGAGCGGACGTTTTTTGCGTTTGTGACTCAGACACAGTCGATTAACTGAGACGAACGGTGCATTTCAAGGAACCGTGAGTTTGTACAATTTAGTGTTTTACGAATGTACTTTAATTCTATGTTTTTGCATTGCATATACCTAAGGTGAATTTATCGGTCGATAAATACATACCTACCTACCGTTATCTCAATGTTATAACTCAACACACAATATGGTGATAATTATGTGTTCTCAGGTGGTTCTCAGTTTTAAGACTCAGATAAATTGTTCAGGTCCAGACAGGGACATACTCAGAACAATAGCTCAGTAATGTTGAGTGGAAAGGGGTCGCTATAAGGGGTGGCGGAGGCGACTACCGGGCTGCGGTCCTTTTTGACGTGTGTATCTACAATGTTGATAGCACAGAACTGCTCAGAATTTCAATCTCAACTCAGTAAAGTCCGATCTCTTAACAGATGTGAGACTTTGTTTAGTTATCATCAGGTTATCATCACATATACAACAGAAACTACAGTAATCGCCTTGCGTGGCTGAAGCAGATATAATTTTACAGGCCACGTTTCGCGACACCTACTGATATTCATCATAAACAGCTCATATAATGTCCCCACAAAGGGGCTCGAGCCTACCCAACATTAGGGGCAATTAGGTCTTAGTCAACCACGCTGGCCAAGTGCGGATTGGTCGACTTCACACACAACCTAAGAATTTCTTTATAGGTATGTGCAGGTTTCCTCACGATGTTTTCCTTCACCGTAAAAGCGTCTATTAAACGTACATATGTATTCAAAATTTGAAAACACATTGGCACATGGCCTCCCAGGTAGGAGACTACGCTCTTACACACTACGCCGCCGATGCTTATTATTATTGTTAAAATTATACCGAAACCTGTTACAGGTTTCGGTATAATTTTATCACCAGACGCTTGCCTGACACCAGTACTCTTTGGGAAATCTGTTGTAAGTAGCTTCTGTAAGTGGCTACTTTTGGTAGTAGCAAGTTTTATGAGTAAACTAAAAATAATCCCTACTAATATTATTAATATTTAAAGGGATTATTATTATTAATAACAGACAGACAGCTGTCTGTTACGCTTTCAAGCCTAAATCACTTAACTAATTTTGATAAAATGTTATTAATTGTCATGGTCATGGTTTAAGACCCTGAGAAGGACATAAGATACTGATAGCTGATATTGACGCGAGCCAAGCTGCGGGCGACCACTAGCATACAGTAAATGTTATAGATATTAGCTAGGGGGTCTAATCGGCCAATTATTCAATACTAGCTTCTGCCCTCAACTTCGACGATAGTATAAATTATAGCCTATATGTTATTTTGATGTATAGGCTTTATTTTAGCGTCAAGTTTCATTAGAATATATTCAGTAGTTTTGCGTGAAAAATTAACAAGCATACACACATCTATATAAACTTTCGCGTTTATAATATTAGCAGGATTGACGTGATTTAGGAGCAATGAAATGAAATCAATTAGTTCGCTTGTTTATGCACCCTTCGCCTAATTGTATTCTTCTACTCTATACAATACCCTAGGTATAATAATATTAATTAAATAAGTATCGGTTCATCAGTCTGCTTACCAAACTGAGGACACTCGGGAACTAATTAA
Source organism: Elophila nymphaeata (assembly GCA_955850985.1). Lineage (NCBI taxonomy): Eukaryota > Metazoa > Arthropoda > Insecta > Lepidoptera > Crambidae > Elophila > Elophila nymphaeata. The sequence continues at coordinate 5,298,551 of OY039082.1, read as the reverse complement.
GCGGAACTGAGGGAGAAATTAATCTACATGTAAATTGGGTACGTAGATGTTAATGGAACATTTCAAAGAGATGTAGTATTAGCTAACAAGTAATCTAAGTCAATAACATTGTATGTTATCCATAGAAGCCATAATTGTATTTGGTAACATGGGAGGTTATGACAAGATAAAATTGATTATAAGGGAATGAATTTAATCGAATACTGTACTTACTAGATTAGTTTGAAATAGTAAATTATAATAATTCTGTAATGATATAAGTAAAGTATTAGTAATTTAGGGAGAAAAATACAGATAATGATACTACAAGTATATTGAGAGATAGACATGACAAGAGAAAAGAGAATGAGTGATGTACAAACTGACATACAAAAAAATAATATTTATAAATTTAAAAGTGTGTCAAAAAAGGTGCCAGGGTGATAATATTAAAAATATATAAACAGGGTTTGGTCGAACATAAAGTGTTTTAAATTATCGAAAATCGAATAAGCTTAACAACTAAAGCACGTATAGAATGAGTCTCAAGAATCAACGCTGACTTGAGCGTCGAACATCTCTGTCACTTTAAGCTTGATAGAAAGTGTGAAACGATTCTCAAGACACGATTGATTTCTTCTGTAACACGGGCCAGACTAGTGAAACCAAATCACTCTCATTTTCGCATATCAACAGAAACTCTTGACAAGTTACTCTGCAAATTTATTACTTTACTACGATACAACTTAAAGCTTTTCTTATATTTCATCAGATGAATACCGTAAACGAATGACTCGAGGACTGTCTTGTCAACGCTGCCTCAACAGCATTTGTGCTACAGAGACATAATGAAAAATCAACACGGCATTTTAGTTTGATTTTCTTAATTCAATCCACATCAAATTACCGAGATTATAATTTATTATTCAAGGGATTAATCTAAAATTATGATCTACCTGTCTACCGAATTTCAAATATATACCAAACTAACCCGTTGAACAGTTGTAGCGTGACTGACGGACATACATAAAAAAATCTAAAGTTCACATTTATAATATTAGTACGTTATTTTTGGGTTTTTCTTTGATTTATAGCAGTTACTGATTGCAAGAAGTTGAGACTAAACGTTAAGCTAGACAATAGAGAACATATCTTACTCACATTTAAATAGGAGGTATTTTATTATCCTTCGAATCACTATTCTGCGACTCCTCGTCTATCAGTTGTAAATTGACATTCTCACTCTTTGTATGGAACGACACTGTGTTCGTTTTATCTTCCAACAAAATATTTTCAACTTCAACCCCGTCTTTTTTTCCGTTTCCTTCTAAAATCCGGTGCTTAATAGACGGACCTCGGTTAAAGGAGGACGCTAATAAAGTTTCTTGAATAGTCTCGTTGCCGTTGCATATTTTATCTGCCTTATGAGTTGGCATTCGCCCAGAGTGGTAGCTATTCCGGACTCCTCCTGTCGACTCGAAGAAAGGTAACACCTGCTTAAACTCCTTTCTGAAGTTCTCGTTCAACCAAGCGTATAGAAAAGGGTTGTAACATGTCGATGCCATTGCCATAGAATGGGCTAGAAAAAATGATACGTAGTAGTAATTCCACTCAGTCATTTGAGCGTAGAAATCATTGAATATATTTATCAAATTTAAAGGAAGCCATGATATGCCAAATATAGCGACCATAGATATGAGCATTCTGTTTGTTCGTCTCTTTCTATCTCTATCTGCTTCTTCTCTCCTAGTATTCTTAGCACCAGGTTTCGACCGAGCACGGTCATTCAATCTTATACTAACACATGTATAACATATGGCTATTACTAAGAATGGTATGAGAAATTGTAATACTGTAGTAAATACCCCGAAAATTCTTCTTGACCTATCTGAAGGCCAACTTTCTTCACAATAAGTTTTATTCTTTGTTATCAATAACCCCATAAATAATCCATATGGGCATGTTACTACAAGCGAAAAGAGCCATATGAATATGATTATAAATATGCAAGTGTTTAGTTTCATTCGAGGATGGAAAGGATATATAATTACGAAAAATCTGTCTATGGCTATAGAAGTGAGTGTTAAAGTGGATATATAGACGCTAGTGCCCTGAGCGTACGGCATTAAATGGCAAAGCAATCTTCCAAACACCCATCTTCCCAGGAATGTGTACATTGGAGTAAGAGGTACTGCAAACAAACACAACAGAATGTCTGACAATGCCAAGTTCGTGATGAATAGATTCGTGACAGTTTGCATAGCCCTATTCCTGAATACAACGTAGCAGACCAAAACGTTGCCGAAAACTCCCAAAACGAAGATCATTGCGTACAGAATGCAAAAAGTGACTTGAACGATGTTGACGTCAATTATATCTATGGTCTTATTGGTTCTTGGCTCGTCGATGACATCCAGACTCTCTCCCGCGAGCGTCTTGGTGACGATGACAACCCCTCGCCCGAAGTAAGTTCCGTTGAGGATCATGGCGTCAATTTTTCCAGCCATAGTGGCCAGATCATCCTCGCGACTGCTGATGTTTAACGATGACGTCATTTTGACTTCACCGAGGTCTTGATGCGTAAGTTACATGATGCTGATGCCAGTCCATCTGTGAACAAGGGAAAATAAACACTGTAAGCCATTATGTAAAACAATTGCAGTTTATGAGGAGAAAGTGGTCTGTCGTTTGTTAAACTCTCTGCTTTTGACTTTGAAAACTTAGTAAATTTAGCTTTGGTATACTCAAAATGGTCCCCAAAATGTATGATTTCATAGCCTTTTTAGATGAAAGAAGACAATAGGGCAATTTAAGTAACTTGTATACACGAGAAAAACAAAAGTATCACCTATAGTCGTAACTGAGACAATAACCTCTTTCTGTGTTCTGTGATAATTACAATCAATTAATTACTGATTGAACTATAAAATGCACGAAGAAAGTTATAAGCCAGAAAATCAGTAACGGATGATGATGATATACATTACAGTTGTGCAATCATTATAATATATAATCAGGAGACCTAGATAACAAGACCTGGAGCTCGTATTAATTTCAGTTTTATTACAAACTCTGAAAGTGTAAGATGATAGCGAAACTTTTCAAACCACCTCTTGATGTAAATGACTAACGCTTGAAGATGCTCTAGATAATATTAATTTTGCTTGAATATAAGATTATAACGCTACTATATTACTTTCAACATCTGGATGACATTATTAAATCGGAACAACAGCCAATAACTCTTGGAAGATAAGTCGAGAGTATTGCAGCAGTCGTCGCGTAACGAAATAAAGTCAAAAGGCATAAAACGTATCCATAGCAACTGATACGATATCAATAAAGTTAAGGACACATTAACACGGATGACTTGAACATACGTGGGACGGACGGTGAGGTGTTGGCGTCATTAAACGTTTCTTATAAATTTTGTCTATAGATAGGATATTGTAATTATCTTCAATCTATACTTTTTGTAAACCGAGATATCGATATTTATTTTGAATTAAAACTTAACTTTATCAGTAATTAAATTGATATATTTAATGATATCCTACTTGAAATTAAATACCCATTGTTCGAATACCACTCGTAAATAATCGAAAATGTAAACACGCACTACCATGAAATCGACACACCATAAGCTCGACAACTTATATCGTTTAAATCTCGAAAGACCTAAAAGTCTACAGGACTATAGAGAATATTTTTTTTAGTGCGATGTATGACAGAATATCACTTATGTGACAAAAGGTTAAAGTATAATCTTTAAATTCGCAAACGCATCACTTAAAAATACATTAGCAATTTTTTGTGATGAAGGCATGGTTAAACCGTATTATCATAAATTGTGTGGGTATTTGTTGTGCTTAAATTTTGATATTATATGTGCGTCCACTAGAGAATCTGCCTTTGTTCATAGAATTGTTACCGAACAATATCACAAGAGCTGATTAGATGGTATTAAGCAGAATGTGTCAAATTAGATGAGTTTATCTAATTCCATCCATGATGATGACGATAAATGAATAAACAAAATGAAAATGGAACAGAACTGATGGCAACTGCGAATATTCCTATTTATTTTATACCATCTTGCGCTGTCCATAAAATAGTTTCATTGCCCTATAAAATGGTGAAAGCTCGAACAACAATAGATTTGAAGTCCATTCGACAGTTCGCAAACAACGTTAATTTATGCGTTGTGAAGAATTCTCAGTAAGAATAAATTTGAGAAGGCTTCTCTAATTTCAAATTGCTTTCGCGGTTGGTGTAATCAAAGAGAGGTAAATTGAGACAGCTACAAACCGATTGAGGAATGTCTCCTGAAATATTTCGAGAAATTTGACTAGTCTCGCTTGATTGCTTTTGGCATTTATCAAAACTGTTGGCTTTGTTTAAGCTTTGAATTCGATATTCCGATAAAAGGTATTGAGTTTTCTTATTGGTTTGGCTTTAAAGTAGTAAAGAGGACTACTGGAAAGTTTCGGACTTGGCAGATTTTAATGGGCTTTTGGAATAAGTCGAAAATTTAGATCGTTAGGTATCCTGACGCTTAAAACTATGTTTCTAATGAGTTTGTCTACACCCACCGCTGAATGATTTACCAAATTACTAGCAGTTCACAGAAAAAACCAAAACTGGGACCAGTTTATCATCCTTCTGAATTGCGATGCTATCAAGTTGCAAACATTTGATCACTCCCTAGTAAACCATTAAAAAAAGGGCACAAAGTGCATCCCGCGCGACAGATACATTGCCGATATATTTTTAGTGCATTATTATAAGAAAAACGACTTTATTTTACATTTTATATGTCTCGACCGGTAGCCGTATATATTAATCTTATTTTTATCTTAATAAAGTTTAAAAAATAACGATAAAACTGCTAATTATTATTTAAATTTCATATATAATATGGCGGTCTTAAATAACGATGCACTTGACTTGATGACGTCATCCGTGACACCCAGGTGTCGCTCAGGGTTTTAGAAACATTCTAAATTTACTATATGATTTTTATTTATTTAATTGAAGTAGCAATAAAATATTTTTTTGCGATAGCCAATCAGTGCCAGGTTAGTCCAAGCCACACCACCTTTCAGGGGGGCTATTCGCTAACTTTCTTTGACAGTTGAAAGTGAAGATCACCGAGTGAATTTCATATCCATTGCTGGTTTACACGATAAGTGCCATAATAGCGTGTCGTGTAAAACAGAATGGATATGTAATTCACTTTTGGTGATCATCACTTTCAACTGTCAAAAAAAGTTAGGGAATAGGCCTACAGTTAGTCGGACGGACTATTTACCGGAGCAAAACCATAAGCCTTATCCTTCCTCATCTCTTTACTTGTACCGAACAACTTAACGATATAATCGCTACGGAAACGTTTGAAGCCATTAAAACAGAATTAATGTTGTCGCAAATGAACAAGCTTTACAATCTCAGAACATTTTCAATTATACCACGTCCGCCTTTAACGAGGTGATTCTGTTTTTAATATGTCACTTATTTTGTTCTTTTTAATTCTATCGGGACAAAAAAATAAAGTTATAATATGCCAAACATAATCATAATAATTTGCCTGCCCTACTTCTAGTGTTATTCGGGGTCGGTCTATCATGTTTTATATTTCTCTCATATTGCTAACAAAGATTTGGCTGAAAGTTCTACGACCAATTGTTCTAACAGGCATCCAGATTATGTAATTGTGTCAATATTATTAAATTAGCCTCTAGGTATTGCAGCACAAATTACGCTATATAACGCAATAGAATAAGACAATATTTTCGTAGGGAGCGTCCTGTTCATTCGTGCGTGTTCGTACGAGTCAAATTCATACAAAAAAACCCATTCAATAATATGTGGCTGGCCTTAATTTTGCGATTCTTGACTTTTCTCAGCTTTTGTAATGTTATTCGCATATTTATTATATTTACTATCATTGAAAGATGATATAACTAGAGGAAACCCCTAAGATGAATAGGGTAGGCATATCATAACGATGTCATATTATTTTCCTTTGTATACATAATAATCTTCTATACATTTTAAGCAAGTTTACTTTAAATAAAATTGGCTTTAAATCGCGCTACCTAAGATAAAGTTTCCTCCGCTGCAAAACCTTGCGCTGGGAACAATGAGGTATTTTAGAACGCGAATGATGATTGTGTCTGAAGTGAAATGTATTCATTGAAGGAAAGCAGCGTTTATCTAGAATCCTTGTATTTATCTTAGTGTGAGCTTTTAAAGTTCAAAATAAATAAAAGTAAAGAAAGTACTGTAAATAATATAAATAATAATTAGATGAATAATTTGATTGATTCCGTTCGATTTGTAATCGGATCGCTATTTTTACTTAAAAATGACTATACTTACATTTAAATGAACACGATATCTCGATGAATTTATTAAAATGTTTCGTCCCTTATTGCGTCAAGCTTTTATCTCAGAGTCTTGTGCAGCTCAGTTGAAGAGTGCTTGCCAGGAGAGCGAAAGTTCGAAGGTTCGAGTCCCGACGGGATTCGAGACGTGAAGGGTTCGAGACGGACGGAAAACAAGAAAAATACCCTATCATGTTTTTTCCAGTTTTTCATTTCCTATTTAATTTGGTATAATTTTTAAACGTATCAATAATCACGTCATGCCAAATAAAATTATGAACAAAATTTGATGATATCGATAAGCAGATAGTCTATTCCAAAATTTGTTCCGAAGAATTTCGTTTATCGAAAGCATAAATAATGTTAGGCTAAGGGTGGTTTCAGAACAGTTTTTTTCTCCGCGTATCATTTATCACGGTCATTTATGCTGAGCAGGAGTTAACTAAGAAGTATGATTTTTTCACAGCTTCAAGGGACAATAGATATGAGTATATGGTTTTAATTTCAACTCGATACCTCCGCTCGTTCCCGAGATAAAGGGTCTTGACAGACAGACGGACAGACGGACAACAAAGGGTTCCGTTTTTTCCTTTTGAGGTACGGAACCCTAAAAAACAACGTGAACCCACTACTAAGTGCATCGTTAGTCGGTGGTCGGGGATCGGTGTCCGTTCACACAGCAACTGAGTGCACTTGGCTACCGACGCTTCAAAGTAATATGTGGATGATTAATATAAAAATAATATATTTTCACGCTCATACCAATTATCTAGCCCGAAGTAAGTATCATTAAGAACTTGTGTTATGGATACTAGATAACGGACTTTTTTAATATACATGATATTTTTTTTAGATTTTTTTTTAAATAAACTGAAATAAATATATAAACAACCATGACTCGCAAACAAATATTCGTGTTCGTCACACAAATATTTGCCACTACCAGGATTTGAACCCGGACCGCTTGATGTGTAGGCAGCTATACTGACCACTCCACCACGACGGCGTCAATTAATAATATCCAAATACAATTGATTTTAATTGTCTCGCTGTAGATATCTACTGAGCGGGACACCAAAAGGTTAATGCTTGCTTCGTATTCCGGCGTGTTCGCTCTAAACCGTAATAGTAAGCCAGTATCGCTCGCGCTTACACGAGGTTGTAAGCGAGTGAACACTCGTACGTTTTGCACGTGTGGCTCAAGGCTCGACTATATGTGCCTACACGCGCTTCCAAAAACGAGCTTATACGCGTGTATAAAACGTTGGTCTGAAACCGACCTTAGAGAAGACTTCGTCATGACACGAAGAATGGCACCTGAATAGTAAATAGACATAAGCATAACACTAGGAATAGTAATTTCAAGTTTACAAATATATATCGATGCGAGAATGCTAAGGTAGACTTGAGGAGTGACGTGAATGAATAACATTTGAAATAAGCATTAGAAAAGGCTGTTTGAAAAAGGTTCCAGTGAGAAAAACTGAAAGGCTTGCTTTGGTAAGCATAGACGCGCTATGAGACGGAACGAAATGCAGATTTCTAAGGTAGTCATCACAACAGCCTTTTTAATTCGACCTACTGCTGGGACACAAGGCCTCTCCTTGTCATGGAAGGAGGTTTAGGCAGTAGTCCACCACGCTTGCCCATTGCGGATTGGTGGATGGAGTGTAAGGTAACCAATACCCCTTTGCTGGTCCTATAGTCGCCTTCTACGACACCCAATGGAGGATATGGGGTGATGCTATTCTACTCTGCCGGCATCACACGGCTGAAGTAGGTAGTGTCGAATTTTAATGTCGAGGGATGAAACAGAATAGGAAGACCGCGCGTATAAAAAACAGGGGAAAAAGTTAACGGTTTTTACGGTCGGATTTACAATGATGCTAAACTTGCATAATTTTATTGTCATCAGAACTAAGTACCCTATTTCATTAGGGCATCATGGTGGCGCATCCAATCGCTGCGACCAACAAAATGTAGATAAGATAAGATAAGATATTTATTTCTTTATAAACTTAGTCTAGAGAACATAGTTTAACATCTAAGTAATTTACAATTTACAAAAGTATAGTGGATATAGGAAATAACAATTAATTAATGCTAAGTAAAGAATTACTTACATAATTAGATTTAGGTCGAGGAGTTCTTAATTTTATATATGGGTTTAATATATAGGTTTATGGGGGATAAGTATGTCATCTTGGTTGCGCAACCAACGAACCATTTTGAAGAGAGAGAATGAGATATATTACTAAAGAGCTCGCGCCATATTTCAAGTTAGCTCTGAAGTTGTTTCCGCTTTGTTCGCACAGCCGTATCACCTACCAACAAGGGTCAATTTCGTATTGCTCAGGTAATCGCCTCGTGTTCAAAGCGAGCTAGAAGTTTGGCACTAGGTCTTTCAGATTTCAGCAGGAAGAGGCAAAATCTTATTTACTAAAGTTACGGGCCCAAAAAATACGGCAAGGTAAATGAAATTGTTTAAAAAAGGAGTAAGTTATAAGATGAAAGCTAATATTATTATATAATAAAGAGAAAGAAATATCCGCAAATTAATTTACTTGTCAACTTCAATTCGCCTCCTTCTGGACAATAATTTACGTTCTATTCAGTGACGTTGAGGTCTGCCTGTATTTGGAGGTAATTAATCTGAGCCATTAACCCAATCCATCTTGACTCGAGAATTCGTGCCGATGTCGAATACGTGACGACTAACTTGCTCAGAAATGGACGAAACAAGAAGATACAGATAAAATATAGACTATACGGAAACTAACTGTCCCGTCTATATTAAATAAAACGCGATTGAATACGAATTTGCCGTTTACCTGTAGATTATGTTTGTCTGTGTTTTTTATACTCTTTATTGCAATTCAAAAAATACTTTAAATAACTTAAAATAATACATATTTTGCAAGGGCGGACCTATCCCTAAAAGAGATCTCTTCCAGTCAACCCATGAATGTTTGCAATAGCGTAATTGTAGTGTATGTGACTAACAAAATGCAAATAAAAGTAAAAACAAATACGTTATATAAATACTTAAATGTTACATCAATAAATATTATAAGTATATACAACATGTAAACTAAATAACCAACATCCTGAATGCAGGTGATTTGGGATCGGCTTCCGAGTTGATTTCAATAATTTAAAAAAAAAGTACCCAGAAAATGTTGTACAATATTTTCTGGGTGCTTTTTTTTTGTTTTTTTTTTCAAAAAAGAATCGTTTATTTTCAAAAAAAAATTATTGAAATCAACTCAGAAGCCGATCCCAAACCACCTGTATTCAGGATGTTGGTTATTTAGTTTACATGTTGTATATATATAGTTTATATGGACACATATAAACTAGGTATATACAACACCGAATAAGTCCAAAATTATATATACATAAAATAAATATACATACAAAAGTGAGGATAAACGTACGATGATTAACTTGAGACTTTAATCTATATTTGAAACTGGTGATGGACGGACTATCTTGGACGGACTTTTATTCACTTAAAATATTCCGCCTTGTTATCAAATTTTACCATGATAGCTCCATAATACCGCAATATATTTGTAAGCATTTGTCAAATAAAAATATTTGTATGGCATTGTATTGTACATATATACTGTTACGGGGAACCTGAGAAGTCTATTCATTATGAATAATGACCGGGTAGTAGTAATTTGGACCGGTCATTACGAATATTCTTCGAAAGCATCGATCAAAATGTTTTTTTATGACCAAGCAGTGTCTGCCTTTGAGGAAGTATGATGTAGGTGCTCGAGCTACCCTGAATGTTGTATAATGTGTGTTTAAAAATACTGAATGTGCTACGTAGAAAGTATATAACCACCAATATTTACCACAATAAATCAGATTTCAACCGTCCGCGGTGTATCTCACTACCTGCCCGTGCGGTCTGCCAGGGCTACTCCCTGGGGCAGTTCCTTTCCTCATATCCATGCTGCATGCCAGGGCTACTACCTGGGGCAGTTCCTAAAACCAATCCATATGCTGGCCAGACTTACACCCTGGCTCAGCATCCTATCCATGCTTGTAAGGGAAGCGGCGCCTTATAACCGCCGCGACCTGCTCCTACAGTAGGTTAGACATTATAGAATTTTTGCAACATGGATGGATCGGACTTCTCAAATTGCACGTATCGGTAATACCGAGTTGATATCAATAAACAGTTAAAAATGATTCGTCATTGTCTGCCGTAATTTGACCGCAAACGTCTACCATTTATGCTAAGATATTTGTTTTTTCTTTAAAAATATTTCTTGGAACGAAGTAGAATAATTCCTTCACAAAGTTTCTTTAGTTCCCCGAGTTCTATTGCAAATCTATTGTATATAATTTCCGTGTCACGATGTTTGTCCGGGATAAACTCTAAAACTAACAATCCGAGTTTAACTTTTTTTCAATGTGTGTTTCGTTCAAACTTGAGAGATAGGATAGTTTTAACCGACTTCAAAAAAGGAGCAGGTTATCAATTCGTCTGTATGTTTTTCTTTTAATGTTTGTTACCTCATAACTCGTGACTGGGTGGACCGATTTTTAAGATTCTTTTGACCTTTGGAATCTAGTGCTTGTTATGGGGTCCTTTTTAAATTTTATCGACATTTGACAAGTAGTTTTTGAGTTATCCCTAATAATGCCTATTTAATGGACATTGATGATATCGTAATTTTATCACTTGTGTGTATAAAAGATCTTGAGGTAGTTTTCTGAAAATTTCTATACTTTGTCACTTTTATTTGGGACCGACCTCAAAAAACGTTTAGATTTTTATAAACAAAATTTTTATTTCTCCCGTTTTTAGTTTTGAAGGCGGTTTTTTTATCTTAATAAGTAGTCCTCACTTTTTTTACTGCAAATTCAATGTTATAGGATAGTAGTATGAAATTACCACAGCAACGCTTGACCGAGACAGCTAGTAATTATACAATGCTCCATTGAAACGGCAGAAACATAAGGGTAAAGCAATTTAATTAAGCAGACATATTTGTCTTCGAAAATATATTGTAGATTTCTATATAATCATCATCGTCATATCAGCCTTTATAATTCGACCCACTGCTGGGACACAAGGCCTCTCCTTGTTATCGAAGGAGGAAGGAGGAGGTTATCTAGTATCCATGACACAAGTTTTTAATGATACTAACTTTGTGTATGTGAGCGTGGAAATAAATTTTAACTAGATATAGAAGATGTTAGGTAGAAATTTTAGTTTGTGGTGGACTGATCTCCCAGCGTTGTACATCCACCTTAAAAAGGTCGCACAATTTATCAATTAGGAAACGGAACAACATTGCCTCTACTCGAGCCCTTTAGTGTTATTTTTATGAAACTTCATCCTGCAACGTCACTAATCGGCATGGTTCTATCTTCAAAAATGACGAACTTCCATACAAACTTTCATCCCCTATTTCAACCACTTTAACCTTTTTTTTCGCAATAAAAAATAGCCTATGTCCTTCCTCGAGCTCTAGTTTATATTTGTACCAAATTGCATCAAAATCGGTTTTGTGGTATAGACGTGAAAGCTTAACAGACAGACAGACAGACAGAGTTACTTTCGCATTTATAATATTAGTAGGGAAGTAGGGATTAAAGTTCTAATATTTAATTAAGAAATCTTAATTTAATCGTAATTGATAAATAATATAGAATAAACTTCAAACTAGAAGATTCCAAGCCAAGACAGTTCCATTGACCCAACATCAACTCAAAGTAAACTATTTTGGAGTGTTAGAGCTTACAAAAATACATCATTTTACAAAGAAATTTAAATAAACGGAAAAAGTAGAAACTTTGCAAAAAGGTAGCTTTGAAGTAAGACATAAGGCTCACATTACAGTACCTACTTTAAACCTAGATAGTGTTGACGTCGGGATACAACAAGATTTCTATTCTCGCACACTGGTTATGTTTTTTAAACTCGCAAAAAGTTAGCAGCTTTGCAAAAATTAAGGCAAATTTCATATATTATAAAAGTGATTTAACAAAATTAAGGCAATAACTTTGTATTTGCAGACGTCTTAAACCTTTTTTCTTGAAATAATTATTATGTTTACAAAACCACGAGATACAAATATATTCTAGAAACCTTTCACGTTTAGTCCATCTAAAACAATAAGGATATATTAGGTGAAATATCCTAACTCGTTTCGGTAAAGTTTTCTAAAATTTTGAAAGCCTAAGTTAATATTCTATACAATCCGTAAAAACAGTATAGCATGTCAAAGGCTTTAGAGATAAAAGCGATGACAGACAACTATTTCTTAGTAATAAGAAATCCTTTGCTTCTCTCGGAGGCTACTCGTGAAAAAGATTGTCTTTAGAGATTTCACTACATAAACAAGTTTTGGAGAATTCATTTAATTAGTGCTTTATAAAGGCTTCCGTCTGTGGATTGACTCTTTCAGATTCTTTAAAGTAAAATTAGGAGCAAAACAATTCCTTGCGACTTTGACAGACTTTATGCAACTACTCTAAGGGCCGTATTACAAAAACGACACCCAGGAATCAATTATGTCTTGTGAATGTTGAAGCTGCGTTTACCACTCCAAGACAGTACTCGAGTCATTCGTTTACGAGATTCGTCCTGATTCATCTGATGAAATATAATAAAGCTTTAAGCTGTATCATAGTAAAGTAATGAACATGCAGAGAAATTCGTCAATTGTTTTTGTTGATATGTGAAAATAAGAGTGAACTGGTTTCACTAGTTTGGCGCGTGTTACAGAATGACACTCAGAAATCAATCATGTCTTGAGAATCGTTTGTCACTTTCTATCAATTACAAATTGATAGAGATGTACGACCCTCATGTCGGTGTTGATTCTTGAGACTCATTCTATCTTTATCTATACAATAATAAAGCTGAAGAGTTTGTTTGTTTGTTTGGTTAGTTGAACCCTAAGATCTCAGCAACTACTGATTGGAATCGAAAAATTATTTTTGTTTTAGATATAGATAGTCCATTTATCAAGTAAGGCTATAGGCTATATATCATCACGCCAATAAGAGCTGAGTATCAATGAAAAAATATAGTTTTAGGCCAAAGGATCTTCAATATATGCCTTAGACTTTTGTTCACAAACACTTGTAGCTTATTGATCAGGTCTTTCCGGAAAAACCATGTTTCGCTATATGGTTATATAGCAACACTGACTTGATATTGGAGTTGAAGATGCGCAGTTTTGATCTCCTGGATATAGTGCACGATTTCCAGACTGGTTTTAATTGGCAAAATGATGCGGTTCTCAATATCTGCCTCTGTACCTCCACTAGCGTCCACTATGCCACCCAAGTAACAGAATCGATGAACAGTCTCTACCATTTCGCCCGTAATTTCCAATGGGGTTAAAACGAAGGTGTTGAGACGCATGTATTTGGTTTTCAAGGTATTTATGCGCATCCCTACTTTTCCAGCTTCCGTGCAAAGGTTTGTCGTTTTGGATTGTACGTAGGTCTTTACAAGTTCTGGCTAGAACACAGAGATCTTCAGCATAATCAATGTTCTCTAAATCCCTTTCAGCCTGGCGACATCGTTAACGTGCTTAATATTTTTAATAATGATGAAATTTGAAAAAAAAATAATACGTGCTAATTGATATAATTTCATCTTAAGAATATATCGAATGTCATAAACAGTTTATATTTCACCTCTGGTAAGAGCGCTTTATATTAAAAGTATTTTTAAAAGGGGTTTGAAGTTTTAAGTGCACATACTTAATTTAATACTGTGAATAGATTATCAAAATTAATATTTCATATTGCCAGACCTTTTTTGTGGGCGGTAATTTCCCCAGACGCTTTATATCTAGATCTATCTATCTCTCTTTATACTAGACAGGATTTGCAAAAATAGTAACTCAGAGGGAAGTTGGCAACTAATAGTAGATAATATATAGTATACTTTTTGCGGTAAAGTCGGATAATTGAATTCATATAGGTACCTATTTTTATAAAGTAGGTAAGTACTAAGTTAGATTGTTTTCAGTTAGTAAAAATTATCAGAATAGGATGAGATGAAAAGTGAGAGGCTCAGAGGAAGAAGTTATTGGTATCATCTTTTAGCGTGACGGAAATAAAAACATCTTTTTATTTCAATTGAATTTAAAAATAGAACGTATTTTTAATACACCCTTCAACCACAGTATACCAAGAACAGTAGTTTATCTGCGGGCTGCCGGCGAGTTATTAGCCTACTCTTGCGTTGACGTAGGGCTATCGTAAATGTGCCGGGCGGGAACGAGCGGCGAGCGAATGTGCAACGACATAAAAACGCGCGATCACACCGAGACCACCTTATGTCCCCATATTTTTATGTCAATGTGTGCGTCACAGTGCATGCGTACACAGAGCCGCATACGCACGCACACATTCTAATGGATAGCGGTCAGTTTTTATCAGGACGTATTACTGTTCTTGGTATACTGTGCTTCAACAATCAACCCGCTTAGGAATCCTTTTGGCTTTGATAAATTAATCAAAATTATGTGGCTCTTTTATATGCCATCAAAAGAGTCAACTAGGTTTTACGGAAGCAATTGACGCGACCCTCCGCGGTTCAATAGCAGGCACTTAACCCTCCTTGTTTGTGTCAAACTACATTACGAGCGTCACCTGAACCCTTGCCAACTGGCGGTTATAGTTTTCAACTTCCCTTGTATAATGTCGATGGCGCTGATGTTCAGTGAGTTTGTGCGCCGTGTAACGATTGCAAAAGTGAAGTAACTGACCGCGTGGTTATTACGGGAATGGTGAGCTGCATACGTGTTCCCTTTCTCCTTTCCTTTTCCTTCTTATAATTCTGGGTCATTCATAAGACGAGGGTGGCTAGTGTTGCGCGTAGGTATATTATTGAATTTTAATAAGACTCCACTTTTGATTACTCTAAAAGGATGAAGTAAAAAAAGCTTAAAGCAGTTGTTTAAAATTAAAAGTATCTATTTTTTTTTATGTTACCGCTAATGTGCGTAAATCAGATGAGGTAATCTGTAGATTGTCTGAATAAGTCCAATAGTGAAAAATTGTTTCATCGAACGGATTGATTTCCCGGTACAAGGCGCTAAAGTGTGGATTCTCTCACTTTCGGACTTACTCAGATAATCTGCAGATTTTCTAAAACTAGAAACAACACTAAAAAATATACTGACCAGAGCAGGAATCGAACCGAGCATTTTCCGTAGTACGGTGGCTGTATCAACAACTACGCTACTGGTACATTGCTTTCGCCGACAAAATATGTCAGTGCTTGATACTTAGAGTAGATTTTTTTTCAGTGTATTTTCTAATTATACAAAAGAGATGGCCCATTCCTGCCCCAGAGTCGTTTCATGTTTGAATATTAAAAAACATGAAGAGACCAGATGATGTTATTTTAAAATAACTCTATATAAATTATAGAATGCTAGTGTATAAATGGATACAATGTTTCTAGCGGGTTCAAAATTAAATTGAAAAAAGGACTTTAAAACTGCTCTTGATTGTATACTTTTCCTTTAAATAAATATTGTAGACCTTTTAAATACATATTAGTAAAATATTTACATTTAGTTGATAAGTTATAATTGCTTAATAGGCAAAAATTCGGATTTCATGTAGCTGTAAGTATAATTCCCTTGATTCTCCGACACCTACTTTATAAAACGAAATTGTTGCCGCCATTTAACGGGCGGCAAGATTTTTATTGTAATAATTACGTATACATAATGTTATTCATTTAAAAGATAAATAATATGTCAATAAATATTATAAATGTACTATAATAATAATATTAAATGCATAGTAGATACTTACTTACTAAAATGATCACAATTTTATGGTGCCAAATGTGCTTGTAACTTTAAAACCCCACTATTCACGGCAATAACTGATATGTAATGTTTTAATAGAGTGTAAAACTAACTCAGAAATCCAACTTTGATCGTGACGCATAGATTTTTGCTTGTGGGGCAAACATTGTATGGAGAGTGGGCCATCTCCTTTGCTGGTTACCTAGTTAACGCAAAAATAATTCCTAATCTGCAGATTACCTAGTTAATGTGCACATTAACGTAGAGTTCAAACGATATACATCTTCAGTACCTATCGACAAAGCCTTTTTAACTGCTCAAAGCTAGAAATTACTTTTAATATTTTTGTAATAATATTTCTAACAAAATAATCTTTACTTTATTTGATACTGCTCTAATTTAAGTCTACTTTGTAATAATCTCTCGGTAAATGGCTCACGAAACGAGAAATAGCTTTTTATATTGAATAAAATAATTTTAATTACAAAACATTTCGTGCTGCCACTACAGAAGTAAAATAATAAAAGACGATGAAATTACTAAAATCGTTTTTTATTTTAAATGAACATTGCTAAGTTACTTTAAATCGTCAAAAACCCTAGATGAAAGTAATTAGGGATGATGTCTAGGTATAAATATAATATTTTTATTAAGTCCGTGAGATATCTAACCGGAATATTTGCTATGCCATTGCAGGGCGTCACATGTAAACCTTTTATTAACAATATGTACCATATATATTCTCTATATCTATACTCTGTAATGTGACATGCAATAAATTATTCGATTTGATATATTATCAAAAAACATTAGACGCGTATTTTTTTATTTAACCAAATTATGGAATAATTTTATTTTTGCGTTTACAAACGCGTAAATATAATACTAGAAAAATGCACTGAAAAAAATCGACTTGCCTCAGGCGGGACTCGCACCCGCACCTACCACAATCCGGGTGGACGCGTTGACCAATTTCGCCACCGAGGCACTGCTTTTCGCTGTCGAAATTTGTCAGTGCTTGGTGCTTATGTTTTTATGGTAAACATCGTTTCATCAAATCTTTGAAATTTGCACTTCCAAGACCCGAACGAAATATTTTTGCAAATATTTGACGCCCAGCTAAGATGAAACTCGGGTTCGAGTCCCGCCTGAGGCAAGTCGATTTTTTTCAGTGCATTTTTCTAGTATTAACCAAATTAGTTAATATTTAAAAAGATAAAGAGCATCTTAGTTCAGGTGTGGGGATGCGTGCCGAGCAGCGGCCGGCGAGTGCCAGAAGCGACTTTAGGGCGTTTTCATTGAATTATTACTGAACTGAATATTCGATACGACCTTTAGCCACTATTCATTGAATGTTATGAAGAAAAAAGATCTGAAAAAAGAAATATGTATTTAAAATGGTTCTTGGCAGTAAGAGTTTTAACAAAAAAAATAATATGATCACTAACAGTTAGTGATCATAATTTTTTTATTAAACTGTTATGAGCTCCGTTGGTAGTAATAAAAATGTAAGAATAAAAAAATATAAAAAATAAAATTATGAACAGTGATAATTATAAACACAAATCGGTAGTAAGACACCGGAAACGACACAAAACGACAATAAATATAAGGTTTCTATCAACTTAGAAACCTTATATTTTGATGTCATACATGCATGTTAAATTTGGTTGCAATAATTTAAAGCATAGGTACTCGAGTTATCGTGCTAACGCACAGACACAGACTTACCGACACACACACAGATATAATTCAGATAGATTTTATGATTACCCTTAAAATAACTATTTTTATGTGCTATGGGGCGGAGAAGAAACGGCGAGTGAAACTTTACATTCTACTAGACAATGACTTCTAGACATTAATCATCATCATCATCAACAGCTCATATAATGTCCCCACCGAGGGGCTCGAGCCTACCCCATAGGGGTGATTAGGCCTTAGTCAACCACGCTGGCCAAGTGCGGGTTGGTCGACTTTATACACAACCTAAGAATTTCTTTATAGGTGTGTGTAGGTTTTCTTCACCGTAAAAGCGTCGATTAAACGTACATATGATTTCAAAATTTGAAAACAAATTGGTACGTGGCGGGGATCGAACCAGTGCCTCCCGGGTGGGAGACGACGCTCTTATGCACTACGCCACCGACGCTAACATTTTACCTACATTTTACGAGACATTAATACCTACATTTTTTTAAAGACTGATTCTGTTGGCCGTAGGTGTCAGGGTCAACGAAATTTTTATTGAAGACGGCCAGAACCCTGTTGGGTCCTCTAGCCTGTAATGCCCTAGAGGATATCTGGTCGGAGAGTTTCTTGGACATTCAAGCCGGAAGGGACATCCATTATAGGTCAAAAGATATCCATATCAGTAGATTACGGTTTACCATAGGGGTCGAGAGGAGCCTCAGATAACATTTTGTTACACATAAAGCGACATCCGGCAGTATGTGCCATGCAGCGCCTCAAAATAGTTACAGGGTGCCAGACCGGCCTGTCGCCTGCATAAAAGGGATACGAAACCAAAAATTACCAACCCTCCATTAATCAATCTAATACAACAACCAGTACCTACAGATGTTACACACAAAATCATATTCAGCAGTTCGGAAAACGCAGTTTTACATGCGTAAATTTTAGGCATAATTTACTTATACCTACGCATTTGGATCATTTAACTATAAATGATTCAAATTTGTTGGACTCAAATCATTCGCGATAAGTTATTCATTTAAATTGAATTAAGTTTTTATAGTTTTTGAAATTTATTAATACATAGTGTATTTTTTTCTAGTATTTATTCCTAGAAAACATTATGAGTATACCATTTCTCGGGTTAATACGAAATATTTTTCTTTTCATACATTCAGTCGATGAAACACATGAAACGGGATAACTCGTACTCATCTCAAAAGCATCAGATACAGCACTTTGTGCGGCATAAATACAAAGGCCGGTTAATTCTACTATGGTCCCTTTAGAGTCAGCCAGTTTAGGCGGTGTAATTGGCAAAATGGAATGTTTCAGTTTGAGCTTTTGACCCATGTAATGGACTCTATTGCAAACTGCTTATAGTTGAAAATTGAAATCGAGCATCCAGTTAACAAAACCGATTGAGTTTCCACGTACGTTTTTGGCATTATAGTACGTTCGGATAAGTCTGATAAAAAGAATGTCGTGAGAGAATGAATACGCTAAATGAAATATTTTTACTTTAAGGAATGAAAAAACTAGAAAATAAATGAACGATATAATTAGTTATTTCTGACGTGAAGAATGAGATTAGGTAAAAGAAGTTGTCGGGCGATGATATTACCGGCATCGGCAATGGATGAGAGTGGCACAAAATTGGGTACTCTGAATAGGTCACGAGGAGACCCACAGTGCGTGAAACAAGGTTAATGAAGATGAAGTACTTTTTGTAAATCCATTTGGGATACATATTAGAAAAGAACAATGGCAAAAAATATGTCTAAAATTTTAAAACGTAAAATAATATTCTGATTATTTAAAAGCAAAAATGTAAATGCACTTTTAAAAATTTTAGAGTAAAAAACGTATCCTCCTACATAAAACTTTCACTCATTCCTTTACATAATAATATGTGTCACCAGACTGCAAAATTGTAGTTGAGTCTCTCAAATAGTTAAACAGAAATAATTTAATTCGCTTAAATTTTAAAAGTTTTCTCACTCAAACCCACAGAACACAGAAAGAGGTTTCTGTGTTCTGTGCTCAAACCCATAGATTTATAATTACTGTCGTTTATTAATATATATATTTCTACGCACACACCAATTATCTATCCTAAAGTAAGTATCATTAAGAAGTTGTGTTATGGATCTTAGATAACGGACAATTTTAATATACGTAATAATTTTAGATATTTTTATAAATAAACTTTAATAAATATATAAACAACCAAGACTCGCAAACAAACATTCATGTTCGTCTCACTGCCGCTACGGGGATTCGAACCCGGACCGCTCGATGTGTAGGCAGCTATACTGACTACTCCACCACGACGGCGAAAAGTACACAACGTCAAAAATGTATCAAAGGTGTATCTACCAACTTTGACGTTATACTTGTGAATCTAATCGAAAGTAGAATTCTGATTTAGACTAACATAGCATAACGATTATGAATATCATTTGATTTCTCGAACGAACTTGCCTGCAAATTGCACGTCTCTTTATGACTAATTCAGGAAACAATTTCGAGGACTTCTGTCAAACTGTGATTAGCTTGAAATATTCCAGTTTGAGGCTAATGCCGTAACTGCCGAAGACTGATGGATCGTTTTGTGTTACTGGTGTTGGAACGATTCATTAATTTTTATTTTCATTTCCTTAATAGGTACGAACATTATGTCGTTGAAGATGTTTTGAAACGAAAAGTGCGTACCATCCTACTAAGACTATAAACTTGAAAGTATGTATGGACGTATAGATGTAGGTGTGTTTGTTACTCTTTCTTTCATTCAAATCTGTTCTGTAGTTTTTGCGTGCAAGAGAGAGAACTTTACAGTAATATAGCTCTTATATCAGAATAACATATAGGCTATAAATTAATCGACATTATCGCCAACTAAGCCCCGGGCGACAACTAGTTGTATATATGTATCGCTTATAGTTTTAAATTTGTCGTTTTCTTCAAATTTGGGCCAACATTTCATTTCATTCATATGCTCTGCAAAACTCATTGCATTTCCGCATGGTAGAATGAGGGAGTATCATATTAGTAACTATTGCATTTCGATTACGATTTCTTTGGATTTAGATCAAGCGTTTAATTCTACTTAATTCCCTATTACGTGTAATGAATTTATTATTAAGACCTTCCTGCTAAATTATATTCTTTGATTTGGATTTTTCTCTGTATGGAACTGTCCGCTATCTCACCTGTATTTATTGAAGACGTGGACGAATTAGGCACATGCATACCTAGAAAATATCTATTATATTAAACCTTGAAGAAATCCAATTTCAACTTCTAATCTGCTTACATTATAAAAGTGTAAGCGATACGTCAAAATTAAAATGTTCTTAAGTAGTAGTTGGTACATGATCAGAGGGAAATAGAAAATATTCTATAAGTTTGTGTTGTGTAATAGAACCTTAATTTGGAAATTGAGAGAGTGGGCACCCTCGTGTATTTAAAACCCTCATTAAAAATATCTTTTAAAAGTAAAACCGATGATAACGCAGGAGTGTAATCCATCTTAGGGATAAGAAGCTCCCTCAGGAGTAATAACGTCTCAATTAGTTAATTAAGACTGCTTAAGTATTCCCTTGAATATAAGTGAGCTAATTATACTCTGTCTCATAATAAGGTCCTATAAAAGTTAAGAATAATAATTGTTATTGCTTAACAGGTCTCAAAGGACGGCAGATTAAAACTAATCTTGTGCATAAAATATTTTCATATAATTGATAGGTATCAATTTAGATTTAGAATGAAATATGGCAAAATAATTTATGTTCGCAAAAATATGATAATTATATGTTACTAGTTATTAGTGTTGCCCAAATGCAAGAACAAGACGAGACTTGGCCAGTCTTGGTCTTGATCTTGCGCTCCCAGTCTTGGTCTTGGTCTTGGTCTTGCAGCAAGAGTCTTGCAAGTCTTGCAATTACCTATTAGACTATTGCTATTTATTAAAGTTTACTTTAGATCTTAGGAATTAACATAGCCATAGGAAAGACCAATCAGATTAATAAATGTCTGAAGATTTGATAAGAAATTCGATAACTGCCACATGGTTATCAACTGAGCTATATGCCGTTTTCCATAGGAGTAACTGTTTCTTAATAAAAATTTACGCTTTATAAGCTTACATGTGCTAAAACATGTAAAAAACAAATTAATTACAATAAATTGACTGTATTTTAAAGAACAATATCTCTCTATAAAGAGATTGAACCCTCAACTTATATGAAATTTAATAAAAGAGTTTTACGATTTCCGTTCAGTGAGTGTAGACTTTTATATTCTTCATAAAGTTCATTGAACTTGCGTAGGCTTTCTGTTTTAAGTTGCTTCCCCCATATTGTCAGGTCAAAAGTCTGAGCCTTATGCCTTGGGTCTAAAATTAAAGAAGTACAATAAATCCAGTTGCTCTTCTTATAATGTTTAAGCATTTTGTCTGGAGCTGCTTGGAAAGCCAGAATGAGCCTTTCATCCACTTCAGATCGATTAGGTTTCTCATCTAACTAAAAGAAGCCACCGGCGCGTGTATCACCATGTACTTCCGAAAAGCGGCAAATTTCTTTAAGAAGCCAGCACAAAACCTTTGATGCCGCATTATCAAAGTGCGATGTTTAAAACAAAACTATGTCAAAGTGCGATGGTTAAAACAAAACTTTGCATGCACTCTGTTTGATTTTAATGGATATTTTTTTATTCGCTATGTATGTTTATGGTAGGTATTCGTCGTAATGCGCATAGGTCCAGTTTTTCATATTCTTTGATACAGTTTTTTGCGTCTCATAGAATTCCTAAGCGTACCTATACACCGAACTGTTATACCTAACTACTCCGTGAAATAGCGCTAAGTCCTAGCTGCAAGACGCAAGAGTCTTGCGGGATTAGTCTTGTTCTTGCTCAAGTCTTGCACGATCAGTCTTGGTCTTGGTCTTGCTAAAAATACGCGGTCTTGTTCTTGGTCTTGGTCTTGCATTTTTGCAAGACCAAGACCAAGACTGCAAGACCAAGACTGAATTTGGGCAACACTACTAGTTATTAGCTGACCCGCCACACGTTGTTGTGGTTCATTCGAAATATTGAGAACTATTTATAAAGATAAAGCAATGATATTTAAAAAAGAGGTATAGATAGGTTACCTTCATACTAATTCAAAGTAAAAAATGGTCCAAAATGTCATTGTGTAGTTATAGCAATGACGTAATTCCTACGTCATTGAGTTATAGATACTCTCATGTTACACGGTCAAATTAACTCGGCACCTAAAGTCTACGATTTCATGTAGTCATATGTCGCGAGTTAACATGGCCATATTGTAAGTTGTGAGTAAGACAACATGATATCTAGCTAGCAATAGAGTAAACGAGAAAGATATATGTTGTGCTATGCTCGGGTATGCTAATCAGCTTACTTTTAGGGTGCCACTTTTTGCAAGCAAGCAACGTATCTACCTCTTTTTAAATATAATATCATTGAGAAAAAGACAATCCTATAGTATTAAGACGGACCAAGCAAACCACATTTACCATTATTGAGAACGCAGCTGCGTTCTCGTTGCATAGCAACGGCTGTTTGTGTCACTTATCAATATAATATGTTCGCATCGTAATGATTTCAATAAATTTACTAATTATCCAATTTCTTTCCGTAAGAAACGTCTACAAATTATTAGAAAACTTTGAAATAAAAATAGGTAAAGTCATTCTGAAGCTATGGCGTGACCACAGACAAATAAAAGAGATTTTTATCTGTTCTGTGGGCGTGACCAAGGGAAACAGGGATTCAGTTTTATTTATGTACATATAGTTTAGTACTTAATATGTACTCGAGGATGTCGATGGCGTCACGGTCGAGCGGTCTTTGTAACGATCACGAAAGCTAAGCTACCAAGTGCGCGGTCTATACTTGGATGGGTGACCGAAATTGTTCAACTCTCCTCCATGCTTCACCAGGCACGTTAAGCTGGTGGTCTTGGCTGCCGTCGAAAATAGCAGTCAATAAAAGAATCATTCATGAAAAAGGTCATCCGTCACTCTCGTACAGTTGTATAATTTTCCTTTAGAAAATAATAAGGAAAGCGGTATATTCAATGAGACCCACTAACAATGTATTTTATTAATAAATACTTTCTTTGTATCGCATTGTTGTTTGAGACAAGGATAATACACAAGGCAGATTTTAGACATTATCTAAGCTTCGGCTAACCTAAAACTAGTTAGTAGTGTAAGTAGGTAGTGTAGATATACCATTCTTTCAAATCATTATGAAGCAAGTCTTGGGGAAGTAAATATTTCCACCACACTGGGGACCTTAGTTAAATAACAGCTTTTTCCATAAATATATAAACGTCAGTAATTATAAATCTATGGCCTCTTGTTACTTTCTCGTATACGTAGTATAGAGGAAGTCTTATAATCGTTAAAAATTCGACCTCGACTCTTTGACGGATTTTCACGTTTTGGACCTCCCTGAGTCCAAAAATATTTTTTTTGGAATTATGTCTGTGTATGTGTCTGTATGTCTGTGCGTTAGCACGATAACTCGAGTATGCTTTAACTTATTGCAACCAAATTCAACATGTATGTATGACATCAAAATATAAAGGTTTCTTTTAACTTTTGAGTCGTTTCCGGTATACGAGAAAGTCAAGGGGAGACCACTCCCGATTTTTTTTTCTGTATTTCTAATGTAGGTACGGTTTTGCGGGGCGCATCTAGGTAAACATTTTAAAAAGGATAGTTTATTTCATAATAATATTAATTATATACTTTTTAAGTGTAAGTAGGCACGCACGCAGAACAAAATATGGAGAATACACAAATGTTGTGGGTAGCTTACAATATATTACTTGCCGTGGGTATACAGAAAAAGTAATTATTATCTTACGTGTTTAAAACTGTGTTAGGGCATACATGTAGTACCAACATTGTGTCTTTGTGCGCACACAGTCAAGGGAGGGACAAATGGCGATCAGGAACGGTTTGTTCTCATAATATTACATTCTCAAATTGTTATATTCTCAAATAATTACAATCGCATGTTAGGAGTTCATCCCCATGATCTCCTCAGTTCATCAGAATTCCCAAGCCAACGCTAAGCTGCATTCACAGTTAAAAGAAAAAAAGTCTATATAACATGATAATATTTTATTTCATCATCATCATCAACAGCTCATATAATGTCCCCACCGAGGGGCTCGAGCCTACCCCATATTAGGGGCGATTAGGCCTTAGTCAACCACGCTGGCCAAGTGCGGGTTGGTCGACTTCACACACAACCTAAGAATTTCTTCATAGGTGTGTGCAAGTTTCCTCACGATGTTTTCCTTCACCGTAAAAGCGTCGATTAAACGTACATATGAATTCAAAATTTGAAAACACATTGGTACGTGGCGGGGATCGAACCAGTGCCTCCCGGGTGGGAGACAACGCTCGTACGCACTACGACACCGACACTACATATTTTATTTCCTCATAATTAACTATGTCTCGGAACTGTCCAACTTTAAATTTTTGCCCGTCATACTACAAATTAACCGACAATCAACCGCCAATAAATCTGACGATTCAGTTCTACCTGTACCTATAAATTTCCAACCTGAAGTACCAGGCTACCATAACTATGTAGGAGATGTTTAGTATAAGTAGGTAGGTACTATAAAATAATTCAAGTAAATCCATAGCTATATTGTCTGTGATTATCCATTGTGTAATATTTTGAGAATATAATATTCTGTGAATTTCTGTGAACAAAGGGTACCCAGTACCTACCGATAAGCGTTAGCTGGACTATGAGATGACGTTGAGTGTAACATCTGTCCTGGTTGTTGGCTTTTACTTGGTTGTTTACTGAAAGCTTGTTACATTTTGGTTTTGCTGCCCTTGTGTGTAAGCGACAGGCTGGCAATTTGTCACTATTTTCGGGTACTATATGGCCCATACCGACAGATGAGGCTTCATGTGTAACCAAATGCTATCTAATCTTCTCAATCCCTTTTGAGATTGATATGAAATGAAATAGCTCTTTATTTAAATGAACTTTGCTAAGTACTTATAAATCGTCAAAAGCCCTACCCCAATTCGGAACGAAATAATTATTAATATGATAAGATAGAGAAGAAATAGCGAAAAAACTCCACAGCTTACAATTTCGTAATGATTTCAAAACACCATTACAGGTGAATAGATATATCAATTTGAATAAATTACAATTTTAAGTGCGTAAAGTTTGGGCAGATTATGAGCGTGATAATCACGATAATAATACATAATCTGCCCAAGCTTTATATTAAAATTGTAATTTATTCAAATTGATATATCTGACCTGTAATGGTGTTTTGAAATTTCTTTACTTTCTTTTTATAAAAAGATTAAGATAATGGTTCCACTTGATGGCAAGCAGAAGTGACTTCAAATGCAAAAGTGCGAGAGATAAAACCCCTCAAAACTTAACATTTATTGCGAAATGATGTCGAGTTTTTCCACTCACTGCTATAAGTTAAGCCCTATAAAATGTTTCAAATCCAAAGAAAGTTGTCTGTAGTTCTGTACTTAGTTTCATTCACAGCCGAAGTTTTAGGCACGTTTTCGACAGGAATATAAAAGTATCTAAAAGAATGTTGAAACTCAGTTCCAAAGAATCCATCTATAATGGTGTTAGTGAGAATTTTTACGTAGGTATTTTGCTCACTTATGGCAGTACCGTATTCAGTCAGTTTCCCTTTTTCTTCTTCTCCTTTTATAAGAATGGCGATCGCGGCACAAAAAGATTACGCATTGCGCTAATATCAAGTGAAAATTTTATTAAAGTAACCGACAATTGTACAGTAGACTGAGTTTAAAATGGAGTCTCTCAACACGTGTTTTTGCAACAAGAACTCGGGAGAAACTCCCAGTTTCCCTTGGTAACGGTAGAATATTGACATATTTTGTAGAGAATATAATGTCAAAATTTTATGCCTGTCAAGCAAAAGTGAAGATAGATGCTATTTTTTCAAATAAAATAAATATTAAATGAAAAGATTTAAAAAAGACACTATAATTTTGAAAGTAAAGCTAATAATCACCATAGAAACATAAATACATCAAAAAGTCAAATACAATAAAAAAATATAAATTATTAAAAAGAGGTTTGTTCAGCAACATGCTCCCCTTTTTTGATAGGGGAACAGTCTGGGTACGGTCGTGGTACACGCGTTCTTCTCGCACCATTCTCCTCGCTCAACTGTCGCGGCTTCGTTAAAAGGCATACATGAGCCGTGGTCCCAACGTCCGGGTAGGTCCTCTCCGCCTTTGGGGCGTCCCGCTGAACGGCAGCGTCGCCGGCGGGGAGCACGACACCTCAGCAAGGTAGGAAACAGTCCTCCTTGGGCCGAGGTACAGCCGTTAGGGACGACTCATGTATCTGCAGTGGCCGCGACGTCTGGATGCATCCTCACCGCCTTTGGGGCGTCCCACTGCTGGCAGCGTCGCCGGCGGGGAGCATGAGACCTCGGCAAGGTAAGAAAATGGCCTTTGGCCGAGGCATGGACGTAATGTTCGCCCTGAGTAGTTTCTGGGTACCACCACTTCAAATCGCAATAAAATATTGGAATTCTTTCATACTTAAATACTGTGAATTCATTATCCCGATTCTGACACAACATTTTGAAAATAAAATAAATATTAAATGAAAAGATTTTAAAAAGACACTATAATTTTGAAAGTAAAGGTAATAATCACCATAGAAACATAAATACATCAAAAAGTCAAAAAGAATAAAAAAATATAAATTATTAAAAAGAGGTTTGTTCAGCAACACTATTGAAACCCAGCATCACAAGTAAAGTTAATAACTTCTATGATTTCCAAACCATCTCATTCTAATAACTTAATCGAACTATTTATGCTGCACAATTTTACTGAATTATTTTTAGTTGATCTTCAAATGCTAATAAGAAAGAAAATACAAAAAAGAGTTTTATTCACCCCATAATGATTTGGTATCTAAACGCTAAAGGCTTATCTATTTCTAAATTTTAAAAAAGGAACAATACTAATCGAATAGTCGATCGAATTGACGCCAGTGACAATTAGGTAAATATTGCATTTAGGGCAATCAGTCTTGTACCATAATATTCAGTGTAATAAACAGTTTAAAAAGCTGTTGATGATTAATTTAGTAACAAAGCGATGGATAGTACTCCTATCCGTCGCTATGATACTTAATTAATTGTTCGTCATTAAAGGTATTAACGTCACATCACGCTATCAACTTGGAAACGGATCAGATTCACCTCAACTCAAGCCGTTTAGTGTTCTTTGTATAAAACTCGATACTGCAACGAAAACTAATCAGCAATGTCATGGAATCGTCTCAGGCCGGAGCTGCTCATCCACTTTCAGTATGTGTAGTATGTTTTACCTTAATAATCGCTAGTGTACGTTCCGTCCTAATGTTACCCTAATGTTGCACGAATACTTTTAATTGCCTTCCCTTTATTTGTGTTTGAATTAGTTGATATAGAATACATAGATCTGTTTTATTTTTTATGTTATGAGAACAGAACATTATTAATACCTACATTAGTGTAGTCCGAGCTTTGACCGTAATAATGCCTCGCCAAAACATGACAAACGAAATTTGGCGTCAGACGGAAAATTGGCGCTAATTTTGTGTCAGTTATCGCGGCACGGAGTGGCAGGACTGACAAAATTAGGGCACGTTCCTAATGTTTGTAAATTATTCGACCTTATTAGCTACCTGTGCCTACATTAAT
Organism: Elophila nymphaeata; assembly: GCA_955850985.1. Taxonomy (NCBI): domain Eukaryota; kingdom Metazoa; phylum Arthropoda; class Insecta; order Lepidoptera; family Crambidae; genus Elophila; species Elophila nymphaeata. Next base: position 5,269,908 of record OY039082.1, on the reverse strand, counting down.
ACTACCTGGAAATTTAACCGCATGTGTAAGCATGTGGTTGCAGTGCTTAATAGACTAATTGGGTGTGTAAGTATAGTGAACTAGCCGCACGTCCCGGCTTCGTACGGGTAGACAATTTTATTATTCAAATAATTTTGGATACGCGTAGAGAGAATCATTCATCATTTTTATGTTTGGATAGGTTTGTATGTGTATAACAAATAAACTCAAAAACTACTGGACAGCTTTTTATCCAATTTGGTGAAAATATTGATTAGTAGTTAAGAAAGGATATACTTAGGCTACCTTTTATCTTGAAAAACAGGCTTGAGGTGGTTGAAATAACGGATGAAAGTTGGTATTCACGGTCGTCATTTGTGAAGACAAATCTACCATGAAACGTAGAATTTAGGCCGTTGATAAGAAATTAATAAATATTTTTTTGAAATTTTAACCTATGTGGGGATGAATCATCTGGGAAAGACCTATATGGTTTCTCAATATCTATATCTACTTGAACCAAATTTTATCCTAATCGTTCTAGTACTTTTTGAGTTTATTCGTTTCAAACACTGCAGCACTGCTGAAATGATTATTGATTTATGAAAGGTTTCAATAACATAACCACCGACCCTTGATAACGGTAGAATTTTGACATTTTTTGTATAGCATACCCGTCAAAATCTTTTGCCTACTAAGCAAACGTGTAGATAGATAAGTTACTGAAACCAATCATTATAGGCGTCGTGATAATTGGCATCGATCGTACTATGACGACCCTATATGGTGGCGTAGTGCGTAAGATCGTTGTCTTCCATCCGGGAGGCACCGGTTCAAACCCCGCCACGTACCAATGTGTTTTAAAATTTTGAATTCATATCGACGGTTTAAAGGTAATAGGGCATAAGCGACACTTTTGTCGAAAATGAGTTATGAATGCCATCCAACTTAAAATTTTCCGCTCTTTCGAATGCGCTTACTCCCATGGCTCTACGATGACTTTTTTGTCGCTTATGCCCAAGTAAAAAAATGCGTTTTCGAAGTGTCATTTTGGATAACCGACTGAATTTTAGGTCTTTTTTATCCTAAAGGCGTTTGTACCTCTGTAAAAATGACATAGTTTTTGTTTATAGTCGGTAATGTCTTTTTACTTCTTATTAGAGTAAAGATTTCAGACGCTTATAGCTCTTTACCTTTAGCGCCTGTTATGAAAACTGGAGCTAATGCCTCTTTACCTTTGTTGTTGAATTCATCGAGCGTCGGTTATACCATACTACCCTTTACAAGTATACAATATAGTTGGCGCTTATGCCCAATTACTGAAATCTTAATTTACAGTGAACTGTCGCTTATACCTTATTACTGTTTATTATTTTTATACAACTTTGTCGCTCATACGCAATTACTTAAATCAAATCTGATATTCAAATGTCGGTTATATCGTACTACCATTTACAATTTTAATTAGACTCCGTCGCTTATACAATATTACTCTACAATCATTATCTATTATTTGATGCTTATGCCAATATTTATCACTTCGTTGTACTCAAGTAGGCATCGCACGAGTCGCTTGTTCCAAAATCATTCAGCCACGGACAGTGACGTTATGTTTGTAACAATGATACCTAATTACTTCATACGAAAGTTGATACTAAGAAAGAACCCATTATGTTACTTCATTAAGTTCCTACTTTATTTTTGTTGCACTAAGTTAATACAAATAGGTACAAACTAAGTGAAATCTTGTTTTGGCTATACCTAACTGTAATATTTTCCAATAAATAGTAAAAAACCTATTTTTGTTTCATTAAATTACATCAAGTATTTGATGTGATTGTGAGCATGATACACAATATATCTACTGAAAAGTACCTTCCTAATGTCTGAAGCCTAGCTAGCTACCAAATGGACCTTTCTCTGACGATTTTATCATCATCATCATCATTTCAGGCGAAAGACATCCACTGTTGGACATAGGCCTCCCCCAAGGTTCTCCAACCTGATCAGTTCTGCGCTGTCCTCATCCAGCGGCTTCTCGCGACCTTTACCAAATCGTCATTCCACCTTGTGGGGAGCCTTTTTTTTGTTGACGGGGAGGTCAAATGCATTTACGTATCGTCCCTGCGGGGTGGTGCCAACCGCAGGGGATGTGGGACTCGAGGTAAAGGCGTTCCCCTCATACCCCTAACATCCTCCCCGGCCTGACCTTCAGTGCGCTATTACCCGCCATCGTCCCGCACCCGGAGGTCTCGCGGCGGTCGTGGCCCAGAAAAGGGCCGTCCGGAACTAGCCGTAGTAGGAAAACAAAAACAACTCGACGATGGCATGTGATTTCGAATGCCAAGAGGACACACTTAACATCAAAAGCCACGAACCCGCCGAGAAAGTTTCCCTACCACGTTACTAGGGTCCGCCACGAGGTGGCTTCTGGACGTGGACCTCACCTTGTGGGGGGGCTACCAACGTTGCTTCTTCCGGTACGCATTACGTATGTCATCACTGGAACACTCATGTATTGAAGACTTTCGTCTTAAGCCACTGTGGTAGATGGGCCGAGAATATGCCACATAGCTATCCCGAACGCTGCCCAGCCGAGTTAAATTCGTCGATTGACCTCTTTCTTAAAAGTTGGATTTACCAAGTTGGAATGTTTATCCCAGGTGAACACAATGGTCGACAACTTCCAATGTAGAGCTTCTAACCTGTACAGGAGTGGGAGTTTAACATGATTTTCGTCTTGTCCGTGTTCATTTAAAGATCCACTTGCTGGGAAATTCTACAGAGATTTATCCTCAAGCATTGTCCCCAAGCCTTCCAAGGTCTCAGGGATGACAACGATATCATCTGAAAAGCGAAAGTGGGTTATATACTCGCCATTTATATTGATGCCAAGTCCTCTCCAGTCCATAAGCTTAAGCGCGTCCTCCAACGTAGCTGTGAAAAGTTTCACCCTGTCTCACATCACGCTGGAGCTGTATGGGTTTTGAGTTCTGAAGGCGGACTGACATAGTGGCGTTTTCGTACAGTGACCGCAACACTTGGGTGTATCGATAGTCTATTTGGCATCTCTGGAGTGACTAGAGCACGGCCAATGTCTCGACAGAATCGAAGGCTTTCTCATAGTCCACAAACGCTAAGCATAATGGCAGATGTACTCTACGGTCTTATAAATGGTTATACATGCCGCAGCGTATGTATGTGGTCTATGGTACTAAAGCCTTATCGGAATCTGGTTTGTTATAACTCTTGAAAACAGCTTATAAACATGACTCAGGAGCGTGATGGGTCTATAGTTCTACAAATGGATCCTATCGTCCTTTTTGAAGAAAAGTCTCACCACGCCTCTGTGCCATGCCTTTGGTGTTTTAACCTCGAGTATAACAGAGTTAAATAACTTCTGAAGACCTTTCTGGACCTTTCGTCCACCTGCTTTCAGAAGCTGCGCTGTAACTCCGTCCTCCTTGTAACACCCGGCGCCTTGTTGTTCTTGAGCTGTTTGGAAGCTACACTAATCTCGTATAGGCTGACTTCCGGGGGATATCATCGATATAGTGTCGGGTCAACTTGGCTGTTGGATGGGGGTGCGTGATGTGCCATAAAATTGTTCATATAAGTTTTCAATCTCGGCTAAAAGCTCAGGCCGCGATGTAATGATTGTGCCATCCTCCGTCTTTAGCTTCGTCAGCAAGCTCTCTCCAAGCGACAGATCTCTAGCGAACACTTTGGAGCCTTTGCTCCGCTCTATGGTCTCTTCAATACGTTTTGTATTTTATCGGCGTATGTCGCGAGTTAGGCCCAAGTGCCTCTTTACCGAGCTGCCGACGCTCACGAATGTCTTCAGAGGACTGCAGAACCATCCATGTCTTTGCTCCATAAGCTTTAACGTGGGCACTGAGATTTTCTTCGTTCTATTGTTACGGCTGGGTTTGAAGAACGTTGAACCCACCGTACGGACAGCTTCCACGAATCTGTCGTCGTATATGTCCACATCTATGCAGTCCTCCAGGCAATCGAAGCAATTTTGCAGCTCGAGTTGAAAGTTTTCGGGGTGTTGGATCTGGATGGCTTCAGAGCGATGCGTACTGTTATATATATTTAATGTATATAAAATAGCTAGACAAACACCCCATCAGCAATTATGGGCTATGCCCTCATGTGCATCGAAAGTCACCTCAGTTCGACTCCATCCGCGCTCGGCGACACTTGCCCTTAACTAATTAATTAATTAAATATTGTAATTTCTAGCAATTAAAGTGATCTTTTTTAAAAAGTGACTTTCAACAAATCCCATAACAGTACGATGCGTAGACGTCATCAGTCGACATCGTTCGGATTTTACGTGTAGATTCAATGCGCCTCTTACCAATCAGTGATCGCTCCCTGTGTTAAACTAATTGATCACAGTCTCAATATCCGAGTCTTAGTCGGGATGACGAAGTCAATCTCATTTTTTGTTGCCCTAAACGGACTTTCCCAGGTCGAAAAGAAAGAAGGAGTTCATCATATAGAGTCGCTCCCTCTCCATATATTCGGCTTGCATTTGACAACGGTAGTTCCAGATTCTAGTTCAAAACACTTTCGACTCATCATCGCCACGTTTGCCTACCCTTGCGTTAAAGTCACCTATGACAAACAATATAGTGGGTCCTGGAAGCATGTACTGCACGAGAAATATCCTTATACATTACTTCCACTTCCTCATCGGAGTGCGTTGAGGTCGAGGCGTATACCTGTATGATCTTCAACGAATACCGTTTGGTGATTCTGAGTATAAGGTACGCCACCCTCTTCGACACACTTCCAGTCTGTGCAATGTTGTTCACGAGAGATTTGTGAACAATGAATCCGACACCACCTTTTGATAGATTTTCGCCCTCCCGGAAATAGAGCAGGTTGCCGGATTTAAGGATCACCGTGTCCTCGCCCTGTCTTCGGACTTCAGATAATCGCATTATACTCCAGCTAATGCTGCTTAATGTTTCCTCCAGTTCTAGCAGCTTGTCCTCGGTCCAGTTTGCGTGTGTTGTAGGTGACCAGGGCCAAAGTCATTCGACGGGAGTTCGCCGGCGTCCGGGGATTCTTCGCACCCCTAGTCCCGACGCCTCGCCGATGTCTGTCACCGCCGGCACGGTCTCCGGTACCGCCGAGCACTTGGGGCCTCCAGTTTTGGTGATAAATCATGGGGGGGGGGGAGGGGGCTTCTCCCACCACGCTGCCCCAGGGCGGGTTGGTGGGGAGCGCCAGAACCTCGTCTGTTATTTGCAGGGTGTACATAGCGCAGGTGCGCTACAACCCTTTTCGATTTCTATTAAGCTAATATAACGTATTATACATAAAATCAGAAAAAAATAGTCAATTTGTTTTTGTATAGGTAACATAATAATGAAATTACTTAGATCTTATTTTAATAGAGAATCATGTCGGTTGTGTATCTAGTATTATAGGAAGTGACGTTTAATCCATGTTACCATTTACTTAGATAATGCCGTATGTTGGATATCCTCGTTTTCTCCTTGGTATTATGAATCTTTATGTGTGTTGTACCACATTACCATTTTTTCCACCCGCTTAAGCTGTTGTTTATGTCTTACATCCTCACGATGTTTTTGCTAATCACTGCTTCTTAAGCTCCATTACCATTTAGCATAATAATATGAATTGTCGTTTGTCCCATTTTACCGATTTAACTTACTCTACAGTCAGGTCGCTTATGCCCTATTACCTTTTTGCATGAGAATATCGAATGTAGCTTAGTCTTCTTTACTCTTAGTTTCCTTCCCTGTAGATGTAACTTATGCCCAATTACCTCTTTTGCAAAATAAGATAAATTGATCTAAGCGACATTAAAACCCATAAAACAAAGTCAAATCAAATAAATATAAATGTCAAAAGATGCTTTTATTTTTTTTTATTCAAGAGCTGTTTGAATTTTCACCCTATGACTATAAACAAAAAAGTTATGTTAATTTTTCAGAAATTTGAAACTTTAAACTGCTCTCCTGAACAATTTGGTTTTTGTCGCTTATGCCCTATTACCTTTTAACCGTCGATATGTACGTTTAATCGACGCTTGTACGGTGAAGGAAAACATCGTGAGGAAACTGCACATACCAATTAAGAAATTCTTAGGTTGCGTGTGAAGTCGACCAACCCGCACTTGGCCAGCATGCTTGACTTAGACCTAATCACCCCTAATGTGGGGTAGGCTCGAGCCTATCGGTGGGGACATTATATGAGCTGTTGATGATGGACCTCTATAACGAGCATGGCGATACTGCTCTGTAGCGCCAGTGATGTGCCCTGAAGAGAGCTAAAGGAGCAATGCCTTTACCTCTGTACTGAGTTTTCTTGGCTTCGAAGTCGACCAAATTCAAGTTAATTAGGCGTTAAGAAACGCCCCCACCTTGTTCAGGAAATCGAGTTTCCAAGAAGCTGTTTTATTTTTGTTAGTAGACCCAGTTATGATCAAACTTTAAAAGGCTTTATCACAGGAAACTAATACGGAATACGGAACTATATTCAGAGAGTCATCACAAAGTTTTGTCATAAGACTTTGTTTGTTTTAATTTAATGAACAAACGTGGCTAAGACAGATATTGTTGTTGGAATATCAGCCTTATGAGTTTCTATATTTATGATGAATGTTTCTAAAATAGTACTCACCAGATGGCAGCAACGTGAAGTTTTATTTGTATATTTGAATAACATTAATTTATTTTTTTTGCGTTTGTGATGTGGAAATTTAATGTGTTGTAACAAGTAGCCAAAATACGTTGTCTAAGTAATGTCGTCTAGTTTCTAAAACCCTCATTGTCAATTTTTTTGGAGGAGTGACAGCGATTGCCTCTAAAAGCTTCAACCTGGAATCTCTAACTCCTTATTTGTTCCCACTATGTGGGTAGTTCTATGTCTAGAAGTCGGACTTATCTACGTCTTAAGACAAGTCTTTAATTCGTGTGTGTTGCCAGTGATGACCTATGGAACCGAAACGTGGCCGCTTACAATGGGCCTCATAAAGGCTCAAGGTCACCCAAAGGGCAATGAAGAGGGCTATGCTCGGAGTTTCTCTGTGTGATCATAACAGAAATGATGAGATCCGCAGGAGAACCAAGGTCACCGACATAGCCCAAAAAATTCCGAACCCTGAGTGGCAATGGACAGGGCACATTACGAGGACAACTGACGGCCTTTGGGGCGGAAAGGTCCTCGAGTGGCGACGACGTACCGGGAAACGCAGCGTTATAAGCCCCCCACAAAGTGGACTAGTGCTGACAAGTAAAGGTCGCGGGAAGCCGCTGGATGCGGGCAGCGCAGGACCGACCGGTTTGGAGATCCTTGGGGGAGGCCTATGTCCAACAGTGGGCGTCTCTCGGCTGAAATGATGATGATGATGATATACGCAATGATAAATTGTAGTTAGATACCTACGTTATACGCTTACAAAACGTGCAAAAAATATGTTCCGAAATGCTGTGGCAACACACGTGTATACTTCTATCAATTAACTTGCATTGGCAAAAATTGAAAAGGGATGGCATAATCAGTACAATAGGAACAAAAAAGACAGCTAGCGTTCTCAAGGAGCTCCTTGTAGCGTTCTTCATTTCGTTCGTGTCCTTATCATTCAAGTACCGGACGTATATTTTTTGTCCTTTTCTTGGTTGTGACTTTGAACATGGCGTCATATATTTGTATAAAACCAAATTAAATAATAATTTCGGCTCACTTACTTATGATACATGACTACATGAGCTTTATTTATTTTGCTGGCATAATTAGTGCATTTTCGCATGTCACAAGATGACATTTTGTTGCACAAACACGGTTGGAGGGAACTGGAAGGCACACGCGAATGGTCTACTGTTGCAAGAGCGACTAAGGCCCACAGGCAACACTTGTTGTCTATTATGAACTACCATTACGACGCGCTCCTGAAGTATGTACCTTTTTTTATATTAAAATATAATTGGATTAACTTAAAAACTACTATTTCTACTTTCGAACGGATTGTAAATACCCTTGCTTAAATAGTTCTGTATAGCAAGTTAAGTTATCCTTCCATCCTTAGGCCTTATCGTCACTTACCATCAAGTGATCTAAATGCCAAGAGTTTATTGTTACTACAAAAAATGGAATTGTAAAAATGACAGGATTTGTGTATTTAATATAATTATTATTTTAATATAATTATTAAATATAATTCCCTTTAATGATGGTGCAGCGGAGTTCCTCCCGAGTTCTTTTTGCAAAAACACGCGTTGAGAGACTCAATTTTAAACTCAAGCTAGGTACCGTACAATTGTTGGTTACTTATACATTTTCGTAGTTTCTTAGTACATTTACGCGTAACATTTCGCGATCGCCATTACATTAAAATAAGAAGAAGAAGATTGTGCGGCATATAGAAATAGGTTTCCGAATTATTTGGAAAGTTATTTCTATGCCAAACTTTTGCTTAGTTCGCGAATGGTAGCCGTAGTTGGCCTTAGTTATAATTGTAAATAAACTTAAAATCTACTCTATTGTTATTAGACAAAACTTTACTGTCGTTTATTACAATAACTAAGCATATTGTAAGCAAAACTTGTCCAACACAAATTTACTTTAGGCGCAGTTTGAATCACCAAAGAAATTGAAATAGTTCGTTAAAGAGCTCGGAGCGATGCTTAACTTAATAAACTCAATCAATTCAGTAAGTTGAACACACAAAACTCAGCTAAATGTTTACTGTTATAGAGATGAAAATAACAACTAATAACAATAAACCAATAAATTTTGTTTGTTTGTGCATCTGTGTCTAGCCAAATATTTTAATTGTTCTGTAGGTTTGCGTAACCATGCCCATAAGATTAGACTAACTTAGAAAAATATTGGGAGTGGTATCCCCTTGACCTTCTCGTATACCGGAAACGACTCAAAAATTGATAAAAACCTTATATTTTGATGCATGTTAAATTTTGGTCACTCATCCGAGTAAAGACCGCGGACTTGGTTGCTTAACTTTCGTGATCGACGACTCAAAAGTTGATAGAATGTTTATATATGCATGTTAAATTTGGTTGCAATAACTTAAAGCATACTAGAGTTATCGTGCTAACGCACAGACACACACACACAGACATAATTCCAAAAACGGTATTTTTAGACTCAGGGACTCCTCAGGGAGGTCCAAAACTTGTCAATCCGTCAAAATATTGAGGTAGAATTTTTTGACGATGACAAGACTTCCTCTATACTACGTTTACGAGAAAGTAAAAAATAGACTAACTAAATGATTTTTTATGAAATTCAGAAACGAAAGAACTACAAAAGAAACGATATCAATTTGTCTCTTCTAGTTTCATAATCATTGTGCATTTTTCCATCATCACGTTTCAAAATTCAAATTCCAACTCATTATGTAGTGGTGCCTAACATTACACGTTACAAAATGTAAATTCTTGCGAGTTTCAAGCACAAATAATATACGTAACTTTAATCTCTGTAGGATTGCCAAGCTTGTAATAGAACAAAGCCCTTTAGTAATTACTACACGAGAGCCACAAGGGACACTGACATGACGTAAGGATGAGAAGGATATAATGTTATCATAGCATAATTTAAAAGTATTTATCATGGCTATATTATTTATGCCTGTACGTAGCTAAGCTCGCTAACGAAATCAAATATAAACCCCATAAAGAGCACGGTGCTTGCGTTTGGACTGTTTTGACACGTTCTGAGATTAAATGTTCGTGAGATAAAACGACTATGAGTTACTTAAGAGAGTTACTTATAATACCTATATAAAAACAAATTTCTTCCTTACAAATTGTCCGAAAACCGATTAGAACTTTTAGAGGTATCGTCAGCAAATAACATTAAAATTAAATGTCGTATAGAAAATAAGCGTACTCACTGAATGTTGTTATTTTTTTTTGTAAATTTATTTCTTTTTATCATTTTTTTGTCATCAATATTTTTATCTCATTAATATAGGTAAGTAAACAGTGCTGACATTGTTATTTGCATGTAGTATCCGCAATTATTTTTACATTTCAGTTTTAAGCAGTCGATTGTATTTAGAAGCATGTAAAGAATGATACAAGTGTTAATGGATCAATAAACAAAAAAACAAGTTTTGTAGTTTTAAACCTTCAACTGCTCTTAAATGGTTTAAAAATGGACACTAAGTACGAAGTCTAGAAATAAAGGTTAGATCTATTAGTGGTATCGTCTAGCAAATCACATTAAATTCGAAATGTCATAAATATAAAATAAACGAAATCGTTTATACAAGCTTAATTTTAACTTAAAATGATTGGTCGCACACATAGGACTAGTGCGTCGAGGGCTGGCATTATGTATAAATCAAGTGTTTTTACAAGCTACAAAGAAATGAATTAATCCTTATATATAGGTACTTTGCTGTCTTTTAACACGTAGGTACTAAAGAACTGTAATTTCCTAAAAGCAGAAGCAGTTACAACAACCATATTTGTATTACGCACTAAAAGGGTACTAAGAGTTCTTATACTGTATAAAGTAAGTAGCGTATAAAAAGCGACATTTTTAATATTCGAAAAGAAATATCCTATCTTATCCTATCAGCCTTCATGATTCGACCCATTGCTGGGACACAAGGCCTCTCCTTGTCACCAAGCAGTTCGCTGTGTTTCGGATTGAAGGGAATGGTAGCCAGTGTAATTACTGGGCATAGAACGCATATCATCTTAGTCCTCAGGATGGCAAGGCACTTGCAGTGTTAAGTGATTTACCCTTAACATTGCAAGTGTCTATAGACGACGGTAACCAATTAACACCAGGGCCAGCAGGCTTGTTTGCCATCTCGTAGTATAAAAAAATCTAAACGCGTTCACGAGATGATGTTCTTTTTTATATATTTTTAATATTAACAACCTGGCACCTTTTTGACATACTTTTAAATTTATATATACAATATATATTATTTAAATAGGTGTAATTGTTTTAAGGGGGTAAGAGTACAGCCCATGGGATGTTCAAAAATGTGTGGAACACCTGGTCGAAATCTACTGGTTTCGGAAATACACGATACTTTAACTTTTTTAGGAAAATTAACAAAATTCAAGAGAAACCCTTAAAAATAAAAATAAATACTGGATGCATGGATTTTATTTTTATTTTATCTGATTGCTGGATAAATTATCCATAAAATAAAAACATCAAATGTTACGAATCAGCTAAAATTTTAGAGTTATGAGAGCTAAAACTAGTAACAATAAAAAAAAAATTGCTTTATCGAAATTTCAATTGATTTTAGTGAAAAATATCCACTCCGAACTGGTCGTACAAACGATGTCATTAAATTTCTTGTTTCCTTAGCTTTCTAAAAAGGTATAATAAGTGTACAAAATTTTAAGATACCGCCCAACAAACTCAGTTATTGCCGAGTAGGTAATACGTAAACTGCACATTAATAACTATAATAACATTATTAGCACTTTACCATACTACCCTGCTAAGGTTTTTTCTTTAAGTGTCATTAATTTACCTCGTAAGACGTCTCATTGATTTGCTTTAGTGGACTTTATGAATGCATTGTGTATTGTTGCCCATTTGGTTCTCCAAGCAAGTAAGGATGACTATGGTTAATTTTACTAAGAGTAGTATGAAAAAAATATCTAATGTAGATGAAATAATACTCATACTGATACAAAATAATAAGATTTAATAAGAAAAAACACAAGTTATCTTTACAATTAAAATACTCAAGTTATTTACATAAAGAAATAACAAAAACACAGTAGGAAAAACACGTTTTATAACACTTGATTTAATAAAAACACCTTATTATTTTAAATCTTGCTCAAATTGACCTCCTTGGTTCCCAATATACACGCCCGTAGTTTTCTAAAATTGGACCTAGTAACAACTCCCGTAAGATCTTGCTGTATTTGATTAGCAGCTGCTATGATTCTAGCTTTCAATTCTTCAACATTATTGACGGGAGTTGTATACACTAATGTCTTCATGTGACCCCATAGGTAATAATCACAGGGGGTCAAATCTGGACACCTCGCTGGCCACGGCGTCGGGCCTCCTCTGCCAATCCAACGAAGTGGAAACGTTTCATCCAGCCATTGTCTAACACTAGCCCGGTAATGGGCTGGGCAGCCATCGTGCTGGAAGATCATTTCTTCCCGGTTAGTTAGTGGAAAATCTTCCCGAACAGGAACATCTTCGAGAAGGTTGAATAAATGGTTTCGAAGAAAATCCTCGTAAGCTTCGCCATTTAAGTTGTTTGGTAAGAAATATGGCCCCACCAAGTATCTGTCAATAACGCCCATCCATACGTTTACAGAGAATCTTCTTTGATGAGCTCCTTCCTTGGACTTTCTTGGATTTTCTCCCCGTGTAGTCCAGTAGTGGAGATTGTGATAATTCGTTATGCCGTCTCGGTCAAACTTGGACTCATCCGTCCATAAGATTTTACTTAAAAACATTGCGTCTTCAGCGTCCATATGCTGCATGAAGCGACAGAAATCTACTCGTCTTGCAGGGTCTCCCTCCTCTAGCGCTTGAACAGGTGTGTAGTGGTATGGGTACTGTCGCGCTGCATGTAAAGTAAACCATACTTTGCATTGAGATAATCCCATTTGCCTGGCTACTATGCGTGTAGATGTGGTGGGATCTCTCGTAAAACGATCCAGTATTTCTTCTTCGTGCTCTGCATCCACCTGACGCGGTCTACCAGCATCGTGACGCCGCTCATGAACACTTCCACTTTCTCTAAGCCGTTGAAACGCCGCAGAAAAGACACGTACACTAGGTGCGCGACGATTTGGGAATCGGTGTATGTACTCCCTTCTGGCCGCTGCAGCATTACCGTCACAGAATCCGTACACAAACACAATGTCTGCGTACTCTTCGCTACTGTAGCTTGCCATTGAAATAAAGCAAAGAGAACAGATGGATGAAATAACTAGTACGAATAATAGGTACGTCCGGCACGCGTAAGTATCTAAGTAGTACAAGACAGAGGTCGCGCTACTTGGGGCCCAAGCGCAAGGCAACGGCCAACCGTCAACAATTGCTATCTCACTCACACACGTTGTGCTATTTATCGATTCTCTCACTCTCGCATAGTGAAACCGTGAGAAAGGTTTTAAGAATTCCAGGTATCGGCTCGGCTTGCAATACATCAACAATAGGGATCATAACTACCTGCTCGGGACTAACTGAGTATGTTGGGCGCTATCTGAGAATTTTGTACACTTATTATACCTTTTTAGAAAGCTAAGGAAACAAGAAATTTAATGACATCGTTTGTACGACCAGTTCGGAGTGGATATTTTTCACTAAAATCAATTGAAATTTCGATAAAGCAAATTTTTTTTTATTGTTACAAGTTTTAGCTCTCATAACTCTAAAATTTTAGCTGATTCATAACATTTGATGTTTTTATTTTATGGATAATTTATCCAGCAATCAGATAAAATAAAAATAAAATCCATGCATCCAGTATTTATTTTTATTTTTAAGGGTTTCTCTTGAATTTTGTTAATTTTCCTAAAAAAGTTAAAGTATCGTGTATTTCCGAAACCAGTAGATTTCGACCAGGTGTTCCACACATTTTTGAACATCCCATGGGCTGTACTCTTACCCCCTTAAAACAATTACACCTATTTAAAGTCACCTGTATTACTTATATTTTTGTATGTCAGTTTGTACGTCACTCATTCTCTTCTCTCGTGTCATGTCTCTCATAATAATTACTTGTAGCATACTTCTTCTGTGTTTTCTCTTCGCTAATTACTAATAGATAAACGTATTATATCCCTAGTACAAGTTCTTAATAATAATCAGAGGTCGGAATTAGGTAGAGTTATTTATGTACTTACACTGTTTTCATACAGGGAAATAATAAAGTAAATATGCCTCAAAAAATTAATATGAAAATTTTTCATTCTCATTTTCATTTTTTCACACAATTTAAATCACAACACACGCGACTTTAACAAATTTACATCAACGAAGTATGTCCGAAGTTGCAAAATTACAATTTTGCAAATTTTCTATGCAAGAGTGTTAATAACTCTACCTAATTCCGAACTCTGATAATAATATATCCACACTCACAATTTAATTATCTAGAACAAAATAAGTGTGATTAAGAACTTTTTTATGAATAATTTTAACGGAAAATATACATGTTTATAAAAAACTATTTAAACAGTCATGTCTTGACACTACCAGGATTCGAACACGTATCGCCCGAGCCTCACTGACCACTTCACCACGACTGCGCCGAATAATCATAATTTAAGTCCTAATGATCCTTGATTTAGGATAGATAATTGGTGTAAGTTTAGTACCTAATTATTTTCCCTGTATTTTGTGTAATTTGCGTACACTGTTTGTTTTTTAAATAAATAAATAAAAATGCTTCTAGACCTTGTAAGTACTATCAGCCTGTTAGTGGTACACGATAATATCGATAACATCAGCTGTAATAGAACAGTTTCCACTTACCTTTATCAATATAATTTAATATTCAGGTCAGCAGATAAAAGCAACGAGTTGAACCATCGCAGTAATCTGTGTAATAAACGAAAACATTAAAGCCATCCGGCTCGGAGGACCAAGTTGAAGAGGACAATAATCTTGAATATTTATAGCTTAGCAAGTTATTGGAATAGGGTGTGGGTTGCCACTGCGGAAATTGAGTGGTATTGTCAACGCCTATTGTTTATGGTAACCTTTTATCAGGTAGACTGTTATACTTTAATCGTTTTAGTTCCTACTTAACTTGGTTTCTTTGCTAATTAATAATTCTTAATAAATTACCTATACGTTGACGTATTCAAGTGTAGTGTTGTCTCCCTAATTGGGGTTCCAAGCACGGACTTCAAAGCTTGGAGTTCAAAGCTCGGAGTTCGACGCAGAGGATCGACGCGCACAGTATAGCGTTTGGTCAACCTACCCCCTACCGACGTCGCGTGGAACCTACGGTGCAGTACACACTCCATCGGCAAGACCTGCTTCCCATACGCAGCCTCACGAGACGTTCTTCTCATCGTGCGTGTGTTGGCTGGACGGTCCACATAATTAAGGGTAGTACCGATCTGCGGTAGTGCAAATTAAGCGGGCATAACTCCCACGACCCTAATTTTTTAAATATATTTTCATTGTTGATGAGTGGGGCGTTTTATTTAATAAATCGTGCCCCCAGTGTCACACATTATAACTTTATCATTTACGTTACATTACCGGTTTTTAAATTCAACGAGCTATGGCTTACCGGTATTTTTTCTGCATGAAATGAAAAATGTTATAAGATTCAAGTTTTAGGGCAACACTCATTTCTAATGTTTCAAATACGTAAAATTGGGAGCAATCGAAACAAATTTCCTATACGTTTTGCTTTCGTGCATGAATTTAAGATTCACTTCGAATGATTTAAAAATGCGTCTCCAGGTCGAACAGTCATTAGCTAAACCTTTTACCAAAAGTTTCTCGAGGCGATAATTGATGTTGTGGCGTATTATATTATCTACTAATATATTTTCCGCCGCTTTCATTGGAGCGTCGGCCTTAAGGCTTCGTTTACGCAGCATCACTTAACAGCGGGGAGCTGAGTACGGAGAGTGACGAGATGTCATCACGAGGCTGCTGGGATTGAAGTAAAAGCATGTTCATTACGCTAATATAAAATTTTATGAGCTGGCAGGTTTTATGAAAGTATTCGTATATTGAAGACCCTATTAATAATGACTGGAACATTTTCTGTTACATTTTGGCTCTTCTTATTTATTATCTTTTATTACAGCTGTCAAATAAACAAATAACATAATTTAAACTTTACCGCTGGCGTTTGTTCGCCTCTGACTTGACTTTTTTACGACTGCTAATTTTCGAGAGGGGCCACCTTAACGTACCTTCCGATGCATGGAGGAAAAATGAGTTGAAACATTTTGGTCACTACTCTAAGCATTAAACGTGTAGGTACTGAATAGCTTAACTTCTGCAATCAATCACAATAAAAAACCTAACTATCCATCGGACTATTTCTAAGATGCCTATTTAGCCCACCCTCACACTCAGCTTGCCCCGGTTGAACTTCAGTATTTCTTCAGTAAGCTTAAATTAATTTGCCATAGAAATAAAAACTGTTAATTGATACTATCAATATTATCAAAGCTCGGATTTTATCCGGCTTAAGTTTTATGGACAAATATTAACAATACCTGGTACAATACTATATTCTTGGAAAAATATTTGGTATGTCAAAAAACTAATTTACTCTCGAGTTAAGTACAGTGGTAAACCATTTCTGTAATCTGCTATTTATTAATGATTCCATCAATTGTGCCGCCAAGAAATTGACTGATAAATTTATTTAGCTTTCTTATTTAATTTTAAGAAAAATAAATTCTGGTCTGTAGTCGCATGAACCAATATCGGTCCCGTTATTTTTATTCCGTTCACGAAATTGTTTTTCTTACGTGATTTCCTATATTTCCTCCGGAAAATTGGTGGCGTAAATTCAATTTTCTTATTCGTCTCATTACACAGACGCACCCTCGTCGATATTTTGTATTAAGACATAATAATAATAATAAAATTGCAGAAAATTTGGGAGAATGGAAACATCAGGGAACTTTAGGTATTAGAGAAGAGTATTTACCGCGTTTTCTTATTGCCTGGGTTTAAATATTTCAACCCTGGAAACATAAGCCAGCCAGCCAACGTGGATGACTAAGGCCTAATCGCCCCTAATGTGGGGTAGGCTCGAGCCTCTCGGTGGGGACATTATATGGGCTGTTGATGATGATAATGAATTGGTGTGAGCGTAGAAATATAATATTATTGTACATATCTTATATTTACTAAATGTTGCGTTTTGCCATGTAATGAAATCCTATTAATAAGTTAGGTTATGTTACATTGTTGAACATAAGGTAGCGGTGCAACCGAAGTAGTGCGATGTGAGACTTTTTTCTTTACCACCCGTGGTAAATACAAAATTTTATTTCACCCCATGACCAGAAAGTGTAATTTTCCATACGCGTAACGTGTCGTGATTTCTGGTCAGGTTTGTAGCTTAAGACGTATGTTTAAAGTAGTGTAAAAATTAAAGCAAGAAAAGATAATCTACCGATTTTGTAATAACAAAGCCGATAATTACCTTCGCTGTCAGCGCGCGCTTTGCAGAAGCTTATAATGTACTGAACTTTAATGGCGTGGAAATTTTGTGGTCACAGTGATTAATTAGGTCCGCGAACAAAGCAGTCGACTGTGTGAGATAAATTACCATTTTAAATCGAATTAAAACTACCTTAACATTTTGACAAAGTTTTCTACTAGATTACTGTAAGAAACTAATGTGATTGCATCCATTAAGGTGATGGCTGTTTAAGAGGACATTATAATCCATTAAGTTGGGCTTTAATTCCAGACCAAAAACACTCTAAAAAGCTTTCAGTAAAAAATGTAGGTAATCTAAAACTTGCTATGGAGCAAAAGAAACTCTTTCACTTTAACAAAATTGTTAATGACATTTACAAAGCAATTAGGTCTATCTCTTATTTTTTCCACGCTCTTACTAATTAAGTGTCATTAAGAATTTGTGTTATGGCTGCTAGATAAAGGACAAGTACACATAATATAATAAAACTACCACTCCGCCCGCGACTTCTGCCGCGTTTATGTCGTTTATTGCGCCAAAAAGTATCATATGTCCTACGTCTTGAAATATTTCGATACCAAACGTCAAAATCGGTTTAGTATCTTTGTAGCCTATTCAATGCAAATAAACAAACAAATAAACAATTAAATCTTTCCTCCCTATAATGTTTCTACAATTGCAAATTTCGGCTCAAATACCGTAAGGTATACTAAATAAGTGCCGCGGTAAATTAGATAGTAAATTAACTTATCCACTCGAAAAGGTTGTGTTAGTATATTTGAGCGTTAATTTAATAATGTGCTAATCCTTAAATTATAGGCTGTATCAAAATTGATAGTATTAGGCTTACCCTTCTCAATGTCGGTATTCGTCGAGAATAATGTGGGCAGACGTTCCTTTATTTTGCAAAGGACGAAATATTACGAGATTTTATGAGTATTTGGTTATACTGAAGATGAGAAATATATGTTACTATTGTACTGTCCTAATGTCATGAGTAATAATATCACATTTGACAGATCATGGCTCTATTGCGTATTTAATAAAGGCGCTGAACGGTCAATAGTAGGTACATTATTAACTCTTCGCCACTGTGATGCCGCAGAGTAGAATAGCATCACCCCATATCCTCTAATGGGTGTCGTAGAAGGTGACTAATGGATCAGCGAAGGGGTATTGACCACCTTATACTCCGTCTACCAAACCGTATTCGGCAAGCGTCACGGACCATACTGCCTAAAGCTCCTTCGAAGTCCCTCCATTATGCTCTATAGTTCTTTTTCTGTTTGTGAAATAAAGTATAATTTGTATTTGGTACAACAAGCGAGCGCCTATACCCAAGATAACATACCATAAAGTGTAATAAAAAAATCGGAAGTGGTCTCCCCTTGACTTTCTCGTATACCGGAAACGACTCAAAGGTTAATAAAAACCTTATATTTTGATGTCATACATGCGTGTTAAATTTTGGTCACCCATCCAAGTACCGACCGCGGACTTGGTTGCTTAACTTTCGTGATCGACGGCTCAAAATTTGATAGAAATCTTATATTTTGATCTCACACACGTATGTTAAATTTGGTTGCAATAAGTTAAAGCATGCTCGAGTAATCGTGCTAACGCACAGACACACAGACATAATTCCAAAAAAAATATTTTTGAAGTAAAACTTCTTTAGGCGCGACTAGGGGGTAACTCAGATTTTTCTAACGGAAGTAACGCTCAGTATTCTATAGTCTGTGTAGTTTCCGCTATTTAAAAGTAGTAATTTCGATTGGTCGTAAGTATCTGTCATATTTTATTTTTGCACTCAGGGAGGTCCAAAACGTGTAAATCCGTCAAAATCTCGAGGTCGAATTTTTTACGATTACAAGACTTCCTCTATACTTCTAGAGAAAGTAAAAATGTAAAAATGATTTTGAAATTTCCCACACATTTTGTTTTACTTCCGTACCTACGCAGAGAGAATGTGCATTATACTTTACGCTGTTATAGTTTTGTGAACATATTGGAAATAATCAAGTAAAAAAGTTACATAGACAAAACCCTCTTAAAAACTTGATGGATGAGTCTAAATCATCTTACCAATGATCTGAGAGCGGCTAAGTAATGTGATTGCGCCATTTCTAAAATAGGTTTACGGGCAATTAAACAAGCTTCCTTAATGCTTTCGCTCGTTCTAGCTTTATGTCTCATGAAGAGCTTCATTTTATAACGGATATAATCTAGAATGCTACCAGGAGTACAGTTGCATTATATAATATACTAGCAGTCCCGGCCACGCGCTGCTGTGGACATTTCATACTGATGTCCTATAACATTGAATTTGCAGTAAAAAAAATTAGGACTGCTTATCAAGATAAAAACTATCCTGTCTTTCAAGTTGGATCAAACTGCACACGGTGTGCAAATTTTATTAAAATCGGTTAAGTAGTTTAGGAGTCCATCGCGGACAAACAACGTCACACGTAATTTATATATATTAGATAATATATGCATAAAATTAACTCAAAATTACATTCAAATTTTCTGTAGAAATATAATAGTGTCAATTGTTTTATCACTTTCCTAGAATTTGATATTTAAAATTCATGAATAATAGTAGTATTCACATCTACAAGCTGACCTTGCTACCAATTTCCGCCAAGCAGTGGTGTCGTGTGAAAAGCGTCGCTGCAGCATTTTGCAACAAAATTAAATATTAACAATAAATAATAAAATAGCTTTTCGAAAAGACAAAATCAGCCTTTTGTAATTTATGAAAATTATGTAATTGAAATTTTACTCTTATTACTTTCGTGCATCTGTATAAAGCACTAGTGGTCGCCCGCGGCTTCGCTTGTTAATGTCGATTAATATACGAGTATGTAATAATCGACAAGCTATAAGCTTATAGCCTTAAAAATGTACGCATACTATTCTGTCAAGAAAGTACCAGAAAAAGATCAATAATACACAAAATGTTAGTTATTCATCCTAATTTATTTTAGGGGAAAAAGTCTTTTCGCATTATAGTATGTATAAACTTGTAATAAAATCTCTTTGGCTATACTATTTGTATCTGGCTGGTTTTGGTATCATTGAAAGTTTAAATTTTAAAGAACATAATTCCAAATTCAAATTAGGAAAATGTGTGATTTTCATTTGTTTTTCGTACCGCCAAGATGAGTGAATCTAATGAAGAAATTCGATACATTTTAAAATTTTACTACAAAAAAGGTAAAAATGCAACGCAAGCCGCGAAAAAAAATTGCGATGTTTATGGACCTAGTGCAGTGTCTGTGAGAGTAGCACAAATTTGGTTTAAGCGTTTTCAATCCGGAAATTTTGATGTCAAAGATGCACGTCGCTCTGGTCGCCCTATTACAGATAAAATGGATGCCATTTTTGAAAAAGTGGAGCAAGATCGGCATGTCAGTAGTTACGACGTAGCTGAAGAACTGGGAATTGACCACAAAACAGTTTTGGCGCATTTGAAAAAAACTGGGTCACAAAAAAGCTCGACATTTGGGTACCTCACGAGCTCACTGAAAGAAACCTAATGAACCGTGTACTCATTTGTGATTCTTTATTACGACGTAATGAAACCGAACCATTTTTGAAGATGCTGATAACTGGTGATGAAAAGTGGATCACGTACGACAAGAACGTGCGAAAAAGGTCGTGGTCAAAGGCCGGTCAGCTTCACAGACTGTGGCGAAACCCGGGTTAACTCGCAGCAAGGTGATGCTGTGTGTGTGGTGGGATTGGAAGGGCATTATTCATTATGAGCTGTTACCACCAGGCAGGACCATCGATTCTGAACTCTACTGCGAACAACTGATGAGATTAAAGCAAGAAGTTGAGAGAAAGCGGCCGGAATTAATCAACAGAAGGGGTGTAGTTTTTCATCATGATAACGCTAGACCTCACACATCTTTAGCCACTCAGCAAAAATTAAGAGAGTTTGGCTGGGAGGTGTTAATGCATCCGCCGTATAGTCCTAACCTTGCACCTTCAGATTTCCACCTGTTTCGGTCTCTTCAGAATTCTTTAGGCAGTGTCAGGTTAACATCACGAGAGGACTGCCAAAACCACTTGTCGCGGTATTTTGACCAGAAGTCCCAAAATTTCTATAGCAATGGGATCATGTCCCTACCTACAAGATGGCAAAAAGTTATCGAACAAAATGGTACCTACATACTTTAGTTAAATGTAAATAAACTATATTAAAAAATGTTTTGAATTTTCTTAAAAAATGCGAAAAAACTTTTTCCCCAACCTATTATTACCTTCAAAGTACTGCTCTTTCAGAGACGATACGCCAACGCATTATCCAATCTTCAAAACATTTTTAAACGCTGTTTCCGGAATTGAGTTCAGTTCTCGCCGCTAATGCTCCTTTATGTCTTCAACCGATTGAAAACGGGTGCCACGAAGTGGTAATTTGAGTTTAGGAAAAAGTAAGTAGTAGGGTGGAGCCATATCATATAGTTCAGGCAAAGAAACACTGTCACCTTATCTTAATATTAATACTTTTGAAAAAAACCAGCACTATAATTATGAATAAACAATTTATTATTATTATTATTTATTATTATATCTGGTTAATCTATATTCACCAATTATGGCTCCACCCGACTTCTATTGGTTGCTTGATGGTATTTGTTGAGTGTTTGGTCAAAAAGTCGTTTACAATGATGGCCTTATGCAAAGGCGCATAATCCAAGAATTTTCTTTCCACAAGTCTGGCCTTTTTCGTTGAATTTGCTCTATTAAACGCATAACGCTCAAATAATGTTCTTTATTTACCATTTGACCTTCCCGCAAGAATTCCGAGTGCACAACCGCAAGAGTCAAAGAAAACAGTCAACCTGACTTTGACTATTAATTGATTTTGGCGTGATTTTTTCAGTTTCGGTTCAGTTGGAAGGCGAAACTCTGAAGCTTGTTGACTAGTTTGCATATCAAAGTCGTAAACCCATGTCTCGTCACCAGCAACAATGCGTTTCATGAATGTTAGGTCGGAATTGACTCGTCCTAGCATGTTCTCAGTAACTCTTATTAATTGAGTTTTTGAAGAAAATTCAGGTCTTTTGGACTAGCCAAGTGGCAACATGTTTCATACCCAAGTGATTATTTGAAATGGTACGGATCGAATCGTGAGATACAGAAAGATCGGCGGCTATCTTTCTCAAAGTGGAATGAGGATTTTCAGTCACAATTACCTTCACTTTTGCGATGTTAACTTCAGTTGCAGACGTTGATGGCCTATCAGAGCGAGGCAAATCTTCCATCACATCTGGACCGCTTTTGAACGCTTTGTACCGCTTTTGACTCCGAACACGAAATTCCATTGGCGATGCAAAATTTAAGACAAACTCTTTGTTCGATGTTTCTGTCCATTATGAAATTCGCAATACACACTAGATATGATATAACTTAAAACGGAACTGTATTTGATTTAAATAACAGATGCAACCAAAATGGAAAACAGTTGTACCAATCTAACGACAAAAAAAATTGGAACCATAAACAAATCATCCATTCCCGATACTTTTTTGACTGAATGTATGTCGCAGGTGGATCGTATAGCATGCCGTATTACAAACCGGCGCGGCAGATTGTAGTGTGTGAGAATCGTTAACCAAAAAAAACCGTTTGTTGATAAATCCGTAGTAGATCCTATCAATATAAGTTTGTATAATCGAATGGAGATCGCTTATTATTGGTAGATTCAGGTTTCTTTTTTATGACCAAGCGGAGTGGAATTATTGTCACTCATCACTCCCGCACCCTACAATACGGCGTGTTGTGTGATCCGCCGCTAATATACACATTCCTACAAATTATAACAATTAAATGTCAGGTTGTACAATTTCTGTTTCTTTTAAAATTTTTTTCCTCGGAGCAGAAACCTGGAAGCCAATTATCCTTCTGAATACGTTTTGTTGTGTGTTAAAAGTTTGACGTTGAGCAACTTATAATTGGAGAGGCCCCAGGTTAAACACGACGAACTGATACAAAAAGTTAATGTAAATATAAAATAAGGTTTTGGGTTCTTGTTTTATCGAGTTTTTTGGTGAAACGGATAATTTTTCCTCAAAAGCAGAGCATATTAAATTCTCAGAATAATTTAAGAGGGGAATGTTTACAACAATATCTTTAGGATGCTGTTGGGGTTGCCGCGGCGCTGTAGCGCATCGCAGATGTTTGCAGACGCACGCACAGACGGGTTTAGTGCGATTATGCGAAAGAAAGTCGCGTCTTTGCTGCAGCGCTTACGTAGCAGCGACAACAGCATCGTGAAGACGATTGCTGCCAGAACAGACTGTCTTATACAAAGACATTGGATTGAAATAGCCATGGGGCTCAAATAAATTTAATTTTATTAAAAATCTAAGTTATACACTAATAATACTAATATAGAATTTAAGTATAATTGTTACTAACCGTTCGATACTAATAATTTATGGATTTTTTACGAAGTCTGAAATAAAGTTTATTCTATTCTATTCTATTCTTATCCCCATTCTCAGATTAAGGCGTAATGTCCCCTTGTCCCTTATATTGTTCCCGCGTACCACAAGAGATTCGATTGAGAAAGTTATCTTTGTCTAATGCCGTAATAATGTGTCGATATGACAAGCACAGTTTGATAGTGCCACTAGTAATTTACCGTATACTGAGATTTCTTGAGGACGAAAAAGCAACATTAATTTCTAAATAGGTCGAGGAGTATTTAGAAAAATTACGTGGGTCTCAGCTGTCAAGTTATCAACGCAGAGAAAATCGGTCGTCGTGAAACTTTTGACATTATTTTAAGAATTTTATTTTTTATCGTGGTTGTTGTTGGCTTTTATTTCTGGATTCGCTGAAGGTTGGTTACTGTTATAGGTTTGATGTCTACTATACTACACTATACTATATAATTACGGGCGTCGCGATACACAAACGTTACGCATTTTCAAGTAAAAATGTAACTAAAGTAACAAGAATTGTACGGTAGATTTAATACTAGAAAAATGCTTAATAATTAATAAATGAATTAAGATTTAAGTTAAAATTGGAGTCTCCCAACACGTGTTTTACAACAAGAAACACCGGGTTTGATATCCCTTTTATATAGGATGGAAACCTGTCACCATTTTAAGGCATTACCATAGCCATACTGCTACATGTAGCCTTTATGTAAAAACAAAATTAAATGTTACCTAAGGTTGTACAAACCTTGTGTTGTATTTTTGAATTATGATCGTGATAGTTATATTTGTATAGTTTAAATATATGTATAATTGGTAGCCTGTGGTCGCTTCAATATCGATTAAGCTATTATAGCCTATGTGTATATGAGCTATAAAAGAGTGTAAAGTTTCATTAAAATCCATTCAGTACTTCTTGCATGAAAGAGTAACAAACATACATCCAGTCATCCATACAAACTTTCGCGTTTATAATTGTAAATGTAAAATGCAAGCTTTAAACTTAAATACAATGTTGTATGCAGCGGAGCAGAAATGAGAGAGAGTGTTGCCATATGAGAAATATAACAATGCGACTACGTTAGTGTGGTTATATAAAAATTATGGAATTAAAGTATGTTTGTCTAATAATAAATTACAGTTTAATATTAATTAAACAATAATATTAGTAGGATGTATTCTCGCTCCAATAGCCTGTGTTAAATAAAGGGGCTTATTTTTATATGCACGATAAAAATGCTGAATTAATACTCGATATCTGTTTGTATCCTAGTTCATTTGCCGCAGTTGATTTCAGGCTTAATTTTATAATTGAGTTTAAAGCAGCACAGACTAAAAGAGACTTAAGTTATTAACCTACATTATGCATTGTCCGAACTGGAGTGAGCTTAGTCATTGAAAGTTTAATTTACTAAAGTGTGTCTGATGCTGCCTTTATAATGATTTGCAATGTTATTTCCATTGGTCCGTTATTAACCATATTGTTTCAATTATGTTTTGTGTGAGTTGACTATGATGCAATTATATCGTGCTAGAGAGAAGTAATGGTATTATGACCATGTTTAACTATCCCCGGCAAACTTCTATTGTTCTCTCTATGTCATTTAGGACTGTTAACGACAAACTTCTTTTGTCAATAAAACTATGTCGTTGAAAAACTAGGTTTAATTATAAATTTACATAAAAAGGGCCAAAACAAACAAAGATTAATTATGATTTAAATATTAATTAATTGTGTAGAAAATTTGCGAGCCCGCTCATTCAATTGTTTAGTTGTGTCATTTTCGTATTGGCTCGAGATCGCGGGAAAAAACCCGGGGCGCTTCTTATTGGTGCGTTGCATAAAGCGTCACGGCGCGCGCATCTGATTGGTCAGCTTCTGGCGGAGCGCTTGGTGATTGGTAATTAAGCAATCTGTGTTTGCATTACGGCGGGAACAAGGACAGTCAGTGCTGAGTCATTTATAGGATTACCAACATAAGTAGCAGTGTTTCTATTACAATAAGCTTCACATTCTTAATGACTTAATTAAGCTAACTGTTCTTACAATAGCAGTTAACCACAGCGTGTCATAACTGTAAAGCACGAAATATGACACAAATAACCTTCAATCAATTATATCAGTAACAATAAAATTACATTACATTTAGGAATAAACAAAAATATGTGAAGCGTCGGTGGCGTAGTGCGTAAGAGCATCTCCTACCCGGGAGGCACTGGTTCGATCCCCGCCACGTACCAATGTGTTTTCAAATTTTGAATTCATATGTATGTACGTTCAATCGACGTTTTTATGGTGAAGGAAAACATCATAAGGAAACCTGCACACACCTATGAAGAAATTCTCATGTTGTGTGTGAAGTCGACCAACCCGCACTGGGCCAGCGTGGTTGACTAAGGCCTAATCGCCCCTAATTTGGGGTAGGCTCGAGCCCCTCGGTGGGGACATTATATGAGCTGTTGATGATGATGTGCCTTTCATTATTTTTTATGTTAGATACCAATATCAAATGATGCACTGAGAGGAAAAATCAATACATTTCACAGTCTTGAGGAACTTGGATAAGCTCAGAAAAGTAATGTCAAGTTCAGCAACTTTTTATACAGGTAGGCCACATACAGATGAGATAAACCTCGCGTGACATTATGAATGATTGGAGTTTCTTCTCAATGAAAGTAAATCAGTATCTAGTGTGTATATGTGTTCGCAGGTATCTAGTCATAAGGCCGAAAAAATGGGATTTGAATGAAAGAAAACGGGATTTAAACCACGTACCTTTGATCATCACGGATGAACTCCGTTCATCCGTGATCATGGCGCATGTAACTTCACCGAAATATCGGATTAACCAAAAATCAAAGGTACGTGGTTTAAATCCCGTTTTCTTTCATTCAAATCCCATTTTTTCGGCCTTATGACTAGATACCTGCGAACACATATACCACTAGATACTGATTTACTTTCATGGAGAAGTAACTCCAATCATTCATAATTTCACGCGACGTTTTCATATTAAAATTTAATGTAGGTAAAGGTCATTTACAATGTATACGTAAACACATTAATAAGAAATCTGTATGAAAACTGAAAAAGAATTAATACTAATTCTTATCCTTTAGGTATCTACGTAGTCTTATTAATTCCCTAGAGTTATAGGATATCAAAAGGAATACGTTGTATAGGCATTTAGAATGTTGAACTTTCCATGGCAAGCTTCTGTCACTTTATCTGTCTCTATGATCATATAGGCCCCTATGTTGAACTTCGTCGCAAGTATCTATCACTCTCGTTTTTCTATTGTTACATGATTAGAATAATTATTTATTTCTTGATGAAATCATTTTGATACCCATCGAAATCAGTCTTGTTCCTGCCACTTTAACATGAACCAAAACTTTCAAAGTGGCGCACTTGGGTGGTTATTATGAATACGAACCAAGAAATTTGGCAAATCATTTTTATGTCACACTATCGAGAAATGAAATTCACTACCAGCATAATTATGTGCAGCAGCCTTCAAAAGAGGCGTGAAGAAGCACCTGGCAAGCCACAAGGTGCGCCAAGGCGACATTTGGGCTTCACTTCTGCTTACCATGGTTGAATAGAGTAATTGGTTCGGCCTTTTTAAAAAAAAACCTAAGAATACTAAGAGGCTGACTGGACGAATTTGTGATGCCGCTTTTACTGTGACTCCTTCTCTGCAGGAAAATTCGCATATAGCCAAATTAGTTTTGCCCGGGCTTCGCCTGGTCGAGAGTAATAATAGCTTCACAATATTAATACGGCCTAAAAGTAACCCAGCTGAGATGCTATAAGAGTTATAAATAAGAAAAGTAGCTTTGTATGTCGGCGTAGAGGATTCTACGAAATACAAAATGTCCGGAAAATACCTACTCTACACGCGGCAATTACTAATTGGCAAAAAAGTTGCTGATTTGTAATTTTTTTTAACATTGGTCAGACATGATAAGAGACAGACATACGCTCGACACTTGTATGAACCTATTTCGCTTAGAAATCATTTGAATTCAAAGGCGAAATTAAGGATATTGGGTCAGCAGGGTTTTGTTTAAAAGTAACCATCAAAGCAACGGATATTGGGTTTTTCAAAGGGGCTATTTGTATATTGGTGGGTACTTACATAAAGGGACAAACGTTTTTATTAAAAAGTAACAGAAGTACTTTAACACAGAAGTCTAATAATTAAAATAGTGTAATGACTAAATATACATTGTGTATCAGAAAAAACGCACTTGAATTTACTTTGTTAGCAATGTACAAATTATTCAAATTTCAGTCATTTTTATTTTAAAATAGGTCATTGTGTGATGTCCTTGTAGATTTTCGTTTATATCGTACCGTTTTTGCAAGCACTTTACCTTTTAGATTATCATTACATCATTACTTGCCTGCCCTGCTCCTTTTATTTGGGGTCGGCGTGATACGTTTTTGTCTTCCATGCATCCCTATCAGCCGTCTTATCAGCATTAATTCCTTTCTTTTCCATAAATATCGTCTCTAACACAATCTATCCATCTTTTCCTCGGTCCTCTATATCCGTCAACATTAATGTTTATCACCTTCTTTCAAATGATTATCATTGTTTTTTTTTTATTTGAACAGATGGCAAACAAGCTTGCGGCCCACCTGGTGTTACGTGGGACCGTCGCCTATAGACACTTGCAATATTAAGGGTAAATCACTCAACACTGCAAGTGCGTTGCCATCCTGGGGACTAACATGATATGCCTTCCATGCCCAGTAATTACACTGGCTACCTTTCCCTTCAATCCGAAACACAACGAACTGCTTCACGGCAGAAATAAGAAAGGCTGTGGTACCTACCCAGGCAACCCTACATATGGGTCTACCACCTAGTAAACTGTTTCTCATTACATACCATTACATACCCATACCATTAATTTTTCTGCCCCTGGTCCTACTTTCAGTTGTTTTAGACAGTCTCTAATATTTTACCCTTTCTTCACCTTGTCCATTCTTGTTACTCCACACATCCATCTTAGTCATGTGCAACCGACTGTCATCCGTCCGCTTTACCAACTTTCTGATCCGTACAAGGCAACAGGTCTAATTATGGTGGAAATTACATATTTCTTTCATTGTAACAATTCAGAAGCGGATTCAAAGCAAACTACTTTTCAGTCATTATTTCTGTTACACATTGTATATTTTCTATCCAATCAAACTGTATTGCAATCGGCAAAATTATTGTCACTACAAGCCGCTCGACATCGCAAGACATGTCGGCAACAGCTTGCGACTTATCGCCTCATCACTATCAGACCATGCTTTATGATGTCGCCGTTGTCACGATCCACTTTCGATATTCGTCCACTAATAATACATACATAACCACGCTCATAATCTCTCTCTCTTGTATAGACCAAAGCGAAGCTGAATCCCAGCTAGTGCATTGCCAAGGGAACAATTGCAGAAATGTGTCTCAGAAAAAAAGTTCCCAAGAAAAGTTACTACAGTCGTTTTCATCAAAGAAAAATCTACAATGTCGCCTCACAATTACTTAAGTGACTTAACGAAGAGTTGAAATTGAAATTTATATTTTAATGACTCTCGCGTCTGAACCATCTACGAAATGCAATACAGTTGACATAGTTTCTTTGTACATGGACGATTGCATGCACACAGTAATGAGACGATTTCCAGCATACATTTAATGGAAAAATGTCGACAGATATCATTCGAGCAAAATGAAATGACGTTTTAACTTTGTGCTCTTTGCTAACAATATACGACTTAAATTACATTGTCAGAAGATTGATTTTGTGATAGTCGATTGTCGGATCTTTTAGAGCGTGCAGCCAAAGCTTATGGGGTTTTTGTTTCATTCATGAGATACAAATGAGGTCGCTTCAAACATTACGTGTTTTTCTGAAGGATTTGCAAGTTAAGGGAAAAACTTATTCTGGTTAATACTACAATTGTCAGCTGACAAGCTGGAACGATTTCTTTTTTATTCTCTTATTGCTCGCTGTGCCAAGCTCCGGATTCGATTTCAAAAACTAAGTCAAAAATCACAAACATTACTGTTTTCGAGTCGAAGCCGCCCTATGTTTCT
This sequence comes from Elophila nymphaeata, assembly GCA_955850985.1. NCBI lineage: Eukaryota > Metazoa > Arthropoda > Insecta > Lepidoptera > Crambidae > Elophila > Elophila nymphaeata. Next base: position 5,240,218 of record OY039082.1, on the reverse strand, counting down.
GACAAGCTGGACGGGCCTGTCCTCGAAAATGTAACGTAATAGATTAATGATGATGGATTACGGTCATTCCAAAGCCATTGCCAAATGTCGTAATAATTGCGGCTTTTGGACCATTTTCGCATAGGGTTCTTCCAGTAAATTATACCGCAAAAGATCTTGCCAGGCTAACAGCGCTTCTAAGACACACATGCTGATGAAATTACCCCTTTGCCACACACAGGACCGTTGTATGTTATCGGACAAAGACTCTAGCATTCCATAGATTCCGTGCGGGTGCCGGATCTACAGTGATGCAGAGAGGCGAGCCAGGAGCAATTCCTACATGGGACAATATGTGACACAACTGTAGGTTTACGGGGCCCCTTTATATACGTAATACATCAACGCCATAGATACAGGAAACTGTAGATCGACAATGTGAAAGAGAACGAGCATACTAACACGTATATTAGAGCAATATAGATAGAGGAGACTATTCCACGTACACGCAGGCGGCCTATGTACTATTTTGATGCACACATTAAATTGGCATTACTCACACATTGGTGCATTTTTTTGGTCTAGCCCTAGTCGATTAATTGCCAGTCTATAAACGCCATCTTAATATATATAACTCAAAGGTGACTGACTGACATAGTGATCTATCAACGCACAGCCCAAACCACTGGACGGATCGGGCTGAAATTTGGCATGCAGGTAGATGTTATGACGCAGGCGTCCGTTAAGAAAGGATTTTTGGAAATTCCACCCTTAAGGGGGTAAAATGTCCACGCGGACGAAGTCGCGGACGGAAGCTAGTTAATTATAAAGCTATGATAAATGCTCACCTCCATTTCCGTCCTTATGTTTTTTTTCTGTGCTGGTCAATGAATATTTTTCTTTATTCCTATTTTCATATTTTGTTCCCATCGATGACTTAATAAAACAGCAAAATAAAATGTCATAAATAAAATACATGACCATGTTTTACGGATACATAAGATTGTGTTTTACGTTCTCTCAGCTGCTGCGGCTATAAATTGCAAGCATTTTGATATCCTTCCGCATATTTAACTAAAATGTTCGCAGAATAACATTGTGCGCATGAAATACAAGGGTTGTAAAATATTGCAGTTACTATCGTATACATATTGCATATGCAAGTAATTTATAAAACCGTTACTCTTTTGTTCTACAGCACCCGGTTCGCCTCGCTCTGTGCGAACATATTTTGCTATTGAAACATCACGTCATCACAGGAAAAGCAGGGTTTCCCAACCAATGAGGCTCGCCCCACTTGGGGGGCGTAGAGTGAACCAAGGGGCAGCGAGCGGCTCCATAATTAAACTGTATAATGTATCTTTATTAAAATTGTTCATAAAAATAATCTTCGCTGTGCACTGACTACTATGAAGCCAAGGATTCACCAGTTGCTAAATAAAGTGCAGCCACCGTGCTCTCATTAATTGTATGTTTTACTTTTCTTAGTTGATAACCTACTTGTCTTTTGAATAAAATGAAGCACGCCAATATTTTCTTAGTAGTATTTTCAATAGTTTGCTTAATTTTCTTATTTTGACTGCCCATTTCGGACCCTAGGGGGGTGTAGTATTTTAGCATAATGTCGGGTGAGGCGCATAAGGTAAAAGGTTGGGAACCCCTGCTATAGTTGCTGTCCGGTAGCGGCAATCGGACACAGTTTCCGGTTGCCTGTTCCCTATGCAGCGGAATCTATTATAATTATTAAACCTCATATTGTATTCGTTACTAACTCGCAATCACCAGCGACACCGCGCATACTAGCAACTGGCTACCTCGCCAAAAACTCACGAGAACGCAGCCACGACATTTTGTAGTTACCACAACGTAAATACAAATGCAACAGACACTATAGATTTATAATTACTGACGGCTATTCACACTGCACCACTGCTTGGTTCTTTTTGTCGCTGTGATGTGGTATCAGTCACTGTGTGGTCAGCATCCGATGGCAGACACGCTATTCACTGCAAGGTTACAATCGATAGGAAACGGTGGACCTGAGGGTGCTTCTAAGCCTCGGACCTTGGTTCAGGTGTGACGTTGATGAACCAATCGACTTAAATAATTCACCAATAAGTTTTTAACGTAAATCAATTCTTTCAGTCCATACATTCATTTAACATCACTTCCAGCACAAGATTATGTTAAATAGAATCAAAAAAATCTAAACGGGAAATTAAGAGAACGTTTGGTCATTACGTAGAATATTCAATTCCCTTCAAGTTTCCAAGAATTTTAGAATTACAATTGCGTAACACACATCATGGCTTCGCAATATCGAATTGTTACGTAGTCAGTCGCCAACCAAATACCACGCTCACCGCCGTTGAAACTAATCTTCTCTGTCCGCAATTTAGCCCGAGCCCCGTAGCTTTGAATGCTTTACTGGGTATATCATACATATTAAAATACTGTACATGTCTTGGTTAGATCTGACGTTTAAGGTCGAAACATTGTTAAAATTCGACGCGACAATCAAATTGTAGTATCATCTTTTCCTAAGGTTATGACCTTAGGAATGTGTCACGGAATGTGTCAGTGATGCTCAACGTTGTAAAAAATTTGGGTCTTACGTCGACGAAGCGTCGGGTTGCGTGACAGAAGTGTGTTTAAGCGTTTATTATAAAGAATGCTATGACTCTTTTGAGCACGCTATAAACCTTAGTAACTGCAAATTGTAACTGCCATTTTTTCTCCTATATTCGTATTTCTAAGCGTGACATACCTTTTTCTATATTGACTGTACCTGTCTTGGTCAGCTTCAAAGGCAACCTCGTCAAATTCTACTTGTTCTAGCCAGATATTGCGTAGTGTTTCTTCTGTTTCGAACAGCGAATCTGCGGTCTACATAAAATTTGCATAATGTACCTCTGTATTTAAAACATCACTACTATCGTCGATACAATTCTACAGTTCATCTGCCGCAATAATTCTCTATGTTTCTCTTCCTATTTTGTACTTCCATCTTTACTCTTACTCAGATTCGATTTAGGTAAATTATAATAATACCTTAAAACTCACGGTAGCCAGGATGTCAACTGATTGATGGAGTACGAATATAAGATTCAGAGGATTTGTTAATAAAATACCGAAAAAACTAGAATCAAAATTCACACGTTGAGTAATGGACTCCTTCCATACCAGGAACACCACAACATAACAAAAAATCTGTTAAAATGACTTTGTTGTGTAATTCCGTAAGAGGCCTTCTATTCAAGCCACATTCTTAGTAAACAATATTAATCTCTCACGACGGAAACTTTGAACGCAATTAAATATCTACAAATTTAATGCTAAACAGGCACAAAAGTCGTCGACGAAATAGTTACAAAATTCTGCATGCATTATTTTAAAAGAGGAAAGTGAGAAGACCTCACAGTGGTAAAAAACAAGCTAGTGTTTTTTAAAATATTATTATTCCGTATATTAGTCACTGCTCGACTAATCTCTTCTATCTAACATGATACGTCTGTATTTCAGATTACACGAATTTTACTTATAATTTTATAAGTATATAATTGTGTAAAAGTACATACATACATACATACATAGAGTCACGCCTTTCTCCCACAGGGGTAGGCAGAGATTACTTGTTTCCACTTGCTACGATCCTTGCATACCTCTTTCGCTTCATCTACTTTCATCACATTCTTCATGCATGCTCGGCGGTTACGCGTACTTCTAACCTGGCCCTTTTTCAAAACGTCTTCGATTTGATCGTTAAACGTTCGCCTAGGTCTACCTCGCCCCGCCTCTCCATTCACTTCTGATTCATAAATCCTTTTAGTCAATCTACTTTCATTCATCCTCTCCACGTGTCCGAACCATATGAGCATCCCTTTTTCAATTCTTGTCACTATGTCTTCTTTTACACCACACATCTCTCTTATCACGCTATTATACAACCTGTCACTCAATTTTACACCTGCCATGCTCCTCAAGGCTCTCATTTCTACTGCATTTATTCTACTTTCATGCCTTTTCTCCCATACCCAACTTTCACTTCCATACATTAGTGTTGGAACCAGCACACCGTTATGTACTGCCAGTCGTGCCTTGTCAGACAGCGTCTGACTGCTCATAAAAGCGTGCAAAGCTCCATTAACTGCATTTCCCGCTTTCACTCGTTTTTCTATATCACTTTCACACTTCCCATCTCTCGTGAATACAGATCCCAAATATACAAACTCACGTACTTGCTCCAATTTTTCGCTCCCTATCATAATATCACACTCAGTCATGTCCTCGTCTCTTTCAAAAACCATTATCTTGGTCTTGCTTACGTTCACTTTCATTCCCTTATCATATAAAGCTTCATTCATTACACTTACCATCTCCTGCAAATCACTGGCCGATGATGCTAATAAGACCTGATCATCAGCGTACAGTAGGCATTTGACAAGTAAGTCATTCATTCGTAAACCGCAATCACTCTCTTTCAATCTTGTCAGACATTTATCCATGAATAAGTTAAACAGCCATGGAGACGCCACACATCCCTGTCTCACACCTTTTCCAATGTGAAACGATTCCGTGTATGCGCCGTTTATCCTAACACAAGCATTGGAACCCTCATAAAGAGCTTTCAATGCTCGGATCAGGCTGCTGCTCACCCCATGCATAGACAAAGCTGACCACAATTCACTTCTCACCACTCGGTCATAAGCCTTTTCTAGGTCTACGAAAGCGCAGTATACTCGTTGGCATTTCGCCAGAAATTTCTGAGTTATGCATCGCAGGGAAAAGACTTGATCTGTACATCCCATCCCCTTTCGAAATCCTGCTTGCACGTCCCATATTTTGTCATTCGTCTCTTTTATGACCCTTTCTATCAAAACTTTTGCATACAATTTGCCGACAACGCTGAGGAGGCTTATCCCACGATAATTCTTGCACTCCAGCTGCGACCCTTTCCCTTTGTACAATGGTACTATAACGGCTTTGCACCAATCACTTGGCACTCTGTAAGGTGTAAAAGTATATACCTATATATGAATAGTATGAAGTCACCGTAGCATATAGCAACCCTAGCCACGTTTCCTACTTCGCGGAGCTCTAGCAACCTTAAATACCAACCAAAAAAAAATATGAACAAAGCTTTCGGGTCAACACGCCTCCTGCAACACGCGCACTGTAGAAACAACATAGTATATTATGACTATTTGACAGAAAAACTTCATACTATGACGTCTTGCGGTCAAAGAGTAATGTGAATAATACATCAATTTTTAAATGTTAAAAAACACAACTCTACGAAAATGTAGAGACATTCGACAAGTCTTTTGTAAGTTGAAGGTGTAGGTAATTTCCCAGTTCGGGCGCCGCAAATTCTGTAGGTATAGGCTCTTTCATTAATGTCAGCTTTTAAATCTTCTCGATTTAATCCTGACATTTTCTCAGGCACAAAATAACCGGGCACTATTCGAGCCAATTACATACAAATTGGCTCGTGGAGCAATTTTCCAATCTGTCAAGCTTGCTCCGATCACTGACCGAATTGCACGGACTGCGCTGAGTAACAGTGATAAAGAATTGTATTACAATAATCTACGAGGAGTAAATCCTTGACTCTGTCACGGTAATATTATCTATGCAGTATTGTGACTCGGCCCTGTCCTTGAAATAACTGGCTACGGCCGAGCGGGGCGTAAACACGCGGAAGGGCTGCCCGCCTACAGTATTTTAATTTGAAAGAAAGAAAATAAATTTATTGGCCTTCACAGAGCACGATATTACCTAATTATTAATAAACTATAACAACACATACATAAAGAAAAGAAACTGTAACAAAAACTAACATACACACATTATATACCTACTATTTACTTTATATTTAATTTCTACATTTCTTGTTCTATGATTGTAAATATTTTATTTTACTTATATGTAAAAAAAAAAATATGTTGTGAATGAAATAGGAAGTGTTAAATAAAATATATGTTTTTTTAGGTAATATTTAAAAAAAAAAATTATAGATTTGAGACAAAAATATTTACGCCTTGACTGAGACGTAGGTACTATATTGTCACTGAAACACTTTTATTTTCAAGAAATTACATATTATTATCAACAAACAAAATATTGTTTTTTAAACTCCGCACAAATATCCCTATTTTATAATTTTCCATCTATCAATTCCTGTCAACAATCCGTCTCTTTTCCAAATTACCTAACAACCTGCCAGTATACACCAAAAAAATCCGATCACTACAATACCTACCATTTATTACTCTCGTAAATTATTTCATAATGATATTTCATCATATTTAATAATATATGTAGTTAAGTTATATGTTGGTACATAAGTAAGTAGATAGCCTAGTCTAGGAAACTACCTACCTACGTATTATGTAGTTTTGTTTTTAACGCGAGCGTAGGTAGGTTACTTGTTTGTGTCTTTTTTCACCCTACCCACTTATTTATATATTATTCCAGATTTTGCCCGATGGAAAAATTTAAATACCTAAATATTAAAAACAAATTACGTACTAGTAGATAGGTACATAAAAAATATTGCTCTTTGCCATTTTGAATTATGTAGGTATCTACTTAATTCAATCAAATATTCACAATACAAATCGCACGTTTATGCACGGCTAACTGCTTAAAAAACAATTCGCACCGTTCGGTAGTCGCTGCGGCGCATTCGCGACTGGATGCCCACCGGGTGCCCCGCGAACTCGAGGCGCGTAGCATGACGCGCTTTCCGACCGTTTGTATGAAGATAGAATACTGATAGATAATATTACCGTGACTCTGTTGAACATTCCCATTTTAATATTTTGGTCCCGCGTCCCTTTTGGCTCGGTAGATATCTATGGGGGGACAATTAAAATCAATTGTGTCTGGACATTTTTAATCATCCACAGACAGATTAATAGGTGGTTGACGAACAAAGCCTAATTAATCATTATTACTTATATTATTATGATTAATTAGACTTCAACATGTGAATTATGACTCTTTCCAAATCAAAACTATAAAAACTGTAAAGGGAGGATAAAACTTGATGAGTTTTTTGCCGGCCTCCTGGTAGACTCTTGAACCGATGGCATCAGAATTGACTTTCATAAGTGTACGAATTGTACCTAAATGAATAAAGAAATTTCGACTTTGACTTCTGGTAGTAAATGGTTTTAGATTCCTATGCCAGACCATGATATGACCCTACAAATTTATATAAAAAGCATAAGCTCTTAATAAAATATTTACTAAAACAGATAATTTTTTTATAAATTTTCTGAACTGTTATTTCAGTTGTTAATAATTTGGAAGACGAGGCTACGCTAGAATTTAAGACACCAATTTCTAAGAAGCGCCACCTCCTTACAGAAGAGCGATATCTGCTGAATAGTATCATAGAACACAGATCTTGCACAACTGATTACAGTCATATTCTTATTCTTGATTAATGGTTTCACATTATGCATTTAGCCAATGTGAAGTTAAAATGGTAACGTTCTATTGAACATTCTACGGAATGGAGTCTCACCACCTGTATTTTTGGAACAAGAACTCGTGTGAAACTCAATTGATTACTGTCTCTCTTGTCGATTACTTTTCTAATAATCAATTTATCGATTTGAGAAGCAGTATATTGCAGTATATTGGGATAATGTATGGTCCATATGCAACTTTTTATGTAATCATTTTTACCTACTCTACTGAAGCCGTTTTGGGATTACAAGTGTGATTATAATTTTAGGTATGTATAAAGCTTAACAAAAAGTTATAGAGCTTTATTAACTTTTCCATTATAAGTTTTTACTCTATAATATAAAAGTCAAAGTCGAAATTTCTTTGTTTATTTAGGTATAATTTGTACATATGAAAATAAAATTTGATGCCATCCATTCACGAGTCTACCAGGAGGCCTTGTTCTGAGAAAAACCGTTAAGAAACTTAGCAAGTTTGTTCAAATATCATTTAGAAACCACACTATATCGAAATATTTATAGGAAGGAGGTTAAAAATAGAACCCCGTGGAACCCCTACTATAACTAAGGTTCTTGCCAATCTTTCACTATTTAGATTGATCCTGTGTATTATATTGCCCAAATCAAAAATCATTTAGAGCGTTGTACATAATACCATTGTGATGCAATTTCTTGAAAAGGGTATCAATAATTAAACAAATACATATATATATACATTATTTAAACAAACGATAGGGATCGTTACTTTTTGGGTTTGTTGTAGTTCCTTTTGTGTAGGTGACATGGCTGTCAACCTGTCGATATTTTTAGATTTTTAGGCACTGCATGGCCCTCAATGGCCCAAACTGAACGTGACTATAAGTGCCGTTTTAGGCAGGACAGTCCCGGTTTCAGATTGTCTGTTCCACTGTCCCCAGCAAGAACAAATATGTCCCGCTTTACTAAACAGACCGAGAAGAGATTTATTAAAATATCGTTAAGTGACAAGTGTACTTGAAACCTAGACCCGATTTATTATAAAACGAATTATCTTCGCCGACAAAAAAAGCACGTGACTAAAGACGTAACATTAATTAAACTCTTTCAACTTCCTTCATCATCATCATCATCATAACAGCCTTTTTAATTCGACCCACTGCTGGGACACAAGGCTTCCTTGTTTGTCGAAAGAGGTTTAGGCAGTAGTCCACCACGCTTCCCGAATGCGGATTGGTGGACAGAGTATAAGATGATCAATACCCCTTTTCTGATCCACATAGTCGCCTTATAAGATACTTAGAAGATATGGAGTGATACTATTATACTCTGCCAGCATCACACTGCCAAACTTCCTTATCAATAGTATATCAAATGTAAAAAAAAACAACGTTGTTTAAAGCTCCACAGGCATCCTGCTCTGACGAAAAATATTTTAAGGTCACGTTATCAATACTGCCAGATGTGGCTTTATATGTAGCAAAAAGTTACCTAAGGCTCCAACCAACCCCTAATGGGATTACAAGCGTGATAGTATGTATGTAAAAACCTTGGATATACCATCTGAATTATCCTAAGGCTAAATATTATATACTTTGATAACCCAACTTCCGCATCAATGGTTAAACGACCTCGTCGTACGATAAAATAAATTTTGTTTATGAAATCGTATATAAATGTGGAAAACCCAATCTACCTTTTATGTATCATGCTATCCGCGCTACTAAGATGATTTTGAGTATAACATCTGTCTTGGTTAATTTCGCTTTGGTTTGTTATCTGAAGGATTATTAATTTTTGAGTGTGATGCCCCCCTTTTGTGTATGGACCATACTGTCAGATGTGGCTTTGCGTGTAACCGAATGTTCCCTGAAACTCTGCCCAACCCTTTTGGGACTGTGAGAGTGATTATACAAGTGTTTGTAAGTATAATTAATTGTAAATGACCGCCTTTAATAAATCTTGTCATAAAATATAGTTTTATTCTGAGTTGGTAATTTATTTACATTCCTGATAAAACTTTTATTTGAAAGAATAATATCTATTATTACATATTTATAGAGCTTCAGAAAGGTTATCTTCATCTTTATATATAGTGAAAACAAAATTTTAAAGGTTTTAAAAATGATCAAAAATTGGTAAAATATTGCTTGTTAATCAGAGGCAATTCAAATGGCTTAATAGTTTCGGCGAATATTTGTTTTCTTGAAAAAAGTACTGGCAAAAGAACGGTGAAGCTCCTAATACGTAGGATTAATGAAGCCAAGCGTCGCCGAAAACAGCGTACGAAATTTTCATGTTCAACACGTTTCACGTCATTCCTTCCTAATGGAGTCTGTTATTGCATTGAAACGCAAACAGCATACATTCTCTCCCCTTTTTTCTCTTTAACAAATAATTTGAAAAAAATACATAAAATTGCTGCGCTCCAAAGAAAATTACGTTATAAATATTATTATTAACGTTTATAGGCGTTGGGTACAGGAGGCACCCGAGAAATTTAATCTCGCAGTTGCAGTCGGCAAAAGTTGTTCGTGCGTTCAATTAATTTTCACAGTTTCCTATTTTCCAAGACTTGGAAAATATGAAACCAGAAATGTGCTGTGTGACTCACTCTTATTATTTTTTTTTTTGCAGGTTGAATGGACAACATTTCAATAGAAATAAAAATTAAGTAGCCCTCCGACACAAAAAAAATAAAAAGAAAGGAATAAAATAAATCTCTCGGCCTTTTAACTTCATAAGCGTCGGGAACCGCTAATCCATACCTTAGCATTATCAATATTCTTTATATATGAATTTTGGTTTCATTTTATTTATTTATCGGTCCCCCAACGCAGAGACGTTCATCTGAAAAATATTGATACATAGGTTTTTTAAAAGGCCGAGAGATATTTTTTATTGTTTTCTTTTTAGTTTTTTTTTGTGTCGGAGGGCTACTTAAATTTTTTAATTTTATTCTTTTTAAATTACTTGCACAACCTAATTCCGATAGATAGCTTAAAATATATATTTCTTGAATATTATTAAAGAGAGAGCTGATGACCTTGAAACGCCTAAACAGAATTTCATGAATTGTAGCTAAGAACCATTCCGATTACGTCAGCTTTTGAACAAGAAAAACCGCATCAAAATCGGTCCACTCGTTTAGGAGCTACGATGCCACAGACAGATACACAGACACACAGAGATACACAGACACACGTAATCGAGATGGTTCTTAGCTATAAATTTGTGTCGGGGGTTACATACCATTTTAAATTTTGTAGTTTTTTTACTTTTGTAGAGCCTATGACATTAACCCATAAAAATCCTACAGTTGCATAATTACGTCGTTTTAGAATGAGTAAGTTTTGAAATTTTAAATTAAAATGCTTAGAATCAAAATCTAATAAAATTTAAAAAATACGTGTTTAGTCTTTTAATGTCTATTTTCCATCCATATAATAAAAAATGGTATAAAAAATTTAATGACAATTATGACTAGCCACTTACTTTATACTTAACTAGCTTCCGCCCGCGACTTTGTCCGCGTGGACATTTTACACTCTTAGGGGTGGAATTTCCAAAAATCCTTTCTTAGCGGATGCCTACGTCATAACATCTACCTGCATGCCAAATTTCAGCCCGATCCGTCCAGTGGTTTGGGCTGTGCGTTGATAGATCACTATGTCAGTCTGTCACCTTTGAGTTATAGATATTTAGATTTAAATTGTTCGTATATCATATTTTCATTTTTTAATTATATTAATAAATCAATACAGATACATAAAACATAAAAGATCACGCTCGTAATCCCATGAGGGGTTGAGCAGAGCCTTGGGTAACATTTTGTTACACACAAAGCCACATCTGGTGACAGTAAAGGCTACGTCTCCAAACAGTGGCAGTAACAAACCTTCAGTAAACGATATACCGCCAAAGACTGCTGATTATTTTGAGTGTAACATCTGCCCTGGTTGTTGGTTTTTCCGTTTGATTGTTTACTGAAAGAAACTTTTTTAATTTTGTGCCCGTTTTTAGGTAGGCGACAGGCTGACAACCTGCCACTATTCGGAGGCGCTGCATGGCCCATACTGCCAGATGTGGCTTTGTGTATAACAAAACGTTATCTAAAGCTCTGCTTAACCCCTCGTGGGATTACGAGCGTGATTATATGCACGTATGTATGATTTTATAACAGTGGTGATTTTTATAAGAGGCAATTTAGTATGTAAAGAGACCTGGTCATCTCATGTTTTCTTGAACTTTTTATTTTTATTTGATGTAAATGTTAGACAATGTAGTTGTTTATTCTTAGATGGATAATTATATGACACATGCCATTAATAGGATTATTTTGTTTGTGTTATGATATTGTGTAAATAACTAATGTATTGTATTCTTATAGATATATTTATTAACCAAAGGATCATAAATGTATGCTTAGCACCTAAATTGAGCGAAATCTATCTAACAATAACAAAAAATGGTGGTGGGTATCAAGACTTAAATTAATTAGTTCATTAATGTGATTAGTTTAATTATATAGAAAAGCTTTTACAACATAAATTATTATTATAAATGAACCAAATGCGTGGGTGTAATAACTGCCCAAAATTTACGCATGTAAAACTGTAATTTTAATTATATTATTATTATCTATTGACCTGTAATGATGTTTTGAAATCATTACCAAATTGTAAGCTGTGGAGTTTCTTTCGCCATTTCTTCTCTATCTCAGCATAATAATAATTATTTCGTCCCGAAATGGTGGTAGGGTTTTGACGATTTAAAAGTACTTAGCAAAGTCCATTTAAATAAAGAGCTTTTCATTTCATTTTCATTTCATTTTCATTTCAAAAGGAAACAACATATTACATTACACGACGGTTAGAAGGTTAGAAGAGTAGTTGATGAAGCGAAACAAATATAAGGAACGTGGCAGTGTTTTAACACATGAGTGGATATAAACGTTATATCTCGACCGAAGTAATAAGAAAATACAATAAATACTCAGAAATCTGAACTATCAGATATCCGTAACCTTATATATTATTCTACCACAGCCTGCCAACATACCTGAAACAAAGAATAATGTACATTAAATAAAGAAAATATAATGAAAGTTTTTAATATTTCCAGAAGAATTTGGAAGCTTCCACTAAGGAGCTTAACCACGAAAAGCCTTTAAGCCTTGATCCAAAAATGATAAAACAAAATTCTGTACCCTCGGTGAAAACTGATACAAGTCGAGTTGAAGCACTTTTTATATTTTTAGACATACGTAATCAGTGTAAAATGCTCTATTTTTCTGTCTAATTCACGTAGCCGTATCTCTTCTGGTTACGGATATATTTTTCGTTCGCAATAATACAAGTCGAGTTATATCTGCGAAAGTCATTAAAGCTTTGTGTGTTATGCTATAACTTGACATCCACTAATCAAATTGAGTATAACTCATGTAAAAAATGAGTGTAAAATAATACAAATTCAGTTAAATCATCTTACCCATAAACAGTTCATTCATATAGGATTGTGTGTTATGATACAATTAAAAATGTATTACTGTTCACGACTCCATCTTTAAATAGCTCTAATATGAATAATGATTTAATTCGATATATTACATTTGACACTTAATAAATATTGGTAAAATTTGCTGTATTCAAATATATTTCAAAATACATTATTTTTCACGAGACTGCTTATAAACTATTATGCTTGTGTCTATTTATACCACTCACTTATATCAAAAAAATTACCAGCTCATTACAAGCATTGCAAAAAGTCTGTCGGTGTCAAGTGATATACAATTTGAGTCTTCAATTTTCTAATGCGTGGGTGTCATTCCGGCGCGAAAGAGGCAAATAGCGCACTTCACGGTGCGCCCGCCACTGTGACAATGGTGATGGCATTCACTCAAATCATTAGACACGAAATTTGTTCACCGTGATCTGTCATTATTATTAATAAAACGTGATAATCACAACAGAGTTGTATTATTATACACAATATTTATTACGATTCTCTTAATAATAATTGGTAATTTAATATAATATAATAGCTTGATCATCAAGTGAGTACAAATTATTTAAAAGTACTTAGCAAAGGCCATCTAAATAAAGAGGTTTTTCATTTCATTTCATTTCAGGATTGATTAACAATATTCTAAAATATGTGTTTGTAGTGTTTCAAATATGAAGTGTTGCAGCTGCCACCCACCTGAGCGAGTAGCTAATCCGTACTTAGAAAAAATCCAAAGCCACGGGTGCGATTGGAACCACCGACATCATGTATGTGAGGCATCATTCATTCCATGGCTCTCTCTACCAATATTAATAACGTCTATATGTAGTATCATCGTCTTAACTCAGTGAGTGTTTTTATTTTTATCTATATTTCTTACAAGCTGCACGTAACTAGGATCCGAAGTATGCCAAAGAAAACACGCAAGAGTAATAAAGAGGAACAATGTACTAATTACATCGGATATCGGAGCTAGTAGTACAGCCAAGGAAAGAAGCTATGAAAAACAAAACAATAATGCAGAGGAAGAGACTAATTCTATGAACGTGACATCTAATATAGGACCCTATAGTAAAACAGAGAAAGAAAGAAAAGGAAAGAAACTATGAAATACAGGACAATAACAAAGAGACGGGGACTAATTACATGGAAGTGATATCGGATATAGAACCTAATAGTACAGTAGAGGAAAGAAGCTACGAAAAACAGAAAAAATACGCAGAGGAAGAAACTAATTACATGGATATGACATCGGAGATAGAACCTAAAATTAGGTACAACAGAGGAAACAAGCTGTGAAACACCGAAAAATAACAAAGAGAAAGATGCTTATAACAAGAGCGGAGTAGCAGAGAAGATAAGAAAAGAATGGCAGTGATAATGACCGCGACGGTATTAATGATGTTATTTCTGACTCCATACCACCAAGAAATTCTCTTTAGACATTTTTGATTTCAATGATGGCAGTAGTGATAACTATATTGCAAACAGTTCGGAGCTAAACGATAAGGGTGAGGGGTTTAGTCAGAAAAAAAAACGTATTGTAAAAAAGGTCCATTAAACCAATTATAATTCCTGGAAGTGAAAGCTGCTCAGAATTTAACGTTAAACACGTTGATCATCATCATCATCATCATCATCATCATCATCATCATCAACAGCTCATATAATGTCCCCACCGAGAACTCGAGCCTACCCCGCATTAGGGGCGATTAGGCCTTAGTCAACCACGCTGGCCAAGTGCGGGTTAGTCGACTTCACACACAACATAAGAATTTATTCATAGGTGTGTGCAGGTTTCCTCACGATGTTTTCCTTTACCGCAAAAGCGTCGAATAAACGTTCAAGATGGCAGTTTTATCCAATGAATTTTGACAGTTCAAGCGATAAATGGCTATATCATATCATGTTTCGGTGGTCATGCTAGGAGGGTTGGAAAGATTAATATGTACGAAAAAGAAAGCGTCTTCAAAACTTGGAAGTAAACGTCATCAAGGAATATGCCAATAAATACAAACTTACTCTCTTAGGTATTAAATACAATATTTGCAAGGGTTGTTTTCTTAAAACATTAGGTGAATCTAGGTGAATCTTTTAATTATATATTTATCAAATTATTTTGCGGCCGTGTGATGCTGGCAGAGTAGATTAGCATCACCCCATATCCTCCAATGGGTGTCGTAGAAGGCGACTAATGGACCAGAACAACGGGTATTGATCACCTTATACTCCGTTCACCAACCCGTTTTGGGCAAGCGTGTTGGTCTACTGCCTAAGCCTCCTTCGATGACAAGGAGTGGCCTTGTGTCCCAGCAGGGGTCGAGTTATAAAAGCTGGTATGATGAAATTACTTTAAGATTTTTAGCCTACAATAGAAACTACCATCAAACCATTAACCTAAAATTGTGCCTTAAAACTTAAAAAAAAAATACTATTATTATACTGCCTTAACGAACTATATCATTTGACACGACCCAGCGCTCAAAACAAGTTGAAATGCATTACTAAACACATATATATTTTTTTATTTTTCTTTGTGTCAAATGATATATTTAGTATAAATATAACAATTTTGTACTTAAACAACTTCAAAGTAAAGATGCTTCTGTTTTACGATACTTTTGTTTTGGATCTAGTGTTAGTTACTATTATTAATGTATTTAAATGCTATTTCAATTTGTTGGTGTATTATTTTTCACCAATATCAATTACCCCAGTAGTTGTAGTGTAAAATAATATAATTTGACATAAATTATTTTACACATACTAAGTCTGATGTGACGGATAATACAATTATTATTTTTTCCAAATTGCTTCAAATGTATTAAACATAGTGCTATTATTCATATAACATAGTTTAGAGGCTTAAAATATCTATCGGATTCATTTATTACATGTTGAATAAAATTGATAATAAAAGAGTAATACGCATTTATGAGTGCAATTTTTTTAAAGCCATTTTTCTCAAAACTATCATTTCAGACTTATATCAGTTTTCACTGAGGGTACAGAATTGTTTCTCATTTTATAATACTAGTTCCACGTTGCTAAAGAGCATTTTTTGCTATCCGAGTGGCAATTTTCTGAAAATTCGTACTAAAGTCTTTCGCACATGGAGAAAGTTAAGTACCTACTTTTACTGACGCAATAAGCAATCACAATAATTAGGAAAGTCTCTAAGCGCAATCTTTTAAATGAAAATAACAATGTCACAATCGTCTGGTAGCAGCCGTAAATAATTACGACTAATAATATAACTACCGAGAATTTCCATTGGTTATTTTATTGTTATTTTAGATACATTTTCACTTGACATATTCAAAATGTGTAACGTTTATGTATCGCGACGCCATTAATTAAGAGTAGAATAGAATAAAAAAGTGGTCGGTGTATGGCCACCGAGTTGTCAGTGGTTGGTTGGCACAAGTGATAAAAAATATATATTTATGTCATAAGTGTATTTTTCAAAATTTACGGCCTATTACTAACATATGCTATTTCAAAATTGCATATTGTTACCCCATATCGTCGCCTTTAACGCTTAGCTCGCAACTTCATCTATTTTGTAAAGTAAAATAAATGTAACATTGTTTTATTTAAACAAAATTTTAAACAAAAACGCTTAATGTATTGTCTGCCCTTTACAATGTTAATTAAAAACGAATCGCCTCTAACGTACGCTTGGTTTGCAACTTCATCTTTGCATAAATTAAAATAAATGAAACATTGTTTTATTTAAACAAAATATTAAAACGCTTAATATCTTGTCTGCCCTTTACAATGTTTGTCTAATTAAAAATGACCAGCATTGTTACTTTTCAAATTAAATATGAATAAAAAGGGCCAGTGACGTAGGTACGACTAAAAACGAGCTCGTTGTATTTCTTGCTGATTATAAAAACATGATAAGCGCAGACGGGCGAGTTTCAATTGTTTTATATTAAGGCGGGTTCAGATATGTGTCATTTGTCCGATCCAATCACTTTTTCCGTATCAGCGTATCACGTATCATGCCCCGTATCAAGTTGTGGACGCCTCGATTTGCTCCTTATCTGTATCTTAAATTGCTTGTTTTATTGTCATTCACAATATTCTTAAAAAAGGGTCAAAACCAAAACAGAGACGGTTGGTGGCAAACGGAATCATTCAAAAACAGAGGCTTGGAGGAAGAGCTTTCATGAGAGACCTTAAATTTCAACACATTAATGGTAAATACAAAAACTTCACCCGTATGTCACCTAATGACTTCGAATATTTGCTACCGCAACCGAGCGTGTAACGCGAGTGAGTGATAAACGCGTCCAGACTGACCGACTCCCGTATCTGTATGAACTTTGATGATCAGACAAAAACCGATACGACATGGGACGGGCCGTATCATGCCGGCGTACCGAGATCGCGTATCATGATACGTGTATTATCACCCGTCCACATATGCGATCATGATACGCGTCGGCGATACGGATACGCTGATCGGATCGGGCAAATGATACATATCTGGACCCGCCTTTATAGTCATCCAAAATGGGCCTCATCTTGTTATTTCATCATTTTTAAATCTCTCACAGAAACATAATTTTCGCTTACGTTCTCTCCTTGTCATAAAACGAGCTCATGGCAGTAGTCACCACGCTTGCCCAATGCGGATTGGTGGACGAAGTAAGGTGCATTTGCTGATCCTTTAATCGCCTTCTACGACACCCATTGGATGATATGGAGTGATGCTATTTTTCTCTGCCGGCATCACATGACTCTTAAGTGGTTCAGGTTGTCTGTACCTTCTCAGTCCTCCTTAGGAGTCGGTGCAATAGGAGTATTTCACGATAATGCATAGTTTTGTAGCCGGTCCCTCCCAGAATGCTGTCGTGGGTGTTTGCTCGCCACGCGAGTGAACGCTTCACGCGATTTCTGCATGCAGTACAGAATCTTTTTCAGTGGGCGTTTGCGACCCCGCGATGAGAAAAGGCAGTATAATCAAATTTCTTTTAAGAATAATATTAATTTGCTGCTAACTCATTAATATTAATCCTGTTAACGACTAAGCTAATGCGCTTTTACTTCTAGTGGGTTCACGTCTGTAAACTAAAGGTGGCTAGGAACGATTTCTGTTCACACAGAAATTGAGTCCACCTGCTTGTGCGTTGCACTACCGAAGACTCAAAATTGAAAACATTTCTGTTTGTATACGCGCGAAGACCAAGCGTCTGGGTCGCTGTATCAACACGTTAGTAGAATTAAAACGCAGCGACTAACTTTGTTTAAAGGACGTTAATGCGCGTAAAAAATCGACATGAGTATTAGACACTAAGTAAATTTTACGCAGCCTATCTCCAGGGCTAATGAAAGTTTGGTGCGCACTCGTAATTATATTTAATCACGCCTTTTATTGGTCGTTACTTAACTTCAAATAACAAATCCCAATGCCCTTCAAATAACAGTGTGTGCTGAGAAACTAATAACGATTGTCAAAATCGAATAAGCCGTAATCGACTTAATTTGTTATAGGCCATAAAATGAGCTGCCAGACATTAGGAGTAGTACTTAATGTCTCACAGGCGCTCTCGATCGATATCTTTTCCAATTATACCGAGTAACATACGTGACAAAACCGATTAATGTAATTAGTTATTTAATTAAACATTGTTTCTTAAAATGTCTCACTCTGAAGGCTAAAACAACTTTTTTTTCTGCGAAAAATCTCTAATGCTCCAAGTGTATGTGGACAATTAAATCCTTGTTAAAGTTTTCATAATATTATCTAAGAAAACACTGATATAGAAACTACAAAAAGGCTCTGCAGTGCAAGCATGTAGTCGCCGAAGAACATTATGTCGATCGGCAAACGCATCTGCCTTTTCCTCTCTTTAAGAATATCTATAAAATTAATAGATTTTGTCGATTATGTCCAAGCTTTTGTATTTTTTTTTTATCGAGACAACCGTGCTCGGTTTAATTCCGTCCAATCGCCTAAAGATCCGTTTTCAGAAGGCTTAAAAGATAAGTGTCGCTTTTCCCAAGTCACTTTTCTTAAAGAATTGTCTTTTAATATTTTTTTTTATTAAGTCTGAGCTTGACTAAGATTCTAGATTTTATGTAATAAAAAAGACTGGCACAAATGCGGTAATTGTGATAACCGCACAAGAACGTAGAGCGCGCCATTATGAAGCCAAAAACAGTGTAATTTATTAACAATTGTGGTGTAAAATATACAGTGTTTTTTCTCAATAATTTTATCCGAATTGTCTGCTTTAGCAAAATTCTTAATCTTCCTCTTATTTTCATTAAGATTACACTGCTATCGTCGATCGCTGCATAATACAACACGCATTATCTGTATCTTAAGTCTTTGCACGTATTTCAGTCGTAAAGAAGCGTCTAAATCCAATAGTAGCTCCTGGACTATAAGTCTTATAATTCCTGCCGTACACTTAAAGTCCTTAATTAAATACAAATTACCTCTCGGGTCGGCCCGGGAGCTTAAGGAACACAGTAATTAATAGTCGTACTAAACAATACCTGTTATTTAAGAATTTAGGCCCGTATTACAGAATAACACTCAGAAATCAATCATGTCTTAAGAATCCTTTGTCACTTTCTATCAAGCACAAAGTGATAGAGACGTACGACGCTCAAGTAGGCGTTCATTCTTGAGACTCCTTCTATAATACGTGCCTTAGTCTTTGAAACGACTGCAACTTAAATTTTTCTGTCTTTGGCTTTAACTGATAACAAGAATAAGAGAACCACCAAGTATAAACTATATTTTCCGTTTCTCTTTTGACCTTATTTTCATTTAAATCAAATGTAATATGTTTATTGCATTTATGTGGTACACAGTGGTTTTATACAACTAACAAGGCCTCTCCTTGTCATCAGAGATTAAGGCGGTAGTCCACCACGCTTGCCCAATGCGGATTGGTGGATGGAGTATAAGGTGATCAATACCCCTTTGCTGATCCAAGTCGCCTTCTACGAAACCCATTGAAGATATGGGATGATGCTATTCTACTCTGCCAGCAACACACGGATAATATTATTATGATTAATTACTAAAGACTTCAACATGTGAATTAAGACTCCTTCTCAATAAATACTATGAAAACTGTAAAGGGAGATTAAAACTTGCTGAGTTTCTTGAGTTTATTCGTTTCAAACATACAAATTTAATCTTCCCAATTATAAAAATGAAAAAAAGACGAAAGGTTCTCTCGACGCTTTACCCATAATGTTTAAAAAATAAAATTGCACACCCGTGCAAAGCCGGAACATGTCGCTAATAAAACATATTAGGTTGGGGAAAAAGTCTTTTCGCATTATAGTATGTATAAACTTGTAATAAAATCTCTTTGGCTATACTATTTGTATCTGGCTGGTTTTGGTATCATTGAAAGATTAAATTTTAAAGAACATAATTCCAAATTCAAATTAGGAAAATGTGTGATTTTCATTTGGTTTTTCGTACCGCCAAGATGAGTGAATCTAATGAAGAAATTCGATACATTTTAAAATTTTACTACAAAAAAGGTAAAAATGCAACGCAAGCCGCGAAAAAAATTTGCGATGTTTATGGACCTAGTGCAGTGTCTGTGAGAGTAGCACAAATTTGGTTTAAGCGTTTTCAATCCGGAAATTTTGATGTCAAAGATGCACGTCGCTCTGGTCGCCCTATTACAGATAAAATGGATGCCATTTTTGAAAAAGTGGAGCAAGATCGGCATGTCAGTAGTTACGACGTAGCAGAAGAACTGGGAATTGACCACAAAACAGTTTTGGCGCATTTGAAAAAAACTGGGTACACAAAAAAGCTCGACATTTGGGTACCTCACGAGCTCACTGAAAGAAACCTAATGAACCGTGTACTCATTTGTGATTCTTTATTACGACGTAATGAAACCGAACCATTTTTGAAGAAGCTGATAACTGGTGATGAAAAGTGGATCACGTACGACAAGAACGTGCGAAAAAGGTCGTGGTCAAAGGCCGGTCAGGCTTCACAGACTGTGGCGAAACCCGGGTTAACTCGCAACAAGGTGATGCTGTGTGTGTGGTGGGATTGGAAGGGCATTATTCATTATGAGCTGTTACGACCAGGCAGGACCATCGATTCTGAACTCTACTGCGAACAACTGATGAGATTAAAGCAAAAAGTTGAGAGAAAGCGGCCGGAATTAATCAACAGAAGGGGTGTGGTTTTTCATCATGATAACGCTAGACCTCACACATCTTTAGCCACTCAGCAAAAATTAAGAGAGTTTGGCTGGGAGGTGTTAATGCATCCGCCGTATAGTCCTGACCTTGCACCTTCAGATTTCCACCTGTTTCGGTCTCTTCAGAATTCTTTAGGCAGTGTCAGGTTAACATCACGAGAGGACTGCCAAAACCACTTGTCGCGGTATTTTGACCAGAAGTCCCAAAATTTCTATAGCAATGGGATCATGTCCCTACCTACAAGATGGCAAAAAGTTATCGAACAAAATGGTACTTACATACTTTAGTTAAATGTAAATAAACTATATTAAAAAATGTTTTGAATTTTCTTAAAAAATGCCAAGAAACTTTTTCCCCAACCTATTACGTTTAAGGTTGACAATCAATTGGAGAAATTTGACAAATTTGGGTAGCCTGATCTGCTGTCGTCCGTACATATTTACAATAACGTTAACATCTCACAGCATCACGTTTCTTTCCCTCACTCAATCTATTTATCTTCTCTACGGCTTTTACTAACTATAACTAAATATATATTAATTTAATGATCACTTATTTATCTTTCGTATCTAACATTTCTTTTCGTTTTTTATTGCTAAATCTGTCCATTTGCTAAGCGTTGTCACCATCTCGCATGGCATATGGAATCAAGGGGGATATAACCCGCTACTCTGCCAGCCACTTTGGTTCACCTGCATGTCATTGCCGTTTGAAATTGAAATAATATAACCATAATATTCGAGAGTCTACTAAACTCTAATCTACGAGTAACTAAACAATCATGTTAGAAAAATAAGAAAATGTTATATTACAAAGCTTTGAACTTTACCAAAATCAATGTTTCAAACATTGATTTTGTTTCTAAAGTTCATTTAACATATTTTGAAGTGATTTAAATTCATACCAAATTAATTAGAAAACGATAAACAAGAAAAAAAAGCATGAGAAGACACGACAGGATGTTTTTCTTTTAATTGTTTTCTATGTAATTTGGTATAAATTTCAATCATAGGAAAGCTTTTGTTTATTCTATAGAATTAGTCATCCGTAATCTTTTTTTCCATTAGCGTCTTATGTTTACTTATGATTTTTCACAGCCATGTTGACCGGGTTGAACTTCGTACGATCAGCATCAAAAGGAAATTAAAATATATTTTATTGGTAATGGAATTGAAATGTTTTATGTATTATAATTGAATACGATCTCGCTCAATCTGTAACGGAGAAACGAGACAACGATTTTCAAGCGGATACTTAACTAAGAAGCGTTTGCGTATTTGAGGGAGCCCTATCCGATGCGTTCGGCCCACTCTAATGTCCATTCGCCCCTCGCGCATATGTCCTAGCTAGTCTATATATCTAGGCTTTAAGCAGCGTCTGTCTATTCTGTTCCAAACACTTCCAAATACTTGGATTAGGATTGTGTAATTGGTTGTTCAGGGAAGAGTGTATGGTACTAGACCGAGAAGCAGATTACCCATGGACCGACCAGAGAAAGTCTGCCGTCGGTAGCCCGTTACATAAATGCACAAGAAGCGTTAATATCAGACCCGTTTGCGGAATATAATAAGGCGAGCGAAAACAGCCCATAGCACTCCCTAATGACGATCACGATCGCCCTGTCAAGAGGGATACGAAGAAGAAGACTATATCTCTATGGCAGCGAGTGCATCTATCCCCTGCCCCGTCCCCGGGGGGCGACTGCTTCTGTTCGCTTTATAGCCACTTCGGTAGAGTAGGTGAAGGGGGTCTTAGTCGATAAAATACCGACATGGGCCGCTCTTCAGTAAATGAAGATTACACCTCCTCCTTTCCTCGGGAGCCAGAAGGTCTTCTTATCTTTTCGTTCCTCTCCCTTTCATTCCTCCATGTGGGGGAAGAAAAGGGAGACAAACTGACGGGGTTAATGAGAAAAAAACGTATTTGGCCATAAGTGTAAGCTTGTCAGTTAGACAAACATGATGAATGAAGATAGAGATATCTAGCAAACTAGTTGTTCAATTCATTATTAATTGAAATTCCGTCACATTCATCATCAACAGCTCAATTTAATGTCCCCACCGAGGGGCTCGAGCCTACCCCACATTAGGGGCGATTAGGCCTTAGTCAACCACGCTGACCAAGTGCGGGTTGGTCGACTTCACACATAACCTAAGAATTTCTTCATAGGTGTGTGCAGGTTTTCTCACGATGTTTTCCTTCACCGTAAAAGCGTCGATTAAACGTACATATGAATTCAAAATTTGAAAACACATTGGTACGTGGCGGGGATCGAACCAGTGCCTCCCGGGTGGGAAACGACTCTCTTACGCACTACGCTACCGACGCTTTTTTAGCTTTTTTTATCCTTCATATTACAAAAGATTTTTTGTTTATTATTCTAATAAGATATTCTATAAAGTGAAATATGTAATATGACTTTTATAATACGCCATTTTTCAACAATTGTTGCTTTGATCGTACTTACTACATTGATGACAGGGGCATCGGAGTGGAAACATCTGGGGTGTTAGTTTGGGTAACTTACCTGAATAAATATGAAACCAAAGTTCGGGAGGTCACTCCAGTCTCCAATGAACATAATTCGACAGCCCAGTCACTGAATAATAACCTTACCGAACCTTCAAAACTAATAAATAGGTACTAACAAAATATATATAATTTATTATCGTATACAAAAACGATACCTTTTAAAATATTTGAACAATCATTTTGAAATAAAAACTAAAGTTTATTTCATTACCAATTTGTGAAGAAACAAAACCTTTTAAAATTGTTTATCATACAGTCTTTAATAACGCTGGTTCCAATATTGCGGTTCCTGACGATTTTTTTTGCGTTCGAATGTTAGGTACACGTATTTGTGTTCATAGACGGCCGGCAGTCTTCGGTGTGTTGTGAACGTTCTTGAGGTATCGTGACCTTCAAAAACGTGCGAAATTTCAGGGGAGGAGGTTGATGGTGCCTCGGTTGTGCGTCCTTCGTCGTAACAATCATGAAAGTTAAGCTACCCAGTGCACGGTCGGTACTCGAATGGGTGAAGTTTATTTTTTTATTTGTAGAATTGTAATTTGAGCACGCTCTTATTTCTTTGTTAAATAAGACATTTGTTTCGGTATGTTTTGAGTTTTTTCTTGGTAATTCATTATAACGTAGCTTAGTTAGTATTAAAGTCAGCCGCAGATCGCTGGAGGTTAATTTGTTTAAAATGAAATAGCTCTTTATTTAAATGGACTTTGCAAAGTAAATACTTTTAAATCGTTAAAAGCCCTACCACCATTTCAGGGCTAAATAATTATTTTACTTCAATGATTATTATAATGCTGAGACGGAGAAGAAATGGCGAAAGAAACTCCACAGCTAACAATTTCGTAATGATTTTAAAACATCATTATAAGTCCACAGATAAACAATATAATTAAAATACATGCGGAAATTTTAGTCAGTTATTACTCCCACGCATTTGGATCATTCAAAGAAAAACTTCATCATTGGATTGCTTGATAAAATAATGATTATCGCTTCCACTAAGGTGGAACAAGAATTTTCTTATTAAAATTTAACATTTTCCATTAGTTTCCCGTATAACATTACTTCCCAGAAATCGATCCCTATTAATAACACTATCGAATGGTTTAATAATACAGGTTGTGTATTTTTTTTATTTTTTTCAAAATAATTGGGTTCGATTCCTGGATAGAAAAATTTATTCTATTCTATTTTTCAAAAATCCAACGATGCAGTTTTTGTTTTCATCAAAATCGGGTCTCCCTACCGACACGGACGCCCTAGGGACGCTAGGCGGTCGAGAGACTCCCCACGGGGGAGATGCTCGGTCGCCCAGTAATCCCCTAGGAACGTCCGACCTACAGGCTTGAGGACCCCCCAAGGTCTTCGCCTTCTTAAAACCCGGTGACGCAGAAAATGTCATCAGAGACAATCTGCAATAGTACTCAAAAAAAAAAAATCAAAATCGGGCTTGCGACTGCTTTGAGCATCTTTCGATATTCCTTATAGTTTAGGGTTTGGCCCTGGAGGCCCACTTGAAAAATTAACCCTATAATAATATAATACATAATTTATCTTGTAAAAAGCTTTTCTGTATAATTTAATTATCACATCAATGAACTAAGTATTTTAACTTTTGATACCCACCACCAAATCGTGTTAATGTCAGATAGATTCCTTTCAATTTAAGTGCTAAGCATACCTTTATGATCCTCTGGTTAACACATATAATAATTTAATATGTAGTATACAACAAAATAAATCCAATAATGCATCAGTTATTTACTCAATATTAAACACAAACAAAATTATCCATCTAAGAATAAACAACTACACTGTCTACATTTACATCAAATAAAAATAAAAAAATCAAGAAAACAATATGACCAAGCACCGTTTGTCGGAATCAATAGTACATTGTTCACCGCGGGACGAAAGTGACGGATTACCAACGAGCTTCGGGCCACAATACTCCCGAGTTGGCAATGGAACTTTCTCCCAAGTGTTACATAGTGCTTTATACTACACCCGTGAGGAACATTCAAAGACTTCTTAAATTGAAATAAGCAGTAGCTATGATAAAATTATAAAGATATTGTAATTATGCAACACTAGTTGCAGATGTTCTGCGAAACACCGGCCAACCAATGGTCTGTAGTTGTCGCGGCCGCCACCACGCGCGCACCCCGCTGACGGTGGCGGACGTCGCGTTAGAAATAGATTTTCATACAACTTTTCCTCCCGCTAAACACGTTAATGGAATTTCATACAACTTTTCCTCCCGCATATTTAGGCCGAAGAAAAGATCAACTTTCTCTTTTCAATTTGAGGGAATAATAGCTACTGTTCCGATCAGGTGTAGTATAAAACTATTTCCGCTACGTTTCTTTACTCATGTGCTCGAGCTGAGTAATAAATTTCATTAATTTGTTATGGAATAAATATATAACTTCAATTTAGGTTGTTCCTTACAAGTTTTCAAAGTGTAAGCAAACAACCATCAAAGATCTAATGGATAGCCAGCCACTTTGCAACTTCAAAATCTTAATGGACTGTTGTAATTACATTCAAATTCTTGTGGTTTTGAAAAGGTTTTGGGGAAGCTAATTGACTAATCGATATCGTCCGCGACAGTGAGTTATAGTCATACGTTTCAAAGATATTTATTAACTTTTATATGTTACTACCCAGTGGAGCTCTGGCAACCTTACTCACAGAAACAAAACACTATAAAATGTAGTGTTAAGTAGTGTAGTGGTAGTGTATTTGACTGTGGTCTTCCTGTAAAGTGGAGGAACTAGCCCAGTCTGGGCGCTCCATATTCGAACGGAAGTTTTTCTATATGTATAGTTGTTCTATTAAATTCTTTCGAATTATTCCGAAGAAATGTGAACCAAATTAGAAAAAGAAAAAGAAATCATAGCATGTTTTTTTTCGTGTAAATCTATGAGAACTTTGTAGGTAATTTATAAACCTTTTGCTTCCATTGTAAATTCCTACAAATTTGCATTTCTCCTATTTTTAAGGGCGTGCTGACGAAGCTTTCTGCGTTAAAAAAGTAACGTTTAGTCAAATTCCCTACTACATTTTGGCAAGAAATAAATAAAAAAGGAATATTATAGACCTTTATGAACTGTGGCTAGGCTAGTGTAATAAAAACACACTTTATTAATAGTTCAAAAAGCAATATCATCTATTATATCTAAGAAGCAATATCCTGAATTTCTTGTAATAAAACGTAAATCTTTTATTATGCTTTTCGTGCGAAGAATGTAGCGAGTCACGGGAAATTTTATGACGGCCCTAAAAACGTAATCCCGATTCAAAAATCAGTACCTTCTTTTTAGAACATATGAAATCTCACTTTCCCGAAAAGATTTATATTTAATCTTGCACGCATACTACAATGTAATATGAAGGTATTAATAAAAAAAATATATATGGACCGGTACTAGTATGTGAGTACATCCCATCTGTTATAGCCGACATGTTTGATAGCAAAATTAGTGTACGAGCAAGTCGCGGCGGCACTACCCAGTCCATAGGTGGTTGGTTCATATCCCACTCGAAGGATGAAAATGTACGAGCAGATCGCGGCGGTTGCAAAGCGCCACTTCCCACAAGTACAAGGAGAGAATACTAGGCCAAGTTGTAAGGCTGGCCAGTAATGATATGTTAAAGGAAGGTGCTGCTCCAGGGAGTAGGCCTTGCAGGCAGCAGCGGGGAGGTGGTGAGACCCAACACGGACGGTTAGAATCTGTTTATTGATAAATTGTTGTATACTAAAGTGATATATTGTACACATAGAAAGGTTTGTGCATGTCCACAGATATATCAATCTAAGGAGATCGGTCGAATCGCCGAGTTCATAGGAACACCGAGCGTCGCGATCAGCGGCCGTACTACATAACATGGTTCTAGTTAAGCATGCCGTAATATACACTATTCATTGCGTGCGTCTTAAGGACTGCGAAGCGATGAAAGTTAAGCACAGCCGCAAAGGAGATCGGTTAAATCGCTGAGTTTCGTATTCATTTGACTTTATCGGAAGGCGAAGTGGCATGTCTCTCATAGTATAAGTTGCCGACGGTGCACGTAGCTGCAGATCCGCGGAATGTAGGTTGTTACTTCGCTGCTGACCATGCAGCCGCAGAGGCCAATGTTCAGTTTGTGGCTCGAGCGATAAGATAAAATATAATATAAACCGTCATTCGGCACGAAAGCTAAGCTACTATGCGTGCGGTCAGTACTAACATGATTAGCCTCCTTGTTTCGGAAGGCACGTTAAGCTGGTGATCCTGCAGTCGTCCCCAAGGAGGGTTTTGTCAGGCAGGCTAGCCGTAAAAATCTTATGACAAAACCTGTAGTAGTATTGTCGATATCAAGTCATACAACACTGACCCCAAAATAAAGGAAACAAATTAAGTGCCCAATAAAATAGTACAGTGCTCACCAAAATGGATACTTTTGCCACCAAAAACAACTTTTGGTGTAAATTTGCACTTGTTTGGTGAACATTTATCCTTTTATGTAGGTTAGGTTATATCATGGGACAGCACACCTAAGTACACCTATGCTTTTAACTTAGAAGTTACGTGACAAGCCCTCGCCCGTGAACTTTAGATGCTCTTTATCTTTTAAGTATTTACTGTGTTTGAAGCAAGTCCTTAAGTATACATAATTTGGAAAAGATAATTGGTGTTAGCGAGAAAATAATTACTTCCCAAAACAAGGTAAATCAGAGCTATATTTGTGCCGGTATCAAGTACTCAAAGAAAGGGGCTGGATGTTTGCGTCATTCATAATAGGATTATGATGGCCCCGTATAAATCTGCTTTGGCATACATGCAGAGAGGACATGAGAGTATCTGGTTTTTATCATTACACTTTCTGTATTGCGTCATGTTCTGACGAATCCGTCTTTTGACGGCGACGAATGTTAAAATGGTGTCAATTATCTTGTCACAGAACTAATAATCATGCTGAATTTGTTTCTAATTTTTATTTGCCCTGATAAATTTTGTATAAATTTCAATTTATTGTAATCGTTATTTTAGTAATGACGTTTTTAAAAATGGTCTCACTAAAGCTAGGGTTGCATCGAAAAGCATTATATATTTTGTTAACAAGCTTTTATTATATTTAGTTTTACCTGTCCCGATGTTTGTCATCAAATCTTGCAAACTAAATTAGATTCACTTCCCGGTTACTGATTGAGCTGAAATTTTGCATACATGTGAAAATCGCGTGACAATGAAATATTATGATGACATAGTGCTGATCTGATGATGGAGCTGGAAGGTGTCATAGAAACTTCACAATGAAACAATGCAATCTCATCGAGTTTGGGCTCGTTTGTATTGTCTTGACGAGTAGATTGTCTTTCAATGGTAACCAGGGTCTAATGATGGAGCTGGAAGGTCATAGGAACTCTGTAATGAAATAACGCAACCCCATCGACTTTCGGCTCGTTTGGTTCGTCTTGACGAGTATTTTAATTTTAGATGGTTACCACAAGAACTAAAGGCTTGTTTTTAAAAAGTTTTCTTTTTAAACTTTTTTCTTGTGTTAGAGATAAGCTTACCATTGTACAGGTATTTCTGAATGTATTATTTTTTGTGTAATACAAGATTGGGTAGGATACATAAATAAGAAAATCGTAATCACGATACGCCATATAATATTTTTATTGTTTTAGAATTCCTTATATCAGGGCTTCCCAAACTTTTTTTACTGTGACACTCCTAGGGATTTTGCCATCTTATGCGACTCCCTACTGGAAGCGTACAGAGTACACCACGTCCACGGAACGTCTCCGGGCTGCCCGACTCAACAGTGAGCCGGTAGGCAAGTTTTTCTCAACGATTTGGCCAAAAGTGGAAGCAAACTTCACCCAATACCCTATGTATTGTAACCGTGTGTATAAATTTGTATTGCTTCTTTGTTCTCTAATAAGTCACATAATGGAGAACACAGAACAATGTATGTCTTTTTATGAGAATAAAATTCTTTAAAATGAACCCTCAAGCCAGACCAATTTATCAATCTATCGTAATAATGATAGCTTCAACATCATTCTTATTTTCCGAGACTCCGATATAGGTTTGCCAGTCGTCATGGTGGTTCTGGATATTTCTCTTCCATCGTCGGTCTTATAATTTTACTTACAGTTGGCAAAGACCAATAGCATCCCGGTCAAGTTAAAAATAAAAAATAAACTTGAAATCCCCCCGATATGCTTGACTTCGCAACTTAGTAGCAAAATACTCTAAGTTACAAAAATAAATTAATTCCCAACAAAAGCAATATCCTATAATGTCTTGGCGTATAAAAGTAAAGACAATTTTGATTTTCAAAGCCATAAGCTTTGTGCTTGTACAGGAATAAGTTTGGCTTTTAATTAAAATTGTTTCGTGGAAAGTTCGAAGATTTGTTTAGTGGTTTTATTAACCTTGTATATAAGTTTACTTAGAAATTAGCTGTTTTTGGTGTTTTATTTTTAACACCCGATGCAAAAAAGCTGTGTCCTGTCGCAAAGGCACTTGTATACTTCTATTGGTATTCTGTTTACTATATAGGTACTGAACTCAACTTTTTGGTGGCATATACCGAATCTTTGTAGTTTATTGGTTTGCTCAATACATAAATGCCGAAGGATAATTTGTCAGCTGTTTAATATAATAATAGTTTCTGGGCAGCGATCATATCAGTCAATGAGCACATTACCAACGACATATGAGCTGTTATTAGCGACCATCCTAAAAGGAGTCAGATTTTTGAAAAGAAGCCGACATTTGGGAAAACACATTCTCGAACCAGACGATATCAAAACAATCCAAGCTAGGAATATCTTATCATTCTTAGATAGTACCCGGCTAAAGTAGTACAATAGGACTTGGAGGCTAGTCACAATAAATCTTTATAGCGCGCAGTGACGCAAAAAGTCCCGAATTGTCTAAATAATAATAATGACTAATCCGCTACTCACCTCTCAACAGGCGACTACGGTTGGCTCTCAAATTTGATTAACACGGTAGAAACCCTTCATTCATCACAATTTGCATAAATACTCTTTCTGTTAAAACGTTAAATAGCTTTTAAGCCTGACCTTTTTAAACAGAAATTTTTTATTCAACAGCTGGCCAACAAGTACCTAAAACAACCTTTTTAGATATGGTTGGGGTCATTTTATACAAATAAACAATAAGCGTTGCAAAGAGTACTTGTTCGGTAGCATTAGACACGTTTGCAGCTATAGCTATAGGTCACACGTGCTCTGCCAATCCGAACGTAGTACCTATGCGGTAGAAAAATTACATTGGCATTACAAACTATTGCTCGGTGAACTGTTCGCCAACAGAACTTTTGACCAATAAATAGTTCCAGTGAAAGCGAC
The DNA here is from genome assembly GCA_955850985.1 of Elophila nymphaeata. Lineage (NCBI taxonomy): Eukaryota > Metazoa > Arthropoda > Insecta > Lepidoptera > Crambidae > Elophila > Elophila nymphaeata. Next base: position 5,209,165 of record OY039082.1, on the reverse strand, counting down.
GCACGTGTGTTAAGCTTCGCTTTGTATGAAAATGTTAGTGGTAACATCCACTGCAACCCACGAACACACGAACACGCACGCATGAAATAACGTCATTGTCATTAACTGATGGAATATGTCACCCACGCATCTCACACGCAGATACACGCTGAATAGAATATCCGCGCAGAGACTATGCACGGTAGCTGCGTGGGTCCATGGTACAGAACAAGTGTACACAGAAGGCCGACTGCCTACCACGTGCGAAAACAGTCCTACGCACACAAACATATCCACGTACAGCGATCTCGGCATGATTCGGCATGACAAACTCAAGGCTGCCACAGTTAAATATAAACATGCAGTAGGGTTACAGTTCCTTAAACTTTTTTGGCTTGTTTATTATTTTGTCTAACTGTCGTATTCGTGCAACCTGTGCTGTGAAAAATAAATCGACATTTTGTTGATTAAGGTTGTGTATTTGGGTGTCTAAATAATTCAGTTAATAAAAACAATAATATTAGTTATTATAAATTACTTGGCAGTGAAGAAAGGTAAAATTTACAATTTTAAAATCTTACTTATATTATACATGCGAACGTTTGTATGGATGAATGTATGTATGTTTTTTACTCCTTCCAACAAAAACTTCTAAATGGATTTTAATGAAATATTTTGATGATATAACTCAGACATTAGAATAACATATAGGCCGGGTAATAACCCTAGCTCTGTTTTGACGCGCAGGTCAACGAACTCGTCGATATCAAAATCAGCTGGAGCCTACCTTCCGTAGGTATCTACTTCTTATGTAGTTGAACTGCGTGGGCCAGTCCATGCATGTGTTTGTGACGTCATCCGTCTATCGTGGCCGTGGGTGGCTACGAATTTTACAAATACAGAATTAATTTTCAAACACATATTCTTTGCTGATCTCCTAAAATTTATACCTAGAAAAAATATAATTCAGAAAAAGTGAAAATACATTATTTTATCAGGCGCTTGTGATAAGCGTTATACTCTTGATAAAAAAACTATTTCGTAGAAAAGCTTTTGCGGTAGCTTGTAATAATCCAAAACAAGATAATTAAATGGCCTCGATAACAGAGCAAAATTTCCAGGTGAAAACTTATTTCGAAAAAGCAATAAAGTAATTGTGGAGTAATTCATTATATTTTGTTATTAGGTAGGATTTACAATGACCAGTGAGTGCCGTGCTTTTTTTTCTATGCGTACGAATTAAGTTTAGTTTTGAAAACAAAAAAAAAATACTTTTTTTAAATTTAATTTAATAAAAATAATAATTATTATTATTGGTAGCATATTTTAAGTTCGCCGGTGTAGCTATCACTATATTATCAAAGTCTGTCGCAATAACGGTGTTAACAGTTGTAATGTTAATTATGTGTTACCAAATACCAAAAGTTTTCACTCAACCATTTCGATATTGTAACTATGTATGATTTGAATACAGAAACCCGTTCGAACTTATCAAAAGAAATTAAATCATGAAATTCTTTTAGTTCGTTTATCAGAACAATATTTACCAGTTTTGATATCGCAATACGATGTCGCGTGTTTGTGATAGCGATAACTCTAAGGTACGATTTCAACGAAAGCAAACTCTATTTGCAGCGAATAAAGGCCATGTTTATGTTGGTTTGATAGACAAGCGTACGGCCTGCTTGTTTGTAAGCGGTACCGTAGCCTCGCAATACTGACGTCACACTTGCGCGATGCCAACCCAAGACCCCTTTCCTGCCCATTGTAGCTGAGTCAACCTTGCTCACCAATAGAAACACAACACCACAAAAATTTAATAGTCTTCTGTAAGGCGTAAATTCAGGCAACTAGTCCGTTAAGGTTTAATTTTAGAATTTTTTGTACTTTCGAAATTCGGATGACGTCACCAGATTCAGTATTCATCAGTCAACGCATTTATGCGTTCACTATTAAGAAGCTCTTCCTTTTTGAAGGATTTACATTTTTAAACACGTTTATAATAGTAGAATGTGCTGCGATTTATTCCGCTCAATGTTAATCTAACCTAATGCTGTAATTTTTTATCAAGTTTGGGGCTTACCTTTTATTTGCCGTCAGTTTTGGACAAACATGTAACTATGAGGTGATAAACAATGGCCAAAATTTTGTTTGTGTAATTGAACAGTTTTTAAACTACTTCAAAAAAATCGAATTTTCTTTTTCGTGCCGATTTCTATTTTAGATAGAAAAAACCGCCTTCAAAACTAAAAACGGAGAAATAAAAATTTTATTTATAAAAATATAAACGTTTTTGTGGTCGATCCCAAATACTACTGACAAAGTGACAACGTTTATTTCAAATATTAAGGTTGCCTCAAAAAAACATTTAATTTTTATTAATAAAATTTTAGTTCTCCGTTTTCAGTTTTAAATGCGGTTTTTTTCTAACTAAAATAAAAATCGGCAGGAATAGTTCGTCTTTTTTAAAGTTTGTGGAAACAGCATTTTTGAAATTTTTACGGATATGAGGATGAAATCCCCTATTTCATCCTCATACGGGTAAAAATAAAATGTCATATGAAAGTCGAAACAAAGTTAAAAAAAAATATTGCCTAAAGTGACTATTCCACCGGCAAAGTCGCCGGCAAAAGTTAGCATCTAAATATAGGGTTTTGGATAAAAATATGAAATTTGAAATATTTAAATAGTAATCTGAAAAAAATCCTACTTAAGTCCTGCATATAGATATAGGTATTTAGTCTACGTTTATCCCAAAATATGAAAAAGTAATTGTCCACCCCGTGCGAAGCCGGGACGGACCTACACCGTTATTATGTGAAAACTCTAATCAGCGTAGAGGTTCGCCCTCGGAGATGTTCGCTGCATAGAAATCCTCTAGGAAACTCCGCATTACAGATCAGGGTCCACCAGGGTCCTCGTCGTCATCAAACAACTGTGAGAAGGTCAGATATGGCTACCAGCATTAGTCCGTAAAACGTTAAATTTATCACATACAATGCATTCTGCATTCCACAGAAATCATGACCCCGTAACTGCGACGAACGCGGAAGGAAATAGCACCGTGAATTTATAACAATAGTTGAGGAAAAAACTACTTAATATTAATAATAAAATTAAAATACGAGTACCTATAACGTAGATTTGATTTGTATTTAATATAATTTCCCAATAAATGTTTAAAAAAATCCTGATTTATTTAGACCTTGCGGCACTCCTATTAGAGTTGATCAAATGTCGTAATAAAACATGAGCCATTTTTTATCTTAATCACACCGATCATATTTCATCAACTTGAGACAGCCATACGTCGAGATAAAATGAGCGGAGAATTTTTTTGATATCATAACATAATTCCTTTATTTACACACAGTGTTCCTAATAGCTTTTATAAATATAAACAATCACCTGAAATATCCATATCTTTATCTATGTGTGTTTATCTTATGTCATTGCGGTTCCTTGGTATGTAAAATGTATTCCTTAGTGTGTACTAAGCTAAAGAATTTTTTACTTAAATAACGGTATATTTTTATTGCCAGTGACAACTACCATCAGATCAAAGGTCTGGTCAAGGGGCTTACTAATTCTACCACCACCATTATAGGAAACATCGCGTTTATTTTAAGGTCGTCTTACTTAACACAATAATATTACTGTATAGTATTATATTATATAGGGTGTAAAAGACATGAACAGTCAAACGAGAACCATGTATTCTACTCACCATCTTAACATTTTTTTTGCTTTAGACTATACCTGGGAAATTGATAGTTACGATTTTATTGAAGGTCAAAGTCATAATTTTTTTTTTAATTTTTTTATGAAAAAGTATTCTACACGTTATTTCTTAATTATTGTCCAAAGAAACATTATCATTTTTTTTAGTATTTCATAACAAAAAATGGCTTCAAAACGTTAGCGTTCAATGTAGCTCACTCGATGCGCACGGACACTAACGAACGGGGCAGCCGTCTGGCAAAATTATAGCGGTTTTGCGAGTTGCGTGCGAGTTGAGCCCTTTACATTGCGCGGTACAATTTGCAATTTTTTTTAACACCAAAAAATAAAAATCATTTCCCGGCAATATTTTTTTTAAATATGTATTATTTTGATGTATAGAATACATGGTTTTCGTTTGACTGTTCATGTCTTTTACACCCAGTATGTGATATTACTCAACAAGACAATTAAAAAAACAGCTTCTAATACGACTGCTCAGAATCTCTCATAAAATCCTCAATACTTTTACGATTACAGGACTCTCGTCTCATTAGATTGGTCACAGTGAATGGTTTATAGTAGACCAATGGTTGCGTCAGTCCATAGGGAGTTAGTGGTTTTGAACTTCTCCTTTACATTAAGTAATTAACCTGTACGCGATGTGAGGGGGAGGGAAATTAGAGGCAGAATCGGAAAGTAATTATAGGACAAATTTAATAAGCAAATATTTTACAGAGACGTATCAAAAAACCCTGCCACAATGACGTATATAAAAAAAGACATAAACAAGTAATAAAGTATGAAAGGAGTTCGGTTTGCCACATAACTCAAAAACTATAAAATTTCTTCAACGAATTATCAATCTTCAATATTTCACATTGTTAAAAAAAGCGAAGTCACAAAGCCTATTGAAAAATTTTTACACTTCACTGGACAGGCAACAGCAGAAGTAAATAAATAAAACTTCTTAATTCATTAAAAGCAAAATAAATACAGAACTGAAAATTTATTAAAAGTATACATCCATCTTGTGGGTGTAAGTAGTCATTTAGGTACTACCATTCAAATAAGTCCTAGTCATTTGAATAAAAACATGCATTTACATTTAGTGAAATTAGTTTTGATTTTTTCATCTACTTTTACTGGTGTTTGTATAATAATAAAATGATAGCTGTTAAGGAAAATACACAGTAAATCATAATTTTCGTATTTTGTAATAGAATACATTTGCTGTCGTTTAGATCTGTATTTATACAACAACTTTACTGTTCAGCATTGGTGACAGTTGGAATAATAAATAATATTATTTCTACACTCTCCATATCCACGATGTACACAATCTGTGTAAATAAAAATAAAACGGGAAAAGCTAGAATAAACAAATTAAATTGTCCCTACATTTTAACTCTATCAACACTTGACAAGTTTATACAAATACGATTTCATGGTGTAAACTGAAAATCAATATTTTTTTGGGGGTGCATTTTACTTCATATTATTTCAAATGAACTAATTCTAACAGTTGTCGTTCATTGGATATAATTTTTACTTAGTCTAAATACACTTCCTATAACAACACTAGTACCTATGTTATTCATTTGATATAATACTCATATTCTATTACAACTTTTTCTATATAGCTGTATTGGAATAGTAATTAGGTATATTATATCATTTCATTTGAATATTGTAATAATTGGCAATGTTGTGCTACAGAAATCAGTGACTGAAACGAATCGCTGCAAAACCAATTCCACGTAGTCTTGTCTGTCCTACCTACCCCTAGAATGAAATTTATGCCCGCGTACGCCAGCTGCGACGATAAGCTCGCATGGGACCGCCGGAGCACCGCATTACCGTGACCGGAGCGCCGGAGCCGTGACAGAAACCCTGCCTGCTGCACGTTGCATGCTTGCTTGCATGCTGCATGCTTGCTTAAATGTTGCATGCTTGCTTGCTGCACGCTTGCTTTGATATTATGTTGTCTGAGTATTATATGAATAATATCTTATATCATTAGGTTATTATACCGAATGTATATTATTGAAATATACATCACATCACATTAAATTATAGAATCTATAATTATATTAATTGTTTTGTATACACATTAAGTCAGTCTTAATATCAAATGAAATTATATTACTTGAACCTTTTTCTGGATATCTATTGCTGTTGACCGCAGATATTAAATAGCCTTCCCGCGTCAATGGAGGTTTTTAAGAAAGTACCTTGGTGGGTCCTCTAGCCTGTAGGGCGGCGTCCTGTCTAAAGGCGGTCGTTTAGCGGGAAATACAAAGCTGGCACAATTGAAATGAAATATTTTGTAATATCTAATTATAAGATCTGCATATATTATGTAGGTACACTCATTATTTTCGAATAAACTATTATTACATTTTTTTTCTTTTTGTTTATTTAAGACTCTCAGTTTGTGCTGGTTGTCATGTAATTGACGGGCTACGCCAAGTCAATAGCATGTTATTAGGTGTTATAACTGTCTCTGTGTTATTTTCAATGTTTTGATCACCAATTTGTAAAAAAAATCTAACTATGCGGCAAGTATTCAAAATAGCCGCCTTTATTATTTTAAATTATTAATATTATTTAAATTGCTTGCCTGATAACTTCACTTAGGTAATGTGTATCTGTACCTAAATACCATATAAATGATTTTATTTTTTAAATTAAAATTGTCACGCATTATAAAATAGTTGATAGTGAATTACGACACATGTTATGTTGTCAGACTTAATCTATTGAAAAACTCTTGCGTGAGGCAAATTGCACTAAAATCGCATAGAATCCCCATGATTAGATAAACTAGACTAATGTGTCTTTATCAGCTAAGCTATAAATGATGTTTGTAAAGGGATCTAAAAAATAGTGAAGCACGCCATTGTATTGGGATAAAGTATATTGGACAACAACACATCTATCATGAAGTCGAATAAACGTAAAACAATGATTCTAGTACTAGGCCTTCCCAAACTTATTTTTACGGGCAAAAAGTACCTACCAGTTGTAGTTCTAATTTGTAATTCTAGCAAATTTGTAATTCTAGAAATATTATATACTAGCGCCAGCCCCGACTTCGCACAGCATTTCCCGGCTTTACTCTACTATGATTAACATTTATTATACAATGTTAACCTTTCTCTTGAAGCACTATTGCCGAAAACCGCATTGAAATCCGTTGGTTAGTCTAAAAGTTCTAAGCGCACATAGAGAAAGAGCGACTTCATTTTATACTATCTATAGATAATAAACTATAGGTACTAATATTAAGAAGAGATTTGTATGTTTGTAATCAATAGGCTCAAACACTACTGGACCAATATTAAAAATTATTACACAGTTAGAATAAAAATTTTTCACTGAGTAACATAGGTTTTACTTCATTCAAAAACATGTTATAAAACATCTCAAGACAATCAGCAAAAAAGTTATTATAATAATAAAAGTTATAAAATTTAAAATTTGATGAAACCACCGACATAAGTTTTAGCTAAAAACCATCTTGATCACGTCAGCTTTCAACAAAAAAAACGCATCAAAATTGGTCTATTCGTTTAGGAGCAACAATGCCACATACAAACACACAGATACACAGACAGGTCAAACTTATAATAGCCCTAGAAAAAATACACTTCTTCCGCAATCCGTAGCGCAGTGGTTAACGCAGCCGCCCGGATTGCGGAGGATGCTTGGTTCGATTCCCGCCTGGTGCAGGTCGATTTTTTTCAGTGTATTTTTTCTAGTTTTAAAAATATTTACGCGTTTGTAAACGCAAAAATAAAATTATTCCAAATCAGATGTCATTATTTTCAAGAATTGTGAACATTTCGAAGTCGTTCCTGTTCTTATTATAATCATAATGTACACAGAACTATCTGTTTGTGAGTCCGTCTTATATTCCTTACCACTAATAAAATAGGATTAGTTTTTATTTTGTTTTTCCTCCCGACCTTTTACTTTTTGTTTGTTTCCATTTGGCTGTTATTATTATATATTAATATTTTCTACTTCAGTACATTTCCTGTTTGGCCTTTTTTAGAAAGCTTACGTACTTTCGCCTTTGCGATTCGTTGACGGTCAGAAACGTTGGGAACGTATTTTACGGAATTGATAATGTTTAAGCTACTAATTTATTCATTGTTTATTAATAAGAGGCTTTAAGTTACAGTGCTCAGGGTTACTGGAGTACCGCGGTGAATTATTTGTTTTTATATAAGAACTAGCTTTTGCCCGCGACTTCCTCCGCGTAGAATAGTTATTTCGGGCAGCGTTTAAATTTTCATCTTATTTCTTCTAACCCAAGCGCCATATACCAATGTTCACCGATTTTACTTTAAAAAATGTCAGATTACCATACAAACTTTTATTCCTGATTTTACCCCCTTGGGGATTGAGTTTCCGAAAATCTTAAAATACCTCTTCTTTAATTTCTAACTCTAACTCTCACCAATTTTTATGTATTTTACTTTAAAAATTACGGATTTCCATTCTAACTTTTCACCCCCTTTTCACCACCTTCGAGGGTGAATTTCCAAAAATACTTTTTTAGTGCAACCCTGGACCTCCTCAGGAACCTACGTACCAAATTTGGAATCTCTAGACCCAGCGGTTTCGGCTGTGCGTTTATATGACAGTCAGTCAGTCATCAATCAGTCAGTATTAATTTTTATATATGTAGATAAGGTGTCACAGGAGATTAGTTCAAAAGACGAGAAAATTGGTGGTTCCTATAGCCTGTATAGACGGAGAGTAAGACCAAAGAAAATATGGATAGATTGTATGAGGGATAATATAGCAAAGAAATGTTGATGGTGGCTGACCTAGATGTATTGAAGAGGAAATATATTAATTTACTCGGTCCCCAAATGCGATTGGGAGCAAAGCAGGCAAAAGGTAACAATTATCATTTTACTGTTAACTATCTTATTGTATAAGAACGTAGGTAAGTTGTGTATTATGAACAACTAAATCAGAACCGCTACTAATGTTCATACCAACAGAACAATCACACCTCATAAGTTAAATCCAGTTAATTACAGAAGTTATTAATTACTCCTTACAAGCTAGCGAGTAGGAGCTCTAACAATCGTAGAAACTCTAAGCTGAAATCACATGAGTTTATGTGTACTGGAGCATATTCATAAATTGCGTACAATTATTAATTAAGAGGGATATAAGATATGGTGACAATGAAACAGGGAACAATGGGACAAAATTATTTCGTATAAGTTTATTAAATAATTAATTTAAGTACATGGCTTAGTATTTATAGCTTCTCATGTGGTTTAGCATTATTAATTTTCTGGGTATGAAACACGTGACAAAGAGATCATAAAATATATTGATATATGTGTCGCGTCTTCCAAATTGGTTACTTTATTAATTTTAATATGACACGATGCGTTTTCGTCGCGTGGTAAAAGTAACACTCTAAAATCTGTCGCTTTAATTGCATAATCGCACGATCGTACCCCGAATTTCTCTGTGTGATCATATCAGGAATGATGAGATCCACAGGATAACCTATTTCACTGACATAGCCCAAAGAATTGAGAACCTTAAGTGGCAGTGGCACATTGCGAGGAGGACTGACAGCTGTTTGGGCGGAAAGGTTCTTGAATGGCGCCCACGTACCGGGAGACGCAGCGTTGGTAGGTCCCCCACAAGGTGGAACGACGATCTGATGAAGGTTGCGGGAAGCCGCTGGATGCGGGCAGCGCAGAACCGAACGCTTCGCAGATCCTTGAGGGAGGCCTATTTCCAACAGTGGGCGTCTCTCGGCTGAAATGATGGATGATGATCAAACTTATCGTACGATCGTTAATGAACATTTTCTGAGCTCGCGTGAGGGCTTGCGTGCTTCAACTAGGACACTCCGAAGAAATCTGGTATTTTTCTTGCATCACGACATGATGTTGCCATGGTATCATGGTATGACTGCTGCCATTTAGGACGACGCACGACCCCTGTAGGTTAATAAAGTCTAATGATTTTTTTTTTCTCATTTATTTGGGTTAACAAACAATGTACACAAAACTTATTACTAATACAGTTGTAATTGATTACTTACAATATGATTGTAACACAAACATCATTAACCACAACATTTTAAATCTATACATCTATTCTGTTTGTAATATTGAAATAACCGTTTTTTTACTACATGCATATGAATATATATAAGGTACATACACCAAAATAACATTTTTTACAATTTTTGTCTATCTGTCTGTTTGTTCCGGCTAATCTCTGAAACGGCTGAACCGACTTTGACGGGACTTTTTTTGGCAGGTAGCTGGTGTAATAAGGAGTAACTTGAGCTACTTTTTTTTTCTTTTGGTAAATTCTACGCGGACGAAGTCGCGGGCACAGCTAGTAGTATATAAAGTTGAGAGATGATGGTACACACATGCATAGCAGACATACGCAAGCATAAGCAATAAATGTATTACTTCATAGTAAACAATCACAACAAAGCACACCTACCATACACGTATGCATCCATATTCACCATACCTATATGAATGCACACACATACATATATTATTATTAGTACATACATTATATATTACATATAGCTGTACCCTGCCACGCTTCGCAGTGGCACATTGTCATTGAATGGTTGAGAAATGAGAAACAAAACAAAGAATACATTTCATATAAGTTTAATTTTGCAATACTTGTGGATAAACAATATTTTTTGTTTTTCCACTGTTTGCGTAGATATAAAGACTATCTGGTTTGCCGACTCGGGAACACGCAACATACACTCTAGCTGTACCCTGTACCCCCCAAAAATAAAAACAATCCTTGATGCGGATTTTACATGTTGGCGACTGGCCACCACATTGTCTATAGTTTTTTGATTGACGTTCATGGCGGTTGCCTAGTTACTGTTGTTATTTTTCATTACTATTGCGGTTGTCAGCGAGTGTTTTCCTCGCTTCTGGCAGATGGCGCGGTCACTGGTACACAGCTGATCATTAAAAAAACTGTTTTCTCGCGGTCGCAGATATGTGACTGATGCAAAAAATAGATAAAAACAATCCTTGATGCGGATTTTGTATCATGTTAAAATTTCAACTCAATCGGTGCAGAACTTTTTGAGTTTTTGAAGCTTACACAAACCAACATAACATTTTTATATATATAGATTATTGGTTTTCCTTTAGAACAATCTGGTATGAAGTATAAAGTGAAAGTAACATTTATAATAAATTTTAACTTTTTTTTGTCTTGGGTAGCTAATTTTACATTTAATACAGTATTTTATTATTTCTAAAACTAAGATTTCTTTTAATTACTAGCAATTTGCGATGTACTTATCAAAACCAATCTTTTTTTACTCGATGTCAAAAGCAATGAAAATCAATGTTTGGATATTTAATTAATTTCTAAAAATTTAAGCAATTTAATTATTACTTAAAGTCTAAGCAAATTCCTACAATTTTGAGAGCAACGTGCGGGTACAACGAACAGAAAAGCAAAACAGAGATAACATACCATTAAAATTCTATTCTTTTCTTAATTAAATAGCATTCGCGACCCAGATTACGCTTTGCCCATGTCAAGTGAAAATGTAATTAAAGTAACAAAAAAATGTACGTTTTGAGTAATAAATTGAGTCTCTCAACACGAGTTCTTACAACAAGAACTCGGGAGAAAATCCTACCATTAACATACATACATGCATTCTTTAAAGGTAGCAGCATTTTTATCAACTCTAGGTAATCAAATCGAAGGTTCTTTATTTAAATGGACTTTGCTAAGTACTTTAAAATCGTCAAAAACCCTACCACACCGTTTCGTGACGAAATAATTATTTCACTTAAATAGTACCTAATTATGCTGACGCATAACGTATAAACAAATCGCCCCATTTTCCTATGAAATACGCTTACGTTCACTTTGCGAGTTGGCAAGTGTCACGCACTGTTTTCTTTCTTCTCCTACGATCTATATGTCACAGGCGGATCATATAACATGCTGTATTACAAAACAGTTGTAGTGTGTGAGAGTTATGAGTAACAATAATTAAGGAATAATTTTATTTTTGCGTTTACAAACGCGTAAATATTAATACTAATTAATGTTATGTTGTGTTAAATAGACTATATTAATTAATAACTGATTTAAATTGAATATTATTATTTTTATTAATTGACTGGGTATAATTTTAAAATTAAGTTTTATATTTATGATTTTAATTTTTTATGAATTATATAATTTTAATGACAAGATTTAAGAACACGTAAATTATTACAAAATCGTTAATTTGAAGATATTATTGATATTACCCATTGTTTTAATGACTTAGAGAATGTATTAAACTTGAATTGTCACTTGAATAAAATGTAAGTTCAATATAATTTATCGGCATTATAAAAGTGAATTCTGTCTGCACTTGTAATTGTCATGTTTATAAGAAGGATGCTGCATGTATTGTTAGTTGAAAATAGTTATAAGCATGATGTTAGTGTTGCAAATTAAATAATATATGAATATTATGAAGTGACGATAAAACTTCACCATGATGTGTACAGTCGGGCTTCGTCAGTATTCAAATTCATTCCTTTATTAAATCGTAGCCTCTTTGTGCCTTTTGAAACTAAAGCACTAAGCATTAAATTACACTTAATTATTATGATATAATAACAAGGATCAATATACAATACACCTCTGACCTATAATCTAATTTCCATCAATATAAAACCTTATAATGGTCTAGTCATCAAGAATTTCGAATCGAATGTTTTATTTTTGATTGTCAGTGTTGCAATTAAACGAAATTATGTTTCATTTGAAATGAAATATTGGAATGGCTGATAATTGGCTTGGTTCAAGCATATTGACTTTAAGGTGACGAACTGTACAATCGACAGCATATCAAAAAAGTTTAAGGTATGCATGCGTTTGTGGCGGCCAACGCCGCCTCCTCATAGAAATCATAGATGGCGCTATTCAACAGTGCTCATACAAAGCGCGCAATTAGTATGGAAACCTGAATCTCGCAAACGAAGTTTCCCAAGGTGCTCGCAATATATAGAAGTTCCAACTACAGATAGTTGGACCGCGGTCCCCGGGCATACAACACCTTGCCCGGCGGAAGTACTTCCCTTTGGACTTCCTACAGTGGTGACCCTCGACAGAGCACGCAGCACTGAAGAACCTCAGCCAAGGAGCAGCAGCCAGCAACACCCACTCCTCATCTCATCACAACCAAGAGTCTCTCATCAGCAGTCCACAGCAAGCCAGCATCTCGCCTCAAGGTTCCATCGCAGCATCGTGACGACGCTTCCTGGTTCCTCGGCATACTCGACGGCATCATCCCGACCTGGTCATCGCAGCCCACGACTGGTGCATCATAGTGTTGACTCACTACGGCGTGGCAACCTGCACCCAGCAGCTCGGACCCACCGTCAGCTCCACATCTGGACTCACTCAGACAGGAGCACACTCGCTGCAGCACAGTTCATCCCACGCTCGTCTCGACTCACCGTAGACTGTGGGGCACCTGCAGCCACCTGGCACTTGCAAGCACTGACGCACGACTGCTGAGCACACATGAACTATCGACCTCCGGTCTCAGGGGGGGAGTGGTGTGGCGGCCAACGCCGCCTCCTCATAGAAATCATAGATGGCGCTATTCAACAGTGCTCATACAAAGCGCGCAATTAGTATGGAAACCTGAATCGCGCAAACGAAGTTTCCCAAGGTGCTCGCTATATATAGAAGTTCCAACTACAGATAGTTGGACCGCGGTCCCCAGGCATACAACACCTTGCCAACATGGAAATATCATCAATATCATATATTGCATTAACTGAGACGCGTTAGCTTTATAGCAACCATGCGGAGCTCTTATTTTCGGCTATATGAGTACTAAAATATCTTAGCATAAGAGACGGTCCGTTTGGAACTTGGAAACTAATTAGTATAATGTATGCCGTGCACAAAAGCGTAAAATCCCAATGCACCATCTGTAAATCCCTCATTCATTTAGAGATGACTCTCTTTACGGGGCCGTAACTCGTGTGTTTTGCGAATGAAGCCGAGCGCCCATTAGTATAAAGGTGCAGTCACACCTGCAGAAGCGCAGGGGAGTTCTTACGGTCTAAAAACTTCTTAGGTATTTCTATACACCACGTAGACAGTTTTGATCGATTGATTCTGGAAAAGTGTTGCTCTCTGCTGAGATATGCTAAATTAAAATTAAATAATAGAAAATAAGAGGTGAGGCAGGCATAGCAATTCCCAAATGCTGGTTACTAATGAGAAATACGTACTGGCTTTTCTGGCCATAGCTTCTCAAAATGGGGCTCGTATTTGGAAATCACCACTCTCATCTCTTTCTCTACATTTATTTTCACTCGACTCGCTGTTATCTGTATGAGGATCGCCTCACGACGCCACTGAGATAATCTGCAACGCCTCACGGCGTCTGGGAAACCCTGGTATAGGGTCAAAGTTGGACCTACGCAAGTAAGTGGAATTGACGCTCTCATGGTAAAGTGATTTTATTAATAAAAAAAAATGTTTATTCATCATTACAGTTTTCTGTTGTATAGACTTTCTACAAATATAATGATAGGTCGGAAGGAAGTTTTGAGGTTGGAGTTCATCCTTTTCTATGGAAAACATTCCACTTGCCGGCGATTTCTCATCCACCACGCAACTGAGTTACACTGGTTTGGCTTAACCCTAAGGTTACTAATATGAACCAAGTAGAAATGTGAGAACTTTGGCACTGAATGAGTTCATTCGGCTCTTAGAATATTTCAAGGCGTCCTCTAAACCACTTTGGTTTAGAGGACGCCTTGAAATATTCTTTTCATCAATCATTCATCACAATCTGATCAATGGTTTTGGAACACATAATGGAACACAGAAACATACATTTTTTTATCTATAAAACTTATTGCGTCGGGGCTTAAAAAGAAATGTCAAGGAGAATTTAATACTAAATCTCTGTTTGTAATTGGATTAACATCCCTGTAGGCTGCTGGTAAATTATTGTCAAAACGGCACATTTATACTCATAAACATGTTGATTTATTCCGTCAAACAATGACAAACAAACAGTTGGTACGGCCGTAACCATTGGTTTCCGCCTAAGATCGCCTCGTCTGCATGTTACAGCATAACAAAGTCTATTTTTGCTTGTATAACGAGCTGGCAATTGCTGTTGCTTCTTTTAACTTTATTATTTTATCACTGTTGGCACCTAGTAAATAAGCGTAAGTCTTAACAACAAAGCGCTTCAACCGTTACACTGAGTATTTTTACTTTCTCGTATAGAGGAAGTCTTGTAATCGTCAAAAAATTCGACCACGAGATTATGACGGATTTACACGTTTTGGAATTCAGCTGAGTCCAAAAATATCGTTTTTGGAATTATGTCTGTGTGTGTGTCTGTGCGTTAGCACAATAACTCGAGTATGCTTTAACTTATTTCAACCAAATTTAACATGCATGTACGACATCAAAATATAAGGTTTCTATCAACTTTTGAGTCGTCGATCACGGAAGTTCAGCAACCAAGTGCGCAGTCGGTACTCGGATAGGCGACCAAAAATTTAACATGCATATATTATATGACATAAAAATAAAAGTTTTGTACCAACTTTTGAGTAATTTCCGGTATACGAGAAAGTAAAAGGGAAACCACTCCCGATTTTTTATTTACTCGTGAAATCCATGACTGTATATGTTATATTTTTTATTTTTAAGTCATGTGTAAGGTAAGCAGCCATAGCCGTAGCCTATAAACGCTTGCAGCACTGACGTGACACTCGCGTGCTGCCAACCCTCATACTCTTCTCTACCCCGTAGAGCCTATGTATTCTTTGTATATCGAAATTTAGAACTTTCGATGTTTCTTTTGTAGATGTTCTGACTTTCGATATCTTGGACGTTGATCAAATAACCAATGGTTTATATTGTTCTTTTGATTTTGAAATTTTCGGTTTTATGGGTGTTCGATAGTAAAAAATACGAATTTTTGAACATCCGTATTTTCAATATAGATATATTAACTGTCAATATTCAAATTACGAGCGAGCTCGGGGTATTGCCACTGCGTTACATTAGATTAGAACGTGAGGGGCTGTAGACTGCCTCCATGCATGCTCTGTATATAGATCAGCCAGTTGTCATTTACATACGTTTTGTGGTAGTGTAACGATTACTTTCTTCTCATAGTACGATTAGCTTCCCGAAAATTACCTCTATGATCTAATGTTCTAATGAATTAAATACATTAGCTAACGCTAACATGAAGGTCAATGACACTGCGGTCGTGAGCTAAGATTTTGAACTCTTAATAAAATTTCAAGCAATGATCGAAGTAAGCAATTATGGTATACTAAAACCAGAATTATCATAGGATCATGACTTCTGTATCCAGACTGATTGACGGAAGGAACGTATTAATTTGTCCTAAGATACGAATGATTAAATCTGACCCGAAAGACATGACTCTGTATTTAAAATAAATTTTGTTAATAGTTACAGTAAAGCATTGACAGGTCGTCACTTGATTACAGGCGTCTCATCATCTCTTATCGAGGATTATTGACAGCATCGATCAAAATATAAGCTTAACGATAATTTGTTATCGATGTCCACTTGACATTGGCAGAAATGGTTACATTACATACATTTTATCGATATTTTATACTATACAGTACAGTGTGAAACACTTTAACAAATGCCTCTTGTTCGGTGACAATAGTTTATCATCACTTCCTAAATAACTAAAACAAAGTGCTTTTTGACGATTCGATGTGTCGTGAATTACTTTCAATATTAACGATAAAATCGAACTTTATCGAACGAACGATTTGAATGCCGTGTTTGATGTTCTCACGCAATATCGCATTTACGTAGTTTAATTAAAATGGAAAGCAATCTAATTTGTCATTTGTTTCTGTCAATTTTTATGATGGACCCAATGAAAATTTTCTTTATTTTTCAAGGTCAAACAAATGAGTTTACTCCTCCTGATGAGAAGCAAAAATGGACTCCATATGCGAAAATAGCTGGTGCGAGATATAAAGCGTCGCGCCAGCCACTTACAGCTTGCCGACCTGCAAGGTGCTTCTTCAGTTCTTCACGCCTCTTTTAAATGACTCTCGATTATAGAATGATGGACGCAACACGTATGCTGACAGTAAATCCCATTATTGATTGTGCGTAAAATAAATGTGTGACATTAAATTTCTTGCCACGTGATGCCGGCAGTGTAGAATAGCGACTAATGGATCAGCAAAGGAGTATTGATCACCTTATACTCCGTCCACCAATCCGCATTGAGCAAGCATGATGGACTACTGCCTAAACCTCCTTCGATGCTAAGGAGGGGCCTTGTGTCCCAATAGTGGGTCCAATTATAAAGGCTGTTGTGAGGATTAGATTTCTTAGTTCGCTTTGGTGTGGTACAGTGGCGTAGCGTAGGGGGGGCAGGGGGGGCGGTCCGCCCCGGGCGGCACATTTGAGGGGGCGGCAAAATTTCACAATAATTAAAAAAAAAATTGAAACCATTTCATATTGTTATTGCAATTAGGTACAAATTCGGACCAATGAGGTCCCGTAATGGTATGGCTTTTCCTAATACAACATACACAGTAACATTCCTTTTTGTACCACAATAAAGATGTTTTTTAAATCATCAAAATCGGTCCATCCGTTGCAAAGTTATAAAGCAATTTGCGTCAACTGATTTTATTTAATCCGCTGCGCTCTACGGCATGGCTGTGACGTCACCCGGCACTATCCACCCGCTCCGAGTCGCCGCTCACTAGGAACTTTGACTCATTTTCATCTCATATGACTATAACTGCCGTGTTAATAAAGATATTTACATGATTTTTTTTACTTGATAATCTTAAATAAATATGCTTTTAAATAATTTAGGTATATTCCGTGAGTAATAGTTTATTTCTAATAGTTATAAGTAGGTAGGTACTTAAAATAATATTTATTCTCATCTTTACATCATAAAACTTTACTCATCATCATCTCATAAAGTTATAACTTCCGTGTTAATAAAGATATTTAGTTACTTACATGATTTTATTCCCGATAATCTTAAATATATATACTAGCGACCCGCCCCGGCTTCGCACGGGTGCAATGCTTATGTAAATATGCATGTATTATACATATAAACCTCCCTTAAGAATCACTCTATCTATTAAAAAAACCGCATCAAAATCCGTTACGTAGTTTTAAAGATCTAAGCATACATAGGGACAGACAGACGGCGGCGGAAGCGACTTTGTTTTATACTATGTAATTATACTTTTAAATAATGTATAATTCGTGAGTAAAATTTTATTTTAAATAGTTATAAGAATCGAGGAATACTTAGAATTTTTTTCATCATTTCACCCGAGAGACATCCACTGTTGAACATAGGCCTGGACATTTTTTCTCACTTTGACCAAATATATTTAAATGTGTTACGCAGTGAAACCCCAAAAAACATATATTTATCTGGCAAATTATATTGTTATTTCCTAATAAATAAAACTATAACCAGAAATTCAGCGTCGTCAACGTCGGCAAAATCTCTAACAGAAAATTTGAGAAAAGAAAATAGTAGGTATATATTATGATTGCAAATTATTATGTATATTTGGTTATGTAGTATTTGACTAAACCACGGTAATGATAGAAGATAAACATTGTAAACTAAACTAGAGTAAACTTTTTTATTTTTGTTCAGCAAAGTACCTATTCCAAGATTTTGAAAATTGTATGTAAGTAATAGTAAGTATAGTTTTGATAATATAAAATCATACATCATACAATCGCCATCATATAATCGAAATTACACTTAATTATTTTAGTAAGCTACTATCTATATCAAGCTGTAGTACTAGCTTTTGCCCGCGACTTCGTCCGCGTGGAATAGTCATTTTGGGCTGCATTTTTAGGACTTTGAATTTCCATACGACCTTTCATCACCCATTTCATCCTTGTGAGGATAAAAGGTCAAGATTTCACCTATTAGGGAAAAAAACAATGCCTAAATTATAATTTTGAGGAACGTCCATGCAAACTTTCATCTCTCATATCAACCCTTTCAAGCCTTTTTTCGAAATAAAAGGTAACCTATGTCCTTTCCCATCGTCTAGTCAATATTTGTACCAAATTTCATCAAAATCGAAGCCACGAAAGCGTGACTTTGCTTAGTCTTACATAACACCTTTCATCCTCAAACGAGTCAAACTAAAAAAACACGAACAAAATATTTATTTATTACTTGCCTAAATTCAAAGTTTCATGTTTTAATCTTCAATAAATACGAACTCCCATACAAACTTTCGACCCTTATTTCAACCCCTTCATGCCCTTTTTTTACAAATAAAGTTAG
The DNA here is from genome assembly GCA_955850985.1 of Elophila nymphaeata. Classification (NCBI taxonomy): domain Eukaryota; kingdom Metazoa; phylum Arthropoda; class Insecta; order Lepidoptera; family Crambidae; genus Elophila; species Elophila nymphaeata. The sequence goes on along the minus strand of OY039082.1, from coordinate 5,190,066 downwards.
CTTATATCCTATTTTTGTATGTAGGTACCTAATTTAATCGAAGGCGTGAAAGCGTGACTTTTGGACTTCGATACGAACTTTCATCCCCTATTTCATCACCACTCGGATCAAAATTTTTCAAAAACGCTAAAACAAATATTTATTTCTTTTTTATCAAGTGCCTAAATTCAAGTTTCATGGCTTTTCTTTAAAAATAAAAAACTTCCATACAAAATTTCATCCCTTATATCAACCCCTTCGACCCCTTATTTGCAATAAAGAGTAGCCTATCTATATGTTATTCTGATGTATATTATTACAAATTTTAATTAAAATCCATTCCGTAGGTTTTGCGTTAAAGACATAGAGACGTATATACGCTCGCATACTTTTTCACCATCCGATCCATACAAACTTTCGTGCTTATAAATTAGTAGGATTGCTCAAACTGCACTAAATTGGCACTAAACCTCTTGAATAGGCTTTGTCCATCACTATAACAGCAAAAAAACAATATGTATAGTATTTATTACGATATGTTCGCAAGAAACGCTGCGCGCGGGTACAGTCGGCAGTGATGTAGTGCCGAGTGACGTCACACGCCTGCCAGGAGGCCGCTTGGCGGAACGATCCGTTTTTTCGTCATAACTTTGTCAATTTTCAGCGTAGAAAAAAAATTTTGGTACCATTTATTTTGTTTTTTAATTGTCTACAAAGCTACATTCATAGTTAAAATCGTTACGGATCCTCTGAGGTCCCGTAATGGTATGGCTTTTCCTAATACAACATACACAGTAACATTCCTTTTTGTACCACAATAAAGATGTTTTTTAAATCATCAAAATCGGTCCATCCGTTGCAAAGTTATAAAGCAATTTGCGTCAACTGATTTTATTTAATCCGCTGCGCTCTACGGCATGGCTGTGACGTCACCCGGCACTATCCACCCGCTCCGAGTCGCCGCTCACTAGGAACTTTGACTCATTTTCATCTCATATGACTATAACTGCCGTGTTAATAAAGATATTTACATGATTTTTTTTACTTGATAATCTTAAATAAATATGCTTTTAAATAATTTAGGTATATTCCGTGAGTAATAGTTTATTTCTAATAGTTATAAGTAGGTAGGTACTTAAAATAATATTTATTCTCATCTTTACATCATAAAACTTTACTCATCATCATCTCATAAAGTTATAACTTCCGTGTTAATAAAGATATTTAGTTACTTACATGATTTTATTCCCGATAATCTTAAATATATATACTAGCGACCCGCCCCGGCTTCGCACGGGTGCAATGCTTATGTAAATATGCATGTATTATACATATAAACCTCCCTTAAGAATCACTCTATCTATTAAAAAAACCGCATCAAAATCCGTTACGTAGTTTTAAAGATCTAAGCATACATAGGGACAGACAGACGGCGGCGGAAGCGACTTTGTTTTATACTATGTAATTATACTTTTAAATAATGTATAATTCGTGAGTAAAATTTTATTTTAAATAGTTATAAGAATCGAGGAATACTTAGAATTTTTTTCATCATTTCACCCGAGAGACATCCACTGTTGAACATAGGCCTGGACATTTTTTCTCACTTTGACCAAATATATTTAAATGTGTTACGCAGTGAAACCCCAAAAAACATATATTTATCTGGCAAATTATATTGTTATTTCCTAATAAATAAAACTATAACCAGAAATTCAGCGTCGTCAACGTCGGCAAAATCTCTAACAGAAAATTTGAGAAAAGAAAATAGTAGGTATATATTATGATTGCAAATTATTATGTATATTTGGTTATGTAGTATTTGACTAAACCACGGTAATGATAGAAGATAAACATTGTAAACTAAACTAGAGTAAACTTTTTTATTTTTGTTCAGCAAAGTACCTATTCCAAGATTTTGAAAATTGTATGTAAGTAATAGTAAGTATAGTTTTGATAATATAAAATCATACATCATACAATCGCCATCATATAATCGAAATTACACTTAATTATTTTAGTAAGCTACTATCTATATCAAGCTGTAGTACTAGCTTTTGCCCGCGACTTCGTCCGCGTGGAATAGTCATTTTGGGCTGCATTTTTAGGACTTTGAATTTCCATACGACCTTTCATCACCCATTTCATCCTTGTGAGGATAAAAGGTCAAGATTTCACCTATTAGGGAAAAAAACAATGCCTAAATTATAATTTTGAGGAACGTCCATGCAAACTTTCATCTCTCATATCAACCCTTTCAAGCCTTTTTTCGAAATAAAAGGTAACCTATGTCCTTTCCCATCGTCTAGTCAATATTTGTACCAAATTTCATCAAAATCGAAGCCACGAAAGCGTGACTTTGCTTAGTCTTACATAACACCTTTCATCCTCAAACGAGTCAAACTAAAAAAACACGAACAAAATATTTATTTATTACTTGCCTAAATTCAAAGTTTCATGTTTTAATCTTCAATAAATACGAACTCCCATACAAACTTTCGACCCTTATTTCAACCCCTTCATGCCCTTTTTTTACAAATAAAGTTAGCTTATATCCTATTTTTGTATGTAGGTACCTAATTTAATCGAAGGCGTGAAAGCGTGACTTTTGGACTTCGATACGAACTTTCATCCCCTATTTCATCACCACTCGGATCAAAATTTTTCAAAAACGCTAAAACAAATATTTATTTCTTTTTTATCAAGTGCCTAAATTCAAGTTTCATGGCTTTTCTTTAAAAATAAAAAACTTCCATACAAAATTTCATCCCTTATATCAACCCCTTCGACCCCTTATTTGCAATAAAGAGTAGCCTATCTATATGTTATTCTGATGTATATTATTACAAATTTTAATTAAAATCCATTCCGTAGGTTTTGCGTTAAAGACATAGAGACGTATATACGCTCGCATACTTTTTCACCATCCGATCCATACAAACTTTCGTGCTTATAAATTAGTAGGATTGCTCAAACTGCACTAAATTGGCACTAAACCTCTTGAATAGGCTTTGTCCATCACTATAACAGCAAAAAAACAATATGTATAGTATTTATTACGATATGTTCGCAAGAAACGCTGCGCGCGGGTACAGTCGGCAGTGATGTAGTGCCGAGTGACGTCACACGCCTGCCAGGAGGCCGCTTGGCGGAACGATCCGTTTTTTCGTCATAACTTTGTCAATTTTCAGCGTAGAAAAAAAATTTTGGTACCATTTATTTTGTTTTTTAATTGTCTACAAAGCTACATTCATAGTTAAAATCGTTACGGATCCTCATTGAAAAGAGAATGGAATTTTTCATTAGGTATTCTGTAACGAATTCCCTTTCTTTGAATGATATTGTAGCAACTCCTCGTAACACCGTCAATTCTGACTTGCGGCGATTCCCCGTAGTTTATTTTGCGTTCACGAGGAATATTTTGTGCTTTAATTGTTTATGACTAATAATCAGCGGAATTGACTATTCAAAGAAAGTTTTATGCATAGATCGCACTTATTGATTAGGCAAACCCGTTATTAGAAAGAGATAAATCCTATGAGTTACGTATTGATTGTTGCTTTGCGCTCATTGGCGAGAGCGCGCACCGATACCGATAACAGAGGATATACATACGCGCACTTTTTGTCAGTGACAGTCAAATTGAATAACAAAATGAAAATGAAGTTGTTTTTAAGACAAGAAAAAATACACTGAAAAAATCGATTTGTCCCAGGCGAGAATCGAACCCAGCATCCTCCGCAATCCGTTAACACAGCTGCGTTAACCACTAGGTACGCTACCAGGGCACTGCTTTCGCCGTCGAAATTTGTCAGTGCTTGGTGCTTATGTTTTTATGGTAAATATTTTTTCATCATTGAAATTTGCACTTCTAAGATATTTTTGCAAATATTTAACGTCCAGTTAAGATAAAACTACCTTACAGTGTGGAATAATTTCTTGCGTTTACAAACACGTAAATATTTTTGAGACTGGAAAAATATACTTAAAAAATCGACCTGCCTTTTTAACGCGTTTGTAAACCCAAAAAAAATGTTCCATATGAAATTGTTTTGATAAGAAAAATGTATTGTCAAATGAAATGACACCTATTCATGTCTCTAACAGTGATAATGTACGTAATTTGTACACTTTTTAACAACACAGGAAGGCATTTTTTCGAGCGATTACCTACTTAAAGCGTTGCAATGAAGTGCAGTCGACCAGCCGAAATCCGAGAGCGTTCCCGATTCTTTTTTCATTAGTTCCAAACTAAATGTTAATGCGGCAATTGCCCGACTTTTTCGTTGCCATTTTCAAGCGAGTGCAACACATCTATACTTTTTGAACTTTTTAGTGTGTAATGCATAGTATACATTAAATCGAAATACCTAATTAAGAGGGCGGCAAAATTATCTTCCGCCCCGGGCGGCCGATACCCACGCTACGCCACTGGTGTGGTAGTCAGTAAGCCGGCACGTGTAGTTAAAAGAATAAGATGGTGGGATTAAAGACAAAAGCTTGTCAAAACACTTGTCGTGGTACAGACGATAGAACACGCTCAATTTCGCAAATGACGCTCAAAAAGTTGGTCACTCTTCGTCACCAATGATGCGGGTTGTGCGTATACCCACACTGAAAAAACATTGCACTAACAAATGACCTTTTTGGCTCGGTTACAGTCATATCGGTAATTTTTAACTAAGACATAATTATAATATTCTATGTAAACTTGGCATAGTGTACATTTAACGTATTTATTTTTAGCTACAAACTTTGCATGTGCTATATTGACAAACATGCTGGTTTATTTTCTACAGTACTTTATTTATTTTTAGCCTTAACGTTTTTTCAGGGTACTTACAAAAAATCATAATAATTTTCTGGTACACCAACAACTTCCCACGTACTACTCTACGTCTTTCCTGTCCATTCAAAGTTTGTCTGGAAGAGATCGCTATATAGCGATAAGAGGCGGTTTTACATTTGAACAAGCTTTAATCAACTTGCACTGTTCGTATGTATGTAAATATGTAAGTAAGTTGTTCGTCAAAATTTGCTAATAATTTTTCGACCATTGGTATTCGCTTGAGCTGAAATTTTTCCCACACGTTTAGTTTGAATGACAATGCGTGCTTAGCTAAATCCCCAACCTAACTTTTTCCCCAACCTAATATATCGATGTCACAAGCATATGGGCCAATGTGTATTTCCGCCCAAAACGACTCTTTATGCCAAGTGTTATTAGCTCGTCGAGCTCTTTCTGCCCATCTAAGAATCATATTTCTATCTGATTTTCTTCCTGAGATAATAGAAATGCATAAGGTTATAAATGTCGTTTAATACACCATTATTGTAAATACAAGCATTTCGACCAATGAAATAATGTCATTTAGTCAAACTGCCAGCTTGAATTTGTATGTAAAAATATGAGTTTCTTATTTAGTCAAAGTATAGAAAAGGATAGTTTACCTAGAACGTAATAAAAAAGTGAATCAATTGGTTATGTTCCAGTATCAAATTAAAGTAGCGATATCGTGATTGAATAACTATCCTCAATGTATCTGTTTATAAGACATTATAATGATTACACTTTCGTTTTGTAAGACATGTTGTATGTGCTAAAGACTTTAATAATTCGTCTAGTATTTTATTCCAGATACTCGTAACTAGAACTGGTATCTATTTTAACAAAAGAAAGAAAAATAGGATTCTTTAACTTAATACAATAGTAGACGAAAACATACGCGTGAGTCAGACGTGTCAGAAAACACTTTATGAAGGAGGTATAACACATAAGTACAACTCTCAAAAGAGACAGGCGTCGCACTTAAAGAATAAGTCATCCATCAAATCTATAGTTAATCTACAAAAGAAACTCGGTTAAAACGCCAAGAATGACAAGAAAATAAATGCAAAAGAAAATTTATGCCCACGCAAACACCTACCGTTAGACCAATTATAAATTAATTGGACGAGTTTGTGAGTAATAATGATATTATTGAAAAATACTATTTATTATTAGAGACAGAGACATTTAAATAATTTTCATTGTACATTATGTTTCTGTACAGAAATTTCGGAAAGTAATTAATTCATCATTTCAGCTGAGAGTCTCCCAAGACAAAGGCCCCCTGCGCTGCCAGCATCCAAAGCAATTGATTGATCTACTTAAATCTTAATTCAACATTGCTTTAACAGAAGAGTGGTTTTTTTATTAAGTAATTTCAAAGGAAACGGAAATTTCTACGTATTTTGGACTAATTTACTCGCCTTATTATCAATCTTAGACTCTGAAAGTCAGTGGATTTACCAGTAGGCTGAGTAAGCTGGAGCCTAGGGCAGCAGATTTTAGGGGGCGGCAAATTTGGCCCAAATTTTGAGAAAACGAGCCCCAAATATTTTATTTATTTAATAAAGGAAAAATAGCTGGTGTAATAAGGAAGATAGAGCACAATAAAGTTGCAAATGTAATTAATATGATAATGAACTAGTCATATGCTCGATGGCTCGAACTAGAGTATCGAATTTCAGAAGTAGTTATGTAGGGGCGGCAAAAATTTACTAGCCTACTGGCGGCAAATTTGTAAAAATTAGTAATATGAAATGTAATATATATTTCCACGCTCACACCAATTATCTAGCCCAAATTAAGTATCATTAAGAACTTGGGCTATGGATACTAGATAACGGACAAATATCATAAAAACCTAAATATTTCACAAAAAAAAACTTTATTTATATATAAACAACCATGACTCGTAAACTAATATTTGTGTTCATCACACTAACATTTGACACTACCAGGACTCTAACCCGGACCGCCCGATGTCTAAGCAGCGTTACTGACCACTCCACCACGACTGCGTCAAAAAAGTAGATATGTAGATAGATTACTATGAAGTTATAAAAACCGCAATGTATAATTGAAGTTGAAAATTATAAATTACACAATTTATCTTAAAATATTCTTTACCATCCAGTTCGAAGAATCAATGTATTTGGGCTTCGATGAATCATTGATTTTAAAGTTGTGTATCAAACAAGAATAGAGATGATAACTGAAAAATTATGTTTAGTCCGGTAGGTATCTGACCTAGAACAAAAACGAACAAAAACAGTGGAACGTAATTTTCCTTTACCACGTGAATAAATATTGTCGACGATACAGTGCGTTGAAAAGTCGTGTGATGGCACGCTTTCGTACAATTTTTATCCATAAGTTACTTCTCAATATCTTTTTATACATATAAATATTTTATATTTGCTGATTCGATTCAGTAAAAAATGCGTATTTAATGTTATTGGGTAATCTCTGTAGAGAAGGTCGGTATATTATATTATACCCAGTGGCTCACAAGGTAAGAAGTAAAGAAATAGAATAGCCGTATCGTGATTCCCTGCTACTCTTTGTTTAGCTTATCGCTCACCAACGCCTCAAGGTCTACGAGTGGATCTTGAGGCGTTGGCACTTCACACAATCTCTAGATAGCTGGACTGACTAATTCGATTGGTCCTTTACCATTGAAGCACTGTTTAGCTCATACGATGAGATGCAGCTTAATGTTTATTCTATTCTATTCTTAATTAATGGCGTCGCATCGCATTAAGCGTACCTACGCATTTTGCCAATGTCAAGTGAAAATGTTACTCTAAAGTAACAAAAATTGTACGGTCGATTTATGTTAAAAATGGAGTCTCTCAACAAGTGTTTTTACAACAAGAACTCGGGAGAAACTCCAGGTTTATGTTTAGACAAGCGGTCGCCCGCGGCTTCGCTCGCTAATGTCGCTTATCGCACCAAAAAGTATTATATGTCATTCCTAAGATCTTAAACTATCGTCATACTAAACTTCATTAAAATTGGTTCAGTACTTTAAGCGTGAAAACGTAACTAACAAAAAACTCACATTCGATTTAATATTGTTAGTTAGGATAACCAAATGAATACTTACATTGTTAAGTACTGATCTTTTATTAACGTGCTTTTGGAAGCATAAAAAAGCTCGAACTTTTCACCCTCCATTTGAAAGACAAGAGCCTAAATTGATATATCATTGAAGTCGAAACTAGAGACTAAAGGCACCTAAAATATCGAAAAAAATATAAACAAACTTGTCAGCTGCATACAATCATTTGAAATTAAATATTTTTACCGCTTTGTAAAGCTTCAAGTCTTTGTAGAGGTCAGTCAAAACACCTTACCGTCATAAAATACACTGCTCGGCGTACAACGTGATCGGTCACGTGGGTAATGTACCTATTTTAAGAAATAAGCATGTTCTTTTGTTATGACTGTGTCCAATGAACTAAAGTTTTTGTGCTTCTTTTGAATTAGAAAAAGTTCGAGTTGTGAATTCGTCTTTGATCAAGTATATAAAAGGTATAAAAGAAAATTAGTATTCTCTAGGTAATTCTTCTGTCTTTTTCTATATCAATGGACTTCTCCTAAACGGTTTCACGGACTTTGATGTTTTTGGAGTTTACTCCTTAAGAATCGATTTGCATATACAGGGTGTAAAAGACATGAACAGTCAAACGAGAACCATGTATTCTGCTCACCATCATAACATTTTTCTTCCTTTAGACTATACCTGGGAAATTGATAGTTACGATTTTATTGAAGGTCAAAGTCATAAATTTTTTTGACGTGACAACGTCTTATAATTCGATAGAGCCGGCTGCACGCACGAAAAAACATGACGCATGCGGCGTTACCTCGCTCTGAGGCGTTCCATGTAAGGCTTGAAGTGCAAGCAAAAATCTATTAAACAAATGAAATTAAATTTTTCTTTTGAAAAATGCTACCATTCCATCAGTATTTTCTTAAGACGTTGTCACGTTCAACTATCGTCAGTAAACCGACTTTACAGACAACCAATTTGTAATGAGATATCGCTTAATGTTTTTTTTTTCATTTTTTTATGAAAACGTATTCTGTACGTTATTTCTTAATTATTGTCCGAAGAAACATTATCATTTTTTTTAGTATTTCATAACAAAAAATGGCTTCAAAACGTTAGCGTTCAATATAGCTCACTCGATGCGCACGGACACTAACGAACGGGGCCGCCGTCTGGCAAAATTATCGCGGTTTTGCGAGTTGAGCCCTTTCCATTGCGCGGTACAATTTGCAAATTTTTTTAACACCAAAAATAAAAATAATTTCCCAGCAATAATTTTGTTGAAATATGTCTTATTTTGATGTATAGAATACATGGTTCTCGTTTGACTGTTCATGTCTTTTACACCCAGTATAAGGGGCCCGGTATGAGAAAAATGTGAGGAGTAAAATCTATCGATGAATGACCTCGAATGACCTCGTTACGTTTTTGGTGCGCATCCTATGTCGCGCAACATTCTAATGGTCAAAACACGGATGACAGCAGGTGCGCCATCTCACCTGTCTCGAAGTAAACTCCAGGCGTGCGTTGGAGCTGACACACACAATTTTTTTTTTAATATTTGTTTAAGTGGATTTAAGGATTATGGTTTAGATTCGTAATTCGACCTAATAACAATCGGTCGGCTAGTAGCCATATAATCTTCTTTTTTTCGCCTATCCTGTACCCGTAGTGTAAGTTTTTTCGTTTAAAATACGTAACTATTAGTTGCGTTAAGATAAGAGCCCAATTTTGAATGGGAAACACTATTAACACTTCTTTCCGCTAGGGGCGCTATTCACGTTTTGCTATACAAATTGAGCGAGTTACACATTTTATACTAAAAAACTTACACTGTATGTCTTGATACGGACAATAGGTAATGCAATAAGATTTTCCATTTAGTCTTTTACTGCCGGCCGCCTGCCTGAAATCAACCCTGCTTGGGAGCGACTGCTATCCTTCGACAGCAGCTGAGGCCACCAGCTTAACATACCTTCCGAAACACCAAGGAAAATTGAGTTGAAAATTTTTCGGTCACCCATCCGAGTTTGGCTTAACTTTCGTGATTCTTATTCACGACCGCAACACAATCGACCGTGACGCATGCGTCGCAAGGATGGCATTCGAATCTTTAAAGAACTTACGACCGTATCAGGATATTGACGATCACAGATATATCAATCTAAGGAGATCGGTCAAATCGCTGAATTTATATGAAGAGTGTCGCGATCAGCGGACATACTACATAACATGGTTCTAGTTGAGCATGCTGTAATATACACTATTCATTGCACGCATCTTAAGGACTGCGAAGCAATGAAAGTCAAGCACAGCCGCAATGTAATACAATTTGTAAGATAGTAACGCAGAATTTTAAGCGATTACGTTATGAATAAAAATTGGACTATTGTTTAAATATAAATCTAAGTTTTTCGGTTCTTACGTGTGAAAAATTATTCCATTACTTGCTAAATCTGATTCACTGCGATGATTGAATGTTACAGTTGAACAGGACTGCATTTTGAAAATAAAAACAGATTTTTTTTCCGACATACGTACATATTCACTCGACTTTATCGGACGGCGAATTGGCGACAATGTATGCCCGTGAGGCTTACCCTCGTCATAAGTTAAATGCCGGCTTGGCCTATCTCCTTGTATTATTAAATCTGTGGTCTCAATCATGATGCCAATTTCAACCTCCCCCTATGTAGTCTTCTCTGCTATGTCCATTCTTATTAATCCACTCATCCATCTTAGCATCTGAGTCACGTAATCGATTTTCGTCCAATAAAATATGCATAATTCGACTACATAGATGCCAGAAGGAAAATACTTTTTTTTATCATCACGTTTCTATCAATGTTGGGATTACTTGATTAGATAATGGTGATTGTTCTTTCGCTATGTTATTCTTAGAAATGTTTTATTTATTAAGATTGAATTCAGTTAAGGGATTTTGCGATGGGGAAGTCTCTCCTAATGACGGGAGAGGGATAGTGGATGAGGAGTATTTTAGGACATGCCGAAATTCCTTTTAGGAGCGGAATGGATGCATGTAACAATGTTGTGATGATATAGGTACACATAGTTAGTATTAGCTTAACAGAAAGTATAAATTTGATTTTGTTATAAAGATGTAGGTAAATATAAATTTTATTAAACTAAGGCAAGAGCGGTAAGATTTTTGGTATTTTACAGTTTTGATAAGCAGTCACCATAGACTATTGATTGACGCCGTCGTGATGTAGCGGTCAGTATAGCTGTCTAAACATCAAGCGGTCCGGTTTCGAATCCTGGTAGCGGCAAACATTTGTGTGACGAACATGAATAATTGTTCGAGTCATGGTTGTTTATATATATTAATTTAAGTTTATTTATAAAAATATCTCATTAGGCATATTCAAAATTGTCCGTTATCTAGTATCCTTAACACTGTAAGGTGGAGACTGCTCTAGTTCGGATGTACCACATTCGAGCGGCTAATTTGAATTAGAATGTCTCTTAGGGCTTGAGCCACAGACGATGGTTTTTTTTCCGCGGAGACCTAAACCACGATTACCGTGCCTAAACCATCAGGAAAATTGGGCACTCACAATTGGGCCTGATAAGAAGGCTCAAGGTCACCCAAAGGGCATTGGAGAGTGCTCTGCTAGGAGTTTCTCTGCGTGATCATATCAGAAATAATGAGATCCGCAGAAGAACTAAGGTCACCGACATAGCTCAAAGAATTGCAAGCCTTAGGTGGCAGTGGGCAGGGCACATTGCGAGGAGGACTGGCGGCCCAAGGGCCATCAGAAAGATATTTTGGCGGAAAAGTCCTCGACTGGCGACCACGTACCGAGAAACGCAGCGTTGGTAGGCCCCCCACAAGATGGACCGAAGATGTGGTAAAGATCACTGGAAGCCGCTGGATGCGGGCAGCGCAGGACCAATCGGTTTGCAGATCCTTGGGGGAGATCTATGTCCAACAGTAGGCGTTTCTCTGCTCAAATGATGATCAGAAAAATGTATGCCAGGATCTTGTCGCGGACTAAACGTGTTGAAGCACATTCCGTGTTTCAACACCTGTTAAGTGATTTACACTTAATATTGCAAGTGTCTATAGGCGGCGGTGACCACTTATCAAGTGGGCCGCAAGCTTGTTTGCCATCTCGTAACATAAAAAAAAATATAAAAATCTCTTTCTCTTAACTTAACGAATACGGAAGTAAAAGAAACTTTCTCTGATCACATAATAATACATTTACAAAGGACATCACCCCGCCTCCATAAATTTTCGGGCTAATTCTGAAAGTGCTTATCACAAAAATAAACTTATTAATAAAATAGATCATATCAAAATAAGATTTTTAGTCTTTGAGATACCAAAAAATTTACTTAGAACTTTGTTGTAGTAATAAAAATAAAAAATAAATATTTGTGTGGCCGGCAACTTCTGTAAATCTGTGAAATAATAATTTTACTGTAAATAAAATAATAATTGATATTGATCATCATAATGTGTGATATAATAGTCAGGTAGGTAATATTCTTTAGGGGCTGGTTTCAATGTACTATTCGCTAGTAAAAGTAAGCTTACAAAAGTTTGGTTGCCTACCAATTATTGTTTAATTACTAAAAATTACAGCGGTCACTTAGCAACCAAACCCTGGTAGGATAATCTGTAACTGTAAATGAAATATTGAAACAGGTCATAAGATGAAAAACTTGTTTTTTTATGCCCAAATAGATTACACATTAATAAGCACAATTATTTTTATCTGAAATAAATGTGACTTAGCATTACTTGCTAAATTTTCAAGTTGATAGCTCGTTGCCAAAAGAAACAACGAAATTCGAAGTTAGAACACATCCTAAAAATATATTTTTTTAAATATTCATTTGTTTCGAACACAAGTTCATTCAAGCATAGAACTTACCAAAATTAAATACCGTATACAAGGAATTTGCATTTAAAAATACGTCGGATTCTAATAATTTATTGCTCCCAGAAATTTCTTAACCTAAAGTAAAATACATAATTAAATATGTACTAACCTTATCGTCGCCCAAAAACCAAAATCGAGGTAACTACATCACTTTAAATTATGTATTGTAATAAAGAAAAATCTGCAAAAGTTACTTTCAACGGCTTTAAGAATTCACTTCCACCAGAATCTTTGCACTAAAAACTTTTTCGGCGTTCGAAATTAAAACTTCAAGAGTCTGTTAAAATTGTTTACAAACCTACTCAAGTTCTATAAAAGAGTTTTTATAATGTTATATAAATTAAAACCGTTATTTGAATTTACTTTTCCGAAGGAAACGTACGTGTTTAGTTGGTTGGACTAACTTTGAGACAGCACAGAATCGCCGTGCGCATAGCTCGCTCGCCCATTCCTGACTGAAGCGATATTCACGGTGGATTAGGAGTGGGCGATATAAATCGATATTTCAAAAAATATCGATACATGTACGCGATATATCGCTTCAATCCGATATTATCGAATCCTCTAATATCGAATGTAATATCGATATATTTCATCCGATATATCAAATATCGGGTAACATTCCATTTTCTTTATATCTAGTTATTTTCTAAGACTTATTTCTTTAAATCTGCAACATTGTTAATTTGAGTATATAAAACGAAAATACCCGGATTATAGAAAACAATTGGGCGCCATTAAACAGGTATCATCATTAGCTGTTGCTACAATATTGGACCCAATATTTGGAAAACTTCATTTTGAAGATGCTTTGGTGTGCGCAAATGCAGTCAGTAAAATTAAAGACGATTAAAAAAACTCATCAAGATGAATGTACTTGTACTATCGAATCTGACTCTGACAATTCAGACAAAATAAGTTTATCATCGGATCTCTGGGGTGATCACCATAAACTGGTTCAGCGGAATTGGAAAACAATTCCGCTGCAAATTATAAATAAAGTTTATTTGTTTTTTCTGTATAAAGTGTTTTACTCATAATTAACCTGATACCTATTTCATATGATAGACTAGTTATTAAATACAAGTACTTACGATATTTTTAAAATATCGATATATTTGTTCGATATATCGTAAAGTATCGATATAACAATACGATATATTATATCGAAAAAAATATCGATATTTTTTTTACATGAACATCCCTACGGTGGATGTTTTGTTAATTTTCTTTTGCGAATTTGTTAGGCTTATAACTGTTTATCACATGCAATTGATGGTCGTTAGGGTGCTTGTTTCTTTTAAGTATAGTGCTTAACACTAGAAAGTCGTATTGAGATGTATGTTCACAAATAAAGTGTAATATTAACGCGCGATTGATACAAGCCTTCGTTAATGTTTGTAACAGATAGTACTGAAAAGATTATTGTAATATTTACGGGGGAGATATATTAGCTTCATTTTACCTAATGATAATAACGATAAGGTTAAAGTCGAAGCGAGCCTCTTTTATAAAAACACTAACTTTTGCGCGTTTTGAATGCGATACACACACTAAACAATCTAGGCAAACATAACCTAGTCAGACTAGTACCCACACTACTGGGACATGTAGGGATTGAAGGTAATGAAAATGCTGACAAACTAGCAAGAAAAGCATCGGCTCAAGACCTCAATGGACCCGAGCCTTTTGCAGGATTATCTAGAAGTACCATAAAAATGGCACTAAAGGAGTATTGCCAAAAGAGGCACCTCAGGGAAATTGTTGTCCACTCCCCGACTGACACACTCAAAGAAATTTTTAGGATCCTCACACACAGGCTACCTTAAAAGAATAGGAAGAATCAACAAGACCCAAATCCTGCCAAGCTGCCTCACAGGTGCTCTCACTGGCCACTTTACCACTAAAAGACGGATGGTGGGGAGGAAGAAAGCATGGAGCACATACTATGTGACTGCGATGCACTAGCCAATAGGCGAATAAAGGTCCTGGGTCTAGGTTACCCTAAACCAGAGGACTTTATAGACCTTATTCCCACCAACATCGTAAAACTGTGTTCGATGTTGGCGGCGATGGGTGATAAGGAAAGGGGAAGCACAAAAGATCCCATAGGGTCGAAGTGCTCTGAGACACAGCCTTAGCCCCTTGCATAAGAATAGAATAGAATAGAACTTTTGCGCGCGACTTCGTCCACGTGGAATATTTACTTTTTATTTTGTTTGTGGTAGGAAACATTTTTTTTACTAATCATACACATCTTTCCAATAAATACGTATAGTAAACATAGATAGATTTGGTTTGGACTACCATTCGGACTTTCATTTTCTATTTCAACCCCGTCGTCGCATCGAAATTTCAAAAAGTCTAGAAAAAATACTTATTCATTGTCACACCTGGATCAAATTTTGAAAATATCTCAAACTCGTTTATCGATAGGAGTATTGTGCAGTTTCAAATAAAGTAGTCTTACTAATTTTGTTTCCGCATACAAACTGTCATTTACGTCCCTATATTTACCCAATTAGAATTGAATTTGAAATTCCAAACCACCGCCAAAATAACTTTCTACCCATTTTTAACTATATTTTTAATAAAATACGAAACTCGTCTTCCATCAATTCTGTTAAAAAGGTTTATGCAAAATTTTAAGTGGATTGGACCAAGGAATCACGTTTTCCCATACATAGTCGCAGCCAAATCTTATAACACGCCATATTACAAAAAGGCGCGCCGGATTGTAAAACGCCGCCGTTATGTAATGTAGCTACCTTACGTTCAATAGAGACAATTTTGGGTACATCCTCAATGAACTGTGATAGTTGCTTTAATGTTTAACTCGGCATCAATGCGATGTAGGTCCAGCATCATTTTCAGGAAGTCTTAAAGAGAGTAAAGGCACCAAAGCTACAACGTTCAGGGTCTACCACAAGACTGTTTTTTTTCTGTTAGTGCCACAGACCTGCGAACAGGAAATGGCCTTAAAATGCTATTATTCTGTTATGTTTTACGCTAAAGCGAAAGACGTTTATAGATTGGCAATGAATCGACTAGGGCACTGGTCGGCAAAGTGCGCATGTGGCTCTTTGGCACCTTAAGTACGACTCTGGCACAAATATCCACGGAAGGCGCAATAATATTTTCATTTTTAAAAAAACTGATGCAAACATTGTTCGCATTAAGAAATATTTATTATGTATGAAATTTAGTTTTATTTAGTGTACTACTAATTTAGTGTTTACTAAACAAGCAGATTTGGCTCCCATTTTTTTTTTTAATTGTTGTAATGTTCGTATTTGGCTCTTTGGCTAATAAGTTTGCCGACCACTGGACTAAGGCGAGACCAAAACAAAACAGGCCAAGTGCAAGTCAGACTCGCGAAGGGTTCCGTAACCTATCCATGACGCGGACTTGGATGGTGTGAAATACGAGAGATGTCCTAAACAGATTTGTAATAATCAAAATAAAACAGAAAACTCTCAAGGGTTAGTGTGTTTGACGTTGAAAAATGAAGTCGACAATAACGAGAGAACGTAAACGCGTTAAATGTGAGTTGAGACTTTGTTTCCAACAATTTGCTCGGTAATATCATAGTGTAAGTAAACAAGTAAGTTTTTTCTATTTACGCGTTTGTAAACGCAAAAATAAAAATTATTCCATAATGTTAGGTAGTTTCATCTTAACTGGGCGTCAAATATTTGTAAAAATATTTCGTTCGGGTCTTAGAAGTGCAAATTTCAAAGATTTGATGAAACAATGTTTACAATAAAAACATAAGCACCAAGCACTGACAAATTTCGACAGCGAAAAGCAGTGTCTCGGTGGCGTAATGGTCAACGCATCCGCCCGGATTGTGGAAGATGCGGGTTCGAGTCCCGCCTGAGGCAGGTCGATCTTTTTCAGTGCATTTTTCTAGTTTTTTCAAGTAACTTACTCTTCATAGAAACACGCCGAGCGCGGTTTGTGTACACGCGCCCAGGACGCATCGCCGCACGCATACTGAAGAAACGTGAGGGATAAAAATAAATAAAACACTATAGAAAATAACCCAGCATCAAAGTTTATAGCTAAAAACAAATACGCCAAGTGCAATCCGTGCCAAGTTTACATAGAGATTTATAATTAAGTCTTAGTTAAGGGCGTGCACTGGACTTACGTTAAAATTGTCACATTTTGTGGATTTAACAGACCTAATTTTAAATCGATGTGAACAGACTTTGCAAAGAAATTAAATAATAAAGGAATATTATTCCTTAAAACCACTATATTGAGATATTTTAATTTACACTTATAGTTTTTTCAAGCAAGGTGAATCCTATAGCGCTGTTTTACGAAAATGCAGTTTGGAGCTATCTTTCAGATGCAATACCAGCATTATAATGGCAAACAATAATTTGCAAAAATTGTTATTCCAATTGAAAATATACCATTCTAAACCACTATTCAGCCCAAATAAGTAAAAAATTGAGATAACATTACTAAAAAGGGATGCCAAAAAATATTTACAAATTGGTAATTTTAATGTCGATTTTTACAATGTATTTGAAATTAAACTCATTTAATGTACTAAATACAGTAATAAGTCTTATTATATTAATACGTTAACTGTCCCAGCATCACATATGATACAATTATATACCCAATCCCACGTTCATGCATCACATGTGACGCAAGTGGGTATACTAAATCAATGTCTTTTATTTTCATGAACGTCTCAGTTACATTAAAAAATATCACAAGGACGTCTAAGCTAGATATTGAGGTAAATAAAAATCAAATGATCCGACAAGTTTTCATTATTAAAAAAAATTAAGCACAAAGGGACGTCATTAGGAGTTAATTCGATTTGGCCTGGATAGTCAACGTGTTAAAATACTTATAAAGCTAGACATAATAATGATATTATAACATTATTCAATGCACTCAGATATTTTTAATATTTTAACGAAAAATGGTCTTAATTCGACCGTACACCCCAGGTCTTCCCAGCTAGTGCACTTCTCATTCTCTTCTTCTCACATCTATTTGTGTATGGGGTCACATAGCCATGTGTATCTAACAACAATACAGCGAAAAAAATATCATTGGTACTTCGATGAATGCACGCTCAATATGATTGTAACCGAGCCAAAAAGGTCATTTGTGAGTGTAATGTTTTTTCAGTGCTCATGCCTTGTTTACTTATACTATGGTAATTTTAATTAGCAGTATAACATTGTTAACGATTACAGTTTATACATACACCGTGTTCTTGGGGATATTTTATGCTTTGCAAAATGCTACTAAACTTTTACTAAATCTAACAAAGAAGAAGTACATTATAAAGCTTAGTTTTTAAGTTATTCCTACTTACAATCACGCTCGTAGTTCTAAGAAGGGTTGAGCAGAGCCTTAGATAACATTTCGATACACATAAAGCCGCATCTGGCAGTAAGGGCCATGGAATGCCCGAAATAGACTACATAAAAGGCGTTTACGGACTGAATTTCGACAGTACAATACTTGGGAGTGTAGTGTTTTATACACCTAAATGGCTCAGTGATGGGTAGGTTAGGGTTATTTTTTAGGGTTCCGTACCTCAAAAGGAAAAAACGGAACCCTTATAGGATCACTTTGTCGTCCGTCTGTCTGTCTGTCTGTCAAGACCCTTTATCTCAAGAACGCGTAGACGTATCAAGCTGAAATTCACATGAAATACTCAGGTCTATTGTCCCTTTAAGCTGTGAAAATATCAAACTTCTAAGCCAAGCCAATCAAAAGATACAGCCGATTATGTCGATATTTTCAACAAATTTCCGACACTCGCAAAGGAATCAAAACCTACAGGATACTTCCCGTAAACTCAGAATCTTGAAATTTGGCATGAAGCATTTTCATATAATGCAAATATAGGAAAAATTGCGAAAATCACATTTTTTTAGTTATATAATATAATAAAATATTTTAATAAAATGAAACTTACTACCTTATTTCTCACGAACGAATAAAGGTATCAAATTGAAATTTATACCAAATACCTAGATCCATTGTCCCTTTAAATCAAACTTCTAAGTTAACGCGATCAAAAGATACAGCAGTTTATACCGACACCTTAGACAAATTTCCGACACTCGCAAAGGAATCAAAACCTACAGGATACTTCCCGTAAACTCAGAATCTTGAAATTTGGCATGAAGCATTGTCATATAATGCAAATATAGGAAAAATTGCGAAAATCACATTTTTTTAGTTATTTAATATAATAAAAATATTTTAATAAAATGAAACTTACTACCTTATTTCTCACGAACGAATAAAGGTATCAAATTGAAATTTATACCAAATACCTAGGTCTATTGTCCCTTTATGCTGTGAAAATATCAAACTTCTAAGCCAAGCCAATCAAAAGATACAGCCGATTATGTCGATATTTTCAACAAATTTCCGACACTCGCAAAGGAATCAAAACCTACAGGATACTTCCCGTAAACTCAGAATCTTGAAATTTGGCATGAAGCATTTTCATATAATGCAAATATAGGAAAAATTGCGAAAATAACATTTTTTTAGTTATATAATATAATAAAAATATTTTAATAAAATGAAACTTACTACCTTATTTCTCACGAACGAATAAAGGTATCAAATTGAAATTTATACCAAATACCTAGGTCTATTGTCCCTTTAAGCAGTGAAAAAATCAAACTTCTAAATTAACGCGATCAAAAGATACAGCAGTTTATACCGACACCTTAGACGAATTTCCGTCACACGCTAGGTAATCAAAACCTACAAGGTACTTCCCGTGAACTCAGAATTTGATTTAATACGTCATAAATTGTAAACCGCTACGTTTGTACGGCGGAACCCTCGGTATGCGAGTCCAACTCGCACTTGGCCGGTTTTTTATGACCAGGCGGAGTGCAATGTTTTGGAGAAAGGAGCACCAAACCCAAAAAGTAACAATCCGTAATTAGGTAAACAAGCAATCAAAAGCCAACATCCCAGGACAGGTTACACTTTCATTTCAGCAGTCCAAAGTATTTCTAATGTTTATTATATCTAAGACGTTGTTGTTTTTGTGTAATTATTTTAATTCTTTATAGAACTGTATAATCAACGAATAGTCCTACGTATTGATGGATGGATGTATGTTTGTTACTCTTTCTCGTAAAAACTACTGAATGGACTTTAAAAACACTCTACAACCACATAGCTCATACATCAGAATAAAATAAAGACTATAATTTATACTAATCCTGCGCACACGAAGCCGCGGGCAGAAGCTTGTTTAAAATAAATAAGGATAAATGAATAATTATAATGGCGCACTTGCCAAAAGTGATTTAAATTGTATTTCTTTTTTGAAACATATTCGATAAATCATATTTATTTAGACGCCGTCGTGTCTGATTACGACAGGAAATGCATTCCACAATCTTCCACATCAAAACCTTTTATGAAGGTCCTGTCGTTTGTTTCGCAAATGTATGTGCATCGAAATATTGAAAATAGTTTCGGTGCATCACATTTTTCTTCGCCGCCATAAATCAATCAAGTAACAATGGCGGATACTTTTTGGCTCTCTCCCAAAACCTGTAGTAGCATAATGGATAGTGGATGTTAGTATCTCTTCCCTTGAAAGATTGATTGTGTAGATCAGGTGTTGTCTAAGTTTCGTTTTGATAAAGCAAAATGTATCTTTTACCATTTTGCATACGATAGCCAAAATGGTGCTTCAGTTCTTCGGAAGGGACACTCAGATGGTAGGCCCGGTTCGTGGATGCTATTGAAAGTTAGCAGTTGTAAGCTATACCCCAAGAAGGGTTGGTGTCAGGCTGGCCGTAATAATAAAATGTCAAATCCTATAGTTAGCCATGTCATGCTAGCAGAGTAGAATAGCATCACCCCATATCCTCCTATAGGTATCGTAGAAGGCGACATATGGATCAGCGAAGGGGTATTGATCGCCTTGTACTCTATCCACCAATCCGCATTAGGCCAGCGTGGTGGACTACTGCCTAAACCTCCTTCGATGACAAGGAGACCTTGTGTCCCAGCAGTGGGTCGAATTATAAAGGCTGTTATGATGATGATGAAATCCTATAGCAGTTGGTATGTTGATAGGAAAAGGTAGGAGAAGAAACTAGTGCTGGATTTCAATAACGTATACCCACAGATTAAATAATACAAGGAGATAGGCCAAGCCGGCGTTTTACTAGTGACAAGTGTAAGCCCCGCGGGCATACATTGCCGCCAGTTCGCCGTCCGATAAAGTCGAGTGAATACGTACGTATGTCAGAAAGAAATTTCCGTTTTTCTTTCAAAATGCCGTCTTGTTCAACTTTAACATGCAATCATTGCAGTGAATCAGCTATTTAACAAGTAATGGAATAACTTTTCACACGTAAGAACCGAAAAACTTAAAGTTACATTTAATAAACAATATTTAAACATATAGTCCGATTATTATTCATATAAACATAATCGCTTAAAATTATGCGTTACTATCTTACAAATTGTATTAAATTGCAGCTGTGCTTAACTTTCATTTCGCAATCCCTAATACGCGCGCAATCAATAGTATATACAGTATATTACGGCATACTCAACTAGCACCATGTTATGTAGTACGGTAGCTGATCGCGACACACGTTCTTCCTATAAACTCAGTGATTTGACCAATCTCCTTAGATTGATATATCTGTGCATATACCAATACCATTATCAACTCATTTACCAATCAATGATTATTATGTATTGAGCAAATAGCAGCCGTTATCACTTCGACGTACATCTTAAATAGACGACAGTGACGTAAGTGAACAGTCACGATTCAGTAATCCATGATCGCGACGATGATGGCCTCATTTTTTAATCGTCCACTTTGACCGATTGTGAAGAGGAGCTTTAAAGGCCGTACTGTCGTCGAATCGTGAGTCAAAATTCAGTTAGTAATTATAATTTTATTGGTAACCAGAGCGTCCAAAATACTAGGCCATTAAACTTCTGAAACTCGTTATAATTATTTAAAAGCAATTTGAGTTTCCGTCTTTAAAGACCCCGTTGTAGTAGGGGAGGTAGGGGAGGGATGGGCAGTTGGGAGACATGGGCACCCCCCTTTTACTCTGATTTGATCATAGTTTTTTTTTTTTTTTTGGTTTGGTAGTTTACTTTACCGACTGGCAACACTGTTCATCCATAGACTATCTGTCATTTCTGTAAGTTGTCAAACACAAACACGTTTGAAGGTTATGCGCTCGTAAAAGTAAATATTTTGTTGCGGTTTCGGATCGTTATAAAGAGAAAACTAATGAAAGGTATGTGTATTTTCTATTATTAATCTATTGTACATTCACTAATCTATAAATTAAACTGAAATCCAAGCCTAAATACGTAGATTCAAAAAAATACGGGTAACCTATGTCGAAAATGTATACAGAGGGAGTAATGGGCATCTTGACGTGCGGGTGGTTTGGGCATGCCCAACGCTCCCTCCTATTATGTTCAGTATAGGAGGATTTTAACTATTGGTTTATTGTTAATTACAGAAAGATGCCGTTTAAATTCAAAAAGAAAGGTTTGCGACGGGAAATTCCTAAAGATTTAATATTACGAGCCATAGAAGAGGTATCAAAAGGATCAAAAATAAAAACGACAGCTGATAAATATGAAATCCCTAGATCAAGTTTGCAACGGTACCTAAAACAAGATTCTATAAAGGATTCTTCGCAAACGTGGTAGCTCTAAGTACACATTCGATAGTCCTTTATGGGTTATACCCAATCTCAGATAAGTTAAGATACTGTTTAAGATGTTTTTTATTTGTTAACTTTTATATCTGGTTTCTATTATTGATATAGTTTAATAATAGTATATTTGTTAACTAATTATTGAATTCTATTATGGATATAAAGTAATTTATAGGCCGTGCCCAAGCCTCCCACAGGGTATGTCCAAGCCTCCCTACCATAGGGAGCATTGGGCACTTTTGACTTAGTTTATAAAATATCTCGTAATGTTGAAACTGATTGTAATTTTTAAGAAAGCTCTTTAATTATATCTAGCCAAATATGTGGTGCAATAAGAATTGGCAATAAAAGTTGATTATCTATAAAATCTGATTTTTTTTGCAATAAATAGTGAAAAAGTGCCCATCCCTCCCCTACCTCCCCTACTCTTAATCCCAATTGTGCTTTAGCTTCAGGAGCTAATGCAGCTAATGACTAAATAAGATGTAAATTTTGAAGTAGAAAACTTTGTAAGCAATTCAACTTCATTATCGAGTTTATTGTAAAAGGGATGTCTTAAGTATCTAAGGGTTCTTAGATCGCAAAAATAAAAGCTAATTTGTTTTAGTTTAAACATCGTATACTGCATTTGTCTTCTTATCGAGCAACCTGGTGACATAGTTTTCGAGTTACTATTAAGTTTTGGCCCACCTGACAAATTGTCACAACGTCAAATTGGCTGGGGACCACCATTTTATGTTCTTTACTATCTGCCCTTTCCAGGATACCAATCCAATATCACTAATTTAATAGCCAGCGTCGACTCCGTTGAATTGCGCCAAATTTAAATTTACGGCCACTATTTTTAACATATTGTAAACAACAGTTACAAATGATTTACAGTCGTTTGCACCACACTGACTATAAAGTTCGATAAAATTTTATTTGTTTGACCAACACAATTGCCAACCTGTTGAAATGCGATTTCCATACGAGTATAAAATAAATAAAAAAATGAGGATAGTCAATTTAGAGATTATTTTTACTAACTTACACAACATGATTCATACTACATACAGGGTAATGGAGGGGAGTTCCGGTGCACAATGAAGATGCCTCCTTAACCCTACAGCTGAGTTACTAGTATGTACCACTTATGGCCCCCTGAACATTAAAATGAAAAATCTCTTTATTTAAATGGAGTTTGCTTAGTACTTTTAAATTGTACATCTACTTTTATCTTATAATATGTATGTCGTGGATGTCGTCAGGATTTAGATCAAATCACGATCTCACATACGAATGCCGAGTCAATTTATCAACACACATCACAAAGAGGAGAACCAGAGTAGTGCCTGGGACTTGTGACCCAGTGTGTAGGTTTACCTAGGCACTCACCTTCACTTCTCTCTAACTATTATCATACAACCATCGGACATAGCTTCCACAAGCATTCCTAATACAACCATAGACACGTCCGCACTCAGCGACGCCTCGAACTAGACTGAGCTCTGTCGAGCGCGCACCGCTGCAACAAAGGCGCGCCCCACCACTATTACGTCGCATCGTACGATAGCTCTTGCGGCGCTGACGTCACTCGCAATCCCACGTGGACTATTTCCAATGAAACTAACAAATTCAATTACAATTGAACCTAATAATGTCATAGCGCCGTCACGGCCATCCTGCATCATCACACGTCCTCGTGTGTCTTACTTGTGGTTATAATCTGCAAAAGATAACTTGCGTTCGATTGCTATACTCTAGCTCGGCCAGTCTGACATCAAATAACACAAGACTAGCTATCACACAAACGGCATACATACGAGTGTCACACAAACGGCTTGTTACACAGATGACCTTTCACACAAACGGTTTATCACACAGACGGCTTGTCACACAGACGGCCTGTCACACAGACGGCTTGTCACACAGACCACTAGTCACACAGACCATTAGTCACACAGACCACTAGTCACACAGACCACTAGTCACACAGATCACTAGTCACACAGACCACTAGTCACATAGACCACTAGTCGCACAAACTACATGTCACACAGACTACCTTTCATATAGCCTACCGACACACAAACTATTTGTTTACACACTTATTGGAGTATTACCACACCTAAATTACCATTGTGTTCGAAATTTACTTACTTTTGCCGTCATCGGCTCATCCAGCGGTACTTCTAAGTAAGCAATTAATTCCAAAGGAACAATACAATCTAGCATAGCACGAACACGGTCAACCCTATTTCTCACCAAGATAAAATAAGCCGCAATTACAGTGGCACAAAACTAGTTATTTCAAATTCAACTGCCTATCAAAATTTACTACGCAAATAGGCAACCTCACGCCTAAGCCTTGACTAGAATTTCAGGCGTCCAATCATTAATTTCTTTATGTCGGGTAGACATAAAATCTTTCCACGATTGAGTAATTTGAATTACAAAGCAATGCTTCAAAATTAACATTTACGATTCTATTGAACTACAATAATTTCAATTACCCTTCATCTAACTAAAAATTAAATTCGAAATAAATAATTCACTACGCTCAACACTACGCAACACTTTGAAATAAACAGCTCCAAACTTAAAATCATTATTTAAACACTCACCAAAGCTATACAATGCGCCGGACGGTGGCGCGAGTCCACTCGTCCAAAGTGGGCATGGTGGGTACCAATCCCGCTTCTGATGTCGTGGATGTCGTCAGGATTTAGATCAAATCACGATCTCACATACGAATGCCGAGTCAATTTATCAACACACATCACAAAGAGGAGAACCAGAGTAGTGCCTGGGACTTGTGACCCAGTGTGTAGGTTTACCTAGGCACTCACCTTCACTTCTCTCTAACTATTATCATACAACCATCGGACATAGCTTCCACAAGCATTCCTAATACAACCATAGACACGTCCGCACTCAGCGACGCCTCGAACTAGACTGAGCTCTGTCGAGCGCGCACCGCTGCAACAAAGGCGCGCCCCACCACTATTACGTCGCATCGTACGATAGCTCTTGCGGCGCTGACGTCACTCGCAATCCCACGTGGACTATTTCCAATGAAACTAACAAATTCAATTACAATTGAACCTAATAATGTCATAGCGCCGTCATGTATTTAATATTAGGATATTTATATTTATATAATGTATGGTATGTAGTTTTATATTATTATTACTATTTATTTATTTTATCATTGTCTATTTGTTGTATACACTAGGTACATCCCCGCATATAAATATTTCACTATCGCTAGGGTTGGCTGGAAGAGATCTCTGCTAGAGATAAGCTCCTTTCTTGTTTATGTTTTGTAAATTTTTGTATGTACAATAAAGAATTTAAGAAGTTTGGCGCAAGCTGTACCAGGTGTGTACCGACCTCGGGTCACGTGGGCATGACACGCGTTCCGACCGTTTTTATGAATGTATGAATATACAATACTGAATTATAATATACAGTGCGTTGCAATGTCTTGTGACGTCACGCTTTCCTACATTTCTTACGAAAGTGTGATCATTAACTTAGATACTCTATATCTTTTTAAATTTACTAATTCCATTACGTAAAAAATGCGTGTCTTATGTTCATTGTCGTATCTATCTAATGGACTTAATAGAATTATCATCGCGTGTCTTCCTTCTGTTACATGTGTTCATCCTTCATACAATCCTGGATCATTCAAAAGTGGCGTGAAGAAGCACATTGCAGGTTAGCAAGGCGAGGGTGGTTAGTGCGGCGTCTGTCACAGCGATGTTTTGAGGTGAGCAGAAAAAAGTGATTGTCTTAATAACAAAGCAATACTGATATTTTGTCTTGCACAAAGAAAATGAGATGCGATTATAAATTATGTCGTTTACACCTTTTTTGTGCTTTTCCTAGAATTTACTTCTTAACATAATAGCTAGTTTTTTATCAGCATACGTCATCATCGTCATCATCAACAGCTCATATAATGTCCCCACCGGGGCTCGAGCCTAGCCCACATTAGGGGCGATTACGCCTTAGTCAACTACGCTAGCCAAGTGCGGGTTGGTCGACTTCACACAGAACTAAAAATTTCTTCACGGGTGTGTACACAAAATTTGAAAATACATTGGTACGTGGCGGGGTTCGAACCGGTGCCTCGCGGGTGGGAGACAGCAACGCCCTTACGCACTACGCCACCGACTCTTATCAGCATACGAGTTCCTACCTTATTAGAATCGTGGATCATTCAAAAGTGAAGTGAAGCAGCACCTTGCAGGTTGGCAAGGAGAGGGTGGTAAGTACGGCGCGAATATTATATCTCACACCGGCTATATTCGCATTTGGATTCCACTTCTGCTTAGCATCAGGATGGCATGCAGACATTTGCTAGGTGTTGGCGAGGGTGGTGCCATCTGTCATTTGACGAAGACAACGGATATCCGAGTGAAGCGAGCTGCGTGAGCGCCGTGCAACAGTTTTAGGAGATCGCAGATTCGTTGCTAATTTCATTACCTTTTTATCATTCGTTTCCTCCCGACCTATATGTAACTTAATTTTTATACTTTGTAATTTAACGAATTTAAGTTACGTATAGGTCGGGAACGCAAGTCTGAGCTCGAAACACTAGGCTTTTTATTAAATAAAAACTTTTTTACTAACATACCGGTAAACGAAAACGAAATTCAACCACGATATAAAATGTTCTGTGACCCGTGTTGTCCACGCGAATATTGCTTTGTTTTCCAAATCAAAACCCAGAGTTCACAAGGAAAATCCACGCCGTGCTCATACAATACTACAGGTCCACCGATTCATATTTTGGGGCTATGACGTCTATGCTCACTGACTTGTTATTGCCTGTTATTTGCACTTTGAAAACAAACGAACCGCGTATACATGTCACATGCAAGGGCCGTTTCGGTAAACCTACTGCGGTTTGGTAATAAGCAATAACACGAGCAGCCTGGCCTAATGTTTGTTGTTTGAGAATAGTGTATTTGACTTCAGCTAATTTTACAGCTTCCTCGTTGCGGAACAGTATTTTTACTTACCTATAATGCTATTATACATTTGTGTGAAAACAGCCGCTCGTATTTTGAGCGTATGAACTAGAGAAGTACCTCCACCTTACAGAAGACCAAAGTCAAATAACACTACATTTTTATGGTGTGTGTTTCTATTGGTGAGTAAAGTTACTATAGAGGTTACCAGACTATACGCTTGTCTGCCAACCTCTTACATAAAAAACCCAGGTACTAAAAATACCTTTTTTTTGTTACGGTGTGAAATCCATTTACGGACCATACCGCACGTGGCGCACGACGTGTGTGGGACTCCCCGACGCGGAACAGCGCCGGTCCTACCCACTAAAAACCACCGGTACCCTCCTAAGCCCTTCTGGGGCCGTTTTGGGCCCGGCGTACATTACGTACACCATTCACCAAAACGTCCCCGGGCTGGCCCGGCCCAACAGTGAGCCGGGCGACGCGCCACTGGAGGATTGCGCTAGGGTACTAGGCAATCCCCAGACGGGGAGACCTGTGCGTGCACTGCACCAGGGCACACGGAGGCCAACCCGTGTGCAGGCCACACCTTAGAGACGGACAAGAGCGGCGGTCGTAGCCGCCTGCCTTCTCCGACCCGTCCGTCTACGCCGGATGGGAGCGGCTAGAGCATCCTCTTCCCGCTCCCTCTCCGCGGCCTCCTTCTGCGCCATCAGTGATCGCAGAAGGAAGCGACAGCCTTCCAGACTCTCAGATTACCAAGCATGGTTCTGACCATGCTTGGCAATGAGACGTCTCCTCCACCGAGCGCCACTCTCAAAGTGCAGGGCTCTAGGTACTAAAATACCTACACAAGGAGCGGCGTTTTTTCACGCCTGATCGACTGTGCTTGCCATACAAGACGCAAGTATGGTCCTGCGTGGAGTATTGCTCACACCTGTGAAATGACTCCGCCAAGTACTTACTCGTGACTTTGGTTAATTTGCAGCGTCGCGCGACCTGCATCTTCGCTGACGAAGACGTGACCAATCATCTTGAGTCACTCCAATTGCGTCGCGATGTTGCGTTATTGAGCGCGTTCTACCGTCTATACAACGGCGACTGCTCCAAGGAGCTCTTTCCCCTAAAATCCCACCATCTCCCTTCCTTTTAAGGCCTACGCATGCTGGTTTACTTTGTCACAGACAAACTGTGGCTACCATTCCAACGCGAACTAACAAATTTTGCAACTCGTTTCTTTGTCGGACAATCGAGAAATGGAATTCACTGTCAGCACATGTGTTCCCTCCTTCCTACAATCCTGGGTCATACAAAATAGGCGTAGCGGTTTATCTCTTTATCTTCGCATTTGAAATGGTCATTATTAGACCGAATCGATTGTCTATCACTGCAATACGAAGGTGTTATCCTAGCGCAGTTCATCTAAGTAGAAAATACCGGTATGCCATATTATTCGTAACAGTATGTTATTTTTGTTATTTTATTCTGATTTCATATCAGTACAAAATAACAAATAACAAAAATAAAATTCTAGGGAAGCGTCTAGGGATTTAAATATAGAGATAGTAGTATTTTTATTCACAGCCGCAATGAAATAGTGTCTTAGAACAAGATTAATGGGGAATGTTTACTAATATATAATACCCATATTTCTTTCCGTGTCATACAGATTTATTTCATAATTTATGGGTTTTAGGGTTCAGTGTACTATAGGAAATCAGTGAAAAAAGTAATTTATTCGAAGTAGAACAACGCCACAACATTGATGTTAACTGAATATTGTGTTCCAACATTTAATAAAAATAATAATAAAATAGTCGGTTGGTTGAGTGTTCCGAATGAAACTCGACCTTAACATCGAGTAAAGAAGGTTAAAATATTCTTAGTTATACACACATAAAAATACTATTATTATAATTATATCTTAAGCTCCAACTTTACTTAATACAACAAAGGTCCGTCCAGCTGCCGCTTCCATTCACCAAATACCAACATCGAAAAATGCTATTTTCTGTCCGCCTTAAGGGATAAAAAATGTCTAGAAAGGTTGATATATTCTCGATAGATAAAATTATTAACATTAATATTGTGTACAAATCCTCCGTGATAAAGGTGTGTAACGTAACTTTTCTTTAGGTGGTTAGTATCCAAGGGAAAGTTCAAAAATAATATCAACAAACGCAAAGTTTTTAATTAACAATGTATTTAGAATAATATTTTTTCTTAATGTTCTAAATCCTTAATTAATTATGTAGACATTATTAAATGCTAAATAAGTAGCTGATTAAACAATTACCTACATAAGAACAAATTATAGTATCCAGGGATCATGGAGGTCTACTTGATCGATATTGGCAAACAGGTATGATTTTATATAAAACAAGTTAATGATAACTGAACCAAAAATTGAGTAATGCTGCAGGGTTAGTTTGGGTTCTCCTATGATACCTCAAACAAGGGAAACGGTTGGTGACGGCTCTTAAGGCAGGCTGGTTTGCCGCAGTTGCTGCAACCTGGTAGCGCCTGGTGTTGTCTCCTCTCCGTCAAGTTTATTCCTCAACTAGTTCTTGGTTTGGATGGGTTTAAGCCCAAACTTAGATGCCCTGAAGTTCACATTAACAAGGGGTAAGCAAAATAGGGTAGGTAATAAAACATGTGGTTGGGGAAAGGACATGTGATTTTCTTTAGTTTATTACAAGTTAATTACTGATTTAATTTTGAATATAATGAATGGAAAATCAGGCGAAAGGGGTATAAGTTAGATATAGGTTGACCCGAACATGCCAGAAGGGCGGTGACCCTTAGTTATTAACAAATTGTCCAAAGCAGGTAGATACAAAATAACAAGTTACCATGTGTTTCCCAATTTTGTAATTTCTGCAATTTTACATGAGTAATATTAGACTTTAACCGGTTGACGGTGATGGTTATAGTCTTCTGGAGTGTTTCATGACCTAAAGTCTACCCTACCTTCTGGTGTGTCTCACCAAATAAATATTTTACATTTAAGTTAGCTAATAATTGCAGATTTAAGTTACTAGGAAAGGTGGAATATTTGGATAACAATTATAGTAAAAGATGATTACCTGTTGGGCGTAGAATGTAAGGTTTATAAGGGTCTGGCACGTCTCTCTGCAGACCAGAGAATATTATATCCACCGAGTGGAAAACTTATTTACGGTGTTTTAACGGCTGTCGGATCGAAGCTCCGAGAATTAGTTCCCCACGGTTCAATTCCGATGGTTAACCACGAAGAAAGTTATGTATTTCATAAATGCAACTTGAATTCAAAACGATCTCGACTGACCGATCAATATAAAATAAAAAAAATTACAAAATTTTCTAAGTCTCGATGACATTTGGCATGACAGATAATATATTTTTAAATTCAAGGAAGGCAAAGGAAACAACTTGTACAACCAACCAATTTGACTGTTTGTTACTTGAAAAGGAATATGGAAATATCCATGTGAATTAAACAAAACATAATTGTCATCTTTAGTAACCAAACAAATAAATTTTGGAGTTTCTTGATTCCAACAACAAGCTTTATATCGTGTTCTGTAAAATTCACGATTCCGAAAGTGTTTGATTCAAGAGGTGTTCTGAGTCCAAGAATTTTGGAAAAAATGGTGTTAGCTTGTGGAATACAACATGTATACAAAAAAAACATTTTGCAAAAGCCCATCCTGTCAAAAGTCATGATTTTTGGAATTATCACTTAAGGTTAGAAAAATAATTATAGTTTTATTGTGAAAGACAACGTTACAGTATCCCCCCAACCGGGAAAGAATTCACGAAGGGAATTCGTCGGACGACCTCGTCCGTCGCCTACCCCTAAACAAATAGAATTACTATATGACTCAAAAATATTATGTATTCCTAACAAAAGTACTTAAAAGAAAAAATCCCTTAACCCAAACGTGCCATGAAATAAAAAAAAAAAAAAAAATAGCTCGTGATTTATGCTAATTTTTTTTTTTAATCTAAATTAAATACTTTAATTACGCAAAGGGAACCTATCTCCCGCGACCTTAACAAACTGAAATATAATTAAAATGAGAGTGGCTGTAGAGAACCATTCACACAAAACTTCACACAAAAATGTGAAGGAAAGGTATACCTAATAATAAAAATGTTATCATAAATACTGTACTTTAAACGCTCGGTGCACTCGAAGCAAAACTAAGATAAAAAGTTAACAAAAGAAAACAAATTTGTGTAGCAGGTACTATGGTGGTTTATAAAATAAAAAATAATAATTTTTAAGTACACAGAGGTGACTAACTCACGCCCATGTATGTAATAATGCTTGAATTATAATAAAATATCTATGACATTTTCTTATAATTCGTGAATTACGTACACATCCTTGATATCACTTATCATGTTAACATGTAAGCCGCAACAAATGAGTATGTAAAACATAAAGTATAAGTGTAAATTAGGTATATAACCACAGAATTTTTCCCTACTACACGTAAAAATGGTAATTCGAAGATACGCAATCTAAGGTGTTAGGTGATTGCATATTCCGAATTCTTGAGACTGTGTGTGTGCGTGTGCGTGAAGATGTATTTATATGTCTGTTTGTCAGTAATGTTGTTCTCTAAAAAAAAATTCCCCAAATAATGGGAATGTACTCTATAATTAGTACATTGCCTTAGAGGATAAAATGTAATAATTTTGAATATATAAAAGCTGATCGCACGTTTCAAAATTGTGTGATCGAGCGTTAAGATTAAATGCCAACAGTTAGGGAACAACAAAAAATATGTGTAACACACCCGCACACACTAGCTGGCCCAAGATCAAATTGGCCTAAATCCTACAGCCGATTTCTACGACACGCCAGGAAGATTGGCGGGGTAAGGTATTCGTCGGCCGCCCAACCCACGGCGAAACACAACTATATATAAATATTATCGTTAGGCACTAGTCGCTACAAGAATCTTTATTTTTGAAGTCTTTAATATGCCACTTTCCTATATATTTCCCACTTTCATCCTCGAGCTCATAAACCAGAGGGGACAGTTTATTTATAACCTTGCAACGCTCATATTTTGGTGCAAGTTTCACAGAAAAGTACTTCTGGGCCACGCTTTGCTTGTAAGTACGCTTCCACACGTAGTCACCAACGCTAAATGAGATATCTCTACGCCTAGTGTTGTAGGATTTCGCGTTCTTATCGTGTGCCTGACTTAAACGGTTTCGGACGTCCTTAAATATATCTCTTAGGTGACCCAAATTAGCCGCGTGCATATCCCGAGACACAAATATCAGCTCGTTTATATCTGTGAAATCTTTATAGATACTTCCATCGATAACCGCCTCCCTTCCGTGTACTAACATGAACGGGGTATATGACGTAGACTCATTTACCGAGGTGTTTATGGCAAATTGTATCTTATGTATATTAATATCCCAGGTTCTGTGATCATTTTCAACAAAAGAGGAAACCGCAGTAATTATAGTACGATTGTAGCGTTCAACGGTATTAACT
The DNA here is from genome assembly GCA_955850985.1 of Elophila nymphaeata. Classification (NCBI taxonomy): domain Eukaryota; kingdom Metazoa; phylum Arthropoda; class Insecta; order Lepidoptera; family Crambidae; genus Elophila; species Elophila nymphaeata. Next base: position 5,157,093 of record OY039082.1, on the reverse strand, counting down.
TGTGGACAATACACTGGGCCTAGGTGTATTTGTGGAATATTATACTTCTCGTAAAGCGACTGTACTTCACGACTTATAAATTGTGGACCGTTGTCCGAAATTATTGTTTGAGGAATTCCGTGCACTAGGAAAACATGATCCTCCAGACGTTGCGCTATAACCTTTCCGGTGGCACGTCGAAGAGGGAATAATAAGCAATATTTAGTAAAACAACAAACAACGACTAATAGATATGTGTTCTGTTGTCGTGACATCGGCAGTGGACCAACCAAATCGATGCTGACACACTGGAATGGCCGACAACAAACCTTGGGTTCCCCCATGAAACCAGGTGGCGCTAGTGTGCTATGTTTATAAGCACTACACGTAGAGCAACCTTTAATAAAATCTACCGTATCCTTATACATACCGGGCCAGAAATACCTTAATTTTAATCTTTTATAAGTTTTTGCCACACCCAAGTGAGCAGCAGTAGGCTCAGAGTGATTTTGTTTTATAATCTCCTCCCTAAGTTCCAATGGTAACACTTGCTTCCATTGAAAGTCTCCACTAAGCTTATTATTAGTCTTTGTGAAACGATAAAGTCTACCATCAATTAATTGAAAGTTCGGACATGCCCTAGGCCTTTCACTACAACGTTTCACAATATTTGTATACCATGCATCCTTTATTGTTGAAATATCAATGGATGCTACTGGCACTGATCTAGAAAGTGCGTCAGGTACTATATTCTGAGAACCGCTCCTATGTTCAATAGTAAAGTTATAAGGCGATAATCTACATCCCCAACGTGCGAGACGTCCGGTAGGATTCTTTAAATTTAAAAACCACTTTAAACTGGCATGATCCGTTATCACTTTAAAAGGCTTACTGCCCTCAAGATAAGGTCGAAAATGCTCTACTACATGTACCACCGCCAAGGCCTCCCGCTCGGTAGCGGAGTAATTTCGTTCCGCCGGCGACAGCGAACGACTGCAATAGGCAACCGGATGCTCTTCCCCGTCAATAGTTTGTGTTAAAGTTCCCCCTATGCCAAAATCAGAAGCATCACAATGAACGGCAAATTCTTTATTGAAGTCGGGGCACCTTAACACTGGGGCGCTAGTGAGGGCCAACTTTAAATCGTTAAATGCTCTGTCGGCGTCAGATGACCATTGAAAAGCCGGAGCGTTCTTACGGGTGGACGTAAGTGTATTAAGCGGACCTGCACGGTGACTAAAATTTTTTATGAAACGTCTATAATATGAAGCGGTTCCCAAAAAACGCTTGACTTCCTTCCTGCACGTAGGGGTAGGGAAGTCCACTAATGCTTTTACTTTATCGGGATCTGTTCGTAGACCATATTCGTCAACGAGATGCCCTAAGTATTTGAGTTGTTTTCTAAAAAATTGGCACTTTGACATATTGATTGTAAGGTTAGCTTCCTGCAATTTATGCTTAACTTTTCGTAGTAATTCTATATAGTTCTCGAAGCTGTGTCGTCCTAAAACGATCAGGTCATCTAAATAGACGAACACTTTCCCCTCAAACTCAGGTCCAAACAACTTATCCATCAAACGCTGTTGGGTAGCTGGAGCTGAGGTCAAACCGAAGCACATTACTTTGAACTGATAGAGTCCGCGTGATGGAACAGTGAAAGCGGTCTTTTCGCGCGATTCTGGCTCTAACGGGACTTGCAAGTACGCAGATTTGAGGTCGATTGAAGACAAGTATTTCGCGCTTCCGAGTTGGTCAAGTATGTTACTGATATAAGGTAAAGGATACGCATCATGCTTAGAAACTTCATTAAGTTTTCTACTATCCAAACAGAAACGATAAGTGCCGTCTGACTTGGTTGCTAATGTAACAGGATTATTCCACGGACTTTTACTTGGTTCTATGACGTCATCCTCCAACATTTGATCCACCTGTCTATTGACTTCCGCTAGCTTCTCTGGGGACATGACGTAATAGCGCTGTTTGATAGGGGAATGGTCACCTGTATCAATTTTATGTGTGACTAAATGCGTTCGACCTAGCCCTCTCTTCTCGGCAGAGATTCCCTCGAATTCACTGATCACTTCTTCGGCTAATATGCGCTCAACCGGGGTCAACGAGTCCATGTTTTGTAAATAACCTCTGTCACACGTTACCGTATCTACTTGATCATAATTTGTTAAATATTCGCTACTTTTTAATAATGATAAAACATCAGGAGCTATATTAAATTCTTTCCAGAAATTCATACCGAACAAAAGCTTAGTGGAGACCCCTGGGACGAGGTAAAATTTTATTATTGCGGTTCTATCTTCTACTGTGACCGGTAAAAATATATAACCCGTAACAGGTGAAGATGAACCGTTAGCAGTTCTAATATAATCTAGTTCTCGAGACTGGTGTACAGTCGCAAGATCAATAAAATGCTTAATTGCGTCTCTTCCTATAATTGATATTTCTGACCCGGAATCCAACAACCCACGGAATTCTAAATCATAAATGCAAACCTTTAAAAATGGACGGGCAACACCATTAATGACATTGACATTCTTAATGAATTTTCTTTTTAATCTGTGACCATTGACATTATCCATACTACTTTTTACTATCTGTTTCGGTTTATTTACGTGAACCGGCGCCTGAGATGACATTTTAATATATTTTGTATTTTTTAATGATAAAAGAAATTGATTAATATGAACTAACCATGCACTCCACTCTTCTTTACTGAAATTGTTATGTCGCCGGTTCACTTCTGCGCGTTTTTTGGTACATCTACTCTAGATGATGAAACAGTTGAACACTTGGGACAGTTCCTTGCTGTCACCTCCTTTTCTCCACAACGATAGCATATTATCTTGAATGGAGCTGTGCAACTTCTCAGACTGTGACCATTGATTCGACAACGGACACAGAAATTACCACTTCGCACAGGCTGCACCGTTTCTACCTTCGAAATTATATTGTTACTGTTTTTATAACTGAGATCAGGAGCCAAGCAAGAGGAAGTCATCCTGGGCGGTTCACTAAAATGTTGAGACCGCTCTTTAGCGCCCTCCAAAAGTCTACATTTATGCTTCAGATCAGACCATGAATCAGCAGGGTTAAGTGCTAACTGAGTAGTGTAAAATGGCCGGATATTAAAAAGAACAATATTCAATTTCTCTTCGTCTGAAATCGGTCTAGACAAGCGACTGAAATAGTTTTGCATAACACTAAGATAGTTAACAATACTCTCATCTGAGCCCTGAGTGCGTGCCCTAATTTCCTGAATTAAACGGTGATCATAGTCATGAGGTAAATACTCATCGAGTAGCAAATTCCTCAGCTCAAACCAACTCTGAACTTCACCCCGAACACCTCGGTACCAACACAAAGCTTCATCAGTAAATAACTCAGCAGCAGAGTTGAACAATTTACTCTCAGATACACCTCTGGATAGACACAACTCGTCAAGACGTTGCAAGAATGCCCTTACACAAGTTCTACCATTAAAACGCAAATTAAGCTTGTGAACTGATGCACCCGTGTCACAAGAATCATGTTGATTACTGATGGAAGGTTTCTCTGAGTCACAAGAAAATTGCTGTGTGAGGCTACTCCTTCTAAAGTGGTGCATGATATTATCAAGTTTGTTCAAAATGCGATCCAAACGAACCTGTGTTGAGTCAATAATTGCTGAAATGTCATCATCATCTGAGCTCAAACGGCTAAGTCTATGAAACAAATGATGTGCTAAAGCTTGAACACGGTTAAGTGATTTCAAAGTGTCAACCTTTGTATCTGATTTAAATATAATTTCATCTAGACTATCTAACTTTTTATTTATTAACTGCAATTCCAATGAAATATCCTCATCACAAGACAATATTTCATCAGAGGGAAATTCCTTATTGAGGGCTCTAACTTGGGCTCTTAGTGAGTGTAGATTCTCCACAGGTTTTGTGCCTCTAATCTTGACCTCATATTCCAACTCATCTTTGAGTAACAAATTAAATGAAATTGGCCGCTGCTCCATTATGGGCACAGATCAGGGCAATTATTTATGTATAAAAAAAAAATTAATTTGAAGTAAACTATTTGAAGTGAAGTATTTGGTAATTAAAATGAAACTAACTAATAAATTATGTAGGTTTGAGAGGAACTAAACAAATAAGATGAGGTTCGTTATGGTTAGGTTTGATAGTATTAGGTTAGGAAGGCAGCACAAATAAGAAAATTAATGTATTTTTTTTTTCTCAAAAGACAAGATAAGTTTGTGTTGTTTGAAAAAAACCAATATCGATCAACTATTACAAAACACCTCAGAGTTATCCAAACAAAATTATATAACACTAGACAAACTTCATTGTCATTAATTTATAGTAAGTAATATTTTCAAAATTACTGGTTACTGAGTTAGGAAAAATGAAAAAATAAAGAAATAAAATTATATAACACCAAGTAAACTGAGTTGTTATTAACTTAAAGTAATGTTTGTATGTAAATTGGTTTTGACCATGTGCCAATATCGATCAACTATGTACTGAGCAATAGACCAGTATATAGGACATTAAAATTTGAAAAAAAAAATGATATAATTACCTGTCGCGGGACCTCTATTCACTGTAATTCGGGCGCCAAATGTAACGTAACTTTTCTTTAGGTGGTTAGTATCCAAGGGAAAGTTCAAAAATAATATCAACAAACGCAAAGTTTTTAATTAACAATGTATTTAGAATAATATTTTTTCTTAATGTTCTAAATCCTTAATTAATTATGTAGACATTATTAAATGCTAAATAAGTAGCTGATTAAACAATTACCTACATAAGAACAAATTATAGTATCCAGGGATCATGGAGGTCTACTTGATCGATATTGGCAAACAGGTATGATTTTATATAAAACAAGTTAATGATAACTGAACCAAAAATTGAGTAATGCTGCAGGGTTAGTTTGGGTTCTCCTATGATACCTCAAACAAGGGAAACGGTTGGTGACGGCTCTTAAGGCAGGCTGGTTTGCCGCAGTTGCTGCAACCTGGTAGCGCCTGGTGTTGTCTCCTCTCCGTCAAGTTTATTCCTCAACTAGTTCTTGGTTTGGATGGGTTTAAGCCCAAACTTAGATGCCCTGAAGTTCACATTAACAAGGGGTAAGCAAAATAGGGTAGGTAATAAAACATGTGGTTGGGGAAAGGACATGTGATTTTCTTTAGTTTATTACAAGTTAATTACTGATTTAATTTTGAATATAATGAATGGAAAATCAGGCGAAAGGGGTATAAGTTAGATATAGGTTGACCCGAACATGCCAGAAGGGCGGTGACCCTTAGTTATTAACAAATTGTCCAAAGCAGGTAGATACAAAATAACAAGTTACCATGTGTTTCCCAATTTTGTAATTTCTGCAATTTTACATGAGTAATATTAGACTTTAACCGGTTGACGGTGATGGTTATAGTCTTCTGGAGTGTTTCATGACCTAAAGTCTACCCTACCTTCTGGTGTGTCTCACCAAATAAATATTTTACATTTAAGTTAGCTAATAATTGCAGATTTAAGTTACTAGGAAAGGTGGAATATTTGGATAACAATTATAGTAAAAGATGATTACCTGTTGGGCGTAGAATGTAAGGTTTATAAGGGTCTGGCACGTCTCTCTGCAGACCAGAGAATATTATATCCACCGAGTGGAAAACTTATTTACGGTGTTTTAACGGCTGTCGGATCGAAGCTCCGAGAATTAGTTCCCCACGGTTCAATTCCGATGGTTAACCACGAAGAAAGTTATGTATTTCATAAATGCAACTTGAATTCAAAACGATCTCGACTGACCGATCAATATAAAATAAAAAAAATTACAAAATTTTCTAAGTCTCGATGACATTTGGCATGACAGATAATATATTTTTAAATTCAAGGAAGGCAAAGGAAACAACTTGTACAACCAACCAATTTGACTGTTTGTTACTTGAAAAGGAATATGGAAATATCCATGTGAATTAAACAAAACATAATTGTCATCTTTAGTAACCAAACAAATAAATTTTGGAGTTTCTTGATTCCAACAACAAGCTTTATATCGTGTTCTGTAAAATTCACGATTCCGAAAGTGTTTGATTCAAGAGGTGTTCTGAGTCCAAGAATTTTGGAAAAAATGGTGTTAGCTTGTGGAATACAACATGTATACAAAAAAAACATTTTGCAAAAGCCCATCCTGTCAAAAGTCATGATTTTTGGAATTATCACTTAAGGTTAGAAAAATAATTATAGTTTTATTGTGAAAGACAACGTTACAGGTGCTCCAAATTGCCTCGAGGTTTCAGAAAAGAAGTTTATTTTACAAGATTGCAGATTACTTTGTTTTTCAATATTCAAATTAGAACCGCTTACAGAGAAAGCCGATAGCTTCGTACTTAAAAATAAAGACGCGTTAACCTGGTGATCACGATTATTATCTGATGATCGTTAACATCATAACAGCCTTAATAAACCCATCTACTGCTAACTTATAAATAAAATATTCCAATAGAGTGTCTTATTTTAGGACAAAATTGAGCAGTTGTTTCTTGTGGCTGATTATACGAAAAATATTTTAAAATAAAAAAAAACCGCCTTCAAAACTAAAAACGGAGAAATAAAAGTTGTCGTTATAAAATTCTAAATATTTTTTGAGGTTGGCACCGACTTTTTAGTGTATTCATTATTGAAATTTTCAGGAAACTATCTCGAGATCTTTTAGACACACAAGTGATAAGATTACGATATCATCGATGTCAATTAAATAAGCATTATCAGGGATAACTCAAAAACTACCTGTCAGATGTCGATCAAATTTAAATGGGACCACATGACAAGCACCAGCTTTCAAAGGTTGAAAGAATCTTCAAAATCGGTACAGTAAAAAGAAATGAGGTAACAAACATAAAAACATACAGTCGAATTGTGAACCTCCTCCTTTTTTGAAGTCAGTTAAAAACTTTAATATGTGGTTTACTACCACATATAAAAAAATTAAACCGACTTCAAAAAAGGAGGAACTTGAATTATGCTCATATTCTCTAATTGGAAAAGGCAGTGAGCATAATTCGAGCTGACAAGAACAGGTAGAATTGACTATATCGTGGATATTAAAATACGATAGCAAATTGCTTTTATTTATTTTGGAATTTCAAAGGAAAATTCAAGTTCCTAGGCAGATGGTCTAAGAATTTAAATTGAAATTTTTGCGACGATTTATTACCACGTATATACACTGCAGTATAAGTTCCCCGCGTCTAGCCTTCTTTATTCCGAACGCATCAAACATGAAGGGATGCCGAATTACTTGAATGTCTCATTTGATCCAAAGAAGAGGGACAATTTGTCAGAATCCTTTCATTTGCTATTACCAAATTTGCGGGCTGACTTATTGTGCTCGTGTTTTCGACCCAACGAACGTGTTTGAACTTAATCAGGCCTTGTTTGTAAACAAATTCATAGAAAGTATTGTACTTGACACATTTAGATAATGATGACGTGAGACCACATATTTCTTCTGGCAAGTTTTTGAAACACGAAAACACTGGTTCTTATCATAGTTATTTATTTTATATTTTAGCACTGTTTTACATTGATTAACTTCTTTCTACTAAAGTCAACATAGACAACATAGCATAGAGTAGGAATCTTACACAGATGGGGTGTTATGTCTGAGACCTCCCCGCGGTGCACCCTGGGCAACGTCTGGTGCCTCCACAGACAGCTGATATCGGAACGGAAGGTCCTTTTCAGGGCCAGCGGACCTTTGGGTCGTGGGTTGGCCGGCTGATAGGCTGGTGGGCCACCTTGAGCGGAACTAGGAGGTCGGTCGCTCCTGACACGCCTCTGCTCTCAGAGACGGCGGATGGATGCGACCTCTGGTTTGGTTTTCTGCGGTGGTGTCATGGCAGGCAGCGCCGCCCTGTCGAAGCCAGCGCCTGGTGCCTACACGACACAGCCGGACCCGATCGAGCCTACTCCCTCGTGCGGGACTGGTATGACGGATGGCTACGGCCTTAGGTAGACAGATGGTGTAGACATCAGGCATAAACTGCGCTGAGTTTCACCCAAGCAACCCTTGGCACCACTATGGGGGACGCGGGAAAAGGCCCTTATCATAGCCGGTGGAGCCTTGTGCTCGGTGGCGGCCAGTCGGCAAGACTGGCGGTCTGTTGTCCCGCCGGACAGCGGACACGAATGAACGGTGCACCGGTTGGGCCCGAAAGGGTGGGCACAGATAGTTTCCCGGTGACAAGCGAATTGTCGCGATGCCGGGATGCTGTCGTAGTGTGCCGTGGCAGGATGCCCGGAGAGGACGTTTAGTGGGTAGGGGGGGAGGGGGCGGAAGGCCTGTACCTCATGTCCCATATACACCTGCAGTTGCATCGTACTGCAGGGGTGATGCGTAAATGCATTTGACCTATCCGATAAAAAAGGTATCTTACACAAATAACCATGTTACAGATTATAACTTAACAATGTTTAGTATGGGTTGATAATTAGCGTGTCTCCCACCCGGGAGGCACCGGTTTGAACCCTGCCACGTACCAATGATTTTTAAACTTTGAATTCACTTGTACGTTAAATCGACGCTTTTACGGTGAAGGAAATCTTCATGAGGAAACCTGCTCACACCTATGAAGAAATTGTTAGGTTGTGTGTGAAGTCGACCAACCCTCGCTTGGCAAGCATGGTTGACTAAGGCCTTATCGTCTGTAATGTGGGCTAGGCTCGAGCTCCTCGGTGGGGACATTATAATTGAGCTGTTGATGATTATAGAGCTTAGATAAGTAAAAAATTGAGATAACATAAAATACTAGAAATGGATACCATAAATTATAACACATATAATGCTAGATATAATTATGATATTTTCTATTGAAAAAACAATTTTTGCACAGTATGTTTGTCACATAATGCTTGTATTTCATCTGAAAGATAGCTCCAAACTGCAGTTTCGTAAAATTGCTTTCGTAAAATTTCCTCGCTTTACAAAACTGTAAGTGTAAATTAAAATATCTCTCTATATCGGTTTTAATCAAGAATTAATCTTCCTATAATATATAATTTCTTTGCAAAGTCTTTTCTCATCCCTTCAAAATTAGGTCTGAAAAATCCAAACAATATGACAATTTTTACGTAAATCGAATGCACGCGCTTAACGTAACGCTAATTACAAAAAGACAACCAGAAATTACTGTTAACCTACTTCTCTGTTCGAAATTCAAATTGCCAATATCAGATGTCTGGACATTTAAACCTGGATTCCAAATTGGAATTCCAAACCGAAAAAGAACGAAGTGTCCAATTTAAAATCACTATGCGAATGCAGAATTCACTGCAATGCTTTAGCTGTGACAACGGGGCGGTGTTATGCACGACTGCATGAATTTTTTCGTTCTGCTTTGACAAAGTAACATTGCATTCAAATTAGTTTCTGGGGATTGTTTGCGGAGGACTAGTTGTAGAACTATAATAGAACCGCAGATATTCTCAGCAAACAGGAAGATCCTTGGCAACTTACAAAACTTTGACAGTTTAAATATTTGATGAATTTCAATATATACACATACGATAACGCTAGTAGTTCAAACGAGGGTGGAGTCTTAACATTTCGTTGCACATAAAGCTACATCTGCCAGTATGAGCTATGCAGTGCATCCAAATAGTGATAGATTGCTACATAAAACCAAACATTAACAATCCTTCAGTACATGATTCGTCATTGAGCGCTTTTTACCGTATGTACCATTGGCTTTCAAGCAATAATTCGGAAGAAAACTGTCTCCCTTATCAGCAGAGCGAGGAACAGCCCCAACAGCATCCTTAAGACATTAGCGGATCGATTTACCGTGAGGTAATTAAGCGGTGACGCTCTGGAAGTGTTTAGTGCAAAGAGTAACCACCACAGGAACATACCCTTTCTCATGATGGTCGCATTTTAAAATTAAATAAATTGTAATAATAATAATTTAATTTATTTTAATAATGTTCTAAAAATAATTTTAAAGCCACTGTACTTTAACACATATGGATGTGATGTTATCTGAAAAAGACGATATTTAATTTGATTTAATATAATGTACCACGGCGAGTGCTCTGAGGAGCTCTTCTCCCTAATCCCACCATCTCCCTTCATTTTAAGGACTACGCATGCTGGTTTACGGTGCCACCGACAAACTGTGGCTTCCATTCCAAAGTGAACTAAGAAATTTGACAACTCGTTTCTTTGTCGCACAATCAAGAAATGGAATTCACTACCCACACGTGTCTCCTTCCTACAATCCTGAGACATTCAAAAGTCGTGAATAAGCACCTTGCAGGTCGGCAAGGCGAGGGTAGCTAACGCGACGGCTTATCTCTCGCACTAGCTATCTTCGCATTTGGTCTCCAGTTCTGCTTACCATCAAGCGAAATGGAGCCATTTCTTCGACCTTTTTATATATAAAAAAAAAATCCTATCCTTTTTTGAAGTGTCGCTGGCGTAGTACGTAAGGGCGTTGTCTCCCACCCGGGAGGCACCGGATCGAACTCCGCCACGTACCAATGTGTTTTCAAATTTCGAATTCATATGTACGTTTATTCGTCACTTTTACGGTTAAGGAAAACATCGTGAGGAAACCTGCACACGCCTATGAAGAAATTCTTAGGTTGTTTGTGAAGTCTAGTTGACTAAGGCCTAATCGCCCCCGGAGTCGGCTCAAGCCCCACGGTTTGGACTACATGAGCTGTTGATGATGATGATGATCCTTTTTTCACGGTGAAATCTAATACATTTACTTACGCATCACTCCTGGAGTACGTTGCAACAACTGAGGTACCTATGTGGGATTCTGAGGTAAAAGCGTTCCATCACACTCCTTAAACATTATTTCTGGGCTGGGCATACTACGACAGCGAACCGGGATTTCTTTATGGATCAGAGGATCCATAAAGGATCAGAGGATCCATAAAAAAAAAGCCACCATTGGCACCATTGTGGAGAGCCACAATGGTGCCAATGGCGGCTTGGATAAAACTCAGAGATGTTGGTATCTAATGTCCGATTTCAATATTTTACCCGCTAGTAAAAGTCACTGAAGCTTGGTTGCCATTGTTAAATTACAAAAAATAAGGCTAATTACTTTGACGCTACTAATAACTCAAAGGGTGACTGACTGTTTTGTTACTAATAAAATAACTTCGCAGTGATTCAATATTTTATCAATAATTATATTACATGAGCTTCCAAATGCAAGGATTTATGAAAACTAAATAATGGCTGCTACTTTAAGGTAACAATAATACAAGGGGTTAAAGTATGAAATTGCCGTTTTTTTCCTCATTATTCATTAGTGTATAATTCCTTTAATACAATAGCTATGTCCATTATTCTTTTTTTATTTTAAATTTCATTACAAGAACTTATATTTATGTATAAAAATTTATTCTTATTTTTATTTTTTTCACTAGAAATACATCTTCAAAAACAGCTCGTCCTAAGAGGTGTCCGTCTTCGTTATAAAAATATGAATATTTTTTACAGGTATCAATTCTCAATTTTTTTCTCTACGTATCCTATAGCTTAATATTGCCTAAATATATCCACAAAATTACATAAAATTTAGATTTGTGGTTCCTTAAAAAATCGCAAATATACTTGTATGAAAAATGAATTTTCGTTAAATTCTCCATACAAAACGGCAATTTCATACTTAAACCCTTAATATTAAACAGGGCCAATGAAATTATTCGCGACGTAGTATAAATAATGACATGGCGACTATAATATTAACAGTGGGTTAACAAACATTGTATTATTGGTAACTACAGAATTCCAAACAAGTAAATTGATTACCTAACTACATATTTGTTTCTGTGGTTGGTAGGTTAGGGTAAGGTTAGGGTTATGTTTTTATGACCAAGCAGAGTGCACTGTTTTTGGGAATCAATGTCAGTTAAAAATAAATCAAAGCTTCCAACTGATTATTAAGCTGCTGCATTCCACTTAAAATTATTCTTCACTGTAGCTGCCAACCTTTTATTTTTGCTAAAGGCTTTAATTTTTTTAAATCACAAATCCAGAATGATTTGTCGCCGCGTTAAATACATGCCTAAAAATAACAGCGGTTGCTACTTAACCAAACCCTGGTAGGTAATCTGTAACTGTTAATTGAATATTGAAAGCCAGCCGTAATCCGTCCCCTTGAAAATATACCAACCTGGCCAAGCACATATTTGTACCCATCTGGGAACAAACCTGGGACCTTATAGAATCTGTGTCGTTTTGTTTCTGGAGATATCTGTGTCGCGAAATGAAAATGCGTTTTTTATATTTAACATAAATTTATTATTTGTACAAAGGATGGGTAAAACTACTTTACAATATAAATCTTTAAATTTCTACAACATTATCATAATTTCATTCATTCAATACTGATTTTTCATTAAAATTATATAAAAAATTTAATTTATTTTCTTATTAATATTACTTTATTCATAAGACAGGACAGAATTCAACATGCAGTATGTAGTAAACGAAAATATTTTTACTACATTAGTATGGTGCATGAACTCGATGACAGTGTGCATTACTTTTTGGATTTAATTTCGACCTTATGTAGTCGTAATAAAACCGTATTAACAATTAATATTAAAGCCAGAACACAAAAATCGAAAATACCAATTAAAATACCTATTGATAAATCGTATATTCGATGTTTCGATCTTTTTTTATATGACGAGATGGCAAACAAGCTTGCGGCCCACCTGGTGTTAAGTGGTTACCGTCGCCTATACACACTTGCAATATTAAGGGTAAATCCCTTAACACTGCAAGTACGTTGCCATCCTGGGGACTAAGATGATATTCCTTCCATGCCCAGTAATTACACTGGCTACCTTTCCCTACAATCCGAAACACAGCGAACTGCTTCACGGCAGAAATAAGAAAGAAGTCTTCTCCACTTTGTGTGATAATATAGTAGTTTATTGCTATAATATCTCATTCAGGTGTGAACTTAAAATTTAATTATTAATTTATAATCTAATAGATGAATTAAATTCAATCAAATATGCATCACCTTAATTAATTTGATCATGTCGTGATATATTTTTTTTAAATCTAATCCTAAAAAAACAGTAAGAAGGTATTATTATAATATCTACTTAATTACAATACACAAACTCATTCATTATAAATTCATAATGTAATATGAAAATTTGTTTTAATGCAGTTCTAAAATGGCACACTATCAATAAATATAAAAAAACACCAAATTACACTAGAAATGATATTTGGTTCTTCTTATTAAACCGTGGTGTTCATAACAAAGTATTACTTCTACTTTATCAATGTTTCGAGATCTAAACTCATACTTTAGCCTTTTCGAGCACATTCGAAAATCAGGTTTCGTCAGAAAAGTTTGTGTTGCTTTGTAGTAAAACCTTTTGTCCTTTTTTCTCTTTAAAACTATCTGTCAACAAATCCAATCTTTATACAAGATAAATCTTTATGTAGTTGTATTACGATTAATTTTTGTTAAATGAGCGTGAAGAAAAATTCTCGGTAGTGCATTGAATATTTAACAATAATAAATTAAAATACACCATTAAAAGTTCGTTCCTATTAACTATGTTATCATTTCATTATTATTTTATCACAATATAAATTTAAGGACAATTAAAAATAATCATATCACTTACTCATTTCATTTAAGTCAACCACATAGATATGTATCTACTTACCTCTCTTTCTTATTCAACTAAATGAAATTACAACTAGAGACGAATTTAAGAATAAAGACATTTGAAAATCTTATATAAAATTTATTTCATATTACGGTATTTGTGGCCGCACTCCTCCGAAACGGCTAGACAGATTTTTGTTTTTTTTTGTGTATACTTGGTAGGTATGAGAAGAAAAATTACCCGTTCTGTTCAGTTTCCATCACTATACACCGGTACCACAGATAATATAATACTATATTATACTAGTACCGGTACTGAATGCAAACAAAATATCCCAAACAAATTAATAGAAACAACGAATGTTGGCGGATTTTGAATTTAGATTTTTCGTCAGCAGAAATTAGTTTTCAAATTCGTAATTGGAATGCAATCGCAAAAAGGTGGTGTCGCACCAATAGTTTGTAACTTTTTCAACATTTCCACAACAGGGAAATTAAAAAAGAAGTTGAAAATACTCACTGTTCAAATTACTATTGAAAAAGCAAAACATAAAATGAAAGATAATTTAATGTTTTAATATTATATGATTTCCGATAATGTAGCTGCAATTAGTTAATTAAATATGCGAAATGAAGTATATAGTGTAAACATACACTAGAAAAGCCCAATTGTTTCCCGCCTGGCCCTATCCTTCGATTTGCTTTTTTATGTTTGGAGTTTACTCCTTAAGAATCGATTTGGAAGACGAGGAAGCCCGTATGAGAAAAATGTGAGGACCAAGGGGCCCGGTATGAGAAAAATATGAGGAGTAAAATCTATCGATGAATGACCTCGTTACGTTTTTGAAGGTTTTCTAATTGTCAAAACACGGATGACAGCAGGTGCGCCATCTCACCTGTCTCGGAGTAAACACCAGTCGTGCGTCGGAGCTGACACACAATTTTTTTTTTAATTATTAGCATATTTTTATGGTATTAGTTTGACCGCAATCAACAACGGAAATCAATGATGAGGCTTAAGATGGTACGCTCGCCTAAAAGACGCTGCCTTAAAGATGTCCAGATTGTACTGATCCGGGAAAAAGACAACTGCAAATACTTCCCCTCGTAAAAATCACCACTCGTTAATATATCAAATCGCTTCTAGTGAAAAGGAGGTAAAGACATAAGGCCGAAAGCTCACGCCGTTTGCTTGGCCGTCCGTTGGTGGAAAGAACCAGGAAAAAGCAGGTTATGAAAAACCTTTGATAAGACAGTCCAATATCTTAAAAGTGTTGAAGTTTAGTAGATACCAAATGATTTATGCGCAGTATTAGTGAGACATCTTTAAACTTTTTTTTAAAATAAACATTCATTTGTTATCTTTCTTGCAAAAAGATATCTTATTTTTTTTAATTTATTCCACAACCAAAAAAAAGCTTCAATATCCATAACCTTTCTATTTGTTACCGTTACATAAAACTGTGAGTTTTAATTACAAACACACGCTACATTGAAACTTTTCAAACTGCGTTACGGTTGTATATTGCCTGCAGGGCGAATGTGCAGTGCAACGTTTAACCTGTAACCACGTAAAATTAGCCCAAGTTTGATTAAAAAAGTTGAGCACTGAACTCGATCAACGAGATTCTTAGAAAATTCTAGACTTTAGAGGATCTTATCGCAAACATGGCTCGTTGGAAGGAAATTAGAAAGTTAAAAAGAAGTGATTTCATTAATAATACATAAGGGCTTTAAAGAGGACGTTCTTCTTGCACGGTTATATAGAAGCGATTTTTTTTAAAGCAGAAAGCGTTAGGCATTTGCCTCATATGGAGTCAAGGCTGATTAGAAACCCCATCTAGAATCCTCAGCAGCCTGAAGAACCCACGATGAGGGTTGCCTAGTTCTCAAGCATCTCTCGCGGGAGTCTTGAGAGTGTCTTGAGTGTCTGAGTAGGAAGAAAGCAGAGCGCCTGAGGGTGTCTCATAAGGCTCAAACTTCAGGCGCGCCGTATCCTTGGGGATAGGTGAGAAAGCGCCCCGCGGTAGGTAGGTATATGTCTATACCAGGTTTAACCCTAGAACCGTACCCTGGAGTACAAATCAAAAAAAATAGGGAACATTTTCGATTACTTTTTATTTCACAACGGATTTTTTGTACTACCGCGTATTTGTACGGGGTGGATGGTTACGTCGAATGATGGAACCGTCCGTCGGGCTGAAGTCCTTTAGTGTGTGGTCGTGGCAAAACACGAGTAAGGTGCTCTAGTATCCTTTATCTGCATATAAGAATTGGAGGTAGATTAGGGGAAAAAACCCGGTCATCTGATGTTCCAGTCGCTTCTGAATCAAAATCTGGAGGATGTTTAATTCTGTCCCAGGTTAAAAACAAAATTTAAATAAAAAAAAAAACACCTTCGAAACTAAAATCGGGAGAAATAAAAATTTTGTTTATAAAAATCTAAATGTTTTTTGAGGTTTACAGTCGAATTGATAACCTCCTCCTTTTTTGAAGTCGGTTAAAAAACTGTAAATAAACGGTAGAAACTTGTAATAGAGTTTCATTATGAAGTAGCCGATATAATATTAGTATCGTATTTAGTTTTATGCTCAAAAGGTTTTTCCTAATAAGGCATGGTACATTAAAAATGGGAAGACCATAAATAAACATGGAACGTATATATTTTTTATGGCTTTAGCTACAATGCAGTATAGTTTGTCGATCCGAAATACTGTCGTGCATTTGCTTATAGTGCCAAAGCTGCATCGCACTATATTTCGTCACTCTAAAGTTCGGTTGTACTTAAAGTGTGATTGTCAAGAAACCACTATGCAGTGGATACTCAAAATAAAATTTATGTTTTCAGAATACCTCTAAGTTCATAATCTATAAATCGATGTTATTAGGTTTTGGTGTTGCGCTAACCCAGTAATATAAAACTCATTATAAATTCATCGCAACGGCTTCATTCAATCAGAATCTAATAAAGTGCTAATTCTAGGATCGTACGCAAAAATATTATCGAAGTTTTTTTTGTGTAACTGGAGACTTCAATTAAGTCGTAAGTCAACAAACAAGGAGTGACTGTACAGGTCTGGTATATGGTGCGTTCCAAAACGCTCAATTCTTCAGAACTTGTACTTGTCACTAACTATAAGAATACGCTTTTCTTAAGGCGAAAAACTTTGATAAGATGATAATAGCTAGATAGGCGGACAAACCCTACCCTTTTTTGGATGGACTACTACAGGTGATCGTAGATGACCTTGTCTGTGTCGTCGGGGTTATTGGTGAAGGCAAGGACCTTGGTCGGTCCTCTAGCTTGTAATTCAAACCACCCAAGAGAGGGTTTCTAACCGAATCTAAATCGGCGAACATCTCCTTCTGGGGAGTCTCTGCACCAATTAGAGTCTCTAATGCGTTCGAGTTAGAAGGAAGTGGTGCTTCTGAGGGTGCAACTAAAAGTTCGTCCCTCAGCTCAAGCGCACCTTGTCGTGGAGGAATAGTGGATGAGAAGCACCCGGGTACTTGTACCGGGTAATAACTTGTGTGACCAGGATCTTCGCACGCATCAGCGGGCGCAGTGAGGTGTGTATGGAGTAGCTGAGTGTGTCACTGGGTGCAGGACGGATAGGAAGTTGTACATTAGCGCTAGTAATGGGGCCATCAGCCATTTTATGCCGGCAGAGTAGAAAAACCTCACCCCATATCCTCCAATGGGTGTCGTAGAAGGCGAGTAATGGATTAGCAAAGGGATATTGATCACCTTATACTCCGTCCACCGATTCGCATTGGGCAAGTATGGTGTACCATAATATTGCCTAAACCTCTTTCGATGACAAGGAGAGGCCATGTGTCCCAGCAGTGGGTCGAATTAAAAAGGCTGTTATAATGAATGGGGCCGCCCGATCGAGTAGGACATTTCTAGTTTGGCGTTTGTGTAGGCCGATATCCCTAATTGGAACGTAAGCTCTAGCTACTAGTAGATTGATTTGACATCTCTCATAATCCAAACCAAGTACAAGGTACTCCACTTGGGAGATTAACACCCGTATTCAAAACCATTACTATGAGATCTCTCAACTCTTGGATAAGAAACGAACCAAAGCTCTATTCAAGTGTCAGTCACGTTGAACGCCATTGCGTTGAATAGAGCTCTGTGATTACGTAGTAATACGGGTGTGAATCCTCTGAATCCAATAAAATTCCGTTGAACGATTTGGTGTAGATGCTCTTTACCAAGAAACACAAATTATTTTTAGAGAGTGTTCTTCCTTTATATGTTCCTGCACCACCACAATAAGCGTCAAATCTACGAAATTCCGCTGAGAAAATTAACTGTCAGTCACGTTGTCACGGCTGAAGCATAGATAATGAGCACTTTAGGGTGCGACGTGAGAAAACGTCAACATACAAATAGTCGCAGATTTTGGCTAAGCGATTTCTGCCTGAACTTGAATGTCATCAAAATACGATTGTATGCCCGATCTGAAAATGTTTGCTGCAAAATACAACAATATATCACAATCACGCACGACTATTCCTGTAAAGCTGAGTTCACAATGACGCAGAGTCGAAGCGACGCGACCCATCATATTTTAAGCTTTATCGTATATTCATCTCAAATTTAAATGCGTTGCCGGCCTTTAGGAACTACGGTCTTTTTGACGATGTCAAGGTCGTATCGATTTGGGAGTAATGCTGGCGAAATTTAATTCCACAGTCTTGTGGTCCGCAGTAGAAAAAAACAACGACGAATATTAACCAATAGGATTATATACAATCTTTCCACAGGCGCAGAGTGGAGATTTTATGCAATACTATTGGTTATTTTATTTGTGTCTGCGCTCCGCAGCTTCGCTCCGCTCCAATGGACAGGTAGCCTCAGGGGACGATTTTTAATATACGTGTTAAATTAGAATAATTACATAACAAATCGATATGAAAACATTTCAAAATTTGTACATTCTAGTGTAAGTATAATAAAAATATTGAACTAAATTCTTGCAAATATAAAAAAAAATTACAGAACTCACAAAATATTAGAGCTATTTTCATAAAAAAATATTCGTCTTGTAGATAATTTGATTATTTATTTTCGTATGAAAAAAGTAGCATGTAGTTAAGAAAAATCAATAGTTTTCTCGTTTTTTGTGTGTTTTCTGAGTATGCTATGCAGCCGCGGGATAAAGGAATACTAAAGGACACCTTTTCAAATGTCATGAAAATCTACCACTCATAGAGCCTTTTCACATGCACACGGTTGCCGTCTAAACACACGGCGCCGTGTCGTGCAAGCTCTTTCACATGTACACTGTTTACGCTCGGTCGCCTGGCGGTACTGTTAGCGGACGCAACCCTCTTCGCTCGCAGCCGTGCCGTTTTGCGCCCGTGCATGTGAAAGAGTCCATACAAGTCAATACATGACTACAAGACGGTTGCCGCGTCAAAATCGTGCTTACATTGGATAGCACGGGTGACACACGGTCACAACACGGTCGCCGTGCCGTGACCGTGCCGTGTTAAAGCTCATACATTTGTACTTTACACGGCACGAGGACCGTGCCATGACTGTGTGCATGTGAAAAGGGCCATAAGCTGTAGACATTGACTGACATAACACGCGTAATTATTATATGAATAAAATATTCAGCGTTCGATTTTGGTTGTCATAGCTTACTCCACCAATAAAGGCTACACACTTATTTATTTACTATCGAGGCAACCTTCAACTATTAATTGATTAAAGTAGTGGCACAAAATAAACCAGGTATAATCTATAAGGTAAACAGACGCTAAACACACACACGTAGACACACATTACAATAAAACTTTTTACTACGCTCGGCGATGGCGGTTGAAAACTTGAAAAGACTTTTGTTCTTTAATTAAAATAGAATTATAGAATCCAGTTATTCAATAATAGTTGATACATACATATAATTACGCTCATAATTCCAAAAGGGGTTGAGCAGAGATTTAAAACAGCCACTTCTGGCAGTATGGGCCAAACTGTAACCCAAAATAGTGACAGCAGGTTGCCAACCTGTCGCCTGCACTAGACTAGAACTAGAAGAGATAGGGATCAAATTTTAACAGGGACCAAAATTCTGCGAGGTTTTATTGACGCTCCTGACATGCATAGCCAACTGAGCCAACTTTATATGCCGGAAAGACGTGCGTGGCATCGGCGCGCATGTCAACCTCGCCGTGTGTTAGATGTGTACTGCAGCGCATGTTAAAATCTCTGTACCGCATACCCGCACAAATCAATGCATTCCTGGATAACCAGAATGAACTTGATATACAACATGTAAATTAAATAACCAACATCCTGAATACAGGTGGGTTAGGATCAGCTTCTGAGTTGATTTCTAAAAAAAAATTTAAAAAAATCTTTTTTTTTACCTTTTTTTTTAAACTATCTCAACAGTCCGTCCATTACGCGTGTGATGTACTTTATGTCAGTCAATGTCGAAAGCTAACGAGTGATTACAGATTAATAAAAAAATAATAAGACTGGCATTCCACAAAAATTCTACAAATAATGTATTAGTCGCTAGTTCTAAATCTTCATGTACGGGCGGCCACACGCAAGTCTACCCAAAAACTGTCAAATCTCCACAATAAATTTTCGAACTTATGCTATAGATTTAAAGTTGAAAGTATGCTGGGGAAATTTACGTGCATTACGTGATATAGTTTGATGTGCAGTCGTGTTTACAATGAAAAATAATATTTTTTTTGTATAACACTGTATAGAGTAATAATAGAAAAAGCCCAATTACTTATGAATGGCTACCAGGGCTGATGATGTAAAAAAAGTTTGATTACTCGTAATTGTTTCCACTTTTATTAAGTGATTAAGAAAGAATGCAAGAAATGATATATATAAATTACGTGTCACGTTGTTTGTCCGCGATGGACTCCTAAGCTACTTTACCGATTTTAATCAAATTTGTACACCGTGTGCAGTTTGATCCAACTTAAGAGATAGGATAGTTTTTATCTTGATAAGTAGTCATATTTTTTTTACTGCATATACAATATATGGATGGATGCTGTTAGGGCTGCCTCGCTTCTGCAGCGCATCCGCTATGCTTGCTGACGCGCACACGGACGATTTTTACGCGATTAGACGAAAGCGCGTTGTGTCATTGCTACACAGAGCGCGTGGTAGCAGTAACAGCATTCTGAAGACAATATCGTATAAGGTCGACTGCCCCATTCTAGTTTTCAATGTCAAAATTGTCATTGGGGCAATTAAGTAAATTTTGACATACCTAGTCATAAGAATTAATTTGAATTGAATTGAAAATTATTTTTTTAACATTATATTATGAATTGATTTTATTTTGTTTTAATTTATTGTAATTATAGTTTAAGAATTTATATTTTCAATTGCTTCTTACCTACCAACATAGAAATTAAGTCAAATTGTTACTAACCATAAATGGATCAATGTTATCTGGTGAATAAATGAATTATTATTATATTATAGGAGTAGTATGAAATTACCACAGCAACGCGTGGCCGGGACAGCTAGTTAGTATATAGAGTCATCAACATACATACCCAAATTTTTGCCTGAGACTATTCACTGGCAAAGCCGCCCTAGCACAACAAATGACTCTCTTGCCATAATCCCTCTTAATATTCTACCAAATCCCTGTTTCATTGATTGACTATCATCATTCTTAGTTACACATTAAAAAGCTAATAAACTAACATCAAAATATGAAGACTATCCACTAATCTTAAATTCATAAGTATTTCTTCGATTGCATATTTTAAAATAGAATAGACGAAATTTATTTTATTAATATTGAAAAGATTATAGAAATCCTTTCAAAATGTACGAACTTATCACGCGATGGTAAAAGTACCATAAAATAACCTACAATAGTTTTATTTTTATCAACTTGCAATCGGATACAATGGTAAATAAAGATTCAAGATATTTTCTTAAGCGATAAATAACTTTTATTTAGTCTACGATATCACTAAGACAAACAATAGGTATCTAATAAATCTTTAGGCGACTGACATCTCGTGGTCGTAAAAATAACCTATCGAGTGATAAAATCGACTGTCAAAACTCGAGCAAAAGGAACAATTGATAGTAAAATATGGTAAAAGTAAACTTTGAATTCAAGTATCCATTTGAAATTGATTTAAAACTACAAGACCTTAATTATGAGAATTATAACTATTTGTGGTTACGGCCACTTCAGTAAAAGCCCAAAGCTTGTTACATGTACCGCTAACAATCTTCAAGAATACGCGTATGATGGAATATTTTTATTGCTTTAGAAATAATCTTATTATAAATAAGTTTTCAATGATAGAGATTCAATGATACTGGATTTTCTTAACTATCAAGTCAATGTGCATGAAGAATAAATTCAAGGATTAATTTGAACTCTACATCTTGGGGCGATGGCAGTGGTAATAGGTTCTATGACAACGTGCTTCCACTCTCAAATATAATTTAAAGGGACGTAAATTATTATCTAAGGGTTAGTAATCATTATAAGCGTCATTAGTTCAATAGTCAATTGTGCATTATTAGTTAGAAATTTGTCAGTACAAAATAAATATTCTCCAAAAATACTGAATACTCTTAGATTACCTAAGATTCTTATAGTCGGGAACGTCTCCAGTGCCGCACCTGCGAACAAAACCACGTGAATAAGATATTCTTCTCTCATATATTGAAGTAAAATCTACTTTTTCCGAGCTTCAAATTGAATTACTTCCAGAAAAGTTTCACTGCAATATATCACTAGATGTACGCAAGGTATTATGAAATCTTGCAATTTTATTAAATAAAAATTTCTCATGTTTATTGCTGTTTCTTTGTGTAAAGCGTCATAGTACTAAAATATTAATAAATAATTAACATTATGTTGAAATATTTGGAATATTATTCGGAACATTAAAAATAATAAACAAGCTCCAAAAAGAAACAAAAAACATTGTTAAAAAAATAATTTACAAATATTTCAATGTTTATGAATACTTATCATTTGAAAATCTGAATAAGTAGACTAAACAATAATACACATAAACAGAATTTTTTTAATTTAGTTATTTGAAAACAGCTTTTCATTTGAATAAGTTGAACCAAGCAAAATAAAACTTTTATGGAACAAGTGTAACAGTTCGTGTATAAACAAAGTACAGGTATATAATAAATTCAGGCTGTATTTACTATAAGCCCAACCGCCCCAACCATCGGAGAGCAGAAAAACTATTAGATTTTTGTTGTGGGTATAAGTGGTTATAAATTGACACAGTTATTATTAAATAGATAAAATATGGTATTCAATTTGCATTATTAATGATATGTTCGTGTATTTAATAAATATTTTTAACAACATAAAAAATATCCTGCCATAATAAAGTATTCGGGACTCGTACGGAACTCCAAATCCCGACTTTTCACGATACTGATCTCCCAAATTACACAGAACTATGAGAACATGATGAATCAGAATCAGAATCAGAATCGTTTATTTGCGTTTGAATAGGGTACACTGGAGATACAATTTATAATATTAGTTTCACCTAATCAGCAATCAAGCAAAGCATGCAAACATTAGAGCAATTATTATAATATTGCAATGTGAGACGTGGCAAAAACAGACGTAAGCCGTATAAGTATACATTTTATCATGTCTATATGTTATCGGTTTTGTAGGTTAAGAATTCCTGGACAGAGTAGAACCTGCGCTCAATGAGCCATTTGTGCAGTGCATTTTTAAATCTATTTAAAGGCATGTCTTTCATCGCCTTGGGTATCTTATTATATATTTGGATACACATGTAAAAACATTTTTTTTTTAAATCGAGCGCTTTTTGGAAGAACATCAATGACCAATCTATCACAATGTCTGGTATTTCTCGGAAATAAGTCATGAGCGGTTTTAAAGTAACGTAGATTTGATTTTACAAATTTGGCGACTTCGAATATGTATAGGCAGGGAAGGGGCAATATGTTTAATGTTTTGTAGAATGGTTTGCATGAAACATCAGGAGCAATTCCGCAAATTGCTCTTATACATTTTTTTTGTGCGATGAACGCCCTTTTTATATCTGTGCTATTACCCCAGATTATAAGGCCATATCGCAAAACGGACTCTACATATGCAAAGTATGCTGTCAAAGCCGTACACTTTGTCGCTGTTTTTGTCAGTTTGAAAAGTGCAAATGCAAAGCTGTTTACCCTATTGCATACGATAACTACCTGTGTCTTCCAGTCAATATTTTTGTCAATGTTGATTCCAAGGAATTTCGTGACATTTGAACGTGTAAGTATTTTATTTTCATAATGTATATCTAAGGTCAATTCTCTATTAAAATTAATAAAATTAGTTTTGTCAATATTCGTTCTTAAATTATTATGCTTAAGCCAGTTTATTGTTGTTGCTAACGTTTTATTTATGTCCTGTTCGTGATCCAGTATCTTTTTTTCTTGATTTGTGGTGACTACGATTGATATGTCATCCGATATGATACGATTGATATGTCATCCGATATGATACGATTGATGAATTTGATTCACTCAGTTTTTTCATCTCCATTCAATTTGGTACATATTCAAACGTTTCAAAACATATTCAAATCATGACAAAAGAATCTGTTTTAGCGCTTAAGCTTTTGTTTATCGTAACACTTACCCTTGACATCAACTGTTAGAATTGACTCTGCGTCGGTGTCCCGTCGAATGACTCCTCATTAATCAGCCTTAGTTTCACCGACTCCCTCCGTAGGTTGTAGCTTGTAGAAATGTGGCAGTGCTTCACATCCACCGTTAACAGATCTTCATTCAATTCCACGCCACTCCTCTCAACATCAGCGGCGGCACTTGGCTTCCTCTTGTGCCTGAACGAAGCTGCACGATGGGAACTGGACAAGTAACTGTCAGTGGTAGTGTTCCCGTTGAACGTCTTCTCACACTGTCCAACTCCTAATTGCTCCAACTGTATATTACTTCTCAACTGAGCTGACGTGTCGATGCAGGGTATCAGTTGCTTAAATTCCTTTCTAAAGTTCTCATTCATCCAAGCGTAGATGAAAGGATTGTAACACGTCGAGGACATTGCTATCACGTGCCCAATGAAGAATATCAAGAAATAATACCTCAGATGAATAGCATAGATATAGTAGTCGTTACACAGATTGATGACGTTGAGCGGGAGCCACGATAGTCCAAATATAGTGACCATAGCTATCAACATTTGATTTGTCCGTCGTTTCCGATTTTTGTCTAGTTCCTCTTTTCGTGTGTTTTTGCTGGCGGCTTTCGCTTTAGCTCTGTCATTCAATTTGAAGCTGACACATGTGTAGCAAAAGGCAATCACAATAAACGGTAGAACAAACTGTAAAATGGACGTGACTGACCCAAATATCCGCCGTAATTTCTCTGTCGGCCATGTCTCTTCACAGAATCTACCTATGTCCAGATCGTAATACGTCATAAATATAGCGTACGGCAAAGTGACTGTTACGGAGAAGGTCCATATCATTATAATGACTGTAATGCAGGTCTCAATTTTCATTCTGGGTCTAAAGGGGTAAATTATTACAAAGAACCTATCGATCGCTATAGACATTAAAGTTAAAGTGGATATGTATACGCTGCACCCTTGGGCGAATGGCATTATGTGGCACAGTAGGGAGCCCCAACTCCATGATCCGCGAAAAGAATACAATGGAGTAAAGGGAACTGCGAAAATACAGAGCAAAATATCTGATAACGCTAAGTTACTGATGAATAAATTTGTAACAGTTTGCATTGCTTTGTTCCTGATCACAACAAAACACACCAGAAGGTTGCCGAGTAGCCCCAAGACAAAAATTATGGTGTAGATAACGCAGAACAAGGCCTGAACTATTTTGTTGTCGATGATGTTTTCGTAACCCGTCGTTTGCGGTGAGGGCAGACTGTCTGGCGTCCCATTACGGAATCTCTCTGAGATATTGCTTAGTGTTGTGAGATTCAGCGTCGTTTCGTTCATTGCTTTCTATTCAGATGGCTTGCTCAACAAGAGAACAGGCTATTTATTCTTGGCTCTAAAATGTCAGTTTTACGAGTTTCTCGGCAATTTGGCGCTATCAAGATCTGTAACAAAGGAAACATCGTTATAGCACTTAAATAATACATGAGTTTGCTGTAAAATTTAGTCTTAATTTATGCAATGACGTAATAGGAAGCTTAAGTAGGTATATTGGGTATCAAAGGGATTTTTGGAAGCCGCAAAACCCATATGAGATGAAGGGTGGATTAGTGCAAAATGCGTAAGATAAATTGAACAGATTTTCAGGTGTTCGTTCTAATATGTTGTTGTACAATAATAAGGTTGAATTGAGTTTCATATAATAATTTGTAATTACTCAAAAACTTACTAAAAACAGCGTGAGATAATTCATAGCAATGATAAAATTAAAGTTCGTTCAATTGACATTAGTATTGCGAAAGTTTCGTCGTTTATTTGATTTGTTTGAAATTTGGAAAACACAAACCCTTTTTTTATTACATGTATACCTTTTGTGGCTTAACAACAACATATACTTGTACTGTGTTGTTGATCTAGTTATGAACCCCCTACCCCTGAGGAGTGTGGTGGTCAATGGCTAGAAAGCTGCAAGACCAGCACATCCTTTTAGAGTAAGCACTTTTTGATGATAGAGCATAAGTTAGTCATAAGTTCAGTCGGTACGCGCATCCAACTCTGTGCGTACGTCTCTGTAGCTTAGAATAAGTTTCATTATAATTAAATTAGTTAAAATAAGTAATTTTGATTCTTTTTAAAAAGACTTCAACCGCTCCTCGAAACTTGACTGGCGCAGCCGGTAGGATTCGCTCTATCGTGGCTGTGTCGTCCTTCGCGCGAGCTTTTGGGCTAAAATCGTTCAAATCGCGGAAAGTCGGCGCGTCCCTGTGCGAATCCTGCGAACCAAAGAAATAAGTCTACTAATTCGAGAAAGTGATCCAGATGGGTGTACTGGCTGGCTGGTGAGTAGAACTTTTCACCTTCCGTTCCTTGTAATCCATCCTTTCGTTGTATCTAGGATAAAACTTTTCCTATTTCAAAACGTAATCTGATTTTGCTAATTAGTCTATTAAATAAGTTATTAAATAAATTTATAGGAAGTAAGTTATACTATTAAAATAGCAGTTTTGATATTCAGTCATTTATAAATAAGTCTCTATACTCTATATAACACAATTGATTTTTCCTATTAAAAATAATTTTCTTAAAATAAATATTACCTATATAATAGAGTATATAGAAATAAAGTCATTAAATAACGAACACTAAAGTACCTAATCACGTGTTAATTACTATATAAAAGTTATACTTATTTAGATATATAGAGAGTCTTGTAGAGTTCACTAAATTAGTTTAAAATAAAAATAGGTAACAGTGTATAAATATATAAATAGGTATAAAATTATTAGAAGATTGTGTCGCTTATATCACAGTGTTTTAATATTATATTTTAACGTCAGTTTAATTTCTTTTGATTTTTGTGTGTTAATTTTAAGTGTAATATTGTAAAATGGCGGAGATCAATTTAATCCCAGGTGAATTACTTAAAATTATTCCATTATACAATGGCGACAAGTGCCAATTAAACTTGTTTTTGCGAAAATGCGAATATATAATTGATAAATTTAGAGGTAATGAAGTGCAAAATAGTTACATCATGCAAATCATAACGAGCCGTCTCGTAGACAAAGCAGCGGCCCTTATCAGTGAGCGAGCAGACATCGAGACATGGGCCGAGTTCAAGGATTTGTTAATCCAGCACTTTGGCGACCCACGTAGTGAGGAATGTATCGCCATAGAATTAGAGAGTTTAAAAATAAAATCGAACGAAACTTTTTTGGATTTCTGTAACCGCGTACAGTCGGTCCGTTCAAGTTTAATATCCAAAGTAAATCTATTACAAGACGAGAATATGCGACTAAATAAAATTACGATATACAATAAGACGTCACTCAACGTATTTTTATATAACTTGCCCGAAAATATGGTGAGAATTGTAAGACTGAAAGCCCCCGAGTCTCTTGAGGCAGCCCTCAGCATAGTATTAGAGGAGGTTAACTTCTTAGAACAGTATAATTTAAAAAATAAGAGTAATAACCAGTTTACACATAAACCTCAAAATCCATTTAAATTCCCTTCAGCTAATTTTACGAACGGTCAATTTAGATTTCCCGCGACTTCTCAACAAAATAACTTTAAGTTTGGCATGCCACAAAGTAGACAAATGAAGGTAACGGCCCCCTATACCGGTCAACCTCAACAGCAATATTATCGCCCTCAACACTACCCCTCGCAATTTGGCTATAGGCCCCAACCGCAAGTGGGCCAGAGGCCACCACAGTTTGGTTATAGACCTGTAGGCTTACAACCTCAGCCACCAATGCGTCCTCAACAATTTGGGCAGCAACAACAGCAGCAGGCAAGCAATAGGCCTTATAACACAGACGTTTCAATGCGCACCGCACCCCCAATTAGACAAGGATTTCGTGTGAATGAGACTGACCTATATAATAGCGAGGAATACGAAACACAATATGTAGAGCCAGAACAATATTTCTATTCTGACCATTATGAGGCGGAGTACTACAATGAATTTAACCCATATTTTGAATACCCTCCTATGCAAGTAAACTATGACTATAATCATCCATCACCATCAACTTCTTCCGTTCAAACAGAGGATTGTGAACAATCCCCCAAAGCAAAAAAGGCTCAGCCTCCGTCACAAAATGAAAATTTTTACATAGATGCCTCCATAAAGACAAGGAAACCATAGAACTAAATTGCGATATTAAGTTAAAGTTACCTTACATATATATACCCGAAATAGATTCTAAACTTATGATAGACACTGGTAGCACTCGTTCCTTTATCAGCTCACAAAAAGCACAAGAGTATTTTCTACCATACATGTATCACGAACCGTTCGAAGTAATAAGCACGCACGCTAGTTCCTCACACGATAAAGTCATTCAGATTCCACTAATGCCCACTTTTAATAATAACAATCAGCATAAGTTTTATGTTTATGACGTAGACTCACGGTATGATGGCCTAGTGGGAAATGATTTACTAAAACAGCTAGATGCCATTATTGATTTGAAAAATAAAATTTTAATAACTAAATCTACAAGCATACCTATAATTCACAATTCACCTAATTATGTAATAAAATTACCTGCTAGATCTGAAACAAGAGTTAAATTACCTACCAATTTATATAAAGGGGAAGCCATACTAAATTTTAAAGAACTTTGCCCAGGCGTTCGAATGCCAGATGCACTTGTTAGTTGCAATAGTGGTTATGCTACTACTGTCATACAAAATACCCTAGACCAAGACATGGACTTGACTGTAACTGGTCCATTTGAAACTACAGAATATAATGCAGATGACTTAGAAATTAATTTTACTCATGACAGAACAGACATGGACATTGACATGTTACTTACCGAAAACTTATCTAAAATACGCCTAGACCATATGAACACGGAAGAAAGAGAGTTAATTTTAAAACTGTGTAAGGAATATAAAGAGATATTTTACTGTGACCAACTGCCCCTAACATTCACAAAAACCAAATATTTTATTTACTTTGAGCATGTTAGTCACAGAAGAGATTTTTCTAAGGTAGTGATAGAGTTATTCAAAAAGGGAACAGTAGAATTTTTAGAATGTACCGAAAGAGTAGTATATATAGAAGATGAAGGGGAGCAAAGAGCAATTACTTTAAAATATCATACAGGCTCTACATGCCATCGCGGCATAAAAGAAACCATGCTTAGGATACGCAGAAATTATTTTTGGAATAATATGATAAATATAGTAGCTGCAGTTATAAACGGATGCGAAGCTTGCAGAAAGATGAAGTATGAAAGGAAACCTCTGAAACCGTTTTTACAGCTCACTCAAACACAATGTGCCCCCTTTCAGGAAATATTTATAGATCTGTTTAGCATTGAAGGGAAATATCACCTTACGGTAGTAGATGCCTTCAGCAAACTTGGTCAAGCATTCGAAATTTCCAACCGTTCAACCCCAGAAGTCGTAAGAGCGTTAATTAAATATTTTTCAATTTACGGTATACCCAGAAAAGTTTCATGTGACCCTGGTACCGAATTTAATAATGAATTAATGAGAGAGATCATGGATATGTACAAGATTAATTTTCATATCACCACACCGAACAACCCCAACTCTACAGGTATAGTAGAAAGATTTCATTCCACATTAATTGAAATTTATCGTTTAGCCAAATATGAGCAGAAATGTACAGATGCCGCTACAATAATGACATATTCGATACTGGCATACAACCATACTATCCACTCCACTACTGGACTTACTCCTTTTGAAGTAGTTTTTGGGCATACTGATGCAAGCAAAGGTTTTGATATTGACTTCGAGAAAGCATACGTACAGCAACTTACAAAAGACCATGCAAAGCGCGTGAAATATCTTTATCAACATATTACTAAGAACATGATAGAGAGCAAGGAGAAAGCAAAAGAAAAGAGAGGTGGCGAAAGCGAACCACCATTAGAAATAGGTGACGTAATATATTCTAAGGATATTAATTTAAGAAAAAGTAAAGATAAGGCTAGGTATAAGAAAGCTATAGTTATAGGAAACCCAGAAAGAAATGTAGTTCCGGTCAGAATAGGCACAAGGGAAACCAAAGTACCAATTAAAAACATAAAGCGTCCTCCACAGGTGGTGTCTCACCCTGATCCTAAACCAGGGGATCCTGGGCCTTCAACTTCGAGACATTAATCAGAACCCTGGCCTCTTACCAGTTAAACTTGGACAAGCTTACAGACAAGAAGATAAATGGACAGTCGTTAAGGTCTTAGACTTAAGTGCTACACAAGAGTACTTGTTTTATAACATTTTAAAATATAAAGAATTTGAAAAATTAGTCGATGTACATAAACCATACATCTATGAATTCCATAATATTAGAATACAGACACAAAACATGCATGATATGACTATAGAAAAGTTTAGGCAATTAGTTCCTACCCTTAGAGTAAGAAGGGGTATTTTAAACCCGCTCGGATCATTAATTAAAATAGTTACAGGTAACCTAGATCACGAAGACGCATTGAGATATGATAGATTGATCTCCCAAGTTAGAAATGGTCAGATTATGAATGATAAAAGGTTAACAATTGTCACGAAAATGTTAGATAATATGGTAAATAATACCGGGATCTTATATAATAACACTCTAATCTTAGATGAACGTATAAAACGTATAGAAAGAATAGTAACTAATATAGCTACAAAAGAAAATAACTCTATATACGCTACGTATATATTGAGTATGTTCAATTTATTCATTAATAATTTCTATACTCTTTATATATCACTTAGTGAAGTTGAAACGGCATTGGCACTAAGTAAGGTCTCGATATTACATCAGTCGATCATTAACTCTACTGAACTGCTTGTTATACTGGAATCAATAGAAAAACACAATAAGTTAATATACCCTGTTAGTTTAAGCAATTTAGTAAAAATAGAAAGGTCTATGTCAGTAAAAGCATATGTAAAGAAAAATCAGATTACATTTATTATGGAAATACCATTAACAGACAATAATGTATATAATTACTATAAAATATATTCCGTTCCTATTTATAATCCATTATCAAACCTTACCTCAGTAATCATCCCACGTTATCCTTACCTTCTGGTGAAAAATTCGAAGTTCTTACCTGCCGCCAGCCCTTGCGACGAAGTAGCAGCCGATCAGTTCCTATGCAGTGATGTTCACATGGTTACTTACCCTGAACCTACCTGCGCAGAGCAGTTGATGAAGTTTCAGTCCAACCTGACCCTCTGCATTCAATACCCAGTAGAGTCTGAACGCATAAGAGTTCAACGTATTGGTCCGTCCAGTTGGATAATTTATACCCAAGTAAACAGCGTGTTAACAGAGAAATGTCACGATGACGCCACCAAATATGAATTGAGAGGGACTTACCTTTTAACCGCTGACGAAGCCTGCGAACTCTACCTAGAGAATATAAAAATTGATAGACACCGATTTTCTGCTGCAGACCTGCACTTTAAAATCACATCTGTTGCAAGTCTACCTGAACTAAAGAATATACCAGCTAGTGAACAAACCAAACTTAACATAAAAGGAGTGAATTTGGACGACCTGAAACATTTATCAAGTGTATTAAAAGGTGCAACCCTATTTAGTGAAAATAGTGCGAGTGAAAACGGAATTGTGCAAACGCGGAGTGTTAGTGTAGCCACCATTTTTCTCTATATAATTGTAATTTTAATTTGTACTATTTTTCTTGTATGGAAATTTAAGGTTATCTCTAAGATGCGAAATCATCTAGACTCCAAATCGTCAGATAATTTCGCTCTTGAGGAGGGAGAAGTTATGAACCCCCTACCCCTGAGGAGTGTGGTGGTCAATGGCTAGAAAGCTGCAAGACCAGCACATCCTTTTAGAGTAAGCACTTTTTGATGATAGAGCATAAGTTAGTCATAAGTTCAGTCGGTACGCGCATCCAACTCTGTGCGTACGTCTCTGTAGCTTAGAATAAGTTTCATTATAATTAAATTAGTTAAAATAAGTAATTTTGATTCTTTTTAAAAAGACTTCAACCGCTCCTCGAAACTTGACTATCTCGTGATTTGTAGATAAAAACGTTATCAAAACACGACCAAAAAATGTAATGGACCAAGTGTTTGTAGAATGTAAATATAAGGTTTTTATAATTTAAAATACAAATATAAAGAAGTTGATAGAATATATGTAAATCTCTTCTTCTTCGTTTGGTAACCTGGCACAGGTTAGCCCAGTGCCAGAGTTTTTAACAAGTCACCATTTTTGGTGTCTGACTTGTTTATACTACTGCTATCTTTTTCACCATATAAGACATTATATCCATGTGATGCCGGCAGAGTAGAATAGCATCATCCTATATCCTCCAATGGGTGTCATGGAAGGCGACTGATGGATCAGCAAAGGGGTATTGATCACCATAAACTGCGTCCACCAATTAGGCAAGCGTGGTGGACTACTGCCTAAACCTCCTTCGATGACAAGGAGAGGCCTTGTGTCCCAGCAGCGGGTCAAATTATAAAGGCTGTTGTGTTGATGATGATGATCTTCTTCACCCATACTGCTGAGGAATGTAACATCTGTCCTGATTCCTTTCTCCTTGTTCCCACAATTTGTTTTGTTGGCTTGACTTGGTTTGATATTGATATTACTGCTAAAAAAATTGTCATTAGATTTTTACGGCTGGGAAACGTTGTTGAAAAACCCCCTTGGGAACGGCTGTCTTTTGACAGAGCCGAGGACCACCAGCATAATGTGCCTATTAAACCACGCCTTAACATCCCGATTGTTTTTATTTGGTTGTTTACTGAAGGACTGGACGGCTGACAATCTGTCATTATTTTGAGGCACTGCATAGCCCATAGTGCCAGATGTGACTTTCTGTGTAACGATATGTTACCTAAAGCTTCAGCCTTGGGACTACGATAGTGATCGTATGTACTAGAAGCAAGGCCCTGAGTCTTGCTAAACTTTACAGTTTTAAAAATTTTCGTTTGAAGCGAGCCCTTTCTGTTGACCTCGCCTTCTATTACTGTTGACCAATAGAAGACCCTCTTTTGTTCTGTAAGGCATCTGGTTGAAATTTATAAAGAAAGGGTCATTGTTTTAACAAATTGCAACAAGATATCTTTACGGCAATGTTTGCTAAGGCAATTGTATACATCACTCTGGGATCCTCACTCTGAATTCTATTGGTCAACAGGCTAAGGGTAGTCGTCGACAATGTAATACAAAAACGACCCTTAAGGTGAAAGATTAGGGAGACCGCGATAGTATGTATTAATCTTTTGACAGTACTGGGACCACTGAGTATGGGCAAAAATCGAGTTGAGTGGTCACCCATCCGAGAACCAACCGCGCATTTAATAGCTTAACTTCAACGCGAAGAATGCAAGACCGCGCAGCCATTGAGCTTCCCATTAATGTAAGAGGCATTTTCGTATTATTTAGGGTTGAAAAATATCAAAACCTGGTAACACAATAATGTATTGTGCTATTGTAACCAATCCTTAGTACCTACTTCATTAATTAATGTGTCTCGGACAGGATAGATTTCAGTCGTGTTAATCAAGTCTTAATAGTTACTGAATAGATTTCTATTTCAGTAACTTTTGGTAATGCGGATTAGCTTTGTTGTTGTAGAATAGATTACGACTTTAGTAACGTTTTAATAAGGATTAACTTCTAAGTTCAATCTAATTTAGTATAGCTCATCAACAGAAACAAAATTTGGCATGTACTTACTAACTACGGCTTTCTTATTGTATATTGTACTGGATTTTATGTAAGGGATGGAGACAGTTGAAAAAGAGTAATTGGTCGTTTACTAATGCAATTATCTCTCTATATATCTTGATGAAGGTCAAAGGCTAAGCCAGCCAATTTGATTCATTTGTATACCTCCATTATTCCTAATCCACTTTTTTCATTTCACAGAGAAACTGAGACCTTTCTACGGCACATTGCCAATAACTTACAAGTGGAGGATAAACTACTCTCACGTTGGAAAACCATTAACGATTTCGATTCCCCAACTACAAATTAATCATTTAACAGTATCTAGGCTTCACAACACTAACAAATCTACGAGACGCAAGTTCGGAAAGTTTCTACGGAACGTAGGCAGACATCTGTCGTGGCAGAGACGTGTAGCAGCTACGAATTTGCGTCTACAACAAAACTTTTTCTTATTAAACAACTACTATAGAACAGTGTGAAACGTTTTTTTTATTCACTAATTTATAGCTGACCCGGCAAACGTTGTTCTGCCATGTATATCTATATATTAATATATGAAGCTAAAACTTTGTACCTCATGTAACGAAAATTGCGCGGACGAAGTAGCATGAAATTTCGCTGACTTGTATTTTATATAGAGAAAGAGTGCAGAATGCTATTTATTTATTTTAAATTATGCTTAAAAAATAATAAAAAAAACATTGCGTGTTTGTCAAACACACTACCACGTATTTGCCACACTCGCATAAATACTCTTTAGTTTATTATTAAAGTCTGTGGTCAAAAATATAATATATAACTCAAAGGTGACTGACTGACTGACTGACATAGTGATCTATCAACCGCACAGCCCAAACCACTGGATGGATCTGGCTGAAATTTGGCATGCAGGTAGATGTTATGACGTAGGCATCCGCTAAGAAAGGATTTTTGGAAATTCCACGCCTAAGGGGGTAAAATGTCCACGCGGACGAAGTCGTGGGCGGAAGCTAGTCTTACATAAAATCATCATCAATAAAGAAAGTTTTGAAGCACCCCACCAATCTGAATTAGCCAAATTAACGGTGTGGCCTTGGCGAAATCTGTGATTATAGAAGTATAATCTTTGACAAAAGAACTTTAATAAAGTTCAAACTTATAATTTAAATTAGTTATGGTCGAATTTCGACCACTGGGCGACCCCTAGTTATAATAGTTTAACCCCTTTTCCTTTTTAAACAGAAAGAATCACTTTTGTTATATTCAATAAAGTTCCGCTGTTGGTAAAGTAATTTGATACAATGACTGGAAAAAAGAAAGGTTTCATATGTCAAGTGCAATAAAAAGTCCCACGCATTTACCACTACTCACGTAATGTTTCAGTGTAGGGGAGTACATTCACCTTCGTGTAACCAATATCATAACTTTGCGAACACTTGAAACGTCCTTCTCGGGTCGTTTATTTAAAATATTGGATACTGCGGTAGTAAAACGCTATAAC
This sequence comes from Elophila nymphaeata, assembly GCA_955850985.1. Lineage (NCBI taxonomy): Eukaryota > Metazoa > Arthropoda > Insecta > Lepidoptera > Crambidae > Elophila > Elophila nymphaeata. The sequence goes on along the minus strand of OY039082.1, from coordinate 5,121,598 downwards.
CCTTATTTACAACCTCACAAGCGTAAGCAACGTTGCAATGTACATTTTAACGTTTAGTTTTCGTAGTTGTATAAACCTTGGGGACCGTTAAGGGGCCTGTATTTATAAAGCTCATTCGAATCATTTGCTAACTCCAGACAACGTGAGACGAGATTAGGGCGAATTTTTAAAGAAACAAAACAATAATGTTTTCTTCCTCCACTCTCGATCAGCCATCATCTCAACATTAATACCATTCTTTGTTATATAATAGGGGTTAAATAATGAAATTGCGATTTTTTCCTCATTATTCATTAGTGTATAATTCCTTTAATACAATAGCTATGTCCATTATTCTTTTTTTATTTTAAACTTCATTACAAGTACTTATATTTATGTATAAAATTTTATTTTTGTTTTTATTTTTTTCACTAGAAATACATCTTCAAAAACAGCTCGTCCTAAGAGGTGCCCGTCTCCGTTATAAAAATATGAATATTTTTTTACACATATGAATTCACAATTTTTTTCTCTGTGTATGCTATAGCTTAATGTTGTTTAAATATATCCACAAAATTTAGATTTGTGGTTCCTTAAAAAATCGCAAATATATTTGTATGGAAAAATGAATTTTCGTTAAATTCTCCATACAAAACGGCAATTTCATACTTAAACCCCTAATATATCCATCTTTTTTTCGGTCTACAATCACCCTCTATAACCGGTTCTTTCTTTGTGACGCTCATCGTCTCTTTAAAAAAAAAGCGTCAGTGGCGTAGTACGTAAGAGCATCGTCTTCCGCTCGGGAGGCACTGGTTCGAACCCCGCCTCGTACCAATGTGTTTTCAAATTTTGAATTCATATGTACGTTTAATCGACGCTTTTAAGGTGAAGGAAAACATCGTGAGCAAACCTGCACACACCTATGAAGAAATTCTTAGGTTGTGTGTGAAGTCGACCAACCCGCACTTGGCCAGCGTGGTTGACTAAGGCCTGATCGCCCCTAATGTGGGGTAGGCTCGAGCCCCTCGGTGGGGACATTAAATGAGCTGTTGATAATGACCATACCAATCTGTTACCTCTCAGTCTTTCTGCCACTGGTGCCACTTTCAAACTTCATCTAATGTACTCATTCATTACTTTAATAATAATGAATAATATATTTTCACGCTCACACCAATTATCTAGCCCGAAGCAGTATTATATTATCTGTGCCCGAAGTAAGTATCTTTAAGAACTTGTGTTACGGATACTAGATAACCCCTATTGTGTCGCCGCCATTTTGTAAAATTTCGCGCATGTGTCAGTTACTTCCGGACTTTCCGTCGCGAATTTTCCGGGTGTAAAAAAAGAATAATACAAATTTTGTAATAAAACTATAAATATGAGTTTTTGTCATTATAATCGTTATAAAATAACCTAACAATAAAATATAATTAGTACAGTTATATTTTCAAATAATAATAATAATCATCATCATTTTCATCATCGGAAAACTGTGGAGGGGGGGGGGATCGACCTCCAGGAGGCCGGCCGACACACAGGCGTTTTTGACAGCGACCTCCAGGAGGCCGCGCGACACACAAGGGGTTAACGGACATTTTTTTTCTAATATACATAATAATTTTAGATATTTTTATAAATAAACTTAAATTAATATATAAACAACCATGGCTCGCAAACAAATATTCGTGTTCGTCACACAAATATTTGCCGCTACCAGGATTTGAACCCGGAACCCTTTGTCAATTCTTGTTATCACACATCCATCGTAGCGTTCTCATCTCAGACACGTGTAGTCTATTTTCATTCATCCGCTTAAGCGTCCGACTTTCTGATCCATACAAGACGACAGGTCTTATGATGGTTTTATAGAGTTTCCCTTTTAATTTATAGGGAATTCGGGAGTCACATATTGTCCCAGTAACTTGTCGCCATATCATCCATCCTGAGTTAACTCGATGCTTGACATCTCAGTCTATTTCACCATTGTGCTGTATGAATGAACCCAGATGTAGGAATTCAGAGCCGACTGGTATAAGTCTCCGTCAAGAGAAACTGCTCAGGGTTGGAGACACGGCCTAATCAATATAGAAGCATTTTTCAAAACAAGCATATCCTGAGAAAATCGGAAAGATAAAGTTTTGGTTACCCATTTAGCATTCGGTCAAAATCGCATCGCCATTGATTGACCTCGTCAAATTTCAATAGATTACTTTAAGTTCTAAAGCTTAAAAAGATTAAACAACTTAAATTTCATTTAACCTTAGCACACTGTTAACAAATTCAATTTATCTAAATCTCAAGTCCCTATTGAGAAAGTTTCCAGTATATTTTCTTTCGTTTAAGTCATGACCACTCAAGTTAATAGGTTCACACAGTTGTGCAAATTTCAAAGATCGTTATTATTTACGAAGAAGCTTTTGACCTTGATCTGACCTTTTTATTGAAAAGTCTAGCGACTGATCCTACCTGATGATAAGCAGATGTAGATATGCAATGCTATATCATCTCTCGCGCTAACTGTTTTTGCATAAGGTATGCAAAAGAGATGATATAGCCAACATCACCGTAGTTCACCTGGACTGCTGTGTAACATCTGTCCTGGTTGTTGGATGTTGGCTTTTGTTTGTTTGTTCACTGAAGGTTTAGGCATATAGCACAGAGAACCAGACTGGAGGCTCGAGTGCGCGCCACTTCTAACTTTTATTTAAAGTTTTACGAGTAAGCATGGAGTATCGCACATATCACGCGTCGAAGCGGAGGTGGTTATGCGGCGCAAGCTAGTCGAGGCTCGAGCGGCGACAAGTTGCGGCGCGGGGACTTACAGACGGAGGGGGGAGTAGCAGTTGATGGTGACAACCTGTAATATGGGAATACAGAAAACCTGATGATAAATTATGTAAAGGATAATGAGCTCAAGCTGGCTACTTGTCATACTACCAGATGTGAATTTGTTAGCAAATCTTACTCAAAGCTTATCTCAACCCCTTTTGGAATTATTCGCATGTTGTAACAGATTAATGCAAAACACATCTTATTGCGAAAGCGATAAATTCATAATTTAGTCAGCATTCTCTTAAAATATGCTGTAAACCTCAAACCGTTTATTTATCAACTCCTGCAAATTTAACTTGAAATTCCGCACTCAAGTACCTATTGGGAATTGAGCGAGCAATTAAAAATGTTCGTTTCGCAATTTAGAAAAGGTTTGAGTTATTATTTTTGTACAGCCAATCACGAAAATGAATGATGAAGATTGTGTACATTTTAAGTACATAAAACTCGGCAGAAATGGTAAAAAATTTTAGAATTTTGTACGCTGGAACAAATTGGTGTAGGTACTTTTCGAAACACAGAAATATTCGCTTCACTTAACATAAAATCTGAATAAGTCTAAGTAGATAATAATCAGAAGAAAACGGCTCGATTATTAATGACCCAGCCCTTTCTGATTGGCTTGACACTTTGGCATTGTGTAGAGATGTGGCATCACTCTGCATCTTCTGTCGCTTATATCACGGGTATTGTTCTGAGGATTTATTCGGACTTATACCTGCCGATGCATTCCACCATCGCCCCTCGCGACATCAAATCCCTCCCAGTCTGGATGTCTGGTTGCCCACAACGGTGCTTTCTTCGAGGAATTTTCTGCCGCGAACCACAACACTTTGGAACCATCTGTCCCCCAACCCATACGACCTTTCCCATGAACCATCTACTCGTTTGTCCCCTTGCCCATAAAAAAAAGTGATCTCTGCCCTATAATAGATTCGTGTCACAGAACATGTAATAATGTGTTCTCGTGATCTGTGTTGCAGTTACCAATAAGTAGATCCTGTATTTTATCTCAAGAATGTGGGTAAGATAAGACTGTGTGACACTGTGGAGTGGTCAGTAATATTGCCTGCTCGTAGATCTGGGTACGAATCAATCGGTCTCTCGAACAAATCAGTAGGGACAAAATTGGTGAACACGATTATTCCTTGACGAGTCGTCGTTGTCGAATCGCTCAGTACGAAGAAGATATTTGGTGAGAGAGAAATAAAGCTACCTATAAACCTATATAAAAATATATATTTAAGGCCACTTTTTCTGCCTTTCATATTCCTCCCGAATTCTCGCGAAACGCTATTTTATAGGTACGCTAACTCCAGTAAAATGTAATCGAGTTACTCGGTTAAAACATGACATATAACAGCCGTAAAAATGCGTAAAATACCGTTGATGGGCCATAGTGCGCCGCCATTTTGAAAATATTTGACTCTGCATATTGAATAGTAGAGCTACAAAAATATTTAAAACATTAACAAAAATAATACTAAAGAAATTATAAAAATAAATTCAACTTTAGTATACCCTTTTCAGAGTCTTCCAATACTCGCACAGACATAATCTTCGGAGCAAATTTTAAGAGAGCGTGACATTTCAAATTAGTCCTCGACATATCTCCAAGATTGCAGAAGAAATTTGATTACAATATCTGGGGCGTTGTGAGTAACTAAAAGGATTTTTATCCGTCGTGATTTGAGGGAAGTAGCAATTTGATTTAAGCATCTTTCGCGCGGTTCTTATGATCAAAATGTTTTAATACAGAAGAGGTTTCTCTAATATCAAAGATTATAATCTAATATATGAAAATCTTATGTTACGGTTTTTGTGGATGCGCTCCTCTGATACGGTACGACCGATTTTTATGAATGTTTTTGAGTGTATTTGGTAGGTATGAGAATAGATGGGGTCCACGTCCGGAAGCCTCCTCGTGGCGGACCCTGGTAACGTGGTGGGGAAACTTTCTCGGCGGGTGTGTGGCTTTTGATGTCAAGGATATGGAAGGTGATTTTTTGATGGAAGGGGATACCCCTTGGCATTCGAAGTCACATGCCATCGTCAAGTTGTTTTTGTTTTCCCACCACGGCTAGTTCCTGACAGCCCTTTTCAGGGCCATGACCGCGCCCGAAGTCCCCCGGGTGCGGTCCGATGGCTGCTCCCGGTGTCCTCGTCAGGAGGACGCGCCAGGTTGAGTAGCCATCGGTGAGGAGGCGGCCTATAAGGCCGACGTCGGCCAGCGGCCCACAGGGGCTGGCGTCAGTCGGTAGCCCCTGTGGGCTGCTCCACACCAATTGGTGCACAAGGAGTGCCTAGACTGGCAGCGTTGGGACGGTCTCGGTATAGTTGCGCCCACGTGCGCAGATCCCGAGCCGTCCCGTAATAGCACACTGGAGGTCAGGCCGGGGAGGATGTTTAGTGGGTATGGAGGGAACGCCTTTAACTCGAGTCCCACATATCCCCTGCGGTTGGCATCACCCCGCAGGAACGACGCGTAAATGCATTTAACCTCCCCGACAGCAAAAAAAAAGGTTTGAGAATAGATAAAAGTTATTTTTCATACCGCTAAAAAGAGAATCGATGTTTGCCTAACCAGGAGCAGAACAATGTTTCCCGGATCAGCTAGTGAATATATATCGACATAAGCCAAAAACTAGTACGCCGCAATGGCAATTGACTGGTCGTATTTGTCGGACAACCGACAACCATTGGAGCAGATGAATCCTGGAGTGAAAACCACGTTTAGGCAAGGCGTAGATTCCCTGCGACCCGTTGGTCTTATGACCTTAGAAGGACTGCTGCGAGTGGCTGGGCGCGGAAAGCCCAGGGTCATGGCGTGACATGAGTGAGGCCTACGTCCAGCAGTGGAGAGACACAGGTTGTTGACTGATTGATAATAGGAATAGGAGGCAATTCAAAATCTTTCATTTAATAATAATAATAACTCAGTAACTCACCCACTAAACAACCTCTTCAGTCATCCTGCCAAGGCACACTACGACCCGGCATTGCGAAGCTTTCGCTTTTCACCGGGAAGCCATCTGTGTCCGCCCTTTCGGACCCAACCGTTGCATCGTTCAGTCGTGTCCGATGTCCGGCATAAATACTGGACAATGGACCGCCGGTCTTGGAGACCAGCCTCCACCGAGCCCAAAGCTCTGCCTTAAACCTGCACTTGGGTCTTAATACAAGCCCTTATTACCCTCTCTGCAATATTATGGACCCGACAAACGCAGGGTTAATCCGTAGAATTAGTTTTGAATTTTTGTTTGTTGTAAGGATGGCAAACAATCAGCTCTCTATAGCCTGACATACCGCTACTCATTCGCTGCACCCTAAGCCTATTCGTAACCCCATGGAACTATGGAGACCTTACTCACTGACGGAAACACAACATACCTTCTTTCTCCTGTCCTACTTCCAATTTATTTGGGGTCGGTTCAGTATGTTTTGCTATCCCTATACTATTATAGGTTTCGGCAATAGATTTTACGGCCTGATATCTAGGTACTTTTCTTGGGAACACTATACAAGGTGATCAATCCAATTAGGTCAGTAGGGAGAAGTCAAAAACTATGGGAAATAGCGAAATCTGTTCTGACATAAAACATAGACGCGAAACGAAGTCTGCAGTATGTGAACATACGCTAGAAGGGCCTTGTATATATAAGCTTCGATAAACCACACATTCTCGCCAAGAAACGTCGACACATCCCAAGGATATTGCGCGAAGCTATTGAAATAAAGAAACACCCAAATTTCAATAGAGAAGATGGTTGGCCCGTACCACCTGCTTGGGATCCAGTAATTAAAATTATTAAAACTCAAGCAAACCACCACACAGCAAAGACATTTTTGATTTTTGAAAATTACGCGTATTTCCTTATAGGTGTGTTTGTGAAAAGTAATGAAAAGAAAGACTTCCTTATTTGTTCGCGCACAAACGGCATGTGATAACCGTTTGGCAAACTAATATATATAAAGATAAGAGTACCAATTGGGGCATGGCATACTGGATTAACCGTCTCCGATATTGTAATACCCACTCCGAGAAGCAAAACGGCGACATTCGTTGTGGCAACGGTCCATTTACCGTAAGAAGGCATATTTAGTTAATCAATAAACGTACTGCTCACCACACAAATGATTTCCATAAAATTTTCAAAGTACTTACTCCCACGTTTACTGTCAATCGATCCCTTCGGTATTAATAAAAATGACCTTACCAACGATTTATTCCTCTAAAAATATCCGGGACCTTCGTCCTATAATTTACAGTAAAATGTAGGCATGTAGGTAACATAAAAGTGGTTAGGCTTTTCCCGTGTATGAACGATGTTATAGGACATGAGCAGATATAGAATGGAAATGGCACTTATCAATAGATAATATTATGGTTCACAATGCTGTGTGAATCATATTCAGTCTATATACCTATGTTCTTCTGCCGAGCACAGGTATGTCCATGGTAGAAATAGGACGTTAAAAACATGTAATCATAAATACATACATACATTATGTCACGCCTTTTTCCCAGAGTGGTAGGCAGAGATCCCTTATTTATTTATTTATTATAATAAATACCATCGACAATATCTATGTCATCATCAACAGCTCAATAATGTCCCCACCGAGGGGCTCGAGCCTACACCACATTAGGGGCGATTAGGCTTTAGTCAACCACGCTGCCCAAGTGCGGGTTGGTCGACTTCACACACAACCTAAGAATTTCTTCATGGGTGTGTGCAGGTTTCCTCACGATGTTTTCCTTCACCGTAAAAGCGTCGATTCAACGTACCTATGAATTCAAAATTTGAAAACATTGGTACGTGGCGGGCTTCGAACCGGTGTCTCCCGGGTGGGAGACAACGCCCTTACGCACTACGCCACCGACTCTTACATTGACAAGATAAACATATGCAAATATTTTACGATGTCTTTGCAGGTATATACAACAACATTCTACAAATATAAACAATAACAAATTAAAATATTTTAAGTACTAACTAGCCATAGATAGCTAACCTTCTGGTTAGCTTAAAAACCTTCTGGTATTTAAGCTAACCATCCGCCGAAACGACGGGTAATAGAGAAGAGGTTATTTTTTCATAAGATATAATACTTGATAGAGCTCTTGATATTGATTATAGTTATTAAGACGTTTTAAATCCACTTTATTTATTACCTTTTAAAATTATGGCAACTTTACTTAGACCTCCAAAAAAGGAACATTTTATCTTAAAATATTATTTCGTGCAAAAACAAAAATAAGACATATTATTCAATATTTTGACGTTACATGGCATATTAAAATACAAAAATGTAATTACAATATAAATTAACCAACTTTTTTTAGTGCCAGTACAAAATATGGTGATGGTTGCCAGTGCCAGTACGGCAGCAAAACTGACAGTAAAGCTAACCATCCGTCGAAACGACGGGCAACAGCTACGTATCTCAGAAACCATAACACTTACCTTTTCGGTGCATACGCCACGACAACGAACTCTCCAGCAACTGAGTTGACTAGCCGAACCACGGCATTCGGACGCATCGTTAAAAAGATACGGCTATATTACTTTACGCTACCCGTCGATACGACGGAGGTTAGCTATCTAGGGCTCGAGTAATTACCTACAATTATCAGTTGTAGAGACAGGCAACCTGTCATTAATGTTTTCACTTCCTACTATCCATACATACTTTCGCTTCATCCATTTTCATTGCAGTCCTCAATTCCTCATACATGCTTTACGATTTCGAGTACTTTTCACCTGGCCTTTTTTAAGACTTCTCCGATTTGATCCATAAATAAATTGAAATGTCTGTCTGTTTCGAAATAAATGTTTTTTAAACTCATATAATTAACCTATATAAATAGATTGAAGTGTGTCTATTTCGAAATAAATATTTTTTTAAGCTCATATGATTAATTCACATGTTACCGAAACTTTTTTTGCGTACGTTTGTTGTGCGGGGTAATATCGGAAGCAACTGAACCGATTTTAATGACAGTTTGTAAATGAGTTTTGCTTGGTCCAACTTAGATTATAGGATAGTCTTTATCTTGATATGTAGTTCTCATTTTCGTCTCAGATTAGTATTAAACATAATATCCAGTTTACCCACTTTGCTTCTAAGATATTATATACCTATATAAACTATATGTATTGAACAAACAATAAAGTAGTATACAAAGTTTTTAATGTGAAATAATTATTATATTTAGTAGTAAAGTACATAAATAATTTTAAGCACTATTTTATTATTATAGTTTAATAGGTAAATGAATTGATACAGATTGAAAACAGTAAGCTTCTTGTAATATAAATACGCACTTGTATTTAAATGTCATAGACTATTTTTATTCTTTTATGTCGGCTCTATCCATTAATTGAAATAGTATTGATGGATAGGCACGTGCCAACCAAATCCCTCTAACCACCCGTAGGCGATTGGATATACATTTAATAGATACAAACACAAAATATATAAAAGCGGTTTTAGCTTACATATCAAATTACCACAAAATCAATTAAAATTACAGCGAACCTTTGAGGTTAGTTTCGACTAAAAAGGTTGGACTAACCTGCTTGAAAAACAGCTCGGAACTCCTTTGATGTAAACCTCGATTTTCGTGTGAAAAACTAAACGTTATCTATTAGAAATTCGAATGTAATCTTTTAAAAATATTATACTATTTGTTTTTCGCTAGTCGCGTACTGTTTTCGTGGTATGACATGCGCGGTTTGACGTCTGCACATGCGCAGTGATGGCGAGGATGCAAAGCAATTACTTGTGTGAAATTTCCGCTTCAGCACCCTCATCGGAAATTTTTAGGGCTTGCCTTGTTCTAGTCGACACGAAGCGAATATTTCGCTGGAAATTGCCACTGTGATTATTACGGGAAAATTGGGTACCTAAACTTATCAAAGTTTTAATTCCAGTTAGGTTAGAACGTAGATTGGGTGGAGAGATAGGATAATTCGTGGTGACTTAAGGGTTAGAGTTCAAGTTGATTTTTCGGTGAAATTGAGAGTGTTACACGATCGACCGCTTACGGAGTCACACAGACGTGTCCGTCCGTACGCAGCTAAACAGACGCTTTTATCGTAACGTAGTTTGTAACTAGCTATTGATTTAAAAATAAATAAATAACTCTGCTTTGAATACTATACTTTGTATACCGTGATGTTGATGTTTGATGCACGTAGTGAGTCTATGAGCCATTTCGGCGCAATGGGGAAGACAACTGTCAACTAGTTTCTCCTAGGTGGCGCTGAGTGTTTGTTCCAAAGGATGTGTCAAACTCAGTACATTTCATAGGGATTTCTTAGTATTTCTAGATAAACAGAAATATGGGACGATGTGTAGCTTTCCAGTGCGTAGAAACCGGTACACAAGTTTTCTACAGATTTGTTTCTCAGGAAAAAGTGGGAAAAGGCTTTGAGAAGGGTAAATTTTAAAGCTACTAAGTACTCCAGAATATGCAGCAAGCATTTCAAAGAATCTGATTTTGAAACTACTTCCAGACAAACACGTGTGTTCCAGTAAACACATTTATACCTATATTAATATTTTTAGAATGGAATAGAAAAAAATTGTTCAGCACACAAGTGACATATAATTATTTCAAAAGACATTTAATGTATGTACATACATACAATAATTTTAAAAACATTAAAATTTAAGTGAACTGTGTTTAAATCACTGATGTTGTTGTTCACAACAGACTTTGACAGGTAACAAACACACAGCGCCATCTGTAAAAAAGTTTTGCGTTTTCTTCCCCATTCACCTTTGTACCCAGCTGTTAACTATTCGTACAGCTTCCCAGACTATTGTGCAGTTTTGTATGAACAAACATTCGCAGCATCACAGTGTGTCCTAACCTCTGACCATACAACTTCAATAGGCTTATATGAAAATTCCATCCAGGCATCAACAATTTTATAAAACAATTTGGATGCTATATTAGCATTATGTCTGAGGAGGTCAATGGCACCACGGTGGTGCGTTCTTCGTAATGATCACAAAAGCCAAGCACATGCCATCGTCGAGTCGTTTTTGTTTTCCCACCACGGCTAGTTCCGGACGGCCCTTTTCAGGCCCACGACCGTGCCCGAAGTCCACCGGGTGCGGTCCCGGTGCTATCGATAAAAACAAATGCAAGCGTTAATAGGGTGTTACACCATTTTGGAAATCTATTTTTGATCAATCCTGGAGTCGTAATTAACCAGTAGAATTTTTATTTCAATTTTATAAAACCAAAAATGCCTTACTTTACTAGTTTTATTTTCGATTTTGAATTGTCGCACGGAATCGCTAGCCGCCATGCTTTTTTGGTCCGTGACGTCACTCCGTTAGTAAACAAAACCACTGCGATTTCAAACCGGACGGAGTGACGTCATGTCGAATTCCAACTATGGCGAACGGCGTTTTAAAGATTTTAGGGACAGATTAAAAATGACGCTTTTTTAAATTGGATTATAAAATTAAAATTGCATATTTATGAATGAATATCAATGTTTCTCGTTTACTTTTTGCAATATATATCATAAAAATGCAATTTTATATCATTTCTTTCATGGTGTAAAATACCATATTCAAACGGCATTTGATATTGTAAAACTTATTGTGAACTCTCACCTTTACAACATTTTCTTTTCAGTGGATATTATTAATGTAACTACCGCAAGCAGAGGGAGTCAGATACTTTGGTATTCACTTTGATCGACGTCTCACGTATAGGAAAAACATTTTCAACCAATCGCAAAGCTCTTGGAATGGAATCGCTACAAAAACTCCAATAGCGTCTGTCTGTTACATTTTTACGCCTAAGCCAACTTTGTTGAAGAGATAAACAAAACCTTTTGTTTGTCCGTTATCTACATATTGGAATGCATAGCCATAGGTATTTGTAATAAAAGGGTAACAATTTTAAAGTATTGATTGAAAAAAAAATGCCCAGACACTTCACTGACTTCGCTATATACCTACCTAAGTTCCTGTAAATTAGGTAACTTGGGTACAGCTTCATAACTTCAATGCCATAATAATGAAATTGGTAGACGGTTAAATTAGTTGATATTTTTGTGTTAATTTTAATTATTTCTATCTTAGTTCCGCTTAAAGTATTCGAGCATGTCATAATATTTGTAATTCTTCTTTCTTCTTTTCCTTTTGATTACTACGAAACAAGACAAATTCAGAAGAATAAAAGGGAGAAGAAGACCTTCCGGACCCGGGTAGGCGGTGAATCCTTATGAATACCTGTGTGCAGCGTTATAGGTTATTTAGGACTCCTACCGACTAAGCACCGCCTACGTCTAGAAGAGGGCTAGAATAGAATAGAATAAAAAGAAACTTTATTGTACTCATCGTCGTAATACAGAAAATTTTAAAAGAACAAGTTGACAGAAAATTGTACAATAAGCTACTCTTCCAGGCAACCTTAGGATGGACAGGAGTTATATATCAAAATCTAATAATTATTATCGTATTCATTCAAATATTCCATTATTCAGTGATTGTAATGTGCAGTTTGTTTTTATATATTACGAAATGGCAAACAAGCGGCCCACCTGGTGTTAAGTGGTTATCGTCGCCTATAGACACTTGCAATAAAGGGTAAATTAGTTAACACTGCAAGTGCCTTGCCATCCTGGGGACTAAGATGATATGCGTTCCATGCCCAGTAATTACACTGGCTACCATTCCCTTCAATCCGAAACACAGCGAACTGCTTCACGGCTGAAATAAGAAAGGCGGTGGTACCTACCCAGACGACCCTACATATGGGTCTACCACCTTGTAATATGCAGTAATATAATAGGTTGGGGAAAAAGTTTCTTCGCATTTTTTAAGAAAATTCAAAACATTTTTTAATATAGTTTATTTACATTTAACTAAAGTATGTAGGTACCATTTTGTTCGATAACTTTTTGCCATCTTGTAGGTAGGGACATGATCCCATTGCTATAGAAATTTTGGGACTTCTGGTCAAAATACCGCGACAAGTGGTTTTGGCAGTCCTCTCGTGATGTTAACCTGACACTGCCTAAAGAATTCTGAAGAGACCGAAACAGGTGGAAATCTGAAGGTGCAAGGTCAGGACTATACGGCGGATGCATTAACACCTCCCAGCCAAACTCTCTTAATTTTTGCTGAGTGGCTAAAGATGTGTGAGGTCTAGTGTTATCATGATGAAAAACCACACCCCTTCTGTTGATTAATTCCGGCCGCTTTCTCTCAACTTCTTGCTTTAATCTCATCAGTTGTTCGCAGTAGAGTTCAGAATCGATGGTGGCCTGGTGGTAACAGCTCATAATGAATAATGCCCTTCCAATCCCACCACACACACAGCATCACCTTGTTGCGAGTTAACCCGGGTTTCGCCACAGTCTGTGAAGCCTGACCGGCCTTTGACCACGACCTTTTTCGCACGTTCTTGTCGTACGTGATCCACTTTTCATCACCAGTTATCAGCTTCTTCAAAAATGGTTCGGTTTCATTACGTCGTAATAAAGAATCACAAATGAGTACACGGTTCATTAGGTTTCTTTCAGTGAGCTCGTGAGGTACCCAAATGTCGAGCTTTTTTGTGTACCCAGTTTTTTTGAAATGCGCCAAAACTGTTTTGTGGTCAATTCCCAGTTCTTCAGCTACGTCGTAACTACTGACATGCCGATCTTGCTCCACTTTTTCAAAAATGGCATCCATTTTATCTGTAATAGGGCGACCAGAGCGACGTGCATCTTTGATATCAAAATTTCCGGATTGAAAACGCTTAAACCAAATTTGTGCTACTCTCACAGACACTGCACTAGGTCCATAAACATCGCAAATTTTTTTCGCGGCTTGCGTTACATTTTTACCTTTTTGTAGTAAAATTTTAAAATGTATCGAATTTCTTCATTTGATTCATTCATCTTGGCGGTACGAAAAACAAATGAAAATCACACATTTTCCTAATTTGAATTCGGAATTATGTTCTTTAAAATTTAAACTTTCAATGATACCAAAACCAGCCAGATACAAATAGTATAGCCAAAGAGATTTCATTACAAGTTTATACATACTATAATGCGAAAAGACTTTCCCCAACCTAATATATGGAATCACTATTCAAGTTTTACATACATACATTATAATCACACTCATAATCCCAAGAGGCCAGAGCCTTAAGTAACATTTCGTTACACATCAAGGCAGTATGGGCTATGCAGTGTTACCAAATAGTGACTGAGGTTGCCAACCTGTCTCCTACATAAAAGGGACAAACAATCCTTCAGTAAACAACAAGCAAAGCCAACAACCACGTCAGATGTTGCACTCAAAATCATCTCAACAGTCCGGATTCAACGGATAGTCGATTTTTCACTATCGAATATCAAACAACATCGATAGAGGACTGAGTCATTGTTCCGCGCCTATTGTTTTACCGCCGGAAGCCATGCGGAAATCGCGACAAGGCTTTTTCCTATCGGAATATTGCTTTTTGCTTGCTTTTGATACTGTGCATATTATTTTTCAACCAACGATGAAGCGCGGCTTCGTCCATATCGAAAGTTGCAATGAAACTATGTCGAGAAATAAAATTTGTTTTGCTTCCAAATATGTGTTTTTATTTAAAAAAAAGCCCGGAAACTTTTTAAATGGCTGTCGTATTATGATCCGGAGGGTTTTTAGCTGCGTTACAAGAATCAGCCTTTTGAAGGTAATCAACTCTTTTGTATTTAACTAATCTTTTAACTAGGAAACATACGACTACCAAATTTAAAAAATCACTTTTTTGCCTTGGAGTTTTATTACTCTTATTACGGCGGTTGTATTAATTACTCAAAGACGGTCCTCACTCTTCTGGATTCGCGGTGATTACGAATTTAGCCAAAACTAAGTGAAAGTAGTATTACTATAATAAATTTTACGGGAGCTTGAGTTAAAAATTGAGTCTCAAAACACGTGTTATTACAGCAAGAACTGGAGTGAAGCTCCCAAAGCTATCCTCAATATTGCCCCGAATTATAATTAACAACAAAACATGCCAATCTCCAAACGGGCCAGCATTCATTTGTTGCTAATTATCTCGCTTTCAGCCCAACGGTATTCAATAGGGTTGACAATCGCTTGACAATAGTCTTGTCGTAGTCTGTGAATTTTTACCTCACGAATGCTAGTGTGTGAGATATGACATGCACATTGTCTATGTATGCGCCAATGCGGGAGATATTTATTTATTCATAGGATTACCAACATAAGAGTACAGTATATACAGTTTATAAAATTAGTTTAAGTACAATCTTGTTAACTGTTCTTATAATTACTGGTAACCACAGCATGCATACAAAATTTAAGTTTGCTAAGAATATTAAATTTGGTTTAGTATTTTTAACAATACATGTCTTTGACTACAAGGCTGCTACAAGATTAATTAAATTTGTCACGTTTTTTATAACAAAAATAATACAATAATGATGTTATTGGTATAGAAATCGAATTGAGATAGCATTAAAAATTACAAAAATCACTATTGAATTAGGATGTCATTATGTCACTGATAAAAATGCTTAAAATTAAGAAATTTAAAGTTTGCTGTTGAATAAGGATGTCAATTGATAAAACTATTAAATAAACTAAAATTATAAAGTCACTTATACAAAATAACAAATGTTAGATAAAAGTTTATAAATGTCACTAAAAAATAATTGACTATGTTGTGGTCGAGGTGCGTCAATCAATTGTTTCCTTGATTAATTTTAGAAAACTGTGTCGGCTTTGGTAGTTTATGTCAAGCTCCGGAAAGTCCAGTGCAATCTTGTTGTATAAGTTTGTCAATCGAACGATGGGGGACTCCTTACCTAGCCTTGTCCTACATTGCCTTATTTTGAAGAGTCCACAAGGGTAACGTGGCATCCTGACAGGTAAGTTAAATGATATCATTGCCGGCTCTGACGTGCACTATGCTTAGAATAGAATAGAAATAATTTTACAACACAAACAATGCGCTTACACAAACAAAATAAGTAAATAAATAAAACAAAAATAATAACTTAAAGTAAAAAAAAAAGAACAATGTACTTAATAACAGTAAGAACAACAACAAGAATTATTGTAATCGCACGTCACAGTCTGTGACATGGAGGTCGACACTCGGTTTTCTGTGAAAATGTACAGGTATTTTCAAACTTCATTTGTATATCACCACAAAATAACAGCTTTCAACAAGCGATTCATGTAAAGTAAATCTAAACACAATTAATAGAACATTAACGTTCAAATCTAATTAAACAGCGCTAAAATTTAATCGCACCGTTTAATGTTAGCAAGAGTCACTTTACATCAGGGCTTACACAAAGCTCTCACGACTGAAGCCTACTTTTCGCAGACAATGCAACGTTTAAAACGCCAATCATGGAAACAATGTAAAGCCTTTTGACTCCCTCAGACATGACAAACATGCGAAGTACAAACAATGCCAACGAATAAATGAGCATCTAGATATCATAGAATTATTAAAGTCAGAAACAGGGCAACATATTATATATTATTTTTGGTGGTTAATTTGTATACTACTATACCAAAACTCTCAAATATTAACTATGATGTGGTAGTTTTCATTTAAGCTAATGTAAAGGATCTTATCGAAATATTTTTAGTGGTTAATTTACTCGTATCTCCATACAACAAAGCATATCCAAAAATCTATTATATGTAATCCCCTGTTCACGATGTTTATCTGGGATGAACTCCGGAACTAACAATCCGATTTTTTTTACGTGTGTGTTGCATTTCAACTTGTGAGAGGATAGTTTTTATCTTGATAAGTAGTCCTCATTTTTTTACAGCAAATTCAATGTTATAAGACAGTAGCATGAAATCACCACAGCAACGCGTGGCCGGGACTTGAGCTAGTATTATAATAAGATTTTCTTTTTAACTTACAACAACGATATTATATCAATTGCATATAATACAATAAAAGGGTACAGCAATAGGAAAATTAGAATTCATCAGAGTCAAATACATTTATTTCAATAACAGGCTTCTCCTTTATGGTTAGGCAGAGATCAGTTCTTTCCACCATCCTTATATATTTCTGTCGCATCGTCCTCATAGATATTCGATCGATTTCAAGTAATTTGACAAGGTGATCCTGTAAAATGTTTTTGATTTGATCGTTGAAACATTCACCTAGGTTATTTCCTTCACCATCTCATCTCACTTCCAATCCCATATTTTCGTCAATCTTCTTTCACCCATTATTTTTATACGACCAAACCATCTGAGCGTCCGTTTATCCTTGTCACTGCGTCTTCTTTCAAACCACGCTCTTATAGTTTATTATTTAACCTGTTAGTCAATTTTACTCCTTACCTCGAACCCTGGACTACTCCATTAAGCATATGGACAATTTTATTAATATTTATTATTTACATTGAAATTTACATAGGCATGTGATGGCGGCAGAGTATAATAGCATCAAGCCATCCTCCAATGGCGACTAATGCATCAGCAAAGGGGTAGTGATCACCTTATACTCCGTCCACCAATCCGCATGGACAAGCATGGTGGACTACCTGCCTAAACCTCTCGTTAACAAGGAGAGGCCTTGTGTCCCAGCAGTGGGTCGAATTATAAAATCTGTTATGATGATGTCATTGAAATTTTGCATCCGAACTGAGAATAAAGAATACGTCATTGAACATCACTTCAAAGTTACCGTAAGTTATTTGGGTGAATAAAGTTGGCACCTCCTAGAGAATCCATTACTTAAGTAGATTCAGTAGTTCATCCATGTAAATCAAAGATATACAGGATTTAGAATCAAATAGCTCCAGAGAAGATGGCGATATAATCGACGATAGTCTTCGAGCGCATGTAAAATTGCTTAGATTAAATGCTTTATTATATCCTCCGTTAGCCTCCACAAAGTACCATCAGAATACATTTACCTGCCGTGCGGCTAATAGTTTCAATGCTGAATCCAAGAAATTAGATAAATACCTATTTAATAGTAGCCTAACATCGGTAAAGCTCCTTAAGAGCCAAAACTTTTTCAGAGCTAGTGGACTCTTATGGTGTTTAATATTTTATCTATATAATGTGTGTGGTCTCTTTTTGCATAGTGTAATGTTATTTTAAAAAACGTTTAATTGACTCTCTGTTGGTATCTAAGTTTCTATGTTGGATATAGCAGTTGTTCATTCTATAAAATTACAATAGAAATAAAAATAAAAATAATTTTTATTTTGGCAGCACTAACACACACATAACACAACTACGTAAGGCGCTTAATATATTCAATAAAAATTGCAACAGTAATATTCTAAAAGTCTTCGAAATATAAGCCAAGCATTACAATTAGTGAGCGTGTGTGTGTCGCAGCTGTCAAAAAAGCTCACACTTCTCAGGTCACAGGTCACGGTCAAAATAAAAAATATAATTTAAGAAATATAGATGGCGATGTGTAAGTACCTAAGTATTGTAGGTTATATACCTCCTCTTCTTTGAGATTCACTTGAAGGTAGTTCGTTCTTTCCTTAGTCACTAGAGTCATCAATCAAATGGGGTCTCCCAAAAATCCGCATAATATCATGACAAGTGACAACCCTGGTATCATAGGATATTGTGGCACCGAAATGGACAATGGCCGTCCGGGCCAGCCGTACAAATGACATTAATCTGAAACATGATCACAAAGGGCCCCGAAAAGCGCGTTCGTACACACACAGAAGATATCAAACCTGCATTCGATCATAACAAACAAATGTATTGCTTGATCTTTTAAGCATACAAATAAAATTATTATGAACAGCCGTCCGGAAAATCCTCATCATCATCGTTTTGGAGAAGGATCTCTTTATGATGAACTTTTTCTTAAGGAAACGTCAGCACAGGAAGTGGATGAGTCCCGATTGATCTACAAAACACGAGATTGACTTAATTTTGTCATTAAGTACATTTTCACTTGACATTGGTGAAATGCGTAATCTTTATGTCTCACGATCGCCTTTAATTTAAAAGAAGAAGTGAGAAAGTAGGATTATAGAAATAAACGCTCCGAAAAAACGATTAGTAAAATAAATAAGTACCAAAAATATAAATGCTGCTCAAAGTAACTTTTTTACAAGGACGATGTCGCGAGCAAAAGCTAGTGATGAATAAAACACAAAAGGATGAATAAAATTGTGAAATGTGATTTTATATTAAAAACGTTTCTCATTCAACATGGTGTCACACATAATACGGGCAGATATTTTCAAGAAAATACGGAACGATTAATTGTGTGTGACGGAAGGTAGCTTATTTATTTCAGTGCTCTTACGCAAAACGTGGCTTATAATACAAGCCAGATGGAGATAATATAATGGAGCTGATTCTCAAAGCTGTAAGTTTTAAAAGTTGCGAGTTCATAATGGTGATTTTCCACCGGAGTGGCGAGGCGAGGCGAGGCGAGAAGAGAATTGAAAGTGGTATTGCAAATTGTCAATCCTCTCCTCGCGCATCTTTGGTGGAAACAGTGTGGATTGACGAGAATATGCGAGGCGTGAATTGAAACATTTTTTTGTGTAAAAATGAATCCTATTGCTTCCGATATAGAGTACAAATTAACAGAAACACGCTTCTCGACATAGGCTTATTGTTGTTCGTTAACACAAAGTACACACTTGCAACTATCCTTATCATACCTTCTTAAGTATATTATTTGTGCGTGACCGGGACCCATCCCGTGTCCCGGGACACAATACAGAAATTGCGTGTGTATTGCAAGACGAACTCAACAGCACTGTATATCTTTATCTAATGAAGCTTACGGCGTTCACGCGCTCGCGATAGTTATTACTGTCTCGTATACGTAGTATAGAGGAAATCTTGTAATCGTAAAAAAAATCGACCTCGAGATTTTGACGGATTTACACGTTTTAGACCTCCCTGAGTCCAAAAATATTTTTTTTGGAATTATGTCTGTGTGTGTATGTGTGTTAGCACGATAACTCGAGTATGCTTTAACTTATTGCAACCAAATTTAACATGCATGTATAACATCAAAATATAAGGTTTCTATCAACTTTTGGGTCATCAATCACGAAAGTTTAGCAACCAAGTGCGCGGTATGTACTCGTATGGGTGACCAAAATTTAACATGCATGTATGACATCAAAATATAAGGTTTCTATCAACCTTTGAGTAATTTCTGGTATACGAGAATCCCGATTTTTTTTTAATGGAAAAGGGTCAGTGCGTGTCGCCATGCCGTGTGTCGTATAAAGAAACTATATAATATATTCTGTGTTACCAATTAATGTGAGTAAATAATAACTATGTAAATTCCATAACAATTATATTCATTGTAATTTGGCTTTAGTCTCTGATTAATTTAATCTGCTTCGCATCTGATACCCACGGCAGGACGAATAGTGGAACACACACCCAATGCTCCCATGTCCCTTATTCCCATCCTTGAATAGTAGTGTATCAAGTCTCTCCCTCTCTGAGTTGCCTTTTCTCTGCTCCCACCTGTAATGTTAAAGTACTCATTAGCCTTGAGTCACTAAGCATTCTAGGAAATATCTACATATATATCATGACATTGAATCGATGCTTATACTCCTTGCTCTGTGACAAGGACAATGACAATGTTCTACCTAATTATGTCATTACATGGATGACAGTGGGGTTCTCAAGGTCCCCTTATATGACATTGATAACAGTGGGGTTCTCAAGGTCCCCTTATATGACAGTGACGGTTAGCAGTGGGGTTCTCAAGGTCCCCTTATATGACATGGATAACAGTGGGGTTCTCAAGGTCCCCTTATATGACAGTGATGGTTAGCAGTGGGGTTCTCAAGGTCCCCTTATATGACATGGATAACAGTGGGGTTCTCAAGGTCCCCTTATATGACAGTGACGGTTAGCAGTGGGGTTCTCAAGGTCCCCTTATATGACATGGATAACAGTGGGGTTCTCAAGGTCCCTTTATATGACAGTGACGGTTAGCAGTGGGGTTCTCAAGGTCCCCTTATATGACATGGATAACAGTGGGGTTCTCAAGGTCCCCTTATATGACATTGATAGTTAGCAGTGGGGTTCTCAAGGTCCCCTTATATGACAGTGTATCTACTCCTAGATTCTGTCCCACGGCCTGAAGCTATCAGACACAACACATTAAGTAAGCATGTAAGTAACGACCCGGCTTGTGCCCTCAACGCAAGCCTGTCATGGGGAGCCCGGTTGGTACCAACAAGCCAGGTCCCCCGCGCAACCCTTTAGCGCTCATTGGGTATATAAATTAGTGAGCTCACATACTCAACGAGAATCAATACCATAGTCCCGGGCCCGGCACGTTGCTAGTTACATATCTGAACAAGTTATCTCTAAGGTAATATTGTAATCGTCATAGTCACCAAATTAGAATATTAATTAGCCTAGAATACTTAGCTGACATAGAATCTCTCTCGCAGTGGCAACAGGCACACAGCTGACGGCAGCACGACGAGATGCACTTTATTTAATTAAGCTAAAGTTATGTTAAAGTTCGATTGACAAGTGAATTTTACTTTTGACAGATAAATTGGCGCAAAGCGTTCTTTCAGTGTTGCCAGTAATATTAATATATTTACCTAGGTGAGATTTCGCGACTGTCCGTCGCGACACTCCCGAGGGCGACAAGTTACAATCGATCCATCAGATCACGCGTCCACTCCTTAATCTTCTCTCCAGCTCTTAGGGACGCGTCTCTCACTTCTCTTTTTTCAGTACTTGAAACTTCATTTTTATTTCTGGCGCTCTCAGGTGTCATTTCAACTTGTGGCGGTTCTGTTAGAGGACCATCGAGTGTTTCTACGGGTTCTACAACTTCGGTATGCTCAGATATTATCTCAGAAGAATTTCCGGGTTCTACCATGACTACGGAGTTATTTTCGTCTGCAGAGTTTTCCACAGGTAGTGGATGATTTGCTTCATAAGAGAGGTCATCAACAGGTAAGTCCATTATTCGAGTTTTATCTCTTTTAGTATTAATTCCTCCTTTCATTTCAGGTGCAGAATCTATTTCTAACGGGTAAAGATGACCTATGGAGCGAGTAAACTCGTTACCATTGACAGTAACTCTCGCCACTCTACATAGACCGTCGGCACCTTTAAGTACGGACGTGATTTTACCGACCTTCCAGCTCTCTCGGTTCTTATTATCACTCTTAATCTGGACTACATCACCTACTTCAGGTTCCTTTAGCTTCACTATTCTTGGCTCTTTATGTGAGTGTCGATATCTTTCTCTTAAACTTGGTAAGTACTGATTAACAAACATGGTTTTGAAATCCTTTAATATTCTTTGCCCACGTTTCCATCCATCAATAAGAATTTGCTTAGTAGTCGTACCATCTGTAAGTATGTTTTGATCCATTGGTTCTGTGACCAGACATTTACCCAGAGTTAAAAAGCTTGAAGGTGTCAGAACATCTTCTAGATCAGAGCTGACGTTCGTCAATGGTCTTGTGTTCAGAACAGCTTCGATTTCTTTCATGACAGTGCTAAGTTGACTATCATTCAATATCTGTTTAGTAAGAGTTCTTTTCATACAATGTTTCACTAATGCTACTAAGCGTTCATAGAAACCCCCGTGCCATGGGGCCAACTGGGGTATGAACTTCCATTTGATCTTGTTAATAATGCAATAGTTATTAGACATTACTTCAGCAGTTAGTTTGAATTGTGTCGCATTGTCTGAAAGGATGGTGTGTGGTACACCTCTCGAAGCGATAAATCTCCTCATTGCGAGGAGGCACTCTTCTGCCGATAAATCTTTGACTATCTCTAGGAATATGGCACGTACTGCCAAACATGTATAAAGACATATCCATCTTTTTTCTTCTTTATTGTCATTTTTCACATAGACTGGTCCGAGGTAATCAATACCTGTGTATGTGAAAGGTGAGCTATAATTCACTCTCTCCTGTGGTAGTGCAGGTGTAGGCGGTAATTTGTAAGGTCCACCTCCATGTTTAATGCAGTTTGTGCATTTCCTTATAACTTTCTGCACCTGGCCTCTACCATGGGGAATCCAGTATGTTTGACGTATGATGCTTAGAGTGTGGTTAACGCCTACGTGATAATTTTTCTCATGTGTTGTTCGGATTAAACTTTCCGTGAATTCGCAGTCTTTTGGAATTAGTATTGGGTATCTTTTATCAAAAGACCAATTGGCATTTCTTAATCTGCCCTTGCATCGCAGTATGCAATCAATGTCTATAAATAACCCAAGGTTTCGACTGAGGCTAGTTTCTTTACCTTTCACTTCTTCTGGAAAGTATTGTTCTTGTATTCTTTTAACTTCTTGTATATTTATGTTATCATCTTTAGTATAATTGTCATTTTCTATCTCTTGCTCCATTTCTACTGGAATTTGTTTTCTCAAAGGTGATATATCTTGCTCGCTTGTGAGACCCTCCCCAATCAAAAAGGAATGTTGGCTCCTACGACTCGATGGCCAACTCTTGGGATCGTCTGCCAAGAAATTTGGTCCAGACAGCCATTTCCATCTTTCCTCCTTTTGGGTAGTAGGTCTTGTAGCTATATCAGCTGGATTTAATTCTGTTGGAACATACCTCATGTTTAATGACACGTTTCGTCTTATTTCTTCTATTCTTCTAGCGACGAATGGTGGCAAGAGCTTTTTGGTGTGATACCAATCAATAACTATTTGACTATCTGTCCATAGAGTTATTTGTGTTAAGTTGAGATCAAGATACCTTATGACATATTTGAGTAGACGACTGCCAATTAATACTCCTAAAAGTTCTAAGCGTGGAATTGATAGGTTTTCTTGGTCTTTAATGGGTACAAGGCGCGACTTGCCTATTACAAAGCTTGTCCTTTTGTTACATGTCACGTAGACCACAGCTGCATAAGCCTTACTGGAAGCATCTGTGAAGCAGTGTAGTTGAATATCTTTAATGTCATTATTCTGGAAGTAATAACGTGGTACAACAATATCTCTAATGCTTTCCAGATTCTTGGAAATTTCTAACCATTCCTCCTTTAAGTCAGTAGGTAATGGTGTGTCCCATTTAAACTTTTCTATCCACAGTTTTTGTAGAAAGACTTTAGCTGCTAATAACTCAGGTACAGCATAGCCACACGGATCGTAGATTGAAGCGATAATCTTCAATGTTTCTCTTTTGGTATTCGCATCATTTAATTTCTTCAATTTCAAGTGTAAAGTGTCCTCTTCTAAGTACCAATTAAGTCCAAGAACCTTTATACTAGTTTCTTTGTATTGATCTGTTTCTGGAATATTCTCCATGAATCGTTTGGAGTTTGAACTCCATTCTCTTAAGTTCATGGAAATCTCTTCGAAAGCTTTCTTGGAAGTTTTGTACAACGTAGTTGCTTCTTTAATGGACTCTGTTCCAGTCACAAGGTTGTCTACATATATGTCGTTCACAATTTGTTTCAAAATCTCCATATTTGAGTTGAACAGATGATGTTTTAAAGTAGCATTGAGCAGAAACGGACTAGATATAATTCCAAACGGAACTCTACAAAATCTTAAGTGCATAAGATTGTCTTCAGTGACTGGTTTAGTAATATCCTTCAGCCACAGGAATCTTGTTACACCGCTACTCATGGTTCGTCCGTCCTACCCGCACACTCGACTTGCTCACGCCATTTTACCGCTCGAACTGTGCCTGACTGAGCCGACCACAGATAACGAAAACTATTATCATAGATAACGAAACTATATTACAGTGCTGCCATTTCATAAATATAATTTTACTACTGAACATATAATAATTACTGACCGGAAATTTGCAATTTGTGGAACTCCACGACACTCCCGGCGGCGAAAGAATAAAATTGATTATCGTACAGCCAGTAGATGGAGAGTCCATTCAGCAATTTTCTCACATGCTTGAATAATTACCCCTCAATCGCTCACACTCACGCACTTCCGACACCGTCGAATTAAGCACGCTATTATCACCCACTGACTACGCACTGCCCGATAGACCATGACCTCCGTCAGAGCTAAACACGCCCTGCGCATGTACGACCATTAGAGCACTACTCGAGTCCACATAACAACTTATTCGCTCACAATAGACTCCAAAGATGAGACTCAACGCACGAGACTCCACACCCGAGACTATACACACGAGACTCCACACCCGAGACTATACACACGAGACTCTACAGACGAGACTCTACACGAGCCTCTACACACGAGCCTCTACACACGAGCCTCTACACACGAGCCTCTACACATGAGCCTCTACGCAGGAGACTACATTGGAGACTACACAGGACTCTACACACGAGCCGCTACACAGGAGACTACATAGGAGACTCTACACATGTGACACTACACACGAGACTCCAAACATGTGAATCCACAGATGAGACTCCTCACATGAGATTATGACACTCCACAAATGATACTCCACACATGAGACTACAAGTCACTATTGTGATACACTTCTCGCTTCTGTTGTATTATTTCCCTTTCTGACATTGTATAGAGCAGCATAGTGAGCATCAATTATATGGTTTTGTCTACCATATCTATCATGTAATGTGCGGATAGCTATCTGATAATTGTTGTTAGTGGTCTCCAAACCTTCAATAGCCCTTTTTGCATTTCCTTTAAGTGAAGATTTCAAGTATAAAAGTTTATCCACATCAGACAGATTCCTACTTCCTATGTTTGAATTGAACTGATCCCAAAACTGATACCACTCAAGGATGTCACCCCCGAATTCAGGAAGATTTAACTTGGGTAACTTGCAGGATAGAGTAACGTTCTTCAAAGTTTGTGAGTTATCGGTTTTAGCTGCTTGTAGCTTAATAGACAACTCGGCTAGTACGTCTTCAGCCCTTAATTGGCTTTCGCTAAATGATGAAACATCATCCGTTGATGGATCCACACTTATACGGAAGTAATTATTCAGTTCGGTGTCGAACCGACTTATGGAAATCTGCAGTTTTTTAACTATAACCTCTGCCTCCTTTAAATTGTCAAGTTGATCAATGAATTTGAGAGCTTCAGTAGTCAACTCCTCTAATTTTGATATGATGAGCTGTAACCTCTGCAACATAACTCCCTCCATGGTGATTGAATGTGGAAGTGGCAAGGTAAACACTTATTTAACCAACAACTCGGTCTCATTTATTATTTATTTATACATTTTTTGTACACCCAAATACAGATACAGAGATTATGAAAGATGATGCTTGTACAAGAGTACAGCTAACTGCATATGTATTATTTACTTAAGTCAGCTTCATGTTTTTTACAAGTGTTAGAAACTCGAAAGTAATCATGTGCCTGTGTGTTAAAGGCTTCAGTTTCATACAACGTCAGAAATTCAGAAGTAAATACGTAGGTCTCACTATGACCAGTAGTGAGTATACAAAATATGTATATAACTCAGAAGTTGCTATATGTTAACTGTACCACTATGCCTCACATGATATATGCAATTCCATTAGTACATATTGGACCATATGTAAAATTCAAATTTTACAAACAACTAGGCTGTCTATGTCTCAAGTAAACCAACGCCATACTTCACAAAGGTACAAAGTATCTTAAAATATGAGAATAATATTAAATTTTGCAAAATAATTTCTATGCATTGAATGCATGGTCATTTATCAACTTAGTCTTTACTTCATGTAAAGCAATTCATTTGATATTAGAATACATTAATTAATTTAAGTCAAAACTCATGACTTAAATTCCTTCTCATTTAATTTCACATAAATAAAGGTTTATCATGAGTAGCACACTTTTATTTATTTAATTTGTATTTTCTTCTTTATACCCATAGGTTACCTAGAAGAACTATGCTTGGTGTAAGTTTAAAAATTATGGTAGGTAAGTCAAACTTTAACATAACTTTATTAAACAACAAAGTAAAACTTTTATTTCTTTGTATTTAGTTCACCTTCCTTTGAAATAGTACATGGCATGTACTAACAATGGTTATTTATTTATCATTCATATCATGTTATGTTCTGTTTTCACTTCAATGTACGGTCAACCCAACCGATTCATGACCCTGAAACTCCTTTGAAATCTTCAAAGGATATATTTCTATTCTGTCTTATGTTGGTTTTATTAATGTTTTACATTGGTTTTCTGTACAAACTAGACAAGAATAAAACTTTAAGTGATATTGTTGTTCATTACCTTGACAACCCTTTCAGGTGAAAGTTATTATGATTTAAAATAGTAATGTCACCATGATTGTGAGTAACATGTCAAGTAGTAATCAGGTAGTGAGAAATTTTAACACTAAATTATAACAATAACTGTGTCTATCAAATGAAAAATAACAGGTTTGTTAATTAACAAGGATATAATGCATGTTAAGTGCAAGTGAATTCTTATTAAATTATTGAAGAAAGAGTTACCTTATCAGTTAGCAAGGTAGAATGCACATAACTCTAAACACATTTGCCTTACATCCCTCCTATAACCATGTTATGGTTGTCGACATTCTTAGCATTATTAGAAGTAGTAAAGTATACTATGTATGACTATTATAAGACTAAAAAATGCAAGAATTACCTAAGCCTACCAACTAGCATAGCTGTTAGGCTTAGCTTAGGTAGGTAGTTTAAATTTTCTAACCAAACTTGGAAACAACTCACAGTGAAACAGTAGTGAATCAAATGTATCCTATATGGGAATCGAACCCAGGACATTCTAGTACAGCAGTAGCTCTTACTTTTATGGTTAGATTCCTAAACATGATAGATTAGGAGTTAAAGTTTGTTATAAAGCTTTGACTGTTTGTAAATGTTTTATTGTACTTACATACTTAATTTTCCAATATTATCAGAAGAGGTAGTTGCGAGGCGGCTACCTTCCAAGTCCTCGAAAGGTAATTTATATATAAACGTTCTGAAAACCATCAATTTTCTTAAAATACGTAGGTAGGTAAGTATGTACATTTAATTACTAATATTCGCTTTGATAGTTACCTACAAATCTGATATTAAAATTGAATTTAAGTATGAATGTTTATTGTAGACTCTTTTATTTATGTATTTCATGAAAACATACACACACATAAAACAACAAGTTAGATTCACGATGTTTCGCCTTATCAAACAACCACAAACTTATTTGTAAATTATATCTGCGTCCAACAGTACTTAAAATCGTTTTAATAAACTTACCAATTGTGCTCGGTGAAGTAATTACTGTTTATCTATTTGTATGTTATCCAGTTTTCTACAAGAAACTCGTGAATTGGTCTTCAAACAATTCTTAAAAAAGGAAAAACATTTGTTTACCGCTCAAAATGGCGTTTTCTTTCTCCATACTTAATAGTCAAGAGACAGGTCAAGGTAGTGATGTGACTAGGGTCGTTCCCCACTCGAGTGAACTAGTTAAACGAGTTAACGAGTCAACTCGGTGCGAAGAGCAGATTCGGCAAGCGAAAGATGTCATGAACTTTATTACAATAAAGTTCATTTTGAACATTAAAACTGATAACTTATTATTTGTAGTTTATTTATTTTTACTCGGCAACCTAATTAGTTGTAACAAGTCATTTTAATGTTCATGTTGGTTGATGAAAAATAAGGTACATGAGAGGTACTTTGTATTTTAATCCATATCACAAATATTACTAATTAAATAAAGGTATTTAGAATCTTTATATATATTAATCGAAACAAGTCTAGCGATGAATCTTTAATCGATTTGTAAGAGTGTAAGTAGTTTACTCGAGTAACATCACTATGTCAAGGATTCGTCATCTCCGGCCGGTGGAAGTTGCGAAGTCAAAGCAACTGTCATTAATCAAAATTTTAACTTTTATCATAAAATAAACAGGTTTGATTGTTAAAAAATAATCATACTATTAAATTTTTTGCGTTTGTAAATATATCCATTTATTAGTTTTATTAAATTCATAACTCAGAAAAGAACCTCCGGTTATGCTGCTTGAAAATAAATCAAGCGACGACTTAATAAAGGGTTTTATCACCGAATGTCACATAAATAGAAAACAGAACACAACAGGTTGAATAAAACTCATTACCAAATAATGTATTTATTCACACAATTATTTGAATCAGAAATAAATTGTCTTTATTCCTTTTAGCTAAGAAAGTGCATGCTTACGCCATCTATGGAGAAGATGTCGTACTAATTCATCAAGCAGAGAAAATGCAACTCAAGTTTTGTTAAATGTAAAAGTAGGTTTATTATTACTTTTCATACAGGATCAGGGACTCGGATTCTCAGGACATAGATCCCAGCACCTCCACCATGTCGCCATGCCGTGTGTCGTATAAAGAAACTATATAATATATTCTGTGTTACCAATTAATGTGAGTAAATAATAACTATGTAAATTCCATAACAATTATATTCATTGTAATTTGGCTTTAGTCTCTGATTAATTTAATCTGCTTCGCATCTGATACCCACGGCAGGACGAATAGTGGAACACACACCCAATGCTCCCATGTCCCTTATTCCCATCCTTGAATAGTAGTGTATCAAGTCTCTCCCTCTCTGAGTTGCCTTTTCTCTGCTCCCACCTGTAATGTTAAAGTACTCATTAGCCTTGAGTCACTAAGCATTCTAGGAAATATCTACATATATATCATGACATTGAATCGATGCTTATACTCCTTGCTCTGTGACAAGGACAATGACAATGTTCTACCTAATTATGTCATTACATGGATGACAGTGGGGTTCTCAAGGTCCCCTTATATGACATTGATAACAGTGGGGTTCTCAAGGTCCCCTTATATGACAGTGACGGTTAGCAGTGGGGTTCTCAAGGTCCCCTTATATGACATGGATAACAGTGGGGTTCTCAAGGTCCCCTTATATGACAGTGATGGTTAGCAGTGGGGTTCTCAAGGTCCCCTTATATGACATGGATAACAGTGGGGTTCTCAAGGTCCCCTTATATGACAGTGACGGTTAGCAGTGGGGTTCTCAAGGTCCCCTTATATGACATGGATAACAGTGGGGTTCTCAAGGTCCCCTTATATGACAGTGACGGTTAGCAGTGGGGTTCTCAAGGTCCCCTTATATGACATGGATAACAGTGGGGTTCTCAAGGTCCCCTTATATGACATTGATAGTTAGCAGTGGGGTTCTCAAGGTCCCCTTATATGACAGTGTATCTACTCCTAGATTCTGTCCCACGGCCTGAAGCTATCAGACACAACACATTAAGTAAGCATGTAAGTAACGACCCGGCTTGTGCCCTCAACGCAAGCCTGTCATGGGGAGCCCGGTTGGTACCAACAAGCCAGGTCCCCCGCGCAACCCTTTAGCGCTCATTGGGTATATAAATTAGTGAGCTCACATACTCAACGAGAATCAATACCATAGTCCCGGGCCCGGCACGTTGCTAGTTACATATCTGAACAAGTTATCTCTAAGGTAATATTGTAATCGTCATAGTCACCAAATTAGAATATTAATTAGCCTAGAATACTTAGCTGACATAGAATCTCTCTCGCAGTGGCAACAGGCACACAGCTGACGGCAGCACGACGAGATGCACTTTATTTAATTAAGCTAAAGTTATGTTAAAGTTCGATTGACAAGTGAATTTTACTTTTGACAGATAAATTGGCGCAAAGCGTTCTTTCAGTGTTGCCAGTAATATTAATATATTTACCTAGGTGAGATTTCGCGACTGTCCGTCGCGACAGTGCGATTTCAATTCTTTCTCGCCTTGTGTCGTCTCGCCAGTCTGGTGGACAATAACCTTAAAACAATGTTTTTGCACGGTTTGACTTCGCTTTGTATTTTCTGGTTTGAAAAACAAAGCCACATATTAGTAGTAAATAAATTGGGAAGTCTGGCTCACATCATTTCATCCTCACCGCTCGCAAGCTCGCTACGTCGCACTTCGTGCGCCGTCGGATGAAACGATGTGAGCCAGCCTTCCCAATTTATTTTTATGGAAGTCGGTCGATATTGATTTAATTCAGATTTGATTTTATACCGTTTCGGTGGGTCAGTGCAGACAGCTCTTGCTATGGATGGACACATCAACGGGGTCGCGAGAAGTTGTGAAATTTAATTTACGAAAATTGTACGAATGCTATCTCGAGACTATGATTTTTATGACGAAAAAAGTATCATCAAATTTTTTAACAAATTTCGAAAGAATCAACGCATAAAGTTGCAACTGTTTAAAAAAATCGTTATTGAGACTGTGTATTTTCACGATACTAAAAAAACAATGTACTGAACCGAATCTTGTTGAAAAGAACGAAAACTGTTAATGTTGAAGGGGAAAAAAAAACTCACCTGAATTCTTTTCACGTTCCACACTGACTTTATAAGTTTGATATCTACTTAATAAAAAGTTATTGAATGCCACTTACAACTTAAACTACTCAAAAATAGAGTAGTTTAGAAATAGCTCAACAGTCCCTGATCTCAGAGCTTCCTTGCTGAAGCCAACCGGCAGGCCGAAACCAGGTCCGTAGTTGGGCAGCAATTAGGCAAATCAAACAGAGACTGGTTTGAACATGAAAAATCTGCTAGTTTTATACAAACAATATGCTGATCACAATATCAATATTGTAATGTGTGTGTACACAAAATATTAGTCAGAAGTCCTAAATCGTCAAAATTAGTGCAAATGATGGAAATATGAAATAAATTATTAATTATATTGATAAACATATTTAATGCATCGCATGCAAATCTAAAGCGAATGCAATTTTAATAAATTATTAAAGTGTGGGTTCAGTATTAATATTTTATTTATTTTAAATGTTAGTTGCTGAAGGTAGTATGTTAATTTATGTGAAATGTAATTCACCATGCTTGCCCAGTACAATTTGGTAGACGGAGGTGATAAGGTGATCAATACCCCTTTGCTAAACCAACGGTGGCCTTCTACGACACCCATTAGAGGATATGGGTCGATGCTATGCTACTCTGCCCTTATCGCACTGTTGATTTATCTACAGTCAACAGTACCTACGTTGGAGTATAAGGTGATCAATACCCCTTTGCTAAACCAACGGTTGCCTTCTACGACACCCTTAGGAGGATATGGGTTGATGTTCTTTTACTCTGCCAGCATCACACGGATCATATTTGCAATATGATAACTAATAATTATTTGTGAAATGTGTTTTATAAAATGTAATAATTGGTAAAATCAGTTACCTACTTATTTAGTTTACGGATCCCTAAACTGATATGCTATAAGTTGCTCCAATATTATGTTATTGCAAAATATTTGTAATTCAATAAAACTGTTTATTCACAAAATAATTGCTGAATGGTGGCATACGCATGTGTGTTATTATTTACATGTAGTGTGTAAAATCTATAGCGAAATTGGGTATAAAACTTCCTTCTAACCAATTTCAGTCACAGTCATCGGAGGATTCGCTAAATACTTAATAGTGAATTGTTAAGTGATTTTAATTCTCTCGCTGAAACTTATTCTGCCTCAACTGCATCGAAATGTACGTAAGTCTAATTTTCTTATTTTTATTACTTACAACAAATTAGGATAATTTCCGCAACATACTTCACTATGGAAATATATCTTGACTTGTTGTCGTCTTACTTTATTTGTACAATGCGCTTTACCATTAGAATTATTTAATAATTCTTATGGTTTTAGTGATTGTATGAGACAACATGAACTTAAAATAATTCTTTATCTTTGTTTTTTATCCTACAGGTCAGACTCAAAGCTTAAACGCAACGCACATGCTCTATACTCCGACTCGGAGCAGCAAACATCGGACGTAGAAGAAGACTACGTTGTTGAAGCGCCGAAAAAACCAAAAAGTTCCAAGAAGACCTCCTACAAAGAATCGAAATCAAGGGCGTCCAAAAAGTTATCCAAGTATGTATACTTATCAAAAATATTTTTAGTTTTAGTTATTTTATCCAACAAACTATACAGTTTTTTATACGATTCGTAATTGCTTGCGTTGCGTGGTATCACTCTGCACTTTATTTTTAACCGTAAGTCGCATTACACTCGTTCGACATTTACGCTGCTCACTTTGTAAATAGCTGAAAATGGTTAGCTATCAATAAATCCGTCGGGTTCTATGAACGTAAAAATTACAGTATAGGTTCACGCTCCTTACATCAATCGCGTTGCAAGGAGCTATAAATCGTAGCAGGATAACAATCAATACATCCATTGCGTTGCATGTGCAGTGCTGTAGGTTAACTCTCGTTACGTCCATCGCAATGTACAGATATGTAAATCTCATCTGGTTAAACGGATCGGACGGATCGTAGGTACTTCACATCACACGTAACTGTAGATATTATAGGTTGACGTCAGCTGTTATAGGTACTTACCATTCTCGTTACAAAGAGGCGAAGTGGTTGAAATGGTAGTGCTATTGCTTATTGATAGTGCTATAACATTTTTTTGGGAGACCCGTGCTAATTCTGATTTTAACCACTATTGTATAATTAAGGAGCTGACTTTAGAGACGTGGTCCTGACATTGTGTTTGTAATATAAGGCTACGAATAAACCAATCAATCGCGCGAGCTGCCAAATGTGTGAAGTTCAAGTAGTCTTTCAAGTTTTTGAAAATATCCAATTTCTTTCCCTAAGAACCATCTGAAATGAAATAGGTAAAGTCGTTCTAAAGTTATAGAGTAAATGGGAAATTATATATTCTAAATCTACTTATATAGACATCAAATTACGTCACAAGCTCTTGATGGTATATTGTTTGTGTTTAGAATTCCATAATTATTGGTAGCTAATAATGAATTCACATTAATAAATTCTGATTGTTACAGAAAATCGAACGACGATCTAGCATCGTCCTTGTTTGGAGCCTCCGACGAAACAAAGGCTGCCAATCGTTCAGCAACACCTCTGTGGTCGTCACTGGCGCGTCGTGTCCCGGGCGGTGTGCTGCGGCATCTCGAGGTGCATGATACAGGTGACATATTTTTTGACGTGAAGGTGTACAATACGGGCGAAATAGAAGACATTGAACCCATTAATAGAGCAAATAAGTGGAGTGCTCAGCTCCGTCTAAGGGTTGAGCCGGATGATCCACTCTGGGAGCAATTAAAAAGACTATGCGGCGAAGCTAAGAAAAGATTTAAAAAAGAAGCAATTTTTTATCCTGATAAACAGGCGTAAGAAATTAAATAACAACTCGTATTTTAAAAAAATCTTATAATAACTAATCTAGGTGGTTGGTAGACAACTACTTTTTCTGCTATGGGTGAAACTATCTGTTCAGACTATTTAGTAATGATATAGTGCAGTATCTAGTAGTGTAGTACATTACAAATTAAATAATATTTTTCCGGTTTTGCTCAGTAGGTACATTTTCTGTTAATATCAAATAATTAATCTAAGCGGTAGAAAACTATAGTTCTTCTGCTATGGGTAAATATTTCTAAAATAACGACAAAGTGTAAATCGATAACGGTGTCATAACTATATTTGACGTGAAGGTGTACAATACGTGTAAAATAGAAGACACAATCTATTAATAGAACAAATAAGTGGAGTGCTCAGCTACGTCTAAGGGTTGAGCCTGATAAAGATTGTGCGTCGAAGCTAAGAAAAGATTTAAAAAGAAGCAATTTTTTACCCTGATAAACAGGCATGAGAAATTAAATAATATTTCGTAGTTTTTTAAAATCATAAAATAACTAATCTATGTGGTAGATAACTAGTTCTTCTGCTATGGGTGAAACTATTTATTGTTCAGTTTGTCATCAGTCTATTCGAAGTAAGGCTTTTCCAGGTCACTTGCGCAGTATTAGACATAAAAGCAATAGTGCAGTATTTATTAATACGAGAATTACAAAAATTTCTTCAGCATTCAAAGGTCGTATAGGTTCATATCGTATAAGTGCTGAGCGAGAGCATCGTATAGACGGTAGCAACGTAGCTGCTACATCTGCAGACCAATATTTGCGGTGTGTTGCCTCGGATATACGTGTGCTACTTGAGACGGCAATTAATAATCACATTAATATCAAAGTAAATTTTGAACTCTTTGTCAAAGTAATTTTACCCAAGGATGATACAATGGAAATCAAGTCCTTTGCTACTGAAAATATTTCACTACATCAAAACTTTAGTTTTGATGATTTAGTAGATACTGTTTCCGATATCATAACTAAAAAGATTGAGGAATTTCAGGAAAAAGGTAGCGGATGGTCTCTTTTGAATATTTTATATCTCGAAACTAACATTAATAAATATACTCCACTGAAAGGGTCAAGCTATTTGAAATTGCCAACCAAAATACAATCAAAACATGCTTGTGTTAACATAAAAAATAACGATGACTATTGCTTCGCGTGGACTGTTATTGCTGCTTTATATCCAGTTAAAAAAAATAGCGAAAGAGTATCATCGTACCCTCATTTTAGTACTGTGTTAAACCTAAGGGACATGTCATTTCCTGTTTCGTTCAAAGATATAAAAATATTTGAAAATAATAATCTAAATATTAGTGTTAACATATACGGATTAGATAGCAAAATAAATATAACTGGACCATTGTATAAAACTAAATTGCGAAAAAAATTTCATGTGAACATGCTTTTTTTACAGAATGGTTCTAAATCTCATTACTGTCTTATAAAAGATATGTCAAAATTAGTTAGAAGTCAAGTAACTAGTCATCATGGTAAAATATTTTTCTGTGATGATTGTTTGATATTTTTCAAAACTAGAGAAAAATATGAAAATCATGATTGTGGTGGAGTCGTAACTATTTTACCAGAAAAAAACACTATATTACAATTTAAAAATTTTCAATTTAAACAGTATATGCCATTTGTTATATATGCAGATTTTGAAACCTTATTAGAAACATGTATTGATAATCAGGGTATTCATACAAAACATACGCATCAACATATTCCCGCTTCATTTGCATACTATATTGTTTGTAATTATGATAGTTCTTTTAACTGTTTAAAATCTTATCGCGGTCCGGACTGCTCTTCAAAGTTTGTAAATTATTTACAATTAGATGTAAAGAGAATTTACGGTATTATTCAATCAGCATCCAAAAGTCCCATGCCAATATTATTTAGTGAAACTGACTCAAAAAATTTTGAAAGTGCAGAGTATTGTCATTTATGTTCTAACTTATTAATCTTCGATAAAGTAAGAGATCATTGTCATTTCACAGGCAAATACAGAGGTGCTGCCCATTCATTTTGTAATCTTAATTTTCGAGTTCCTAAATTCATTCCAATTTTTTTTCACAATTTATCAGGTTACGATTGCCATTTATTTATACGTGAACTAAGCACTATTCCGGGGCATATTAAAGTTATTCCTAAAAGCAAAGAAAACTATATTTCATTTACCAAATTTATCCAACTCTCAGAACAAGACTTTGTCGCGATACGTTTTGTAGATTCTTTTAAATTTTTAGGAACAAGCTTAGAAAAATTAGCTAAAACTCTTAATAAACACGATTTTATTCATTTACGTGATAACTGTATGAGTGAAGATCAGTTTTCATTGTTGTGTAGGAAAGGTATATATCCATACGAATATATGTCTTCGTGGGATGTCTACAAAGAAAGAAGTCTACCAGATATAGATAAATTTTATAGTAGTCTCACGAATGAGTCTATTAGCTTAAGTGATTATGAACATGCAGTCAATGTTTGGAAAACGTTTGAAATAAAAAATTTAGGAGAATACACTGACTTGTATGTCAAAACTGATGTTCTATTACTAGCTGATATATTTCAAAAGTTCCGCAAAACATGTAAACAAAATTATGATTTAGATCCTGCTTTCTATGTTACAGCACCTAGTCTTAGTTTCGATGCGATGCTTTTAAAGACAAGAGTAAAATTAGAATTATTATCTGACTTGGAAATAATCCGCATGATCCAACAGGGCATTCGTGGAGGTATTTGTTTATGTTCCAAAAGATATTCTCGGTGTAATAATAAATATGAGCCCAATTTCGATTCGACAAAACCTAATAATTATTTAATATACTTGGATTGCAACAATCTGTACGGTTATGCTATGTGTAGTTATTTGCCATATGCTGATTTTAAATTACTTGATGAAAACCAATTTAACCAACTTAATATAATGAGCATTCCCAACAATAATGACTATGGTTATATTCTAGAAGTAGATCTTGAATATCCTGAAAGTTTACATAACTTACATAATGACCTTCCATTTTGTGCACAAAATTTTATACTACCTGGCTCTAAACATAAAAAATTAATTCCTAATTTATATGACAAATATAATTACGTAATTCACTATGTACATTTAAAAGTTTGTCTTGATCATGGATTAAAGCTCAAAAAAATTCATAAGGTATTAGCATTTAAACAAAGTCCATATTTAAAACAATATATTGATTTGAATACAAAATTAAGACAAAACTCAGTTTCTCTTTTCGAACAAGACTTTTTCAAGCTTTTAAATAATAGCATTTTTGGGAAAACGTTGGAAGATACTGAACGCAGAGTTGACGTAAAACTTGTTAGTACCTGGCGTGACGATCGTAACACTACGAAAAAACATTATTCTGCAGAACAATTGATAGCCCGGCCCAACTTCCATAGTTCAGCCGTGTTTGACGAAAATTTGGTAGCCATTCAGTTGAAACGAGATAAAGTATTTTTAAATAAACCAATATACATCGGCTTCACTGTTTTAGACCTTTCAAAAAGTCACATGTATGATTTCCATTACTCCATTATGAAAAATTTTTACAAAGAAAATTTGTCATTGTGCTACACGGACACTGACAGTTTGTTATATTCCATACAAACGGATGACTTTTATAGCGATATGAGAGATCATTTTGTTTCTTATTTTGATAGTAGTAATTATCCTCCCAAGAATCGTTTTAACATAATTCCAAAAAACAACAAAATTCCCGGTTTATTTAAAGATGAATTAGGCGGTCAAATTTTGTTAGAATTTGTAGGATTACGATCCAAACTATACAGCATTAGAACTAATGATTATGAGATAAAAAAAGCTAAGGGTGTTAAAAAGCCTGTCACGAAAGGATTAACGTTTTCTGACTATACAAACTGCCTTTCCACTGGAAAGGAACTCAGAGGTAAAAATGTTCTTTTCAAAACAATCAAACATCACATTTTTACTAGAGAACAGAATAAAGTAGCATTATCCAGAAAAGATGACAAGCGATTTATATCCAGCGATAATATTTCAACCATAGCATGGGGGCATTATTCTATTACTATATAGACTGTGAAGTGCATCAGATAGTTAAACCCATAGTTTAAACTCATTACTTATTATTGTATATTAATTTTATTTTTACAAATAAATCAAATTAATGTTCATGCTAATAATGTAACATTGTGTTTTGAAATAATTTAAAAAGATACTAGAGTAATGACTTATTTTTGTAAAAAAAAGATATTACAATCTAAACTTAATTTATATTGATGTTGAAAACGTGTCATTGTGTTTAAAATTGTTTAAATAAATACATTACTTTGCATTACATTTTGTCGTTTAATTTATATCCGTTTAATGTTTACCTATAAGTAATGAATGACCTACATAATGTAATTTGATAACGAAATTTTCAAAACAGTTAACACGCGTCAGATCGAATTACAATAATGTAAGTAGTGCAAAATCAAATCATTTATGTGCTGACTCTACTTATGTTGCAATTACAGAATCAGCAATTTAACTTTGCATGTAGAAACTGCGAGGTAGATCAAATGACACCAACACAATTTGTAAATCTTGCAAAAATACTTTTATTTATACGTAAGCATAGTGCTGGTATAAAAGGTTGGCATTTAAATTTTAAATTTACATTTCATCATATCGTTGGGTGGAAAGACTGAAAAGTAATCGAAAATCATGTCGTCGCAAATGGTAAGTAATTTCTAGCTTTGAACACAATTTGTCTTGTTATTATTGTTTTTAATAAATACTAAAGTAATCAATATTAATTCCAGAATCGTCACGATCAAGAAAACTTGGACGAGCTCCAACTTTTTGTCCAACAACCACCGCTATTTTATCAAGATGCCCAAGACACCCAGTGCTACGAAGATGTTTTGAGGGAACCAGAGTTTGCTTCCAAATTGCTTCGGGCACGGGCAAGAGTAACCAAGAAAAGCAACTACATCAAACATAACCACCGACGTCAACAATCATATGTAATTAAAGAAGAGCCGACAAATGGGAGGCGACTGGTCAAAATTCAAATAATAGACATATCGGAATCTAGAATGGACCACAAAAAGAAAGATGTAATATTAGCTGCTCAATATGTGATCAAAGATGATGACGATACAATAATGGATGAAACCGAAAAACTGGTAAATAATATATCCAAAAAAATGTGTGGCTATAGCTACAGTTTTTAGATTATTATATGGACGTCCATAAAATTGTCGTAAAACTGTAGCTATAACATATTGTGTTGTGATTGTGTTACAGATTTCATCTTTAAACCATTATTGAATCATCGTCGATACGTTTCTTTTGGTTCTTACATCAAATTCTCAAGTGGATTTATTTACTTTGACATTTTGTCTAAGTGAA
Organism: Elophila nymphaeata; assembly: GCA_955850985.1. NCBI lineage: Eukaryota > Metazoa > Arthropoda > Insecta > Lepidoptera > Crambidae > Elophila > Elophila nymphaeata. Next base: position 5,082,225 of record OY039082.1, on the reverse strand, counting down.
AACCACAGAGAGACATCATATCATTGTTCTTATTATCTTCTAATTCTATAATGTACGATTGTACGTATTCACGAAAATGTGTTAGTATAAATAGCTTTTTAACAAACTGTGTGTTGTTTTAGATGACGTTATTAATAAATAAAAAATATTAAAATTGATGTTTCATTCTGAGAAATTGGATTGGTACAAATAAAAGTATAGATATTATTTAAATGTATTTATTATCATTACATTAAATTATTGTCTAAGCACCATTTTTTTATACACAACGCATTTTTTAATGCACAATGTTTTTTATGAGAAAAACAGTTGAAAATAAAATTATTTTTACAATACATTTCACTAAGACTATCTAGATTGGGTATACCATTATCTGTGATATCTACAATATTTCTATGGCCACATAATTCCTGTACCCACTTGATTTTTTCTAGTCCTTTCACTATAATTTTTTGATCGTTTAAATATGGTTTTATGATTCGACGAAATTCTCTGTAATCGATGTAGCCCTCACTCCAACGATAGCCTCTATTTCTTTCTATCCACTTCACATGTTTTCTTTCTGTATCAGTGAGAGTGAAAAATGAGTGAGGAGGTTTTATTGAAAATACTTGTGTGTGCTCTTTTGTGGCTATTGCTAATTCCTTTACTACGAATTCATTATCTTTATTTTTAAATCCTTGCACATCTACGATAATTTTGTTGTTCATGATATTTTCTTAACAATATTACTTAAAGGTCTGTACTCAAATATACAATCGTTTAAAATCAGACAATATGCGGCTGTCTGATCTGGTATTTCCACATCTGTTTCAATTTCAATTCGCACGTCTATTGATCCTTTCAAGGATTCGTGTTGACGAGAACAGTCAATAACAAATAACGGAGCAACGTCTCTAAATTCTTTCAAAGTCATCAACGGCTCCGATCGGCGTCCGTAATAACACTGTTGAAATCGTGCATATTGCTCATATAATAAAGAAAACTTATCGTCTGAAAAACTGACATTCAGTCCTTCGTATGGAAAGTAAGTTGAGTTTAAAAAGACCCTTACATCACGAACATGACAGTGATCGAATTCTGCCATTGACATTTCAGAATTATGTTTGCGATTAGTCTGCAAAGCAACAATGACAAATCGAGGTTTTTCGATTTGTGACGAAGTTTTAATCGACCATGTATGTTTGCGAGTTTGTGGTATCAATGGATATTCATACAAATCCCAATTACGATACGTTAGTGTGATAGCTCGATCTTTTTCTAAGTGTTTCAATAAATTTAACCTTTCGCGATCGGCCACTTTAACATGTGGAACTCGCCAAACAATTTTGTTGATGATAATGTCGTCCACCACCTCTCCAGGCTTTAATTTTAAAGCGTTAAGATTTGTGTTACATCTTAATAATATCAACTCATGTTTACAGTTAATTATGATTTTCTCGTAATCTTCAGCGAAGCCCAATATTTTATTTAACGGAATTGATGTTGAAAATGATCCATCTTTAAGATTATTTGTTCCATTGACAGACCATCCCCATACTTTAGCAGATTTAGACTCATTTTCATTTAACGATAAATAAGATTTAATGGTCGTTGTAATACCGGCATTTTTCACTTTGTCTATTTCAACTCCGTTTAATTCATAGCGGATATCTTGAAATAAAAACAACGCAGGATTATTCACAAAGTTGACACTTGACACTTTTGCTTTAGTTGTTGTGTTATACACATTTACTTTGCCCTCAATATATAAAGTGCTGAGTGACGGCAACACGTACAAGTCTTGTTGGTTGATAGGTATTCGTATTTCATCATTCTTGTTAAAACTTGTTACGTATGGTTTATACGAATGATATTCAAAACTTTCTATACTGTTATCGTGGACTGCCGCTTGAGAAATATTTAAAATATTCATTTTAACAAGCCGATTAGCTTAAGGAATTCTTTGTTGCTTTTTGTCAGCTTCTTTTTCATATGGAGGGGTGCTTCTTTTCGAAGGGTTCTTTTAGAACTGAATTGGAGGCATGGTGTAAAGCTGTTTTTATTAAAGTTTATCATTTTTTTCTGAAGTGTAAATACAACTGCACTTCTTCACCACGCAAATTGATCTGTCTATTTTCTGCATCTAACAACCTTATATTGATTGCACTAATTGCATTTTGGTTAACCGGAAAATAAATTAGGTTCTTAGGTACTTCAATAATTCGATAACCAGGCGGCACATTTGGAACAAATTCATAAATTATATGACTTGCTTTCCCATTCACGAATGATCCACTGACTACATCGCATTCTATGCGTATTATGGTAGTTGATAAAATATTAACAGGATACTGAGATTCTCTATTTATGTTAGCCTTTATCGTTTCCATACCAAAACCCAAAATTTTACCCATCGAATCATTTTTGTCAAAGTAAACGTCTTTGGAACAGAAAATATTAGTTTTCAGTGTATTATTATTACAAGTCAATTTTAATTCAGTATTTTTAACATTGTTTTTTAAAAAATCACAAATATCTTGAAGTTCATATGCTCCTTCAGGAATTTCTACGACTTCATTTTTACCATAATAAAACTTATTATTTCTTTCGTCTATATTAGGGATCGAATTAAATGTAGAAAAATACAAGAGTCCGCACTCATACTCTCCACGTAATTCTAAAGTGGGTGAATAGTTTGTTATTAACGAAGCTCCTTTCCCAGTTATGGATACAGTGAAAGACATTTTTAAAATGATGAATTTTTTTTCTCTTTATAAATTAGTTTTCCAATAATCTCTTAAAAACTTCAAACAGAGGTGACCACAGTTCATAGAATCAAAAGTTTGATATTGCACATAATTATAGCTTATTGGCGTCTCTTTTAAATACTTGATTAGTTCTAAGGGTGGTTTTAAGTTGCCAAAACTATTGTAGTATTCAGAGTATTCATTTTGTTTAACGTAGGCTACCCAATGAGTTCCAGGATTTTCAGAACTATCCAAATTTAGTATAGCACATTCTATTTTTCTAGGTTTCAAAGGTAATGCATCTCTCATAAAAACACCACGGAAAAATGGAATATCGGACGCATGCTCTATTATATCTACATTGGTAAGAGCTCGTCTAGGTAGCCGTCTAATTAGTTTTTTGGAGGATTTAAATATAAGCCTGCTCCTTTTTTATGAGGCTTAAGATACAATCCTTTGCCAAGAGCAACTGCCTCCATCATTTTGTTATGCCGTTGAGATTCTTGATAATTTTTTTGAGCCATCTTGGAATCATTTACAGCTTTTGCGATACCTGCTGCACCTCCAGCTAAGGAGCCTAAAGCTGACAGTCCGGCAAATATTGGTATTAGAGGTAATACTCCACCACATTTAGGAATAGGAATACACCGCGGGAAACGCACTCCTTTTTTATTAGAAAATAGTTTTTTTGCTGCCGCATATGCATATTTTATAGCTGAGCTATTGTCCTTGGATTTGATTTTTTTTAATTGTGATTTAATTTTATTTACTACAGACATAAATGAACGTACACCAGCTCCCGCTTTTAGTTTTGCTTTCATTGCATTTTTCACTATCCATGAGGCAACTTTTTCATTTTTGCCAGAATCTTTTGATTTCAATCTTTTTTTAGCCATATTTAAGAGTTCTAGATCAGCTTTATGTCGGACGTCCAAATCACTATTATTATAAGCAATATCGTGATACATACAAGCTTCGTCAAGTTGGTTTATACCCCGATCACCTCTCAGTAACCGTTTCTGCAGTTTTGTACCAGGGCCACAAAATTGATAACCAGGTAAATGTAACTCAAACGGCAAATTATTAATTACGCTGTTAATAATACCACTGCCTTTGCTCATTGATACTCGTAGAGTGATTGTATTATGTTAAAGTATTAGATTTATATTAAGAAATCAACGAAGTTTTGTCAACCCAACTATTCTCTTTATCACTAAGCCCTAACCATTTTACATATAATTTATTTCCCTTTCTTTTTAAAATTTTCTCGATGAGATAAATATCAGGAAACTTAGTTTTCTGTATTTCATACTCATAAAAAGATCCCAATATTCTTTGTTTATGTTTATCTTCTAAGTGATAGGTTGGTGGATTCGTTTGATTAACCTTTACAACTTTAAATATTTCGGTTGACCAATTAGGCGTGTAACCTTTGTAAAATTCACCTTTGTATTTACTAATGCGAACATAATCTCCAACATGGTACTTGGGTTTCCGGTCTTTATTACAATAATATGTTTCAATAATATTATTCCTAACAACCATCTGGTTTGATTGATTAACATCAATAGGCCTAAATTTTGTTATTCGATGAATAGTACTATTATAACTTTTTACTACGTCTTTTAAGTTTTTTTGTACCCATTGAAATTTACCACATATGCTAAACAATTTGTACAGATGACATTTTATTGTCCTTATTACTCGTTCTACAATGGATGCTTTTTTTATAGAGTAGGTAGAATAATGTTTTATATTGAACTCTTTTAATAATTGTCTAAAATTATTATTATAAAACTCACTGCCTAAATCAGTTTGCAAATGCTTAGGTTTTCGCATTGAACTGCATAATATATTTTGCATGGCATTTGTAACAGATATTTTGTCTTTTGACTTCAAGGGATTGACCCAAACATATTTTGATAAAGTGTCAATTACAACTAAAACATATTTATAACCTTTATTAATACGATGATATTTCTGAAGATCCATAAGATCAGCTTGCCACAAATCATCTAAACCTTTTATAACTGTACTTCGACGAGGGAAATTCTTTCTTGCTGCTCGGTGCAGTTCATTGACTATATCGTTTTTACTCATTTTTATTTGATTTTACTTGAATCATGCTATCTATTTCCGCTTTTGAATAGAACATAGAAATGAGACGATTTGTAGTTGTTGTTTCAAGGTTCCTTAAGTAGAGTTGGACGCGTGTATTTACGTTCTTTATTTCACTTCTGAGCTCTTGAATAGCTTTATCCATGTATGCTTTATTTACCGCTTCGTCATCTTTGTCTGGCGCAGACAGACCTTTTAGTTTTGATGACCTCAAATCAAAGTCTCCTGACTCATTTTTTATTAGTGAATCGTCCAAAGTATTAATATATTCTGATAATCGTAATCTTTTATGCACGTGATGACCAAATTTATCTATATTCATGTTAATGTTAATGCGTTGCTTACTTTAAGTGTACTGGTTTTTTTTTCGTTGAATGATCTTTATATTTTGTTAATGATACCAGCTTCATGCAATTCTTCAATTATGGCAATAATTTCATTCTCTAAGCCTGTGTTACCTGCATCGCGTGATGCAATTAATAATTTTAAGCGTTCTACCAATTCATTAGGATCGTCCCAATAGATGTAATCAGTATCTTTCTTCACTGTTTTATTAAGTTTGATACCTTTGCCTTGTTTGATCTCCTTTCCACTATCTATATGTTTTCTAGAAAATTGGAATAATGGTTTTATGACACTCATATATTTAAATCCTTTGTTGCATTTAATTGGTTTGGTTGGATCACAATCACGTCTGTGAGCGTTAGTATCTAATAATAGTGATTTATAATTGTTTAAATCAACATCGGTGATTACATCTAAGTTTGGTTTCTTTTTAAACAATAGTTCTTTTAATCCAATTGTTTTTTTAAAAACACGATTTCCTATTTTGAGAGTATGTCCATCATCATAAACCATGGTTTTACCGAGCCAAAGTTTTCCGCGTTCTTTTCTTATTCCAAAAGGTATGTCATCAATCATGGCTTCAGATGAAACAGACCATGACAAAGATTGAGGAGATTGTAAGGATTGAAATGAACTGTCGCTAATGTTGTGCTCACCAGAAGTTTGTTTCACGAGAGTTTGGTTTTGACTATCGTAATCATCGTCATCTTGTTCACTTACAGCTTCATTGAAATCCTCACTAGAGGAACACGAAGTATCGGTTTTATTTTCCTTTATTTTTTTAAAAACATGTGTATACTCGGGTTCTTCTTCATTTTTTTCATCATTTTTTTGTGCTAACAATTTTAAGGGGTCGACTATCGGCTTAAATATTGTATCTAAAGTTGAATTTTTCATATTTTCAGCTTCTTTTATCATATTAACCTTTCTTTTTATAGCTGCAGCAGATTTTACAATTTGTTCTTTGAGATCCGTTTCCATTTTAGTTACTATTCTAATCGGAGTCACCAATGGGAATGGTTTATTATTAACATTACAAGCATTTAAGTATCGATCCGCTATTCGTCTACCACTATAAATGTATCAAATGCTTTTCTGTAACATCCATTATTTCGTTCACAGTCTTTGTTTATAACTAAATAACTATATGGTTTATTCCATATAGTTGAACACATCTCTCGAAATTTAGACCATGACATATCAGGCCCCACATGCTCATCATAGACGTGTTTCAAATTTATGTCATCTTGCTTAAATAAAATAATTAGATTTGAATTGTCCCTTACTAGTTGTTTGGGTATTTTAGTATAAGTCTGATTAATATAAAAGCAATCAACATTCTTATGACGTCCCATGGCAAAATAATCTCGGATATTGTTTTGATTTTCACAGGCTACATCATCAAATATAATAATTGAATTCGGCAAAGCTTCATGTGGACTTAAAATCTCACTATTATGGTTATATTTATTAAATTGTGTATCTGTAACTAAGTCAAGTACCTTCTCTAAATACACATATTTAGGTTGATATAACGACTTTGAATAAACATAAAGATTACGAAATCGTAAACCATCTTTGTGTAACAATAAACTAATAACTAAGTTGGTCTTTCCACAATTTGACGGTCCACATACAATACACCGTATAGAATTAGGTAATAAATTGCCATGTCTCCTTGGCTCATTTGATGATGCGGGACATACACAGTCTAACTTTAGTGACTGTTTTTGTTTAACAAATTTCATAATAGTGTTTTAAAAACTACAACTTGACTGCATTGTTTCGAAGGTTACAACAAAATGATCTTATATTTCATCGTAAAACATTTAAATAAGCTTCGCGATAAAAATTAATTTGTGGTGTAGGTCTTGTCTAGGGGTCTGGGTTAAATCAATATCGACTGACTTTCATAATAATAAATTGGGAAGTTTGGCTCACATCGTTTCATCCGACGGCGCACGAAGTGCGACGTAGCGAGCTTGCGAGCGGTGAGGATGAAATGATGTGAGCCAGACTTCCCAATTTATTTACTACTCATATTAGTTAACTCATCAAGGGTCATTCAATATTTTGTAAAATATAACTTAGGTACTTAATTCATTAATAATTCTGACTGCCTCTGTGGTCTAGTGGTTCGCTCACTTTAATTATAATCCAGAGGTCACCGTGTTACAAATTGGGATACCCATACGGATTTATCAACAAACTGTTTTATAACTGGATAACAATTCTCACACACTACAATCCGCCGCGCCATTTTGTAATACGGCGTGTTATACGATCCGCCTGCGACATATCTACAACATGTAAATTAAATAACCAACACCCTGAGTACAGGTGGTTAAAAAAAAACAAAAAGTACCCAGAAAATATTGTACAACATTTTGTGGGTACTTTTGTTTTTTTTTTTTTTCAAAAGAAAATCTTTTTTTTTTTTAAATAATTATTGAAATCAACTCAGAAGCCGATCCCAAACCACCTGTATTCAGGGTATTGGTTATTTAATTTACATGTAGTATTACAAAAAGGCTTCGGTCTAAAAACATCAAATCAACAACTACTATGTTAAAATTGTGCGCGTTTAGGTCCTATATAATTATTTAAGTGGCAATAAAATCGTTTCATGTGACTTTTTTGACTAAAGACGCTGATTTATTTCGAAGCATTGTGATGCTTTATTAATATAATATAGCTTGGAATGAAATTTTCTAACGTGCATTTAGATTCCAAATGCGGACCACAAATGCTCTTAGTCGGAGTCACTAACCGCTCTTATTTATTACTGGTGATTTGTTAGATGAGCACTTTTAACTTAAGTACCTACAGACGGCTGCAGTTAAGGCTATACAATGCTTCTAAGGTCATAGGGTTCAACGTTTATTTTGGAGAAATTTGACATTTTTTTGTAGTGTTTTGTCCCTTATGCTGGGGCCGCACTTGCGCCTATCGTCCCGAAGTAATGCGTGGCGATACTTCGTACGATACACGCAAGTGCGGCCCGAATAAAGTTATCGCGATAAAGCATGTGGCATTTCTTTATTTGCACGAACTATCGTGCAATAATCCGAGATGGCCGAAATCATCTCCAGACGTCCACCTCCATCAAATCATTTCCAGACGTGTAAATTGCGTAGTATTATTATCCTTCTTTGCGTTTAACTATGCATAATCACTTTCTTTACTTCTAAATTGTGTGCTAATAATTACGTAATGCATTTATTATAAAAAAATAACTCAGCTGTATCGTATACTTAGTCACCCGTACGCGTCTGAACTAATGGAGAACAACCTTCGAAATGAACAACGCATGTCTGACCACGCAGCGCGATAGGTTAGCGCGCTAAAACCCTGACGTACCGCCTCCCGGCCGATAACGCACAAGCAACCCGAATATTCGTGACGATAGCCGATAACGGCTGGTCACATCTGCGTGTATCGTGTCCTAGCACGAAGCTTCGTGACGATAGGCGCAAGTGCGGCCCCAGCATTAGGAATCAAGAGGTCAACGGCGTGGGCTCACGTTCATAATGATTGCAGAAGTAAATCTACTAAGCGCATAAGGGTGCTCGGATGTTTCTCTAAGCTTCAGAAGGCACGTTTGCAGGGCGATGTCGAATTATCGAATTTGTCGGATTATAGAGTACTGCCTAAGACCCTCTAATCGGAATCGGAATTCGGAATTTTGTGAATAAATGTACTGTAATCCGACAAATTAGAAATCGAAAAAACTTTGTAATTAAACTATGAATCATACTACATAATTATGTATGTGGAATTTAGTAAATTAAATATCCTAAGTAATATCTTATCATAAAAATAAAATTCGGTGTCGCGTACAAATTACGACCTGTCCAATCATGCATTATACTTACATATTAGTGATGATTTGCCAAAAATTTTATGTAGGGTACCTACAATCAACAGTGATAGGTGTGTCGGATTACAAGGGACGGCGGATTAGACAGGGGCCGGATTACCGAGGGTCCACTGTGCTTCTTTTTCCAACCCTGTCTATGTCTATGTCTGCCTTACACCAACCCTCCTTGGGACTGTTACCTTTCAACAGCAGAAGGGACCACCAGCTTAGCGGGCCTTGCGGAGAACGAAGGAAAATCGAGTTGAGAAATTTTCGGTCAACCATGCGCGCACTTGGTAGCTTAACTTTCGTGCTCTATCTATTCTCAGTAACTATCGGAACAATTTAAGCGGACGTCAAACAAGCCAATCAAACAGAAGAATGTAGAACACAGCGTATATGGGCGTTTGAAATATATGATATTAGGAATAGAAACATCTGCTCCTATATTTCCATGCATAATGTCTCTCCCACGCAGTCTATTGTTAGAATGCTTCAGGAGAGGGATATTAAACGTGAAAACTAATATTAAAGTAATATTCTCCTTACACGTAATTTAAACAAAACTTAATGTAAGAGCTGCGTATTCAAATGTCAAGTCCAATATTAGGAAAAGATTTGATATCACAAACAGAGCGGAAATTACATATAGTACTGCGAAGTTATTTGCTTAGAAGCGAACGATTTGGATAGATTTTCCAAACAAAATACCCATTAGTTGGTACTCTTACATCATTTTGAACTTGGTTCAGGTATTGATTCCAGGTATCCCATCGCCTGGCGGCGCTTCAAAGGCTGTAAAGTACAATTGTGAGCGATTACGTCATCAGCCCGCCGAGGGGTAGCATGTCGGCTTTTTGCTTTGTGTAACTTCCTTTGTTTATAAATACCACGCATGTGGTATATCTTTAGATTCCTAGATAAACTAACTAAAATTTAAGACTACTTTGAATAAAGAGCATTGTATAATGATTAATTTACAAGCATTTGAAACCAGGCATAAGGGTATTTCCGACTTTAATACGTCCTAAATTTGTTAAATACCAGCCAATACTTTACAAACTACACTTTAAATTTAACAAATTAACTAAACATACCTAGAATCTGATAAATATAGCACATTGACAAACTAAATTTGAACTATCGTTTGATTAACTCGACGTTCGGCAGCCGCCATATTATGACACAACTCGACGTTCGGCAGCCGTCATATTATGGCACGTCACATTTTTAATTTTTCTTAAATGGAGTTATTTTTTATTGAGGCAAAGGTAACTTAAACTTCCATCCTAATTGTAAAATCACACGGTACAAACAACAATCGTAGAGTTGAGACATAACAAATTAAAAAAAAAAATGGTTTTTAAATGTATGACAGCATGCCATATTATGGCACGCGCCCGAATAGTGTATTACAAACGATGTCATAATATGGCACCCGCCGGCTAAGGGGGTATTGGACAAATTTATTACGTAAAAAATCATTGGCAATTACCTAGTAACAAAATTTTAAGTACTTACCTAGTTACTAAACACTTTAGTAACTTCGGTGACTACTAAACTCTGTAGCTACTGTTGTTAAACTATTTTAGTTGATTTTATGTAGCTACTATAGCTAAATGTTCAGTAACGATTGAAAATAGCTAAACTAGTTTGGTAATTCACTACCAAATACTTGGTTGAAAATAGCTAAACTAAATTTAAAGATTAGCAATGACAATCTAAACTCTTTAGTAAAAAGCTTACGGTCTAGCGGTTTAGCTAAATATTTATATACGGGTTGCTAAATAAAATTTTGCTAAATTTGCTACCACGCTTGCCCAATGCGGATTGGTGGACGGAGTCATCATCAACAGCTCATATAATGTCCCCACCGAGGGGCTCGAGCCTACCCCACATTAGGGGCGATTAGGCCTTAGTCAACCACGCTGGCCAAGTGCGGGTTGGTCGACTTCACACACAACCTAAGAATGTCTTCATAGGTGTGTGCAGGTTTCCTCACGATGTTTTCCTTCACCGTAGAAGCGTCGATTAAACGTACATATGAATTCAAAATTGGAAAACACATTGGTACGTGGCGGGGATCGAACCAGTGCCTCCCGGGTGGGAGACGACGCTCTTACGCAATACGCCACCGACGCTTCTGGACGGAGTACAAGGTGATAAATAGGTACCCCTTTTCTGGTCCATTAGTCGCCTTCTACGACACCCATTGGAGGATATGGGGTGATGCTATTGTACTCTGCCAGCATCACATGGCTACCTCCTAATTTATTTGAGGTAAGTGCAGAATATCTTGGTATTGGCATATTGTTATAGGATTTGGCATTTCATTGTTACGACTGGTCGCCAGCCTGACACCAACACTATTCGGGAACAACTGATAACTTTCAACAGCACTCTGGACCAACAGTTTAACATGCCTTCCGAAGCACTGTTGAAAAATGTTCGGTCACCCATCCGATTACCGACCTCGCACTTGGTAGCTCAGCTTTTGTGATCTTTGCGAAGAACTCGTGACCGCAGTGTCATCATCTTACCTAAATATATCGAAATAATTTAGATGTTTTTTAAAGCACGTATTTTGATAGGACATAAACCGCATATGTCAATCGAATCGTGTTGTTGGCTCAAAAATTTATTTTTTAGGTCTGGGAGCGACGTCTAAATATGAAGAAGTCTGCACCATAGGGGGTACATAAGCTTGTCATAAAGCGTATAAAGAGCTTATGTCATTCATAACTGTACGAAATCAAAGGCAGACAAGTCAATGATCCTGTGAATACCTCAGGTCAATGTCCTATACGTTTTTGTTTATATAACAGACTCTTTATATAGAACTAGGGGTTGCTCCAGAGCTTCGCTCGCGTTAATGTCGGTTATATAACCTTTAGCCATCCTGTGGCTATCCAACACAAAAATATTTTTTTCAATTTGAATCAGTAGTTCCTGAGATTAGCGGGTTCAACCAAGCAAACTCTTCAGATTTATGATATTGGTATAGATTTTGACAGACTCATCTCACAACTTAGTTAACCCATAATTAAAATTCAATATGGACTTATGGTATTTAAATTAAAACGGTTAATTTAAATCTGATCAATTTTATAAATAGTATCTTTCACATAATATATCCCAAGAAATCGTGTAGCCAGAACTTTTAAGAGACTATTCGCCAGAACCAATCTTGAGCTACAGCGCCCTTGGTATGAGTTTGTAATTAATTTATGACAGTAAGCAGTAATTAATTTGATTCGGACAAAATTAATTATAGCTTGCAAAATTTTAACAATACAGCATTGCAATGATGGTATAAATGTGACAATTGAATTTTGAATATAATCCAGATATGTTTGAGTTATTTTATTGAATCTTTGACTTATTTTGTTGTATCATTGACTTATTTTATTATCCTTGACTTGTGCTATTGTAATTAATTATTTCGATTTTATGTAATTTAATTTAATTTGATAAACTAAACTTAATGTTGTAGCGCCCTGACAGGGCTCATGTCGAGACCTATCCTGTGTTATATCTTTAAGGACAATTTGTTATGTGACATGAAACAATGAATGAATAAATGAAATAAATAAATTGTAAATTATTAATATTTGTTTATATACATAGGAAAAATAATAGTTATTTGTTCAACAAGTGAGCAAAGTTATTAGACTACTGAGCGCAGTGAGTGATTTAAAGGCAAGAGACAAACAAAAATTGCTTTCGTGTGAAACATACAACTTTTCACCTCTCCAGCAAGAAAATTGTTGTAGGTAATAAAAACAAGGCAATACTTTAATACGTGTTTATTATCTTAAAAATAATCATTGAAAATTAAAAGTAAGATTACTAAAATAATTTCGTTACAGTCTTGTTCAAAGCTCGCAGCAAAAAGCGTTTTTCCTTCGAGATTTAAGAAGCAAAAGAGGTATTTTGGTGCTGGAGAGGTCAAACTATTTTTTATGTCACCCCAGACCAGAAACTACAATCCCACTTCCTGGTCAGGGAGTGACGTTAAATTTTGTACTAACCTCGGGCTGTAAAAAAAAAGCCTCAGATCGCATATTAATCAAATACTAATCTAACACTGTTGGCAATCGTGATTATTGATCACGATATTCGGTGGCTAATGACGTCAGTGCCGCCGGAAGCGCCTACGATTGGTCGAGTGTCACCGATCGAAAGATGGCGCCACTGGGACGAGTGAACGAAGATTGCGAACTAACCGGCGGTTGTCGGCCATTACGCTGTCAGACGTTGAAGTGTTCACTTGTCTTGCCTGAGCGGTGTTAATGTTAAAGCGATCTTTTTTTATTGTAAATTTGTCTTGTGATTATTAAAGAGTAATAAATAAGTGTTCAGTAAGTGCGTTGTGTATGAATTGAATTAACAACACATTCTCTGTTTTACCGCCCTAGTTAATAAACGTACTATTTTGTTCCATTTCATATTGAGTGCTATTACGTCGTTAATGTGATATTATTGTACGTATATAAGGGAGGGGGGGGGGGGCGCCCCGCACTTGTCCAACAGAAAAAAAATTACATGCACCGCGTCGATTGTAGAAAACGATTTAATCAGTTAACAATAAAACGTAAAAGTCAAATTACTTTAAAGTTTCAACTTTGTTACTTTTGAATAAATATTGCAATACATACATTACGTATAACTTTTTATTTAAAGGCGCTAACTTAGAGTAAACTAAGTTATAATTATAGACTACCTGCGACTATACTTGTGTTTATGGTCGCAGGCAATGTTTAATAGTTGAGTGCCAAGCGTGTCCCCAGCCACAAATACCTAATACAATGGCCAAATCAAAAGTCGTCGAAAAACTAGGCAAACGTGCAAAAAGTTTGTTATGTATTTCTACCCGCTAGTATTAATATTGCATATTCCCGCCGCAGAGCGCGGCCAATAAACGAGCAGTCTACACTCAGGTTTTGTTTCATTGTCACGTACCTAACACTGGCGACGAGGTGTAAAATAAAAATTCACGCGTGTTTGCAAAAAGTGAAATATCGATCAACATGCCCATAGGACATATCGAACCGTATAATCTAGCGAGCAATAACTGGGAAGCATATATTAGACGAGTTAAACAGTTTATAGCTTTGAATAAAATCGCCGCTGACCTAGAAGTAGCTACATTAGTGACGGTAGTAGGCGCGGAGTGCTATGAGTTGATGTGCGACTTGTGTTCACCGAATACTCCAGAATCGAAAACCTTTTCTGTGTTAGTAAATTTGATAAAAACGCATCTCGAACCGGATCGATCTGAAATAGCTGAAAGACATGTGTTTCGTCAGCGAACACAGCGCCAAGGAGAAACTATCCGCGAGTACCTGCAAGCACTGAAACATTTGGCAAAAACGTGCAATTTCGGCGATAAATTAGAAGAAAATCTACGGGACCAATTCGTGTCGGGACTTTACATTGAAGACATGAGATCTAGGATCTTTGCTGAGAAGAATGTAGACTACAAGCGCGCCGTGGAGCTGGCGCAGGCGCTGGAGTCGGCGGAGCGGCACGCAGCCATGGCGGCGGCGCCGGGCGCCGGGGCAGGCGCGGGGGCCGCACGCGCATCGCGCGAGCCCCTTGACGACGGCTTGCATCGGATCGGCGGCGCCGGCTCCCTAGGAGGGGGCGCGGCCGCGGCTCGGTCGCAGCGCACCTGCTCTCGATGTGGTAAAACAGGGCATATAGAAGGCAAGTGTCGTTTCAAATATTATAATTGTGATGTGTGCGGGCAAAGAGGCCATATTAAAACAGTGTGCTCTAAAAACAAAGGTGAAAGTAGTAAAGATAAGAAATCGTCGCGAAGTCAATTTTTTATGAACGAATCGGACACGGATGATGATAGTTGTAATTTTTATAATTTAGTTGTCACTAGTGAAGGCGACGGACCTTATTATGCTACGGTTAAGTTTGAAAATAAATTGTGCAAATTCGAGATTGATACCGGTAGTAAACTGTCTGTTATTTCAAAAAAATTTTATGATAATAATTTTTCATATATTCCTATCAAAGAAAAATTACTGTGTCTTAAGTCATACACGGGCAACATTATCGAGACTCTTGGCTTTATTGAAGTCTGTGTAAATTATGGCCGGAAACAAGTTAAATTAAATTTATTTATTATCGAGAATGGAGGACCCCCGTTGATGGGTCGCTCGTGGATAAAACAATTCAAGTTATGTGTAGTTGACTGCCACAATTTAACAGAAGAGGACTCGATGGCCATGTGTTTACGTAAAGAATTTCCTGAGGTATTTGCTGAAGGCTTAGGTACATTTAAGTCTAAATTTAAGTTGCATCTAAAAGATGAATCTCCTGTATTCGTAAAAGCGCGGCCATTACCTTTAGCATTACGACAGCCCGTAGAGGAGGAGCTCGCTCGGTTGCAGAGGGATGACGTCATATATAAAGTTGAGCGGTCCGACTATGGGACTCCTATAGTACCGGTGATCAAAGCTAACGGTAAATTAAGATTATGCGGTGACTACAAGGTTACCATTAATCCCTTATTGAAGGACTTTCATTACCCACTGCCGCGGATCGAGGACCTCTTTGCTGCGTTGGGGGGTGGCGAAAAATACACAAAGCTAGACCTATCTAATGCTTTTCAACAATGTTTACTACATAAAGATTCACAAGCGATGACGGCAATCACAACTCACGTCGAAACTTTTGTTTATAAGCGCGTCCCTTTCGGTATAAAGTGTATACCTGAAAATTTCCAAAAAATCATGGAAGAAACATTAAGTGGGTTGCCTTCAACGGCTGTATTCGCGGACGATATTTGTGTTACTGGAAGTGATAGGGCTAGTCATTTAGCAAATTTGAAGAATGTGCTACAAAGACTCAAAGAAAATGGCCTTAGAATTAATTATAATAAATGTAAATTTTTCAATGAGAGTGTGACCTATTTAGGTTATAAAATAGACAAGCGTGGCTTGCACACTGATACGAAAAAAATTGAGGCCATTGTAGCAGCGCCACCTCCTAACACTATAACCCAGCTGAAAAGTTTTATGGGCTTGGTCAATTTCTATTCAAAGTTTTGTGTAAATATGAGTGATATTTTAAAGCCGTTATATGATTTATTAAAAAAGAATGTTAAATGGGAATGGACCGCAGAATGTAACTTAGCTTTTAAAAAAATAAAAAATGTTCTTAGCAGTTCCCCTGTTCTCGCTCACTATGATCCGGGACTTGAGTTAATTTTGTCAGTGGACAGTAGCGCGTACGGCTTAGGGGCGGTGTTAACTCAGCGTTACACGGACGGCTCGGAGCGGCCGGTGTGCTGTGCCTCGCGCACACTCAACGCGGCCGAAACTAACTATTCTCAAATAGACAAAGAGGCACTGGCTATTGTGTTCGGGGTGTCCAAGCACCACCAGTACCTTTACGGTAGACATTTTACTCTGCGAAGTGATCACCGTCCTTTGAGTTACATATTTGGTAAAAACAAGGGACTACCTGTCACAGCGGCGAGTAGACTTCAGAGATACGCAGTTAAGTTAGCCGCTTATGATTTCAAAATAGAATTCGTCACATCTAAAAAAAATTGTTTTGCTGACGTTCTTTCACGTCTCCCTCTAGAATTGACAAAGAAGCAACTAGAAAGGATAGGCGATGAAGGTAGTTATCTTAATTATGCACAGCAAAACTTTCCGATCAGTTTTAAGGAGATTAAAACTGAAACCGCGAAAGACGCACTACTCAACAAAATCTTCGGGTATATTGTTTATGGTTGGCCGACTGATAATAGGTACAACGATATTGAAAAAACATTTTACAATAGAAGAGATGGCTTACATGTGGATCAGGGTTGTATAATTTGGGGGTATCGTATTGTAGTGCCTAGTACTCTTCGGATGAGTATTTTGAAGGAAATCCACGGTGGACACCCGGGTGTCGTGAAGATGAAACAAATTGCGCGTAATTACGTTTGGTGGGAAGGGATCGACCGCGACATCGAGCGCGTGGCGCGCGAGTGCGTGCCGTGCCGCGAGCTGCGGCCCGCGCCCGCCGCCGCGCCGCTGCACTCGTGGCCGTGGCCCGCGGAACCATGGAACGGTATAAAACACACATTAGTGCCACCGTATCACCCCTCGAGCAACGGAGCGGCAGAAAACGCAGTACGCACGATAAAAAGAGTTCTGAAGAAGGCAGAACTAGAGAGAGATGACGTAAACGCGGCATTGAGTCGATTTTTATTTATATATTGAAACAGTGAGCATAGTACAACGGGTCGCGAGCCCGCCGTAGCCATGCTGGGCCGGCGCCTACGAGGCCGCCTGGACCTTCTGCGGCCTGACACCGCGGAGCGCGTGCGTGAGCGCCAGCTCGTCGAGGAGCGACGGCGCACCGCTCCATTGAGGGTCGCTGAAAAAGACGAATCTGTGCTCATACGCAACTACAACACGTCTGGTACTAAGTGGGCTGATGGTGTAGTACAACAGCGAATCGGACCAGTATCTTATACTGTCAAAACCAACGATGGTCGATTGCAGAAGCGACACATTGATCAGATTGTAGTGCCAAGGAAGTCACGCCATTCCTTGAGCCAAGTCGTGGATGGATCACAGAACCTTACACGACAGGACTCAGATGGGGATGAGTCATTTAATAGTGCGGAGGAGGAGGCAAACGAGGATGGTGGCCCGCCCCAGCCGTCAGCGTTGACGTCCACGACTGCCGCCACTGACATTTTAAATACGCGTCCATCGAGCTGCGTTACGCTGTAAAGAGAAACTTGCAAAAATGTAATTTAAAATATTTATGTTAAGAATGGCATAAGAACTTAGTATTTAACCACTTTAGTAATTACAATTTTGGGAGGGAAAAGTGTTATGTATTTCTACCCGCTAGTATTAATATTGCATATTCCCGCCGCAGAGCGCGGCCAATAAACGAGCAGTCTACACTCAGGCACGTACCTAACAAAGTTGACAAAAAATATTCCTGTTTGTTTTTTTTAATTCCATTCCAAACATCACACAAATGGAATCCACAGGATTTCACTTTTCAGGCATCTGCCACTGAAGCGAACAATAGCGACTAATGGACGATTCGTTGGGAACTCCGCGGCTGCAAAAAGAGTCGGGTACAGTAGACGTAACTTTAGCAGAACCTTACGTACCGGTAATAGGGGTTACTTTGCGATTAAGCCTTCGTCCTTGATGCGGAAGAAAGTGATCCACAATGGCGTATTGCTTTACACTTAAAAGTTTGCTTATGAAACGTACCTGCCATCTTGTCAATTAAATACAAATCTATATTGTATTTTGATATTTTTTTGCGTTATGTTAAAGATCGTCTTAACTAAAACTGAACTTTATACTTGATGCTGACGGTTCTTTTTTGAGTAATCGAAGCATGCTGCCATGTTCTTGTCTAGCCGGCGACTGAATCAAATGAATGACCAATGACTATAGATAATTTGAGTGTGTTGCATCTGTACACTGATTGTGCATGTAACAGTAAGACTGTAACGTTGTGGTCTATGGGTCCAACACTGTTAGTATGGTTCAGGAATGAGACACGTTTTCGTCGCTATTTTTTATTGGTAATGGTAAATAAATATGGTATACAAAAAGGCACTAATTTAATTAGTGCCTTGAGATAATTTTAGTATGTACGTATTAATAGAGGTACTATTTATGGCCGAAGCTAAGGTCCAGAGCGCAACCCTTGAAATTTCAATTAATGGTTCGCTAGGACACGGTCAGTAATATGAGTCAAAAAGCGCGAAAATGAACCACACGTCATGATAATTTTGAATTTGATTGATTTACTTTTAAAAATATTGCCAGTAATAATGACAATAACATGACAATGTTATAGTACCACGTTACAAGACAATGGAGGCACGTTCAGTTTTAGTTCTTCTTCTTCTTCTTTCGTGTCGATGGCTTGTTGTTCTAATGTCCATTAAATTTTTGCCGCCCAGAATTCTGCCACTCGAATTGCAGGATCAGGAGCGTTCCACAGCTCTTCAAGCGTGCAATTAATAGGGCATGCGGGGCAAGATACTAAATGAGCCATGGTTTGCGGGGAGGCACCACACTCGCACTGGTTGTCCCTGATGTAGTCCCACCTTCACATATTTTCCTTACTACGACCTGTGTTCTCAATCTGTTCAAAGATTTCCAAGTTGGCCACGGTAGCTTATAGCCAGGGGCGAGATTTTCCGACAAAGCTATAGGCGAGTTAGGTACCACTCCCCTCCAGAGTCTGAGTATAACCTGCGAGGGGTCTTCAGAAGAAGAGTGCACATGCTTAAGGAAGCTCTGGCGACTTTTAAGCCGTGTGGGAACGGTGGGACGTCCATATATTGCATGTCGAGTCGTGTCAGTTTTGGTTTAGACGATCTCGACTTGGTTGTCAGACAAGCATACGACCTGTCTGGTGAAAAGCTGGCACCATAACCTTAGAAGCTTGAAATGCTTGAGACGCTGTCACCTTTAGTCCCCCTTTCCTACCCCGTGGAGGTCTGGCAACTTTACTCACCAACAGAAACTCAACACTACATAAATGTAGTGTTATTTGAGTCCATATCCATAATTTAAGTATTAGTCAATTCCATTAATCATATTAGCCATGTGATGCCGGTAGAGTAGAATAGCGTCACCCCATATCCTCCTATGGATGTCGCAGAAACCGACTAATGGATCAGCAAAGGGGTATTGATAACTTTATACTCCTTCCACCAATCCGCATTGGGCAAGCGTGGTGGACTACTGCCTAAACCTCCTTCGATGACAAGGAGAGGCCTTGTGTACCAGTAGTGAGTCGAGTTATAAAGGCTGTTATGATTAATCATATAAAACAAATATCATTCCCTGTACTGTTGTCTTTAAGCGAGTGTTTTACTCTCCGTGTTATAAACGGTAGAACGCGCTCAATGAGGCAACATTGCGAAGCAATTCGGAGGTTATGGTTGGTCAAATCTTCATCGACGTTTCAACATATCCAAAGTTCGGCTTAATTTGGCATAGTAAAATACTTTGAGTAATGATAATGCGTTGCTAGTTCCTCTTTCTTGGCTTGAGCTTTGCTTACTGAATGGTGAAAAGGTACTGAATTGTAAACTAACTTCATGGCCAACTGCACATGAACGTTCTTATTTTGTTTGCAAAGTATATAACAACAAGATTTACGTCAGTCAAATGCCTAGATAGCTTCAACTTAGAATAATCTACCGTCCTCATAAACATCACCGGTAATATTGTTCTTGCTTCTAAAAATAAGAATTTGTAAATTTTACGAACCGTTTATTTTTATTAGGTAGACCTTTATTGAAGTTTTCGTTTGAATCTTGGTAAAGTTTTGTAAGTATTTGCTTTTATTCGCTGACCAAAGTTAAATAAGCATATCTCATACCCATACCTTGTTTTTGTAAAAGAAAAGATTTCAGTTTAAGAAACATTATTTTCGTAAGTCAACATTGGTTGTATTTATGTTCTATTTATCCGAAAATAAATCATTATTTTACCACACTTACTTTTATATCATTTTATAAGAGTAGGTCGATGGCGACCTAGTGTGCAGTCGGGACTCGGATGGGTGACCAACAATTATCACCCCGATTTTTCTCCGTGCTTCGGAAGACACGTTCAGCTGGTGGTCCCTGTTACTGTGGAAAGATAACAGTCGCTCTCCCAAAGAGGATTGGTAAAAATACCAAAACCTATAGCAATTTCTCTATAGCAGGGTAGGAAAAAAAGACCTTTAAATAGCAATTTTCTTGAAAATGAATCTCTGAAAACTATCGGCTAAGTTTCTGCATTTTGACATTAACATTCTGGTTCTAAACGGCTGCTTTTTCCATTTCGATAATTTCGAATCGCTCTCATTTTATTTTATATTATTATTATTCTTATTTTGTCTTGTTGTATAGTTATAGTGTAGGTTCAGTTGTATGCATATAGAACTTTATGTTGTCCTTCTATTTTAGATCGTATTACGTTAGCATAAAGGCGATTTGTTAATTTTCTGTTTATTATAAATATTTTTAAAACATGTAGACACACCTGAAAAGGTAAAATTTTGTTGTTCTGTATACGTATAAAGCAAATGTATCTGCTAATGTGTACCTACATTTATGTCTACAATAAATTAATTTCATTTCGATACACAAAAGTGTACAGCTTATCTGCAATGGATAGTAGCGCCAAAGACTCGCACTCATAAAATTATATTGGGTACTTAATTAGACCTAAATAGTTGTTAGCACTTCAAATGTTATTTTCATTACAAAACCGCTCTTACCCCAACCAAGTAAGCACTATACAACAAAAACAACGAGCGTCACTTCGTTTTGTACTTTGAAAGTTTCCCGAAGTTCAGTAATTATTCGCTGATTACTTGAAGATAACTTTTGTAATGTAAACGTTATACGGAATAGTTGTTAGACGAAAAAGGTCTCTATGTCGACGTTTGCACGATTTAAAGGCGTTTGGCAGGTTTGTAGCCAAACGTTATCTACGGAAGGCAAGACAGGATGTCGTGGAATCTATAATTTATTTTGGCTAACAATAGCAAGTGACATTTACAAAAAAAAGTAGGTCCGCAAATTAGCACTACTTCACGCCTTTTAAACCGACTTCAAAAAGGAGGAGGTTATCAATTCGACTGTATGTTTTATTATGTTTGTTACCTCATAACTCTTTACTGGGTGTACCGATTTTGAAGATTCTTTCGACCTTTAGAAGCTATCGGTTTGGTCCCATTTAAATTTAATCGAAATCTGATGAGTAGTTTTTCGATGATATCGTAAGCTTATCACTTGTGTGTCTAAAAGATCTCGAGATAGTTTCCAGAAAATTTATATACTTAAAACACTAAAAAACAAAATTTGTATTTTAAAAAAACCGCCTTCAAAACTTAAAATCGGGAGTGGTCTCCCCTCGACTCTCTCTCTGTGTGTCTGTGTGTTAGCACGATAACTCGAGCATGATTTAACTTATTGCAACCAAATTTAACATGCGTGTATGACATCAAAATATAAGGTTTCTATTAACTTTTGAGCCGTCGATCACGAAAGTTAAGCAACCAAGGGCGTGGTCGGTACTCAGATGGGTGACCAAATTTAACATGCATGTATGACATCAAAATATAAGGTTTCTATCAACTTTTGAGTCGTTTCCGGTATACGAGAAAGTCAAGGGGAGACCACTCCCGATTTTTTTAATTCTTCTTAGGGAAACTTAAAAACAACACAAGAAAAAAATTCCGAAACGGCCGGTAAGGCAATCATGATAATAAATACCGTACTAACAAAATCGACAAACTTATATAAAAAAGGAAATGTATGTTAGATAATTAAAGTTTAATAAACTTTAATTAACTAAGATAGACTTCCTTGTTCAAAACAATGCATTTAGTTATACTACCACATGCTATAAATATCTTTCTCTTTATTTTCCAATTGGCTTGAAGCGTAAACAGAATTAAAATACTCAATGATCCGATCATACTTTATTGTCCAACTGAATGAGCACCAGTGTTTATGTCACGACAGACGCAATCACCTGAAAAACTGGATTTTGAGTCTTATTGTAAGAAGACATTGTTAGTCGTTACTTAAGCGTGTACTAATATGAATATTACCTTATACGTTCTCCCCCCTCCCCCCTGTGATTCTATCGAACTTATCTTAGATCTACCCCCTTTTTATATAAAAGACATTACGATCGAGCAATTCTATACTTAGTACACGTAGGTAAGGCAATCATGATAATAAATGCAATAATAGCAAAATCGACAAACTAATAAATACAATGTAAGCAGTCCGCAAGTTATCCTTTAATCAATCTGCTATACGTTAAACAAATTTGACCTTCCTTTAGATTTATCTAAGGCGCCGTCGACCCCTAAGTCGGAATCGGGGCGATTAAGCACGCTTCACATTAGACTCAAACTTGCATTCCATTTGATACATTGCTTCCATATTGTCTTGTTTCTGGTTGATTTCATGTTGAGATATCAATGTAGTTTCGCTTGTGGCTTTACTGACTTTACTGTGGGCCTCTATATGAACCTACTAGTGGTCGCTTCGCTCGCGTAAATGTCGGTTATTCTATATCATAGCCTATAGACTTCCTCGATAAATGGACTTTCCAGCACAAAATGGATGTTTCAATTTAAATAAGTAGTTCCTGGAATTAGCAACCAAACAAACAAACTCTTCAGCTTTAAAATATTAGTATAGATTGTGATGACGGAGTTACAGCGGTGCTACCGAAAGCAGGTGGACGAACGATCGAAAGCCATTCAGAGGCTATCTATCTCCGTCATACTCAATAGTAAAACGCCTAAGGCATGGCACGGGGGCGTGGTGGGACTTTTCTTTAAAAAGGGCAATAGGAACTATAGACCCATCACGCATCTGAGTCGTGTTTACAAGCTGTTTTAGAGAGTTATAACGAATCGTCTCGCACGCAGGTTTGACGACTTCCAGCCTCCCGAACAAGCCGGATTCCGAAAAGGCTTTAGTACCATAGACCACATACATACGCTGCGGCAGGTTATACAGAAGACCGAGTAATATAACCTGCCATTATGCTTGGCGTTTGAGGATTATGAGAAAGCCTTCGATCGAGACCTGGATCGTGCTCCAGTCACTCCAGAGGTGCCAAAAAGACTATCGGTACATCAAAGTGTTGCAGTCACTGTACGAAAACGCCACTATGTCAGTCCGCCTTCAGGATCAAAAGTCAAAACTCATACAACTCCAACAAGGTGTGAGCTGCAGTTGCAAAAACAACTGCGTTGGAGAACGTGTTTAAGCTTCTGAACAGGAAAGGACTTGTTATCAACATAAATGGTGAGTACATGACTCACCTTCGCTTTGCAGATGATATCGTAGTCATGGCTGACACCTTGGAAGACCTAGGCATTATTCTCGACAATCTCTTTAGAGTGTCCCAACAAGTGGGTCACAAAATGAACATGGATAAGACGAAAATTGTGTCAAATTCCCATGTCGTAACCACTCCTGTAAAGGTTGGAAGCTCTACACTAGAAGTTGTCGACGATTACGTTTACCTAGGACAAACGGTCCAACTTGGTAAGTCTAATTTCCAGAAAGGGATCAATCTTCGAATCTCAATCGTCTGGGCAGCGTTCGGCAAGCTACGTGGCATATTCTCGGACCATCTGACCACACTGTGTCAAGACGAAAGTCTTAAATTCCTGTGTGTTGCCAGTGAGGACCTACGGAACCGAAAGGTGGCCGTAAAGGGCAATGGAGAGGGCTATGCTCGGAGTTCGGATTGGAGATACTTGGGGGAGATTTATGTCCAACAGAGGACGTCTCTCGGCTGATATGATAATGATGATATATTGTTTTATTGCATGTACTAACCTAAAATGTTGTATTCACACATTTTCTAAACAAACAAGATAGTAAGAAGGACTGATTGACGTTAAATAGAAACGGCGGGAGGTCTTTTGACGATAAGCACTTAGCAAAGTCCATTTGAATAAGTTTCTGAAAGCTCAATGAACTGGTGACCCCAGGTGCTGTTAACAGATGACAGTCGTAAATAACGAGCCCATAGATGGAAAGACGAATACAAGACAAGTACCTATATTTAAGCACCATTTAAGCAAAAGCTAGCTATTGTATCGTCACGTGTGAATGATGATTATAATAAGGTGTGTTTATCTACTTATCCGAAGCTGACCGTACCGAGTTTAACACTCGGTAAGAATAAGATACAAAAATAAAAATTCGGAATTGGTTAGCACAGATAATTATATTAGAGGCAAAAAACATTAATTCATTCTTTATATTTTGACGTTAATGCAAAAATCTTGTAGCATTTCATAACATGTCGCACCGGAGGCACTGGTGCGACAGAACAGCGCAAAAACATCGGCCGGGCACGTTCTTAAATAAATGACTAAGGATCCGTTGAAAAAATAAATTAAATAAAATTACATTTTGAATGTAGGTAACGTAATTTGTGTAGGTACGCAGGATTTAATATCCGAAGCAAAACATCGTTCGCCGTGATTGGTCTAAGATGGGATACCAAAAATTTATATTTATTTATATAGAATACATATAGTGGTGGAAGCGTCGGTGGCGTAAGAGTGTCGTCTTCCACCCGGGAGGCACGTGTGCAAACCCCGCCACGTACCAATGTGTTTTCAAATTTTGATTTCATATATGTACCGTTTGATCGAGTTTTTAACGGTGAAGGAAAAGATCGTGAGGAAACCTGCACACACACGTATGAAGAAATTCTTAAGTTGTGTGTGAAGTCGACCAACCCGCACTTGGCCAGCGTGGTTGACTAAGGCCTAATGTGGGGTAGGCATCGTCACCAGGTCATATAATGTCTCACACGTTGGCGCGAAAGGGCCCAACGGTCGACCATGTGGGAGTGGCGACGAAAACTGGAAGTGCCAACGAGTGGCCACTGGACCATCGCGGGAATCCAGCCACATCTGGATGAATGGGTACACCGGCAACATGGCTCCCTCTCCTATCGACTTGTGCAGGTACTGTCCGGGCATGGCTGCTTTGGGCACTTCCTGCACAGGATCCGGAGGGAGCCAAGTCCCCGCTGTCATGAGTGTGGAGCTGACGACGACACTGCGTTGCACACGCTGTTGATATGTCCAGCGTGGTCCCAGCAGCGCAATGCCGTCGTGGCAATTTGTGGTAGTGACCTTTCACTATCGACCATTGTCAAGGCTATGGTCGACAGTGCACCGTCGTGGGAGTTAGTTGGCTCCTTCTGTGAGCGAGTTATGCTACAGAAGGAGGCCGCGGAACGGGTGCGGGAGGATTACCCTCTTGCAGCGCCAAACCGCCGGAGGCGTATGGGAAGGCGGAAAAGAATGTACGCAACTCTCCAGCTACCGTAGTTAAGGCGGCGAGCGATGCGAAAGGGCTCCGTCGCTTGCTAATATGCCCTGGCGACTAAGAGGACATTCAAGATCCCTGGAATGTCCTCTCTACCTCATTAGGGGGAAGTAGTGACCTATAAATTTGACGCCGTCGTGGTGGAGTGGTCAGTATAGCTGCCTACACATCAAGCGGTCCGGGTTCGAATCCTGGTAGCGGCAAATATTTGTGTGATGAACACGAACATTTGTTTGCGAGTTATGGTTGTTTATATATTTATTTAAGTATATTTATAAAAATATCTAAAAAAAAAAATTATGTAATATGTATATAAAAAAAAAATGTCCGTTATCTAGTATCCGTAACACAAGTTCCTAATGATACTTACTTCGGGCTAGATAATTGGTGTGAGCGTGAAAATATATTTATTATTTATTTATTTATTTATTATAAGTCAACTGCAGATGGTAAGTGCGGATGAATATATGCTCCCGCGCAACCATCAACATGCGGAGAGAAGGGATCCGACAGTTTTTAGTGGGTATGCCAGCTGGTGACTCCCACATAACCCTGGCGTGGCCCTATTCTCGCAAAAAAAGGTCATATAATGTCATTATATGACCTGGTGATGATGACATATAGTAGTCGCACGTGGCTTCCACGTCGATATAAATAACCTATAACAAAATTTTATGGGCCCGTTTTAGCCATAGTCTACCACCAGACAGGCTGTGGGACTGACAACATAATATCTCTTACACAATACAAAACAATGCAAAAATCTCCGTTACCAATTCACCTTCCAGCGCGGAACCCCGACCCGAGGGCCACAACAGAATAATAACGAGAAAAATCTGCATACTTGGATTTTCTCATTTGCATAGATTATTGCAGTGTTAACTGCGGAAAAAATATGCTATTAAAACATTACCATACAAAATGTCGAATGAAATTCATGGAAATCCGTTGAACTTTCACTAACTGACCTATTTACATAAGTATATTGTGTGCGAATTACTGAGATTGCGTGCATCCGAATTGTTGTTTTATTTTGTTGTATTTTGACGCTACAATTACAATGGGTTTTTTTTCTTAATCTGGTACATGTTGTCATAAATTATTATTATAAATGAACCAAATGCGTGGGTGTTATAACTGCCCAAAATTTACGCATGTAAAACTGTTATTTTAATTATATTGTTATTATCTATTGACCTGTAATGATGTTTTGAAATCATTACCAAATTGTAAGTTGTGGAGTTTATTTCGCCATTTCTTCTCCATCTCAGCATAATAATAATTATTTCGTCCCGAAATGGTGGTAGGGTTTTAACGATTTAAAAGTACTTAGCAAAGTCCATTTAAATAAAGAGCTTTTTCATTTCATTTCATTTCTAATGTGATGTGATTTGTTTTTGCGCACCCGTGACCAACAGCTTAATGTGCCTTCCGAAGCGCGGAGAGATAACGAGTTGAATGAAACATTTTTTGGTCACACCATCTTAGTACCAACGGCGTAAACCAGCCAAGATACGCCCACTGTTGGATATAGGCATACCCCAAAGATCTCTGAGTCGACCCAGCGGCTCATAGATTAATATAAGTACTTGCGTACAGCGGCTTGGTCCGCACCTAAGGACCGCACCTTATACCAGATCGTCCATTTTGAATTTTATTGATATATATATTTTTTTAAATATTGCCAGTAAAGTTGGATATGGGAAAAGAGTGATAATATGAAGATAAGAAGAAGAAGAAGATAATATTGAGGAAAGGTATCAGAAAAGAAGAAAATTAGTAGTCATCATAGTTTCAAAGCAAGTTTTAAACCGTCTATAATTCTACTGATCGCTTTGCAACAATTTATAAAAACAAATTAACAATTAATGCAACAAATTATTACTCGAAAGTACCGACTCGAAATTTACGAGCTTTTCTGCTGACTACGTTGAGGCGAAAGAAATATTTATGTAAATATCGTAGCCACTAGACAGATAGATTTCTAACCTACCTATCGGAGAAAAGTGTGACTCTATGTATAATAACGAAATCGATATAAAAAAGAATAGGTTTTTCATAATTATTGTGGCTTGCCAGCCTCAACAGCAATTAGAATTTTTCCTGTCGACTAAGGGGTCTCCAATTTAAGGAAACATGAAACGAAATTGGGCGCAGGTTTTATTTACTCCATTCGAGGGCTCATCAAGATGCTTTAATTACTTCGAGAGACGACTTGGTGTTAATTTGTTTAAATGTGTTAAATTGTAACATTTTTCGGACAGAAACGGCGCTCAGTGAATATTTTAGAATTACTCTTTTTGACAGATTTACTGCTTTGTTGAGATCTGGAGGTAAATGTGGCCAATGGATTATTTACTGCTTATAATACTGTACTGACACTATATAAAATTGACCTTATTCTTCATATTTCTAAAATTTGCATAGGTACTGGAAACGGTTGAATGTACTCATCCTATCAGCCTTTATAATTCGACCCACTGCTGGGAAACAAGGCCTCTCCTTGTCATCGAAGGAAGCTTAGGCAGTAGTCCACCACGCCTGCCTAATGCGGATTGGTGGACGGAGTACAAGGCGATCAATACGCCTTTGCTGATCCTTTGCTAGTCGCCTTCTACGATAACCAAGGATATGAGGTGATGCTATTCTACTCTGCTGGCATCACACGGCTTTGGGAATGTACTGTCCTTTTATTATTGTTTATTTTTTATATAAAAAGGTTGAGCAAATGATTCCATTTCACCTTATAGTAAGCAGAAGTGGAGTCAAATGCAAATAGCTAGCGCGAGAGATAAACCGCCGCGCTAGATGCCCTCGCCTGGCCAACCTGCAAGATGCTGTTTCATGCCTCTTTTGAATGAACCAGGATTGCATTCGATTTCTTGACTATGTGACATAGAAACGAATTGCCAAATTTCTTATTTCACGTTACAGTGGTAGCCAAAGTTTGTCAGTGGGACCGTAGGCCAGCACGCGTAGTCCTTAAAAGGAAGGGAGATGGTGGGATTAGAGAAAAAAGCTCCTCATCCTTACCGTGTTGCAAACGCTAGAACGCGATCAAAGACACATCTTTACGCAATTGGAGAGGCCCAAGCCGGTTGGTCGCCTCTTCGTCGCCGATGATGCGGGTCGCCAGACGCTGCAATCTATCCAAAGCATCGAGTAGTACTCTACGGAGAACCGTATTTGCGTCTTATAGCAAACGTGTAACACCTTTATATACGTATGTTCTGCAAAGAAATCGTAATTATGAATTTTAATGGAATACGAGTTTAAAGAGGTTAACACCTCTTGCCTATACGGCCAAGATGGTGCAATGGCTTTGCTCTTGTAAGGCTATGTAGGGTTAAAGGCAACAAAGAGCATGTGGCCTCGCTGCATGGGTCGAAGGATGCGAACATGTTATTTCATCCGACGTAAAAGTAGACGCATCTCAGTCCCTTTCGTTCCTTCTTCCATCGATGTGTGACAGTGGCCAAAGTATTCAGTGAACGTCTACTCTCAAATGAATGTCCACTGAATACAGAATTTTGGCCATTGCCTTGATGATGAGTCTTGTTGGAAAATTCCCATCAAATCTCTTTTTATACCAAAAAAATACTATTGCTGCCCAGTACCTAATCTGAGGCATTTGTGTGAATTTAGATCACTACATTCCTAGATGGTTCTCTGTGCAAACTGTTGAATGAGCACACATTTAATGCTAAATGCCTTATTTTACTTACTTCTTTACAATTTTTATTTTTATTTTATTTTATATTCACAGGTGAATCGACAATTTTATCAATATACTTAGCTATACAGTTAAATACTAGTAAACCAATTACAGATTCACATTTAAAGAAATTGAGAGACAATTATTACAGTTTTTAGAGGTTTTTGGCTAATAAATATATTATTTTTAGGTGCCTCAGAACCAAAACGATGGGTTGTGTGCTTCATGGATCCAGGTTTCCAGCGATTTGTATTCTTTACGTGATAAATCAGACATTATTATAAAACAAAAAGTCAGTTTATTCAAGTTCCTTTATAAAACAGAAAACTTTTTGGCTCCCCCATTCCCCACTTAGGCTTTCAACACAAAAGCAAACATGTTTTCCTATACAGGCGCCAAGATTTAGAAATGTCTTGAAATCAAAGACTTAAGGTACAATTCCGTGACCCACGGCAAAGGTCAGGTGCACGCGACTTCTCGTGATCTTTAATAGATAGGCCTAAAAATGACGTCACCGGACAGAACATTATTTTCTTTAAAACTAGAAGAAATCACCATCCCGCAGGTTTGACAGCGAAAGCAGTGCCCTGGTAGCGTAGTGGTTAACGCAGCCGCCCGGATTGCGGAGGATGTTGGGTTCGATTCCTGCCTGATTTATTTGTATAGCTCCAACTGCGAACTCGTGCACATGGATTAAAAAAAATTTAGCCTATATCATTCAGGAATAGTAGTTTAGATATTTTGTTCCTCACAAACATACTAATGTTTCCACTTTACAATCAGTATATATAGATTGGTCCTACCATGATAAGTGTATCATGGTAGGTTATGGGAAAAAATTACTACCGTTTTGTTTTACATATGTCAAGACACAAGTGAAAAACTATATTTGTGCCAAATTCAATAAAGAATAACATGTAAACAAACCGTAGTCATTCTTGAATCAGTGATGAGAAGTAAGAAATGTACCGATTGAAAGGAACTACCTATAAAAAACCGCCTTCAAAAGTAAAAACGGAGAAAAATAAATATTTTTGTTAAAATAAACTAAATGTTTTATAAGGTCGGTCCCAAAGACTACGTTTATTTCTTATATTGCGGTTGGCACCGACCTCAAAAAAATTTTAGATTTTTTAAACATAAGTACAGGTTTTAATTCACTGTTTTCAGTTTTGAAGGCGGATTTTTATTAAAAAAAATATTTTTGCGTTTGGTGTTGTAAGTATAAAGAAATCTGGAAATTATCTCGAGATCTTTTAGTTAGACAAACAAATAATAAACTATGAATGATGTCGTCGATATCAATTAAGTAGGAATTATTAGGGATAACTCAAAAACTACTCTTCCGATGTCGCTGAAATTCAAATGGGGCCACATGACAAGCAGCGGTTTCCAAACGTAAAAGAAATCATCAAAATCGGTACACCCAGTAAAAAGTTATGAGGTAACAAATTAAAAAATATAATCAAATAAGTCGAATTGAGAACTTCCTCCTTTTTTAAAGTCGGGTAAAATGACATTTGGGTTGTTTACATTTATGCTTTATCGAATTTACCTGAAGTATAGTATATAGTTAACTATGGAATGAATAGGGAATAATTTTTGTCGGCTTGTGTGGAACTCTCGGAATATTCCCACATAAAATCTTTCCCAAGGGACAAAATAATAACAAAGTAGGTAGCACTTGATTCAAGCGATGAAACTTCGTAGCGATTCAGCCGTAATACAAAACCAACATGGCAATACCGTCGCCTAACTTGATTCTGCATTGGTACTAGTGTTGTGCTATCGAGTTACAACTTCGATAGAAGCTATAATCCACGTTTCAGTTGCAATCCTGTCCCAAAGGCGATTCAGCAAGGCATATGCCTGTGAACATTATATCTCACTCTTTCTTTTTGTTCAAGTTAACTTCAGTTTGCGTGCTTGCTTTGCTAATGGGGTATTGCGTACGAACGCATGGAACTTCACCTTAAATCCAGGCTTTAATGGAACAAAATTGCTCGTCATTGAGGCACTTCTACATTGACATAACACAAAGAATACTTTCGAATCTCACTTTATATTAAATGTGAATAGATTTCTTTTTATTAAAACCTTACAACAGAA
Organism: Elophila nymphaeata; assembly: GCA_955850985.1. NCBI lineage: Eukaryota > Metazoa > Arthropoda > Insecta > Lepidoptera > Crambidae > Elophila > Elophila nymphaeata. The sequence goes on along the minus strand of OY039082.1, from coordinate 5,050,462 downwards.
GCCAAATCCAATAAGCAATTTCTTAATTTATTCTGCCTACATTTGTAATCAGTTTTGATTGAGCTTCAGATCCGACATAATCAGTATCGCCTTCTGGTAGGCGGGCGTTCAAGACTTCTATACTATTGATATGTATTTAGTTACACATAAAGCCACATTGAGACTCAGTACCGCTTGCTTGCGGAGGAGTTTTGAGTTCTTTGGCCACATTGCTCGGAAAAGAGGTGACAATTATGAAAAGCTACTTATAACGGGCAAGGTGAGCGGCAAGAGACCGAGAGGCAGAAGTCCAATGCGTTGGTCGGACCAAATTCGCTCGGCCTTAAACTCCTCGGTGCACGATGCCATCCACGCCGCCGAAGATAGAGCGAACTGGCGTAAGATAGTCCAGGACGTTGTTCTAAGAGGCCACGACCCTCAGCATTGAGGATAAACGACGCAAGGAGGAGGAGGAAAGCCACATTTGGCAGTATATGCCATGCAGTGCGTCTAAATACAGGTTACTTCATAAAAAGAGGACCAAACCCAGAAAGTAACAATCCTTCAGTAAACAAATAAACAAAAGCACTTGAGTGTAACATAATATATGTTACATGCTGTACCAGTAAACTGCCGATCAGCATTTCGATGGGTCCTATGTATATGGGCCAAAATGCAAAATTACAACTTTACAGGAGAGGCTTCCAAAGTTTAAATTTACTATAACTTCAGATTGATAAAACCGAAGTTTTCGATTTTTTGCTTGTTTGCTAAGACAACTATCCTCCTCATTTATACTATAGTATTTTATACATACATATATCGGGGTTTTTTTTATGTCACATTGGCCCTTCTATGTTAGTTTTTGTTAAAATATTTTTTCTTTAAAAACAGCCTAAAAGGGCCAATGTGTCATATTGGCCATTATACGCGTATTACGCTAACTAGCATAAAGTATATATTTTTTAACCATAAAATCAACTAACAATTGAAATAGTTGATAATTCATTAATTAGAATATTACAAGCCATTTGGATATTTAATTTTAGTTATTTATGTCACATTGGCACTTATACCTTTTACAATCTGCTAACCTACGGGCTGACTTTTCAGTTAGATCATTTGAATAATAAAAAAAACTCGCAATATTTTTATTCATTTATTGAAATAAAAATTGAATTAGCCTTAAAACTACACTTATGGACCCGTACTCAGTCTTTTTGGTATTTTCATGATAAAAAATAACTAAAAAAAGTGTAATAAGGAAACTGTTGCTGGAGATCTTAGTTTGATTAACAAAATAAGGTAACTAATAATGTACTTCACATTATTATTTTTTAAATAAAATTACATAAAATAACAAAATTCAAAACCTATCTGGTGTAAACGAAATAAAAAAAAATCTATGTAGTTTAAACAAGTAATAAAATTACCTAAATCAATATTACTAGTAATTCTTAATAAGTCTTCATTAATTTTGTTCATTATCACTTTCAATAATTGACACAATGTCATTAGATGCTAGTAAATTTTCTTAATAACTGTGGTAGGTACGCAGGTGGGATGATATTTTTTCAACATTACATCAAACAAGTTTTTCTTCTTAGAAGATTGTGTTGATAACAGCTGATTGTAACATAGTTGCAGAGGAATATCTGTAGGTCTATCGGCAATTTGCCTTCTTGTTCGTACTGGCTGATTAAAGATTTTTTCATATTCGGATAAAACTTAAAGAACTATCTAAATAAAGTTTATTAGGTACTGTTTTTGCGACAATAATGTGAATCAACCGGTTCAAAAGACTTGACCTGGTCCAGTCCAGCATAACTTTGATCATTTCTGCATCAACAGATGTTTTATGGTGATCATGTGGACATCTGTTATTAACTAAAATGAGCCTACTTGTATCAGAAAATTTACTCATTGCAGTTCTTATAATCTTTGGCCCACAACGAATGGTGTTTAAAAACATCGTCTTGCATACCACTTAGTTTCGTCTTTGTCCATCTGTGTGTCAAGACCCTTTATCTCGGGAACGAGTGGAGGTATCGAGTTGAAATTAAAACTATATACTCAGGTCTACGGTCCTTTGAAGCTATGAAATAATCAAACTTTTTAGTTGACGCAAAAATAATACAGCCGTTTATGCCGCAAAAAAACGCATATTTCGACACGCTCAAGGGAATCAAAATTCATAGGGTACTTGTTCCCGTTGACCTAGAACTTCTGGCAAGTAATATCGTCTTATACCACAGTTAAAACTCTGAAAACTATAAATTTGTAATTAAATCATAAAAAATATAGTCTGAATTTAAAGTACGTAATCAATCATTGATGTTTGCCTTTATTTCCGGAATACATGGAGGTATAGTGTTCAAATTAAAACAATATACTCAAGTCTACAGTCCCTTGAAGCTATGAAAAAATCAAACTTCCAAGTTAACGCAAAAAAAAAAGATACGGCCGTTTCTGCCGCAAAAAAAAATACTAATTTGTACGGAACCCTCGGTGGGCGAGTCCTACTCGCACTTGAACGGTTTTTTTAATTATTCTTACTACTTATTAGTTAATGATTTGTCGAAACTATAAACATTAGAGACTTTTACGCGGGGAGTTCCGACGCTTTTGCGTGGGAACTCCCCGCGTAAAAGTCTCTAACTACTCTTAGGACCTTGTACGTTTAAATTCATGTTACATAGGCCGTTATACTGTACTAAAAAATCGTGTTTCTATGCAGAAATCTTCTTTTTTTAATAGCTCACATAATTAATTATATCCATAAGATGCGTTTACCATAAAAAAGTCAAAATGGCCAAATTGTTAGTTTGGCCCATATACATAGGACCCATCGATTTACCTGTTATTTTTTGTGATGTGAGCGGAGTGTATTGTATGTTTAGAGAATTAAGCTTTAGTACCTAACTCAATGATGTAATTTAATGTGAACGTTTTTGTTTAAACTTTAAATAATCATATCTGTTTGAATAGCGAATGCTTGTGGGTAATAACTTCCCGGATTCTTTTGTTTCTGTCTGTAACTCAAAATAGCACAGGTTTAAACCTCAGTGGTTTTTGGTTGCTAATATTGTTTAATTTTTTTTTTGTAAAATCAATAATAAATTAATAAAAAAAAAAACCTAATTGCACTCATTTCACAATCATTAGAAACAGCCCGGCACGGAGGCGCCGCAGACTCAGCAGATCGAGATGCCAGCTACTCCGCTCGGAATCTCACCTCATTACCTCATAAACAATTGTCACGTAGATTAGTCTTAATTGTAACTTTTTATTATTAAATTTAATTCTTTCCAATTTAGTATTTTTTTGCATCCTCCTGTCGCAACCTTAGTAATTCATACCAGAACGGATGTTACACCATAATCACCTCAACATTCCAGGTATTTATTGGTCGTGGTTGACCACAGCTTTAAATAACCTTTTTTGGTTTTTATTTACACAAAAGCCACGTTCTTTCCGTTTCAAAATCCCTAAAATCCTTATTTATGCGACAAATACAACCGCAAAATAAGATGCGATGATAATGAACAGCAGATAATTTGATTTCTTATATTCGTAGATCTGACCATACGAAAACATTTTGCTTAATCAATCTACATCGTTTTTATTTCAATACGAGTTAGCTTTATGAAATTTACACTGTATTATTGTCAATTTTATTTTGCGTTACTTTTTCTATATTTGCAACTAGCGATCTGCCTCGGACTTGGCACGGAATTTCTCAGTTTTTGTCTATTACAATATGCATGTATTACACCTAATAATATTACCTCCCCTTTAAAGCCTATTGCTGAAAACCGCATTAAAATCCATTGCACAGTTTAAAAGTTCCATTGCGCACACACAGAAAGGGCAACTTCATCAGATAAAAGATGAAATAAACTTTAATTTAAAAAAAACTTATTTAATTACCACTTTTATAAGCATTTCAGTGTATTTTTACTAATAATTAAATATCGTATTTAAATACAAATGATCCCTACACAATTTTGATTTGTGTAAACGGAAATACAATCTGTAGTTTTAAACGCAGGTCATTAGTTTAGGCTGAACCAACAACCCTTCATCAAAGGTCGCCTGAATTCAAACATTAAGTGCTGAAATTACAAAACTTATCAAACGTCAACTCCCTAAACAAGGGTAGGGCCGTAACACTGTCAGCGAACCTAACACAGGTAAACGTTTATTATACGCAGCGTAAATTGGATAAGAGGAATCAAAGAATCCAAGATTAACTTTAGAAGGCCAAGAAGTTTTTTGTTTCCCAGCAACGTAATCTGGATTACTTCAGCGTTCTTGGGTGATACAAAACTGAGGTCCAATAAGTCCTTTTACTTAAGGCTCTGGGTCGCTTACCCGGTTTGACTCCGTTTAACGGATAGCTCGGCGACTGCGAAAATGAACGTGACATATGTCTCTATTAAGCCGCTGCGCGCTCAAAATTCCAGAGTTACACAAATACAGCAATCCTCTTCCTGAAAATTTTAGGAACAATTTTTTTTCTTTGAAGACCCCGATATAGATCTAAGCCTTGTTAAGCCTTTAGTGTATCTCAAGATACACGAATTACGCGTCACATGGCAGTCATCATCATCATCATCATCAGCTCATTTTAATGTCCCCACCGAGGGGCTCGAGCCTACCCCACATTAGGGGCGATTAGGCCTTAGTCAACCACGCTGGACAAGTGCGGGTTGGTCGACTTCACACACAACCTAAGAATTTCTTCATAGGGGTGTGCAGGTTTCCTAAAGATGTTTTCCTTCACCGTAAAAGCGTCGATTAAACGTACATATGAATTCAAAATTTGAAAACACATTGGTACGTGGCGGGGTCGAACCAGTGTCTCCCGGGTGGGAGACGACGCTCTTACGCACTACGCCACCGACGTCACCTGGCAGTAGTGCTTTAGAACTGCGAAATGACACGAATGACATAAGCTATCAAGGCAAGCACCAAAATATGGCCTTTGCCACTAGCAAATATATAATATGACCATCTTTCGAAAATTATTTTTGCTTAACTTTGGAAGGTAAGTTACGTTTACCTCAATAAAAGAAACTTGATTTTAGAAAAATAACAGATGTGACGTGGTCATTATATAGCCTTTGCCCCAAGTGCAAGTTACGCTCAGTTCTAATCGCGTTTTATTATAATTGTATACTCTGTCAATGTGCTAAATTTATTAATTTCTAGTTATGTTTAGTAATTTTGTTAAAAAGTGTAGTTGGTGATGTATTGGTTGTTTTCTTGTTTATTTATGAAATATTAAAGTCGGAAATATCCTTATGCCTGGTTTCAAATGCTTGTCCATTAATCATTATACAATGTTTTTTATACAAAGTAGTTGTAAATATTAAATAATTAATCTAGGAATCTAAGGATACCATTTGCGTGGTATTTTTAAACAAAGGAAGTCCCCCCGACCCCGCTCGGCAAGGTGACGTACCCATATTCGATGACTGATGAGTTGACACTGTCAGGTGAGGGTAGAGGGTATGAGGTAGAGGGGTGCTAAATTAGTGTATCTCAAGATACACGGATTACGTGTCATATGGCAGTAGTGCTTTAGAACTGCGAATTGGAAACTTTTTTCTATAAATTTACTAGTGATTGGTTTCAATAACCTATCTATGGACACTTGCTTACCGGGCATAACATTGTGACCGCAGAACAAATAGTGATTGTGACAGTTATCCTATACAAGGTGTATCTATCGTTACCAAGGGAAACTCTCGTTATGTTATTGAAACGCGTCATTGATGTTTGAAACCGATCATAAAATATGTTTTTACCTTCAGTGTGCTGACTGTTTCCCAGATTTGAAGGGATGAATAAAGATAACAGATTCCTTCTCAAAATAATAAAATTGTTAAATTATAAATATTTCGCTTTTACTCAACTCCGTTGTTACTTATTGTCAGTACAATAAAAAAAAGTGTCCAAGGCTCGTTTACAAAACATCTGCTGACTGGAATAAGAATTCTTTTATTGTTACTTTCTCTTTTTGTCCTTTTCATAAATAAATATCTTTTCACGAGTTAATTAATTTAATTATTGAGGGAGTCAATTTGTACGCAAAAATTAAATAGGTAAGTACCATTGTTTTGAAATGTCTATCTCTTACACACTAATGAATCTTCAAGACTCAAGCCTACCTTTGTTCGCCGTGTACTGAATCAAAATATTCAAGCTATTGAAGCGATAAATGACTTTCGATATTATGACTTAATCAGCTTACCTTACGTCTCAATTCTAATTAATCACTTAATCTGGCAATCCAACTCGAATTAAGTTAGAAGTCAATCTTCGCCAAGAACGTAATACCGAGACAATAAATAAATATTATACTCTCCCATTCTGTGTATTTGACAGATACATTTCATAGTTTGCAATATATCATTCAGAGAGGCTTATAGGCTTATAAGGTTAGAAATGTTAATAATATGTGCCTGTGTTGGTAATAATCCAGTTTAATACGCAACGGTTAAAATGTTGTTAAAATACGTCTGTTGGTATAATTTGAAAATTATTGAAAACATTTAAGATATTAAAAATACAGGGCGCCCCACGGCCACGCCACACGGAGGGAAAGTACTTATATTAAATATTGAAGATAGGATATTTTACTGAAAGAAGAAATCATTTTATTTTTAAGTAGAAATGCATTCAAAGATATTTTTTTATAAATCGCCTGCCACAACCGGGAATTGAACTCGTAAAATATGAAAAAACATATTTTATGATAACCGTCGAAAGGGTTAATCATAAAGATTTTTTTTTTAAATGAAAGTAAAATCATGAAATTTAAAATAATTGAGCACAAACTACGGAAAAAACGAAACGACGCAAAAAAAAAAATAATAAATTATTTATCAAATGTTCAATTACATTATATATTTAGATTTTATTTAACAATCCTTCTTAAATAAAACTAATTTTTAGTAAAAATTGTGTATTTTTTTCATTTTAGGTAATGCTTGATTCAATATTAATGAATCCCTTGCTTCAAAATATCTATATGCAATTGCTGACAAAAATAATATTATGTGGTTATCAAAAGGACTTTGTTCATACATATATATGTTCACTTAAATTAGTACCTAAATAAAGTTTTGCATTTTATCATTGGGAAAACGCGATGGGCTGTGTTCAGACAAAAACGACCAAATCTTTTCCGCAAATAGACATTATCTTCACCACATCCTTGGGTGGATAATTCATTCCTTATATGTTCCGTCTTAAAAAATCGGAAATAAAATTTTTTGGAAGAACATTTTATACTCAAATCCCATAAGATTCCATATAATCTGCTTTATTAGAATCTGGTTATGGGGTAAATTAAATTAACTATATGACAACTCTAAATTATTAACGTCATCAAGCTATTTTTAAATTAATATGTCAAAACGAGTAATAAATATTAATTAAATAAACTAAATGCATTGGATTACATCATAAAAAAATTAATTCACTAAGTATTTGAAAAGGTTTTCTATCCAAATGAAAGACATTTTTGTATACTTACGAGTGAAATTTTATTTCGACAATATTTCGCTCACTTCGACATTTGCACCCCAAAATAGCACAGCCCATTATCGCCCATATACTTTTATTTAACTAAATCACCAAAAACTCATTTATGTACACACAAAATGATAAAAATCCAAACTTTTTAACTTTCGAGATTGAGTGACACAAATTTTCGACATTGTGACAGTGACAAGAAAAACATATTTTCTTTCTTTATTCTTTTCATAGGTTTCATACGGTTTCATATCTAGCGATCTCGCTTTATCAGTTTGGTGACGTCATATGGCTCCATCTAGATAATCTCAGGTCTACCTTCTACAACAAACGAAGCAAAATTTGATTAGAAATTTAAATTATATCATTCCAATATATAACAAATTCGATACGACGAATTCAAATAACATATTTGCAATAATCAGAATCCATTGAGATTTAGCCTATACAAATAATGGAACCACGACCCAAATAGCACAAATTCCTTCTCTCGGCTAATACAACATCAATCATTCGTCTTATTACCATAAATCTCTTTCATTATGCCATGATCACACGGCTTTCTATATAAATTACTATTCATCGAACGTTTTTTGGGGTTTCTGCACGGCATATCAAAGATGTAATCTTAACTGGCAACCCATCCTGATTTTCCGAAGTTGCAATTTGCTAATGTGGGTAGAAATTGCCTCCATGACTACATAAATTCGGGTCGTTTAGTACAGTGCTTTGCTTTTCTTACTTTTGAGTTACTTAAAGAATATTTAGCGCATATGAAGTGTGCTTCGGGTCATAACATATGGGTTTACCTACCAATATATACAGAAAATTCAAATTGCAAAATGCAAAATGGAGCGTACTATGTTCGGTATCAGGCTGAAAGACCGCATACCTAAAACAGTAATACAAAGAAGGACCGGTGTGACCTAAGTAGCGGGGTCCGTGGCGCAGCGCGAATGGCGGAGGAAAGGTGGAGCCAAAAAAATTTATCATGGCGGCCGAGAACATGCAAAGAATCGTCGGATGTCCGCCAGCAAGATCGACGACATCGCCAAGAGTGGGTCGGCAGTGGATACAAATGACGCAAGACCGGGCACTCTGGAAGAATCATGAGGAGACCTATACCCAGCAGTGGGTCAAACAGGGTTGAAGAAGAAGAAGAAAATGAAAGAATATTTTATTTCTTGACTCATTATAAGTTTACCTCAGAAGTGTGCAGGGGCAGTCAAGAGTAGAAAGTATTGATTAAATATAGAATTTTTAAATGAAAAATAAACCCATGAGGTACACTAGTGAGGTATACTAGTAGCTATTTATAAATATTCAATGCATTTTTCATGTTCTGCATCCATTCCATATTTCTGTTTTATTTATACGTTATACTAGCTTCCGCCCGCAACTTCGTCCGCATGGACAATTTATCCCCTTAGGGGTGGAATTTCCAAAAATCCTTTCTTAGCGGATGCCTACGTCATAACATCTACCTGTATGCCAAATTTGAGCCCGATCAGTCCAGTGGTTTGGGCTGTGCGTTGATATATCACTATGTCAGTCAGTCAGTCAGTCACCTTTGAGTTATATATATTTAGATTAAGGTTGCCTGGAAGAGATTGCCATTACAGAATGTCATGTCATTACAGAAGTCAGAATGGTAGCTAGTAAAGATCTGACACCAAGATAATCTGCAGAGAGTTAACGAGTAAGGAACAAAATATCTACGAGTATACAAAATAAGGACAAAATTTTTACGAGTATACTAATATTATACAACTTAACAGTTCTGACACCAAACTAATCTGCACCGAGTTAACGAGTAAGGAAGAAAATATCTACGAGTACACTAATATTACTATAATAAAAAGGTAAAGTTTATTTGTTGGAAATTATCCCTGCAAGTACTGAAACGATTAGAAATCTACATTTCTTGAGTGATATACGATTTAATTGATTGAAAAAACTCCACAAGGATGAAGTTGGTAGCGGAGCGCTAGAACCACATAAAAGACAATTTAATTTATTGTGTATACCTACACAATCCAAAAGATTTTCAAGGCAGGTACGTCTACCTTATTGCCTAACAGGAAAACAAGAATGCTCACTTGAAAACAAAGAATTTGTTGTTAGCTCCCCAGCGTTGGCAGTTGGGGACTTTGGACATTTTTTTAACTCAATAGAATTTTATTGGTTTCCGACTTTTTAAGCACTTCGCCTGATTTATTTTCGACTCTTATTAGGTACTTTCTGTTTTATATTCAACGGCAGTACGCTAGGGAAATTAGATTTTAACTGTTTATACCTACGACATATAGTTTTCGTTGTATTGCAATGTAATATTCTACTCGTATATCGGTGTGTAAAAAGAATAAGTCTTTAAATAAGCCGAGAACTACGTATTCCGCTTATCATTAGCACCATTTTTTCTTCTAGACTATACCAGGGAAATTAATATGAAGTTATGGAAGGTCAAAGTTAGAATTGTTTTTTTCTTGAACTACTGTGCACTCTTTACGTTCTTCCAATAAGTTATAAAATGGACTTATGTCAAAAGTGGCCACTTATCGCAAAAACCCATTTTAAAACTAAACGGAACAGTGAGAAGTTGTGGTATGTCAATTTAATATTTTTAGCTCGCATTGATGAAGATCGTTGCCGATTCAGATTTTTCAAAATTGATCTGATTTTAGGAGGTTTAAAATTAAATGTATTGGTGACGCTAGTTGGCTCGTCTCAGCCTCATTAACATAGCCAAGTCATTAGTCTTTAACAATAGGTGAAACGAAAATTCATGCGCTTCAATTTCCTTGTATCTCAAGGTTATTTAATCGCATGAATTTCCGTTTCACGGTCCGTTTCCGGCTGAAACGTCAGACAATTACAAGGCTTATAATTGTCTGACGTTTCAGTCGGGTTGCAACGACCGTGGTCACAGACAGAACCTAATCGTCTCCTTTCAAGCTTCAAGCAACTGTCTAACTGCATCGGCAGCCAGCTGCCGCACGATATGCATTTTAGTGCATTATGTAAAAAAACGACAAATTTATTTAACATTTTAGAAATCTCTACCGATAGCCGTGTATATCATTTTATTCTTCGCTTAAGAAAGTTTTAAAAAAAATAACAACTAAATATCAAATATCTCGGATTTAAGTGATGCACACCCGGTGTCTCGCTCGGGTTTTGAGAGTCCCGTCTTTACTCAAGTTAATCATGAAACGCGAAAGTTAAAAATTGTCTATTACATCAGGTTTAAAAAAAAACCGCATTCCCTCGGTTGCTATTCTGAAGTTCATATCTAAGTAAGTATAACTGGCAAAGTTTCCGATGCTTAGCGTCTTTGTTATGGCACGTATACGCCCAAGGCCTTGTTCTTGATACAATATTACTTTTCTGACTTCTTTCTACCGCTATGGGGTTCTCCATAATAAAATAACTCAAGAAATTACTAAATCAAGCTCAAATTTTATACAATAGGTAAAGATTCTATACATAGTATCCACTCAATAGTAAGTGATCACCGTAGCTTATATAAAGTTGCATCATCAACCTCAACACCTGTACCGTGTGTTAAATATTGGAAGAAAAATTTGTTAATATATTACCTAATATGTGCATGTAAATGTGGGAATAAAAAGTTAGTAATTGAGAGACAGACAACATACTTTGATTGATGCCTCAACTAATAACATGGAGCATTCAGTGGGATACGACCCGACGCTCCTACATAGAATCGGATTTCCAATCAGATCTCTGAAAACATAGGGCCATTTATCGACAGAATCACAACATCACGCTCACAATCCCAAAACCAGAGCTTTAAACCTTTAGTTACACATACAGTCACATCGGATAGTATGGACCATACAGTATACCCCAAAATAGAGACAAACTGCCGGTCAGCCTACACAAAAAGTAACAATCCCAGTAAACAAATAAAACAAAAGCCAACGACCAGGACATAACACTCAACATCATCTCAAAAGACCGGGTATAAGCCACTAGTATTGTATTGTATTGTGTAAGGCACTAGAAACTATCTGAGGTGATAGAGGCAGCAGGACCAACGAATTAGGAATGATACAGGACCTAATAGTCTAAGATCCCTTATTTCTAACAAAAAAAAATACTAGCGGCCACATTTTGATAGGCAACCTAGTAGATATATATTCTCCTGATGATAAATATGCGTATAAATTAGGTTTTTAGCATATACTCCATGAGTACACTATTTTGCAGTGGGATCTCGTACTATAACTTCTATTTTCGACTGGGAAGCTCTTTGCCTTTATAGAAGCGAGGATGACCCCTCAACCATTGAGGGATAATCTTATTATAATTTCGACAATTGGGGGCTTTTGGCGTCACTGCGACCTGGAAAGATCTATTGTGACTAGCCAAAGTTAGTCCTATTGAGGCCTTAAATGTACTCCTTTCATCATCATCATCATAACAGCCTTTATAACTCGACCCACTGCTGGGACACAAGGCCTCTCCTTGTCATCGAAGCAGATTTAGGCAGTACTCCAACACGCTTGCCCAATGCGGATTGGTGGACGGATTGTAAGGTGATCAATACCCTTTGCTGGTCCATTAGTCACCTTCTACGACACCCATTGGAGGATATGGGGTAATGCTATTCTACTCTGCCACCATCTCACGGCTAATGTACTCCTTTAGCTGGGTACTATCTAAAAATGATAAGATATTCCCAGCTTGGATTGTTTTGATATCGTATGGGTCGAGAATGTCGTCACCTTTATGGTAAACTTACGAAACTGCAAAAAACAAATTTTACAGGAGAGCGTTTTGAAACATTAAATTGATAATAACTTTTGTTATGATGCAGATGTAATAAATTCTTAGATACATTTGATTTTCAAAATCCTGCTGTTTTTAAATACAATGAATGGATCACACCTATGTAGTACAACATAAGGTGCAATTTTTTTTAGATATGTCAAATTTACAAAAACTGCAGATTCGTAAGTTTGCCGTGGAGGTGACGATGTGTCTCCCCAAATGCACTCACTCAACACTGCAAGTGCGTCGCCATCCTGGGGACTAAGATGATATGCCTTCCATGCCCAGTAATTACACTGGCTATCTTTCCCTTCAATCCGAAACACAGCGAACTGCTTCACGGCAGAAATGAGAAAGGCGGTGGTACCTACCCAGGCTACCCTACATATGGGTCTGCCACCTAGTAAAATGTCTGCTTCTTTTGTGAATGAGAGATTCAGAAGAGCACAGGAGGTGTATTGGTGTTTCACTCTCCTGTTCAGAGATCTGCAAGCATCAGTATCTTTTATTCTCATATTGTAGAGATGTTTGTTCAGCTTGGAGAAACAAACATTACCATCAACATCATCGAGCGCCCCTAGATTTAATTCCGGTGGACGAATCCCGTGATTTCGCCTTCTTAAAAACCCGGTGACGCTATAAAAGCTACCTGTGGTCAACAGCCAATAGTAAATCAGTGAAAAAAGAGTCGTCGTTTAAAAAGAATTCCTATTTTACCAATACACCAAAACAAACCAATTAAAAAAGAGATGCGTTTGAAATTCAAGCACACTCGGAACAAAATGTAGTTAACTTCAAAGGCGAGGCTTCCCAGTGTTTATGGAAAGTTTGATTGTTCCAGTTTGTTTTATGCATTTGACCTCTTTTTATATCCAGATCGTATAGTTTAATGGAGCAGTAGGATAACTTTTTTAACATTTAGGCTTTTCAAGCCTGTAATGTCTTTTATAAGTGTACAAATTGTACCTAAATGCATAAAGAAATTTGAATTTGAGTTTATAATACGAAGGTATCACGTCGTTACCAACCCTTACCCTATATTTGTCCCTATAGATCTCTGGCAAGTTACCTTTTTACAGAAATACAATACGTCATTTGACTGTAGTCTTCCACTGTGTTTATCCTATATGTTCTTTTTGGAGATTCTCCCGAGTTCTTGTTGTAAAAACACGTGTTGAGAGACTCCATTTTTAACCCAAATCAACCGTACAATTTTTGTTACTTTAGTTACATTTTCACTTGACATTGGCAAAATTCGTACGTTTAATGCGACGCGACGCCATTAATTAAGAATAGATAGAAGTTCTTTTTGATTTGGAAATGAAAAGATTGCAAAATAGTTTTTTTATATTAAGTGGTTGGCAGACAAGCATGCGGCCTGCCTGGTGGTAAGCAGCCATGGTAGCCTATAGACGCTTGCAACACCGACGTGACACTCGCGTGCTGCCAACCTCAGTTCCATCCCCACCCCGTGGAACTCTGGCGACCTTACTCCCCAACAGAAACACAACACAACAAAAATATAGTGCTATTAGACTGTGTGACTTGTTACTACCTTCCAGCTGCTAGTCCGCTGGTCGAGCTATTCCGGTCTGATCCCTTTATCTGATCCTCTGGGCGATCAGATTTATTTTATAATAATTTTCTATTCCGGACTGATCCGCCGTGCACGGCATCAAAAATAAATTTATATATTTTATTTCAGTTGACATATACACCTAGTTATCTATTAACAGTTTTTTAGGACAATCAGCCATAAAATATGCGAACAAGGTTTATTGAAATACATGTTCGTAATACTTATTGTAATAGAAACGTGTATGTTATTATTGAGGTTCCTCAACTCTAAATTTTCGTATTGGCCAAGTCACCGTTCTCTTACGTAAAATTCTTCGCTGGATCAACTGAATAAATGATTTTTTTTTAATTTTTTTCTTTAGTCCCGCATTTAACATTAGAGAGGAAATGTTAAAGTGCATTCGTATGTATATCTAAAAAAATCATTTTTACCAGGCCCTCATATAAATGTAGGAGATATTTGCTTTAATTTATTTTCGATTTAACATTAACTATAGGATAAAAATACAAGGATAAACAGCCGGAGTAACAGGTAAATATATTTCCGTTCATCCTACATGAACAACTATTTTTCTCTTGACTGTACTCACCTGTCAAAAAGAAGGGAATCAGTCCGGAATGACAAAGTTTATATTGGATCAGACCGGAATTAATTATTATTAATAACCAGCAGAGGAACAGATAATGGGATCAGATTAGAATGTCTGAATGTGCTTATCTCGACTAATGATGACTTTTTTTTTCTTTTTTCTTCCCATTTCCCATTTTGGGGGTAGATGCAATATGTCACCATCTGGCATATTGGTTTTGGCATACTTTTTTGGCCACTACCTACCTGACACCAACTCACTTTGAGAATGCTGTTGTGGGTAAATAATTCGCCACCAAGCGAATAATCCTTTGGTGTGGTGACTGTACGGTTATAAGGACACGTCCGCTAGCAGAGCATTCAATTAAAGTAACTTAAATAAGCGTTATACCACCGTGTGTTCAGACACTGTGTCGAAGGTATCCGGTATCAAATTTTTATCTTCATTCGTTTGATGTGGCTTCTCTTTGTCAACCAGATGAATTGTTTCACACAAATTTGAGAAGCAATATAAGTTCCGTTGGATTCCCAGGATCGCGTGTAATTCGAAAAGTTCCAACTTAAGTTCCTGCTTTCTTGCAGAGTTTATTTTTTATGAGTTTGCTATTTGAAAGAATACCGAGGCTCCGTGAGAGTTGTTCTCACTTTTACTGTTATAATTACTGTAATTTATTTATTTCTTTGGTACACTGATTTTTATAGATTGTATTTAAGAGCTATTACAGGCCTCTCGCCATTATTTTATGTAATTTCTTCGTATACACTATGAATATCGAACAGATAGGTGCAGCATGTGAAAAGTTTACTCAACTTACCATCAAAAGAATACACTGCACCTACGGACGCATAGGTAGATATAGGAAACTATAAATCGGCAATTTGAAATAGAAAAACCATACAACCGCGTATATAAGAGCGAAATGGATAGACGAGACCATTTCATGTACACTCTTCTTCTTCTTTTTTTTTTTTAAATGGCTCCACCGATTTTTGACGGTGATTCTGCCAATGTCTGACTTTGAATGCTAATTTTTTATTGTTTTAGGATTTTATAATTAGAACTGAAGTTAATGAGATCACAGCTGAGGATACCTGACAAGCAGAATCCTTCGTGTACACGGCCGGTGCGGCCTAGTTTGGCTTGTCAGTCACGTAAAATTTTAGTAAGACTCTCATTTTAGTAAGACTAGGTCACAGATGAAAAACAGCGGTTTGCTCGTGGGTTTCTGGCAAATAATACGCTGAACTGTCGCTTATTTCGCCTGCTGCAGCACACACACACACACACACACACACACACACACACACACACACACACACACACACACACACACACACACACACACACACATGCATGCTTATATATTTCCTACCCTTTGTTTGATTTTTTGTATATTTTCTTGTAACCGCTTGTAGTGTACGTCGGATGTATGGCTGTCGTCTCCTTTGCGCACTGTGGTGTAATAAAGAAGTGACGTTTGGGATAACGCGGGAAAGAGGAAAAGAGGAGAATATAATTGGGCGGACCTGACGAACGCGGTGCACGAAGGAGCCAATAATAATAGTTTATTATTATATACATCAAGAATAGTACACCGCTTTATGTGTGTGTGTGTTGTTGTAAGCAAATAAAGTTTTTATTATTATTATTAAAAAAGATAGCATCTGTCAGATTGCAGTACTATTTTTCAGCACACATGCGCATTACTCTCACATTAGGTCATTTTTGGTATCACCCTATCGTTGCCAATCTATGAAAGTCAGTAATTATAAATCTATGACAATACGAAAGTAGACAGACACTGGTATTTCTACCATAGACAAGTTCTCTTCTTTGAATACTGTGTTTACTCCTTTACGAAAAATATCGCAGTGTTTACGCTTGTCGAAAGACAATATGCCACTTGAATAGCCTGGTATGTATAAGATCGACTGCAGATACGGGAGCTCATACATCGGCCAAACAAAACGTACAGTGGCTGACCGAGTGAAGGAGCTTAAGGATGGCATGGATGATGGGATGGAAAGGCAGTTAAGGATAACGACTCGCAGAAATCGGCTATAGCGGAGCATTTAATACGCTCCGGTCCGAATCACTGCATCGAGTTTCATAACTCTGGCCATCTCGACACAACGCCACTATACACTAATATTAGTAAGGGAAGCCACTGAAATTAAGAAACAAAAAAAATCAATCGTGAGCTAAAACGTAAGACTTGCTACAACTGCCCAACTCTTGAATATGCACGGAAAGAGATGACTTATAACCTTCTTCCAAAATTTAATAAATGATAAGTTATTTAACTTTATTGAAAAACAACAACAAGCAACTTAATGAAATAAATACGATATAGGTACGATAGTTAAGAAAATTGCCGAAAGCAATTACTAAAATAGTTGCAGTGTATTGTCTCATTAGCGGTAGAGATTACATGTTTTTGAAATAACTTAGAAGTAGGTTTATGTTCATATTATTATAATAAAGTTAACATGCCGACGTTCGACGAGGCCTTATGCCTCATCGGATTATTATTATAATTTCCACAGCATTTGGTTATCAAAGCAGAATTAAGTTACCGAGAAATCAAGCCCAAAACCGCTAAATTATATCTCGTAAACACACCTCCAATTGGTAATAATGTAAATATTTGTTATTTGAGAATACACCGAATCCCGTCACTTCAGGGTTTATTTACGCTTATTACAACTCTGGAGAAAAAAATATTTTTCGTTACTTTCTAGTGAATAATTAATTTGTTTTTTCCTTCTTTTAACAAATTAAGAAAGATTAATTGTTTATGTAAATTTTCTGCAAGCAACTTAATTTTTTTATTACCTACCTTTGTATTTGACCTTCATCTCATTTGACGGTAATAATTATAGGGAAAGTGAACCTGGAACCCTCAATCACTGAGGAATAGGGTATTTTATCAGTTGCTGTCGGAAGACAAGAACGATTCTGACAGATTAATTGATAAGACTTGTTTCAAGAGGATAGTGATCAACTGTGCTTGTTATACAAGACTCAAGTACGGTCCAGCGTAAAGTACTGCTCACACCTGTGGGATGGCTCCGCCAAGTAGGTACTTACCTACTCGATTTTTTTTTATACTACAAGATGGCAAACAAGCGGCCCACCTGGTGTTAAGTGGTTACCGTCGCCTATAGACACTTGCAATATTAAGAGTAAATCACTTAACACTGCAAGTGCGTTGCTATCCTGGGGACTAAGATGATATGTCTTCCATGCCCAGTAATTACACTGGCTACCTTTCCCTTCAATCCGAAACACAGCGAACTGCTTCACGGCAGAAATAAGAAAGGCAGTGGTACCTACCCAGACGACCCTACATATGGGTCTACCACGTAGTAAAAGTACTCGATGCTTTGGATAGGTTACAGCGTCGCTCATCATTGGTGATGAAGAGGTGACCATTTTGAGCCTCTCAAATTGACAACCTTTAAAAAAAATATATATTATGAAACCATTTGGAGCTTTTGTCATCTAGAACACTATATTTTTTTTCAGAATTTATTAATTGATAAATTATGAGATATTTAAAAAAAAACTAAACGTATGTACCAATATTGCACAGTGTAGCGGTTGAGGATTGTATTTGATGTTCTTGAATAAAACTCCTTCGATGTTTTGTTATTTCTATGTTTCTTGTATATTCTTGTGTGACGATAAGTGCCGTTCTGACCATTACAATTTTATATATTCGATTACCTAATGTCGCAATTCGTACCTGTTGCGACACGGTGTTGGCGCCTGTCGTATGGAAACATATCATAATCATTTAATCACAAACTTATGTCTAAATGTAAAACAAAGCTATAAATCGTAAAAACACACAAAAACAAACTTATATCTACTTATAAAACACAATAACACGTAACTTAAATATTTTTAGGGAAGGGTCGCCTCATCGTCGTCAACAGTAACGTAGGAACAGTTTTAAGACCAAATTTTTTCATCTTCACTTTTTATTGGTAATGTGACTTTCAGTTTAACCTAAAAATTTCTTGGTGACTTCTTGTCACCAGGCAGGCCGTGCTTGTCCGCCAACCAAATGACAAAAAAGTTGTTTTCAAACCCGATCTGATGGACTCTTCAACAAGCGAAGCGTTCTTTCCTGAATAGTAGCGGTGAGCGTGGATAAAAAATATTAGTAGGGGAGGTAGGGGAGGGATGGGCAGTTGGGAGACATGGGCACCCCCCTTTTACTCTGATTTGATCATAGTTTTTTTTTTTTTTTTGGTTTGGTAGTTTACTTTACCGACTGGCAACACTGTTCATCCATAGACTATCTGTCATTTCTGTAAGTTGTCAAACACAAACACGTTTGAAGGTTATGCGCTCGTAAAAGTAAATATTTTGTTGCGGTTTCGGATCGTTATAAAGAGAAAACTAATGAAAGGTATGTGTATTTTCTATTATTAATCTATTGTACATTCACTAATCTATAAATTAAACTGAAATCCAAGCCTAAATACGTAGATTCAAAAAAATACGGGTAACCTATGTCGAAAATGTATACAGAGGGAGTAATGGGCATCTTGACGTGCGGGTGGTTTGGGCATGCCCAACGCTCCCTCCTATTATGTTCAGTATAGGAGGATTTTAACTATTGGTTTATTGTTAATTACAGAAAGATGCCGTTTAAATTCAAAAAGAAAGGTTTGCGACGGGAAATTCCTAAAGATTTAATATTACGAGCCATAGAAGAGGTATCAAAAGGATCAAAAATAAAAACGACAGCTGATAAATATGAAATCCCTAGATCAAGTTTGCAACGGTACCTAAAACAAGATTCTATAAAGGATTCTTCGCAAACGTGGTAGCTCTAAGTACACATTCGATAGTCCTTTATGGGTTATACCCAATCTCAGATAAGTTAAGATACTGTTTAAGATGTTTTTTATTTGTTAACTTTTATATCTGGTTTCTATTATTGATATAGTTTAATAATAGTATATTTGTTAACTAATTATTGAATTCTATTATGGATATAAAGTAATTTATAGGCCGTGCCCAAGCCTCCCACAGGGTATGTCCAAGCCTCCCTACCATAGGGAGCATTGGGCACTTTTGACTTAGTTTATAAAATATCTCGTAATGTTGAAACTGATTGTAATTTTTAAGAAAGCTCTTTAATTATATCTAGCCAAATATGTGGTGCAATAAGAATTGGCAATAAAAGTTGATTATCTATAAAATCTGATTTTTTTTGCAATAAATAGTGAAAAAGTGCCCATCCCTCCCCTACCTCCCCTAATTCATGTAAGACTTCATTGACATAATTATAAATAATTAATACTCTTTTGCACATAAAATACATAATTAAATTGTTAAATACCTAGTTTACAATGGCGAACTTATCTCTAGAAGCGATCTCATTCAGTCGACCCATAAATGTGTGTTCTAATATTGTTATGGTAGGCGATACAGATGCTAATGTAATAAATACAGATTTAAAAACAACACATATATTATATACACATATTATTATTACTTTCTAAGTGCTTATATAGGCTTTTTACTGAGCGAAATGTTATCAAGAGAGTAAGTATTGAAGTTATTTTATTGCTAAAGTTATCCGAGAGGTTATCCAAAGTTGACTGCTAACAGCAATTTTGTAGTTTTATTATCGTGGTTGAGACTCATAATGGCGCAGAACCTTTTAGCTCAGTAAAGGTTAATCATTCACACTAAAGAATTCAGGGAATTTAAATTTTTGACTAATCCTCTCTTTTTCTCTCTCAGGTGAGATAAGACAGAGGTCTCATCTGATCTGATGTTAAATGATGTTAAGGCGAAAGATGGAAGCCAGATTCACTCGGTACCCTCAATCAATGAGGCACCGGCTTTCTCATCACAAATTTTAATGTTTAAAACTCCTTCCAAAGTTTTAAGTCGCTGTTACACTATGTACTTGAGAATCTCTGAAGGATTTAGGTTAGGTGTACATAAACACAGCGACTTAAGGGCGATTCTCACATTGAGTGTGTTTACTTTGAACCATTCTATCGGTGAAGGATCATTCGTACTTCCAACTGTCGATGAATAATATTTTCGGCGAACCTTTCCATCGGCCATCTGGCATCTTACCATTATTTTAATGGAAATATGAATAAATACCTATGTAATTATACTTTTAAGTACATAATAATTGTACTAGAAAAATGCACTGAAAAAAATCGACTTGCCTCAAAAACATAAGCACCAAGCACTGACAAATTTCGACAGCGAAAAGCAGTGTCTCGGTGGCGTAATTGGTCAACGCAGCCGCCCGGATTGCGGAAGATGCGGGTTCGAGTCCCTCCTGAGGCAAGTCGATTCTTTTCAGTGCATTTTTCTAGTATTAATATTTACGCGTTTGTAAACGCAAAAATAAAATTATTCCATAACATAATAATTGTGTTTAAGTAAAAAAAAACATTTGACGAATAAGAAGTTTTTATTGGCTTGACCAGTTGAAACAAAAATGAGGCTTGGCAAATCGAAACATAATTGGGACTTGACTAATTATTACTTTTGCATTGCTTGACAAATCTGAACCAAAACACGCGGTAAAGACACACTCGACCAATTCCAACTTTCTTTCTGCTTGACGAATTAGTTCCTAAATCGATGATAAGATTTGGTAAAACGCAAACGCAAGCGACGCAAATTCTCTATAATACAGAAACTAAAATAATTCTCGAAATTCCATTTTGGCTACGGAACAATTAGTACGTTGTAACTTTTTATGCGACGCTCGTTTCCATGCAAATATATTATTATGCATGGAAATAATATTTTCCACGAATACATTTTCACGTTTGTATAATCTGCTGACGTCTTGAACTCTTGAATGATTTATAAGGCATATAGTTAAAGACCCAGAAAAATTTTGCCTTAGGAAGTGAAATTCGTATCTTATACGCAACCACCTTATGTTAAAGGAAGCAATAAATTAACTGTGTTATCTCACTGTTGCAGCGCCCGCCCGCGTTCTTGCATTATAAAGAGATAATAAACACGCAATGTACTCTAGACAAACGTGGAATGAGTTAGAACATGAAAAAATAAAAGACAATCGTATTTTGTTCTCTGACGCATGAAAAATTAAATGCCAAGTTTGTTTGTAAATTGAATTGTATAAAATAAATATATTATTCCTGTGAAAAAAACTCACGTATAAAAAGGCTAAAATACTAAAATCAATTAGATTCATTGCCGCCTGTTAAACCCTGATGTAAAAATAGAGGGATGTTATAAGTTTAACGTGTCTGTGTGTGTCTCTGTGGCATTGTAGCTCCTAAGCGAATGGACCGATTATCATGCGGTTCCTTTTTGTTTGAAAGCTGTCGTGATCGAGACAGCTCTGTCTTTTTAATAATATTTAAGAAAAAGGTAATTTAAGTGGTTGTCTATCAGAATTAGGGTACCTTAAAATGAATGGTAATTTAAAATGAAAGAAATAAAAAATAAACACCCAATACAAAAAAGAAATTCAAAAATATAAAAAAAAACACAAAAAGAACTCGGTTTTGTAACATATTTTTTTGTTGGCAACCCCTTGTGTTTTGGGCGGCCTCTTACAGTCGACACGCTCTTCTCGACTTTGTTGACAGACCGCCGATGTTGCCGACTCACCGGTTTGGTTACGCGAACTCATAAGTTTATCCCCTACTTAAAATCGCTCAACGCGCTTAAAAAAGTTTTCACTTCAATAAATTTAATTTATTACATTATTAGTCTTTACAGAACCCAGTGTAGCACATTTTACTTTTATTAGAATTTTGTAATCCTCGTAGAGTGTCGGCGAGCCTCGTAACGTCTAAGCGTCTCGAGTGATACATTACGCTGTTAATGAAACGTCACATCGGAAAACAAATGAGCGAACACATACTAACACTGAACGCATATACACGTTCACTGCATAAAAATAATTTTACATTAATATTACTTAATTTTTGGAAGTTTTGTATCTAAATACACATATCGTTATAATATAATTTTATTGATATTTATTCCAATTTTTTTTTTAGGATATTCATTTTTAACAATAATAAAATTTATTTGCTTCAATGATGGTAATACAGTTTGGTAGGTACATCATGTTGAAAATATACAGCAGGATCATTATAATACCAAGAGAATCAAATTACACAATTTATATGTCAGAATAAAATTATGAAATTACTTACTACGTACCTACTGTTATGCCTTTGTTTTATTAATTAACTCCTTAATATCATAAAAGTTTTGTGCCAATCCACTTAGAGTTAGACAATTGCATTGTTTGCGGTGTCACCTGTAATACCGATCTGTTCGGATTTCTATTATTACGAGGGTAAATATCACAGGCTCTCTTAAATAAACCTTTGTTTTGGATAACAAACAAACTTACTTAGAGTGATGGCAGTGTTAATATGTTCAGTCTTGGAAATAACGTACGACAGAACGTTAGTGGATGAACACCACATATGGCTCTGACACACTCCTTTAGAGCAATAAATGCTCTGTTTACACTTGTACCATTACCCCACACTAGTAAGCCATAACGCATTAAAGATTCTACTTAAGCACGATAAGTAGTAATAGCTTTTTGTACATTCGTTACCTACATGTCTGACTTGTTGATCTTAATTACATAATTGCCAATCTGGCATTATCTTGTCTTAACACGTTGACGGACAGTAACGCCCACAGGCGTCTAAGTAGTTAAAAACAATACGACAGTAAGCCTGCTGACGTCCGAGATTTAACTCGTTTAAAATCAGTATGCCTTAGGCCGTTTGATTTTCCATACTTTCACAGCAAGGGGCATGTTGTAGTGTCACCGCAAAAGTAATACGGCTTTCGTACTGTCATCGTACACAGTTTTATGACACGTCAAGATACAAACACACATAGATAGAATTCCGTGCCCCCTTCCCCGCACAGTATGCATGTGGGCGTCGTATTTTCATACACTCAGTCGCGTAGTGTGCACCTGCGGTACGCTTCGTATTCCTACGTGTTTTCGGTACGCTTCGTATTCCTACGTGTTTTCGGTACGCTTCGTATTCCTACGTGTTTTCGGTACGCTTCGTATTCCTACGTGTTTTCGGTACGCTTCGTATTCCTACGTGTTTTCGGTACGCTTCGTATTCCTACGTGTTTTCGGTACGCTTCGTATTCCTACGTGTTTTCGGTACGCTTCGTGTTCCTACGTAATACCGTCGCACAGTGATACTACGCCTATAGGCAATATATGAAAGTTAGTCATATGAGGAATACTGAAGTTTTACTGTCCGTCAACGTGTTAATAAAGTCATTTAACTTTTACGTATTGCGTACACTTAAGAATATTAAGAAAAATCTCTATATCCCAAGTATACAATCTAACATAATTATCGAATTTAAGCATCTTTGCTTAATTAGCCTCCAATTATATTTCATTAACATACAAAGCGCACCAATTAATTTTTCAGCATTTTCAAGCAGTACCTACTTGCAGTAAGTAACGGCCCCGTAATAATTTCGAACGTGATAAAGCTGTCTTATGCTAATTACTTAAAGAAGTCAAGCTTGAGACATTTTTTGTACAAAATGGTCCAATATAATTTAGAAATTGGTGCTAGCGAAAACTTTATAATGAGGCTACTTGAATATTTACACCGAAATCTTTACGTTTCTAGAATTTTGAAAATGGGAAAACGTAGGTAGAGACATAGTTTTTTCTTTCTTTTTGTTATAAACGTCCTAATCTATATATATATATATATATATATAAGAATGAATACTGACTGACTAACTGGCATATCAACTCACAGCCCAAACCGCTAGGTCTAGAAGATTCCTGGTAAGTAGGGTAAAATAGGGGATAACAGTTTGTATGGAAATCCGTTACTTTCAAAGTAAAATCCATTATATGGCCTTTCGGTTAAAAATTAAGAAAGAGGTATTTTAGAATTTCTCAAAATTCAACCCCTAAGGGCATGAAAGGATGATGCTCTAGGGAATGAAAGTTTATATGGGAAATCCGTCATTTTTATAGTGCAATCCATAAAAAATGGTATACGACGTTTCGGTTAAAAATTAAAAAAATACATATTTTAGGATTTATTTATCGTGTATAGTTTCTGAATGAGCATACTTTCAAGGTGATATAATAAATTTGGATGAATAACTAACATTTTGTGTATTATTGATCTTTTCCCGGTACTTTCTTGACAGAGTAGTATGTTTGTATTTACATTTGTTCTACCTTAGCGCCTAAACTATTCATCTGATTTTGATGAATGAGGTGTCAATCAATTCTTTATTATGATTCGAGCAACATAGGCTACATTTTAACCGACTTTAACTTGAGAAAGAGTTTGGCAATTTTTCGTTGTAGCCGATTTTAATTTATTTCTTTGAAGTTTGTTCACAAAATGTGTTGTGGTTTTGCTAAGTCTAATCTGCTAAGCAAAGTGAAAAATGGAACTACTCAGACGAAAATCATTGGTCTGAGTGGAACTATGACTTCATGTCAAAATGATGTTTGATTGTCGATTTCTATTGAAATCCCGTGCACTTGACTGTACCACATGAGTAGATTAATGGAACAGAGTAAAAGCTTCTTAAGAACGTGCAGAATTGTCACCTATTTCGGTAGGGTTGTCACAATAGGCCAAGAAAAATGAAACAAAGCATTTGTTAAAAAACTGTACACCCCGATTTTATCCAATTTTATTCCTTTCTTTTTTTCCGTAGTTGGGTTACAGCGGGTTACATTAAATTGTTTGCTTATTAATTGAAAGCCTCGCCTCCTTCAAATGACATCATTGCATTCGATGGCAGAAGTGGAGCAACATAGTTAGCGCGAGAGACAACCCGTGTGTTTCTTACATTAGAAATGTTCATAGAATTTCGTTTCTGGGATTTTATACTATATCCTAGGGAACCCTACAAAATTGAATAACTTAAAAATAATACTTCTGAGCATCTTTTGTGATGGTTCTGCTTTATTGTGATGGGCTTTTAAGAGCTTTTTTATAATTAATCAGTTTACGAAGTAACGTTCTCGAAAATATTATTTCATTCGTTAATATTAACTTCGCGTTTAATATAATAAATAATAATTAGTGTAATATTAAATAATTTTCATACGGGTTTTTTGGATGCCTTCTTATCTTTGTTATTTCACCTTGCATTGTCATTAAAGTAATATGGACGATTGATTGTATGTTTGTTTCAAAAACTACTCCGCAGTTTAAAAAAATATCACCCTAGTAGCATGCTAAATTGTCATTGAGTAAAGTCGCTACTCCACTGCGGTAAACGGAGAGGCTATACTACACACACGTTTCAAGCTTCGCTTCGTATGAGAATGATAGCAATAACATCTACTGTTGCAGTAGATGTCACGGTCACGTTACACCTTCGCTACACATTAAAATAACGTCATTGGTACACACGTGTCTGTACACGTTAGACATGTCACCCACGCAGCTCACCTCTGTAGCTGCGTGGGTCCATTGGACCACGAATATTGAAACACACTCAGGGCTGCATGGAGTGCACAGCGCTATCGTTTTCCGTGTAGACTACGAATAGGTGTCTACGAATTATATTAGTAGTGGCAACGTCGACCCACGTGAGTTGACTAGCGGGCACATGCGGCTAACGTAGGCGTAGATGGGTGATTATCATGCATTGCTTCCGCTACAATGGAGCATAGAGTAAGGCCGGTTTTAGAGTCGCGCTGATCGTCAGCGCTGGCAGGCTAATATAATATGTATGGTTGCCTAAGGAGCGTTTTAGAATAACGCCGACAACTCCGCGCTGACGACCGTCTCGGCGCCGAGCCATACGCGACGAGCCATACGCGCCGACGACCCCTGTGTTACGAATAACGCACCCGCCGATGAATACACACTTATGGGATTGGCCATGTCTGTACTTCGCAGCGGTCAGCATGACAAAACGAGTTCCAACGACAGCTACGCGCCGAGCTGCCAGCGCTGACGATCAGGGCGACTAAAACCAGCCTACCACTAACCCTTCCGACACGGACGCCCTAGGGACGCTAGGCGATCGAGAGACTCCCCACGGGGGAGATGCTCGGTCGCCCAGTAATCCCCTAGGAACGTTCGACCTACAGGCTTGAGGACCCCCCAAGGTCTTCGACTTCTTAAAAACCCGGTGACGCAGAAAATGTGATCAGAGACTATCTGCAATAAAATAAAAAAAAAATACCACTAATAGGTACGCTCGCACCCACAAGTACCCCACCTACGTGAAAAGTTCACTTTTGAACGCGACCCTAGTTTCACGTGAAAAAGACCTTGTATTATACATGTCTTATTTATTAGTTTGTTAAGCGAGTAAACTTGGCTTGACTTCTCGAGTTATTACTGTGTTAATATAACATATAAAGGAATACGGGTGAATGTACTTTTTTATACCTTCCGCACTTGAGTTGT
Source organism: Elophila nymphaeata (assembly GCA_955850985.1). Classification (NCBI taxonomy): domain Eukaryota; kingdom Metazoa; phylum Arthropoda; class Insecta; order Lepidoptera; family Crambidae; genus Elophila; species Elophila nymphaeata. Next base: position 5,023,530 of record OY039082.1, on the reverse strand, counting down.
GGAATTTCATTGAATATTTGATGCGACATGACACGGCGCTATGGAACTTTATTATGCTCCTTCGAGCCGTTTACGCTTGACGTAACTGGTTTCAAAGAAAATAAAAAGATCAGATTGAACTGTCGCTTTATATTAATGTCTCAGACCTGGGGTGTCAGATTCAATTCTCAGATTGTAGATTGGAACAGAAATAACCTTAATTGTACTCTCATTTGGATTGAGAACATTCGCAGCCTATTTTCACAATTGGAATAGAACATGTCTGATTGCCACCAGATAATAACAAACTACAAACATAAACTAATTTAATACAGGCACCAATTTAACACACAATGTGCCCAACCGTAAGAGTGATTGCCGCGATACTCATATTCTGCAGACACATAGACAACTAACTAAGAAAGCTAACACAATTAATAATTTTAAATCTTAAAATACACATCATAATCATTAATTTTGATGCCCGGTGTGAATGTTTACTGGACAAGATGTCAACCATGCTTGACATGCTACTATTGATGGATATCCTCCACATTACGCGGTGACCTATGACGACATATTATGGTCTTACGTCAAGTCAAAATTCTCTTAATCGCCTTTTGCAACACCCATAAATACTGTAAGCCATGTGATACCGGCAGAGTAGAAAAGCATCACCCATCCTCCGGTGGTCCACCAAACAAGCGCCTAAACCTCCTTCGATGACAATGAGAGGCCATGTATGTGTCCCAGTAGTCGAATTATAAAGGCTGTTAAGATGATAAGTTAGTGTTTTTTTTTCTTTACGGCCGCTCTCGAAATTCATTCATCTTGAATTCATAATACGTAGCTAAATAACGTAGCGGTTTTTACATCTAGGCCGGACATACCTACTACTGCTTTACGCACGGACACTCAAACTTATACCCTTAGTCGAGCTCACTCTGCTTTAGAAATCAAACGTCCCTAATGATCACCCTATAAAAACCAATAATTACTTTAATTTAACAAAAAAAAAATTGCAAAAAAATGTCTATATCGTTGGTTTATTACTAGGTATACGAACTAAATCCCTGTATAGGTATACATCACTAAAAGATTTTGGTTTTCCTAGAATTTCTAAAGTACTCTAAAGCGGCTCTCGCGGAGTCGTATCAATATGGTTAGGTAAAAAATGCGCCAAGGTAGTGGAGGGGAGTGCCGATGCACCATCAGGCCTCCTTGCCGCTTCTGACACCTCTCTCTCTCTACAACACGATGGACCTGGCACGTGCACGGCGAATCCATGGAAAGCTACGAGTTTTCATCGTTTGTCAATAAATACAAACTCGATTATAATACGGTTTCTAATGACCAATAACTATGCTTTATAAATAAAACAACTTTTACGGATTTAACTCGCGTGTAATTAGATTTTACATGATGATATTATTGCCCGACGTTTCGTAACACTTTTCAGCGTTCGTGGTCACGGGATGACTAAAGATGTAGGTTGTCAAACTTTATGAAATAGTTAAATCTACCGTCACTTTAATTATTAATTTGGAGTGTTCCGTTTCACGCAAACGGAGCTCACGGTGTCATTAGGTCTTGCTGTGTGGTGGTTTGCCTGAGTTTTAATAATTTTAATTACTGGATCCCAAGCAGGTGGTACGGCCCAACCATCTTCTCTATTGAAATTTGGGTGTTTCTTTATTTCAATAGCCTCGCGCAACATCCTTGGGATGTATCGACGTTCCTTGGCGAGAATGTGTGGTTTATCGAACCTTATATAATGGTTGGGCCCTTCTTGCGTATGTTCACAAACTGCAGACTTCGTTTCGCGCCTATGTTTTATGTCAGCTATATGCTCCTTCACCCGGGTGCCTATGCTTCTCTTTGTTTGACCTATATACGAGAGCCCGCAGTCGCAGTCCAACTTGCCTGCATCTTGAAAGGGTATATTACACTTGACGGGTCGTAGAAATTGGTTAATCTTCTTTAGCGGCTTAAAGTAAGTCTTAATCGAAGCTCGCTTCAAGATGTTCCCAATCTTGTCTGTGACTCCTTTCATGTATGGTAAGACTGCAGGTTGACGCTCAACTGTGGCTGCTTTTACTCGGCGTGGGTGACGTGGCCTTGGTACTTGCAGTTTATTAGCTTGCAGTACATGCTTAACATGAGTAAGCTCGCCAGAAAGATGTTTGTTGTCACAGATGCCGTGTGCTCTCTGAAACAAAGATTTCCCTACAGTAGCAAGCTGACTAGGATGGTGGTGAGAGTCACCATTGAGGTATCTGTCTGTATGAGTTGCTTTCCTATACACAGTATGGCTTAGGCTATGATTAGGATTCCTAACAACCAAAACATCTAAAAATGCTAGTTTATTATCTGCCTCTAACTCCATAGTAAATTGAATTTTAGGGTTTATGGAGTTAAGATGGTTAAGAAATGCTGAAACCTTATCGGTTGGTAATATTGTGAAAGTGTCATCTACATACCGTTTATAAAAGCGTGGTGTTATAGGTGCTGTGCTAAGAGCTCTTTCTTCGAAATCTTCCATGAAGATATCAGCAACAACGGGGGACACGGGAGAAGCCATGGCTACTCCGTCTACTTGTACATAGAATTCATCATTCCACAATAGATAGCCAGATGTTAAGCAATGTTCTAGTAAGTCAGCATATTCACTTGGCATTTCTGCGTCAAATAGCCTATTATTGACAATTTCAATGCACTCCTTGACTGGTAAACTTGTAAACAAGGACTGTACATCAAAACTGACCATAGTTTCATGTTCAGTAAGATGTAGCTGTTTTATCTCACTGACAAATTGATAGGAATCCTTCACATATGCTCTGGTATTTCCTCTAAGTGGTGAAAGTACTTTTGCTACGTGCTGAGCCAATCTGTAAGTTGGAGAATCGATTTGACTAACTATAGGACGTAGCGGTGCCCCTTGTTTGTGTATTTTCGGCAGCCCATACAGTTTTGGTGGTTTGGTGCAGGTAGGAATTAGGTAATTAACGTCAAGTTCTAATTTGTCGGAGTGTTTTTTGACAAGATCAATTAACCAATTTCTACGACCCGTTAAGTGTAATATACCCTTTCAAGATGCAGGTATATACAAGTTGGACTGCGACTGCGGGCTCTCGTATATAGGTCAAACAAAGAGAAGCATAGGCACCCGGGTGAAGGAGCATATAGCTGACATAAAACATAGGCGCAAAACGAAGTCTGCAGTGTGTGAACATACGCAAGAAGGGCCCAACCATTATATAAGGTTCGATAAACCACACATTCTCGCCAAGGAACGTCGATACATCCCAAGGATGTTGCGCGAGGCTATTGAAATAAAGAAACACCCAAATTTCAATAGAGAAGATGGTTGGGCCGTACCACCTGCTTGGGATCCAGTAATTAAAATTATTAAAACTCAGGCAAACCACCACACAGCAAGACCTAATGACACCGTGAGCTCCGTTTGCGTGAAACGGAACACTCCAAATTAATAATTAAAGTGACGGTAGATTTAACTATTTCATAAAGTTTGACAACCTACATCTTTAGTCATCCCGTGACCACGAACGCTGAAAAGTGTTACGAAACGTCGGGCAATAATATCATCATGTAAAATCTAATTACACGCGAGCTAAATCCGTAAAAGTTGTTTTATTTATAATGTGTAGTGCTCGCGCAAATCTAAGAGAACAATAACTATGCTACTTAGATCGTTGATTTTTATACAGTTTGACAGGTTGCCAGACTGAGAAATAAAACTACTAACAAAAGTAAAATAGTTTTATAACATTTTTTAATGTCACAACTAAAATATTTCGTAGTGAGATCGCTTAAATTTCATGTCTCATATATTATTAGCAATCGGATTTTGTATAAAAGATGCCTTCTTTAATCAAATCAAGTGTGTTTGTGAATTCTTTCTGTACCTATTCATCGTGACTTGATATCCTATCTTCATTAGGACCTCATTCATAACTGCGGTAACACATGTTACATAAGAAAAGAGATGTCACTATTTTCCCAAACGCGCAGTTTAGGAGTTACTTAGTTGCACTAGTTATCTGTTACGTTAAGTATAATAAAAGATTTTTGTTAAAACTGAATGTCCGCTCTCAATGAATATAATCACATTCACATAGCTTATTATGCACCCCAACCAGAGATGTACAAAATACTTTTAAAAATGTATTTAAATACAAAATGCAAATACTTTTCTAATTTAGTATTTCAAATGCAAAATACAAAATACTTTTACTTTTTGTATTTCAATACTAAATACAAAATAGGTATTTTCAAAATACTTTATTCAAATAAAATATTTTCATATGGAATGATAATAATAATAATTTCACTATTGGACATAGGACTCGAAGACCTCTTTAATACGTTCCGTATGAAATTGGCGTATGTCGAGAGTTAGGAACTTGAAGATCTGTTTAGTGAGCTGCCGGCGCCGACGAGCGTCTTTAGAGCACTGCAGAACCATTTCACGTCTTTCTCCATCAGCCTTAACGTAAGCTCTGAGATTTTCTTGTCTTTTTTGGCACAGCGGGGATTATAGATCTTTGTACCCACCGTAAGGACAGCTTCTACGAACCTGTCATTGCATGTGTCCACATCTATGCAGTTCTCCAGGCATTCGAAACAATTTTGTAGTTCGAGTTAAAGTGTTCGGGGTTTGGGACCTTTCGGATTTGACCTTGAGATTCAATGTGCCTCTTACAAATCGGTGATCGCTTCCCGTACTTGAACTTAGCAGTGCTGCAGTCCATATTGATCTTATAAATAATTATCTACCTTTACCATCTTATTGTACATTATGGTTTGCAATAAAGATATTGAATACTTAAGTCAAAAAGTATTTTATATTTTACAAATACAAAATACGTCTCGTATAGTATTTCAAATAAAATACAAAATACTTTTTTAAAAAAGTATTTTAGTACAAAATACAAAATACGTATTTTGTATTTGTATTTTAAATACAAGTATTTCAAATAAGTCACAACTCTGACCCCAACATACATTGTAGTTTATAAGCAATTGTATCACTATGAGTGAAAGTACATACCAAGGTGCTAAATAACAACTTGCACTCAACAAAATTGCAAAAACATCCTCTCCGTTTTTGAGGGTTCATTTGTCATCGCACTAATTTTATTTCATGCAGTGACGTGACAAATCGTCCGTTTTTGGGCCTCTGATAAACGGAAGACACTTATTTGTCAATGACACCAGAGATCGTTCGCTTACAAAATAGCAGATTTTCATTTACAGGTGAATATGTTTCCTATTTTACAACTGTTAAAGATCATATTCATTTGAGGCTCACGGATTAGGTTTTAAATAATGAAGTAAATAAGTCGCCTTTCTTATTTCTGCCGTGAGGCAGTTCGCTGTGTTTCGTATTGAAGGGTAAGGTAGGCAGTGTAATTACTGGGCATGGAAGGCATATCATCTTAGTCCCCAGCCCGCCTAGCATGACCACCGAAACACGATATGATATAGCCATTTATCGCTTTGAACTGACAAAAAAACTGGATATAACCGCTGAAATTTTATTGGAACTGCGAACTTGTATAAAGGCTTATACATGTTCGCAGTATCGATAAAATGTCAAGATTGTGGTTATATCTAATGATATTTGACAGTTCAAAGCGATAAATGGCTATATCATATCGTGTTTCGGTGGTCATGCTAGGTGGGCAGGATGTCAACGCCTTGTAGTGGAAAGTGATTTATCCTTAATATGGCAAGTGTCTATAGGTGACGGTAACCACTTAACACCAAGTGGGCCGCAAGCTTGTTTGTCATCTCGTAGTAATAAAAAGTTCAGCGCCCCGCGAACAAGCATGAAAAATGAAAGGTAATTGACTGTAATGACGACTGGGTTGAAAAAGCGTTTTGTTTATCTCAATCTACAAAGAAAAGACAGTACTGTTAGATCCCTCAAATGGAAAAAAGAAAATCTATTTAAGGAATTATTTTTTCTATTTAACAATATCTTGAAAGATGATGCGTGGAATTAAATTGGCGTTCCGTGGATCGTGCGGAGGCTGTCCACGTTATACTCGTGCAACATGACATGTCGCGGCGGATAGTACATAAGTACGGCAAATACCGTCTTAAAACAAAAAACACAAATGGAGAAAGCGCTTTCCTACCCCTAATTCTTATCCGATCTTTAAGTATCTTAAAATTATTCTAAAATATCATTAGAATGATTTTAACATAGTAAAAATCTTTTTCGGAAGATGCCGAGTTCGATTACCGCCTGGGGCAAGTCGATTTTTTTCAGTGTATTTTTTTCTGGTGTTATAGATTGTTTTATAATTTATTAAAAAAATCTATAAAAACTGAATATAATACACGGTATTATTACGTTAAAGTATAATACGGTATGATACTAACGAGATCGTCATGAATATCGTTATGAGATTCGAATGGCTCTTGAATCTTTTGACTAGCCGGTTGAAGTACTCTCAGATCAGATCATCTCGGACTCGGAACAATAAACGTCGGGTAAGGGTCAATTTGTTTTGTGTTTTAGTACATCTTTCTTTGTTTATTTATATCATCACATAGTAGTTGTTTTAAATTATCCCTATTCAGAGAAGGCAAAGGAATCTAGCTCATACAGACATGTCATTAGTAGTAAATAATAGGGGTTAAAGTATGAAATTTCCGATTTTTTCCTCTGTATTCATTAGTGTATAATTCCTTTAATACAATTGCTATGTCCATTATTCTTTTTTTATTTTAAACTTCATTACAAGGACTTATTTGTATTTATAAAATTTTAATCTCATTTAATTTTTTTCACTAGAAATAAATCATCAAAAACAGCTCGTCGTAAGAGGTGTCCGTCTTCGTTATAAAAATATGAATGTTTTTTACGTGAATCAATTCTCAATTTTATTCTCTAAGTTAGAGCTTAATGTTGTCTAAATATATCCACAAAATTAGGTATACAAAATTTAGATTTGTGGTTCCTTAAAAAATCGCAAATATATTTGTATCATTTGTTTGGAAAAATGTTTCTCGTTAAATTCTCCATACAAAACGGGAATTTCATACTTAAACCCCTAACATTTGATTTTTCTTCGCCTTAACTGCTAAGATTTCTAGGAGGATGATATAGGTGTCAGGCTCGTGCAAGCACGATACACTCTGCTATGTCCATTAAAACGGATTATAAGCGTTCTGTTCCCGTATGTTACCTGTATAAGTCCCTCCGTAAGCAACGCATAATTATGATGACCGTAGGCAACCCTTAGGCATCTCGTCTAGGCCCTCTAGGTTAGTGTTCGCGCGTCTCCTACTGACAAATTACTTACAATTGAGTTTTAATTTTATGAGGTACAAGTCACACACAGTAGAGGCTATATTTCAAAGCCTGTATTAGATTGGAGCCAAATACGTTTTCCCTGGCTTAGTTCCAGTCATTCGGGAGCCATTTGTCATAGCTCTACTTTAGAAAATAATATTTCCATGTGGCTAGTCGCTAATATTATTACCGCAAGATTGACAATCCAAAACCTAACTATGAGGAGTATTGTATGTATTATACTATGATCCATCATCATCATCTTTGCGCTTCCCAGTTGTGCCCTAAACGCTTTCGAGCGAGGGCCTGCGGTCCGCCTGCCTTACCTTCCAAGCCCATTTCCTCGGTCTTCGGCATCCTTGGGGGAGAGACCGTTGGCACGTAAGTCGTCCTTCGCGATATCAAGCCAGCGTTTCTTGGGCCTGCCTCTTTTACTGGCACCTGGCGGGGATGGCATGGCATGACATTTGCTGCCGACGCAGGTTGCCGGCTTTCTTATTATTAAACTATAATCCATTAGTGAATAAAACCTGATTTCAGGATATTGCAAAGCGACTACGTGAAACAGTCTTCTTCTCCTTCTTCCGAGTGGTTAACCTGATAGACTAATAGCCCTGTGTCAGAATTTCACAGTGCACCAATTCTAACTCTTCAAACTGGCCACTGCCGTGTTTACGACTACAATCTTTCAACAGAAGGACAAAGGAAAATTTAGTTGAAAATTTTTCGGTCACCCATCAGCGTACCAACCGAGCACTTGGTAGCTTAGCTTTTGCGATCGCTACGCAAAACAAGAACTTGAAACGGTAAGTGGCTGTAAGCTGGTTTGTATTTCGCACAAAAAATTAGTCTCGTGATTCAGCGAGGTAATGCATCCAGTGTTATTGGTTCACTTCCTGTTTCAGAAGACCTGTGCTTAGTTTTTTACTTTCTCGTATACGTAGCATAGAGGAAGTCTTGTAATCGTAAAAAAATTGGACCTCGAGATTTTGACGGATTTACACGTTTTGGACCTCCCTGAGTCCAAAAATTTTTTTTTTGAATTATGTCTGTGTGTGTGTGTCTGTGCGTTAGCACGACAACTCGAGCATGCTTTAACTTATTGCAACCAATTTTAACATACGTGTATGACATCAAAATACAAGGTTTCTATCAAATTTTGAGCCGTCGATCACGAAAGTTAAGCAACCAAGTGCGCGGTCGGTACTCGGATGGGTGACCAAAATTTAACATGAAGATCTGACATCAAAATATAAGGTTTCTATCAAACTTTGAGTCGTTTTCGGTATACGAGAAAGTCAAGGGGAGACCACTTCCGATTTTTTCTTTTTAATTAAGTTGGGTATAAGTAGATAATATTATAATAAGTCTATTATTATTTTTTATCAACATCATAATTGTAAATAGTCAGATACTCGTATGTATCAATAATTTTCATTTCGTTGATTTTCTTTTATTGCACTAATTTTCTTTGAAGTAATTAAAATATTATTTTGATACTATACACTATAAGTACACATAATGCCAAATTACTATGTTGACACGTTTTATCTAGTACATTTTGATTACATATTAGGATTCGGCGAAATTGAAGAATTTATATTACCCACTTCATTAGATACTAATTACCTAATTAAATTACCCGTTTAATTATACTGAGATTTAATAAAACGCCCTTACATTTCACTTTACACATGTTACACAAGTTTCGTGGAAGCGTTGGTACTCTTAGCTACGAGTATTTTCCACTCTAGAATTATTTCTGCAAATATGGCTTATTCGAGTATTTGCAGGAGTCACATTGAGTTCGGGTGTGGTATATGTTCAAATATGCCGTCCGACGTTTCAAATAGCTCCAACTGTAGACGCTATTTCACTATTTATTTATTTTGTATACCAATGATTGTTACAACAATACAAACTAAGCCGCGTCCGCTTCGCCAAAATTTTAACAAAACATTGTTAGAAATCATCTTTTAGGGGCGTGGCCTAGGTGTTTAGTCGAATGAATCACTTGAACATGTTCGCCGGGGCTTGTGGGAAACATCCGTGTTCGCTTGCGGGGAGGGGAATCGCTCATTTCATTACGTCTCGCTCGAAACGTTTTAATTATTTGCGTGTTGAAACTTGAAATCGTGTTGTTTTTAATCGCTTTAATACGTCACGTGTCTACATCAGATAGACGGTGCACATTATAGATATTGAATCAATATATATATTTGGCATTGAAGCTAATTTTTCAAATATTAAGGTGTGTTAAATAGTAGATTATTAACCAAGGGATAAATCAGTGTCTTCTTGTCGCGGGTGACGATTTAAATCGCGAGCGTAACGAAGGACTCGAGGTTTACTCCCGAGCGTAGCGAGGGTTTTAAAAACTTAAATCACGAGCGAAGCGAGGGATTTAAGACGAGTCCTGAGTGTAGCGAGGGATTTAAGTTCACCCAAGACTAAGACAGCTTTATCACCGAGGAAAATACTCTACTTTTCGTACCATTTGCGAAAAAATTAACACAATAATAATATGAGATAACGTAGCGTAACGTATTTTTAGAACATTAATTTATTTATAAAAATAAATTAAAATAAACTTAACGTAAGCTTAGCGTTTATGTATTTGAAGAAAACAAAAACGCGGCAAATTCCTAGACTAATATTTTTTTGTCGGAAAAGCAAAGGCATCAAGCCTCCGAGGCCATACGGCCTCGTCGGTTTTCGTAATTTTATTTAATAATCATAACTGAACAATAAATGCGTATTCCTTTTTCAAAAAGATGTATAATGCTTTTTATTATATACAAACTCAATGGTGTAAACGCAGATGTAGTTCAGTATAAATTTCGGTAAGTATTCCAAATTTAAATCACATTCTCCCTCTAGAGGATGAATGAAATTCAGTACAATTTTCTTTCCCTGTTTTTAACAGATTAAAAATGACTATTGTTATGTTCGCTTTTTGTGGCATAGAATGTCACTTTTTTGAGCAAGTGGTACGAAAAATGTGTTTACTGAACATTGCTTAAGTCGCAGCGGACGCTAAATGTTCAATCTAACAATGTTTGTGAAGAATATATGTTGTTAAAAATTTAGCGCAGCAGACGCAGCTTTATGCTAGTTAATTAGATGAAAACTAATTGCACATTCAATTACAGGTATACACCGCATGCAAAGTGTGAGCAATGGTTATTATTTATACATAATGTTATTATATTTTATAAGTAACAAAGAAGATACAGACAGAGAAAATTCAAAATGCAATGTATAATATCTACATCTATCTAGATGATGGCTGTTAATGTTTTTTTCACCTCTCCAGCACCAAATGACCTTTTTGCTTCGTAAAATCTCGAAGGAAAAACGATTTTTGCTGCGAGTTTTGAACTAAACTGTAACGTTCAATCTAAATTATTTTAGTGATCCTAATTTAATTTTCAATGGTTGTTTTTAAGATAATAAACATGTATTTAAGTATTGCCTTGTTTTTCTCACCTATAACAATTTTCTCGGTGGAGAGGTGAACAGTTGTATTTTTCACACGAGAGCAAATTTTTTTTTGTCTCGTGCCATTAAATCACTTGCTGCGCTCAGAAGTCTATTTAGTTATCTAATTCTAGACTACTTCGCTGGTTCGTGATTTAATATCGGCACTCGCAGCAAAAAGTAACTTTGCTCACTTATTGAACAAATAACTATTTTAGACTTGCTATTTCACGTTTTTCTATTTAATACAGCGAGTATATTATATTTTTTCTCATTGCTCAAACATGCATATTGTCATTTTATTCAAAAAAATCGGGAGTGGTCTCCCATTGACTTTCTCGTATAACGAAAACGTCTCAAAAGTTGATAGAAATCTTATATTTCAATGTCATACATGTACATGTTAAATTTTGGTCACCCATCCGAGTACCAACCGCGCACTTAGTTGCTTAACTTTCGTGATCGACGACTCAAAAGTTGATAGAGACCTTATATTTTGATGTCATACATGTATGTTAAATTTGGTTACAATAAGTTAAAGCATACTCGAGTTATCCTGCTAACGCACAGACACACAGACGCACAGACATACAGAAACACAGACATACAGACACACACACAAACATAATTCCAAAAACGCTATTTTTGGACTTTTTCCAAAACGTGTAAATCCGTCAAAATCTCGAGGTCGAATTTTTTGACGATGACAAGACTTCCTCTATACTACGTATACGAGAAAGCAAAAAGATCACGCGAATTATCGAATTAACGGACAAAGAAAATCAAATGTTTGCTGGAGCGTTTTTTGAATTTGGAACATTACAACGCTCCAGCACTGTTGTGTGAAACGGCGTGCTAGAGTTATTAAATACTCTTCGATTGGATATATTTTATCAACTTGGCATCAAACTTGACTTTCATAAGTGTACAAATTGTACCTAAATGAATAAAGAAATTTGAGTTTGAGTTTAAGTTCAACCTTGGCATACCAAAGTCTCTTTGCTATCTGCGTGTGAACTGAGACACCACACTGGTATTTTGCAAAATAAATTTCGAAAGATTTAGTAGAAAACTTACAACAAATGTAGGCCAAATCTAAAAATGTATGTGCCTAAATATATTAAAAACTACAGCCCATAAAGTGTGGTCCCTCAGTCCTCACAGGCCACCAGCCAGATCACGGTATCTCAAAAATTTAGGTATTGTGACTACAGACTTTCAGTAGAGAACTTGCCAAGATATCTACTGTGACAGAGCCACAATACATCAAAGATAAAAATGTATAGCAATTAAAGTGTGGTCCCTCACTCCACACAACAAAGATCACAATTGAGTGAATATTACCGAATCAAATATATTCCTTTTTGTACACATACATTTAATGAGAGTATTAAAACGTATTGCAAAAAAGAAATGGAAAAAATATCGACGCTACTTGAAGATAGCGATTATTAAAACTGGTCCCTCGATCCTCACGTCCACTGACATTGTGCATCTACAGTTGCTAGACGAGAGGAATATTAGAAAGTCTAATGATAATTGGTATGCAAAATTCTGTATTTCTTTCATCTTAGCTAAGATAATATTTTTTTCAATCCTATGAAAACAGACATAATAATCGTAGTGTGACCACGCCATGAAATAAAATGTAGTCCGTACTAATTTTAGAATAATAAATTTCTACGCCCACACCAAGTATCACTTGTGTTATAGATACTAGATAACTGACAATTAAGTATACATAATAATATAGGTAGATATTTTATAAATAAACCTAAATAAATGTATAAACAACCAATAACATTATCAGTTCAGTTTTTTTTTCTTTTTTCCGCGCTATACGTCTTTCTTTACGTGGTATGTGTGCAATTAAATAAAGGATTTATGATACACAGAGAAGACAGTATAATGAATCGCCATCGTTTCGCAAACATACAATGTACTCTTTCACGCCACTTTTCAAGGTTCTCAAATCTAGTACGCACATGTTTAAAGTAGTAATTACACGAGAAAATTGTACTAACCATAAATTATACCCATTTAACAAACTTGCTGAGTAATAAGTCGTATACCTATTTAAACTTAGGAAACGGTTCAAACGGTGGTTGTGAAAGACCCGTGCACGTCTAAGTTTAAATAACTTAATTATCAGTTAAACAAACTCCCAACTTAATTAAACTCACGTTTGTGTAGAGCTAATTTACTCTAAAAACGAGAACACATACCATTTGATAAAATTTTAAATGGCGCAGCGCCAACCCGGAGCAGAGAGCTGAATTATTCATTGTAATTTATCTGAGATTGTGGAGTCTTTGCATACGACATGCAGATCATTGGGCATTATTCTAATTTGCTTTTTGTGTACTCTCGGTTTTGTGTTTTAGGGTGCAACGTCTATCCTGATTGTTAGGTCGCTTGTTCCCCTTTTATGTAAGCGACAGGTTGGCAATTGTCCCTATTTTGAGCAATTGCATAGCCACAGGATGTATTTTTATGTGTAACCAAATGGTATATAAAGTTGTGATCAATCCTATTGGGACTATGGTCGTGATGATCATGATAGTGTTATACAATCATAATCTTAGGTACAGAGAATTTATCATCATAATTATCATCACGACATAGCCTCCCATCCACTAGCATTTATTCCGTACGACTTATCCTCATGTATAAACTGTAGAGAATCATCGTAGGGATAAATAAAATGGATAGCAACTTACTATGTAACTAATTCAAGGTTATGGAATAATTTTATTTTTGCGTTTACAAACGCGTAAATATTAATACTAGAAAAAAGCTTGAATTTGTTTACACGTGGTTTACACTGTGTAAAGCACGTGTAAACAAATTCAAGCTTTCATATTTTGTGCCATAATTGAGAAACAAATTAAGACGTCATGAATAATTTGATACATTTCTCTTAAAGGGAGCTAAACCGCGTTAAGGAAAAATAAGTAATTAACGGTCTGAAATTAATTTTATTTTACGGCATCTAAGTTCTTGGTCTTCAATAAAGACCGTTCCACTCAAGGCAGCAATAATACTCTGTCTGATAAAGATTCTAATCCCTAAAAGTCCATTAAATTGTCTAGATATTTCTTGAAGCACAGCGGATTAAGGTTTAGTTTTGCAGAAAATAAAAGAAATAGTGCCTCCTTGGGGCGAATTTTAAACAGTTTCGAACTGCAGCTTCTCAAAAGTTTTCAATTTATTTATTTGCTAGCTTTTAGATGCGGCATCTCCCGCGGTTTCCCATATAGCAGTGAATGCAGCAGTGAATCTGACAGAAATATTACCGGGATAAGAAGTATGCTATGTGTTATGTTTATATAGAACATTGCGTACAATATTGTGATTATTTAATTAAGTCGACTAATTGTTTCAAAAGCAGCGTCCTTGGGCCAACTCTTCCATAACACGTTCGAGAATAAGTGTTATCCGTATAAACGTGGGACTTTCAAAAGAAGTGTGAAGAAACACTGCAGGTCAGGAAGTCGATCATAACCTATCTTTATTCATATTTGGACTCTATTACTATCAAGTCGGATAGATTCATTTGCTAGACCTGCTTATTAAGAAATAACAACATGATAGACGTGGTGATAAAAAGAAATGTTTTAAAAGCACCTTAGAAAGCACCGCTATGAAATGCAAAACAGACGTCTGTGCAGTTCTGGCCAAGATAGACATTTTTTTACATAATCGACTATCGGTTTTCAATTTTGCCGATACTGCAATATTGGGTCATTGGCTTTAGATTAATAACGGGTACCCTTTTATCCTAAACTTTTGTTCGTTTCCGTGATTCGAATTCTTATTTTAATTTTGTATACCTTGCTTCTATGTCTTCAAATACATTATTAATCTAAAGTGAGAATATCCAAGCTTCGGTGGCGTAGTGCGTAAGAGCGTCGTCTCTCACTCGGGAGTCACTGGTTCAATCCCCGCCACGTACCAATGTGTTTTAAAATTTCGAAATCATATGTACGTTTAATCGACGCTTTTACGGTGAAGGAATACATCGTGAGGAAACCTGCACACACCTATGAAGAAATTCTTAGGTTGTGTGTGAAGTCGACCAATCCGCACTTGGCCAGCGTGGTTGACTAAGGCCTAATCGCCCTAATGTGGGGTAGGCTCGAGCCCCTCGGTGGGGACATTATATGAGCTGTTGATGGGAATATCCATGTGATGCCGGCAGACTAGAATAGCATTGGCCCATAAACTCCAATGGGTGTCGTAGAAGGCGACTTATGGATTAGCAAAGGGGTATTGATCACCTTATACTCCGTCCACCAATCCGCATTGGGAAAGCGTGGTGGAACACTGCCTAAACCTCTTTTGATGACAAGGAGAGGCCTTGTGTCCCAGCAGTGGGTCGAATTATAAAGGCTGTTATGATGATGATGGGAACAGATTGGTCATGTCTGCCGGAAAACCGACAATCGTTGGAGCAGACGAGTCCTGGAGTGGAATCCGCCTTTGGGCAACTGTAGGATACCTTGCTGCTCTGTAGGACTGAGGACTTTAGGACTGCTGGCATTAGACTGATAGACAATTTAAACAAGTTATATAAATATTATGACTGATTGTGTGATCAATTGAATGATGTACCGTATAAGAAAAGGCAATTTAATGCGTGTGCCATTGTATTGAAAATGCAAATGACTTGCTGTTCGATACCCGACTTATTGTACTGCCTATGTGGCTCCAAACGTTAGACAAAGATCTTGGAGAGTTCCCAAGAAAAGTTGGCAATTATTGGAAAGATGACTACAGAGTATTTTCTTCCCTTGAATAGAAGCTGCCGTAAGAAATTGGTTTCTTTACAATTCCGTTTTGTAATAATCGGGTACATCTTTTAGTCTAAGAGGTCACGGGATGTTTCATAACGATCATGGAAACGGTTAGATTTACATTTATAGTTTGTAGAGTAGTCCCCTAATGTGAATTATGTCGGTCTGGCTGCTCTCAGTGGTTGCAACTTCGACTTATATAGCTTACAAGAGGCTTCATCGTTGCGAAAAAAAAACGATAACAGAAATGGTCAGTTTTAGTACCTATTCGAAGAATAACGTCTCCGCAGATGAAAAACGTTGGTCTGGCGGCTCTCAGTGGTTGCGTTTCAGAGTTATGATGCGCGAAAGTCAGTGCATTGTTGCGAAAAAAAAACGATAACAGAAATGGTCAGTTTTAGTACCTATTCGAAGAATGGGGTCTCCACAGGTGAAAAGAGTTGGTCTGGCTGTTCTCAGTGGTTGCTTTTAAGAGAAAAAAAAAATAACAGTAATCAGCAAAATAAACAATTAAATCGAACAAATCCAAATTTTATTAATTAAACTTTTATAATTTTATCATCTTTGGGTAAATGCTAAGGCCTGAAGAGTTAAATATTTACTTATTTCCAATATCCTTTTAATTTTTTTTTGAACTTTTTCATTATTCACATTAAAATCTATACTAAACCACAAAATAAAGTTTTGAATTCAGTTTTTTTATAAATATTTAGCTTTCAATTTAATATAATAAAGTGCATAAAGTATCAAAAATGATACTTGTCTTATTTTCATTTAAGAATTCATACTAATTGACTGATTCGATAAAACTCACATACATAAAATTCCTTTACCTTTTAGCTGTCTAAAAAAATGCAAATTACTCTCGAAATTGTACTTTTTATCCGGTCATGTAATCTAAATCTATTGATAAATATACTTAGAAAATTGAAAATGACGAAGGTATGTATATAATTGCTGATAATGCAATATTTTTTATTGATATTTGTATTGGTTGTAACATTTTTATCATGCTCTTGCTGGTGTCAAAAATGATACTCCATGCAGTTAGGCTATCTTGGTTATTGAGATTATTCTTTACGATATTTTCTTTGAATTTGTAAGCTTTTGCTTCAAATTTTCAACATAATAACTACAAAAATAATATATGGAAACGATATACCTAGACGATTTGGTTACGCAGTCAGAAGGCAGCAATTACTCGGAAGATGATGCGGTATCAGATGACGTATATTAACTTTAGTTATGAGAAAATTAGTGTATCTTACTCGTCAACAATTGCAAGCTGTACTCGAAGATGATTAGATACAGTACACTTTGGAAAATCATGACTATTCATGACTATGATTTGGATCCCCCTGATACTCATTTAGTAAATAAAGGTGAAAATGTTTCAGACAGTGGCACAAATTGTGTTATTTTTCAAATCATTATATGCTCAAAACTTAGGTGGAAAAAGCAGTCAATGTTGTTTTCTGAAGACCAGATTCTATTCAAAGGTTCTACCACTTTTCCGGATGACATTAGAGCTTTAACAACTCCTTATCAGTTATTTTCATGTTTTTCTCCCCGGATTTACTGTATAGACTGGACTAGAACTTCATATCTGTAGGATCCGTGACAGGTATGAAAAAGCTGAGAAATGGAAGAGGGCCATTCCATGCCCAAAAGTCGTAAGGGAATCATCGCCCACGGGTGGAGTTTACTTTATAGACTTGTGAAGATACAGGAATCCTATGAAGTCCAAAAATAGTATGGCCATTTTCTTCCACCATGTAGATTTGTCAGTCATCAATGCATGGGTTTTGTATAGGTCACTATGTACCAGGAAACAATAAACCCCAGCAGATCCTAAATTGGCAAACTTTAGATCGAACTTGCAGATACCCTGTGCAAATAGTCATACCCCTTCGATCAGAGGGCGACCTAGCCAAAGTCACTCAATGGAACAGCCGCTTTTTAAAAAAAAGGAATGTCTAGTGATAAAATAACTGTAAGGTTTGATAAAAAAAATATGAATATGATGATATGAAAATTATTATACATATGTTTATATAAAAAACATAAGGACACGAACTCTTGAGATTTATGATTTAGATACGTAAAATGCCATTAATAAGAAACAAATACATGCAAACTTTGCGTTTCCTAACGATTTTTATCTATAAACCCGTAAATGGTATAAGACTTACCGCTGACATCACCAGAAATATTGTCATTTTCTGACTCCGTCACAGTAACATCAGATACTTTATCAGGTAGTCGGTTCCCTGCATAGCAGAGAAGAACACATTTGCCGTCTTCTTCTTTCTGTCCATGTTAAATTGGCAATGGATAGCTTGGAGGATTTTTAGTTAAATTTATCTAGATATTTGATACATATTTGAGCTAAGTTGCGATGCTCTGTTGACAAATGAAACCAAATGCAAAATTGAACAATTCTATCAAACTTTACAGTTATATTATTACATTATAGACTCCTCATCTACGTGCCTAAGTAGCGAAGAAGATTTCGAAGATTAAAAGATCTAAGTTAAATCTATCTAAGTTGATAAATAAATCTCAGTTAAAGTTATGATGAACCTGTGATTTTACCCAATAATTAATTGATTATATTACAAGCCAATGCAAGCTAATACATAATTTTCGTATCATCATTACGCACTGCGCCACAGAAGCGTTAATGGCGTAGTGCGTAAGGGCGTTGTCTCCCACCCAGGAGGCACTGGTTCGAACCGCCACGTACCAATGTATTTTCAAATTTTGAATTCATAATTATGTACGTTTAATCGACGCTTTTACGGTCAAGGAAAACATCGTGAGCAAACCTGCACACACCTATGAAGAAATTCTTAGGTTGTATGTGAAGTCGACCAACATTCACTTAGCCAGCGTGGTTGACTAAGGCCTAATGTTTACACCCCACATTAGGGGCAGTAGGTAGTCTCCTCAAATAAAAAGGAGGATGTAGAGAGGACAATAAATAAAAAAAAATGTGGGGTAAGTTCGAGCCCGTCGGTAGGGACATTATATGAGCTGTTGTAATGATTGCAAGCTAAGTATTTATAAAAAACATGATCATGATTTTCCAAAGTGCACTGTATCTGATCATCTTCGAGTACAGCTTGCAATTGTTGACGAGTAAGATAGTAGGTACACTAATTTTCTCATAACTAAAGTTAATATACGTCATCTGATACCGCATCATCTTCCGAGTAATTGCTGCCTTCTGACTGCGTAACCAAATCGTCTAGGTATATCGATTCCATATATTATTTTTGTAGTTATTATGTTGAAAAATTTAAGCAAAAGCTTACAAATTCATAGAAAATATCGTAAAGAATAATCTCAATAACCAAGATAGCCTAACTGCATGGAGTATCATTTTTGACACCAGCAAGAGCATGATAAAAATGTTACAACCAATACAAATATTAATAAAAAATATTGCATTATCAGCAATTATATACACATACCTTCGTCATTTTCAATTTTCTAAGTATATTTATCAATAGATTTAGATTACATGACCGGATAAAAAGTACAATTTCGAGAGTAATTTGCATTTTTTTAGACAGCTCAAAGGTAAAGGAATTTTATGTAAGTGAGTTTTATTGAATCAGTCAATTAGTATGAATTCTTAAATGAAAATAAAACAAGTATCATTTTTGATACTTTATGCACTTTATTATATTAAATTAAAAGCTAAATATTTATAAAAAAACTGAATTCAAAACTTTATTTTGTGGTTTAGTATAGATTTTAATGTGACTAATGAAAAAGTTCAAAAAAAAAATTAAAAGAATATTGGAAATAAGTAAATATTTAACTCTTCAGGCCTTAGCATTTACCCAAAGATGATAAAATTATAAAAGTTTAATTAATAAAATTTGGATTTGTTCGATTTAATTGTTTATTTTGCTGATTACTGTTATTTTTTTTTCTCTTAAAAGCAACCACTGAGAACAGCCAGACCAACTTTTTTCACCTTTGAAAACCCCGTTCTTCGAATAGGTACTAAAACTGACCATTTCTGTTATCGTTTTTTTTTCGCAACAATGCACTGACTTTCGCGCATCATAACTCTGAAACGCAACCACTGAGAGCCGCCAGACCAACGTTTTTCATCTGCGGAGACGTTATTCTTCGAATAGGTACTAAAACTGACCATTTCTGTTATCGTTTTTTTTTCGCAACGATGAAGCCTCTTGTAAGCTATATAAGTCGAAGTTGCAACCACTGAGAGCAGCCAGACCGACATAATTCACATTAGGGGACTACTCTACAAACTATAAATGTAAATCTAACCGTTTCCATGATCGTTATGAAAAATCCTGCCACCTCTCAGTCTATTTTGAACTGGGACCAGTTGGCACGGTATATGATATGTTATGAATATTACAATTTTGTTCCATATTGTTCTGGTGGTCAAAGTGATGTTTTTTTGATACAGAAGCAGTTTAATTTTAATAATCTGTTGTGGTAATCGTTAAAATAAGCTTTTAATATGCACTTCTAAGATCCGAACGAAATATTTTTACGAATATTTGTTTTCCAGTTAAGATGAAACTACCTTATATTATGGAATTATTTTTAAGTTAACTAGCTCCAAATATTTTTTTTAATTTGAAAATACACTGAAAAATATCGACTGTCCAGGGCGGCAATCGAATCCAGTAATCGGGTGGCTGCGTCAATCACTACGCTACCGGGAGACTGCTTTTGTCGTCGAATTTTTTTTAGTGCTTGGTACTTACGTTTTATGCTAACATTGTTTCATCACATCTTTGAAATTTGCACTTTTAAGATCCGAACGAAATATTTTTACAAATATTTGTCGTCGGATGCTAGAAGTGCAAATTTCAAAGATTTGATGAAAACAATGTCACCATTAGAATTTGATATTTTTATTCGCGGTCTTAATCACAAAAGGAGTTGAGCAGAGATTAGTAACGTAGAAGTAAGATTGGCTACACATTAATGGTCGTAGCACACTTATCAGCCCGGTAAGGGAACTTAACCCTATCGCCTCTTTTTAACCGACTTCAAAGAGGAGGAGGTTATCAATTCGACTGTATATTTTTTTATGTTTGTTACCGTAACAACTCTTTATTGGGTGTACCGATTTTGAAGATTCTTTTAGTCATTGGAAGCTGGTGCTTGTCATGTGGTCCCATTTAAATTTGATCGCCATTTGACGAGTACTTTTTGAGTTCTCCCTAATAATGCCTATTTAATTGACATCGATGATATCGTAATCAACACTTGGGTGTCTTAAAGATCTCGAGGTAGTTTCCTGAAAATGTATATACTTAAAACCACCTTAAAACACTAAGAAGCAAAAAATAAATTATTCTTAAATAAAAAAAATCGCCTTCAAAACTAAGAATGTAGAAATAAAAATTCTCCATTTTTAGTTTTGAAGGCAGTTTTTTTATTTAAAATTAATTTTTACTATGAAAAACTGGCGATACGCTACGGTCTGTAGCCGTCTTTCCGTAGCGTTCATTGTAAAAACAGGTGATACGCTACGGTCTCTAGGTGTCTTTCCGTAGCGTTCATTGTAAAAACAGGCGATGCGCTACGGTTTGTAGCCGTTCCGTAGTGTTCAATATAAAAACAAGCGATGCGCTACAGTTCGTAGCCATCTCTCCGTAGCGTTCATTGTAAAACAGGCGATGCGCTACGGTTCGGAGCCGTCTCTCCGTAATGTTCATTGTAAAAACAGGCGTAGCGCTTCTGTTCATAGCCGCTCCGTAGCGTTGATTGTAAAAACGGGCGATGCGTTTCGGATCGTAGCCGCTCCGTAGCGTTCATTGTAAAAACAGGCAATGTGCTACGGTTAGTAGCTGTAATTCCGTAGCGTTCATTGTAAAACAGGCGATGCGCTACGGTTCGTAGCCGTCTCTCCGTAACGTTCATTGTAAAAACAGGCGATGCGCTTCGGTTCGTAGCCGCTCCGTAGCGTTGATTGTAAAAACAGGCGATGCGCTTCGGATCGTAGCCGTCTCTCCATAGCGTTCATGGTAATAAAGTGGTGTTCCCTTTGCGAAGTGTGCTGCAACCTAAAGGCGGTATATATGGGCCATATAGTATACCTTAAAACATTGAGAGTTTGTTAACCTATCTCCTATGGTAGCTGTGCTATCGGAAATGGGCTGTGATAGAATAGCAAGGCGTATTTTATCAGCATCCAGAGCGCGTTCAGCAGAAAAAGGAATTTGTTTTTATGTAACGAGATGGCTAACAAGCTTGTTGCCCACCTGGTGTTTGGTCACCGTCGCCTATTGACTTGCAATATTAAGAGTAAATCACTTAACACTGCGAGTGCGTTGCCATCCCGGGGACTGGAAACTGGGCATGGAAAGCATATCATCGGCTTCCATGCCCAGTAATTACGCTGTAATCCAATATCAGGTATGTATTATCAAATACAAAGATAAGCAAATACAGTTATCAATGAAGAGAGCGCTTCCATTAATATGTGTATGGCAGATACGAGCCTTTTATTCTAGGTACAGATCACAAGCCATTTATTTCTATATTTGGTCAGCAAAGGGCACCGAAATATCAGTAAATAGATTACAACGGCAAGCAATCTGTCTTAGTGCTTATAATTACGTAATGGAATCTATCTTCTTGCAATTTATTTTTTGGGGATCGGTACGATAAGCTTTTGGCATAGTTGGCCAGCCACCTGCCTGGCACCACACCTCTTTTACATCGTTTTTGTTAATCTTATATATATAAAAATGTTATGTTGGTTTGTGTAAGCTTCAAAAACTCAAAAAGTTCTGCACCGATTGAGTTGAAATTTTAACATGATATAAAATCCGCATCAAGGATTGTTTTCATCAATTTTTTGCATCAGTCACATATCTGCGACCGCGAGAAAACAGTTTTTTTTTTAAGTATATCCACAAGTATTGCAAAATTAAACTTATATGAAATGTATTCTTTGTTTTGTGTCTCATTTCTCAACCATTCAATCACAATGTGCCACTGCGAAGCGTGGCAGGGTACAGATAGTCTATTATAAAAGGCCAAGTCTTGACTGATCAACCAGCCCATACTATTGGACGTAGATAGCTGAAATTTAGCTGAAGTTCCTTTTATGATGCAGAAAAGGGTTAAGACCGGATTTATCGAAATTCAACCCCTGAGAGGGTAAAATAAGGGATGACAGTTTGTATGGAATTCCGTCATTTTTAAAGTAAAATCCATAAAAATTGGTATAATATATAGCCTTTAGATTAAAAACTAAGAAAGAGGTATTTTAAAATTTCTCGAAATTCAACCCCTAAGGTGATGAAAGTTTGTATGGAAAGTCCGTCATTTTTATAGTGAAATCCATACAAATTTGTATATAGCTTTTCCATTAAAAATTAAGAATGACGTATGTTAGGATTTCTCGAAATTCGATGAAAGTTTGTGTGGAAAATCCATCACTTTTAATACATAATAATTGGTTGGTATATGACTTTTGACGTAGTTATAATCCCACGGGGACGAAGTCGCGAGCAAAAGCTAGTCTATTATAAAAGGCAAAGTCCTGACTGATCAACGCCCAGCCATACTATTGGAACTAAATTGCTGAAATTTTACTAAAGTTCCTTTTATGATGCAGATAAGAGATAAGGCCAGATATTCCGAAATTTAACCCCTGAGGGGTAAAATGGAGGATGAAAGTTTGTATGGGGAAACGAGATCGAGTAGACTATTTTATTCGAAATTTCACAGGAGTACTCCTATCGATAAATGTGTAAACATATGTTTCAGTTTTTTTTCAGATTTCAATCCCTAAAAGGGGAAAATGGGGTGACACCTATATAATCTGAGGGGGTGACAAAGTCAAATAGTCAACATGTATGGGTATGGGTATTTTTGTATGGCTGGTCGATAATTACTTAACCAACAACGATTTTAAAATCCAACGTGGCTAATGTGAAATACTGTCATCCCATATCATCCCATTTTCTAATCCTAACTAATATTATAAATGCGAAAGTGAGTGAGTGAGTTTGTTACGTTTTCACGCCTGAATCACTGAACCGATTTTGACTGCGAAGAACATAGGATATTTTATGGCTCGATAACCGACATTGGAACGAGAAAAGCCGCGGGCGACCGCTAGTTACATTTAACGTAAAAATTAGATATGATCAAATCGTCAGATTTGATCATATCTAATTTTTACGTTAGTCTGTAGTCATACAGTCTAACCACAGATATATCAATCTAAGGAGATCGGGCGAATCACCGAGTTCATAGGAAGACCTACTGTTGCGATCTCCGGCCGTACTACATAACATGGTTCTAGTTGAGCATGCCGCGTAATATACACTATTCATTGCGCGCGTCATAAGGACTGCGAAGCAATGAAAGTTAGGCACAGCCGCCAAGGAGTTCGGTCAAATCGCTGAGTTCATAGGAAGTCCGAGTGACGCGGACGGCGAAGTGGCGGTAATGTATGCCCACTGGGCATACACTTGTCACAAGTTAAACGCCGGCTTGGGCTATCTCCTTGTATTATTAAATCTGTGAGTCTAACTAATCTAGGTAACTTCACAAGAAATTCGCTTGTGGCTCAGTAATTTATGTCACAAAATAAAATATAAACAAAAGTTTTTATTACAGCTCCGCCTTTTGGAAAAGCGTGTCAGCCAATACTGATATTTCCTTGTCGATTACCACGCCTGCCTGAACTGTCAATCCGTATCAAAATTTAATTAGCCAGCGCTGTTGGAAAATGTTAAAAACCACTTTTTCCTTGCCGTGTTCACTCTACTCTCGACGTAGTTCCGTTTGATATAAAATTTAATTTCGTGCTTTTCTAACACGAAGCTGAACACAGTTTTTATTTTAAATGTTTGGTAAATGCGGCTTAAAACGTTTTCGCATAATATTAGTAAATTGTCGATTCGACGAAAACTCTTGATTGATTTTTATTTCGTAACATGAATTCCTGAGCCTCTATTTAATTTCTTATCTATTGGGAAACCTATTAAGCTATAATGACACAAAAAAAATATATTGAAAGAAGATATTACCTACCTTCGTTCTTTAATTTATTTAAAACTAGCGGGCACCCGCCGCCGCCGCTTCTCGGTTAGTCAAAAATTATCCATGTCCTTCCCAGGGTTTCAAAATATCTCCATAGCAAATTTCATCTAAATGGGTTTAGTAGTTTCGGAGCCTATTCAATGCAAGCAAATAATGAATTCTTTCCTCTTTATAATAAGACTAATATGATAATTTTTGTATGCCTAATTTTGAAAAGAACAATTTGATTGAAAACGTCTTTGTGATATCGTGCCAACAAGAAAGTATAATTAGGAGGACATTAAGAGGAAGAGAAAAAAAGGCGTATTCCTTTCTTATAGGCCGGCAATGCATTTGAGATTCCTCTGGTACTGCAAATGTCCATGGGCGGTGGTAATCACTTACTTTCAGGTGAACCGTCTGCTCGTTGGGCCCTTTGCGGAAGTCATCGTTGACGCCATCAACCGTACAATTATTAGCTTCATTTATTATATCATACGACCACCTCACTGGTAGAGAAAGTAAAGAACAAATTATAACACAAGAAAATATTTCTTGTTTCTTTGGCCTATTCCTTCCTAATCTATCGGGCCGTTAATAAAAACCGCTAGTTAATTAATAAAATTTGTCATAGCTTCAAGTTAACAGCCGTGCTAAGGACACGAGTTGACTACGTTCAGGGAATTATTAAGACCTTTTTAAGTAGAAATATCGATTTTCTCCCGAGTTCTTGTTGTAAAAACGCGCGTTGAGATACTTAATTTTTAACTCAGTCTACCGTACAATTATTTGCTACCTTATGTACAATTTCACCACCTTAGTGGTTATTTAATGTTATCGCTAATAAAATTATGTATTGATTTGTTCAAACGTTAATTTTTTGTTGTTTTTGTTTTTTGTTATGTTTTGTGTTTGAGTTTTTAATATTTGCGTGTTATTTTGTTGTCAATGTGTATTGTAACTTATGTTTATATAAAAATTGTAAATGTATGACATATTATGTTAATGTCGCCATCTAACCGTATCACCGGCTACCACTGAAAACCGCGTCACAGCTTAGCCTGTGACATAAAGCTGAGTGGTAGTCCGTTTCGGCGCTAGGTAACTACCTATATGTATATTCTTTTTTATGTACCTATATTTTATAAGCCGAATAAAGATTTCTTTCTTTCTTTCTTAATAAATGAAAAAAAACTTGACATTGGCAAAATGCGTAATCTTTATGTGTCGCGAACGCCATTAGGTTAAAGACGAAGAAATATCTCAATTATTAGAACTAAGCTTCAGTCCAATTAATTTGTAGTAAGCCTGGAATATCTCGTTTAAATCCTTACTAGCTTTTATCCGCTACTTCACTCGGTTCAATCTAGATTTGAGTTTATTTTCATGAGAAAAATTTCTCACGAAAATAAACTTAAATCTAGAAAAGGCTCCATATTGCTCTCCACATCCACTCCACACCACATTTTAATTTGAACTCCAAGACTTGTTTCTATTAAATTACAGTATTAAGGCAGATTTACAAGGGTTAGAAACAGGCGTCAGTGCTAAAGCCGAGATCCGAACATCACCGACCACACCATTTACATGCAGTCAGTTAACGGTAATATTGAATTCAACTTTGACGAGAGATCGTTATACTGACTCGAGTGAAGAGAATCGAGTAGTCACCTTGAGTGAACGCTGACTTTCTAAATTTGACTTTTTAAATCTGACTATGGACTATAAAGATAAGTTTCTCTATATACACACAACTCGAGTCCCGTGCCTTCTACTGACACAAGTTACCGACCGCCGAGATATCGTCATTGGCACGTTATTTCATCACTCGTTACGCGGTAAATTAGTCATTATTTCTAAAGCGTTAAATCGCTAATTATATTGCTTACGCTCTGCAAAATTTAAAAAGCTTATATTGGATTATATTTATTTAATTACTATTGAGAGAGCAGATACTCATTTATTTTTTATTACGTCGTTTAATAAAATTGTACGAGCGTTTCGCAGCGCAGTTACCTTTTGAACTAGCAAGATAATTAAGATAAATTATTTAACTTTGTGTAGGTACTCATTATTGCAATTAGATACTTCTAACACTGGGATAATAATGTACTAACTTAATCTATTACACGAGTTCAAATTTGACACATAAAAAAACAAAAAAAAAATTGTGTGTTTCAGCTCCGACGCACGACTGGAGTTTACTCCGAGACAGGTGAGATGGCGCACCTGCTGTTATCCATGTTTTGACAATTAGAAAGTTGCGTGACATAGGATGCGCACCAAAAACGTAACGAGGTCATTCATCGATAGATTTTACTCCTCACATTTTTCTCATACCGGGCCCCTTATATATGCAAGTCGATTCTTAAGGAGTAAACTCCAAAAGAAAAATTCTGTTCTTTTATGTTTGTATCATAGAATGAGGCTCAAGAATCAACGCCGTACTGAGCATCGTACATCTCTATCTATTTGTACTCGATAGAAAGTGACAAACGATTCTCAAACAGTAATAGAACAATTTAATAATTAAAATGGAACGGTCTCTGCTATAGTTATAAAAGTTAATGTAACACTTAGCGGTGATATAATGTATGGTAAGTCTTTTAATTTAACTGACATGTGTAAGTATGTAATTGATATTAATTATGAACTTCTATAAGGTCTGCGTAATAAATGTCAGATCTATTAATTACAATTTCATAACAGACAAGCTCTGACATATTGATTGAAGAATGATTAATTAACATTATAGCGAAGACTATAATGATAATTAATCACCTCTGCGAACATGATTTGCCAAATTCACCCAGCTTTTGTTACATAGTCAAGTTGTCGGCGCACCTAATTAATGCTACTAATGGAATGGCAGTTGTGAGCGATAATAACATCGTAATTGTAAGTGATATGACATTTTTATGCCACTGTAAAATTATATAATCCGTGGTTTTAAGGGATTTCGCGAGATATTAAACTGCCGAGTAATTATCAGTGGCGATTATTGGGTAGTCTTGGATCGGCTCCAGTCAGGGGCGGAGCCTTTTTTTGTTTACGGGGAGGTCAAACGTATTTACGCATCGTCCCTGCGGGTTGGTGCCAACCGCAGGGGATATGTGGGACTCGAGGTAAAGGCGTTTCCTCCATACCCACTAAACATCCTCCCCGGCCTGACCTCCAGTACGCTATTGCGGGATGGCTCGGGATCTGCGCACGTGAACGCAACTACACCGAGACCGTCCCAACGCTGACCGTCTAGGCACTCCTTGTGCACCACAATTGGTGGCCAGCAACCCACAGGGCCGACGCCGGCCTTATAGGCCCCAGGCGGACGCCGTCCTTATAGGCCGCCTCCTCACCGACGTGTGCGTTCTCCTGACGAGGACACCGGAAGCAAGGGGCGGAGCAAGACCTAAATTTGACGTGGGCAAGGTACATACACGGCGTGAGGCTGTCTTAGTTTGGTGGCGCCGACCTCGTCAACTTAAGAGGAATCGCCACTGGTAATTATGATTAGCCAGTAACGGTGCTCAATTGATCAGCTTTATAATTTGAGTTGTACAGACAACAGCAAATCAGACTACCCCGTCTGTCAAATTTTCTCAATCGCTTTATAATACACTTACTTGTCTTATGGAGTAATGTTTGTGAATACGGGTGTTACACACGTTTCAAATTAAAAACGATTGAAGAAACTTAAAAGTTTGAATATTCTTCAATTGATTTTCAATTTGAACTTAACAGTCATAAGTTTCTTCAATTGATTTTCAATTCTAAACGTATGTAAATTTATTATAAAACAATTTGACAGTTTGTGGTATTCATTTATTAATCCATTCCAAAGTTCCAAGTTGACAATAGGTCCCCAGACCTATTGGCCACTCTCTTGGTCTTCATTACTTTGTAACTCACGATAAGGCTGATAATGGAAGAGAAACCGCTGAGGCTGAGAACACAATAACGTTGTGAACACAGCAATCCACTCAAAAATGATTATTGAATTATTAAAATTTTACTGGCGTCATGAATGCGCGCTTAGGTTCTTATTTTTTACCAAGTGCGCTCCGTTCCACCCCAGAAAAGTTATTTCGACGACAAACTTTCTTCTTCTTTTTGTTTTCAATAAATGGCATTCGCGACACATAAATTACGCATTTTGTTAAACTTTTTTTAATATTAGTTTAAATAAAACTTTCTGAATAAACTGATTGTTTTTATTTGCACAGGCACCTTTAATTTTTCAGTTTTACAACAAATAAAATAATTTTTGGATTCTATGATTCTATTATACAAAACAAGAAAAAATTGTGAAATTATACAGCCGCTTACAACAATGTCAATGTCGAGTGAAAATGTATTTAAAGTAACAAAATATTGTACGGTTGATTGAGGTTAAAAATGTAGTCTCTCAACACGTGTTTTTACAACAAGAACTCGGGAGAAACCCCGCCAAACTTTGCTAAAATGGCGGTAGCAACAGAGTAAGAAACAACAGTTTGACAGCTGTCAGTTGTCGAAACGATGAAAACGATAACGATTTGGCTGGAGTTCTTGTTGTAAAAACACGTGTTGAGAGACTCCATTTTTAACCTCAATCAACCGTACAATTTTTGTTACTTTAGTTACATTTTCACTTGACATTAGCAATTTTCACTTGAAATTTACGTACGCATGTACGTATAATGCGACGCGACGCCATTAATCTATAATATAAAATTTAATTGCAAAATGTGTTGGTAATTGCATAACTCAACAACGCCTAGACCAATTTGGCCAATTCTTTTTTTTAAATGTTCGTTGAAGTTCAATGATGGTTTTTACGGAGAGAAAAGTTCGAATAATTTCTTTATGACAGGACAAAGTCTGTTGGGTCCGCTAGTGAAGAATAGAATAGATTTGGTTTTGAATTCGTTCATAAGTAGCGCGATCGGGGGCTGGATTTAAATGCATCAAATACCATTTAGAATTAACTGAAACTATTTTTTATATCGCACAATCAAGAAATGGAATTCTCTGCCAGCGTACGTGTATGGGAGCACATGTAAGAAGCAGGGATGCTTCCTAACCGTCATGGGTTATTTAAAAGAGGTGTGAAGAAGCATATCTCGCAAGTTCTCTCGCTCACTTGCTATCTTAGCATTTCGACTCCACTGCCGTTACCATCAAGTCAGATGGAGTTTAGACTGCTTATAAATGTAGAAAAAACGAGGAGAAAACCAACTAGTTGGTAACTGTCAAAACTTGCATTCGTTCCCCACGCAGAGTTATTAATATCCGTCATCAAACCGAACTGAACAATTGAACGAGCCATTGAACTGACTTCAGTTCATTAGAACAGCATAAGTCAGCCTCTCAGTTTACACATTAACAAGGTTATTGACGTCACGGAATCACGAAGCATTAAGGTGTACGCTAACGATTTTAAGCGTTAGTTTAAACGAGGCGGCGTTAATTGAATGTTGCTCAGCGCCATTGGCACATGTTGCCAGAAAATAAACGAAGCGCAGAAGTAAAGGTCATACGTTACATTGATTGTTTTAAGTCGTACCGGTGTTGGACAATGGCCTCCCCTAAGAACGTCCAACCCTACCGATGCTCCGCTGCCTGTATCCAGCGGCTTCCCGCGACCTTTACCAGATCATCGGTCAACCGTGTGGGGGCCTACCAATGCTGCGTGTCCCGGTACGTAGTCGCTATTCGAGGACCTTTCCGCCCCAACGGCTAACAGTCCTCCTCGCAATGTGTGCTGCCCACTGCCAGTTGAGGTTCTCAATCCTTTGAGCTATGTTGAGATCCGTAGATGAACCAAGGTTCTCCTACGGATCTCAACATTTCTGATATGATCACGCAGTATGGCAAAATATATCGATAGCAAATCGATAGCCAATAGCAATATGTCGATAGCAAGACATTCAGCGACGACCCCAAATAAAATTATGAGGAGAAAGAAGAATATTAGGTGAGATGAAAGCCAAGAGCTTCCCCTTCAAAGATAAAAAATATACATGCCGTCGTTTTTAAATTTGCCTTAAGATTGCCAACATAAATTATCATGTGACATGCACTAAACAATTTAAATTTGAATAAATGTTAAGTAGGTACATACACGACTTGACTTCTGTGTCGTACTTATTTTGTGACGCTACTAACACGATTTAGTAGGGAGACTAACATAATACACTTTGTTACCGTGCCTTGACGTAGTTCGTTATTATTATCGCGTTTACCGACCGAACCCCGACAAATTGACGAAGTAATGAAGTAGTCGACGGATTTGTTAACTTAAACAAAGGGCATAGGGAAGGAAATCATTTAATTCTGCTTCAAATTGCATTTATAGTATATTTAATTTTAGAATAACATTCTACAAGAAAAATACACGGTCAGGTTTAAGCCTGACCATATCTCATGCTATAAGGCGCATCCTTGTCGAGGTACCGACAGCCCCAATAGTATTTTAGGTACTGTAGCCGACGGGGATGATGGACCGATACTAAACATTATGTGCATTTACATGTGGCACCCATCACCATCAAACCATTCTCCTATTCAATATTCTACCCGCTAGTTAATTATTTCGTCGAAATGGTGGTAGGGCTTTTGACGATTTAAAAGTAGTTAGCAAAGTCCATTTAAATAAAGAGCGTTTTCATTTTCATAGTAAAAGTAAGCTTACTGAAGTTTGGATGCTTCTTGAAGTTGCAGTTATTGTTAAATTACGAAAAATAACTGCGGTCGCTTAGCAACCAAACCCTGATAAGACGATCTGTAACTTTGAATTAAATATTGAAACCGGCCATTAGTCTCCTTCCGCACATTGGATTTCCACTGTTTGACCAGCTGCACATAAAATATGTAAGAGCAATTATATATCTTATTTTCATGGAAACAGCTTTATATTTTGAACAAAAAGGTTATTTTTCCTAAACATTTACTCTGTTGAATATCCATCACGTCTAGTGTAAAAAAGTATTCAATATCATCAGTTATAGTGCGTCTTTGTTTGATTGCACAACAATGCGAATATAATATTTTTATCTACTGAGGTAGGAGCCAATATTTTCGGATCCTAAGTAAACCGCGTTCGGAGCATCAAGTTTATTTTATGAAAAATACGATATATTTTGATATACCTACAATAAGAGTGACATATTCCGTCCTATGAAATTATCGAGGGATGAAGCAAAAAGTAGTTTTTCCAGACCTTTTTCAAAAAGCAATGCTTTGTGGACACTGTAAAGTATGATAATATTTTATAAAGCATAAAACATGGTATGTTTTTATAAATTTTAACTAAGAAATTTCTTCTAACTAACTTTGACAAATAAACCAACTTCAAAAGAAAAACTTAGAAATAAATGTAAAAAGAATATTAAAGTAATTAAGCTATTTCTTTTGCCAGTCTTAATATTTGGAATAAACGTTGACACTTTTCTATGGCACCGATTTCTGAAAAATAGTTAGCATATTTTACTTTAAAATTTTTAAAACATACCTATGTATTAACTTTTATTTCTCCGTTTCCAGTCTTCAAGTCGGTTTGCACAGTTCCCTATCTAACAAAAAATGATTTTCTGCAATCCGACTTATAGTTTTTTTAAATATGCGTGGACAAATATACATATATGCACTTGTGACTTTGATTTCGATAATTTTAATTATTAATATTACTCGGCAATAGTTGGTATAGACAAAAACTGTGCAAGTCTGACAATACGACTCGAAATGATAACCTCGTTTTATTAAGTTGGTTAAAAATTAAGACGGTAAATACTAAATTAATTCTTTAAAAAAAACAAAAATGATTTGTACTCAAAATTTCCCGCAGATATGTTTCAGTGGCGTTCGCGATGTAATCAAGCGTAACCTCTCTTTAGTATAGTTTAAACAAGAATTGTGTGCGGAAAATTTTCAGTAATGAGTTTGAAACGGTAAGGTAACAAACGTAGCGTTAAATTAGATACACTGACGCCATTAACATTTATATTGTTTTCTTTTACAATATATAAAAAGGACAAGCAACTCCTTTCCACCAGAGTGTAAGCAGAAGTGGAGACTAAATGCGGGTCATCCGGGTACACTCCAGGATGTCTTCAGTAACACTATGGCGCTAGGAGAGTTCCCTGGAGAGTCAGGCAAGCTGGAATTACTATCATATGAATGAATACTTAGCTGGAGTAACTATTGTAGTACAAACGCTGACGTTGGTACTAACTGCTTCACAAAGGTATTAAACGAAAACAAAAACCTTCGCAGTAATAAACATCCACGGGCAAATGTTTATTTCCTCTGGGCGAAGTCTGCAACTAAACACAATAACTCCGAGGCCCACCCTCTATGTGTGAAGTTCGTGTTTACGATCAAACTTTCGTGTATTTCCAGCCCCTGTTGTTTTAGCAACACTCATCACAACGCAAATAATGAACTTCATAGTGAATTTGACCGAAAAAACTATGCACATAAGCACATAACTGATAAGGTTACTTTCCAACGAAGAGTTTATATTTAATTAATATAATGGTACTTAGTCACAGATATTTTTATTTAATAGGTTCCAAATTACAGTAAACTTATATTTAGTAATTTATTATTAGTCAAAAAATATTTTTATTTTATATTTTCATATGTACTCTTTCTCTCTATTTTTACATAATAAAAGAGATTATTATCTAGCATTAATAAAAATTGCTGGTGCCTACTCGTCACTCTACAAATTTACATGAAATCTTCACAAAGTCACAAAGCTCGTTTGGCCGGACTTCCGTGTTTTAATTTTGCACGTTCAACCTTCTCCGCTGAGAGGGAAATTTCAGAAATGCACTTTGTGCAAATTACAAAGACTGCAGCTATGTCTAGTGAAATTTCGTTTGGCAATAACTACGTAGATAAAGTTTTAAATTAAGGTAAGTATTTAAGAACACAGTCCATAAATACAGTTTTTGCACAAACCAACTGGCACCACCAATGCATTTAAATTGAGGTACTTTTAAATCTGATGATTATTTTAAAGTCATTTTCATAATTTATTGCCGACTTTTTAAAATATATTGGCAACGCGTTGCTGTGGTAATTTCATACTGCTGTCCTATAACATTGAATTTGCAGGAAAATGAAAATGAGGATTACTTAATTAATAATAAATACTATCCTATCTCTCAATTTGGAACCAAACACACATTGAAAAAAAAAATGAAGTGTTAGTTTCGGAGATCATCCCGGACAAACATCGTGAAACGGGAATTCCGTGAATGAATGAATGAAATGAAAATGAATGAATGAAAAATCTCTTTATTTAAATTGACTTTGCTAAGTACTTTTAAAAAGCCCTACCACCACTTCATAATTAGATTTTGACGATGTGTAGTTTGAAAATACCCTGATCGACATAACCAGATTTTTATCGACAAATTAATGTCTACATTTTTCGTGTATGATGCGCGTTCCTAGATATTTTTTTTTGACTGACTGCCGTGCGATTGCCGCTGATGGCATTTACTGCTTTACCGGTTTTTTAAGAAGGCGAAAACCTTGGAGGGTCCTCAAGCCAAAATAGTTGAGGTACTTTGGACCTTGTTTATAAATTGGTGAGGTACCTAGAAATAAACACAACCCGATGACTCTATAAAAGGACATATACGCCCCACAACACGGAACCTGCTTGCATGATCCAAAATCAACTCTAAATATGCTTTTGCTATGAAAGAGTTCAGCCGCTCATCAAAAAATCTGCCTTAGTGTCTCGTAGTAAGTACCTTTATTCAATATGAAGAGGATAAAACAAACTGTTCGCTCAGCAGTCCCATATTACGCATGCACAACCCATTTTAAACTTTGTGCTTTATATCTGAAGCTGTAAGAGTCATATTGATGTGAAGGTAGTCCTTGTATTAGTCAAATTAAGTCCTCTCGTCTGTAACTCTGTATTGGTATTGGAATATTGAGTTCCGTGAAGCATATTCATCTGCAAGAAATGAAATGTTAGAGGTTTCACATGGTTCGTTATGTCGTCTGTCCGTACATCGAATATTTGTAAATGAAAATTCTGTGAATATTAATAGTTTTACTTGTGTGCATCAGAATGGCGGGTATATTGTTCCAAACCGGCAGGAAATAAAGACAGATTTACACAGGGTAAGCAAACGGTATTTACATGGATTTTTTCTAATAATTAAAATATTTACGCGTTTGTAAACGAAAAAGTTATTCCATAATATAAGGTAGTTTCATCTTAACTGGGCGTCCAATATTTGCAAAAATATTTCGTTCGGATCTTAGAAGTGCAAATTTCAAAGATTTGATGAAACAATGTTTACCATAAAAACATAAGCACAAAGCACTGACAAATTTCGACAGCGAAAGCAGTACGACACCAGGCGTAGTTGTTAATGCAGCCGTCCGTATTGCAGAAGATGCTGGGTTCGATTCCCGCCTGGGGCTGGTTTTTTTTTCAGTGTATTTTTACTAATATTAAAAATATTTACGCGTTTGTAAACACAAAAATTATTCCATAAAAATATTGAAGTCAGCGCTGACGCGACAGAGCTTTACTAATTCCAAACCAATTTACATTAAGTTAGTTGATCATTGACTTAAGATCGTAGCCACTTATTAAAGGGAATGCCTCTTATTTTACTCTTAGTTACTATGAACGCTACGAAACGGCTACAGACGGTAGCGCATCGGCTCTTTTTCATAGGAAAAAAATCGAGAGTGGTCTCCTCTTGAAATTCTGAAAGAGTTGAAAGAAACCTTATATTTTGATCTCATACATGCATGTTAAATTTGGTCACCCATCCGAGTACCGACCGCGCACTTGGTTGCTTAACTTTCCTGATCGACGACTCAAAAGTTGATAGAAACCTTATATTTTGATGTCACACATGCATGTTAAATTTGGTTGCAATAAGTTAAAGCATACTCGAGTTATCGTGCTAACGCACAGACACACAGACATAATTCGAAAAATGTTTTTTTTTGGACTCAGGGAGGTCCAAAAGGTGTAAATCCGTCAAAATCTCGAGCTCAAATTTTTTGACGAATACAAGATATCCTCTATACTACGTATACGAGAAAGTAAAAATACGGTTCCGAACTGATAAACTTTTAATCACCCACAACAGCCTTCTCAAGGAAAGTTGCTTTTAGACAGGGGGCTGGCCATAAGCGTATTTCAAAACCTATATAGGTAATAGGAGTATTGTAACATATTGTACCGATCCTAAAAATGGGATCAAGATAAGAATAACCTTGTTGCAGCGAATGGCAACACTACCTGTAATATTGTTTTATACAACCATATAGATGACAAACAACCCGACGGCCCACCTGGTGGTAAATTGATATCTTCGCCTATAAGCACCTACAAGGAAAAAATCACTTGGTATTGCAGGTGCGTTGTTATCCTGAGCCCTAAAACTAAATGCCTCTCACACCCAGTAATTACACTGGCTACCTTTTCCTTCAATCCGAAACACAGCACTGTTTCACGGCTGAAATATGTATATTTATTAGAAAGTCAAGTTAAACACCCAAATCAGGGTTGGCGAAATTCACTAACTTACTAAGCAAAACCTCCAAATGTCTACAATCAAAATACAAAATTGAAAATCGATTAAGAATCTTTCAACTTAGTAGAAAAGTAAAGAACACAAGATTTATTATTAACAACTTCGTTTACATAATGAAAGCAAATATTTAGATACCTAGCAAGAACTCCTAAGCAGTAATAGCTGGCAAGTGTGTATATTAGGAATAATGAAGGAAACAAGAGGGTCGTGTCAAGTGTTTCAAATATTTGTCCCGGCATTGTTTGTGTAGGAGCCCGCGTCATTATTAATACTTAAGAAGTAGGTACTCAAGTATATTAATGATTTACGGCCTATTTCAATAACCTAACTAACATTCTAACAAAAAAATAAAGTACTTTTAGTTGCCATTTAAGACTATTCTTTATTATTTTCAGTTACTTAATTATTCATGATACCTTTTTAATTAGGCCCACTACTGGGACACAAGGCCTCTCCTTGTCATCGAAGGAGGTTTAGGCAGTAGGACGGAGTATAAGGTGCTCAAAATCCCTTTGCTGATCCATTAGTCGCCTTCTACGCGACACCCATTGGAGGATATGGGGTGATACTTTTGCACTCTGCCTGCATCAAAGGGGTATTGATCATCTTAAACTCCGTCCACCAATCTGCATTGGGCAAGCGTGGTAGACTGCTGCCTAAACCTCCTTTGACGACAAGGAGAGGCCTTGTGTCTCAGAAGTGGGTCAAATTGTAAAGGCTGTTATGAGTTAATTTGTGCGGCACCGCATCGCATTTTTGCCGCACTAACATTGAAGTAAGGTAACGACGGCACAGATATCATAATTACTGCAACGTATAAATTAATGATTAGGTAGAGTATATTCGTATCCACCAGCCTCGCCATCCACCAGGCGTCAACTGTACGTTCACGTAACCAAATCGAATTTGCGTTTGCAGCCTTTCAATCAATTTTGAACCGACAAATTCAATAAAATGCGTGTGCAATACGATTGTAAGTTGCCTTGTGTGTGAAAGCACGTTCGGCATCAGTAGTGTGCTGCAGGCAGCAGGAGGGGTGAGAGGCAAGCGTGGACGAAGAGACGTAGGATGCTTACGGAGAGATGTAAGCGCGGGAACTACAAGTTGACCAATCACCGCACCGCCTCTCGTGAGCTTGTCCCGAGGCGATCTAATGTCGTCACGTTGCTGATTAGTGTGCGTTACAGTGTGGACTTTTTATGAGAAATAGAAAAACATAGCATACTTATTTAGCAGCTCGAGTAGAGGCGATGCTGAACCACTTCCGAGCTTATCATTGTGAAATAAAATCCGTGACAAACATTTAGACACATTTTTGTTAGTTTATACAGTTTTGTTAGGAAGATTTATATCAGTATTCGACATTTGAGACAATACAGGAAAAGAAGGCGGTGACGCACTCGTGCTAGGTTTTTCTAACACTTCAGGTTTTCGTGGTGGGATAGAGCCCCTATCCGCCGCGCTCGTAGAAGGCTCTGGGTCTGGATAATTAATTGACTCTGCGGCAAAATACAGGGCGAGTTGTGGTGGGTGTGAATGGACCACGTTAGAAATGGATTTTCATACTGCTTTCCCTCCCGCTAAAACACGTTAGAAATCGATTGTCATACAACTTTTCCTCCCGCATATTTAGGTTGAAGAAAAGATCAACTTTCTCTTTTCAATTTGTGGGAATAATAGCTACAGTTCCGATCAGATGTAGTACAAAAGCATTGAAATAATTTAACAGAAAAGGGAACTAACAAAGAAAGTTTAATTAGGATCGAGAATTTATATTAATAATTAACTAATTAGGATCTAGTATTAGCTTGATTGGTCACATTAAGAAATCCTGCACCCTCTTATTGGTTCGCTGCATAAAAATGCACGGATCTGTGTTTCCAATATGAACAAGCATATTCAAACGGAAAATTCAGAAAAAAGTACTTGCTTTCGTAAACGTAATATTAGTATTTTTTGTTTTATTTGAATTTATATATGAGTGTAGATAAAATAGCGTATGTACTGCACATAACTTGGTATAAACTCCCACTATTGTTTTAATAACCCCTATTATGTACCTAAACCACTAGGTATTTTTAAATAAGGAAGAACACATATGATTCACAAAATTACTTTATTTGGTACATTAACACTTTACACATTAACTTTACAAAAGATCTTTCACAGGGATGCAAACTACTTCTCTCCATGACTCGTAAGAGCCATCTGCGCAGTCGGTGTGACTTGTGAGCCACAATCAAACCATAGAGTTAAATATACAGGTATCAAACAAATTTGTTAAGTTCTATTAAAAATCTTCCGAGTAGACATCGCTTCTTTGAATAATCAAAACTGATTTGTGGACTATATTCCACTTAATATATGTAATTATAATAGGTACCTACCTAGTAGCTGCAACCTCTAAGCAATTTACCTATATTAAAGACTGTTGTGGTTAATGATGTAGGGGCGACACATAGATATGCATATTTGTTATAACTTTTCCTTAGTTTATGCATTATTGTGTACACTGATTTTTAAACCAAATAAATGAAACAAAATCTTGTCTGCCTACGTGTGCCTATAGGTACACTGGATCGCAGAGAAAGTGGGTCGGTAAAAAAAATCAATACTTACGTACATGATATAATCAACGTCATTATCCCAAAAGGGATTTAGCAGAGTAAAATCATATCCCAAACTCATAACTCCAAATTGTTATCAAAAGGCAGGCCTACTTATTTTCTAGTAGTAAACACATTATTTATATTATTTTACTAAAATTTTAATCTAATTAGATCACATTTATTATTATTTATTAAAAAATATTAACTAAACAGCACAGCTAAGTGCTCTTATACACGAGCGGCACATTGCCTACGGTAGGAATAACAAAAACTATCGACGCGTCGGCAGCAGCCGTCGATGTGTCGGCGCCCGCCGTCGATATGTTGACGGCAGCCGTCGACATGTCATCAGCGCTCCTAGTAGCCAGTTGCCAAATAGACACCGAAGTAGAAACACTTTTACTCGTTACGTTGATAAAAACGAAACATAATTCATTGTGGGTTCAATAAATATTAACCACGCCACAAGCTACAAAGCAAACGTGGTTATAAGTCGACATTGGCAACGTGCCCCTCGTTCATAAGATCTAAATCGAGTATAAATAAATAAAAATTAATAAAGAAAATAAAATTCATTTATTTCGGACTGGAGTCCATAGTGTCAGTAACAGAATAACCTTATAAACTATGTTAGTAACAGCATAAAAAAAATGTAACAAAACAAAAAAGACACTACTATGACGCATATCGATTATAACTGATAGTAGTGTATTTAGTTAGTTGGCGAGTCCAGTGCTGCATTATAGCACTGTCCAGGACTAACCTCCTTGCGACTGTCCTCAGGAGGGTGTTGGAGCTACCCCGCGCTCGCTGTAACAGGAGTGCGATACGTTTTCTGATGATAGCAGAAAAGCTATCAAACTCAACTGCGACTAACATCCCAGCCCGCCTAGCATGACCACCGAAACACGATTTAAAATGAAATGAAAAATATCTTTATTTATATGGACTTTGCTAAGTACTTTTAAATCGTCGAATAGACGATATGATATAGCCATTTATCGCTTTGAACTGTCAAAAATCATTGGATATAACCGCAAACTTGAAATTTTATCGCAACTGCGAACATGTAGGTACCTATATGGCTTATACATGTTCACAGTTTCGATAATATTTCAAGATGGTGAATATATCCAATGATTTTTGACAGTTCAAAGCGATAAATGGCTATATCATATCGTGTTTCGGTGGTCATGCTAGGCGGGCAGGCACACTGCAGTAGAGTGACAGCCTGAACAGCGCTCTGAAGGCGATATTATATTAGGTACGCATAAAATTAAACTTTAAAACCTAGTCTACAAAGTCTCTATCCGTGTCACAAGTGGTCTAAACAGTCTTCCGCTTGTCTCACTTGTAAATAAAGCACTTCGCTATTACTCCTTTTCTCCTTCTTCGGAGGCTCATCGAAGCTGTGCCCAAACTGGTACCCCTTACATAAACGGTAGAATACACCCATTGATACAAATATGAGGCACGTGTAGAAAAAGAATTGGTTTTCCTGGAACAAAATTTGCATTACAATAGGGATCATATGATGTCTAAAAATGTCTGTTTCGTGCGTCAGATATAACAAGAATTAATATTGAATTCGTATTTTTTCTTTTATCATGTGAAGAAATAATGA
This sequence comes from Elophila nymphaeata, assembly GCA_955850985.1. Classification (NCBI taxonomy): domain Eukaryota; kingdom Metazoa; phylum Arthropoda; class Insecta; order Lepidoptera; family Crambidae; genus Elophila; species Elophila nymphaeata. The sequence continues at coordinate 4,983,109 of OY039082.1, read as the reverse complement.
CGACGATACAATGCGTTAAAATATCGTGAAAGACATGATAGCATGATTACATGTACATATTCTGAAACCAAAACTGAAAACACTCTAAACTGAGCTCTAAATAGTATATAGACAGAGATAAACAGTACCTAAATCTTTTGAAAGTTAAATAACAAGTGTCATACAGCTAGGGTTCCCATCACAGAAATAAATCAAGATAGAACGGCGATCACTTTCAGAACTCTTTTTCATACAAACAATGCGTGGCACTTTTTTCGCCAACCCCGCCCACTAGATGACGTCACATTGAGTTAATTAGTGAGGTGACTCAGTCAATCTTCTTAATCTAATTAATAACTGATAAAGTTCTGTGACGAGCCTCGACGCGCACTGACGGAACTTTTGAGAAATCTAGTCAATATGACAAGATTTTGGGCACGCGGGACACATCCACTTCACCGTTCTATCTTGATTTTATTTCTGTGGATCCCATCCATACTGTTAAAAACATTATTATAGGTACTGTTTTTCACTGCATTAATTTTTTTTCTATTGAACACAATTCTGTTTTCAAGATAAGTGCGAGGTCTATTAGGCTTTTAAAAATAATACTAATTTGATAAAAGCACGAAAAATAGACATTAAAATAATAAAATAATTTTAATTTTTCAAAAATACTGTTTATTTTCCTTCTCAGATCTAATTTTACTTTATTTCTTGTCAAAAAAATTGGCAACCCTAAATTCAGCTGCCATTCTGACGTCAAGAATGGCCGGTGTTTAGAACTATAATAAAAAATATGTTACATAGATGTAGAAATAGAATACAAAATAGATTTAAGATAATAGTTATTAGTTTGAAATATGCTATGTATGTATAATTTATGAGATGTGTAAGCTCTCAATAACGTAGACTTAAAACCTTAGTGTTTTATTTTTTTATTTTACCGCTAATGAAATTATGTATTTTATTAAAATGTAAATAAAAAAAATGTCATCCTGAAACTGCAAATTAACTATATATACCTAAAGACCTAGTCAAACATCCAATATCTACATAATGAAATATCATTTGTATTCACAGAAAAAAATGGAAATAAAAATTTTGCAACATATTTCGGTTACATATAAAATAATGTACCTGTCGGAAACTGCTCAGCATTCTCGTGATGAGGATGATGAGTACATTCCCAGCAGCCTCGGTGAGCAGCCATGCCGCTGTCATCACCGCCTTCATACTGTCAGGGGCTTCTTTGAACACAAACTCGTTGCCCGTCACCGCGAACAATACCTGGGAAATATAGTTTTCTACAACTGCCTTGGCTAATGCTTCGTTATTTGTAAAAGGCTCCTTTTGGTACACAACGTAATAGCATACCAGCAATTTGCCCTCGTGAGAAAATAGAATTTTGTATATTATTATTATTCGTTAATAATAGGGGTTAAAGTATGAAATTGCCGTTTTACCCCTCATTATTCATTAGTGTATAATTCCTTTAATACAATAGCTATATCCATTATTCTTTTTTTATTTTAAACTTCATTATAAGGACTTATATTTATGTATAAAATTTTATTCTTATTTTTATTTTTTTCACTAGAAATACATCTTCAAAAACAGCTCGTCCTAAGAGGTGTCCGTCTCCGTTAAAAAAATATGAATATTTTTTTACAGGTACCAATTCTTAAATTTTTTCTCTAAGTATCCTTTAGCTTAATGTTGTCTAAATATATCCACAAAATTACACAAAATTTAGATTTGTGGTTCCTTAAAAAATGGCAAATATATTTGTATGAAAAATAAATTTTCGTTAAATTCTCCATACAAAACGGCTATTTCATACTTAAACCCCTTATACGTTTTGTTACTTCATACATTAGGTGTTTTAAGGTGTTTTTACATTTATATTAACAGGGTGATACGCTGGTAGCACACCCCCGTCGCGGAATAAAAGCATATACTAAGCAGTGAAACCCCTGCAAGAGTTTCGTTAATATTTACATTTCAGAAGAAGTACATGCATAAAACACACGCGGTTCCGCTACAAAATGTCGGAACCACCGTGGAGATATAGACGGTGTCCGAGGATGAGTGACGAAATCACGAGAGAAAGAGATAGACTCATAGCCAAATGTATACGTTAGAACAGGCAGCTTCGCTTCTGTTTCGTCCTGTGTTTCCTCTGAGACGTTAGAAGCTTAAATACGAAAGCGAGCAGAAAGAGAGCAGTAATCATTCCTTTACAAAAAAATGAACAATTCCATAAAGCATAGCATCGCGACGCATTAAAAGTACGCATTTTGCCAATGTCAAGTAAACGTATAAATGTAACTAAAGTAACAAAAATTGTACGGTTGATTTGGGTTAAAAAAAAAGGAGTCACGAACACGTGTTTTTACAACAAGAACTCTGGAGAAATTCCCCCGCTAGTGTTAAGTAGTGGTACCTCTAATGTCAACATTACATGGTGGATATGCATATTAAATAGGTAAATCTCGCGGTCCCAAAGCATAAAATATAATTATGATAAATTACAAGACCATTCGTAACAACTACCTCCGCTAATATAAATTTATTAGGAATATTCTGGAATATTACAACTCTAAACAGTGTTTGGACGCTAAGGTACAATCGACCTGAGAAGTTTTAATTGAAATGTCACTTCTAATGAACGGAATAATTAAGCTGGAATAATTATAATTTTAATTGCTAGTCAATTTTAATAAAGCCCCCAAGCAACCAGACCTAACTTACTTATCATGTCAAATTCTTAATAACTGTATTGTATGTTCGTAATTTTGAACTCGACTATTAATTAATATATTTTTATCGTATGCTTTGAAATGTTTGACGGGTAAGGTCTTCTGAGGCCTAGCCAAGTGACTAGTCGATTGCGTCGAACGTCTAACGAAAATAATAATAATGTATGAAACTGACGTTTTAATGAGAAAGCTCTATGGCGACTGTAGTCAAAAATTAGCCTCCCATCCACTAGCGTTTATTTGGTATGACTTGTCCTCATAGATGAACAGTAGGGATAAATAAAACCGTTGAGGCCACAAACTAAGTGTCATCTCTACATGTTTTCCTGCGACTTTATCATTCCTCGCCAGTTCGAAAGGAAAAAGAAATCCTTTTGTCCCCATACACACGAACTGATACTTTCCTGCAATTCTTTGTTTTCTCGTTAAACTAAAGGATTGCGCGCCCGTGGATGGTTAATATCCTCTTGTATTATAATGATTGTTGTACTGTTAAGGAAATACCGGTCATTATGTTATCTTTATGGAATACTTTCATTTTAAAATCAACATGTGTACCCGTGAGCAAAATATTGCAATTTCGATGAGTTTATTGATTGCGAATACATAATTTAATGTAAAAGACGGCAGAGTTTGGGTAGAACGGGAAATATGTATAGCGATTTCCTTGTTAAATAATATTACGTCCCTACATAATTAAAAAAAAAAACACAAAAATGGTTTTAAATTATTTAAAAAAAAATTGGACTTTCTGGCATGAATAAAAGCTAATGGATGGGCGGCTATTATCATTTCGTTCGATAGAAACGTTGTATCGTTGGCCACTTGTCTAGGTCCTCTGGTCTGGTCTCGACTTGTGTTCATATTACCTGATGGCAATGATAACGCCGAAGGGGAAGTGAGTCTCATCTGAAATGTCAACCACCGGAACTGGCTATCTTATCATTAACTAGCGCTCCGCCCGCGACTTTGTAGGCGTATTTGTCAATAAAATGGTAGCCTATGTTGCTCAGCCAAAAAGTAGAAAGCTAACGGTGAAAGAATTTTTAATATTGGTCCAGTAGTTTTGTATCTATTCTTACAGACTTATAAATATTTTCTTTTTGTAATCTATTCTATTCTTAGTTAATGGCGTCGCGACGCATAAAAACGTACGCATTTTGCCAATGTCAAGTTAAAATCTAATTCTAAAGTAATAAAAATTCTACGGTTGATTTGGTTGAAAAAAATGGAGTCTCTCAACGCGGATTTTTAGAACATGAACTCGGGAGAAACTATTTGTTATATAGACTCGGTAGTCTATAACACCACAATGCTCTTAACGCTATGTACCGAGACGGTGATCGAACCATTCTTCGTTACCATAACGACAAAACTAAACGAATTCCGAATGAGGTGTTGAGATGTTGAGCGACGCGAAAAATGCCGCAAATATGTCACGTAGAGGAAACTTGACAAAGATTATTTCTCGCTATGAACTTGTAGTAAGTTATTACCTATTAATACCTATCTAATATAACAGTTGCTCTATGGAATTTCTATTAACAAATAATTAATACTAACGCGTATTTCTAAGGATATGAATTCAAAGTCGATATTATCAAACTAATATGGCAAGAAATAGTACTTACCTCCGCAAAGGACATAATGAGAAACTGTGGAAGGAGCAGTGCCATTGTAATCGAGTTTGCTTCAGTTAAGACTATCAAATTTGAATTCTGTAAAAAATAAGTAAATGGAATGTTTTACATAGAGCGTAAAGATACGGGACACGGAACGGAAATTATTAAAACCTCTTATATTAGAATCGTAAAGGGTTACCTAATGTTTTTGGGTGTCACTTGCTGCTGTGAACAGATAGAGAAGGAAGTTGACAAGCTTTTTATAACTATTTCTGTTAGTCGCAAATAGCCTTTAGAGAAACACCTGAGTTTTTAAAAAAGGTGATAATCTTGGTAGATTATACGGATATACTACGTGGTAGACTTCCCGTACAGGGTTTATAATGATCGACAAATATCTCCCGCGAAGAAATCTCACTGTCGTCTTACATTCTCAAAGGGAGATAAACCCTGAAAGAAGATGCCTCCTCAGGGCTTGGAATTTATCTCAGGTGTGCCGTGACGTGAAGACAGTGGGAAGCAGCCCAGGCACATTTCTGTACGTGGACTAGCGCGACGTTTGTAAACTGGGTTTGCAATCATTTGCGAGTGCAGTGTGGTGTGTAAAGACGACATGACTGTGCTGTATATTATTAAAAGTATGAAGGATACTATTAGGACTGTGTGGTAGACCAATATGTAGGGTCGTCTGGGCAGATCCTGCCGCCTTTCTTAATTCTGATGTGAAGCAGTAAGCTGTGTTTTGGATTGAATGGAAAGTTAGCCAGTGTAATTACTGACCATGGAAGGCATATCATCCTAGTCCCCAGGATGGCAACGCACTTGCAGTGTTAAGTAGTTAATTTAACCTTAATATTGCAATGTCTATAGGCGACGGTAACTACTTAACACTAGGTAGGTCACAAGCTTGTTTGCCATCTCGTTATATATATATATATATAACGTTATATATATATATAAAAGGGAATCTATACAGACGAAAAGGTTTTGAATAACCGGAAGGCAGTAAAGATTAGTGCCAGTAGCGTGCGCAAAGACATGAAAGAAAACATAAGGTGGGCGGACACAAGCTTTATAAAGCGTCATTTAATTTTCAGTAATATTTCAATTCGCTTATTGACAGCAATAGTAGTGGTTTAATTTGACGATTAAAAAGTAGGCACTAAAAACGTCCATTTAAAGACTTTTTTACAATGGCTAAGACAAAACACGTGTTAAAAGCATGTTTGGGACTGGAAAAGCAAACATACTTTTTCTGTGTTTAAATCGTGGCGCGAGTGTAATTTATAATTTAATTGGATTCTCCCCTTGTCATGCTGAAACCACTGTAAGCCGTTGATTTGTGTTCGCAATCACAATCATGGACAAGCCAGTATAATGCCGAATGAGCAATGTTTCTGATGTTCTTATAAATTACATAAATTACAATAATTTTAACAAGTAATTAATGACATTTTTAAACTTAAAACTTTATTGTTTTGCTTGAACGTCATAGTATGAATAGACGAAAAATAACATGAAAATTTGGAATACAATAAAGTTTCTGTCCACTCGTAATGCCAAGATGCAGAATATAAAAAAAAAAAAAAAAATCTTTGTAATAAACTTCTTGATGGTAGGTAATAAGAAAACGGTAATAAAATATCTATCTATCTCTAATCTCTATCTGTCCGTCTGTTCTATGTCTCGGTTAGTCCAAATTTAATTTACATCAAAGCTTAACCTAAAATTGACATTTTACAACTATTGTTTAAGAAGCACCTACATCAACTTAATTAAATTAGCTCAGTCAGTAAGTCAGTTTAATTAAATACTCATTTAATGCTGTCTAATATTAATTGAATATTATTAACATTACAGTTATTTTCTATCACAATAATTAGGATGTTTTATTTTGATATAAAGATAATGGTAAGCAAAAAGGTGATAGTACAGTAAAGGTTATAGCATACTTATCATCTCGGAACCACATCACCTCTTTTTACTATGAAAAAGAAGTGATACGCTACGATCCGTAGCCCTTTCGTAGACGCTATTCCGTAGCGTTAATAGTGTAAAAAAGGTGTTCCCTTTCGGAGTTGACAAGTGTGCGACGATCTTTATTCTAAGAGGTCTTGTGTGTGTTGTGTGGTCATAAAGAATGGATATTACGCCTACAATATCATGGGTGGCTTAAAAAAGATTAAGTGAATTTTGACCTGAAGTAACACAATCTCGTCATAAGCCGAATGATGAATGAATGATCACTATTACTAATTGTAACAAAAAGCAGTAACTTACATATCTCGCTCCATCGTAACCAATAATTACTGTGTAAACCCCGCCGCTGAGAATCTCCAAGTTCGTCCCTATGATGCTGTCACTCGAGTACAAATCGTACAAACCCACGAACACTTCTGTTTGCGACGATACCGCGGTGCCCACTTGCGCCTCCACAGTATTCCCTTTGACGAGCGTGAAGTTTTTGGGACTCGTTTGTGAGGTGAGAAACCTTGACGAAGAGAATTTAATAATTTAGTGACTCTATTATCAAGGACATCCTACTAACAATATAAAGGCGAAAGTGTTTTGTTGTTTATTATATTATACCTACGTATTAAATAATATAAAGTTCAGGAATCTGTATATGTAGTAGATGATAAAAACGCTTCGAAAAAACATAATAATATGCTCGATTCATAACAGGCAATTGAGATAATAATGTAAATTTATAATAGATATATACAAATATTGTATTGTTTACCTACTTAACATTTATTTATCAATAATAAATAATAATTCTTCAATTCAGGCAACAAAATGTGTAAAAAATTAAACATTAGGCCCATTATACATATACCTTAAAGACTAACATACATGTAAAAATTATGATTATCTATTTATCTAATGCAAAGGAAGATGTCATATAGCAAATTTAATTTTAGTTTTTATTAGGATTAGTCTATTTTAATTTAGTTATTTTAGTCTAACTAGTTGATCTTGTTGAGCTTTTCCCGAATCGTTATTTTGAAAAAAGTAAAGGTAGGAACAAACTTCTCGACTTTCTTGTTAGACTGAATTGTAAGTATACATTAAAATTTGTGCAGTGCAACAAAGAGTTAATAATAACCGCCTATATCGTCTCTTGTTACAGAATCGGAATCAATAACTCTGTAAAAGAATCCAGTTAGCAATTATTTTTTTACTCATTAGCTATTATATATTTTGGAACCGTACTACGCTTTTAATGTACTTACCTATGTATGGTAACAAGAAATATCCCACTAAGCCCTAATATCGATAACGAGACCACATGCAAAATAAAACTTTATTGACTTTCTCATAAGTATCTTTATTAACAGACCCACGCCACGGTCCGGTTTGTAACGAAATTCTACGTTCAAATTGGTTGCAAAGGTATGTGAAACCCCGCAACCTGCTGATTGTGATTTCCGACTGATTTCATTCCTGATCTAAATGAAAACCTTTTCGTTCCATTGCACGTTTTCTTCATTGCTAGCTTTAATATCCTTTACAAAACAATGAGGAAAACCAATAACACATTGCCTTTTTTAAATAAAATTTATCGTTTCTTCCCCTTTAGACACTTTAGTTAGACCATTGAAATTAACACCAAAGGTCATCTGACAAAATCTCTATTCCTTTTTATTCAACCCTAGTGATGAGTCTTTTAGTGCATTGAAATAAATATAGATTCCAAATGATACCATCAGGGTGTGATTTCAGCAGTGTAAAGTGGAAGGACTGAAATGTAATGTTTGAAAGATGTGGGTGCTAATTTGGGTGATAATATTTTGAAATGATCAAACTTTGTTGTGTACTGAGAATCGAACCCGTGGTGTAAGAAATTACATTTTGAATTTCCATAAGATAGATCTATAAAGACTGACCAAAAGTTTGGTTGAACATTTGAAAATCAAATGTTTTTGATAATATCTTTGGTTATCTAAAGTTTTCATGACCCAAGCTTGTATTCTGAATTACCTATCTAAATAAATTCCGTCGCTGTGCAGCTCAACTGATATCTTACGATCATCTTGTTTGCTAATCATCATGATCATATCAGCCGAGAGACGTCTACTGTTGGACATAAGCTTCCCCCAAGGATCTACAACCCGAACAGTCCTGCGCTGCCCGCATCCAGCGGCTTCCCGCGACCTTTACCAGATCGTCAGTCCACCTTGTAGGGGGCCTACCAACGCTGCGTCTCCCGGTGCGCGGCCGCTATTCAAGAACCTTTCCGCCCCAACGGCCGTCAGTTCTCCTAGCAATGTGCCCTGCCCATTGCCACTTAAGGTTCGCAATTCTTTGGGCTATCTCTCTATGATCTCACCATTTCTGATATGATTACACAGAGAAACTCCGAGCATAGCCCTCTCCATTGCCCCTTAAGTGACCTTTTCAGTTTGCTAATTATTAAATACAAAAAAATATAAATTACCTTACAACAGGTAATCCTGATCTGCTCTTATCCACGTTATCAATAAACCGATGTATTAAATTTCTATCCAGAAAAAACGATACTGCTTTCTTCTCTTCTAGCAAGAAACCTTCGCTTCTAGGTTCTATACAACTACCTGCTAGTTCCAAATCAAGAACAGCAGACTTGATGACCCTTACATCTTTTTTGATGAAACATGACAATGGAGGAATTGTATAAGTAATATTGTGCAGATCATTTTGTATAGAAACTGAACAGTTGTTCCCATTAAAAATGCGTATTTGAGAATATTCCGCTTGTGGAAGAACAGGGTATGTAGTCTGAAAAAAAAGAAAAATTCAAATTATGTACTTGCAGTCTATCATAGAATAGTTTGTGTCGGAGTGGTCAGTAACGATGTCTACATGATCACCTGTTCTTGGTGGAAACTAACTTTTGTATGGTAAGCAAACGTGTTTACAAATCAAGGCGAGGGTGGCTAGCTCAGCGGTTTATCTCACCAGCTATCTTCGCATTTGGACTCCACTTCTGCTTACCATCAGGTGGAAAGTGGGCTTATGCTTCACCTTTTTAAAAAAAATGTACGAGCAAAATTTGATGATCGAAACCAAAAACTAACCAATCCCTGACGATGCACTACACAAATCGCCTAATTAGAAATTTAAATTCGAGCTCGCGTGGAAATAATTTTACTTTTAATTTAGGTATAGGAGTTCTGTTTTTTATCATCTACTTCTACTGTTGACTGTACTAGGACCAACAAAAATGTCCAATCATTGGCATTGTTGACCAATGAGATTGTGGTCTCGACCACGATTGTAGCTTAGATTGAAGATGGGTGATTTACATACATAGCAATCATCATTGTCCTACCCCACTCCCAATTTATTTGCAGTCGGTGCAGTATGCCTTGATATCGACAATGCTGCTTAAGGATTTGACATTGGATTTCTAAGGCCGTGTACCTGACACCAACCCTCCTTGGGAACGTCTGCTATCTTTCGACAGCACTCGAGACCACCAGCTTAACGTAAAGCACGGAGAAAAATCGATTTGAAAATTTTTCAGTCGTTCCATCCGATTACCAACCGCGCACTTGTTTGCTTTACTTTCGTGATCACTATGCCTTATTTTATAAGTTACATACATAAAAATTTTGTTGACTGATATGTTGAAATTATTTCAATGAACTTTTTACCCAATTTTTAATACAAAACAGTCAACGCATATACTTTAAAAGGCTGTACCTATTTGTGAAAATACAGACGAACAATATTAATTTAGCACTGTACTCCGAGAGAATAGTTTTATTTACAATCATTTTCACCAGTTCGCATATTTCCATTTTATTATTAATTTCTACATGAGCTCACCATGTCGCTCTGGTTAATTTTAATTTTAATACGTACAAACATTTTACGAGTGATTAAATGCGTTCTTCCAATTATTATTTCGCTATTAAATAATTCTGTTTCAATTTTATTATTTTAGCAGTCTGTGAATTTGAAAAATGAACAAACGCTTAGGATTGTAGTTTGAATGTTTCACCACAGTATATCAAGAACAGTAGTACGTCTTCGTACAAACTGGCCGCTATCCATTAGAATGTGTGCGTGCGTACTTGGCGCCGTGTACGCACGCACTGTGATGCACACATGACATAAAAATATGGGGACATAAGGTGGTCACGCCGTCTCGGTGTGATCGCGCGTTTTTATGTCATTGCACATTCGCTCGCCACTCGTTCCCGCCCGGCACATTTACGATAGCCCTAGCGTCAACGCAGAGTAGGCTAATAACTCGCCGTTTCACTTTGAAAATTTCTGTGAATAAAATTAAATAAATATTTCTGCTTCTCACACATTTGCCCCTACCAAGATTCGAACACGGACCACTTAGTGTAGGCAGCGTAACTGACCACTCCACCACGACGGTGTCAATTTTACGGCGATTTTTAAAACTTAAGTTCTACCTGAGGTCTATAAGAACTTTCAAAATTCTGCGTTTGAACAATATTTTGTATTTGGATTGATTTCTTTTTAAGCAGAAAAAAGGAGTTTCTCCTGAGTTCTTGTTGTAGGAACGCGTGTTGAGAGACTCCATTTTTAACCTCAATCTACCGTACAATTGTCTGTTACTTTAAAAGTACAATTTTACTTGACATTGGCGAAATACGATAAATAACGCGAACGCCATTTATTTAAAGAAGAAGAAGTAGAAAAATACTTACACTTATATAGATCTCTACGATGCCCGCCACAATAAACGACAATCCAGCCAATACTCCGCCCAATGTCAACTTGTGAAGTGGATTCTTCAATATGTCACGTCTCTCCAAGTAAGGGTAAAAATACTGTAATAAAAAGGATTATTTATTACGTTGTGATTTATCGCAAACTCGAACAAGTACCCGCTTCAAGTGAACTCACTGTTTAACATCATGTAGAATTTTATTAGTTTTTAGGAACGTAAGATTTATTTAAAACAAATACCGAGACTGCTAAGATTGTTCTAGAGTGTAACATCCGTCCTGGTTTGTAGGGTTAAAGACAAAACATAACAAGTCAACACCAAGAAACTTATATTTGAACTATAGAATCTATCTTCGTGGTTAACACACAATATCACAGTGATCACAGGGGTTCCATAAACAACTATGTAGTAACCATAGATCACCTCCTCTATGGTAGTAAGAATTTGCGAAAATAATTCTAGACGCATCAGCCAGTAAAACAACCTACAGAATTTTCGTATTCATAGTTATAACCACAGATTTAATAATACAAGGAGATAGGCCAAGCCGGCGTTTAACTTGTGACAAAGTGTATGCACAGTGTGCATACATTTCCCCCACTTCGCCTTCCGATAAAGTCAAGTGAATACGTAACTCAGCGATTTGACCGATCTCCTTTGACCGAACTTTCATCGCTTCGCAGTCCTCAAGACGCGCGCAATGAATAGTGTATATTACGGCATGTTCAACAAGAACCATGTTATGTAGTACGGCCGCTGATCGCGACACTCGGTCTTCCTTTGAACTCGGCGATTCGACCGATCTCCTTAGATTGATATATCTGTGGTTATAACGCTATAAAGTAATATTAATTTCTCAGTCGAGTCTAGAGATTGATCACGTACGGGGGGAATAGTTTTTGACGTGACAACGTCTTATAATTCGATAGAGCCGGCTGCACGCACGAAAAAACATGACGTCATGCGGCGTTACCTCGCTCTGAATCTAATTCTCTAATTTGAATTTGGAATTATGTTCTTTAAAATTTAAACTTTCAATGATACCAAAACCAGCCAGATACAAATAGTATAGCCAAAGAGATTTTATTACAAGTTTATTCATACTATAATGCGAAATCTATTAAACAAATGAAATTAAATTTTTCTTTTGAAAAATGCTACCATTCCATCAGTATTTTCTTAAGACGTTGTCACGTTCAACTATCGTCAGTAAACCGACTTTACAGGCAACCAATTTTTTTATATTTTTAACCGACTTCAATAAAGGAGGAGGTTCTCAATTCTACTGTATGGTTTTTATGTGTGTCACCTCATTACTCTTTACTGGTTGTATCGAATTTGACTTGAATTTGATGAATCATTTGACATTTGAAAGCTGGTGCTTGTCAAGTGGTCCCATTTAAATTTGAGCGACATCTGACGAGTAGTATTTGTGTTATCCCTAATAATAACTATTTAATTGATACCGATGATATCGTTTTCATTTTATTACTTGTTTGTCTAAAAGATCCCGAAAAAAATTCTAAACTAACAACACTTAAAAGCAAAAAATAAATTATTAAAAAAACCGCCTTCAAAACTAAAAAGAGAGAAATAAAAATTTTGTTCAATAAAATGTACCTAAAATGTTTTTTTCAGGTGAGTGTGAGGTAGTTGCCGACCTCAATATTTGGAATAAACGTAGTATTTGGGACCGACCTCAAAAAAGTTTAGATTTTTTTAACATACAATTATTTATTGTTTTTAGTTTTGAAGGCGGTTTATTAATTATGGTACGAAAACGAATTATTATTGTTATAAAAGCATCAAACCCAAAATGTAACGAAACCTTCAGTGAACCAGTAAACATAAGCCAACAACCAGCCGGTCAATTCGCAATTTTTTTTAACAGATGAAGTGATAATCACTGAGTGAAATACATACACTCCTACTTTAATATAACGCTACTAAGACACTTGTCGTGTAAGAACATCAATGGATAATTGTAATTCAGTCGGTGATTATCACTTTCATCTGTCAAAACAAGTTAGCGAATAGGCAGGGCAGATGGTAACATCTAATTCATACTCGAAAACTTCTAAGCAGTGCAGTTATGGACTATCTATAAATAGGTAGTAGAAGAAAGGAACTAATAGGATAGAAGAACTAAATAAATATTTTCAATTGAAAAGCACTTTACCTTTTGCGCCAGTGGTATTGTTACCATTATCACAATCGGGTTGAGCACTTGCATCTGATCCGGTTTAAGAGTGACCGGGCCTACGCGGCCGTCCATCTTGGTGGCTTGCAGGGTCCACCGGGAGCCCTAAAATAAGCACCAAATTAACACCTTGCACCTGCGGAACCTCAGAATGAGCAGAGTTTACAACAATGACTGTGTATGTGTAATGCAATTTGAACTTTATCGTTCACTTGCGACCAACCAATACCGGTTATCACGCCCATCTTACATGAGAAATAATTGATTCCGCATAAAAACTTCCACCCCCTTTTCATTCCCATATAGAATATTTACTATTACACAAATCTTTCTTATTTCTGCCGTGAAGCAGTTCGCTGTGTTTCGGATTGAAGGGAAAGTTAGCCATTGTAATTACTGGGCATGGAATGAAGGGCATATCATCTTACTCCCCAGGATGGCAACGCACTTGTAGTGTTAAGTGATTTACCCTTAAAATTACCCACTTAACACCAGCTGGGCCGCAAGCTTGTTTGCCATCTCGTAGTATATAAAAAAACTCCACCTTACAGAAGACCGCATTCAAATAACTCTACATTTTCGTGTGTATATGTCGGTCATTATTAGAATACGCTTTATCAAGGTCGATAAAGCAAGATTATCTTCTCGGCAGCCCAAGGAATACCGGAGAATATTTTATATTATGTCGATCTTAACTGGTAACTCATCACTCTACCGTAGAGAAAATGAGTCGTCGTGATCGGGCCTTTTTTTTGACTCTTCATCATCATCATCATCATCAACCCGTGTTCGTCCACTGCTGGACATAGATCTCCCCTAATGCACGCCACTGCTCCCGATTTTCGGCCACTCTCATCCAGCCCACTCCAGCCAGCCTACGCATATCATCATCCCATCTTGTCGCAGGTCGTCCTACACTACGTTTACCGAGTCGCGGTCTCCACTCAAGAACTTTACGGCTCCAACGGCCGTCAGTTCTGCGGCTAATGTGACCAGCCCACTGCCACTTCAGTTTGCTGATTCGGTGGGCTATGTCGGTGACTCTGGTTCTCTGGCGGATTACATCATTTCTGATGCGGTCCTTCAGAGATACTCCGAGCATAGCCCTTTCCATAGCTCTCTGAGCGACTTTAAACTGGTGGACTAGTCCAGCCGTGAGTGTCCACGTCTCGGCGCTGTATGTCATAACTGGGAGGACGCACTGGTCGAAGACTTTCGACTTGAGACATTGAGGGATGGGCGACGAGAAGACTTGACGGAGCTTACGAAATGCTGCCCAGCCTAACTGAATTCTTCTGTTGGCTTCTCTCTCGAAGTTGTTTCTGCCTAATCGGAGCGTTTGTCCTAGATAGACATATTCCTGAACAACTTCGAGAGGTACTCCATTAACAGCGACCGGTCCCGGATCAACGAGCTCGTTGAACATGACCTTGGTTTTATCCAAATTCATCCGGAGACCGATGCGTTTGGAAGATTCAGCCAGGCTGCTCACCATCTCCTGTAGGTCTTGCAGGGTTTCAGCCAGGATGACGATGTCGTTTGCGAATCGAAGGTGTGAGATGTACTCGCCATTAATATTTATTCCACGTTTTTTCCAGTTGAGAGTTCCGAACATGTCCTGCAGCGCAGCGGAGAAGAGTTTCGGGCATATTATATCCCGTTGCCTCACACCACGGCGCAGCAGGACAGGCTCAGTCTGGCCATTCTGGAGTACGACGGACATATTAGCGGCGTTATACAGACATCTCAGCACCTCGATATATCGCCAATCAACTTGGCACCTCTGCAAGGCCTCGAGAACAGACCAGGTCTCGACGGAGTCAAAAGCTTTCTCATAGTCCACAAACGCCATGCACAGGGGCTGGTTATACTCTTTGGTCTTCTGTATAACCTGCCTCACTGTGTGAATGTGGTCTATGGTGCTATAACTCTGTCGGAACCCGGCCTGCTCTGCAGGTTGAGCTTCGTCAAGTCTTCGTGCAAGGCGATTTGAGATGACTCTCGAAAACAACTTATAAATGTGACTCAGTAGTCAAATTGGTCGATAGTTCTTCAGTAAGGTCTTGTCGCCTTTCTTGAAGAACAATACGACCAAGCTCCGGTGCCACGCCCTTGGAGTTCTCCCGGAGAAAAGGACAGAGTTAAATATACGCCGGAGCTCCTTCAGCACCGGTTTGCCGGCAGCTTTCAGAAGCTCAGTTGTGACTCCATCCTCCCCCGGGGCTTTTCCATTTTTAAGTTGCCCAAGAGCCGCCTCGATCTCCTCTAGGCCGAGTTCGGGAAGATCCTCCGTCAAATGGCGGGTTAATGTGGCTCTTGAATCTCTCTCATCCGGCGTGGGGTGGGGCGAGTGCGACGCGTACAACTGGCTATAGTAGGTAAAAACTTCCGAAAGAATCTCCGGTTTCGACGTGACGACTTCTCCATTTGTTTTGGTCAACTTCGTCAGGTGGCTCCTTCCAAGCTGTTGTACGAAGACTTTGGACCCCCGGTTCTGCTCAATTGCTTTCTGTATCGAAAGTGTATTGGAGCGTCGGAGGTCACGTCTTATCAGCTTGGTGATGGACTTATTCAGAGCCCGTTGTTCTGACGAAGTGACTAGTGGGTCGTTTCGCCGCTTGTCCATTAGATCCAGAGTCTTTTTCGAAAGTTTAGACCGCTTGCCCGTACGCAGCTCACAGAGTTTTTTACCCTCGTCCCGAAGGATATCTACCACTTGGTCGAGTTCCTCGTTGATGTCAACGTCAATTGTGGTTTCCAAGGCAGCAAATCGATTTTCCAGTTTCAGTTGGAATGCGTCAGAACCAACGACCGATTGGAGTAGATTTGGCCGGAGCGTGGACTTCATCAATCGAGACCGTTCGAGCTTAAAATCGATATTCAGAGTGCCTCTTAGAAGTTGGTGATCACTTCCGGTTTTAAACCTATTGATCACTGAGACATCTCTGAATATGCGCTTCTTGTCCGATATGATGAAGTCAATCTCATTCTTGGTCATAGTATCGGGGCTCCGCCACGTCCATTTCCTCTGAGGCTGTTTCTTAAAGAACGAATTCATTAAGAAAAGCCCCTCGCGTTCTAAGAAATTGACGAGCATTTGCCCCCTATGATTCCGACTCCCGCGGCCGTTTGATCCCAACATCGATTCGCTGCAAGTCTGTACTCCCACTTTAGCGTTGAAGTCCCCCATGACAACGTTAAAGTGAGCCTTGGTGGTGGTGTGTAATACTCGAGAGATGTCTTCGTGGGTAATTCACCCAAAATATAAAATTTTGCCTAATTTCCTTGGCATGTAAAAAACTTTATTTTTTCGTATATTTCTGTTCTATTTAAGAAAGAAAAGGGAAAACTGTACTGAATTTTCTAAAAGGGGTGTCACAAAATGTTTTAGAACAAAAGTTATAGGGTGATGAAATTTTGGTAGCCAAGGAAATTAGGAAGAGGCCAATGAAATTATAAAATCACTCCAAGGAAATTATGAGCTGTCATGGAAATTAGATAAAATCTCTTTCTTATGCATTTTTTTTATTAATTAGTTAGTATAATCAGTTCAAACTTAGCACAAAATATATTTAAAAAAAAAAATTTCTTTACATGATTGTTATTAAATTGCTACACACTTATGAATTATAGTTAACAAAAAATAAAAAATCTCTTAACTTCTTAACAAAATTGGCACTTACTGAGATCAAAACTTTTGAATTGTAATTAAATAACAAGTACTAAATTAAAGATTTAAACATGATCTTACCATCCAATTGAAATGTTGGCTCTTCAAGGACTCTGACAATCGAGCTTATAGTGATTGTATCAGTATCACTGTGGTCAGGCCAATTATACAGTGAACCATCAATGTGGTCTAAAAAAATTACGTGATAATCACCCAGTCTTATATCTACCACTGATGCAACAAATTGTTTGAAACCCATATATGTTTTGAATTTTATTAAAACCCAAGACCCAAGTTTAACTGGATTATTTTCCTTATCATTTAAAAAATCTTGATTGTAATTTTCACTATCACATGCGTTAGCATCGTCATCTAAGAATGATGACGATGCTAACGCATTGCTAACGCCAGATGATCGAGTAATTTTAGGTCTTTTTGGACCAGGGCAAAAAACTATTTCAGATAGAACTTTGATTTTCTTGTTTGGGTTAACTTGGGTTTTAGGGTTTTCTGGATCTATAATTTTATAGAACCCTAAATGTTTTTCGTGATAGCATTTTGAGGCCTTTGAAAAGCAGTCTTCATGAATACATGTCAGTGTGCGCAAAGTCACACTATTTCTGCTTTGTGAGTTCCAGACAGCTTGGTGTACCTTTAATGTCCCAGAAAACACTGGTAACTTTAACGGTAATAGCATGTCCTTTTCTAAAATATTGTATTCGTCTATAACTTCTATTAAGACACCATCGACTTTTTCTTTCAGAATTTGTACAAAATCGTTTAAATTAGAAATGTCATTACCGTAAGACACGTGTTTGTCTGCAGTTCGTTTAAGAACTCCACCGACGCCATCTGGTGCCCCTTTTCCGTGGCCACACTCGCTATAATTCCAAGTAACTGACTTCAAATCCGGTAAATACCAAGAAAGTTTTGAAATAATATAAAATATCTTTCTGTTCCGATATTGAGATGATGGTGAATCGGAAAAAATATGTATTGACCGGACTTGAGGACAATTTTTCTCAATATACTTTAGCAGGGGTACCAGATGTGCCCAAACAGCAGAAGCATCATGTCGTAAACACTTACTTAGCGTACAGATTGATTTAGTCTTCATTTCTCCAGTATTTTCTTCGTGATAATAGAGGACAGCGGTATGAAGGGTTATTTGCTTTCTGCTGCCCCCGAAATGCATAGACTGAATCTCCGTGCCAAGTTTACAGTTATAATTTTCACTGTAGTCAATATGGAGAACACATTCTTCAATTTTCAATTTTTCTTTTGTATTTTTGAGAGCAAAACTTTGGTTAACAATTTTGGCACAGTGATTCATAAACGGTGTGAGATCCTGTTCAAACTTTCTTATTACATCTCGTGGACTCTTACTTATTTTAACTTTTTCAATAATAGTAGTTTCTTTTTCAACTCCTTGTTTTACAAAGGTCTGTTTTTTGTTCTCCCATGAATTGTATGTTATTATTTTAGAATCATCAAATTCCTGATAGTTTATAAGTCTGTTTCTGCAAATGCGACATTTTTTTTGAAGGCAGTTAATATTGTTCCTGTCGCAAGTAAGATAGCTTAGCACTTCAGTAGTATTATTTTCAGTTATAATCTTGTTGTTTCTTAATGATGCTATAACCAATGCCATATTATCATGTACTTTGCACAAACATGTGTCCCGAATAGAAATAGTAGGATTTAAAATCCAGAAAGGCCTTAACTTACAAAAAGTGCCATAGTGAATTTTGTATTGGTGAGTAGACAAAAACTTTTGGTGTAAGTTTTGCAGAGTGTCGTTTAAATAGCGTTTCTGGTGCTTAATTTTATTCTTCGTAACGCAGTCTTTTTTGCCAGGGCATAATCGGCTATTTTCATCGTCAGTTAAAAACTTTTGAATATCTAATCTTAATTTATGAATTTTAGATACAGCATTTGAAACATTTTTCTTTAAAGGTCTAGTTTTATCCTCACTTATTTTAATGTTAACGGGACGATTCTTACTATTTTTCAGTCTATGTGCTTGTTTCCTCAATGTGTCTTTCTCTTTTTGCAATTCTATTACTTTTCTCTGTAAAGTTTGAATAATCTTTGTTTTTTTGTATTGGTACTTCCTAAAGGTTGATTTTGAAACTATTGAAGAATTTGAAGATCTACTCGAAAATGGAGAGGCTGGTTCACTAACTAAATTACGTCTTGTTAAACGCTGACTACATTCTGGCACTAGTTGAGGTGGTAGTTCGTTATCTGACTCGGGCGGACTGTCTTGGCGTAACAAGGTCTCTATCCTTTTTTGCGTTTTTTGTCTGGTATAATAAGCTTTGAAATTATCTCTATTTCTTTTTCTTTGTATCCTCTGTCTTCGAGGGGTCAATTCATTCATAGCTAATACTTTTTTCTGCTATTTTTTTTTTATAATATCTTGCTCGGTCTTTAGCCTTAAACTCTTCATAAAGTTGAGGATCACTCTTTATTTTTTCTAGTCTTCTTTTTTCTGCCAACCTTTTTTTCTCTAATTTTTCTTCTCTAGTTTGCTTTTTCTTCGTTCGACCCATTTTTATGCTACCTACAAAATAAAAACTCATAATCAATATTCAAGATATTCTAATATTAAATGGCTGAAGGAACAATTTAATATTAAAACAAAAGTTTATTTTTTTTAACGAAACGTAGTAACTTTTTATATTTCGGTTAAGAAAAAACGCGTATTAGTTTTACATTGACTCAATAAAAAAATAGCTGTTTTATTGCAATATAATTTCCATGGTACTTCATAATTTCCTTGGCCAATTTTGGGCCACGGAAAACAAGGAAATTAGTATCAAGGAAATTAGATTTATGCCTAAAAACCACCATAACCTTCAAAATATACAGTCTTAATATTTACTATTCAAAATGAGGGTTTAGCCCTACAAATACTATTGTTGTTTAAACAAATACTTAAACGAAGTCCAGTTTAAACCTACAAAAAAGCGACCAGGGAAATTGTCTCATTTATAAACAAAAGCCCAAGGAGGGAGTTACTTACGTGACTGACGCGAAACTGATCAAAGGTGCGCAGGTCCTGCCTCGATTGCCGATCGCGGCGAAATGGCCGACGTGTAGCAGTGTAGTCCGTTAAATTCAAATATTTGTACGTTTCGATTTACGCTGCTAAAAATGTCGACCCAAGGAAATTATACTTTTGACACGGACAATAACCAAATTACGTTTACAACATTGGTTTTAGCCTTGTGATATGAGTAGATATATTTTTTTATTAGGATTTTATCCATAGATCATTTAATTTGTCTTTTTGAAATGAATTAACAATACGATTGGATGCTATATGCCGTCATTAGGAAAAAATAAACTAATGGACACACCAAGGAAATTAGAATACTTGGTTTCGGTTATATTTTTTATAGGTCTTAATTGTAGTTTATTATGTTTAAATAACATAAACAAATCAAAACATAGATATTTATTACAAAAAAATCGTTATCTACTTACAGATGTTGAAAAAATGTGAGTTCGCCGGTCCGGACATAAAAAAAACATCGTTATGGCGAATCACCCTCGTACATCTCTTCTACGACATCATCCGAGTATGTCGACGTTGGAGCGCACACTTGTATAACCTTTAGGCTGTACCTTCTGGTTAATTTTATAATGAGGTACGCAACCCTCGTCGACACACTGGAGATTTCAATAACGTTGTCAGTGAGGACTTTGTTGACCAGGAACCCGACGCCGCCCTGTGACGGATTATCTCCCTCTCTGAAGTACATAATATGGCCAGACTCTAGGGTCAGCGTGTCCTCGCCCTCTCTGCGGATTTCGCTCAGCCCGAGCAAGTGCCATCTTATGTGCTTCAGCTCCTCTTCAAGCTGAGCTAAATGCAAGTCGAGCCGTAGCGTGCGACCATTATATGTCGCCAAGTTTAATGTTGTCTGGCGGCCTACCGTAGCCCGGAGATTCTTAGCACCCCCTGCCCTGCCGTAACCGAGACCGCCGCCTTGGCCTGGAATAGCAGGGCTACCGGGAACTGGGGGCCGAGGCAATGTTGTGTTCAACATGTAGGGGGGTTTGGACCATAACCCACCACGCTGGTCCAGTGCGGGTTGGTGGGTGGTTTCGCCAGGGCCTCGTCTGTTAGACAGCAGGACGCACCGCTTGCAGGGGAGGTTGGCTTGGGACCCGAAAGATGTTATGTGGGACCCCTTACGCCCCTTTTTGACTCTTATGTTCGTATTATAGAATAATTTTCAAGAATGAACGCCTACTTGAGCGTCCTACGTCTCTATCACTTTGTGCCCGATAGAAAGTGACAGACGTTTCTCAAGACATGTTTGACTTCTGAGTGTCATTCTGTAATACTGGCCTTTAAGGACCTTAATGTCAATGAATATTATCTCGATCTCTATCTGAGAAAAATTACATTACGCTATAGAGAAAACCTTTCTCAGGGTCCTTATGCCACGCGTGGAAGTAAAATTACTATCCCAATTTGGCGCCCATAAAGTACTAACTAGTAGTAACGAGTCTATTGTATACTATATACTTCGTTTATCGATGTTTAGAGTACATTAAATAAAGCTTATGAAATATACATTCAAATTGTATTTACAGGTTTTGTTTATCTAATCTTATTTTTATATACCGATATATTAAGAATCGACACCTACGAGGTGAGTCGATTTTGTTGCACGTAAGTGTATCATAGCAAACCTTTGCCTCCAGGGGCGTATAGAGAAAAACAATGCGTTTGGTATTGATGATCATTATAACTGTCTGGATATGTGAAACTTACCATTTGATCCAATAACGACCAAAATACAGGCAACACTGAGAACAAAGTCAATATAGATAAAGTCTTCCTGATGTCTCTTATAAATCGTTTATCGAACTTATTCTCTGTAGTGTTCAACCAATGGGCGTTCTTTTCTCGCTTCCAGCGGCCTGCTGCTACGTTTTTAATACCCAACTGAAAGAAATGTTTAGTAATAATTATTAAATTAAAAGTATTTCTAACTGTACGAAGAGGCTTAAAAAGCATTACCTAAAAAGTATTATTAATAATATTTGAAAAAGATCTTAACCTAGAGTGTTTTTGTGAAGTTCTTGTAGATAAAATAGAAAAATATTAACTTACTGCCACGCACGCAATGAAATCCATAACAACATTGCCCTCGGGTTTTTTCATTACGTAATGTCTTCTCATGCTTACGAATATCACTGAAACAATATTTATGATACATCAGGCGAAGTTTGAAAGAAGCACCAGTGACAGAAAGATGGTTTTTATCATTATTATACCAACCAGTTTATCATTTTATCATTTTTATCATTTTTCTAGGTGGTAGAACCGGAGAAGATATTTAGGGTCGTCTGGGTAGGTACCACCACCTTTCTTATTTCTGCCGTGAGGTTGTTCGCTGTGTTTGGGATTGAAGGGAAAGGTAGCCAGTGTAATTACTGGGCATATTAGTCCCCAGGATGGCAAGCGCACTTGCGGTGTTAAGTGATTTACACTTAATATTACAAGTGTCATTGCAAGTGTCTATAGGCGGCGGTGACCACTTAACATCAGGTGGGCCGCAAGCTTGTTTGCCATCTCGTAACATTAAAAATACAACACTTTATAATTAATTAAATTAAAAGTATTGTATTTTTATTTCTTTTTTTATTATAGTTGCCTGCCAAAATAACAGTGCTTCTACGATATAGTGCCACAGAAGCACATGCTGAGGCAGTACCTCTTTGCCTCGCACAGGACTATTTGTGTAAGAGCACGGAGTATTAAGCCAATGGAGAGCGCATAGATACATTTCTCATTAGAATCACAGTTCACTTTTATATTAAATCAGACAAAAAAGTGAAAAATAACTTTTTATGATAGAAACTAAATGTTGAACGAAAAGTATAATTATTGGGTATTTAGAGGAAAGCGTGGGGTGCTCAATTAAATTGTACCGATCGAATATTTTCAAGAACTAATGTTATTGAGCACCCCGCGCTTTTCTCTAAATAATAATTATACTTTGCGTTCATCATTTAGTTTCTATTCTAAAAAGTTATTTTTCACTTAGTAGTCCGATTTAATATCAAAGTATGTTTTTTTTACATCAATTCTTAATCAAATTATTGTTTTTACTTTAGAATTAGTATATTTTTGATTTTATGCCTTTATTTATATTGTTACTATATTGTTTTCTTTTTAACCGACTGCCACAAAGCCAAAAGAAAGGGTTATGGTTTTAGCAGTGTAATGTAATGTGTGGTTTTATTTACGTATGATCCTCCGTAGCGCATATACTATTCATCCGATACGATGAATAAGACGTAAATCGATGCTACATTTTAATCGACTAACATTAATAAAAGTCGACTTTCTTTTTCTTCCGAAATCGGGTTAAACTTTTTGCTTTATTTTTCTTTGTTCTGTGTTTCTTCTAAGACTTTATGAGCGGCTATTCTGCCTTGGGACATGCCTCTGAGAAATAACCCTCAACACTTATTAAAATTCATATTTAATTTACATTGGTAGTTAAATTAATTCGGGTATTGTCTAACGGTAATCGTACCATCACCCTGCTTTTATTTACCTAACATCTCATGGAAAATCACACATTTACATATGTGAAACAACATTTGAATTAAAATAATTCCAATATCCACCAACGTTGACTGTAAAATAAATAAACATGCTAAATATAGTCGTTTCACCTTTGTTTTAACTGATATAATATCATTTGCCGTGACTAAAATACGCAATGGAACAATATTATGTTTGATAAAATAAATATCAATAATCTTGACATTTTAAGGATAGTGCCCCAACTGGGTTTGAATATCTTCTGTAGGTCAAATTTATTCTGTAGGACCAAGGCTGTAGGCGAGTAAGCAGTTGCTAGGGAGACACCTACCACGTAGGGCAGTCCCCTATCCTACGGAATATTTGATTCATGTATAACCTGTCCCAGATAACGCGCATGACGCCGTCGTGGTGACTGCACCACGACGGCGTCATGCGCGTTATCCTATGACCACTGGGTCAGTAACGCTGCCTACACATCGGGCGGTCCGGGTTCGAGCCCTGGTAGTTGCAAATGTTAGTGTGGTGAACACTAATATCTGTTCACGTGTTCACTGTCATGTTAGTTGCTTATATATTTATTTAGGTCTATTTATGAAATATCTAGATTATTATGTATATTTGTCCGTTATCTAGTATTCCTAGCACAAGTTCTTAATGATACTTAATTTGGGCCAGATAATTGGTGTGACCCTGGAAATATATAAAAAAATATTAAATGGGACCACATGACAAACACCAGCCAGCTTCTAACCGTTATAAGAATTTTCGAAATCGGTACACGCAGTAAAAAGTTATAAGGTAACCTGTCGGTAACTAATCAGGGACCACAAGGTCAGAAGTGACAGGACTTTGAGATGCAGGCAAAACGTTTTGCTACAAAATTGTACAACGTAGCGATGCGCTACGTTTCGTAGCCGTTCCGTAACCGAAAAAAAGTTTAATGAAAATAGCTCCCGTATTATACAACCTATGTCACTTTTTGGTAATACCTTTTCTTTAATACACTACTGACCGACTATTTCTTCTCATAAAAATGTGGATAGTAAAACAACAAACAATACCACCGTTATTTGAAATATAAAGCCTGAGATTAAAAGAAACGGAACGCTACTTTAATTATTGTAAGCTTCCAGAAATATCAAATTCCAATTTGTACTCATTTTAAGCCTTTAATGGCAGCTAACGAAATAAAGGTTTTTACGCTTTTTCGGCTTCGGTTTTAGGCAATTTAATATTAATTATGATGGCTCTCATCCTAATAACATACGTACATGTTGGTTTTATTCGTAATTTAAGGCGAGGATATTCCGAAGCTGTAGGAAGTAGAGGGATATTTCTCGAGAGGACGCGTGGGGTGAGAAACTACTAATAATGACTATTCTACGCGCACCTCTAATACAAATACGAAACCTGTAGGTTTTTCATATTTATCACAAAAAACAACGGTCGATGGCGTAGTGCGTAAAAGCGTCATCTCCTACCCGGGAGGCAATGGTTCGATCCCCGCCACGTACCAATGTGCTTTTAAATTTTGAATTCATATGTACGTTTAATCGACGCTTTTACAGTGAAGGAAAACATCGTGAGGAAACCTACACACACCTATGAAGAAATTCTTAGGTAGTGTGTGAAGTCGACCAACGCGCACTTGGCCAGCATGGTTAACTCGTGGCCCCTCGGTGGGGACATTATATGAGCTGTTGATGATGATGATGATCACAAAAAAAGTTAAACCTTTTAACTGAAGTCAGGATGAGTAACCCTAAACCAGATGATACGAACTGGTCAACAGACAGGTAGCCGCACCAGCTTTGGTTGGTCCTTCGCAGGCCCTGTAAGAAGCTGGTGTGGCTACCTATCTGATGGCCAATCCGGTTTGGGAGAGTCGCGAAAAATAGCAAGCTCCTAAGGGCGTTACAATAAAAATAAAAACATTCGGGGTGACCTACAAAGCCATTAGTGTTGAGTTAAGTGAAAATTGACCCCTTTTACGATACCCATTAGAGTTGTTTTCCTTACAGGCGCACAACGGCACACATTTTAATGAATCAAATGAAAAAACTTACCCACTGACATAAGAATGATCACACCCGGCGCGCCAAAAGCCAACGAATAGCAATCTTTATCTCCAAAACAATGCACTTCCGACCTTATTATTGGAGAAATGGTTTTCGAAATTAAGCTGCCAGCGCATACGTTGAAGTACAAAATACTGAAATACAATGCCAATTGGTTTTCTTGTTCGGGCATACGGAATTGATCTCCACCGAATGCAGTAACACAGGGCTTAATGCCGCCCGTTCCTATTGTTATCATGAACAGTCCAATCAGTGTACACAATCTGTAAGAGAATTGCTTGTATTTATTTTATTTTACTTCTCGTATTCATTTCTAAGAGTAGGGCGGAGCGGAATATCAATCAAACTGAAGGATCCATATTAAGGGTAAGGTCAAACGAGCGGAATTTTGTAAGTTATGAGTCACGTATTTTCTATCGCAGAATTATTTGCTTTAGAATTGAACAGTTCATTTTGCGTCGTATACCTACTGTAAATTTTTTAGGAAACTATCTCGACACTTCGATTTTTAAGTTAAAAAAAGAATCATTGAAATTGATTATCAACTTTCGAAGATCACACATAAAATTGAGAATGTTCGAAAATCAATATCGACTGCGTATTTTCGCGATTCTAAGAAAACTATTAAACCGAATTATGTAAATTTTTCATGGGACCATTTGGAAAGTATGATTTCAAACAAATAAAAAGAATTTTCTAAATCTATCCAGGCGTCTTGAAACAATCGGGGAACATACCTATAAAAAAGATGAATACGAATTGAGAACTTAGTCTTTTTTTTAAGTCGGTTAAAAATACTATGTCAGACTAACTGGTACTAGATTAGCTACCCAACATACCTTCCAGGTAAAGCCAGCTGTGGGATCGCAGTCACCGCTACTAACAAATTACCAGCTGCGTATACGAACATCATGTACAAGATTGTCCTGAAATCAAGGAAACATTGCGTTAATTTGATTATAACTGTCAATTATTATTGCGCTGTATAAAAAAATATTTTCTGTGTATTTTTCTAACATATAAACAACACAAATATTGCCTAGTTAAATAAAAAAAACCGCCTGGAAAACTAAAAACAGAGAAATATTTTTTTTACAAAAATTTTAGTGTTTTTTTAGGGTCAGTCCCAAATACAAGTGACAACGTCCAAATATTGAGGTTGGCTCAAAAAACATTTAGATTTATATTATACTAGCTGTGCCCGCGACTTCGTCCGCGTGGATTTGTCATTTTTGCAACATTTTTCATTGATGCTCAACTCCTATTCGTCAACTCCTAGTCGTAGAGTGATGCTATGGAGGTATATAGGCCTATATCAGGGTTTCCCATACTGCGTGTCGCGATGCCCTGGCACCCCAGGGTTCGCGGTTCTATCCCGGAGGCGGGCGTAGTGAGACGGTCCACATAGAATGACTGTCTAGCTGCTATGCGAGCTAGAAAGAAATGAAAGTCGCGATTTCAAAACTTGAGCCCGGATCGACTGTCTAGGGCGGGCGAAAAAATAGAACACAGCATCTTCCGCAATCCGGGCGGCTGCGTCCGTTTTTTTTTGTTTTTGTAGGTATGTACTTAATTTGGCTGTTACTATAACGGGAGGAGGGCTCGTAAAATTTGGAAAATTCCTAAGGGCGTCACTATGAAAATAAGTTTGGGAAGTCCTGGCCTATAGTCTTCCTCGATAAATAGACAGTCAAAGAATTTTTCAATTTTAATCAGTAGTTCCCCTTTTTAGGGTTCTGTACCCAAAGGGTAAAACGGGATCCTATTACTAAGACTCCGCTGTCCGTCCGTCCGTCTGTCCATCTGTCACCAGGCTGTATATCATTAACCATGATAGTTAGACAGTTGAAATTCTCTCAGATGACGTAGTTCTGGTGCCGCTATAACAACAAATACTAATAAATAGAATAAAATAAATATTGAAGGGGCTCCCATAAAATAAACGTGACTTTTTAGGTCGATTTTGATAACGGCAACAGATAGACGCTTGAAATATTCACAGAATATTTAGTTATATTATTCACTTTAAAAATAAATAATAAAATTAAAATAAAATTAATATTTAAGGGGGCTCAACAACAAACGTGATTTATTTCTCGGTCTCAATAACGATAACAGGTAGAAACTTGAAATATTAACAAAATATTTAATTTAAAATTCTAATAATTTTCGGACAGTTTTGATAACATCTATGGCACGGAACCCTTCGTTCTCGCGTCCGACACCTTCTAGGCGGTTTTTTTCTACTAATTTTACAGGATGTCTCTAGTGACCTTCTTTGGCTTTTAGTAAATGAGAGGACCTCGGTGGGTCCTCAAGCTTTAAGGTCGAATCACTCCAGAGAGGATTCCTGACCGGTGAGCATCTCCTTCGGAGGAGTATCTGAACCTATTAGACTGTAAGGCGTCCGAATCTGACGGGATCAGTAGTTCCTAAGATAAGCGCGTTCAACCAAACAAAAAACAACTCAGTATAGATGCGTGCGTAGTACTTGATCATTATTTAGCTGCGGAGTTATGTTAAAACTATGATATCTCTGAAGATATTCATTGAAATCTAATGATGTAAAGAACAATTTTGTACAAAATGAAATACTTGTGATGAATAATGCATTCATTTTGATAAGGAATAATATTATGTTTACAAAAATACCTTCGCATCTAATGCATTATTTTAGAACAAAATTTATTAACAAAAATAGGTTATAGCGAGTCAACCTTAAGAGATAGATAAATGCTGTCTGTGACTTTTCTTTAGAACTTTTAAAGGAGAATAATTCTGTCATACATAATTTTTGCATAACTTTAACCGTTTACGCAGCGCACGCAAAGAAAACTCTGAAAAACAATATTTATTATTTTCCGTTTATTTCAAACTATGATATTTCTTAAGATATTCATTGAAATCAAATGAAGTCTTGAACAATTTTGTGCAAAATTAAATACTTGTGATAAATAATGTATTTATTTTGATAAGGAATAATATCATGCATACAAAAACACCATCGCAGATAATGCATTATTTTAGAACAAATTTAATTACCAAAAAGAAAGGTTATAGTGAGTCAACCTTAAAAGATAGACATATGCTGTCGCGGACTTTTTTTTAGATAATTTAATGGAGAACAATTCCGTCATACATGATTTTTACGTAACTTTAACCGTTTACGTAGCGCACGCAGTGAAAGCTTTGAAAAGAAATATTTTTCTCCCGTTTTTGCAACATTCTTCATTGATGCTCAGCTCCTATTGGACGTACCGTGATGTTATATAGCCTATAGCCTTCCTAGATAAATGGACTATCCAACAGAAAAATAATTTTTCAATTTGAGTCAGTAGTTGCTGAGATCTTAGGGTTCAACCAAACAAACAAACGTTACTTTTTGCAATATCTATCATAAAAATGCAATTTTATATTTTTTCTTGCATGGTGTAAAATACCCTATTAATTATGATCTCCATTTTTGTTTCTGTGAACCTAGAATAAATTATTAAATAAATAAGGTCTTATGGTGCTCTTGATCATTGAGGGATGTATCTGTCGCAGGCGGGTAGTAAAACACGCCGTTTAACTAAACGGCTAGGCGGATTGTAGTCTATGAGAGTGACGAGTGACAAAAATTCCACTCTACTTGGTCATAAAAAGAAATAACCTGAACATAACAATGAACAAGCTATCTCCATTCGATGTACGGATTCATATTGATAGAATCTAATCTACTACGAATTTATCAATAAATGTTTTTTTTTTGGTTAACAATTCTCACAGACTACAACCCGAAGCGCCATTTAGTTAAACGGCTTACTATCCGCCTGCGACATATATACAGCGTACGATCTGAAACTCATATTTGAAGCTGTTTTTTATCCTGAAGGAGCGGTAGCACAAATGGCCTACAACCGCTCATATGTTTTTGTTAATAAAAATACAAAAGTATAACAAACTGAGTTACAACATACCGGTACTTTCCCAAATAATTGTCGGCGATGATGCCGCCCACAATCGGGAACACGTAGACGAAGGTACTGAATATGTGGTACGTCTCCGTGGCCCCATCATCGGTGTAGCCCAGCTTGCTCCTTAAATACAGCGTCAGGAACGCTACGAGAACATTATTAATTAATTTGCGGTCTTATGACATGACATAAACAAGCATATAACTGGTCTAAGATATAAAGCGTGATTTTTTAACTGATGAACTTCAAGATGTGAAAGTGTCTGACAATACAAACTGTTTGGTTGCGTAGGTGCTGCAATTTTGTATGGATCATTCGTTAACAGTAATGACATAAATATTTAGTGTTGATCAGTACCGAGTTTGTAGTATTAACTCCTGTTGTCCATGTGTTAATAGGATGTAAATAGTTTTAGTAGTGTATTTGTAAGTAGTCTCCTAGGTATTGCCTAACAATATTTTTCCTTTGTTTCAGGCTGGGGTGCCTTTTTAATTTCTCTTTTAGTTCTTTGTATTTTTGGTATCAATAAGCTGACGTGACGCTGGTAGAATGTTTATATAAAAACCTTTGCCATCACAAACATACTTACTTAATTACTTGTATCAAATATAAGCTTCTTGACTTGTATGGATCATAGACTTATCATAGATATAGGGTAAACTTCAGACCAATGATTATTGGTCTGAGGGGTAAACTGTCAGTCATGCTACATCTATGGCTATGGTATGGATCAGCCTTAGACAATTCTTTGTCTGAGGGATCAGCTGATTTTTTTTCGCGATATAGCAAGAGTCATTTGTATTGACTGGCACTTTCAGACCTTGAAATATTTGTCATGGTTAAAAAATATGGTATATGTCGCAGGCGGATCGTATAACACGCCGTATTACAAAAGGGCGCGGCGGATTGTAGTGTGTGAGAATTGTTATCCAAATAAAACCGTTTATTCATAAATCCGTAGTAGTTTATATTAATATTAATAGTCTGTATAATCGAATGGAAATCGCTTATTATTGTAAGTTCAGGTTAGAAAATTGTCAACAACATTGGTGGCGAGGGCAGAGAGACCACTTACTTACCTACATGAAATGTCATATATTTCTTATACAAAGCATAATAGAAAATACAATCTAATGGATACTTATTTATAAATACTAAAGTACTCGGATATTTAAAAAAAATACGCAAATGCGAAAGAAAGGCAATAACAAAGGATATCGATCTAATAAATATTTCAAGTAAATAGGTACTTATAATAAATGTAGGTAAGTTTACTTACATACATGAAATGTAGGAAATACAAAGCTTAACAAAAATTTGTTTTATTAGATATATATATAAATAGCTACTAAAGTACCTACTCGTTTATTAAAAAAAGTTAAAGTCGTAAATTAGCCTGTGACAAATCCAGGGAACATCAAAAATTTTTGAATAATAAATACATGCCTGTATTAAAATTAATAAACAACTTATTAATTATGACAAAGTGAACGAACAACGGCTCTATCAAAAGTTGTACGTTGTTTTACGCCAGTAATTTGTTATTAAAATTTCCATTTAAAATTTATTAGGTTACAAGAAGCAAGGTTTACTTTTACGTCTTGTTTAGTGAAGAATATTCTTCCTATCCTATCGAGCTACTAAATGTAGCACTGTTTAACCAAAAGGTTGGCTCGTTAGTCATAAAAAATAACCCCAATGAACCTACCGATACAGATTACGTAAGTACGGTCAGTTAATGAAGAGGGTTAAGTTCGAAAAAAATACTTATCACAAAATTTTTCAGATTCCTAATCTAACCCGCGCGCGACCGAGTTAGTATTTCGTTTAGAATAGAATAGAATAGAATCACATTTATTGGGAAAACACACACAACGCGCTAACACAACAATATAGGCAAATAAATAAAAGAAGGAAACAACTAAACTAAGAGTAAAATATAGGGTAAATAGGTAAGTGTAGGGTATTATAAAATTATTGTGATCGCACGTCGAAGGTCATGGCAACGAGGTCCACACTCTGCTTATTGCTATACTATGATTTCTTTATTTTTATACGTTTCACTGTTTTGATAGCTTATTTCATTTATTTATTGGATGACCAACATAAGAGTACAACGTACAGCATTTTACAATCGGGTGAGTTGTATATACAGTTCTTGCTAACTGTTCTTACATTTACTGGTAACCACAGCATGCGTACAGTCGTTATTTATTTGATATATCGAAAATATATTGATTAGTGTTGGTTGATAAGGTATTAACCCACAACGGTTGTTTGTGTCACTTATCAATATATTTCCAAATTTCTGTATTAATTTTAGTAATTTTTCTAAGTATCCAATTTTGCGCAATTTCCTTATTTTGTCTTTCCGTAAGAATCTTCTAAAAAGTATTAGAAAACTTAAGAAAAAAAGATGAATCTAATAAAGTAGTTCTTATTTTGGCGTGACCAAGGGAAACAGGGATTCATTTTTATATATACATATGTATAGATAAAGCCATGTGATGCCGGCAGAGTAGAATAGCATCACCCCATATCCTCCAATGGGTGTCGTAGGACTTATGGACCAGCAAAGGGTTATTGATCACCGTATACTCCGTCCACCAATCCGCATTGGGCAAGCGTGGTGGAGTTCTGCCTAAACCTCCTTCGATGACGAGAAGAGGCCTTGTATCCCAGCAGAGGATCGAATTATAAAGGCTGTTGTGATGATGATAATATAGATAAAAATCAGATGATAAAGCTCACCTCTCATTCCAGAATAAGAAAATCGTTCACAGAACTCTGTGAGTATAATGAACAGCACTATGGTAGGAAACCGGTCTTTGACCTGCGAACAAATACATATTATATTATTAGTCAAAATAAACCTTTTTTGTTGACGGGAAGGTCAAATGCATTTACGCATCGTCCCCGTGGGGTGGTGCCAACCGCAGGGGATTCGAGGTAAAGGCGTTCCCTCCATACCCACTAAACATCCTCCCCGGCCTGACCTCCAGTGTGCTATTACGGGATGGCTCGGAACTCCGACTAACGCCATCCCCTGTGGGCCGCTTGCCGACGCTGACCTTATAGGCCGCCTCCTTACCGACGGCTGCTCGACCTGGCGCGTCCTCCTGACGAGGACACCGGGAGCAGCCATCGGACCGCACCCGGGAGACGTCGGGCGCGGTCGTGGCCCTGATGTGATTTTGAATGCCAAGCGAACACTCTTGCCATCAAAAGCCACACACCCGCCGAGAAAATTTCCCCACCACGTTGCCGAGGAGGTTTCCGGACGTGGACCCCAGTCTCACCTTTTTTTTTTTTTGTCGCTGGGAAAAAATGCATTACGCATGCCCTCCCGTCGGGGGACGAGAGGGGTATGTGGGACTCCCCGGGGATGAACCCCAGGTCTACCCAC
Organism: Elophila nymphaeata; assembly: GCA_955850985.1. Classification (NCBI taxonomy): domain Eukaryota; kingdom Metazoa; phylum Arthropoda; class Insecta; order Lepidoptera; family Crambidae; genus Elophila; species Elophila nymphaeata. The sequence goes on along the minus strand of OY039082.1, from coordinate 4,950,162 downwards.
TAAAACAACCCAGCGGCACTCCTTCTTCGCCGTATATGGTGGAGGATTGGGAAACCGGCAGAGCCCTTACATCCAATCCCCACTAGCGATTGCCCGCCTAAGCGGCGGGCCCCTCACGCCCCCGCCCCCCTATCGGGGAGGGGCCAGGGAGTGACCGTGAGTGCTCGGTCACCCCCTACGACGTGGTGATGAGCAGTGCAATGCGGACGGAGGCGCCCCCGCGCCTGTCGTCCGCTGCTCGTCACCGTGAGGGGGAGGGAGAGCGATTCCGCCTCCTCCTGCCCCTCCTCCGCCGGCGGAGCGCCGGCGCGTCGGGATCATCCTCCCGCGCGCGCTCCGCCTCCTCCTTCTGCGAGATGACGTCCTCGCAGAAGGAGGCAACCGCCGCCCAAGCCCCCTCGCCTCCCAGCATGGCATTTACCACACTGGGAAGCGAGAGATCCGGCCCTACCACCGTGACAAGACCACGCCGGACACACCTCAAGGGTGTGTTGGGCCGTATCCTCCGCAGCGCCGCAGTCCTGGCACGCCGGACCCCAGTCTCACCTAACCTAACCTACCCTGCACCCTCTTTGCGACAGCCTAACCCAAACTATACTATACCATAAACCAAACCGAGTATAAATTTGGGCTCCCTGGGGACCCTCAACCCTCTTTCTGTTCACATGTTGACGTATATTAATTTCATATAAAACATTTCTATAAATACGAAAAATCTACAATATCCAACGCAAGCGACGCGTAAAGCCTCATTTACACAAGATAAGTAAGAAGTCAGTATCAGGTAACAGGCGCCAGTGCTGGCGCCGAGACTGGCCACACCGTTTACATGCTGTCAGAAAGATGAAGACAGCGCTCACGCGACAGCGCTGTACTGACTCCAAATGAATTTACACTAGATCAGTACCAAGTCAACACTTACTTTCCTCGATTTTGCAAATCAGCAGGGGCTTTACCTATCGTGCAGAGGGTGCGGTGTACCCGGGCGCCAAGTGTTAGGGGCGGTGAGCCGCTCGCGACACATAAAGCCTCTACTATCACCCGTATCCACAAACATTACTATGAGATCTCTCGACTCTTGGATAAGAAACGAACCAATCACAGAGCTCGAGTGAGAGATCTCATAGTAATGTTATTGAATACGGGTGTGTAACTCTCCGCACGGAGCGGGCGCACCGCACGCAGCGAGTGCCTAACCATTTATAAACGTATTGGATGCGTTAAAGAAAATAAGATATCTTCGCGCGCGGGCGCCTGTCGCGTGTAGCCGCTTGCTTACATACAGAGTAGGTACAGGAACGACTTTACCTTTGGTGCAGGGTGTGCGTACACCTTTGTATCTACAGGATACAAAGGCGTCACTGGCACCACTTTTTACCTTTGCATAATTTTTGAAATCTGAGGGGAGTAGGATCGGGAGCTAGAAATCTATCCCAAGGAGTCGATGGGCGCTACATGGGCTAGAGCAGTCAACGCATGTTCACTGGGCTAGAGACACCTCTGTCAGTTACTTTGTGTAAATCAGCCTACGCATTTTGAGTGAGAGGCGCGGACTATAGCTGATTTCCACCACTCACGGGTTCGGCTTGGTCACGAAAAACAAGTCTCTCTTTCCTACAGCATCCGGAAAACCTCGCGTTAATAATACGCGTATGTGGGACTGGACCCATTTTATTTAACGGGAATAAGTGTACATTTGATACCAGGAATTTGTGTACCTCATTATTTATTGGATTTCATGGAAATCAGGTTAATTCTCTCCATTGTGATTATTTATAGAATCCTTCGGAATCGCTTTCAATCCACATATTGGTATTCAATATACGTTATACTCGTAGGTGGGTAATGATATCCCATTATGATAGGAATTACCCGGATTTTGTCAATGCTCCATTTTAACTAGGTGATATCAAGAAAATCATATTTTACTTTCTTGAGAAGTTTTTGCTATGACCTACAAATATCGTAAATACAGCGATTGGTTTTTTTTTTTGAGATAAATAAAACTACATTTACGGAATAAGCTTGAGTTTATTTAGGTTTTCACATTTTTACCCGACAACGGCAAATGGAGTGTTATGATTTTAGCAGTCTTTGTAATATTTGTATTGACGTATGTTCATCTGTATCGCCTAAACTACGCATCCGATTTTGATCAATAAGGTATGAATAAGGTGTCAATCGATTGATTATTATGCTTATTATGATTTGAGTAACATAGACTACATTTTAACGAATTTTAACAATCGGAGTAGTCGATTTTACCTTGTAATTCCCGATTTTAACCGATTTCATCCTTTCTTTTATTTGCGTCGATCGGGTTACAGATTTTAAAACTTTTTGTTTTAGTTAAGTCCATAAAAATAGTATATTTTTTTTTTAGTTAAATCCATTAAAGTAGTATATTTTTTTTAAAATAGGTACATGAATCCACAGATTTCATTAATAACAATTCGTGCTAAAAATGGGTGAAACAACTCTCAATTAAATTTATATAAAGTGCAGCACGTTTTAGCTACGGTTCTGAAAAACCATGGTTATTAGCTAAAACGTGTAATAAAAAAGATTCCGACGAACTGAGAACCTCCTCCTATTTTGAAGTCGGTTAAAAACCTGTTACCCACGACGATATTTAACAATTTTCTACATCTATAATAATGCCACGATTTCTTAGGACGTTTGTAGTTTCAGTGACATAAGTGTACTATTTGTGTTTCTACAAGGCAAATATTAAAGATATCACTAATAGGTACTAAACTAAACTATAATAGATAACTACTAACTCGCTTTTTGTAACAATGTATGATTCCGCATTTTGCAAACGGTATCGTCCGTTTGTAAAACTCGCATTATTAATGTGCCGAAGTCAAAATGTAGGTGCATAAGACATTAGACTCTCCCACAATCAGTGTACCTGCTCATGAAAAAATAACCCAGTACTTGCCGATCACTCTTAACTATATACTAACATTTTCAGAAAATGGGCGACTCGATCAATGATCGTTCAGGACGTCTCTGATTACCTTCTCTGCGTCACGTTTTTTTTGGTGAAGGCTAGGACCAAGGTCCTCTAGCCTGTAAGTCGATGGTCGATGAGGTGGTAGGCCTGTCTGTAGGCTCATCTGGGTAGGTTACACCGCCTTTCTTATTTCAGCCGTGAAACAGTTTGCTGTTTCGGATTGAAGGGAAAGGTAGCCAGTGTAATTACCGGGCATGGAAGGCATTTCATCTTAAGCCTCGTCATGACAACGCAATAGTGACTTCTTCGTTATTATTGCAGGTGTCCATTACATTGCAGGCTACGGTATTCACTTACCACAAGGTGGACCGTCAGCTTGTTTGTCATCTACTACGATAAGAAAAAAATAAAGATCACCCCAAAAAGGATTCCTCACCGGTAAGCGTCTCCCTCGGGGGAGTTGCTGCACCGATTAGGGTCTCTAATGCCCGGTTTCTGAGGTACATTTGACGGTAGTTTATCTGTTAGAACGCTATTGCTTCGATAACTTTGATGAATGAGTTTCTGAACATCGTAAACTCCGCATAAACTAAGATTAACTTAACGTGTACCGTTTATCGGTTCAATAACTTTATTTGACGTCTTTCAATGTTATTTTGATTTTTTTATAAATGTATAATATCTCATATCTTTGCAAAATGAGTCACTTTGATTCTATACGTGGTGGCCGAGTGGTCAATATTTCGAGTCTCGACTCACAAATGGCGGGTATATATTTTTATTATACTATTAATTTTTTATTTCTATGAAGAAATTTTTCAATATTCGCAATCGATTGGCTGACCAGATGGACTGACGATCTGCTAAAGGTCGCGGGAAGCCGCTGGATGAGGGCAGCGCAGGACCCATCCGGTTTGGAGATCCTTGCTGGAGGTCTATGTCCAACAGTGGGCGTCTCTCCTCTGAAATGATGATGATGAATTGCCAGATATCTCTCAACTAGAACCTTTGAATTGAAACCAGCCCTTATTCCACTTAAGTTTTGTTACCAAGATTGCTCTGACTTATTCTCAAAGACATAAAAGGATTTAAAAATAAACTTGGTACCCACCGGAGTCCTAGAGTCACTCGTTCCCTTCCCCTCGATCATCACTGCACTTCACCAATAGAATTAGAAAAAATGAGCACTGATATGGATAACAAACCATTTTATGCGATTCCGCGTCAACAGTATAACGTCACAAAATAAATAGAGGACAGAATGTAAGCGACGATGAAGTGACAATAATCGTGTATTATTCTCGTTATCTCCAACATTACATAAATCCTCCCGCACGAAATCTTTGACGCACGCTTTGACCCCCAGTAATGGATATAGAAATGGAAAAGTTCCAATGTCATTCCTGTTGAACTTTATGATTTTGTTTTCGTGATAATTACTCAGGATATCAAGCAATAATTTGTTAATTACAACGAGTACGTTTTGTATTTAGTTTTTGATCCTATAACCTTATACTTACAACATGCCAGAAATGACCTAGATCGTAAACTGTGAAGTGGTTCTGTCCTGTATAGATTGGCTTAATATGAAACAGGTTTTTGCGTGGATTATGTACAGATGACGGCAGACCAGGCCTGATCGTGCCTGATTTACCAAAATCTATTCTATTCTATTCTTAAATAATTACTTAGGTTGATTAGTACTTGGTTGCTTAACTTTCGTGATCGACGAATCAAAAGTTGATAGAAACCTTATATTTTGATGTCATACATGCATGTTAAATTTTCGGTCACCCACCCGAGTACCAACCGCGGACTTAGTTGCTTAACTTTCGTGATCGACGACTCGATTAGCTTGTGTTTGATTATGAATAAATAATGCAGTAAAAACCCACCAAAATACAAATGTACAAAATTCCACTCTCATGAGCCAAGTCCTTCGATAGCCTATATCTTATAATGTTGCGTTTCGTCTGCGTTCCATTTGCGCTTCATCTTGAAATGATTTACGGCGATCGGGGCCCAGATCAGGCAGTTTGCCAACCATATGAAAAAAAAACCCGAAGTACAAGAGCTTGCTTACTGTATTCTTCATACATTGTGCCTTTGTTATACAGACCTGTCACCCGGCTTAAACATTCACCATATGAAAACAATGGAGCGTAAATAAACAAAGATATCTAAGTTGTACGTAATTGCCACGTAACTAATGTCAGGAGATACTCTCTGTATTATTTGCTATTACGATCTACGAGATTGAGAATACTATGTTGTTATTTTCCTACTGTGGTGTCATTTTTACTTTCTCGTATACGTAGTATACAGGAAGTCTTGTATTCGTCAAAAAATTCGACCTCGAGATTTTGACGGATTTACACGTTTTGGACCTCCCTGGGTCCAAAAATACCGTATTTGGAATTATGTCGGAGGCCTTAGTATGAGTTTTGATAGTTTTCGAGCTCGATCAAACGTAGGTCTTTCTTCATACATTGGCCACTGTTTCTGATAGTTTACGCTAGGGGCGCTAGTGGGCAATGTATGAAAAGAGACGATACGTTTGATCGAGCTCGAAAACTAACAAACTCGTACTAAGGCCTCTGTATGTCTGTGTGTCTGTGTGTCTGTATGTCTGTGTGTCTGTGCGTTAGCACGATAACTCGAGTATGCTTTAACTTATTGCAACCAAATTTAACATACGTGTATGACATCAAAATATTATATATGGTTACAATAAAAATAACTGAAATTGATTAATTTGTAACAAGCAACATTTCAGGGTGTGTTAAATGTTACAAATTGTATAGAAGTGAAAAATAGGCTTAATTAGTCGCCTGTATTATAACCATGTTATCTAAATATATAGGTGACTGACTGACTGACATAGTGATCTATCAACGCACAGTTTTAAGAAATGAAAGAAACGGTCATTTCACAATATTTTTCAAGTCTGTATTTATTTCTCTTTTTTATATCACCATGACTACCGTCACAATAATTATGGTTTCGGATACAAGTGATGGCCAATATTTTACATCCTCCACAGCCAGAAGAAAACTATAAACTTGTATTCGAAACGTCTACATTTTAATAAATCATCACAATACTGATAAAAAACGTTAATGATATGCATAGGCAAACATTACTAGCTTTTGCCACCTACCTATTCTACCAACAATACATATAATTAATTGGCGACAAAAGTTTTAACTGAAAAATATTTCTAGATTGTAACATTCAAATAAAATCTTAATCTTATGAAAACAATAATAACAATTCTAACAATCATATATACTAGACAAATAATCCAAACAGTGAGATTGACAGACAAGACGCGTGGGGAAAGTGAGAAGTCAGAACATAAAAAATAAAATTGTAAGAAAATACACACCTATATTCGGTATCGACTGGGCATGTTCACTATTCTTCCGTTGTCACTATTCTTCCGTCACTGCATCTGTAATGTCTGTTGTCTTAGAAATACTTGTATCAGCTGGATAGTTATCTGTGCCTTCCACCTCTGAGGATGAAAGTTCCAGCTGGTACATGGTGGGAATGGCCTAATTCTAACACCAGATGAAGTCTTGACTTTCGCTGTTCTATCTAAGCCATTTCCCTGTAAAAATCTATACTACCACCCTGTGTCGTACCAGTCACAGAGTTGTTCCCCATCCCATGTTATTGTCCTCTTCCAAATTTCCTGTGGTAATAATCTTCGAGAGAGTGTCACAGGGCTTAACATACCTAAAACATCTAAACTCCGACAATTCGATACACTCTGTAAACAGAATAAACTTGTTACGATATTAGTTTTAATTGTTTCATCGTTGGTTCTTCCTTGCAATGTCCATCCTAAATTTGTTTTAACTGCTGCTAAACCTGTTTCTGAAAGAATGAATGTATTAGTAAGTAAGTAACCTGAGTAATCAGCACCTATTAGGATACCTATATCATTTCCCTCACTGTCTATGTCTGTCAATCTAATTTGATTTTTGTTTAAAAATTCTGAGAGAAATATATCATTAGTATCAAATCTAGGCACATTCTTACATATAGCAGGTAGACTCAAAACACTGATTTTAAATTCAAAACTCCTATCCAAACTCTGAACAGTTAAATCATAGGCTTCATACTTTTTAGATGGTACTGTAGCTCCGCCAAATAACGAATGACTCAATCCTTCCGTTCCGGTCAGTGTCATACTAAGTCTCTCTACGACATCTTCCTTTACATAGGACCGCTGTGAGCCGCTGTCAAATAATGCTCGTACCAACATTATTTTCTCTCCATGGACAATCCTCACACGTACAGTTTGCAGTAGGGTAGATGACATTGATGACGTAGAAGTACGTGTCGAATAGGTTTGAACAGCAGTCTTGGTACCTTCTCCTTCTATTATCTGTTTCGTACTGACATTCATCGTGGAATTGCCAGCACATAATACAGGGGAATGACGTTGACCGCATACATAACACTTAATGTAACTTCTACAGATTGTGGCGTGATGTCCTATCTTTAAGCACAAAGCACATGCCTTTTTCTTTCTCAAGTGCTCTCTCCTCTCTTCTACTGTCATCTTAGCTATTCTATAACATTCAAGACTAGCATGCGCTTTCTCACACCAAATACATTTTATATTTGATTCTTTTGTTGCGTTCGCGCTATTTACTGTAAGACAGGTTGCCGCTGGCTCTGTTGACATCGTGGTACCCACTTTGAAAGAATTCGCCAACAAAATACGTTGATTACTCTCTACTTCTTTCTTTAAAAATGTGAGTAAGCAATTTAATTCATTTTCTACTTCTGCTGGTCTCGCTCTTTCCCATGTTTTTAATATTTCAGTGGGCAAGGCTGATTCAACCATTGGCACCAAGAAATCAGAGTACGTATCTTTGGAAACTCCTAATATCTCTAGAGCTCGGAAGCGACTGTTTATATTATCGTAGAGAATAGTCAAATCAGAACTGTTCTTGTTCAAAGTTAGTGCTAACAACTCTCTTACATACATTTTAACTAACAGATCTTTCCTTGCATATCGAGATTTCAGCTCATTGAGGCATAAACTGTAGCTATCTTTCGACAGAGGAAAACTTTCAACAAATGTCTTAACTTCCGAATTTGGTTCCATAGACTGAGCTAAATATTGCAATTTGTCTGTTTCGTCTATAGCAGGATCTGAGTCAATTTTCTTGAATTGACCCCAGAATGATAGCCATTGTCGAACATTTCCGTCGAATTTTTTAATTTCTAATGTCGGCAATTTAAATCTACGATCATTATCTATTTTATCTATCGTTGTTTTGCCTGACAAAGATTTAAAATTAATTTCTAATAGAGCCCACCTCGCCTTATATTTACCGGCATCATCCAGCTCTTTTTCTAAATCACTTTCATCCCAATTCTCGGCCTCGATAATGCCTTCATATATTTCATCATCTAATACTTTCAGTTCATCATAATTCGCTTTGACGACATTGTACAAAGCTTGAGCCTGATTGTATCCAGAGGCATCTGTTTTCGCCGTATTTATTATGGATTCTAGTGTATTGGCAGACTTTGTGAAATGTCGTCTAGTCACCGATCTTACCTTTATTTTCTTCTCGGTGTCCTTCATCTTAGACTTATTTAAATTTATTTCACGGTCGCCAGATTTTAAGAAATGAAAGAAACGGTCATTTCACAATATTTTTCAAGTCTGTATTTATTTCTCTTTTTTTATATCACCATGACTACCGTCACAATAATTATGGTTTCGGATACAAGTGATGGCCAATATTTTACACACAGCCCAAACCACTGGACGGATCGGGCTGAAATTTGGCATGCAGGTAGATGTTATGACATAGGCATCCGCTAAGAAAAGATTTTTGGAAATTCCTGGACACCCCTAAGGGGGTAAAATGTCCACGCAGACGAAGTCGCGGGCGGAAGCTAGTTACAATAATAATTCTGTTCTCGTCTTGTCAAGTATATGGCTTACCGTTTGTATGGACAAAGCGTTGTTCTCGAGTCATGTTTCTATTTTTACTCGTTATCTCAAAGCATTTTGATAGATAATTGGAAACAGTGAAGGAATAGTAGTAGGTAGTGAGAATCTACTGTTCTTCGACTTAATTTATTTATAAACCGTGATTTTTTAATCATGACAAATATTTCAAGGGATAAAGTGGCAGTCAATACAAACAAATCTAGCTATGGTACCAACATCGAAATCGCGAAAAAATCCGTTCCATACAAAAGTACAACACCTACGCAACCTAAATGTATGTAAGAACTGTTTTTTACTTTCTCGTATACGTAGTATAGAGGAAGTCTTGTAATCGTCAAAAAAGTCGTCCTCGAGATTTTGACGGATTTACACGTTTTAGAACTCCTTGAGTCCAATAATACCGTTTTTGGAATTATGTCTGTGTGTGTGTCTGTGCGTTAGCACGATAACTCGAGTATGCTATAACTTATTTCAACCAAATTTAACATGCATGTATGAAATCAACTTTTGAGTCGTTTCCGGTATACGCAAAAGTCAAGGGGAGACCATTCCCAATTTTTATTAGGAGTATTGCAAGAGCTGTGGTGGCTGATACCATCATGTGGATCGTATGCTTGTTTGCATCAATATGGTATAAAAATATTATAAGTATTCAAGACTTAATTCATTTTCTTTATAAAAAAAATTATAAAGAAAATGAATTAAGTCATGATGGTATCAGCCACAACAGCTCTTGCAATACTCCTAATAAAAATTGGGAATGGTCTCCCCTAGTTATAGCATACTCGAGTTATCGTGCTAACGCACAGACACACACACAGATATAATTCCAAAAACGGTATTATTGGACTCAAGGAGTTCCAAAACGTGTAAATCCGTCAAAATCTCGGGGACGACTTTTTTGACGATTACAAGACTTCCTCTATACTACGTATACGAGAAAGCAATAACCACAACATCTCTAAACAAGACTTCCTCTATACTACGTATACCTACGAGAAAATTTTAAAAATTTGACGTATAAATCGATGGGATTTTTCGAAATTTTGTAGTAGGTAGGTACCTGTTGGCTTTGCAATAAAAATAGCTTTTCGACTCCATAGCATTTTGGTTTACAAATGCCACTGACTGTTCTAGCTTAAAATAAATTATCATTACCAATGCTAACTATTATTATATCTTGAAGGTTTTATAAGGCGTGTGCATACTCTATACATTTTATTCTCAACTGCTGTGTAAATATAAAAAAGTTAAAAAATAATATAGAATATTTGCGTTTGCGTTTACAAACGGGTAAATATTTTTAAAACTAGAAAAAATACACTGAAGAAAATAGGTTGGACAGCGCGCGAGTGTCACGTCGCGTCGGTGTTGGAAGCGTTTATAGGCCACGGTGACTCTTCCACTTTACTCCCTTACTTATTCCCTTGAAAATCATTATCACGTATATTTTAAAATAAACGTGATATACACGTAAAACGATATTAGGATAAATGAACATTCTGTAATTTGAATTTAGGACTTATAACTTTTTATTGAAAGTGGTCTTAAGTATTTTGTATATTGTAATATTTATGACAAACAAATTTAGGGTAGGTATATTATATTTAGGGATTTTAATTTTATGGCATGTAATCTTACTTATGTGACATTAATTTCGGGCAAGTTAGTTATCATACGAACAAATGTTAATTAGGACAAAAAAATTATGACACTTTAAATTAAGGGGAAAAAAGTTAGACAAGAAGCTTATATTTTACCTATAGACAGTAGAGAACCCGCCGTCGCCGTGTGCTTGCTGATGCCAACCAAATAACAAAACAAAAAAAATCGGGAGTGGTGGCTCCCCTTGACTTTCTCGTATACCGGAAACGAATCAAAAGTTGATAGAAACCTTATATTTTCATGGCATACATGCATGTTAAATTTTGGTACCGACCGCGCACTTGGTTCCTGTCAACTTTCGTGATCTACGACTCAAAAATTGATAGAAACCTTATATTTTGATGTCATACCTGCATGTTAAATTTGGTTGCAATAAGTTAAAGAATACTCGAGTTATCGTGCTAACGCACAGACACACACACACAAAAAATAATTCCAAAAACGGTATTTTTGGACTCGGGGAGGTCCAACCGTCAAAATCTCGAGGTCCAATTTTTTGACGATTAGCTACAAGACTTCCTCTATCTATAGGTACTAGTATACGAGAAAGTAAAAAATAACTGCAACGCAAGATATAGAATACATCATTGAGTTATTTCACTGAAGTGGCAGCTACACCCTAGTCGCACTTAACGCACGAGCTGTCCTATTTACGGATCCTTCACAGTGATTGCCTTGAGCTCCATATCAATGTATCCGTTGGCCCAGACCTCATTTGTACTTGGGTAGGTGAGGTTGACGTAGATCCTTCCTTTTCGGAAATGGAAAACTTTTGGTATGACGTTCACATCTATTACCATGTTGACCGCGTGATATTGGTCCTAAAACAAAAAGTTATCGTTTTAAATGAAACAGAATCCTCCTTATTACAAAACGTGCACTAAAGTTAGTCGTGGTTTAAAACTGATGCTAACTCTGTCTTTCATTCAGCAAATAAAAGTGACAGGATCAGCTTTAAGCCATGCCATAACTAACTTTAGTCCATTTTTATAATATGGGGGAATAGGTTTATACTATACCCACAGGAGTGTGGTACTCCATCATGAAACTTTTATCACGAATAACCAGTGGCGGATTTACCAGTAGGCTGGAGCCTTATTTTTGTTGACGGGGAGGTCAAACGCATTTACACATCATCCCTGCGGGGTGGTGCCAATCGCAGGGGATATGTGGGACTCGAGAAGGCGTTCCCTCCATACCCACTAAACATCCTCCACGGCCTGACCAGTGCGCTATTACGGGACGGCTCAGGATCTGCGCACGTAAGCGCAACTACACAGAGACCATCCCAACGCTGCCTGCCTAGGCATTCCTTGCACCAATTGGTGGCTAGCAGCCACTCCTCCACCGACGGTTGCTCTTGCGCATCCTCTTGACGAGAACACCGGGAGCAGCTATCGGGCCGTACCCGGGGGACTTCGTGCGCCGTCGTGACCTTGAAAAGGGCCGTCCGGAACTCGCCGTGATAGGAAAACAAAAACAACTCGACGAAGGCATGTGACTTCGAATGCCAAGGGGACACACTTGACATCAAAAGCTAAACACCCGTCGCGAAAGTTTCCCCACCACGTTACCAGGGTCCGCCACGAGGACCCCGAGTAGGCCGCCCAAATTTTGAGAAAGTGAGCCCCAAAAATTTAGCGGAATATAAAGCGGAAAAAACTGATGTAATGAGTTAGAGATAGAGCAAAATGAAGTTGCAAATGTATTGAATATGATTGTGAACACAGAACACAGAAAGAGGTTGTGAATTAGGCATATGCTCGATTGAACTAGGGTATTGAATTTCAAAAGTAAGAGGGGCGGCAAAAATTTATTTTCCCACTGTTGGCAAATTTGTAAATCCGCCACTGCGATTATCTCAATCCCGAATTCACACAACCATGAAAAATGTTATCCAAAGAAACCACACCCACAGCAATGTCCAATGACAACTAATGCTTGCTGGTCGAAAATGACAACAAGTCATTCTGCAATTGATCGACCAAAAGAGATTATTTTGAACGAACTCAGCGAACGTTGGACCGAATATCTGGTAAAGTTTGCGGCAAGCCGCTGGATGCGGGCAGCGCAGCGGAAAAATCAGACTGTATCTATGTTTACAACCTCATAAAACACAAAAATGTCTTGAAAGTCAGAAAGTACTAAAAAAAATAAAAAAATCATAACTCGAAAACTACAAAAAACCGTAGAACATAGGAGTAACTCGGGTTTGTCTAGGTCTAGGGCTTTTTTTTTAAATTTTGTCAATGGGGAATCCTTTTAAGGACCTACCGCACGCTGGGTAGGCGCACGGCGTGTGTGGGATTCACCGACGCGGACAGCGTCGGTACTACCCACTAAACCCCACCAGTACCCTCCTAAGCCCTTATGGGGGTGCTTTGGGATCGGCGCACTTTACGTGCACCTTTTCACCAAAGCGTCCCCGGGCTGGCCCGACCCAACGAGTGAGCCGGGTGACGCGCCACTGGGGGATTGCGCTAGGGTACTAGGCAATCCCCAGACAGGGAGACTGTCTAGGTCTAGGGCTACTCTATATCTGGGCTTCAGCTTTATATATATGTCAAGTGATATCGGCAGAGTAGAATAGCACCATATCTATTTTTTTTTTTTTTTTTTTTTTTTTTTTTTTTTTTTTTTTTTTTGTGGGCAGTTGTAGGAGGCAGTCATAAAATCATTAGCTCCAATATTTAGAATAGATTTTAATTATATACAATTACAATATTATTACTTTAATGTTTACAACATTATTCTAGTGATATAAAAACCTCACTCGCCTTATATTTACTCCTCTTGCCACTTACTTTCACAACACACTATCAGCATGGAAGATCTCAAGCAATCACTGGCAGATATGGCCGCCCATTTCAACAATCGCATGACTCAATTTGAAGCGGATCTGCACAAGGCGCCTTCTACCACAACCACAAGTCCAGGTACATTAGCTGCTGACTTTGTCTGCTTCAAGAAATTTATGGTAGAATCCCTGAATGCACTTCAGCGTCAGATTCAAATCCTTACACGTAGTATAGACCGCTTGGAGATGCAAGGTAGAAGAAAGATATTGCTACTTCATGGGATTCCGGAACAGAAGAATGAAGACTTAGGTACAGTGGTCACTAATACTATAAATAGAGATATGAACATTGGCTTCAAGACGGAATCCATCAAACGGTGTCACAGGATGGGACGTGTAGTTGACTCCCAGAAACCCCGGCCAGTCCTTGTGAAGTTCATGCAGGTTGATTCCAGGGATAAAGTTTGGTTCGCAAAACGTAGCCTCAAAGGTACGGGCATCACGGTGTCAGAGTTCTTAACTCGCGAGAGACACGAGGTATTCATGGCAGCCCGAGAACGGTTCGGTGTGACTCGGTGTTGGACAAAAGGTGGTGGTGTATATGTCCTCGGTCCTGATAGCACTAGACACAGGGTTTCGACCGTCGGTGACCTGAATGCCATCGATCCTGAGCTCCAGAAACCTGCTGCTTCTCTGAAGGTACCAGCGAAGACCAAGCGAGCAGTGGCCAACAAAAAGTAACATTTAACTTTCCTTTTAATTCCTTAAAACCATTGGTATTGTAGTAGTAATTTCATAGTTCGTAACTTTTACTTCATTCACCTTCAATAATTCTAATTTCACTAAGAAGAATAATAAATTTATAATGTTACCTACAATTTATTTTGTATAACTTTTAAAGATAATTTTGTTTCAAATGTCAAAGCTGTCACAGTGGCATGACTGTATTTTTTTTTTTATAGTCAATGGAAGGCAAAAGGACTAAGCCCATACAGCCGTGTTGCCAATTAATTTTTAAAACTATTTTTGTCACATATATATTTTTTGCACCATGAACGCTCCTTAGATCATGACAGCGTGACATTTATTCTTTGTTTTTCTCTCTCTTTTTTCATTTAGTTTACTCTTTACTTTATTACTTATTACTACTCAATAGCTTGCATTGTTTTTATTCTAAGTTTTATTTCTTGTCTATGTAATCATTTTAATTTTTTTCTTTTGTTTGTTACTGGAACATGTATTTTTTCTTTTTTTATCGTATAATGTTGTATTAACGGACATTTGACCATGTTGAAGTGTAAGTAACTGGCGGGTGGACAGTAAGTTTAATTATTGTTAAAAACCCTAAGATACATTAATTACTTATATATTTTTTATTTATTTGTTTATTTAAATTTTATTATTTATATATAAATTTATTTATATAGTTTATTATTGTTTATTTTATTATATTATTATTATTATTGCATAATACAAAGTAGCCATGGATCATCACGATAATTTTGATGATTATTTTTCACTAAGCAGTGACTCGGAGTGTGACGATTCCGACGACAGCTTTAGAAGCTTGCCCACTCTTGCTGATAATCTCGAGTCTGTGTTCTCCGATGTTCCGAAAAATTTTAACGTTATCCATATTAATGCACAAAGCATTCCGGCTCATTACTCCGATTTAATCGCTAACTTTGATTGTAAGAACATACACGCTATACTTGTATCCGAGTCTTGGCTAAAGCCCTGTCTTCCTTCAAATTCCTATTCTTTGCCTGGATTCAGGTTGGTTAGAAATGATCGTGCTCGCGGAGGCGGTGGTGGTGTTGCTATATATCTTAGATCACATATTCCTTTCACCGTTATTGACATGTCGCTTCAACCCCCGCCGCCAAACGCGGGTGAGCATATCTTTCTTGAATTGACCTTGAATCACTCTAAAGTCCTTCTCGGTGTATACTACTCACCTTCCTCTCATATTAACTTCTTTGCTTCTTTCGACTCATTATTAGAAAATTTAATTCCTTTATACAATCACTCCATAATTATGGGTGACTTCAATACGTGCCTCCTGAAGAACGATTCTCGTGCTTCCTTGTTTCAGTCAGTCTTACAATCAAATAATCTGCATATTCCCACTCTTAATGCCACCCACCATTTTCCTAATTGCACGCCTTCTCTCCTAGACCTTATTTTTGTTTCTTCTTCCAATAATATCGCCAGACATGGTCAGTTTCCGGCAGATGCTTTCTCGTACCATGATTTAATCTTCCTTTCCTATAAAATCCGTCCTCCTAAAGCTAAACCCAGAATCCTCCTACAGCGCAATTTTGGTGGCATGAATATTGAGGAACTACGCGTAGACGCTCGGAATATCGATTGGACAACAGTTCTCACGTCAAATTGTGTCAACGCTAAAATTGATATTTTTAATAAGAATTTAATTGAGCTTTATGACAAGCACGCGCCTGTCCGGGCGATTAAGTTAAAACACCAACCTTCCCCGTGGCTCAATGATGACATAAAATCGCTGCTACTTAAGAAAGCTGTAGCTAAAACACGTTATAATCGACGTCCTACAACAATAAATTGGGAAAAATATACTGTTATTCGTAATCACTGCAACAAGGTGTGTAGGAACGCCCAACGCCGCTACTTCCATAGCTCCATCGAAAATGAAGATCCAGCCAAAGTCTGGAAGTTCCTGAAATCAATGGGGATAGGGAGACAACGCTCTGCGCTTCATTGCAATACTTTAGATGTTAATTCCTTAAATCAACATTTTATTTCCGTGCCAAATTATGATGGCACTATTAAAAGTAATACTTTAAACTATCTTTCATCTCTACCCGTCCCCGATCATGAATCATTTTACTTTCATCAATTTTCCGACTGTGATGTTAAGAAAAGTGTGACGGCGATTATATCTAATGCAGTGGGCTGTGACTCCATAAGCCGCAAGATGATTATACCTATCCTTGATGAAATCCTTCCTGTCCTTTCCGATATCCTGAATCATTCCATTGCTAGCAGTGCGTTCCCTACCGCTTGGAAGGACGCTGAAATTATCCCTTTACCCAAAAAATCCCATCCTGCATCCTTTGCAGACTATCGACCTATTTCCATCCTTCCTTTCCTTTCCAAGGTACTCGAGCGGTTAGTTCACACTCAAATCAATGAATTTCTTTGCCGCCATCAACTTCTGAATCTTTTCCAGTCTGGTTTTCGTCGAGGGCACAGTACCACAACCGCATTGGTAAAAATTACCGACGATATAAGAGCTGGCATGGATAACGGTAGCCTTACGGTGCTGACACTGATTGATTTCAGCAACGCCTTTAACACTGTAGATTCTGACATTTTAATTGCCATTCTACGCACTCTTAACATATCTCCTACGGTGATTGATTGGTTTCATAATTACCTGACTGGTCGTCGACAGCGGATATTTATTGAAGATACACGTTCTAATTGGGGCCTTATATCCGCTGGTGTACCTCAGGGCGGCGTTTTATCTCCATTACTTTTCACAATATATATAAAATCTATCACTAGCCAGTTAACTTCTTCCTACCACCTTTACGCAGATGATTTACAAATATATTCTCAAGCTGCTGTTGACCAACTAAGTAGAGCCATAAGTAGTATAAACGCTGATTTACAGAGTATTAACCTATGGGGAAAATCGTATGGCCTTACAGTGAATCCTGCAAAGACCCAAGTTATTGTTGTGGGTAGCAGTAGACTGTATGCTAAAATTGATTGGTCGCAAATTCCCGGTGTTACTTTTGATGGGGTGCCCTTAACGTTCAGTGATCATGTCAAAAGCCTAGGTCTCCACATTGATAAAAACCTATCTTGGAATGTCCAGCTACAGGAAGTTAGTCGAAAATTGTTCGCATCGGCGAGATCATTAAAAAGACTTCAGTATTTCCTACCTACAGCGACCAAAATTGCGCTAGCTCAATCCCTTCTCCTACCTATCCTCGACTATGCTGATACCTCTTATCTCGATGTCACCGAAGAGCAACTTGTTAAACTTGAGCGGCTTCAAAACTTTTGTATTCGATTTAATAGGTTGGGGAAAAAGTTTCTTCGCATTTTTTAATAAAATTCAAAACATTTTTTAATATAGTTTATTTACATTTAACTAAAGTATGTAGGTACCATTTTGTTCGATAACTTTTTGCCATCTTGTAGGTAGGGACATGATCCCATTGCTATAGAAATTTTGTGACTTCTGGTCAAAATACCGCGACAAGTGGTTTTGGCAGTCCTCTCGTGATGTTAACCTGACACTGCCTAAAGAATTCTGAAGAGACCGAAACAGGTGGAAATC
Source organism: Elophila nymphaeata (assembly GCA_955850985.1). Classification (NCBI taxonomy): domain Eukaryota; kingdom Metazoa; phylum Arthropoda; class Insecta; order Lepidoptera; family Crambidae; genus Elophila; species Elophila nymphaeata. The sequence continues at coordinate 4,932,425 of OY039082.1, read as the reverse complement.
TGAAGGTGCAAGGTCAGGACTATACGGCGGATGCATTAACACCTCCTAGCAAACTCTCTTAATTTTTGCTGAGTGGCTAAAGATGTGTGAGGTCTAGCGTTATCATGATGAAAAACCACACCCCTTCTGTTGATTAATTCCGGCCGCTTTCTCTCAACTTCTTGCTTTAATCTCATCAGTTGTTCGCAGTAGAGTTCAGAATCGATGGTCCTGCCTGGTGGTAACAGCTCATAATGAATAATGCCCTTCCAATCCCACCACACACCTGTTGCGAGTTAACCCGGGTTTCGCCACAGTCTGTGAAGCCTGACCGGCCTTTGACCACGACCTTTTTCGCACGTTCTTGTCGTACGTGATCCACTTTTCATCAACAGTTATCAGCTTCTTCAAAAATGGTTCGGTTTCATTACGTCGTAATAAAGAATCACAAATGAGTACACGGTTCATTAGGTTTCTTTCAGTGAGCTCGTGAGGTACCCAAATGTCGAGCTTTTTTGTGTACCCAGTTTTTTTCAAATGCGCCAAAACTATTTTGTGGTCAATTCCCAGTTCTTCAGCTACGTCGTAACTACTGACATGCCGATCTTGCTCCACTTTTTCAAAAATGGCATCCATTTTATCTGTAATAGGGCGACCAGAGCGACGTGCATCTTTGACATCAAAATTTCCGGATTGAAAACGCTTAAACCAAATTTGTGCTACTCTCACAGACACTGCACTAGGTCCATAAACATCGCAAATTTTTTTCGCGGCTTGCGTTGCATTTTTACCTTTTTTGTAGTAAAATTTTAAAATGTATCGAATTTCTTCATTAGATTCACTCATCTTGGCGGTACGCAAAACAAATGAAAATCACACATTTTCCTAATTTGAATTTGGAATTATGTTCTTTAAAATTTAAACTTTCAATGATATCAAAACCAGCCAGATACAAATAGTATAGCCAAAGAGATTTTATTACAAGTTTATACATACTATAATGCGAAAAGACTTTTTCCCCAACCTAATATATTTGGATTACGCAAATATGATCACGTGTCAGATTTTCGCCGTAAACTCAAGTGGTTGCCAATTCGCTTTCGCCGGAATGTTCATATCCTTTCCCTGCTTTACAGCATTCTTTTTGTTCCTACAACACCGTCGTATCTCAAGGAACGGTTTGTTTACGCGAATGATACTCACTCTCGTGCACTAAGGTCATCGGAGAATCTAAGGCTGTCAATCCCAATGCATTCCACCAGTTTCTTCGGTAAATCGTTTACGGTTCAGGCAGCTTTGTTGTGGAATTCATTGCCTATTCCAATAAGGAAAGCGCAGTCGCGGGATGTTTTTATCTCGCAAGTTAAAGATCACTATTTGGCAATGTAATTCCTTTCTCTGTATTAATCATCTATGTATACACTTGTTATTATGCATATTGTATCTAAGTATATTTATTCCATACATTTATATACGTATGAGTGCATTAGTATTTATTTGTATTATCTATAAGCTTATACTTATATTTACTAATATGTATTTATTAATTTTTATACATATATATTATAATATTTATTTACTTATATATATTTATATATCTTTATACATATAGATATAGTATTATTAATATTTATAAGTCTTATGTATTAGACCGTACACCAACAACTTCCACTATTTTAGTTAGTCTTTCCTGTCCATCCAAAGGTTGTCTGGAAGAGATCGCTCATTAGCGATAAGACCGCCCATTGTACATTTTATTTTGTATTATTCATATTTAACTGTTCCTGTTTTTTTCACTGGTGTGCAATAAAGATTATTCTATTCTATTCTATTCTATTCTATCCTCCAATGGGTATCGTAGAAGGTGACTAATGGATCAGCAAAGAGGTATTGATCACCCGCTGATACTCCGTCCACCAATCCGCATTTGGCAAGCGTAGTGGACTACTGCCTAAACCTCCTTCGATGACAAGGAGAGGCCTTGTGTCCCAGCAGTGGGTCAAATTATAAAGGCTGTTATGATGATGAAAAGGTCAAGCAAAGACTTCATTCGACCTGATGGTAAGCAGAAGTGGAGTCCAAATGCTAAGATAGATAGTGCGTAAGATAAAGACCCGTACTAACTACCGTCGCCTTGCTAACCTGCAAGGTGCTTCTTCACGCCTCTTTTAAATGACCCAGAATTGTAAGAAGGCGACCCAAAATTGCGAACTTTAAGTGGCAATGGGCAGGGCACATTGCTAGGACAACTGGACGGCCTTTGGGGCGGAAAGGTTCTTGAATGGGGGCCGCGTCCCGGGAGACGCAGCGTTGGTATAGGCCTCCTACAAGGTGGACTGACGATCTGGTAAAGGTCGCGGGAAGCCGCTGGATGTGGGCAGCGCAGGACCGTTCGGGTTGGAGATCCTTGGGGGAGGCTTATGTCCAACAGTAGACGTCTCTCGGCTTATATGATGATGATGTAAGGAAATTGAATTCACTGCCAGCGCAGTACGTGTTCCCACGTGTGCTGGCAGTGAATTCAATTTCTTGATTGTGCGGCTTAGAAATGAGTTGTCAAAGGTCTTAGTTCGTGTTGGAATGGTAGCCAGTTTGTCGGCGACAACGTAGACCAGCACGCGTAGTCTTTAAAAGGAAGGGAGATCGTGTGATTATGGAAAAAAAGCTCCTCAGAGCACTCTCCGTGGTACAGACGGTAGAACGCGCTCAATGTGAAGATGGTTATTCACCACTTCGTCTCCGATGATACGGGTCGCGCGACGCTGGAACCTATCCAAAGCATTGAGTAAGTATTGGCAGAGTCATCCCATAGGTACCAGCAATACTCTACGCAGGAACAGGAGCATCTTGTATAGCAAGCACAGTTGATCTGTCGTCAAAAAACGTGAAGCTATTTTATCAAACTTTCGATGTAATCTTTCGGATTTAAGTCACTGCGAACCACATTATTATGTTCTGACAATTGACAATCATAACTTATCATCAAGTGATATTTTATTATCATCGTCAGCCGAGAGACCCCACTGTAACTGTTGGACATAGGCCATCCCCAAAAGAAATCCCGCTACTTGACCGAAACCAAACACTACAGTAGTTGTTTGGTTCATGGGGTATGAAGCCGGCACCTACCCATCATACTAACAGAGTCATATCTTTAGACATATACTCTCTAATCTGTGATATAAATACTACGGTGATATTAAAAATTCAAAATTGTGAAAATATTTTTTTTTAATTTTCGCTACGTTTAGTTTTTTTGTACGAAAATTCAAATTTTTTTTTTAGAATTTAAAGTTTTTGATATCACCATTGTATTTATATGACTATGTTAGCATGGGTAGGTGCTGGCTTCATACCCCATGTACAACGAATTATGAATGACCCATGTACAGTCGAACCAACTGAATCATGACCCACTTGGCCAATCGTTCCTTTAGAATCATAAATTTAGTTAGGTTTTCTTCGCTATCATGCGTGTTGCACTTAGTACGTTTTAAATATGAATAAAAATGAGTCATTACGGGTCAGAGATCTATTCAATTTTAATCTTTGTTATCACTGCACTAAAGTCTCAATTGGAATTTTAAATAATATGTCGTTCATAAACTAAACTCTTTTCACTACTGAGAAAAACGAAAAACTATAATATTATTAAAAATAAAACGACGTTATGTGTCAGATGTCAAATGATGTGATGTGATGTTTTTTTAAAAAGCCATAAAACAAAGTTGAATTTAATAAAATAAAAATGTTAGACAATATTATAAACAAATCGTATAATGGCCAATTTGGTAGAACAAAGAGATCCCTCAGGGGATTGTAGTGCTCAATTCGTACAAACTTTTTCGTGCAAAACTCAAATACTCCCATCTATTTATCATGGGTTTCCTACTATCATAGCCTTGTCAGTGACTGTCAGTGTCTAATAAAATGATAACAGGTTCGTTACTTAAGATATGTATGTTCAAGCCAATTTCAACCTACTTTGTATAGAATAACTGTAGGAAAATGATCTTAAGGTGGGTCATGATTCAATTTGGTCGACTGTACCAAACACCTTGTTTAAGGAGATAGACAACAGGACACTCTGCTTTGCAATCAAACAAAGCAGCGCCATCTAGTTCACAGTTAGCCGAAACTATTTAGTAAAGCAGCGCCATCTAGTAAACAACAAGCTGAAACTATTCTACAGCTTATAGTGTAGATAGTTATATTATCTGTGGTAGATAGTAAACATTACTTTTAAAATAAAGTCTTAAGAAAATTAAATTTTATATTTATTTACAATTAAGTACCTAGATATAAAATTAAATTTTCCTAAAACTTTTAGCGACCGCATTTGAACTTTTTTTCTAAGTCCTTATTTAATTTAAAAACAAATTGTTTATATAAGCTTCTTGCTCTACGTAGTAGAACTTAGACAATTGTCTAAGTAGTAGAAGAACTATAGAGATCTTATGCCCGTTTTCACCAACAGTCTCTTATGCTTAGGGCTCCCTTATGCGAAATTTAAGGAACTCTTACAGTGAAATTCGTTTTCACCAACGCTTAGGTATCACCTAAAAGCTTAAGGAACTCTTAATATTTAAGGCCCCGATTTTGCTCACCCTATCGGTTCCCTAACCTTGTTTACCATTCGTGAGTTAATTTTAGTATAGAAAATATGTGTATTTTTCTTCAATAAGCAGTGATTTGCATCAGTTTTTTGAGATTTTGCAAATTACAAGCGTTAGAAACCGAGAAAATGATTTCCAGTCAACTGCAAAAATACTACAAAAAATTAAGCATTGGATTTATCGATTTTTTTTTATAAGTATAAAAAAATATATTTGTCAAATCGTGGCCGTACTCTTTGGTCACATTATGACCATCATCATAGGTTAGGGATCAAAGTAGTATTAAATAAAAGGAGTAATATTTAGAGCCTAAAACATTGTAACTTAACAATATCTGGACCTTTTTCGTCTTTATTTTTTGCTAAGTGTTCAATTTTCAAGATATATATGAATATTTACACTTTTATCCACATAAAAATGTCATAGCTGTCACTTAGTAAAGAGTCCCCTTATTAGGTAATACTTAGCACTGTGAAAATGAATTTAAGTAAGTATTCGATTTAGGTGTTACTTAGTGTAAGAGACGCCTACTTAGGGATCCGTTAGGGACTGGTTGGTGAAAACGGGCATTAGACAAGGATTCTTTGTCTAAGATAGAGATAAATGAAAAACGACATATTTGACAATGAGTCACACCAACGTTTTTTTATCAGCATATTTAAAAAGTAGGTAACTCGAGAAAAAAGAATCTGTTTTTATTTTTTTCCTATCTTGAAAACTGACTGAGATATTAAACGTTATGGCCCCTCTTCACCATCGGATGGGCCAATAAATGATCAGCCATGATCGCCCCGATCATGGCTTACTCTCCACACAATCATGAGTGTTCATTCCCGTCACTGTCGTCCGTTCAAGATGGACGTCGAAGTGATAGCGGCTGCTGCTATCTATTTGCTCAGTATATTTAATCATTATAAGAATGTGCATCAAAAAATAGTTGTAAAAATGTAAAATTAAAAATTTTAATTACCTAACCACGACACAAAAAAAAATTCTCTCGGCCTTTTAACTTCAAACCAATTTTTTATGTGTCGGGTATTCCTAAATTTTCTTCTTTTTAAATTACTTGTGGACCCTAATTCCGATAGATAGCTAGGTACCTAAATTATATTTTTCTTGAATATTGTTCAATAGAGAGCTGATAACTTTGAAACGCCAGAGCTACTTGACCGAAACCAAACACTGTAAAGAATTCCGTGGAGGACGGACAAAAAATGTATGGGATTGACATAAGCAATCGAAAAGTGATCGATTGCTTATGTCAATCCCATACATTTTTTTACTTAGCGATAGCGAGAGCGATTGTCGAAATGCATGTTGTCTAAAGCCTCTGAACAGATTTTTATAAACTGTAGCTAAGAACCATCTCGATCACGTCACCTTCCGAACAAAAAATCCAAAATATTATGCTTATTGTAAACTATTGATAGTATTAATCCATCATGGCAACACTGTATTGTTTCGCCTAAGTCATGGATAGATGGCGCTTTTAACACAAAAAAACCGTAGTTCTGAGTTACCATAGCATGACCGAATCTCACTCAAGTACCTTTCCGCCCCAACGGCCGTCTGTCCTCCACGGAATTCTTTACACTATGTCAAATTAAACAAAAGAACCTTAGGGCCTGCGCTGCGTTAAGCGGGTGCACGGCGCGAACCTGCGCGAACACCCGCGCGGCGGGCTGATTTATGTCATCTGCTTATATAGGCAGACGTCGCGTGCGACGGGAGACTCAGCGCTGCTCTATGGAGATGGGATGAAACAGCGCTTAACGCAACGCACGGACTTATGTTACTTACCGGTGGATAAGGACATTGTTTTTTGCCAGTTGCCTTGTCGTAGAGGTGCTCCAAAAATATCTTTTTCCATAAACATAATTATATCACGTACGTACGTACCATCATCATTATTATTTGTGCGGAGAGTTAGAAAGAGACTGGTAGGAAACAGAAACATTGAAAGTTACTTGGGTCAAATAAGTAGTCACATTTTGTGAGTACTGGCACAGCGCTGTCAACGAAAACGAGAAAAACTTGCACGTCAATATATTTTCTAATATGCTTATGCCTATGCTTGTAAGTAATTCGTCAAGTAAAAACAATGTTTGATTCACCAAGTCTTTTAATCTAAGTAAACCCTCACAAATTGGTAGCAGAGCGTAGTTACTGGAAAATGGCATCTACAACGAGTTATCGGAATATAGAACCATTGACCAAATCGAACTACGATACTTGGTGTCTACAAGCGCAAGCAGTGCTGATAAAAAACGATTACTGGGACATCGTGAGTGGCGTAAAAACACTGTCACCAAAGGCAGATGATGCAGAAACGTCGGCATTTAACAAAGAAGACTTAAAAGCTAAAGCTGAAATTCTACTCCTGTTATCGCCGTCGGAGCTTAAACAAATTAAGACCTGCACAACATCCAAGTCAGTATGGGACAAGTTAAAAGCCACCTATCAAAGTACCGGCCCTGCCAGAAAAGCGACTTTGTTAAAGCAATTAGTTTTGAAGCGAATGACCACAGACCAAGATATACGTGATCACATAAATGATTTCATGGACGTCGTGGACAAACTCGCTGACATGGACATAAAAGTTCCACCAGAATTACTAAGCATTATGCTGCTCTACAGTTTACCTTCTTCGTTCGAAAATTTTAGAATAGCTATAGAATCCAGAGATGTACTGCCAAATCCTGAAATTCTTAAAGTGAAGATCTTGGAAGAATTCCAAGCCAGGGACGGCAGCGAACAAGCTGGAAGCTCAGAAGCCTATCACGTTAAGAAGACAAAGCATAAAATGTTCTGCAAAAACTGCAAAAAGAAAGGTCACGCCACCGAGGCTTGTTGGGGTACAAACAAAAATCCTAACGGGAAAGGTAGCAATAAACTGCCAAAAACTTATATGTGCTTGAATACTGCAGATTCGGATACAGACAAGAATGTTTGGTGTCTAGATAGCGGATGTTCGTCTCATATGTGTGGTGACAAATCCATGTTTACGAACATGACAGCTGAAAACGGCAGCTTAAAGTTAGCATCAAATAAATACTCAGCTGAAATTAAAGGAAAAGGAAAGGTGACCGTGAGTACTGAGAATGAGGTTTGCAATTTTACCGACACTCTCTTTGTTCCTGACGTATCAGTCAACTTATTATCTGTAGGAAAGATAACAGACAGAGGTCATAAAGTCGTGTTTGAAAACGACAAAGCCTACGTCATAGAGAAAAATGGTGACAGAACGTTGACAGCACAAAGAAGAAATGGGCTCTATTTTGTAAATTTTCTAAAGGAGATTTCACACTTCACAGAAAGTGAAGATACCAACATGGAATGGCATCGAAAGCTTGGCCACCTAAGCGAAAGAGACCTAGACAAAATAGCCAAAGACGACCTCATGTATGGTTTTAGCTACAAAGATGAAAAATTAGACACGTGTGAAACCTGTATCAAAGGAAAACTATCGAGATTACCGTTCACAAGGCACGATCTGTATACGACGAGTGTTCTAGAAATAATCCATAGCGACGTTTGTGGGCCTTTAGAGTGCGAAACGCTAGCGGGAAACAAATACTTTGTCACATTCATTGATGACTTTACCCGTTATTGTGCCGTATACTTTATCAAAAGGAAAAATGAAGTATTGAATGCATTCAAAGAATATAAAAATGAAGTTGAAACATTCCACAACAAAAGGATTAAGCACTTGCAATCAGACAATGGGACAGAATATCGAAACAAAGAGTTTGACGATTTTCTCAAATCAAATGGCATCCAAAGAAGGTTGACCACAACATACACGCCTCAACAGAACGGAATCAGCGAAAGGAAGAACAGAACCTTACTAGAAAAAGCTAGATGTCTATTAATCGAAGCCAATGCTCCTAAGAAGTTGTGGGCAGAAGCAATAGCTACAGCAAATTACGTCATTAATCGCAGTCCAGCTAAAGCATTAGAGGGTAACATACCCTTTACAAAATGGGTAGGACGGACACCGTCTGGAAAGCATCTTAAAGTATTCGGAAGAAAAACTTTTATTCTTAACAAAAAGAAAAATAAAGGGAAGCTTTCAAAGGTTACTAAAGAAGGACTGTTTGTGGGTTACTCAATGACTTCAAAGGCCTACAGAATATACATACCTAAATATGACAAAGTAGTGACTAGTAGAGATGTAAAGGTAATAGACAAAATGTACTACGAAGAAATCGGAGAAAATTATGATAATCTCGTAGATGACGGGGAACAGCAATACAAAGTACCTGAAATAGAAAATAAGATTAGACACAATGAAAATAAAAACAAAAAATTACAACAAATAGAAGTGGAATTTTCTGAAAATAATAATAGGGACTTACCACAATTTCAAAGAGAAATAGAATCTTACGATAGTATTTCAGATTCAGAACCTGTGGAAATATCGGAGAGTGGGAGGCCAAAAAGAGAAAGGCACCCACCAGCATGGACAAAAGACTATGTTCTTGATGAAACCGAAGAAAGTCATTTATTTTCAGAGATGTCTTACCTCTCGAATGAAGATGAGAACGATGAATACTGGCACGATGCGATAAAATCAGAAATACGAGCACACGTCAAAAATGGCACCTGGAAAATAGAAAACAAAATTAAAGATATGAAAGAAGTAGACTATAAAATGGTACTTAGAAATAAAATAGGACCAGACAATAGTATTACCAGAAAAGCCAGGCTCGTAGCTCGAGGATTCACGCAGAGACCGGGCGTGGACTATAATAAAACTTACGCCCCCGTCGCCAGATTAAGTTCGATCAGATCTGTTATCGGTCTAGCTGTGGAACAAGGATTAAAACTGAACCAAATGGACGTGACCACAGCGTACCTAAATGGCGAGTTAGAAGAAAAAATCGTAATGAAGTGTCCTGAATATTTGGAAGAATATTTAACAGAAATTATGATCGATGAGAGTACAAATGAGGATCTGACGATGTATAATAAAACAGTAAATATGTTGAAAGACATCAAAAATAATACAAACGGAAAAGTATGCCGTCTTGTCAAAGCTCTGTATGGACTTAAGCAGGCAGGGAGGCAATGGTATAAGAAACTCGACACAGAACTAAAGAACATTGGTTTTAAAGCTTCAGAATCTGACCCATGTATATACCTACTGGAGAAAAGAGGAGTAAAAATTATAATTGCAATATACGTCGATGATTTATTGATTGCCTACTCATGTCCAAAGATGTTACAGGAAATTAAAGATCTCCTTAATACAAAATTTGAATTGAAAGACCTGCATATACCAAAGAGGCTCATTGGCATAGATGTTGCTTATAAAAATGGTGGAATCAGGCTGAATCAAGAGAGATTCATAGAAGATACTCTCAAAAAGTTCAACATGGAAAATTGTAAGCCTGTATCAACACCCATAGAGCCGGGTCTTAAATTGGAGAAGAATGATAAGGTAGAAAGAACTGATCTGCCATACAAAAACCTAATCGGTACACTAATGTACATTGCCGTTGCAACTCGACCGGACATCATGTATGCCATCAGCTATCTCTCCCAGTTTAATGACTACTACGGAGAAGAGCATTTTAAGTCCGCAAAGCGCGTACTTAGATACCTCAAGGGCTCAAAGAGCGTTGGCCTTACATTCCAAAAGAATGGTCAAGATTTATATGGCATGGCAGATGCAGATTGGGGCTCATGTAAAGTAGACCGAAGATCTTTTTCGGGATATGTTTTCAAGTATGCAGGAACGCCCATAAGCTGGATGTCTAAGAAGCAGAGAAGCATTGCCCTATCGACTGCGGAGGCAGAGTACGTCGCGCTAACAGAAGCTGCAAAAGAAGCCATCCATCTAAAAGGTCTCTTTGAGGATTTAGGTGTAAAATTCGAGCAGATAACTGTTTTAAATGACAACCAAGCAGCTATCAAACTAAGTCAAAATGCATTGGTAACTTCGAAATCAAAACACATAGATCTGAAGATACACTTCATCAGGGCTTGCATCCAAGAAGGAACAATAAAAGTGGAGTATCTGCAAACCGAAGAAATGGAAGCAGATCTTCTGACCAAGGCTCTGCCTGGCCCACGACTGTTAAAGTTGATATGCAAGTTAGGATTGTCCTAATCTCCATTATAGCGACGTAGCGCCGTGAAGAGGAGTGTGAGTACTGGCACAGCGCTGTCAACGAAAACGAGAAAAACTTGCACGTCAATATATTTTCTAATATGCTTATGCCTATGCTTGTAAGTAATTCGTCAAGTAAAAACAATGTTTGATTCACCAAGTCTTTTAATCTAAGTAAACCCTCACACATTTTTATTGCTGACCAGTTTTACCTATTTTCTTAGGGACGACACAAATGGTCTTAGAAAGAGCAAAGACAAAAAACAACTCCGAGAGTAAAAAGTTGAAGGTTTAGAACGCGCCCCAATGCGCGAAACGGAACGTCATATTTTAAAATTTTGTTTTGTTGTTGAAATGTCAACGGATTCTTGGAGAGTTTGTTTTGTGTGAAACTCAATTTTCTAAAAAAATTTTATTGTCTAAGTGCGTGATGTGGTGATATTATTTCTACCAATAAAAATAATTGTCGTAAAGTAAAGTTTCAAATCTAAATGAAGTTGCACGATATTTAAATATTTGAGTTTTGAAAATTCAGTTTTCATTGTAAGTACCTATGTAATCAACTTTTAATCCCAATCACATTTTTGATGTAAAATTTCGTATTTACATGGTATAAAACTTGTTTCGTATTTGAATTGCAGTAAGACATGTCGAATTCGAGAATTCCATCGCCGGCACGGTCGCAAAGCGCTGTTGTAACTCCACGGCGTTACAAACCTCGTAGAACTCTAAGTGTAGGTTCCCCGGCCAGATCTACTGCGTCTGGAAGACTATCTGCAATCATTCAATTAAAAGAAATTGACAAAAACTCGTTTGTTCTATCACCAATACCCACCAGACGCTCCGTGTTGAATGATGATACTAATATTGAGGAACCCAGACGTAAGTATTATTAAAGAGGCCCAAGTTCCACTATTTGCTATAGGCTTGTTGTAATTGTTGAGTATTTCTTGCAATGTATAGTTTTTATTTCTTATGCCTAGTGAAATTATTGAAACATACAATTTTTTCTGTACTTTATCACTGCCATCGGTTAGGGTGTCCCAATGGGGGTGCAGGTTAGGTTAGATTAGACTTGCGACCTGTACCCGTAGTGTAAGTGTTTTAGTGTAAAAAACGCAACTACTTTAGTTGCGTTAAGAGTTTAATTTGTATAGGAAACGTGAACAGCGCCCCTAGCGGAGAGAAGCGCAAATCATGTTTCCCATACAAATTGAGCTCGTAACGCAACTACAATCGGTGCGTTTTGTATACTAAAAAACTTACACTACGGGTACTGTACACGGTAGGAGCCGTCAAAGCACCAGAAACAATTTTTTTTTTCATTACCACAAGTCCCAGTTCCATACTAAACTACATCGGAAACCTAACCTAAACTAAGTCCTGCACCCCCTTTGCAACACCCAGACCTTGCCATCATAACTAAGAATAGGAAGCATTCTTAGAATCACTCTTGTGGTTGTTGTAACAGTAATGATCTCTCGCAAAAGATTCAAAACCACACTACCTCAAACAGGTGACTTTACAGGGATCGAGCCAAGATATAAAGCTCAAGAACTCTCTGTTGATAAGAACTTAAATTAAACACTAAACATAGGATAACATACACTTAATATTGCTTAATAAAATATGTTGGGTTAGGTGTGGTATGAGGCAAAGGTAGTTGTTGAAGTCAAAGAGTTAATTATTTTTTATCTCCAACTTGACATAGACTCAATGAATAGGTCAGTAGCAATTACCAATTAAATCAAAATCCAGTAAACCTGTACTTAAATTACTGTATTCTATTTTTAAAAGTTTATTTCACATGATATATTCCTAGTTTTATTCATAGCTTCATAGATTTATCACTTTAATTTTTTTCATATCCCTACTATTGACATTTCAGGAAGAAGCTGGTGGAAAAAGCTTGACAACTCCAGAGATGTAATGGAGGTCTTGAATGATAACAAAATATTGGAGACCAATGAAGTTGTTGAAGAATTTATTGATATTGAAGTATTGAGGTGAGTTTGGCAAACAATTTTTACAAAGATATAAGTTTGTGGTGTACTCTACCAAAATAGAGTAAAAAAACACTTGTAAAAACCTGCAGGCTTACACAAATGGCAATTGTTTCATAACAATTAAATATTGAAATTCATCATCATAGAATATTTTGCTTTGTTATTTACTTACAGTGTCTTAGTTTTCGCTACCAACTTACTTATATATGTGGAATGGCCACTGGATTTAACGACAACTTAAGTCAATCCATTTTATTCATATTAAACTTCATTATCACTTTAATTTGCTACTTTGTCTAGGCCCATTGTGCTTCATAACAATCCTGCTAATATTTTGAAAGCGAAAGTTTGTATTTATGTATGTGTGGATGTTTGTTACTCTTTCAGACAAAAACTATTGAATAAATTTTAATGAAACTACTATAATATAGCTCATACATCAGAGTAACTTATAGGCTATTTACACTAATTCTGTGTAGACGAAGTTGTGGGCTAATACTAGTAATAATATATTTCCACACTTACATCAATTATCTAGCCTAAGAAATTGTGCTATAGACACTAGATCATAACAAATCATCTTCCTTTGCTGGTCCCAAATTGTTGGAGGTTGTCAGCTTTTACGACATCCACCACGGAATGAGAAAGGTAGTTCTATTTGTAACTGGGAACTACACCAGCTAAATAATTAAAAAATAATACTTTTGTAAAATAATTAAGGAATATAACAAATTTTCATCATGCATACATTTGTTTTGGATGAATGACCCTAGGATCCTTATGTAGAATTTCACTGCTTAATGCGAGGATGGAGCAAAGCGTAGGCGGTGTGGGCAATTGCCTACGGCCTCGCGGTCCAAGGGGCCTCGCTCTGTATACTTCAGTTTACATCTTAGGGCCTCACACTGAGTACCTAGCCCACGACAAATTTAGGTCTTCCTCCGCCGCTGGTAGGCAATAATACTGATGTTACCACTCCACCACAATGAAGTTTATTATGACGTTACAAAAGACTTCTTTCAAGAAATTATCATTAAAGAAACTAAAACTTTTACTTTCAGTCAAGAAAGGAAGAATTATTCCTTAGACCTCCCAGAGAGCAGTGACAGCGAATCAATCAGTAGTATAGTGATACCGCAGCGTAAACTTTTCACCCAGAAAGACATGCAGTCACAAGACAAATTTGCTCCACTTATGGGTACAAGAGAAACGTTGGCCAAATTACACAAGTCTGTAGCACATGACAAAACAATCCACGTTCCTCCAAAAAACTTATTCAACCAACCCTCCAAACCAAAGCCCAGACCAGTGTTTCCAGCAGATCTCTTAAATATATCCCCAAATAAAACAGTGAATAAAACAAAAGAACTAACAACTGTTCAAGTAACAGGTCAAACTCGTAATCTTTTCGGCAACCGTCCAGGTACTAAGCGCAAAAATATGTTCTCTGAATTCATTATGTCTGAGAGTGAGGATGAACTCTCGGAAATTCAACCTAAAGTATTTGGTTTCAACAAGAAAGTTGACCAGCAGAAGGAAACATCTACTTCCCATAGAAGAGAACCTTCACCGACTTCTAATATCACTGCTGATATTGAAATGGATGATTGGAAATTATTACCCTCATCTACAATGGTTGAAAATCAATTGGAAGATATGATGGCAGCAGCTAAATCGCCAGCTAGAAGGACCCGATTGAGCCAATTATCTGAATTGCTAGAATCTGACACAGAAGCTGCAAATACTAGTATAAATAAAAGAAGACAATCAAATAAGTCAATGTCTAAAAATAAGTCTAAAGTTACAGTAGAACCAAATAATGAACCTGAAGTAGACAAGTCTGCATTGTTAAGAAATAAACTAAGAAAATCTCCAAACAAAAGTGAACAAAATAGATCTACTAGAAAAAGCAAAACAAATACACCACGAGCGGAAGTTAATAAACCTGAGGAAATTAACGAAATTTTAAATTCTGATCCTTTACCTGCAAAGAGACTACGACTGAGTAATTCGCCTGAAAAAATCATTACTTCTAAATCAGTTAAAAATGCCAGCCTAAATGAGTCCCCATGTTCAAATTCAAATAAATCAGAAACCAAGAACCTGTCTATAATTTCTTCTGGAAAGCAAAATAATGAAAATGATGCAGAAAAATCAATTTTGACAAGGAGTAAAACAAAGAACATATCTAACAATTCTTTGCAATCTGATGATCGAAGTATAGAACAAGAATCAAATAATGACGCACAAGAACCAAATAATGAATCGAACGAAGACGATGAACTAAATATGAGTTTGGTGTATGATGAACATGATGAAATTGATTGTATTAAGGCAAACCAAAATGAAAACAGTTGTAAAGCTGACGCAAATGAAAAATCATTAAAAAATCTTAAACACAATAAAAAGAATGAAGAGAAATTGGATCAAGATAGTTTACCAATAAGTAAAGATATTACGCAAACAGAAGGTAATCATGGCGAAAAAGTAAACTCACCTGAAATTGAAAGCAATAATGTTGATATGAAACAAGGTTATGCCTTAAATAAAAATGATAAAGTCATCGCAGAAGTAACCGATGAGGGTCAAAAAGAGAGTTCAACTGAAGACCAAAATGATCCAATAGAAAAAGTTGAAAACGTAAATAATGAAGAAGACCGAAGTGACAAAGAAAGCGATACTCAAGATGAGCATCAAGCTGCACAGTCTGAAAACGATGAAGAAAACCAAAGTGAAGTAGGAAAACTAAATGGTGAAGAAAGTAGAGAAGACAATAACGACAACAACCAAGAAGTAATTGAAAGCGACGTTATTGAAGATCAAGATGATGAAATAAATCAAGATATTAGTCAAGAAAGAGATCAAGATGTGAGCCAAGAAGGAGATCAAGAAAGAGAAGAAGAAATGGAAACAGATGATAATATTGAGGCTAAAGATGAGTCTCAAAACGCAAGTCAATATTCAGACAATGAAAGTCTTGCTAAAGGTAATGATGAACAGGAAAACGAGAAAAGCCAGGAAATCGAAGAAGATGATCAAGAAATAAATGACGAAGAACAAGAAAAAAGTGAAACTGTAGAACTAGAACAAGAGGTAGACGAAGTTGAAGAAAACTATGATGAATTACATCAAGAAAATGAAGAAATAGCAGAAAACGAGGAAAAGCAGGAAATCGAAGGCAAAGATAAAGAAACAAAAGACGATAAACAAGAAAAAGAAGAAACTGTAGAACTAGATCAAGAGGTAGACGAAGTTGAAGAAATAGCAGAAAATAATGAAGATTTGGAACAAGATAGCGAGGAAATAAAAGAAGACAATGACGAGGTAGAACAAGAAAGTGAAGAAGAGAATGAAGAATTAGAAAACACCAATCTAGAAGCTGGAGAAGATAGTGAAGAATTAGAAGAAACTGACCACGAAGTTGAAGTAGATAACGAAGAATCAGAAGAAATTGACCGAGAAATTGTTGAAAGCGATGAAGAACCGGAAAATGTTAGCCAGGAAGAAGATGAACAAGATTCTGACCAAGAAATAGTTGAAAGCGATCAAGAACCAGAAAACGTTAGCCAGGAAGAACAGGAAGAACTAGACCAAAGCCAAGAGTTAGAGGAAAGCCAAGAATTAGATCAGAACGACAGTAATGAAGAAATTGAAGGCACTAACGAAGACGTTGAAACTAACGGAGAAACAACTCGGAATCACTCACACGATACAACTGGTCGACACCGACAGAACATCGACAACAAAATAGACTCACCAGAAGTGATACTGCACGATAAAACAAAACAACTGGAATCGTTTACTGCTAAAGGTCGCAATACTAGTTTGCGGAGGACAAGCATAATGAAAAATATGAATATTAGACCAAGTCTAGCACCGCCGAGAGATAGCACAGGCTTTTCAGACGGCAGTGCGGAGGGTTCTGGTTGGGATTCACATCGCACTACAAGGAAAACGCTCCGGCAGACTTTCGGAAAAGATTTTACGCCCAGAAAATCCCTGAGAGCTCTTGTAATGGAGAAATCGGCTAAACGTCAAACGGTAATCGGTGATTTGACAACTGTCACCTCCAAATTTCCACAGGCGAATTCCACAGAACTTCCAGAGGCTTCGAATATTCACGACGCTAATGATAGTTATGACGCTGGACCTGAACCAGTGCATGATATATCGAAGCGAACTAGACAGACAACTCTAGAAGCTTATTTGCAGAAAATAAAGAAACAGAATATGGAGAAAAGGATGAAAATTGTAAGTATGATTGATATATTTGCATCACAATATACACACACACATTCACACATGCTAACATTAAATTGAAATCATACAAAATACACTTCATAATAATAAGCAAAAAAAGTTCCATAATATAAAATAGACATAGTTATTAGGTATAAGAGTCTGACAGCATGTGTGGCACGCTGATACAAAAAGGTGTCAGCTTAGCTTATGGCTTGCTAAAGAGACAAACCGCTGATTTTCAGCTTTCACCTCTGGATATAACAAGGCATGACTCGGCTGAATTTCACAAATAACTAAATCATCTAATTCAATGTAACCCAAAGATAATCCATAGTCCAACAATCACAACTCTTTACCAACACTTCTGTATACAACAAAATTCTTTAATATATAATAATTTTATTGCAGCTGTTAAAAGACCTAATTAACCCAAAGATTGTTTATAGTAAAAGGATATTTACTATATTTAGTCATAATTTTTTATACACAAAATAAAAGTACTGCTCGAAAATAATAAATACTTATTTTGTCATAGTTTCACCTGGGTGTTGGCATCCTTGGAGTATAAATAAGCATTTTTATCTCCACTATACACATTTGTATTCTACAGGAAGAAAACGTGAAGAATTCTTTGAAAGCACCAATAAGAGACATCTCAAACACATTCAAAGTGCCTTCTAAACCAATGTTTGCTGTGAGAAAATCAAACACGAGAACAACGCAACAGAAAAAAGCTAAACAAATCAAATCAACACTCATACCGTTGGACGACTTACCTCCCGAAGTTATAGAGGACATGAAATACAAGCCGCCAAGGAGATACCAGCCAAGTAACGCCGCGTGGATAACTAAACGACTTTACAAGTTCTTAGAAACTAAATTGGAACCTAAGTGAGTATTTTCTATAATTCCTAAGTATGTTATAATAATAAGTCAATTTACTTCAAAACAATTTCAACCTTATTCAAATGTCATCATCATAACAGCCTTTATAATTCGACTAGATTTATACGGGTATAAAGGCGAATACACAACAGAGCGTTGCGGCGAAGCAACACCCTAAAGTGCGCGAAAAACGCGTGCGGCAAAGACCATTCTTCTTTTCATATTAGCCGACGATTACCGCTGCCTCAGATGCAAAAAAATAAACGGTCATTAAAAATATAAAGATAACATAAGATAAAATTTATTTCTTTATAAACTTAGTCTAAATAACATAGTTAACATCTAAGTAATTTACAAAACTATTACTTGAAATAAATGTGCTAGTGCGCTCCAATCGTAATGCATTTTCCGCACCGCTTGCCGCCTAAGCGCCATTCTCTTTTTTACATTAATTTTAGCCGACAATTGCCTATGCGTCAAACGTAAAAACAAATCCAATGTTAATTCCTGTGCATATATTTAAAAAGTGCGCGTCAAATGCAATGCGTTTTCCGCGATGTTTGCCGCATAAAACAACCGCGCGCTAAATACTTACGAGATGCGTCGCAGTTAATGTCTACGCGCTGCGTCTCTGTTGCGTTTACGCTGTAACTCTTTATATTTGAGATGAGACGGATATTCGATAACTATCCGGTATCCGGCCTAATACCGGATAGTAACTAAATATCCGGACGGATACGGGATATTCAAAACCTACAACAATTTCCTATAATAAAATGCAATACATTAATCTTGATGAGGTAAATTTCAATAAAATTATGGCTGGTTTTATTTAAAGTCGAAAAGGTTACAAAAAGGCCATAAGGCCTTCCAAAAAACTAAAATTTTCTTCTGAGATATTCACTCAATGATAAATACATAAATAGTAAATATCTAAACTAAAAAACTTTTAGCAAAAACTTAGCGAAACCGTCCGAATTGATCTGATCGCGTTCGCCACACCTGTGCGGCGCTAAACTCGTCACGACATGCAAAGAGACAATGGGCCGAATATCCGGCCGCCGGATATCCGGTATCCGGCAAAAAAACTATCCGTTTCATCTCTACTTTATATCCAATGAAAAAGTCTCATAATTTCAATTTGTATTCAATTATGCTTTTCTACGTCGCCAGGTACGACTACAAAGCAAGAATTCGCGCAGAGAAACTAGTGGAGGCGATATATCAGTTCGCTAAGGAGTTGAGAAGGCACCCAGCGGCTTCTTCTGACTCCGTCGACAGCCTGAAACATGAAATGGCGAGGCTCGACGTTGTGAAAACACATTTTGATTTCTATCAGTTCTTCCATGAGTACATGCCCAGGGAGATTAGAATTAAGGTATGATTTTTTTTCTTTGGGTTATCATAACCGTTTTTTTTGTTGACGGGGAGGACAAATGCATTTACGCATCGTCCCTGCGGGGTGTTCCAGCCGCAGGGGATTGGGGGACTCGAGGTAAAGGCGTTCCCTCCGTACCCACTAAACATCCTCCCCGGCCTGACCTTCAGTGCGCTATTGCGGGACGGCTCGGGATCTGCGTACATGAGCGCAATTTCACCGAGGTGGTCCCAACGCTGCCCGTCTAGGCACTCCTTGTGCACCAATTGTTGACCAGCAGCCACTCCTCCACCGACGGCTGCTCGACCTGGCGCGTCCTCCTGACGAGGACACCGGGAGCAGCCATCGGACCGCACCCGGGGGACTTCGGGCGCGGTCGTGGCCCTGAAAAGGGCCGTCCGGAACTAGCCGTGGTGGGAAAACAAAAACAACTCTTCGATGTCATGTGACTTTCTTGACATCAAAAGCCACACTCCCGCCGATTCGCCCCGAGGAGGCTTCCGGATGTGGACCCCTGGGTTATCATTACCCTGGCAACATATCACTATTATGGCCTACACTGCCAGATGTGGCTTTACGTGTAACCAAATGTTACCAAAAGCTCTGTTCAACCACTAATGCGATTTTAAGTAAGTGTGTATACAAAACCTACATTGAACAAGGTTGTAAAGTAAATTATTTTCATAATAAACCAAAAAGTGATGTTATTTGCATCAAATTTGAAGTTAAGATGTTTTATTTTGATACATTCAAAGAAAACTACAATCGATAATATTTCTCTGATTTATCAAATCAATGAATATACTATTATTTTTTAAATTTGCCCTTTTAGAGTTTGGCTAATGAAAGATGAGACTGGAAAAAGGCGGCAAATTAAAAAAAAACATCGCATGGCAACTCTGATTATTGTTGGAAATATAACGATAGTAGATCAGAATCATCATTTGAGGGAGAATTTTTAGATTCAGATTTTGACTATACTTAATACGGACTGAAAATAATAAAAAAAAATGTTTTTTTTGTCCTTCGTTTACCTACTGTTGTTTTTTTGCAATCTAGTGAGTGAAATATTAAAATTAAAAATAATAAATTACAAGGGTTCATCACACAAACAACAATTGCTACCAGAATGCTAAATGTAATATGGTTCTTTATAAAATAGTAGTGTTTTGCTTCAGGTTATTCCCGACGTGATGAACAAGTTGCCGTTGCCGCGGCACGGCGTCTTCTCCGAGATCCTCAGGGTGAACACAATCCAGGGATAATTTAAGTCGATTATGTTTTGTTTGAAGTGTTAACAATGAAGTAATTTTATTTAAAAAAAAAACTTTTATTTACCTACTTTTTATTTTATATTTTATATTTGCCATTTTTGTTTTATACATTACAATCTAAAACAATAATTCTTGGGTCGGCAGACAAAACACACATACGTCAATGAGGATGTATTGACCCATGAACTAATACGAGCGGGGCGTCGGCGAAGGCGGCGCGAGACCAAGTCACAGATTTAAATGGAATAGCCGGCCTATTCACGAACTATTTTTGACAGTCGAAAGTGATAATCACCGCGGAAATTACATATCCATTGTTGTTTTACACGACACGCTATTATGGCACTTGCGTAAAAACAGCAATTATCTGTCAAAAAAAGTTAGCGAATGGCTACTGGCCGCTAAAACCGCGGCGCGAGGAGCGATACGCTCCACCCAAGCGTCGCCCGTGCGTCTATATTACCGTAGAGTTGCATTTTATTTATTGCTTTTTAACGAACGTTTATCGAAACTTTACAAAATGCCTTACGTCAACGTCGAGGAGAAAAATATTTCTACTATTTTGATAGGACAAATTTCTCATAACATAATACTAGCTCTAGCGACGCGCGATCTGCCCGCTGGCTTCGAAGGAGAGTCGCCGTCGCCCCGCTCGTCACTGACTCGCGAGTCCGTGGCCTAAGAATTGACCCGTCGTTTGGACTTTTTTACGAGCAACGATTTTAGCAGCGACGCAGCATGTCCTCTTGAACTTTCATTTTAAAATTGTCAAACTCCGGCTCCAAAACCTAGCACAAACGAAGCGCCACGCATTTTTTCTTAGAACTTTATTTTTGTATTGTTCACTACTCTTGTCCATATACTGGATTTATTTTCCACAGCCTCGATTAAAGTATCTTTTTTCATACTTTAATCGAGATTAAACAACAATATCATATTTGAACTCTTCCATTATGTTGAAAACGCAAACCACTTTTCAATCAAAACAAACTAGTGTCGTACGGTCCGTCGCGTCGCGCCGTGTACAAGTTCATACAGGTTCTGGATAGAGGCTATATCCTGCGTCACCGCAAAAAAACGTTACAACATAGCAGCATCTAACGATAAAGCGAATTGTCGTTTGAAAAACGTATGTCATGCTGTGCGGTATCGTTGCGTGAGTAAACGGTTCAACGCCGTCGTGACTGCATTTTTTCGTATCGTGTCATGCCTCGTGGGAAAACGCCCTAGACGAGAGAGCGTCTTTATTCGCAGAAACGCATTGGCGCGTATACCACTTTTCTTTTTTGTGTTCTATATGCTGAGCGTTTGAGCATAATAACGCCTGAAGGAAAGCCTTGACGAGGCCTAAGATGGTACACTGTCGCCTAGAAGATGCTTGTTCACTCTTGTCTAATAGATGTCCAGATTATACTGTTCGCATAATGACAGCGGAAGCAAATCGCGTCGTGCGAATGGCTGGAATATTAACAACATAATGTGTAAGGCCTCACCGCGCGGAAAGAAGGACGAAGTACAGGTACCTTTCCTCCCAAGCCTTTTCTGCGCTAAGTTAAATGATTCCTCAGCGAGGTAAGAAGGTGAACACAGTGGAATGTATAGATCAAGGTATTTTAAAAAAACCACTTCTTCCGGGTATCTAGGAATCATTTATTTGAAAATAGGATACAAATGTAAACCTATATTACAATGGAGCACCATACACAAAATTATATTGCAACCATAATTAGGTACAGTCAGCTTCATAATGATATGAGGTGCCAAGGTGGTCAAAAACATGTTAGGAGCAAAGTTTCAATAATATATTTTCATTTAAAGTTATCAAAATATTGTACACAAACAACCAGTCTTATATATCTTCATACCATAAATCTCCAATTACATATATACGAATAAAATGATCTTTTATATGTACGCATCGTAACTGTTCATTGGTATCTAAGCGTTCAGAGTACTCATAAATATCTTCACTTACATAGATTATTCCATATTCAATAGATTGAAAGTTAGACATTAAGGGCCTTCACAGATTTTTCTTTAAATTGGTATTTTTGCGATTTGTTATGTTTTAATTTAGTTACAATTTTCAGACGGAATATTTGCCATGGGAACTTGCCCACGGTAACAACGAATTTTTATGACAACTTCTGTCAGCGATTTTGTGAGCAATTTTGTTAGCAAGTTAATTTCCGTTCGTTCCTTTTTAGAGCGACAATCGCTTCGCCCGGGATACAGACCGACTTTAATGATGAGCAACTTTTTGTAGCAACTAGGCGTTTAAGTATGGAACTCTGATTATTTTATATAATAAAATAGCTCAGCGATTGTCGCTAGTGGACTAGTGGACGAACTCCCTAAACGATTTTGAATTGATGTGATCAGAGATTGATAACCAAAGGTAACAAAATATAACGCAACAGAAATAAAAAAGATCTTCAATATTAATTTAATTAGAGGATAGTTTAAACTAGAGGAGATAAATAATATTTTAATTGAAACTCTCAGCAGTGTCATAGCAGATGATTGCATTATTGTGAGCAATATATCCTAAAAGAAGAGGAAAAATGTATGTAGTATTTAATTGCATTGATGATTTAATATACAGAATAATAAAATAAACTAAGCCTATAGTAAAAGTTCTCGAACAATTGTAAATTCAACCTTTCATTTGTAAAAGAAGATACTCAAAAGTTATAATCGGTTAAAGGTGGTCCCTTAATCGTGACTGACTAGTATCCATATCTTATAATTTTGGTAAAATTTACAACTTCTATAAATAAATACTCTTAGTAAAACATTAATAAAAATAATTATATTAAATATCACACCTTCCTGTTCACTGAATAAAAAGAAGTAGCATGCAGAAGGTGGGCTCTAGATCGAACGCCATAAGTTCATATTAAGTGGGAACCACAATAATATTTGAAATACCTAGATTATAAGATATGGATACCTGACAGTCACGATTGAAAGACCACCTTCAACCGATTATAAATTTTGAGTGTCTTCTTTTACAAATGAAAGGTTGAATTTACAATTGTTTGAGAACTTTTACTATAGGCTGAAGCATTCAAAAGCTTAAAATTCCAATGTGGGCCCTCAACGGGAACGCAAACGGCCAACCCGCACTTGGCCAGCGTGGTTGACTAAGGTCTAATCGCCCCTAATGTAGGGTAGGCTCGAGACCCTCGGAGGAGACTTATTATGAGCTGTTGATGATGATTTATTCATGACCCATGACATACTAAATTCGATTAAATATGCAGCCTTTTATCCAAAAACATATCTAAGTTGCAATAGAAAATTGCATTAAAATCTGTAAATATTTTCTCTTCATTGATTGATATTTTAATCAGCATTCGATTTCAGCATTTTAGGAATTAATTTATATTAATTAATATAATGATATGTAGAATTCTGTAAAATTAATACCTTAGATTTGGAACCCCTGTATTTGTCATATGACATATGCATATGACAGCTCAGGTTAGTTTACCTTGGTTTACAGGAAGGGAGTATATGGACCGTAGTACCCCGGATTAGCGTTTACTTTTCTTTACTACCAAGATATTTATGATAACTTTGAGTGCTTAGATACCATTGAATAGTTATTCGCGAATATATTATTGGTCATCTTAACACATTACATAATATTGGAATTGTGTTGTTAAGATAATATTGAGTACTCTGGATGGTTACAACAATAAGATACTCTAACAGCGCATATAATATTGAATTTTTATCTGTTAGATAATTTTGATCAATCTTGACACTCAGATATTTATGAAGCTGACTGTACATACGTACGTGTTTCAACTAAATAAGAAAAATACATCTCACTTACGTACAGGACCTAACTATTATGTATAGAAGGGTTGAAGGCAAAGCTTAGTCTTAATATATTCTATAAAATTGGGGCACAAACTTGTTTACAATGGTTTACTTATTCTAAACTTAATAACCTAAATGTGCCATCATTAAAAATACGATAAAATAAATAATGGAAAATGTTATGTATACAACCATAAAACTTAACTTCAATACATTACATATTTAAAGATTATTGCTATTAAAAACAACGTAAAACTTAATTGTTATACAGGAAAAATGCTTTAATAAGATATAGAACAAGCAAATTGGATTGTGTGACATTTTAAAAATACGAAATTGATTATCGATTAGTCAAATACATAAAACAATAATTTATGACGGTTTTGTGACCTTTAAATACTGCAAGTCACTTTTATAATTTTTCGACTAGTACCGATAATGACAAATTTCACAAATAACACCAAATTAAAAATGCGTCTGGCAACACCAAGCACTCCTGCATTCAGAGCGCAATAAATACATTAACATAGAGATCATAATACAACCTACTTTAAATACTTTGTGTAATAATAAATGCAAAATAAGTCATCAATCTCATGATATCAAGTAGTCAACGTTTAATTTGAAAAAATAACTAAGTACAACTAAAGCATAAAAAGGCAGTATAAAATAATACAGTCTAATAAAATTGAGGCGTTTTTCCGAAATTCCTCTTTAGTCTTCTAATAACGATGGTACTCAAACTATCAAATCTATCCAATATTAAACATGTCTCCAGTTTTAATGGCAAACATACGCAGTGTCTTTTTCAATAATTAAAACTAGAAAACTCGTCATAATCCAACACTTATAAAACAGAAATAACTTGAGGCATATTGCATATTGTGTTCAACGATTCCATTGTCTTTTAGGTCATTAGCGATGAGTCTTTTTATAGACTGGACGCCTTTATTGTATGTAGATAGTATGAGACAAGGTCCTCAGCGAGGCTAGCATGAAGACGAATCGCTGAAAGGTTTACAATGTCATCAAGGCCCGGTGTAAATAGTTCGAGAAACTTTTATGCAATAATAAAGAAGTGTCGATATGGGAAGTAGTTTGACAGTGCGGGTAGGAATATTTTAAATATATTTCCGCCTCGCCCATGAACAATTTTTGAGACGAAAAATTGACGAGGCGGTTGTTTCGGTTCCGAGGAAACATACACCGAACGCGGGATTTGGATGTGGTATCGTCCAATCTCTGAACAATCTTCGGATGCCCGAGCCATAATTTCTATGGAGGTCTTAGAAGTGTTTTGAGAACGGTAGAGGCTCGTATAGAAGGGATCTTTCGGACCAAAGGCCGGGGGATGAGGCATGGTAGGCCTCCAAGACTTGCGGACGATCGTAAGAGATGTTTTGCCAGTTACAATGTCCAAGAAAACCGCGATTCTCAAATCAACACTACATTAATATTGCCAATAATCTTCAATTTGCAAAGCACATAAAAAAAGGGTACATACCTCCGGGGCCCCAAAGTTATTAACAAATTGCACAAATTCATAAGCGAACCCTAAAAAATTTCATCCTTACTATTATACTAGCGCTTTTTCACAACTAATTGTTGCCATAATTCATGATAAATTTTATTGAAATATTTAAGATACAAAATTAACATTTACATAACGTTTAAAAAGCTACTATACTAGCTAAACGCTAACATAATGGAAATTTATTTTTAAGCAGTAAATTATTTTAGCTCTAGAATTGTCATAATAATAAAAAAAAGTCAGCAATAACAATATCACACGTTTTAATTGTAAAATTGTTTCTTCCAAAGGTTTATTCCAAACATGCCCAAAAGCATTTTATTTTTATTTTTTTCATGTGTGTTATTTTTTATGAATATGCTACACGTTTTTGTGAAAGTTGAATAATTCAAGTCCTTAAATTGGTCTTTGGGAGATTTCCAAAAATCCTGGTGTATTTAAAAAAACCTTATCAATGCCCACTAAATCTACCGCTTTACGCAAATGTAATAAGGACTTGGGTTCCATAATATGCGAGATTTAATTTTTTAGTGCCATTTCGTCTTACAAAATACTTACATCTAAATTCTCTCTGGTGTCTGAAACCATTACGTTTGACCAATGTAATAAGAACTCAATTAAATACAAGACAATAACTAAAAAATATTAGAAATAATAAAAAAATGTAATTTAAATTAATAATTTTCAGCTCGTAGGTATACACAAATTAATTGAAGTTTGTCACACACAAGTCACAACTTTGGAGAAAAACTCAATAAAATAAAGAAAAAAGAAATGTTGAATATTAATTGTCATAAAGCTTATAAGAATTTGATACATAGAATATATGTTCAATTAATGTCTATATTTAAGTTTATACAGAGAAGTCAAAAACGCAATCTGTAAATTGATCTTATTATCAAAGCGCAAACATAAATTATAACACAGAGTGACAATTGAATTGTGCGAAAACATCATAGAATTGAATGTATCGAAGAAATACAGAAACATGCACCATTTAACTTTTAAATACATATTTTTTTAAATAGTTCTTATGTTATTATTGGCACTGAATACACATGAGTTTCCATGCATTATTTTCTCGTAATTGTTTAGAATGACTGGCTAGTTGTAAATACATATCATTACAAATCTCTTAATTTACATTTCCTCACTAATTTGATCGTCAATTAAAATAAAAAATAAATAAAAGGTATAGTTTGAGCCATTCATTGCATTTTCTTAAACAGTAAATTAAAAAATATGTTTTTTTTTAACAGCGGACTTTTATTTATTCCGCCTTTTCCCAAATCAACATTACCATTGAAATAAATTTTGATATTGGTTGAATTGTATACAATATCAAAAGCAATTACAAAGTTATAATATTTTTTTAAGTAGGGTAAAGGAACCGAATACTTTTAGATAGGTATATTTTAGCTGTTACAATAAAACAAATTGTGATGAAAATGAAATGAAATGAAATTCATTTATTCATTCATTTATTTTGGACCGGTGCGGCGTTGGACCTATATTGTATTTGTACCAGCTTTGTATTTGGAATTTTACGTTGGCATTGTCCTGACCCTTCTTGTACAGTCGAGCAAATAAAACGTTTTCTTTTCATTGTATTATATCTGTCGTGGGCCAATCTTTGAACTGGACCGATCGAGATCTGTCCGTTACTGCCGTCGGCCGACATTAAAAAAAACTAGTTATGATAATTACAAGACCATTTGGTGTCTTGGTCATCTAGAACACTATTTTTTTTTTTACAGAATTTATACTTGCTTAAGTATGAGATATTTAAAATAAACTAAATTCCCAAAACTGGATAGCGTAGGATTACTAACTAAATATAAAGAAAACGTCTTTGCCATCCATGTTTTTTTTTTTATTTATGGTCATCATACTTAACCTCAAAGATTTGACAGTTTTGATGTATTTTTTGCACGCACGAGAAAGCATGACTCATTGTCACGTTCCGGCTGAGCCGAGCGTGCAAGCGAGCGCGCGGAACAAGCGATAGAGAGGCAAGATCGGTCTAAGCGTTCGGCTTTTTGCTTTGTCAATTGCCTGATTTAACTATTTATATCCCATCAATCCACAGGGATAAACTGATACACACAATTTCTTTCTAGTCCGTTGTATCTAGATTCAGTGTATATAAAATATGATTTCGAGACAGGCATGAAAATATGTGTATGGTAAATCCAACGGCGCAGTCAAATAGTTAGAGACTGACAACACAAAATGACTATTATCGTCTCTAGTATGTAGATCAGTAAAAAAAACTGTTTAACGTCATGTTATATTATCAAGAATATAATAGTAAATAATGATGCAGAGGTATCAGTATGTTCCCAACTTTGTTACTGACTGTACTGACTAATAGGCATAAAATACCTTATAAAAATATTCTATTAACAGCTGAATTCAGAAACACTTCATAGTTAAGTGCAAGGTATTGTCATCTCTCTCGCCCGCATATGTATGAGCGAGATGGCATGAACTAAGAAGCATTTACATCTTCAGCCGTTAGATGGCGACAAGTCTTAAATAAAATTAATTAAAATAAAATATTACAACAATAATATACAAAAAAGAATATTCAATTACAAATCGTACAATCACGGCCTTACCGACTATTAAAATAAAATACAAACATTGGTGTTGATTACGATAATTTTAAAACCTAATCCACAGTATTGCTTTCTTTCTTTGTATTTAATGGACTGACACGAGCTAACTAACTTATATACTTATCAAAACAATTTTGAAAAGGTTAAATCGGCCAGGATCACATAATACACGTTTAATATTTATTCAGCGACTGTAGATTCGTTTGCGTTCTTCCCATAAATTTTAAAATGGGTTTAATTCAAAAGTGGGCACTTATCGCAAAAAAAATACTGAACAATCAAAAGGAGAATGCCCAAACCTGCCCACAATGCGCAATAACCTTAATACTTCATAACAATCTGACGAATTATGATTTCTTATTGTTTATTTTCTTATATCAAATTAAAAATATTACTTTTTAAAACCACCCTGGTTTTGTAATATTTTTAATTTTATCCCTGCACTGACTTCCTAGTAAATTTTATTTACCCTTTACTTGGAAGGCAAAAGAATTTATGTCTACAGCCTCATGTTTAGTTAGTTTCATTAAAAAACGATCTTGTTTAAATAATGTTGTTTTAACCTGGTGTTATCTCGCAAAACGAACTTTTAAATACAAAATTCAACAAAGAAAAAATACCGAGGGCGTGGCTGTATGCTTCTTTTACCTCTTTGCCTTCTATTAAATAGGGAGAATTTAAAAACTAAAAACTACAGCTGTCACCTGTTAATTATTTGAATTTAATGTAACCTCGAAATGACTAATAACAATTATAATTTCTCAAAACTCACCAAAAATAATTTAATGATATTTTCCCAACATAAATTATAAATTTTTCCTAGTCTTTGGCACTCATTTCATTAAAGCGCAATCATGGCTCAAGTCCCATACTAAATTGGGCATTCTCCTTTGTGGTACAGTCAGCGTCAAAAGTAGATGATCAAAATCAGACATTCAATACTAATGATTGTAGTTTGCGTCAAAATAGGGTGACGGCGAAGTGTTTCTAAAGTACGTGATTGTTAAGTGTACCAAATATTAGCTGATGGTACTGCCGCCCAATATACATGATCATTCATAAACCCAAAAACACTAAATGTATTTAGCGTCAGAACTAAGAAGTGAGAAATTGTTTCTAAATGAGATGAGTGTCAAATGTACCAAAATCGCTAATAATATTGGTGGCATAATGATTAAAAAAGTACCTACATACCTGTAAGTATGTAAACCAAAATCATAATTCGAAGATTTTTTTTTAAATGTTAAGTTAACCACTTAACATTTTTAAAAAGTCTTCGAATTGACAACCATAAGCCCTGCCTGGTAGCAGCCACCGTAGCCTATAGCGACTCGCATCACTGACGTGACACTTGCGCGCTGCCAATCAGAGTCCCCTTCCCCACCCCCGTGGAGCTCTGGCAACCTTACTCACCAACAGAAACAACTATCTGATTGTGGTCTTCTGTAAGATGGAGGTACTACCCCAGTTCGGACAGCTCCAAATTAGAACGGGTAGTCCGCTGTGCCCTTTTTTTTGTTGTTGTCGGGGAGGTCAAATGCATTTACGCATCGTCCCTGCGGGGTAGTGCCAACCTCAGGGGGTATGTGGGAGGTAAAGGCTTTCACTCTATACCCACTAAACATCCTCCCCGGCCTGACCTCCAGTGCGCTATTGCGGGACGGCTCGGGATCTGCGCACGTGAGCGCAACTACATCGAGACCGTCCCAACGCTGCCCATCTAGGCACTCATTGTGCACCAATTGGTGGCCAGCAGCCCACAGGGGCTACCGACTGACGCCAGCCCCTGTGGGCCGCTGGCCGACGCAGGCCTTATAGGCCGCCTCCTCACCGACGGCTGCTCGACCTGGCGCGTCCTCCTGACGAAGACACCGGGAGCAGCCATCGGACCGCATCCGGGGGACTTTGGGCGCGGTCGTGACCCTGAAAAGGGCCGTCCGGAACTAGCCGTGGAACTAGCCAACTTGACATCAAAAGCCACACACCCGCCGAGAAAGTTTGCCCACCACGTTACCAGGGTTCGCCACGAGGCGGCTTCCGGACGTGGACCCCAGTCCGCTGTGCCCTACCTCTACTAAGTATTACGACGAATATCACATTCTTTGCATCTTTGCTAAAAGGATGTCGAATATCCAAAAGTAACTGATGTTAATCAAAATCATAATTTGATGAAAATCACATTCTTTGCATTTTTTGGAGAAGGGTGTCAAACGTGTCAAATGTCCAAAAGTAACTGATGTAACACCAAATCAAAATTCCTTGAATATCAATATGTATTTCAATAAATACTGCCATACACTCGTATTTAAAAGTCACGTCCACCATTTTTGATATCGAAGTAGATGTTTTATTCAACATTGAGACCCCTGAAAACCATGCTAATGATACTCATGTTGATGTATAATAATAAAAATTCGCGTCCGCCATCTTGGACTCCTAAATACTAGATGATGACATGCAGTGTCTTAGACACATCATAATTTAGTTTATATGTTGTAGCAATACTAAAATAATTAAATACGCGTTTAATATAACCATATATTACGTGACACCCTGGACCAGTTTTTACCAAACGAGTGAGTTTGATTTGGTGTTACATCTCAGTTACTTTTGGACTTTAGGAAAAGGGTGTCCCTCTTCCAAAATGCAAAAAATGTGATTTTCATCAAATTATGATTTTGATTACCATCAGTTACTTTTGGAAATTTGACACCATTTTCCCAAAAATGCAAAGAATAAGATTTCCATAAAATTATGATTTTGATTAACATCAGTTACTTTTGGATATTCGACACTCTTTTAGCAAAGAATGTGATATTCGTCGTAATATTTAGTCGAGGTAGGGCACAGCGGACTACCCGTTTTAATTTGGAGCAGTCCGAACTGGGGTAGTACCTCCATCTTACAGAAGACCACAATCAGTTAGTTGTGTTTCTGTTGGTGAGTAAGGTTGCCAGAGCTCCACGGGGGTGGGGAAGGGGACTCTGGTCGGAAGCGCGCAAGTGTCACGTTAGTGATGCGAGCGGTTATAGGCTACGGTAGCTGCTACCAGGCAGGCCTTATGGCTGTCAAACAAAAACTTAACATTTAAAAAAATATCTTCGAATTATGATGTTGATTTATATACCTACAGCTAAAGTAGGTACTTTTTTTCATAATTATGCCACCAATATTATTAACAATTTTGGTACATTTGACATTCATCTCATTTAGAAAAAAATTCTCACTTCTTAGTTCTGACGCTAAATACATTTAGTGTTTTTGGGTTTATGAATGATCATGTATATTGGGCGGCAGTACCATCAGCTAATATTTGGTACACTTAACAATCACGTACTTTAGAAACACTTCCCCGTCACCCTATTTTGACGCAAACTACAATCATTAGTATTGAATGTCTGATTTTGATCATCTACTTTTGACGTTGACTGTACAACATTTAATAAATTTTACTCGCATTTAAGAAGATCGTGGCCGATTCAAATTTCTCATAATTATAGTGATTTAGAAGTTATACAATGGTATAGATGACTCTGGTTGTCTCGTGTCAGCCTCTTAGGAGCATAACTTTAAAATTGGTCTCAAATTTAGTAACCGTCAATTTGGGGTACGAACTAGCAAAACTGACCTTATTCCCTTGACTTAAGGTGTTAACGAGGATGCGCTGGCAGTAATTCCACGTAGTTGGCGGGGAAGAGGCCGAATAACCCATGGGGGCCTAAGCCTTGCCACCATCCCGCGTCGATTTGTTCAATGTGCGTTATTATGTCGCCAGGATCGAAAGTGATCTCAGATTCGTCCGCTGGAATGACAATAAAACATGCTTTTAAACGATTTTTTTTATTTAAAAAGAATTTATTTCTTGCTTTTTAGTGTTTCAAGTATATAATACACAAGAAACTATTTCGAGATCTTTTAGACACACAAATGATAAGATTAAGATATCATCGATGTCAATTAAATAGGTATTATTAGGGATAACTCGAAAACTACTCGTCAGATGTCGATTAAATTTAAATGGGACCGAATGACAACCACCAGCTTCTAAAGGTCGAAAGAACCTTCAAAATCGGTACACCCAGTAAAGAGATATGAGGTGACAAATATATAAAAAAGAAAAACATACAGTCGAATTGATAACCTATTATTTTTGAAGTCTGTTGAAAATGAACGAAAAGTAGCAATCATTTCCTACTCACCAGCCTGGTAATCGTAGAGCGCTCTCGCCGTGAGGCCCGGATCATCGTCCAAGTCTTCATATATGGTGCCTTCCTCCTCCATACCCTCGGGAGACACGTCCTCATTGGTGGATCCGTTCTCCTTCTTATAATTTACGTTCTCTATAACAGTGTTCTGTCTACTCAACTCCGATTTATCTTCCTCGGCGATATTATTCTTGCTATACGGCGATCTCTTTATAGTACTGAACTTATTGTCACTATCTTCGTCGTCGTTTTCATTGGAACTGGAGTACGAAGCGTCGAACATGTCGTTTTCCAGAATGTTCTGTTTGACCATCGGCTCGCTTTGCTTCAAAGGAGCTTCTATATCCCTATAATTATTTTCTTGGTACTCCGCGTAGTTAATGGCACTGAATGAGTTTGGCTCGTTCTCTGAGCTCGGACTTAAGTCTACGGATGGGTCTATTATCGGTTCGTATTGTATTTGAGATGGGCTTTCCAGGCTCAACTTTATTTTGTCTATGTTCTTTAAAGGGCTAGTCTTAGGTTGCTCTATTGGCTCCTCTTGGAGGCTCGGTTTAATGGGTGATTTGACTGGAGACGGTTGGGGAGATTGGTTCGGGGAGAAAGCGTTTATGCGTTGTGCTATAACCGAACCGCGGACAGGCTTTTCTGGTACACCTGTTGTTCTGCTGAAAGATTTGATGTCAATAAATATACAACTTTGATTAATTTCAGTGTGTGCGCCTCTTCCAAACCGGGTCCAAATTCAATTTAAAATCAATCAAAATTAAAAACTTGTTTATTTAAATGGATTTTCCTAAGTACTTTTAAATCGTCAAAAACCCTTGCCGGCAGAGTAGAATAGCATCACACCATATCCGTCATAGAAGGCGACTAATGGATCAGCAAAGGGGTATTGATCACCTTATACTCCGTCTACCAATCCGCATTGGGCAAGCGTGGTGGACTACTACCTAAACCTCCTTCTATGACAAGGAGAGGCCTTGTGTCCCAGCAGTGGGTCAAATTATAAAGGTTATACAGGGTGAATTTTTCAAGTGGGGCTTCAGGGCCAAATCCTAAACTATCGAAATAATATATCGAAAAGAAGGAATATCGAAAAATTCTCAAAGGAGTCGCGAGCTAGATTTTGATGTATAAAAAACTGCATCATTGGACTTTTGAAAAAAATAATAATCATCGCTTTGATTATCGCTTCAACCAAGGTCGAACAAGAAATATTGTATTAAAATTAAACGTTTTCCATTACTTTCCCATATATCATTACTTCCCAGAAATCGATCCTTATAAACAACATTATCGAATGGTGTAACAATACAGGCTGTTTTTTTTTTTCAAAATCATTGATTTCGATTCCAGGCTAAGATTATTGATTTTTCAAAAATCCAATGATGCAGTTTTTATTTTCATCAAAATAGTGCTCGCGACTCCTTTGACTATTTTTCGATATTCCATATAGTTCGGGATTTGGCCCTGAAGGCCCACTTGAAAATATCACGCTGTATAATGATGGTGCGAGACGATATATTGTAGTGTACATACCTTCCTATCTGTCCTTGTGCGAGGTTTTGCTGGAACATCTTCCTAGCAGCAGACGTTGAGTCTCCTATAAGCTGCCGCGCTTCGGCCGAACGTTGTCGGCGAACCGAGTCGCTGGTGGTACCGCCACCAACTTCAGCTTTTGACGGTCTGCAGATAATGAAACCCGGATTTAATTTAACCACATCTGTGGTCTAGAGAACTGACTGGAATTAAGTCCCAGGTTTATTGTTCTAACTAAAGCTCATGCGGTTTGCGCGCCATGAATATACAGTGAGGTAGGGGGCGTTAGAAACCAATATAAAAAAAATTTACTAATATTGTACAAAACATTTATAATTATTATGATAGATAAATAAAAGGAAAAATATTTTGCAAAGATTATGTTGTTCAAATGTCTTCCGTCACGCTGCAAACACTCCTCCAAACGTCCACGTAAATTGTTCAGAACTCGCTGACACACCGTTCGACGTTCTCAGAATAGACGCTATTTCTGCGATGATGTCCTGCTTGCTTCAATTGCTTTTGTCCTTTGGATTATTTTTTGTGGGGATACTTAAAAAATGTTGTTTACCACAATAAACCCACAACTTTGCTTCAATTGAAGCAGAACATCATCGCAGAAATGGCAGCTATTCCGCGAGATAGGTGTGTCAGCGAGTTCTGAACAATTTACTTGAACCATTGAAGGAATGTTTTCAGCGTGAGGGAAGACATTTGAACAACACAATATTTGCAAAATAATTTCCCATTTATTTATCTTTCATGATAATAATAAACGTTTTGTACAGTATTAGTAGATTTTTTTTTATTTTGGTTTTTCACGCCCCCTACTTCGCCTGGACATCGTGTAGTTTAGACACCTTTGGACATGTTCGCAAAAGGTTCGCGTACAACATAATGTGTGCCGCTCCGTGATGCCCGCTCCACATTCGCGGCCGCGAACCCGCGAAAATAATCTACATCGCCGTCTTTACATAAGACCAAAAAAGTTATGTAAAATAAGAAGTAGCAATGTATAGTGTTTTCGCGGGTTCGCGGATGCGAGTGTGGAGCGGGCATGACTCTTCCTTGCACGCGAACCACTCGCTTGAGATACGCGAACAGAAGCACGCACGCGTTGAATTTGACGCGTCCAATTCAAGATGTTTAAAAAGTATAGATACGTCGCACCCGCTCGAGAATGGCAACGTTTTCGTTGAGAAGAGAGAGAAGAGAACCTGATTAATTGACCATCAAAGAAAAAATATAAAATTGCATTTTTATGATAGATATTGCAAAAAGTAAACGAGAAATACCGATATTTATTCAAAAATATGCAATTTCAATTTTAAAAGCTCCTTTTTTATCTGTCCCTAAAATTTTTAAAACGCCGTTCGCCATATTGGAATGCGACGTAACGTCACTCCGTTAGTAAACAAAGTAGATTTGTATCGTGCTTAAGGTTTAAATTTGAAATCGCGGTTGTTTTGTTTACTGATCTGGTAAAGGTCGCGGGAAGCCGCTGGATGCGGGCACTTAACTAAAAGACACTTATTACCAAAACTGCATGATCTTACTCACTTTTCCTGTTCCGCCTTAGCTCTTCTCGCCGCTTCGAGTTCATCTCTTCTTCTAACTTCATCCTCTGCTTTCCTCTTTTCCTAAATACATAATTGAAAATTGATAAATATAGTCCAGTATATTGAAATTATTTTCAATTTAGAACTGAAAAGCTCATTTAAAATTTATTTGTCCATAAAACTAAATTTAATTTTAATTTTTTTCTTATCTAAATTAAGCAAATACACAAAATGGAAAAACAAACCTCTTCTCTCCGTTTCTTCTCTGCTTCTACTCTTTTCTTCTCCTCTTGCTCTTCTTTCATCCAGAACTGGTCTCTTTCTTTCGAATTGATTTCTTGTACTGGAAACAATAAATGAATAGCATTTAAAGGTTTGAAAAAAAACAACAGAAGCACAAACATTAACTTGTCGATGGACATAATATAGGGATAAACGCCTATACTGTCCCTTTTTATCTTTAAGACGAACGCATTTGCTGTCCCTTTCTCTCTTTAAGATTACTGTCAAATTAATTCATCGATAGTTCTGTGCTCACACTGCTGAACTTTTATTGAAAACAGAACTTATAATGATGGAATCCGGTAGAACCATCAAATCTTATACCAATTGTCATCTCACAACATACAGGTGAGCCATGACTGTGTGTAGATATAAGTCACCTACGTTCCTGAGGTAAAAATAGGTAGTATACACAACAATACCACGAGGTTGAAAAGAGGAATACTATTTAGTCTGTATCAGAGACAGTTAAATTTTTATCTATACCTCTTCTCAAGCTATATTTCCGCTTCTTAATTTGTTCTTTCACGTCAAAAACGAAATACTGAGAAGTTAATACAGTACCGATCATTTTGATA
Source organism: Elophila nymphaeata (assembly GCA_955850985.1). Lineage (NCBI taxonomy): Eukaryota > Metazoa > Arthropoda > Insecta > Lepidoptera > Crambidae > Elophila > Elophila nymphaeata. The sequence goes on along the minus strand of OY039082.1, from coordinate 4,895,781 downwards.
TAAGAAGTCTGCCCAAAATACTACATCGCAAGCGAAGATGATCGTATGAAATGATGTTTGATTGGAATAAACAAAAGATCTTCACTGTCATTGTGTTCCGTATGTAAATTTGTAAACATGTATGTTACGGAGAACGTACTGATTAATAGCGGTTAGATATAATGACTATTATAGTCATTGTGTATTTTTTTTTTATGGAAAAGGGGACAAACGAACAGACGGTTTACCTGATAGACTAAGACAAAGCATATGTTAGTCGCTCATTAATTAACGATTTTTTTGTCGCCTACTTAGTATTTATTTGCATAGGTTTAGGTTAAGTTAATCTGCTGACCAGTTAAATACGATCCAATAACTAATAGGTATTTTAATTTAGCAGGAATTTACAGAGTAACTTCCCGTTAAATTATAAAATTAGTTATAATAATAACGCAAGTATATTATTGATTGAGTTATAATTAGCATTGTGAAATTATATATGAATTTAATTGAGGATAATAAATAAGGTTGATGACTTTTGCGCACTCATAGAAATAGATCAATGAGCATAGCAAATAAAAAGGTAAAGGTAGGAATAGAATAAATTCAGTCAAAAAATTGTAACCAGAGCTGGAAAAAGCAGAAATAAAAATGTTGGCATTTTTAACAGTAGGTAATGACGATTCTTCCTTTCATTTTTTTATGTACAATAGGCTGCGCTTTTGACCACAATCACGCACGCCTGGTAGAAAGCCATGACGATGCCTAAGATGGTACACGGTCGCCTAGAAGATGCTTGTTCACTGTGCCCTTAAAGATGTCCAGATTATACTGGTCCGGGAAAACAGATTTCGCCAAAGTGTTCCACTCCTTAGTTCGCATAATGAAAGCGGATTGGGAGCCTTTTGCCGCACCTGTTAATCCGGTGGTGGAAAGGGGCAGTGGGGATCAAATTATGAAAAAAATAGAGAACTTTGGGAGGTTTACATAATACTCGTAGTTGCGTATAGAATATGTCTACGCCGCCGCGCCGCTGCGCAGCTATTACTTCAAACTAGATTACAATATTGAGCCTACGTCGCGATAATTACGTCGTGTTGTTACGTACGTTCTATCGTCAATACTAAGTCGAGTGTTTAAAGAGTTTTTGACCTAAACCGTCTCCTCTTCTTCCTTCTTAGGACCACGCGTGCAGGTTTAGCTAACGCGAGCAAGGAAATATGTCAACTCTTTTCCATGTCGCAAAATCAAGAAACAGAATTCTCCATCAGCACAATATGTGCTTCAGTGAGTTTTCGGATTTTCGTGTCCGAAAAATTAGCTTTCTTATCTGAGCTGTTTGAACATTCCTGGGGATAGAACTCGCAACTTTTTAATATAATTCCGGTAGGCGAACCACTAGACTAGAGGGTAAAATCTAAATTAGCCATATTTATTACTCACCAGGATTTACTTTCTTATAAGTAGTGCCAACGGGCCCACTAGGCGGTAACTCTTCTGGTTTGCTCGACTTGAAATTGAATGATGAGCCAGCTTTAGCGAGCTTGTCCAAAATTACTTTCTCGTCAAGATCATCTTCTGTCCTCGCGTGCATCGTCATGTGGAAGCCAGTGAAGAAATGTGCCACATGCTTGATATGATTCGCGCAAGTGCCTTTGCGGACTGTGGGTGCTCCTTCGCCCTTGAAATTATTGAATGAAGACTAATAAAGCAACTACAAGTTATGAGTTTTGTTCAAGAAATTTATAGGTCTTACTGGAAGCCACACTACCAATAAAAAAGTGAAATTAAAAAAATTGTCCTTGAAACCGCTTGCTTCCTATTTGTCCCTTGTTGCCAATGATATTATATTTAAAAAGAGGTAGATAGGTTACTTGCTTGCAAAAAGTGGCACCCTAAAAGTAAGCTGATTAGCACACCCGAGCATATATCTTTATCGTTTACTCTATTGCTAGATATCATGTTGTCTTACTCACAACTTACAATACGACCATGTTAACTCGCCACATACAACAACATGAAATCGTAGACTTTAGGTGCCGAGTTAATTTGACCGTGTAACATTATGAGATTTTGGACCATTTTTGACTTTGAATTAGTATGAAGGTAACCTATCTACCTCTTTTTAAATATTATTATTATTATTCTTAAATAAGGGGCTGAGACCGTATCTCAGAGCACTTCGACCCTATGGGATCTTTTGTGCTTCCCCATTCCTTATCACCCATCCCCGCCAACATCGAAAACATTTTGTATGAGTTTCACGATATTGGCGGGAGTAAGGTCTATAAGGTCCTCTGGTTTAGGGTAAGCTAAGCCTAGGACCCTTAGTCGCCTATTGGCTAGTGCATCGCAGTCACATAGTATGTGCTCCATGCTTTCTTCCTCCTCACCACACATTCTACAGATGGGGTCATCAGCTTTGCCTATTGTGCACAGGTGTTTTCTAGTGGCAAAGTGGCCAGTGAGAGCACCTATGAGGCAGCGGATTTGGGTTCTGCTGATTCTTCCCATTCTTTTGAGGTAGCCTATGTGTGAGGAGCCTAAGAAATTCTTTTTAAATATAATATCATTGCTTGTTTTCTTTGTTTTAGTTTGTTGCTAATCTCTAGAGCACACATATTATTAGACTGTCACTTAAAATAGTAAAAAACTACTTAAGTCTGTATGGTATACTTTTTTCAAAATTCAATCAAAATAACTTTTTTAAGAATTTAGAAAAAGGAAAATGTACATAGTTTCTTCCTTTTTTTTAAACATTCTAATATATCACAAAGATCTGATAAAAATAGGAGTAGTAAAACGTTTTCTCTGTTTGTGTGGAGACATACTCTCTGCACTATCCTCTTAATTTAGGTTTTTTTTTACCAACTATCTAACACAAATTTACATTCATCGCACAAATATTTCACCACCAGAATTTGAACCCGTACCTCTTAGGCAGTGTTATGTACTATTCCACAGGTGACTCTCTGACATCATCTGAATTACCATTATAAGTAACAGGAAGGAAGATGATGATTATATGAAGCAATAACAAAATGCGATTTTATAATTAGTTTTATAAATATTTTATATTTCCTTAATTACTCTACAGTGTGCTTGTAGTGTATTTTGCACTACATTATATGGGACTATAGTACACCTTTAAAGGTCCAAATAGTGACATCCCAAAAATGTTATACTTGGTTATGTAAATGTCAATGAAAAGATATATCTTTCACACTAATTATTTGTAAATGATATATCTTTTCCATTAATTATTATATCATTTGCACTCCGCTTCTGTTTACCTTCAGGTGGAATGGAGTAATTTGCTTGACCTTTTTATATTTAGAAAAAAATGTCTAATATATTTTCTTTTCAACTGACAAATAGATTTAAATATGCGCTGTATACAGAAACTGAACTGAAATAGTGCATTCATGAAGTTCTCATTAATTCAATAAAAATTTGAATGCCTAGAAAGGAGGCTGAGCAAGTTAAACGTCTCATGAAAAGAAAGTAATGTATGTAACTGACATAGTGACGTATTACTGAGAAAACACCATGGCAACCGTTGTATCAAATATTAATTTACATTGTTATATGTTGAAACGTTGTGTAGTGTTTGCCACTTGTCTAGACACTCCATGCAGAAAAGAAAATGCACTAAGCCTGAAAATCACTTTTTTCATTTGTACAGATAATTCGATGATTCTCTCAGTTTGGTTTTTTCATTAAATTTAGACTGACAAATATGGAGGAAAGTCAGTAAAATATTAATTACTTTCTACAAAAAAATTTACTTTAAACAAATCTTGTAGAGCTATTGAATAATACATTACCTGATATTAGAAACAATATTTAAGTGCTTATTGCCTTGGTTTATCAAAATTTACAGACAAAGTATTTAATAATGTAAAATATCATAAAGTTAGGATAAGGATTAGGGTAGGAAAATGTTTTCTCTATTTGTGTTATTTTGTATAAAGATGGTGCTCGCCATACTATCCTCTTAAAGGCTCACCTATTTTCATAGTTAAAACTAAACCTCAAATACAATTTTCAAGTAATTTCAATCAATTACAAAGCTAGTAGCACAAAAAAAGAAATATACAGAAGGTCAGCTCTAGCTAATTTTGATATTGATGAGTTCGCTGACCTATAAAACGTCAAAGCAGAGCCTGGGTTGGCTATGCATATTTGTTCTGTACTAGTAGTTTTGATAACTCATTGGTTTCAATCTTATGTTAAAAAGGTTGAAAGTATAGTTATTCATATTTACTACTGCTTTAGTAGTCTTAAAATTAAGCCCATTAGGTAATTCAGTGAGTCACATAATTCTAAATTAAAGTAATTAACACAATCTTATCTTTCTTTACACATACCTGCCAATTGATAAGGACATATTTAGATATTGTAGAATTAGGCACATCCAGTTTTAAAAAAGCATATTGAATTTTCCCACTATTAAAGTCATCTATTAGCTCTGTGAGGCCCCCATCACCTTTGCTAATGAATTTCAAGTCACTAGTTAAACCATCATAACCAAATAGGGCCCTGAAACAAAATGTTGAACAAGCCTTTAAAATTCCAAAAAACGCTTAGGAATTATGAAAGTATTTATTTTACACTATTGGTAATAAGTTAAACAAAACAGTTTAAGCAGATTCTAATATTTCCTCAAAAATCTATCTAATTGACCTATTGTAAGTGCAAGCAGCATTATGCAGGCATAACTTGCAATTGTACCAACAATTGTTGTTCTTAAAAGGTGGCATTGTATGGTGCACGCCAATGGATTCAATGAGTTTATTAATCAGGGACTGGCTGTTTATTTAATTTCGTCTACAAGTAGGTCGGTGCTACGAAAGCATACATACCAATTTGTTTCCGTTTTTTCATCAAGTACATCTTTCCAAGCGGCGATTAATTCATTTTTATGTTTGTCTAAGTTAATAGCCATCTTACATTCTCTCCTTATTCAATGCCAAGCTAAAATAATAGTATCATAAAAAGGAATTCAATAATTCGCCGATATGCTTGACTCACAACAAGTTGACAACCCACAGACAGACGAACTTACTGTCAACTGTCAATTCAAATGACATGACCACAGACAGACTAGTTTGCTCGAGCTCAGAGCTTAGACAAAGGATTCTTATAATATTCTTCTTCTAGAATCCTTTGTCTAAGGCTCGGAGCATAGTTTATACAACTCAATTTACTCAATACAACTGGAGACATGACATGATTTTTTTTCGAGTTCTTGTTGTAATAAGTTAACAAATGTTGAGAGACTCCATTTTTTTAACTCAATCTATCGTACAATTTATTGTTAAATTGCAACTAAATTTGATTAATCGTTAATCAAATTTAGTTTGTCAATGTGCTATATTTTTCTGATTCTAGGTATGTTTAGATAATTTGTTAAATTTAAAGTGTAGTTTGTGATGTATTGGCTGTTATTTAATTAATTTAGGACATATTAAAGTCGGAAATACCCTTATGCCTGGTTTCAAATGCTTGTAAGTTAATGATTATACAATGTTCTTTATTCAAAGTAGTCTTAGATTTTAGTTAGTTTATCTAGGAATCTAAAGATATACTACATGCGTGGTATTTATACACAAAGGAAGTTACATAAAGCAAAAAAGCCAACATGCTACCCCTCCTACTCCGCTCGGCGGGGTGATAACGTCATCGCCTAAAGAGCTCTAACGATTGCGCTTGACAGGTCTTTTAACAGCCGCGCTTTAGATACATTTTCACTTGATATTGGCAAAATGGAGGCAAAAGCGTAATTTATGCATGAAGATAATATATGAGAATGAATTGAATGAATGAATAAATTCTTAAAGGTAAAATAAAAGCTTCTTCGTCTTTTATTTATTAAATGGCAATTAGTCGCTTTATTTGGGGAACAACATTTCTCCCAATCTCAAGTTGGAAAAACCTCAGACCCAATGATTATAACATTGGTCTGAGGGCAAAACACTACTTTTTGATATTTTTCCGCTGTCACTGAAGTTCTTTCTTGACGTTTGCATTAAAATATGGGCGTCACTCAATTTAATGCATCTAGGGAGTGCTTGGAAAGAAATGCATGGCAACAGACCACGAAAACCTTTATTTCAATGATTCCTCATAACTGACCGTCACCACAAATGCTAAAATGCTTGAGTATCGAATCAACACCACTTTCACTACACAAAATATCCACTCCGAACAATTTTTTTTTTGTTAAATTTTCCCTGTTGCGGGACGGCAAAGGGATCTAGCCCATACAGCCAAGTCTTCAGTTTCATATCTTCTTTCTTGATTTTTGCATTAAAATGGGGGTGCCACAAATTTTAATGTATCTAGCTAGGGAGTGCTTGGCGAGAAATGCATGGTACAGACCTCATGATGGTGACTGATGAGAATTGTATAGTGGGATTTCCAACCACTATACAATTCTCAACGTCATATACCTACACAAAACCTTTATTTCAATAATTCCTCAAAACTGTTCGTCAACTTAATGCTTATGCAACGAAACGAGCCACTTTCACTGCACAAAATCCACTCCGAAGCAATTTTGAATTGTCGAAATAAAGATCGACATCCAGACGCCATGGTTTCCCACCAAACACCTCCCCACTCCGAACAATAAACCATTGAAGCAAAAATCAACTTCACGCCACGCATTTTTTTTAATTTTCCTTATAACAGGACGGCAAAGGAATCTATCCCATATAGCCACCTTTTTTGTAAATTCCACCTGCTACAGGACGGCAAATGGATTTAGACTATACAGCCAAGTCTTTAATTTGGTGTCTTCTTTCCATAGATTTATTATTACTGACGTTTATAGATTGGCAATGAATCGACAGGATGAGACCAAAAAAATATACCCATGTGTGCGTTATGCGCATGTGTGCATGAAAAATTGTACTGCAGCCTGACAGTTGATGTCTTTTCTACGTGACTTACAAAACTCCTTAGGCCCCCTGCGTGTACGTGAAATGGTCTCATCTAGCTATCTCACTCTAACATATGCGTTAGTATGCTCTTTCCCTTTTACATTGCCGATCTACAGTTTCCTATATTTATGTTTCTTTCTTGATCTTCGTATTATAATGTGGGTGTCACACATTTTAATGAATCCAGGGAGTGCATGCTGAAATATTAATGGCTACAGACATCGTGATGGCGACTGAATCGCTGCGGATACTCATTATCCGATCCATTATCGGTATCAGAAGAATAGTAAACTTAATTTTCTAACAAATATCAAAATTGCATTGACTCCTTATTGACTTAGACCCATGGCACTATTAGGTGTACTACGTCAACTGGAAGGTTCACTGGTTTCGGAAAGCGAGCCGAAAGAGATGTTAAATAACTTTCTCTGTCCTTATCTGAATAGGGTCCTTATATAAATATACATATAGGTAGTTAATATGGTATTAACTACCTATATGTATATTTAGGATTTTTTTACTTTCTCGTACGCAGTGTAGAGGAAGTCTTGTAATCGTCAAATAGTTCGACCTTGAGATTTTGACAGATTTACACGTTTTGGACCTCCCCTGAGACCAAAAATATTTTTGTTGGAATTATGTCTATGTGTGTTTGTGCGTTAGCACGATAACTCGAGTATACAGGGTAAACTCTGAAAATTCTTAATTTGTAATTAAATCATACAAAATATAGTCTTTATTTATAGTACGTTATCAATCATCGAGGTATGCACTTATCTCGGTAACGAGTGGAGGTATAGAGTTGAAATTAAGGTCTACAGAGGCCTTAGTACGAGTTTGTTAGTTTTCGAGCTCGATCAAATGTATCGTCTCTTTTCATACATTGCCCACTAGCGCCCCTAGCGTACACTATCAGAAACAGTGGGCAATGTATGAAGAAAGACGATACGTTTGATCGAGCTCGAAAACTATCAAAACTCATACTAAGGCCTCAGTTCCTTGAAGCTTTGAAAGAATAAAACTTTGAAGTTAACGCAAAAAAAAGATACGAAAAACTTATATTTCGACACTGTTAAGGTGTTAGGTTCGCAACGTCACTCAGAGATGGCGCAGAGCCGAACACGACAATTCTACATGGCACTTTGAAGTACAATGTGATACTATTCATTCTTTTTGCAGTCACCACTTACAATCGGGATTAAATTTAAGATTTAAGTAAAAAACAACATTAATTATGTTACCTGACTAATTTAGGTATGAACTGTTAGTACCTATAACCACAATTATAAAACACAATAAGGTTTTAGAAACTGAATCTTGGCAAAAGCTTGGAAAACACTGCGACACTCGATTCCTGAACTATTTTTATTATGTGTGTATACTACAAATTTCTACGGAACCCTCGGTAGGCGAGTCCGACTCGCACTTGTCCGGTTTTTTTAATAGCAAGGCTGCAATAATTAAATTTCTTTCTTATGCGACTAGACGTACTTTCATCAGTATTTCGCCAGTTAGTGTAACCGTGATCAAAAATCCACCAGTCTCTCATCATTCAGTTTTACTCATGTTTTACTAGAGTGATAGATCAAACGGAGTTTCTCCGAGTATTGTTAGATTGAATAATTCTAACATTTATCCAATGTCAAGTGAGAATGTAACTAAAGTAAAAAAAAATTGTACGGTTGATTTGGGTTAAAAATGGAGTCTCTCAACACTTGTTTTTACAACAAGAACTCGGGAGAAACTCGGTAGATTGAATAAATCTACCGTACAATTTTAGTGTAGGTACCTACTTAGATTATATGTTTTCACCTTTGATTATTTACATGTCCGACATTGGCTAAATGTTAAAGCAAAGCCATAATTAATATTAATATAGATCAAACCTCAGATCATAAAAGTAAAGGTTCAAGTTCAAACTGATGAAATCTGATCGTGTAAACTCGCTCTATGATTCCGTACTGAAGTTTTGGTGTCCATATCAACAGCCTACAATTTCGGCTTGCCTTGCGCGCGCAGTCCGAATAGAAAGACTTCGTCGAGTACCAATAGTTACTTTCAATATTCGATGCACGCAGTAACAAAACCGCTCTCTCGGCGGTTAAGCGTCGCCGCCATGTTTTCGCGCGTAAACGAAGTTAGTTTTAAAAAGTAAATAAACGGCATGTGGACAGATGTGAGCGCGCGCGAAAAATATAACTACATGACGCAAACGGAGGGGTCTTTTATTCCGGGGTAAGCTTTGTCATTCTTATTTCAATCTAAACACTATCATACAAAATTGATTTTTTTGTTTTGTTGTTGTTATTAATCTTGGGTGTGACGTGAGAGTAACATCTCACGCTGAAGAAAGGCGAGGGGAATATTTGGATACCTACGTCTTAATGTAAAGATGACTTTCCATGAGATATAAAACTATAAATATGGAAATTAAAAATATAAACATTGTAAGTGCCAATGCTACTAATATTTTATCTCACACACATCAAAACAATCTGTAAAAAGTACCTACCTAATATTACCTACATACATGTTATGTATAGTAATAATTTTTTTACAAAAACAACTAGGAAAGTAGGTAGGTAGGTACCATCACAGAACACAGAAAGAGGTGGTACCATAATATTCATAATAATTACTTAAAGAATATCATAATATTCTTCCGGTCCGTTGTACCTTTAGATCAGTAAGAAGTCTGTCGTCGTCAGGATCGGCATCGGAAAGGTCGCCAGTTCGAAAGTCCTATGACTAGTAGAACAGTACCTATACCTAGGTACCTACATATTTTTTCAGTCCAATAAGTAGGTACTTATATCTTTTTATTGGTCTGAGCCACTTTTTCTGAATTTATAGTATCCTATTTATGTCGTGGAACGATCTATAATAGCTAGACCAGGAAAAGTGCGGCATATCATGAAACTGCGAACATGTAGGTATGCTTTATAACATATTATGTTCGCAGTTTCGATAAAATTTCAAATTGGCGGTTATATCCAATGATTTTTGACAGTTCAATAAGAGATAAATGGCTATATCATATCGTGTTTCGGTGGTCATGCTAGGCGAGCTGGGTGGGCTACCAAGTTTTTTTGTCAAGAAATATGTTTAGGTCTGAGAAGGAAAATAAACAGTGTTTTAGAAAAAATAACAGTAAGTAGGTTAGGTACTTATTTTATTTTTTAAAGATATATTTTAGTGCTCCTTGCACAATGTATCAATTAATGGTTATTTTAAAAGCCTCATAGGCAAAGACCACAGTACTCTTCTTTCTGTGTTCTGTGGCAAAGACCGTGCTCATAGGCCTCGCCACAATAATCTATGCTAAAAAACCTTGAAAACGTAACATTTGTATAGAAAACGCAAATAACGCCCCTAGCGGAAAAAAGCGCGAATCATGTTTCCCCTACAACAGTTACGTTTTTAACCCCCGACGCAAAAAGAGGGGTGTTATAATTAACTTTGATCTCTCTGTGTATCTGTGTGTCTGTATGTCTGTCTGTGGCATCGTAACTCCTAAACGAATGTACCAATTTTGATGCGGTTTTTTTATTTGAAAGCGGACGTGATCGAGATGGTTCTTAGCTATAAATTTAGGTCAGCGGTTACATAAAATTCTCAATTTTGTAGTTTATTTTTATACTAAAAATCCAAAACTTACACTACGGGTAGGTACGGCAGGACAGATGTTCGTTTTAGCAGTCTGGGGAAAATTGCAGACCAGTAGTATGCATAACAAATAAACTAAACTCCTGCTTTTGAAGTCAGCTAAAAAGAAAATAACAAAGGAAACACCGCCAGGACTTTATCACGTAGCTAACTTAATTACACGAAGCTTTGTACAAATCTTTATTTATCAAGATGGTGGCCGCGCGCGCCAAATCTGTGCCTCTCTCGCTCCAAAACTTTTTTGTTCGAGATACGATCACGGTCACAGTGTAGGTAAGTTTAGACAGAAAAACAAACACTGAAGTTAGATTTTAATAATAAAATGCGTAGGATATGCACTGACGCAAGTTGGTACCATTTAGTTACACATAAAGCTACGCTACACCGCACTATATACATATAGCACGGTGACTACTTATAGGAAATACTGTGCTTTTCTTTTAAATTAATAGCGATCGCGACACGTAAAGTAAAGATTAAGCAACCCGGAACCTCGAACTCGAACCCTAGACTCTAGACGAAAGTGTGACTCCCTCGACAGTGCAACCATGTGCAATTTTATAGTCGTCAGATATCTATGAGATATCCTTGGGGGTAAGGTACTTGTGTCAACCCGACATCGTGCCAGTAAACCTTTATATTGTAAACTTGTAATCTGCGGTAACTGCATACCATCCGGTTCGTATAATACAAAGAAATGTCTTAGCAGTTTTTAATAGTATGGTACATACATTATGATATAAGTGCGGTAAGTTGAAAATTATAGCCGAGGCGATATTGCTAGCCTGAGCCGCAGGCGAGGGCTACAAGAAAGCAAGGGCTGTAATATCAAAGCGCACGTATGTCATACAACGTTTTATAACATATTTGCGAGGAAATAATTAATAAATTCATCACCACTTGACGACATCTTCAAACAAAACCAATACAGCGAAAAGAAAAAGCGCGCGGAATATTTTTTACTTGTTCACAAATTAGCGATGCGCGCGCATCAGCGCTTTTTTTAGGCATAGACACAAAAAACAGCCAGTATTACTAATAAAATACTTAATATTTTTGTGTTTTTGTTACAGATTAATGGTTGTAATTTATTGTCAAAATTAATTAAATTAAAGTATTAAAAGTTTATTTACTATATTTTTTACTATATTTTCTGACATAAAAACTCTTTGCTAAGAGATTTAAAAAGTACCGTTCGTTTTTAGACGGAGCTTCTACTTAGGGTGCGTTCCAAAACGCTCGGGGTAGGGTAAAGGTAGAGTAAATTTTACCCTAAGGTACTATCAGAATAAATTTTCGTACACATTCGGATTCACTCTGGTGTATTTTAGAACGGCTTAGAGTAAAATTTACTCTACCCTAATCGTTTTGGAATTGGTTAATTGGTGTAAATTAACTATAGTTTAACAAAACTAGCCAATGGTTAAAGCGCTTCTTAATAACGACCAATAGTGAGCTACCATTTACTCTACCCCGAGTAAATTGAGATCGTTTTGGAACGCACCCTTAAATAAACCGTGCGTTTTACTTCACATTATCGCACTTGTACGTAATGAGATACATACAATACGATACTGAAATTGGTGAAATAAGAAACCCTTTACGAGCAAATGTGTTATAAAATTCAATCAAAGACAATTCAAGATACTTACCTACATATAAATTATTTCTGGTATTAAAGTCCTTCATGCAAAGGTTAAGGTTGAGTACCTCTGGCATGTGTGTTTGCAGTGAGGTTATTTCTGAGTAAATAATAGCACTGTATAATGAAATATGAACGCAGTGTAGTGTTACTGTTAGACGCAGACAATGAAACTAGTGAAGGTGAAATGTATAGAATTACTGGCGCCAGGTGGTAGCAAGCAATATCTATCTACTTATTGAATACTCTTTGATAAAATCAATATCAAAATTCGCGGTCGGTACCTACTCAGATCGGTTATTTTCTGATTTATTTGCCAACTGGCGACTATGAAACTCGCCGCACGCGCGAGTTGGCGCCTTTTAAAAGTACCACAGAACCTTAGAATAAGAACATACTAGAAGGATAGTTCCATACAATATCATCATCCATTCGGTATCTGTATGTTCTTAATCTAAGCACAGAACTTAGGATGAAAGACAACTAGCCAAGTCATTCAGCGCAACGTGTAACCAGGTGGCTGAACGTCCTGTACTGTACTGTAGCAAAGACTATATTCCTGTAGTCATTTAGTCAAATTGGATATTGATGATCTTTTTCTAAACAAAAATTTTCTTCTGTGTGGTAATAAAAAAAAAATAACCTCGATCCTGCCACCAAACGTAGGCATGAGTAGGGTACACGTACAATACCTATAGGTATTCAATTCATGGGTTTTAGTGGGTAGGCAAGGCAAGCCCTGCCTTCGAAAAAAACACGCTTTTTTATATTTTATAAAATGTGAAAAATAACTTTAGTATCTATAGAAACTAAATGAAAGGTATTATTTTATTATCCACTTTTTAGTGTTTTATTATAACCGCCGATGAAAGTACCGCCAACTTAGCAATGGTAACGCCATCTAGTGACGTGTAACTGAACTAACACTCCAAACGTTTAATTTAATATGTGATTCTAATCAGTATAATGAGATATTCTTATGGAATTATTGTAATGTCATCGGTCTTTGATAAGTCTATAAACGTTAAATTTTTGTTAATTTGGTATCAACTTCATCATAAGTCTATAAAGTTTAAATGAAATCTAACCGTCAAAATATACAGAGGTGACAAACAACAGGTGAAACTAATATAGCCCAAACGGCTTTCTTTAGGAAACATTAAGAAAGTGTCTAAGTATCTAAAGTTCTTTAATTATAAATTAACTTGACTTGAGTTTCTCGAGTTGCCAATCCTAGCCCCGGTTCGTGCGTGTGGTTCTGGAAACCTGTGGGGTGCTGGTACCCACATTAGTTTTCGTTGCAGGAGTGTAGAGGGCTGGTACAATCAAAGAAGAAGCTTGTTGGAGAATAATGCCGCCGCCGCGCTTGGAGTGAGAGGGAAATTTCTTTCTTCTTAGTAGTAGTAGTAATTAGTTCGGAGCCAGAGTGCCTACTGAAATTAGGTCACTGTATATATCCATTTGTTTCGTGTCGCAATTAGCGCCGTCCCTGACACGATGCGCGTGCCTATTGGTGCGGCGCTATGTGCGACCGAAATGGCCTATTCCTATCCCTCTCGCTTCAATGAAACTTAGGCATTTCATATATTTTATTACACAAACAAACATTACAAATAAATCAAACACAAATAAAACATATTAAACATAAACATTAAACAAGTAAAAACACACAAGTAATTAATTAAGTAAACAAATTAACAAGATCTTATAACTAACTTATAAATTTCACACTAACGAGATAAGAGGAATACTTATACATTATTATGGGACCTAACAATAATAACTTAGGTCATCTGTAAACACTAAGGGAACCTAGGTTGTCGCGAACATATCTCCCGCCGCAGCTCGTAGCTGAAGTCCTAGGGTTCGCGCGTTCCCGATGACATGATGACCACCAATTTCTTCGTAGGTCGTCGGAGCACCCCCTTGGTAGTCCTGACGTCGACTGCTCGTACTTCACCATCTGGCCCAGGGTAAGTGGCGGTGATGACTCCCCGCGGCCAACAGTTGCGCGGTAGAGTGCCGTCGGCGATGAAGACTAGGTCCCCAAGTTGTAGGGAACCGTTGCTCGCCCTGGGCTCCCGCCGGTGTTGGAGCTCCGGTAGGTATTCTCGCATCCAGCGTGACCAGAACATGTCTGCGAGGCGTTGACTGGTCCGCCACATCTTCTTGCAGTTGTCGTCATCTTCGGTGAACGCTCCAGGCAGGGGCACGCGGGAAGGCCCACCCAACAGCAGGTGGTTCGGGGTCAGGGCTTCTTCGTCGTCAGGTGAGGTGGAGACATGCGTGAGCGGCCGACTGTTGAGAGTGTGTTCAGCCTCCACCAGCAGTGTGGAGAGGACTTCTTCTTGTTGAGCGCGCACCCACAGTGTTTCAGCCGCGCGCAAGTCTTCAGCTTCTATATTTACGTAATTTCGATGTACTTGTTTCTTCGTTTCCATGGCAACCGGCGTCTTGTTTTTTTCTTTGTTCTTACGCCACGTAGGGTCGGTGTCGGCGTTGGCTTTGTTTCTTTTGGTGACCGCTGTACACTGTTGTTTGTTGCGTCGTAGGCTTCTGACGAATTGTAAAACTCGAGCGGTCGCTCTAATAAGGCGAGTCCAACTTGAGAAACGTCGCACATCGGGCAGGGCTTCCAATAGACACGTCGTTTGGTTTATGACGTGTACGCGTTCTTCCTCAACTTCGTCGATCTGCTCGCCATCGTCGATGTTTTCTCGGGGCCATTCGCTCTCGTCGTAGTATAGGAAGGCCGGCCCCTGGTACCACCGATGTTCTGCGTTGAAGTCGTGGGGTACTGAACGAGTCGCGTCGTCGGCCGGGTTCAGCTTGGTCGGTACCCATCGCCATTCCTTGGTCTTCGTGTGTTCGCCTATCTCAGCCAAGCGATGCGCGACGAAGGGTTTGTACTGCCGCGGCCCGTTGCGTACCCAAGTGAGTACAGTACGCGAGTCTGACCAGAAGTGACGGCTCGCAGGCTTGAATTGATGTTCTTCCACGATGGTTTCCGCCAGCCTGCTGCCCACCACTGCCGCTTGGAGTTCGAGTCGTGGTATGGACACGACTTTCAATGGTGCCACCTTCCCCTTGGCGGCCACCAGCGACACCCATATATCGCCGTCTCTGTCTTCCACGCGCCAGTAAGAGATAGCTGCGTATGCCGATGAACTCGCGTCGACGAATGTATGAAGTTGTATGTTGCGCGCGTTCGATAGTTTGTTGTAGCAGCGTGGCACGGTGAGCGTTGAGAGACGTCTCGCTTCATGTAGCCACTGTCGCCAGTCTGCCGCTTGCTCTTCTTGTAGGTCGGTGTCCCATTCGATTCCCGATCGCCATACATCTTGCATTATTCTCTTCGCTTGTATTGTTATAGGCGTGGCGATGCCGAGAGGGTCAAATATTGACATGACCGTTCGGAGTGCTTCGCGCTTCGTTGGTGTCTTCTTGCCATCAAGTACGTCGGCTGGTATTCGCTGCTCGTTGACGTTGAAGGTCAGGGTGTCTTCGGATGGCTGCCACACCATGCCCAGTATTTTCGCGCCGTCTAAGTGTAAGACGTCGCCTTTGGTGCCCGGCGCCATGTTGTCGAGGACCGCCGTCGAGTTCGATGCCCAGCGTTGTAGGAAGTAGTTGGCTTCTTCATGAATCTTCGTGACTTGTGTTGAGATTCTGACTGCTTCCTCTACGGTGTCGAAGCTGGCTAGGTAGTCGTCGACGTAGTGGTTGTCGACAATGGCTGCTGCGGCTTCCGGGTATTCTTCTTTGAACTTCTCGGCGTTCTTGTTCTTCACGTAGATGGCAGTGCATGGTGATGAAGTGGCACCGAAGATCACGCTCTTCATTCTATATTCTGTTGGGGTTCTGTCTGTTTCCCCGTTTCTCCACAGGAATCGTTGCATGTCTCGATCTTCCTCCCTTATTGTTACTCGCATGAACATATCTTTGATGTCCGCTGACACGGCGATCGGTCGTTGTCGAAATCTCATCAGTACCCCCGGCAGTGATTGTAGCAAGTCTGGCCCCGGCAGCAGCATATCGTTGAGGCTCACTCCTCTTGACTTGGCGGCAGCGTCGTGTACTATGCGTAGCTTCTCTGGTTTCTGCGGATTGATGACTCCAAAGTGCGGTAAGTACCATTTTCGTGCACTCGTTAAGGGGGTCGCTAGTTCAGCGTAGTTGTTTGATAGCAGCGTCTTCAATTGTTCTTCGTATTTTTTCTTGAGATTTTCATTTTTGTTGAGCTTCTTTTCGACGAGTTCTAATCTTCTCAGTGCCATGCCATAACTGTCGGGCACGGCAGGGTTGTCTTGACGCCACAGCAGACCAGTTTCGTATCCTCCCGCCGGTAGACGACGAGTGTTTTCTTCTAATGTTTGTAGCGCGCGTCGTTCGTCATCGTTGTAGCTGCGTCGCGGTGTGATGGCCAATGACTCGAGACTGAAGTGTTGCTTCATCATAGCTTCTATAGATTCTTCTTCATCTTCATCTATGATGGTGGCATGATGTACTCGGTGATATAACTTTCTTCTTGTTTCTCGGACACCGTGTAGAACCCAGCCTAGGTCTGTGAGCGATGCTATCGGTTGATTCTTCTTCCCCATTCGAAGGTCGTGTGCAAGTAGTAGTGCCCAGTTGTCTTGACCGAGCAGTATCTTCGGCGAGGCTTCTTTGTATGTGAGGCAGTCTTCGAGGTCGCGTAGGTGTTCGCAGTTTTCCATGACATCGCGCGTTACTGCTTGTGATGCTAGCTGGAGGCTCTTCATCGTGCGCGCGGTGATGTGGTGAGCTTTCCTGTCGGCCCCTCGTAGAAGAATCTTCACGCGTCTTGAGTCTTGAGCGTCGATGCGTGCACCGGCGACGCCTTCGATATAGAAGGGGTCTGGAGAACCCGTGGCGCCGATTTTCTTCGCTATTTCGTTTTCGATGAGGCTGCAGGTGGACCCGTCGTCGAGGAGAGCATACGTTGAGCAAGTACCCTCCGGACCTTCGACTTCCACTGGTAGAATCTTCAATAAGGCTGTGGTGTTTTTTCTCTCTTTCGCTGAAGCTACGATGTGCGATAGCTCCGTCTCTTTCGTTGATGCTACGGTGTGCGATATCTCTGTCTCTTTCTTCGGCGGCGGCGGCGACGGCGTATTCCCATGTAGTAATTCGTGATGTAGATATTCGCAGCCGTTGATATCGCATTTCTTCGGTTTGCAAAAGTGTTGCAACTTGCGCGTGCGTAGACACCTAAAGCATAGGCGGTGTTTTTTCGCTATTTCCCATCTTGTAGGTACGTCTGCTTCCTTCATTTTATAACAGTCTGTTGTGGCGTGACCCTCCCTCTTGCATACGGCGCACGTCGGCTTGGTGCCCGTAGCTCTTGGTTCTTGCGCGTGGTAGCTTCTTAGTGGTTTTCTCGTGGCATACTCCCGCCGGTCTTCAGAGGCAATGTTCTCAGCGGGGGCGAAGTTTCCACAGCGCATGGCGGTGCGTTCCATGAACGCGGACAAGACCATGAGGTCTGGAGTATCTTCAGGCTGTTCGGCGGCGTAGTCGTAGTATCGATAACGCAGTGCAGACGGTAGTTTCTCGACGACGCTTCTTACTATCTCTGCGTTGTAGAGATAGTGGTTTTTCTTCAAGGCCTTCACGGTTGCTGTGACGTTGATAATCTTCGATGCGAAGGTGCATATATCTTTCGGGTTCTCGGTGAGTCGGGGTAGGTGGCGAAGTTTGTTGAGCTCCGCTAGTGCTAGTGCGTCCGGTCTTCCAAATCTTGACTCTAGTAGACGCATGACTTCGTAGGCCGATGTCGCCCCGACGAATAGGCATTGAACCGCTTCTTTCGCTGCGCCCCTCAAAGTTCTTCTTAGTCTTGCTAAGTTTTCTTGCTCGGAGAGTAGGGGGGCAGATTCTTCGAATGCCGTCTTGAACGGCAGCCAGTCGCTCGATGATCCGTTGAACGCTGGTAACTCTTGATGTCTGTTCGTTATGTTCGGCTGGACAGCTCTTGCTGCTAGGGTGATCGCGCTGGCCAGCTTGTTGTAGTCGAACGTGTTCGTTTCACGCCCGTAATACGGCACGGCGGCGTGATTCTCTTCTGTGGGCTCCGGTGGCATTGCTATTTCTTGTTGGTTGATCGGCTTCATCACATTTGAAGTGGGTGGAGGTCGCTGAACGTCGGCGTCGCACGGCTGCGGCGGCGCCAGTTGTTCGGCACGATCTCTTGGGCATTCCCTCTTCGTATCTATATCGGCGGCTTCGTGATGTGGTTCCAACGTCAATGCCATGGTGCTCTTCCTTATCCACTCTGTCGTTCTTTCTTCCCGAACTGTGCTCTCTTCGAAATCTTCCTCAATGTCTGTGTCGTCTTCTTCAAGCGCGGCGACTCTGGCGGCGGCGAGTTTCACTTGCAGGGCGAGTAGTTCTTCTCTGGCTTTTGCTAGGTCCTTCCGCTTGCTCTTCGCAGAAACCGTCTTCGTAGTCTTCGGCGTGGTACGTGGTCGAGAGGTCGAGGCTACCGGTGCTTCGTTGGAGACGGTGGCAACGTTGGTTTCTTCTATTGCGGTTGTCCGCGGCGTTGCGTCAGTTTCTGTGGTTGCTCCGGTAGTTCGTGTGGCGTAGGTGGACCTCGTATGTTCCGAAGGTGTGGCTTCTGTTGACGTGGGAGCGGAGGCCGTAGCGGAGGCCGCAGCGTTGTTGTCCACGGAGTAGGACTTCATGCTTCTCGTGACAGGCATTTTTCTTCGATTGTTCTTTTATTCGGCTTCAGAAGGACCAGAAAATTTGGGGTGCTGGTACCCACATTAGTTTTCGTTGCAGGAGTGTAGAGGGCTGGTACAATCAAAGAAGAAGCTTGTTGGAGAATAATGCCGCCGCCGCGCTTGGAGTGAGAGGGAAATTTCTTTCTTCTTAGTAGTAGTAGTAATTAGTTCGGAGCCAGAGTGCCTACTGAAATTAGGTCACTGTATATATCCATTTGTTTCGTGTCGCAATTAGCGCCGTCCCTGACACGATGCGCGTGCCTATTGGTGCGGCGCTATGTGCGACCGAAATGGCCTATTCCTATCCCTCTCGCTTCAATGAAACTTAGGCATTTCATATATTTTATTACACAAACAAACATTACAAATAAATCAAACACAAATAAAACATATTAAACATAAACATTAAACAAGTAAAAACACACAAGTAATTAATTAAGTAAACAAATTAACAAGATCTTATAACTAACTTATAAATTTCACACTAACGAGATAAGAGGAATACTTATACATTATTATGGGACCTAACAATAATAACTTAGGTCATCTGTAAACACTAAGGGAACCTAGGTTGTCGCGAACAAAACCATACTAACCTAAGATGTTTGATACTAATCGATAGAAATACAACACCAAGAAAATGAAGAGTTATTTGACTGCAAACTTCGGTAAAGCCATGTAAGTCACTGCCCCAGTTCAGGTACGCCAAATTCGAGCATCTAATCCACGGTGCTCTATTTAATAACATCCTCGTTGTTCTGTAACTGTATATTATCTGTGACTGTGTTATACACTACTCTGTGTCATTGATAGTCTGTGGTTCTTCTTGATTTATGACTCAATGTAATGTGTGTGTGCTCGAGCTTGAATAAACTTAATTATTATAAATATACAGTGTTTAACTTAAAATATAGAATAAAACACTCGTAACAATCTCAATGACATCGTACCGTTTCTACCGGGTCTCGTAACAGCCCGTATCGAACATAACACTACTTTTTGTTCCCACCACTGCATGGTCTCGTAAATATCTTCCTCGTGCGAACTCTTTTATTATAGTTACATGACAAATGGCGTCGTTCTCAGCGTTTGTGTAATGTACTGTTATATCTGCTTTATCGGGTTTTGGGTCACGAATATGTTTAGTCAGCGGAAATGACGTGAATACGTGGATGCCATTAACATGCTTATTTTTGTTATATCATAAGGGCGAGTATGAAAGATTAGGTTAAGTATAATTAAACTAGGTTTGAAGTCACATCTCTGTTTTCTTCTTTCACGTTGGTTAAAACGCCACTAACCCGAATTAAGTTGAATTCTATGTTAGTTTTTGGAAGAATGGAAAACGTTAAACTTGGTGCAACTGTCTGTTAGTGTATTCATCTGATCTTCGCTCTTCCTCTCCTCTACCTTTATGTCCATCCACATTAATTATCATCACTTTCTTTATAACATTACAATGGTCGCCTCTAGCCCATGTAACCTGCGCGTACAAAACTAGTACCCCCTTTAGTAGGTGACACGGAGTGCGGTTAATATTGGGTTAATAACATACAGAATGGTCTGTGAGGGTGCCATGATTGACCCTCGGCATCCCCATAATCTTGTTCCCGTGCCCGTGTGGGTTACACTGCAAACCATCATCATCATCATAACAGCCTTTATAATTCGACCCACTGCTGGGACACAAATCCTCTCCTTGTCACAAGGAGGTTTAGGCAGTAGTCCACAACGCTTACCCAATGCGGATTGGTGGACGGAGTGTAAGGTGATCAATAGCCGTTTGCTGATCCATTAGTCGTCTTCTACGACACTCATTAGAGAAAGAAAGAAAGAAAGAAAGAAATCTTTATTCGGCTTATAAAATATAGGTACATAAAAAAATATACATATAGGTAGTTAGCTAGCGCCGAAACGGACTACCACTCAGCTTTATGTCACAGGCTAAGCTGTGACGCTGGTTTTCAGTGGTGAACATGGGGTGGGGTGGTGTGGGGGTGAACATGGGGTGATGCGATACTCTGCCAGCATCACACTGCAAACCATACGCCGGCATTACTCACCTCTTCTCATTAGATGTCCATAAGTACATTCTGTTACCTCTCAATCCTTCTGCCGTTGGTATACTTACTTTATTTCTAATATTCTACATTCGATTATGAGTAAAAACTTTGCTGTTTTTACTCTCGTACGTAGTATAGAGGAAGTCTTGTAATCGTAAAAAAATTCGACCTCGAGATTTTGACGGATTTACACGTTTTCGACTTCCCTGAGTCCAAAAATATTTTTTTTGGAATTATGTCTGTGTGTCCGTGTGTGTGTCTGTGCGTTAGCACGATAACTCGAGCATGCTTTAACTTATTGCAACCAAATTTAACATACGTGTATAACATCAAAATATAAGGTTTCTATCAAATTTTGAGCCGTCGATCACGAAAGTTAAGCAACCAAGTGCGCGGTCGGTACTCGGATGGGTGACCAAAATTTAACATGCAAATATGACATCAAAATATAAGGTTTCTATCAACCTTTGAGTCGTTTCCGGTATACGAGAAAGTCAAGGGGAGACCACTCCCGATTTTTTTAGTTCAAACAAGACTAATAAAGTAGAGGCAACAAATCTGATTATTGGATATAGGTACGAGTAATTAACCTCCTCGGTGGTCGAGTGGTTTGCTCACTGGTAAGTAATAGTGGTACCTAGCCAAGCAGATTTAAATCCAACCCTTTCACCAACCTAAATTAGTACAAATCCTCTGTGGAATCGATACCGGTGAGCCATCAGTATCACAGTCTTTGATCACGGAGTAGGTACCTACTAAACCAACGGAGAGACCACGACTCTTTTGAACATTATGATTGCGGTGACCCAAATCATTATACACGTCCGTAAAATAAGAAATGTTAAGTAACCGCGGGCGGTAGGTAAATGATTTTAATCATAACAATCATTATGATTTAACACTTTCTATTCGGTTTAATTATTTCATGCTTCAGAGACGGGCACTGTTATGGAATTAGGCTTGGTTTATGTTTTTCTGATAGATATTGTCCTCAGATCATATAGGTACCTAAGTAAAGGTACCTACTGTCCATGCTTTCGTATTTATACGTCAACTCCTTTATATTCTCCCTTATATTATCCTATTCTACGTAATTACATACCTAGTAACATCATAAAGTAAAGCCTTTCTTCTCCCACATAATAGTGGTAGGCAAAGATCATTTCTTTTTTTTTCTTTCCACTTGCACGATCTTTACATATTTTTTTAGCTTTATCTAGTCTTATCACGTTTACATTACATACAGCTACTGAGCGATTTCAACTAGTAGGTACTTATATTACAGAAAAAAAATACAATTTGACGTGAATTGAAATCACTGGTCAGAAACTCTTGTACCTATGTACTTTGTCGTCTTCTTCCTTTTTTTTGTTGTCGGGGAGGTCAAATGCATTTACGCATCGTCCCTGCGGGGTGGTGACAACCGCAGGGGATATGTGGGACTCGAGGTAAAGGCGTTCCCTCCATACCCACTACGGCTCGGGATCTGCGCACGTGAGCGCAACTACACCGAGACCGTCCGTCCCAACGCTGCCCGTCTAGTAGGCACTCCTTGCATCAATTGGTGGCCAGCAGCCACTTCTCCTCCGACGGTTGCTCGACCTGGCGCGTCCTCCGCAACGAGGACACCGGGAGCTGCCATCGGACCGCACCCGGGGAACTTCGGACGCGGTCGTGGCCCTGAAAAGGGCCGTCCGGAATTAGCCGTGGTGGGATAACAAAAACTACTCTACGATGGCATGTGACTTCGAATGCCAAGACTTGACATCAAAAGCCACACACCTACCAAGAAAGTTTCCCCACCACGTTACCAGGGTCCGCCACGAGGAGGCTTCCGGACGTGGACCCCTTGTCGTCTTCTTCCTACCATTTGTCTTTTCTACCAACTGACACATGATTATCTCTAACTACACCTTTTTTAATATCAGCCATGTCTCCTGCGGTTTACCCGTTCCTCTCCATCTTCAAATCATTCGTCTATCCATCGTGTCTACAACAACATAAATTACTCCGTTTCATTTCTGTCTTGAGCTACTTTCAAACTCCCTCTTTACTCATTCCATAATTATCTATTCTTATCACTTGACACAACCATCTCAACAATCTCATCTCTGCTACATGCAATGAGCAAATTATACTTACGTCAATTTTGTTAGAAATTTGTCTACCAAGCCACAATGTTTTGTTAACTACCTATATCCAAAATAGTTTCCCTATTCCCTATCCTTTTCCGTAAGCTTACTATGCTTACGGAAAAGGATAGGGAATGAGTGACGAGGGACGAGAGGGGCGCGGTGACGCCACCAAACTGCCATACACTCGTTTTGAAGACGCTGCTGTCACCAGTGTGCACCCTAGACAAAAACGGCATTTTCCTCAACTAAAAAGCCTTTGAACCACTATTGCTTTTACGTTGTGGTATTGAATTGAATTTTTCTCTAAAATTTTTAAAATAAATTAAAATTACCGGATAAACGCACTATTCACGGGTTAGTGCGTTGCAAGTTGGATTCGTGTGAATTATTTGATTTTCACTATCTATTGATCTGTTTAGGCCATTGTTTGCATTCGAGACTTTCTCCCATCTTGTCTTGTCGGCTATTGAATCTGCAAGTGCCTCGATTAAATTCCACTTTGTTCAGAGTTCACCTCATTCACAAGCAGGTGTACCTACTTTAGAACTTGAACCAAGTAAATTCATTGCTTGGTTCAAACTCAGAGGTTTCAAATGTGTTTGTGATCGTTAAAATAAATTCGTAAATAGAACATGTAGGTAGTATAATTAATCTTTCGTATCTAAGTTTCGTATTGTTTTTGACCGACTTCAAAATAAAAAAGGAGGTTATAAATTTAACGACCTTTGTGTTGTGTCAATATTTTACAATTTTTGGATATTTTATTCTATACCAGCTTCTAAAAACACGGGTACCAAATTTCATCAGTGGATGTATGTTTGTCTACGCATATCTCAAAAATATAAGTCGGATTTCCAATTAT
The DNA here is from genome assembly GCA_955850985.1 of Elophila nymphaeata. Classification (NCBI taxonomy): domain Eukaryota; kingdom Metazoa; phylum Arthropoda; class Insecta; order Lepidoptera; family Crambidae; genus Elophila; species Elophila nymphaeata. The sequence continues at coordinate 4,871,738 of OY039082.1, read as the reverse complement.
TCTTTTTTTATTAGACCAGGCTTGTTCCATCTTAGGGCCATAGGTTGCATGCAGTTGCAGTTGACCGTACCTAAGCGGTCTCTATGGTAATTAAGCCATAAAGTGGACCATATGAATGTGGTATTATAATGCTTTTGAAGATTTAAATATATTTATCGGAATAGAATAGAGAACTTATTCATATTGATTGTGAAAGTATAGTGATAAGTCAACATTCCAATTCTTACTGCTTGCTAATTTTGCTTTGTTGACTATCAATATTCCGTTTAACTCTACAGTTCAACTGTCTTAGACAGTTGTTAATTAGTTTCAATTAAACTCACAGTGAAACCAATGATAATTCTAGCATCTGCAATCTACATATTATCTATATTCATAGAGTCACATTCACATTCAACTGCAAGTAGATATATCTATCCAATACCCGTGCAGAAGAAAGCTAGTGAGGTATTAGTGAAATCAAGTGAATGAACTAAAGAAATTGCAATGATTTCTTTTCTATGAACTATACTACATTACATATTAATTAACTATACTAACTACATAAATAACTGTACTAATATACTATACATAAAAATATTTTAAGAGTGTTACGAAACGTCGGGCAATAATAACAACATGTAAAATCTAACTCGTAAAAGTTGTTTTATTTACAGTGTGTAGTGCTCGCGCAAATCTAAGAGAAAATTATATCCTCCAATGTGTGTCGTAGAAGGCGACTAATGGACCAGCAAAGGGGTTTGATCACCTTATACTCCGTCCACCAATCCGCATTGGGCAAGCGTGGTGGACTACTGCCTAAGCCTTCGAGGACAAGGAGAGGCCTTGTGTCCTAGCAGTGGGTCGAATTATAAAGGCTGTTGTGATGATGAAAATCATCATTATCATTAACTTTCGTTAAGTTTCTCTGTGGTTTAAGGGTTTCGGTTGAAGGTTCCTTCATACCTTATTATCAATTAGGTACCAGAGGGCCTAGAGAAGTGGCAAATGATACAAATCGTTTATACGAGTAACAAAGTAACAACGTCAACTCCAAGGAGCTTAAATTTCTTAATCTATCTTCGTGGTCAACTCTAACATTTGACATAACGGTCGCCATGGTTTTTTCTCAGTAAGTATTATGTTATTGTCATACATAATATCCTTTTCGTTAAGCGTTCAACGCAATCGCTTGGCCACTTGTCTAGGCCCTCAGGAGAAATGAAGGGCAAAAGTTTCCCTTTCAAAGACAAAACGGTGCAAAACAATGAAATAAGCAATTATTTGATTGATCGTTTTGTCTTTACCTTGAAGCGAAAAATTCATGTCAATCGATTTGATTCAATGTTTTTAACCCTATAAAACGCAAATAAAACGTTATAGCGTCCCTCAGTGGGTCACGCAATCGCGAGTTTTATTTGGTAGGCATAAAGCATAAAGCTAATCGTTATTTTTAGTTCCCCAACTTCCCCACTTCCCAACTTATTGTGTGTTTATAAACAAAAATTTATGTCAAAAGTTAACCTACCTTAATAAGCATGCACTATTTATAGCCTATTTTGCGTAGACAGAGAAGTGTATAGACGATTAGATAGCGTGCCGCTTGTGAGATAGACTGATAGATATGAAGTGTTACCATAATAAAATATTTTCCCATTGTTTTGAGTTTAATACGAAATGCCAAAGATAATAGTTTCGTTAGGTATGTCAGTATACTATTTAAAATATTTGAATAACATTCTGTGTACATTATTACTAGTTTTGAAATGCTTTCTATTATAATGTCATTCAATGTATGGTTCTGTAGTAATTTTCAATAATTTTATATAATACTTACCATAGTAAACTGACTTATTGAACGGACTTCGTATGGGGTTTTATTACTTTTTGACTAAAATGCCGAAGAAGTACCTACCGTACTGCGAATCTCTTAAATCGACGAGCCGGTAATTTTTCATAAAAACTAGCGCACTATGTCGAGCTTGGCGTAAGTTGAAACTATATTTTCTATGAAAAATTCCTGCTTGTTGTCGATTACAGAGTCTCGAATCACTTAAGAAAATCGCACTACAGAATCTATTAAGGGTGCATTCCAAAACCAGTGACGCCAGGGTAAAATTTACTTCGTGAATAGTCAGAGCTTGACGCTCGAAAGAGAAAAAAACATTGTTTTAGAACGCTAACGAGGAAATCTCGAGTAAAAATATGAAAACGTGACATGTCGCCATTTTAATTTGTTTATTATCATATATTGGAGAACACTGCGCACGAATTTAATAAATTAACCTTGAACTTTATGTAAATAAAATACTATTTGACAGTAACCATCGTTTTTGTGTAGTTACAAAAATAATAATTCAAAAATTTGGTCATGAATATGAAAACATAAATGATGCTCAACAGATTGACAGCTAAGTATCAGGTAAATTTTGCCGGTCTTCAGACACCGATAAAAATCGCCCCCGCGGGGTAAATTTTATTCTCCCCCAAGTCGTTCCAAAATACTAGAGCAACTGTCAGAGTAAATGTTTGTTTACCTTCGGGTTCACTCGGGTTTGTTTTGGAACGGCTTAGAGTAAAATTCACTCTACCCTGAGTAAATTGAAATTGATTTGGAACGCACCCTAAGAAGTGCCACAGAATAAAGAAGAACTAACTAAAAATTGAAGATACCTATACAATAATACAAAGAAAAATATTATAAAATAAAAAACAACAAAATTAAACAAATTTCTTTATTGAAATATTATTTTTATTTTTGTTTGGCAAGTTTCAATCATAATTAAATTTCTTTATTGTCCCTTAAACAACACAAGTTTACTATGGATATTTCAAAAATGCTGTGTTGTTACCAGCTGAGGAACGGCGTTAGGCATGAGAAATGATGATGTTAGTTTTGGTTGCCAATTTATTCTACCGGTGGCTTCAATCCATTGCTTCCTTATATCATTGTTTGATGGAAAACTATAACAAAATGACAAAATATTCAGAGATCATTTTATAGAAGCACAATTAATATTACAAGGTTTTGTAAATTCTGTTTAAAATAAGTCAGTATAATTGTATTTTTTTTTTTAATATTAATTATGTCCACATTATTACTAACTAAGATCTATTTATAATCTGGTGTAGCTGAAAATAGCTACAAGATAACAGTACAATTTCATTTATAAAGAATCAGAATAGCAGGTAACTATAATCTTCTATCTAACTTAATTACTAAATTACAGGCATATTTAAAAGAAGACCAATACTCTGTCACAGGCCGGACTATTTATTTATAAAAAATCAGATAAGTATATAAAAATACCATTCTGTAAAAATATGAACTAAAATAATGCAATAGAAGTTAACTGCAATTCGAAATAATAGTGCAAGGTTTTTAGGGAACTTCTATGGGTAATGTTGGTAACACGATACGAAATAATTTTTAGGTTATGAATAATTTAATTTTACTATTATGACTGTAGTGTTTGTATCTATAAAATAGATATGTACATTGTCTCACGTACACCAGTGGTGGGGTTAGCTGTCAATCTGACAGTTGAGTTGCGAACTGGGTCGAGATTGGACGTGCGCCTGCACTGTGACTGGGTGTAATGGTGAGCCAGTGAATTATCCATTGAGGTAAGATTGAGGGTCCTACAATGACTATTAATCATTATTGTTTAATCTACATAATGCGCATTTCTATTCATGTATGACATAAAATAAATTTCAAGAACACAAACTATACAAAAGTATACTATACTTACGAGTAGAAAGTTATGCCATCAAGTTTACGTTCGCTATCAGTTTTGCATGTAATAACCTCAGACCAATAAAAAAGTCTAGACGTAGCTAACCGCGCTCATAAGTGAGGCAAGTAATATGATGACGAACCGGCAATATGAAGACGGCCGCTCGTCAGTCTGTCGCGACGCACGACATGAGTAACACAATGTTGACAAATATTTTGAAATTAAAAAATGGCGTAATTATGCCTTCTTGTGTCTTATACTGCTGCAAAACAACTCATGTATTAAAAATAAGTCATCAGGGACTACTTTCCACAAGTAACTAACTGATTCTCGTATTATTTCACAAAAATATTTATTACGTAATTTACGGAACGCATTTGGGGATTATCGGGCGCCATTGCATCAGTGTTGCCAATTAAGAAATTTATTTTTACCCAATAATTGGGTAGCTTCGATAGTGTTACAGATGTTATGTATTTTTTAAAACAAATAAAGTGTTTTCCGTCACGACCTTTTTCACACTTTCTTTATTGAAGATGGTTTTCAATATGGATATCATTTTCGTGGTTTTCTGGGGGCCCAATTACGAATAGAACATCTATTTCGAGACCAAAGATCGCGGATGCGACTTTTTAATATAATATTAATATGGGTATCATTTTTGTGGTTTTGAGAGGATCCGATTTCAAATATAACGTCTGTTTTACTTTTACTTTTTAATAGAATATATTAATAAAGGTATCGCTTTTGACGTGACAACGTCTTATAATTCGATAGAGCCGGCTGCACGCACGAAAAAACATGACGCATGCGGCGTTACCTCGCTCTGAGGCGTTCCATGTAAGGCTTGAAATCTATTAAACAAATGAAATTAAATTTTTCTTTTGAAAAGACGTTGTCACGTTCAACTATCGTCAGTAAACCGACTTTACAGACAACCAATTTTTTTTTTTTGGTTTTTGGTGGTCCCAATCACGAATCCAACAACTATTTTGAGATACAAAATGGCGGACATGACTTTTTAACTTAAAGTCAATATGGGTCTCGTTTTCAGGGTTTTCGGTGATCCCGATTACGAATAAAACATCTATTTTTAAATATATTAGGTCTTGGGTTGAAAACATATATACGAGGTTTCATAAGAGATATCTCGTTGTAAGACCCACACATTCTCGTTAGAGGATTATAAAATGAGGTGTTATTTTTATAAGTTTGCAGATAAAAAGTCTTACTGGTTGTCCGTGGATTGCGCTTTGTGTTAATATCCAATTGACTTGGCAGGTAGGGAGAAACAATTTTACTGTATAGCACATTATGCAAATATAAAAGATCTTGTTCTTTACGGCGAGTTAGCAAAGAAGTCTAGCAAGTGAGAAGAAGAATACAACATATTTTGAGATCCAAGATACTGGACGCGAATTCCGGAACGAAGTTCCTTATTGCACAGTACGGACTTGGCGGATGTTGAGTTTGTAGATACCGCGTATGGTATTGTCTGTGCCCAGTCATAACTTTGTTCCGATCGAGTGTTCTACGACACTCACGCATTTTTTTGTATTATATTCTATTGAAGAATTATTATTTATAAGGCCATGTGATGCCGGCAGAGTAGAATAGCATCACCCTATTCCTCGAATAGATGTCGTAGAAGGCGACTAACGGATCAGCAAACGGGTATTGATCATCTTATACTCCGTCCACCAATCCGCATTGGGCAAGCGTGGTGGACTCCTGCCTAAACCTCCTTAAATGACAAGGCCTCTCCTTGTCATCGAAGAAGGTTTAGGCAGTAGCCTTGTGTCCCAGCAGTGGGTATAAAAGATAGAATTATTACATATATTACTTTAGGTTCCCAAATGAAATAACGTGGAAACAAAACTGAATTGACGCATTTCGTAATAATAGAAATGAGGGTGATTGATTCTCTTTAAAATTAAGTATTATTTACTCTGCAGACTTCGAAGAAAGCGTTGAATAAAAAAAATGCTGTTCCAAAAAAAAGCATTTTTGATTGTTCTTACGTTATTAGTTTATACAGTTTTAAGTTTGACTTCTTCTTTTGACGTGAATTTAAGTTTAGATTTCAAATATCTAGTTTATGATGTTATTAGTCCTTTATTTAGTATCCAGAATACAAGATCGTAATGGTTCTTAATTTGTCCTAAATGAAAAATCACTGAAACGTTTTGTTTGTCTTTTTCACTGTTTTGTTACATTGGGTGAACTAATATAATAATTGTCTTCACAATATTTTTTTAGACATTGTAGATGTAAAATAAATATTGTTCTGTCAAACAATAACTTGTTGTTTAACTTAATTATATGCTATTTAGTAAAGCAGGATAGTTACCCCACTAATTTCGGATATAATGCCATCTTGGATCTCAAAATAGATGTTGTACTCGTGATTGGGAACACTAAAAACCACGAAAACGATATCCATAATAACATTATATTGAAGAATGACCCCCGCCATCTTGGATCTCAAAACAGATGATGTATTCGTAATCGGGACCACCAAAAACCACGAGAACGAAACCCATATTGACATTTTGTCATAAAGTCGTGTCCGCCATCTTGGATCAGAAAATGATATTGTATTTGTAGACGGGACAACCGAAAACCATGAAAACGATACCTATATTGACAATATGTTAAAAAGTCGCGTCCGTTATCTTGGATCTCGAAACAGATTCTCTATTTGGAATCGGGATACCCGAAAACCACGACACTGATAGCGATATTGATATTCTAATAAAAAGTCGGGTCCTCCATCTTGGATCTCGAAAAAGATGTGCTACTCGAAATGGAGACCCCCGAAAACCACGAAAATGATACAAATATTCATATTCTATTTAAAAGTCGCGTCCGTCATCTTGGAACAAAAAATAGATGGTTGATCGGCACGATACCTATAATGATATTTTTTAAAAAGTTGCGTCAGCCATCTTGGATCTCAAAATAGATGTTGTATTTGTAATCGGGACAACCGAAAACCACGAAAACGATAGCCATATTGACGTTATATTTAATTAAAAGTCGTGTCCGCCACCTTGGATCTCAAAACAGATGTTGTACAAATACAACATCTGTTTTGAGATCGGGACCACCAAAAACTATGAAAACGATACCCATATTGACATTATGTTAAAAAGTCGCGTCCGCCATCTTGGCTCTCGAAATAGATTTTCTATTCAGAATCGGGACACCCGAAAACCACGAAAATGATAGCGATATTGATATTATATGATAAAGTCGCGTCCTCCATCTGGGACACACGAAGACTTCAAAATTCAATCACATTCAAAAACAGGGTAATTTTATTTCAAAAAGTAATTTTTATGATTTTTCATAAATAAAACTCCTCTCAGTGATATGCATAGTTAGAATACTGTAGATCGGCAACATAGAAGAGCATACTAACACGTATATTAGAGCGAGATAGATAGACCGCGACCAGTACAGTACAGTATTTACAGGCGGCCTAGGTCGGCCTGTCAGTCACGTAGAAATGACAGTAACTGTGAGACTGCAATACTATTTTTCACGCACACGTATGCATTATTTATTCATTGGTGCATTTTTTGGTCTCGCCCTAGTCGATTCATTGCCAATCTATAAACGTCAGTAATTATTATAAATCTGTGGTTGTACGTTATATTATCAGCTACAATTGACATTTCGTTTATTTTATAGCAGTCATTACCAATTAAAATATTGTACACTAGCTTGGTTTTATATTGAAATAACTTTTACATATTGGGTACTTGAGACATATGCTGGCAATATTATTCTCTAGCACGCTTATATTACGTCACACGTCTAGCACTCGATGAGTGTGTAAATCACGCACACATAGCCGATTCTTGGCTTCACTTTTTTCGTCGCGGTTGCTTACGAATGCTCCGTCTTGACTTTTTTATTGGTCTGAGGTAATAACACAACATCAAACCATTTTTCCGATGTAATTTTAAAGAAAAACTATGGTGTCTAATATATTTTTACTTTAAATTATGCTTGTGAGCAGATTTAACACTTTTTAATAATATTTTTCACAATCACTTAGAATAATCAGGAACAAACTGTCAACTTTGTTTAGCACATAGTTGTGCTGGCCTTGAAAATGTCGGCCACGCTAGTGAAACAAAAAATTCATATGTTTTATCCTTGTTTTTCACAGTAGGTGTGCATAAGTAATTCTCTTTTTTGTGTGAATGAGAAGGAAAATATGCATTTGTCTATACACTTCTCTGTCTACGCTATTTTGTTTGTAGATTGTTAGCTACCTACTATTAGTGTGACACCCGGTTAACACTATTTTCTTACTCTGACGCTACCTAATAAAATAAGTATGACAGAGATTATCTCAGACCAATAAAAAAGTTTATATAGTCTTTGCAGAGACCAAGCAGAGACACATACTGCGCTGAGTTCCATTCAAGCCGTCCGCGGCACTACTGTGGGTGACTCGGGAAAGATCCTTTTCAGGGCCAGGAGAGCATTGTGCTCGGTGGGTGCCGGTCTGCAAGACTGGCGGTCCGTTCTGCGGACGCGAGTAGGTAAACAGGTAAACGGTGCAACCCAGTGCAACCGGTTGGGATTGAGACCGAAAAGGCGGGCGTAATAGGCAATCTATATTTGGCGCAGAATCGCAGATAGCATCTCGGTGAAAAGCGAATTATCGCGATCTTGCTATCGTAGTGTGCCTTGGCAACACTGTACCTCGAGTCCCACATGGCTGCAGTTGCATCGTACTGCAGGAATGATGCGTAAATGCATTTCATTTTGACCTCTTCGACAGCAAAAAAGGTAGGTACGTACCTACGTACCCGTCGGTCGTGGTAGAGTAGTCAGTAACACTGCCTAACACATCGGGCACTCCGGGTTCAAATCCTGGTAGTGGCAAATGCTTGTGTGATGAACACAAACATTTGTTCACGCCATGGTTACCTAACTCTAAGTATATTTATTTTAGATATTCATTTACCTAAGGGCCTCACCGCTCACCAGGCGTACGGCGTGCGTGGGTCTCGCCGACGCCATCCGATACGGAACACGCTGGTCCTTCCACTAAAAACCACCGGTACCACAAATATATCAATCTAGGACCGGTACCCTCGTAAGCCCATATACCCCTATACGTCCCCACGTTTGGGATCGGCGTACTACACCAAAGCGTCCCAGACCAGCCTCTCGCATACATGAAGGGTCGTTAAAGGTACCTACTAGAAAAAGTAATCTAAACCTTTTTTGAACCAACAAACAAAAGCGAACAACCAGAACAGATGTTACCTGTGATCTATACCAATATGATATAAAATTAACTAAGAGGAAAAATTTCTATGTTTGTACCTAACGAAATAATTAAAACTACAGTACCCATAGTGTAAGTTTTTTAGTATAAAAAACGCAACTACTTTAGTTGCGTTAAGAGCTCAATTTGTATAGGAAACGCGAACAGCGCCCCTAGCGGAGAGAAGCGCAAATCATGTTTCCCATACAAATTGAGCTCTTAACGCAACTACAATCGTTGCATTTTGTATTCTAAAAAACTTACACTACGGGTACAGAACCGAGTTCAAAAATTCATGTGGCTCAGGCTGTCTGGACAAATCTTCAAAATAGCTTACATTTAAGTAGGTCAATAGGGCATTTTATGTGACGGCTAACCACCCTTACTTCAGAAGTGGTGACGCTACAGAATCTTAGATAATCGATCGAAACTGTGTCCAGCCAGCTTGAAAAACCACTTTTCGCTGGTCTCTCAATCTCGGTAACGGAAGTGATTTTGACGACTTTTTGCATGTCAACGGGCGTCACATAAATTTGTGACGGGCATCGAGCTAAAAGTTTCGTGATACGTACAGCGGTTTATTAGAAAAATGCAAAAATCTGTGTCCAGCCAGCTTGAATTTACGTATAAAACTTCTGGCTGGCACTTCTGAATCTCGATAACGGGAGCGTTTTCGAATATGGTTCCTCTACTAACTAAATGTGACGCAAGTTGTGACGGTAATAACGTTTGATTTATGGCGTCACGTGTAATGGTTTACGAGAAATCAATTAAAAACTGGTGTCCAGCCAGCTTGAAGTTCAAGCTGGCTGGACACACATATCTCCGCTGCCTGATGGTCTACGGCCTTCGAAATATGTTCAAGTTTTTGTGACGGGGACGATAATGATAATCTGATGTTGTGACGGAGAAAGTTTACGTAGTTTCAAAGATATTGATCGTTAAATTATTTTCATACAAACACTGCAGTAGGGTTACCAATATTGTAGGTTTTATGTAGAAACAAGTATATTATTTTAAGGCTTTAATGAACGAAAATACGTGTATTGGTAATATTAATACCTACCTACTAACCTACATTTACAGTACCTAGATATTTTAATCGATAGAAGACAAAAGCGTAGAGGTGTTGAAAGGGGGTAATTTTTTGCGTTATTGATTATTTACGTGCAGATAACTACTCTTTTTAGTGGGTAAGTATTGGTGTTTTTCATGGTAAGCATAAATAATTAATGCTATTGCATAAATAATGCTATAGCAACACAGGATACAATGGTTTCTTTTTTCTTCTAAAAATTCTATTAAAAGTAAATACTTTCCGGCAAAGAGAGTCAAAAATATTTTAAGTATATTTAGTTATATTTTACAGTAAAAATATTTTTTAGGAAATATCTTGGTCACGAAAAGATACTGAAAAATTTCTAAACGTGCTCATACGCTGCCGCAGACCGACTTGGGTTCAATAGGTAGGTAGTTGATGTTGGTGTCGCCATCTGTTGCTTAAAGTTGGTACTACTAGGACAACTGTTCGAATCATAATTATGTTCTCTTCCTCTGAATCAGACTCTTTCATCACCCGCATGCTATACCGATTATGGCGCGCCCTACGACTAGGTACTTACTCTGAGTTTTCTCAAAAAAATGATAGTTAATATTTTCTCATTGATGTGGGAAAAAAGAAATCAAATTAACGACAGTAAAGCATTTATTTTAATTAGGTACCTTATTTATTCTTTATTGCACAAAAAATAGTAGATGTGAGTACAAATCTTCATCCTAGCGAATATCCCAGTTGCATTTCGAAAGCTTTCACTTGGAAGCCTGGCCCCTAATCGGAGAGTAAGTAGATAGGGTCGGACTTCGAAACGAGTCGCCTGAATCTGAGGAAACTAAATGTGTAGGGGGCTCAAGGAAGCTCCGTAAGATCACCCTAAAACAATTTCGGCTGCCGGAGTTGCCTTTAAATATTTTAATTTTTTTTAAGTATTTATTGTATTGTGATTGCGTGAAACAAAACGTAATTTCTATACTTTTTTAGGTTATGATAAGATTTTAAAACTTTTGAAGTACTAAAACGCGTGAAACGAAACGCCAATCCACTATTTTGATAATAGTTTTGACATTTCTGACAGCGTTAAATTGCGTCATTCCGTTGGTTGCTTTCGAGTTTTCGTGTCTAGTGTTTTATGCACCTACATGGCTGGGTGATAGGTAGGTTAGGGTTTTTTCGTATATTTTGAGGTAATTTTTTTATAAAAAAAGTAAGCATTTCCGGCATTTGAAATTTACGGGGGGCGACTACCACCCCCTCCCTTCCTTCCCCCCACCCTCCTCTACCTCCAAAAAAGGAGACTTATTTCGAAATTCTTACCAGTAGATATACAAATGGTGGACTTAATTAGGAAATAAAACTATTCTGACAATCTGACTATTCAACTCGTAAAAACTAATGATGGGCAAAAAGTAACACAAAATAATAAGTGGGGGCTCTTTTTAGGCAGCGCTGGTAGTCAATTATTATTTTGAATTAACACTTATTTACGCTTTTTTAACCGAATTCAAAAAAGGAGGAGGTTATTAATTCGACTGTATGTTTTTTTAGTGTTTCTTACCTCATAACTCGTTACTGAGTGGACCGATTTTGAAGATTCTTTTGACCTTTGGAAGCTAGTGCTTGTCATGGGGTCCCATTTAAATTTTATCGACATCTGACAAATAGTTTTTGAGTTATCCCTAATAATGCCTATTTAATTGACATTGATGATATCATAATTTTATCACTTGTGTGTCTTGAGGTAGTTCGTAGGTAGTAGGTAAGATCTTGAAGTAGTTTCCTGAAAATTTCTATACTTAAAACACAAAAAGGAGGAAAAAACCGCCTTCAAAACTAAAAACGGGAAAAATAAAAATTTTGTTTATAAAAATCTAATTTTTTTGAGGTCGGTGCCAACCTCAATATTTGTAATAAACGTTGTCACTTGTATTCGGGACCGACCTCTAAAAACATTTAGATTTTTATAAACAAAACTTTTATTTCTCCCGTTTTTAGTTTTGAAGGCGGTTTTTTTTATTTAATTTTTTTTTACTGCGGGAAAACCTATTCTCACGGAAAAAATCAAATACAATGCAGGTGTGGCCACAACCGGCCGATAAGTCGATTAAAAAGAAATCCTTTATTTATGTAAAATTATGGTCACCTAACATTATTAATAGATGTTTGTATGGAAAAAATTTAATGATCAATATCTTTAAAACTACGTAAACTTTCTCCGTCACAACATCAGATTATCATTATCGTCCCCGTCACAAAAACTTGAACATATTTCGAAGGCCGTAGACCATCAGGCAGCGGAGATATGTGTGTCCAGCCAGCTTGAACTTCAAGCTGGCTGGACACCAGTTTTTAATTGATTTCTCGTAAACCATTACACGTGACGCCATAAATCAAAAGTTATTACCGTCACAACTTGCGTCACATTTAGTTAGTAGAGGAACCATATTCGAAAACGCTCCCGTTATCGAGATTCAGAAGTGCCAGCCAGAAGTTTTATACGTAAATTCAAGCTGGCTGGACACAGATTTTTGCATTTTTCTAATAAACCGCTGTACGTATCACGAAACTTTTAGCTCGATGCCCGTCACAAATTTATGTGACGCCCGTTGACATGCAAAAAGTCGTGAAAATCACTTCCGTTACCGAGATTGAGAGACCAGCGAAAAGTGGTTTTTCAAGCTGGCTGGACACAGTTTCGATCGATTATCTAAGATTCTGTAGCGTCACCTCTTCTGAAGTAAGGGTGGTTAGCCGTCACATAAAATGCCCTATTGACCTACTTAAATGTAAGCTATTTTGAAGATTTGTCCAGACAGCCTGAGCCACATAAAAATTCTTTCACCAAATGACATAAGGCATTTACCTATTTGATTTTAAAAAACTGCATGCGGTCGAAGTCCGGGCGGAGCGCTAGTTAAAATGTTTATACCTTTTCCTAAACGACTGTATATTATAAAAAAATGTTAAAAGTTCGCAAAACCATATCAGAAATAAATCAAAATGGTTATATGGAATTCTGTTTTTTGACGTTTCAACCGCTTCGATTCATCGCGTGACACCGTAAGAATGTTCAACTGTGTTATTTGAACGAAAACTCGAAAAATCTTCGGCTTCATGAAACATACTGAGGAAACATATCATCAGCGCATTTACTCTGTTAGATATGCGTAGGGACACAAGTGAAACGACGGCCGGCTAGTAGCACACTGATTTATTGAGGTAACAAGAGAGGCGGGGGGGGGACGCAGCCCCGCACACACACACACACATATACAACATTCCTCCCCCACTTATAATAATTTTAGGAACTAAATAATATAAGTAGTACATAACATATTAAAAGAAACGCCGACGAAACTCAACGCTAGGTAAAGGACGCAGTAATATTCTGGATGCAGGATTATTGCGTTCAATTCTCATAGTTGATTGAACGTCTCTCTCTGGTGGTATCGTGGACTCCTCATTCCTGCCAGTCCCATCCTCTCTTGTAGAACGGTGACTATCTGACCCGGTAGTTGGTGGTAGTGATAAAACATTCTGTTCCATATCCCCGTCCCAATGTCCTGACAAATCTTGGTTCGTATTATGCGTGCCTTTGAATTTAATTAATTGGTTTTTGTGTTTCTTTATTATTCGGGAAGTATACAATTCTTTGACTAAATACACAACTTTTCCCAGACGTTTCGTAATTGTACCTTTATTCCAACGGTATTTACCGTTACTGTGATATTGTTTATATAAAACATTTGTGCCTATTGGGAAAATAATGCTATTTTTCCCGCCATGGTCTTTAATCTGTGAACACTGTTTATTATGCACAATATTACTTAAGGGTGTGGATGAAGGCGTCGAGTTATCCTTACGTAATAAATCTAAATGGCATCTAAGGTTACGACCGAACACTAATTGAGCCGGTGATTTATTGGTGGTCGTATGAACAGAGTTCCTGTAATCTAATAGATATTTCAATAATTTCCCTTTACACTCTTTCATATGATTGCATGATAGTAAACAAGATTTTATGCCTTTTTTAATTATCTTAACGTAACTTTCAGCCTGACCGTTGCTTGCTGGGTGATAAGGTGGAGAAAATAAATGAACTATTCCGTTTTGTAAGCAGAATTTTTTGAATTCGTGTGACGAGAAAGTTGTGGCATTATCTGACACTATTGTATGTGGCAATCCAAAACGTGACATGTATTCGTAAAGCTTGTTAATTACATCGGAGGAAGTCGATGGCACGTCATAAACTTCTACCCATTTTGTATATGCGTCTACGATTACCAAATACATACGGTTATTTAAAGGCCCTAAGAAATCTAAGTGTATTCTGTGGAAAGGGGCAGCTGGAAACTTCCATGGCGATATAGGTGCTTGGGGGGGCGACGACCTTAAGCTAGTGCATATATTACAAGAGTTAATCATTTTTTCTATCGCTGCATCAATACCTGGAAACCAAACCCTAGAACGCGCTTCCGCTTTGGTTTTAACAATGCCTAAGTGAGAGTTATGAAGCTCAGACAAAACTTTCGAATATAATGTTCTCGGCAATACTATTTTATGACCTCTCATCAAACAATTGTCTTCAACAGACAACTGTGTTTTACACATAAAATATGGTTTAAGATTTCCATCCGCTATTTTCCGAGGCCAACCATTACTAACAAAGTATTTTACTTTCGTTAAAATTGCATCTTTATCCGTTTCGTGTTTCAATACTTCGCGAGTAACGGGAAGGTTGCCGTCTATCACGAAATTCACATACGACGCCCGGTCGGCCGGACTGTCGAATGAGTCACCGCAGGCGACACCGACGCGGCCAGAGCTATTGCCCCTCTCCTCACCCGCGGAAACGGTAGGTAAACTAGCTCGAGACAAATAATCTGCGCAATTATTTAAACTTCTTACAAATTCTATGCTATAATTGTAACCGCTTAAGAACATAGCGTATCTTTGCAGTCTATTTGCAGAGACTTCGGGAATACCTTTATAAGGTCCGAATATTGAAATAAGCGGTTTATGGTCTGTTCTCAATATGAAAGGTTCTGATCGACCATATAAGTATTGGTGGAAACGCCTCACCCCAAAAATGATTGCTGTGGCCTCTTTTTGTATCTGAGAGTATTTCTTTTCAGCGGAATTCAAGGTGCGCGACGCAAAACAGATAGGTCGTTCTAATCCATCGTTTTCTAGCTGCGATAAAATTGCCCCCAGCCCCGTGGGGGACGCGTCTACGGTTAAAATTATTTTCTTCTGGGGGTCAAAATGTGCTAGTACTTGGTCAGATGTAAGTATTTTTTTTATTTCATTGAATGACCTGTGATGTATGTCCGTCCATGACCATTTTACGCCTTTTTTTAAAAGGTCATATAATGGACTGAGAATGCCGGACGCATTTTGTACGAAATTTCGATAATAATTAACGAGTCCTAAAAAAGATTGTAATTTACTGACGTTAGTCGGAACGGGTGCTTCCGTTATTGCTTTTATTTTATCATTTGACTTTTTTAACCCGCTCCTATTAATCGTGTAACCTAAATAATGAATTTCGTCTTTGAAAAACTCACACTTATCTTTTTGTACGACTAGTCCTGAGTTTTTTAGTCTTTTGAAAACCTCATGTAATCTCTCCAAATGCTGTTGTTTATTACCCGTCACTAAAATATCGTCCAATAGACATAAGACCCCCTCCATGCCAGATAGCACTGAATCAATTGCTTTTTGGAATATAGATGGTGCGCTGGTTAAACCAAACACTAAACGGGTATATTTAAAAAGCCCGCGGTGTGTATTAATGCAAGTTATGTTTTGCGAGTCCTCATCTAATTCAAACTGATTATACGCCATTGAGAGATCAATTTTTGAGAAACATTCGCCACCGTGTAGTTTAGCAAATAGCTCATGAATGGAAGGCAGTGGATATTGCTCGGCAATCAGCTGTTTATTAATACTTACAGAGTAGTCTGCACAAAGTCGAATTGTGCCGTTACGTTTTAAAACTGGCACTATTGGTGAAGCGTAGTCGGAATGTGCTACAGGTTTCAATATCCCTATGTGTATTAATCGATCGATTTCTTTGTCTACTCTGTTCTTAAGCGCAAAAGCTACAGGTCGTGCCTTAAAAAAAATTGCTTGAGAATTTGGTTTCAGTCGTAATTTTACTTTAAAACGATTGAATGTTCCTAATTTATCAGAAAATACTTCTGGGTAAAGAGCATGAATTTGTGAAACGGCCTTTTCTGTGTCATGTACATAATTACACTGTAATAAACTCAACTTGAACATAGCTAGAAAATCGCGTCCTAGCAACGGGGGCCCGTCGCCGCATACTATATATATATCGAGTTTTTTAGTTTGACCCGAGTAAGTCACGGGTACCCGCATTGTTCCGATGCAACCTATTTCGTTACCAATATAAGTAGTTAATTTCTTTTGGGTCGGGTAAAGAGAAATATGTTTGAAATATCTATCGTATGTTTTTTGTGATATAATAGTCACTGATGATCCACTATCCACTTCAAATTTCAAATCTATTGTCTCCACAATCACCGACTCAACCATTGGTTCTCCATTTTTTGTATGAATACGAAACAACTTACCGTCATCACCGCACTCATCCACACCCTCACATTCAACGTAATTCACCTTATCGCACATTTTACGCAAATGACCCTTTTTATTGCACTTTTTACATTTATAATTTGCGAATCGACATTTATTGGCACTATGGTTAAACCGACCGCACACTGTACACTTCTCCACTGTTTTTACATTCCTGGGTGTCGACTGCACAATTTTGTACAGTTCGCTGGAACCGCTCGTCGCTTGCGCTGCCGGCGGCAGCACAGCTCCCGCAGCCGCAGCAGAGGCGCGCGCCCCGCGCATCGCTTCTGCCACCTCGATAGCCTTAGTAAGGGTCAGATCCGCCAAATCCTGAGCGAACAACTTCTCCTTCTCTGGTCCCGGCAACATTCCCATTAAAAACCTGTCACGCAGTGCTTCCTCAACGTTGCTAAAACTACAATGAGCCGTTAATCCACGTAGCCTTGCTGCCCATTGAGCGTGTGACTCTTCATGGTGTTGTGTGGCCGCGTAGAATGTACTGCGGTCTCCAAACCCGCGACGCTTCGGTATAAAATGTATGTCCAACAATGCCAAAATATCCTCGTATGGCACTTCTGAAATATCTTTCGGTAAAGCGAGATCCGACGCAAGTTGGTATGTGCCCTCGGCGAGTGCGCTAAGTAATATGGCTCGTCTTCTGACACCTGTTTCGTCTGTCCTTATGGTGATGTTGTTTGCAATAAACCACTGAGCAAGGCGACCTTTATACGCCTTCCACGTCTGCACATTATGGTCAAACAACGTTAAAAACCCAAATTGTGATGTGGCCATTTTAATATTCTAAAATGTAGGTAATCCTCGTCGCCACTGTTAGATATGCGTAGGGACACAAGTGAAACGACGGCCGGCTAGTAGCACACTGATTTATTGAGGTAACAAGAGAGGCGGGGGGGGGACGCAGCCCCGCACACACACACACACATATACAACAACTCATATAAGGTTTTTTTTTTATTTAATAGTTATTGACACAGAACACAGTAAGAGGTGTTATTGATTGAATCGGTTTCATTTTACACTGTAAGAGTCACCTCGCACACGGTAATGGCACGGTAAAATTATAAGTAACTAGCTGTGCCCGCGCGACTTCGTCCGCGTGGATTTCCCGCAAGGAGCTTATATTCCTTGCACAGATTAGAGAGTATATGTCTAAAGAATTCCTTGATTTCCCGTTTTTGCAACAGTTTTCATTGATGCTCAACCGCTTGTCACAATCAATCAATCTCAATTTATTATTTTTTTGACAGTTGTCATAATTCAAATTTCAAAACACCATAAACTATATGGCTACTTGGTACACAGCTGATCGTTAAAAAAACTGTTTTCTCGCGGTCGCAGATATGTGACTGATGCAAAAAATAGATAAAAACAATCCTTGATGCGGATTTTATATCATGTTAAAATTTCAACTCAATCGGTGCAGTACTTTTTGAGTTTTTGAAGCATACACAAACAAACATAACATTTTTATATATATAGATGTTATCTCGCACTCATTAAAATTCGCCGCACGTAGGTACTCATTATACATACTTTATACTTATGAATCATTCATAATAATTTGAGTCGTAAGAGTACTTTCTCAATGTACTTATCAATTTATCGTTTCAATACTTTTTAATTACTCTATCAATTAAGTATCATAAAAGGGGTGTTTTTGGTCCTTCGAACTAGATTTTTGTGTGAATTTATTCATTTTCAAACAAATGAGCTCCCGTCCACCATTTATTGTTGTGGTTTGGTTGTGATTAAGCTAAACATTGTAATAATTAGTATATATATAGTTTACGTGAGTCGCCGCTTAGAAAAGTCGTCATGAGTGACAAACTCGTGGCTAACGAGCTCCTTGCTTTCCTGCAACAGAAGCTGGACGTGATGGACGAAGTAAGTGCTGTGCAGATTTGTAAATCCAGCTTCAGCGAAGCCGATATATCTGCGGCTAAGAAGCTCCTTTTTCAGTCGCTTAACAAAGTCGACCAGATGGTTTCTCATCGACGCGATGGGACACCGAAGAGCCTGCAGGAGATAATAACGCTCCTGAAAGAGACAGATCCAGACGACGTGCCGACCTTTGTGGCGAGGGACCTCAACAAGCTCCCTCCTGTTACCTTCGACCATGTCGACGTAACCAGTCTCCTCAGGGACATCGTTACCTTGAAAGCGAGTTTGGCGGAAGTGGTGCTAAAATTTGAAGCATCACAGGCTTCAGTGAGTGAATTACGCAAGGAGGTAGATAGTTTGCGCGCGTCACTCGCATTAAGTAGGTCAGACGTCGATGACTGTAATGTCAACAAATATCGCGGCGCATTCGTCAATACGTCGCCGTCGCTCAGTATCGAGTCAGCATTTTCGACACCGGTAACATCGCGGTGTGACGCTGACGCAACCGTGACCCCTTCGCGGTCGCTAACAGCCCGCGCCCCGCAGTCAGTGGCTCCCCGCGCCCCGCAGTCGCCGACACCCCGCGCCAGTGCCCAACAGCCGCCAGCGCCAGCGCCGACGCAGCCGACCGCCCGCACCACACCATCACTCGTGGTGCCGCACGCGACAGATGTATCTGTCGCAAAACCATCAAAGTGCAGTCGCCGGGACTACGCCTCTGCTGCTGGGTCTAAACGATTGGTAAAGGAAGTGCCTGAGCATGCCAGGACTGAGGATCATGACGATGAAGGTTTTGTTTTGGTCCAAAGAAAGAAAGCGCGCCGTTCGCGACCGAATCGAAACCGTTGCGGTACCGCACCGACAGGGCCCAACTTCCTTCTACGAGCTGCGATACCGACCACACCGATGTACCTGTCACGCTTGCACCATACCATGTCCATGCAGGACGTCGCAGAGTACATTAAGATGAAGACCAACTTCCTTCTGAGGGTGGAGCCGTTGGAGTCACGACATGACGTAAATTTTAAGTCGTTTGTTGTACGAGTCCCTACCGAAAAGCTGGACACCTTTATGAAGGAGGACTTCTGGCCGAAAGGGGTTGTGTACCGGCGTTTCTGCGGTAGATTGCCTGTACATATTACCAGAACAGTGCAACATAAGTGAATGCATTTTATATATAAATAGTTGATATGTATGTTAGTCTGTAAGGTATTTATCTATGGGTCATTGTTACCTGATAATAAAGAATATTATTATTATTATTATTATTATTATTAATAATGTTTCGATTATACCTGTTTCATGAGCTGTCTCCAGTCCACTCACAAAATTGTATGTACACTCTAGAAATAATCTGCGAAAGATAACATGAAATTTGTTCGCTGTTGCTAAGTTGTTTGCAACATCGTGGCGTGTTGCCAACGATTTAAATTTTAAACTGATTTCTTCAACATTTCCTAAAGATATACAATTTTTTAAAGATTATTAAATTGAAGATGACCTTGTAACAACTTGCCGTTTATGAACAATTTGCTGAAATTTTCAACGCCTTTTTTGACATGACTAACTGCTTGGTGGGTGCGGATGGCGTTATAAGCTTCACCGTGTATCTGAGAAGGCGAGGACCTTGATGGGTCCTCCAGTCTGTAATACACACCACACACAACGAATTAGGAATATCATTCCTCCATTTCCCACACAAGAGAGGATTTCTAATCGGCAAATATCTCCCGCGGAGGAGTCTACACCGATGAGAGTATCTAGCTAGGGCGTTCGGGAAATCGTCCATGCTTTGCCGTGACTCTTTCTTATTTTAGGTAGCTAATAATTAAGAAATTCAGTTATTAATCTTTGAGTTGCCGGTACCGCATTTTTTTCTTAATTACGGCCTAATATTGCGCCGTCTGGATGGAGAAGTTGTCAATCATAGAGGCTAAAATATTAAGTTTCCTTTGGAATTTTGGCACAAAAAGTATTTTATGATCTAAGCATGACGTTGGCTACAGATTGATGGGTCAGATGATCCAGAGATCGGCAGACCGTTCGACCCAAACTCTGTTCGGCTCTGTTCGGGTCTGGTTCCATTTATTTCAGGTCTAAGGGCTCGCCCTTAGACCTGAAATAAACGGAGTAAATAAGTCTATAAAATACTCCAATCTTGATAAGGAGTAATCCTAGAACATGCAAAAAATAGTCCGATTGTTAAAAGTCTCTCTTTTTTAACGAGGCACCCTCAGGTCTGCCGATTCCTTTCGATGCAAAGATTTTACACGACAATGAGATTCTCTTATGGGATCCCTCAGACCAAATTGGTCTGAGTGGGATCCTTTCAGAAACTCTAAGGGAACGGGAAGTTCGCCCTATAGACTAGACTGGTTGGTGGATGGTTTTGATCCTTCGAGCTAGAGAATCCACAAAAGTCCTGGCCTTCTTAAACTTTAAATAATCTCCCGCGACACTGTAAAGGACATTTGCGGCGAACAACAACAGTCATTCCAAAAAAATTTCATTTTTAATATAAAGTTTTGCACTCCGGTAATCTAACACGTGTACCTTAATTACTAGAACAATAATACCCCGTAAACTGGAGAAATAATTAACTTAATATTTTCCAGCCTAGTCTCCACGTGGCGTGGTGCCCCAGCCAGACCACAAATTAAGGACACTACAGACGACAGACTTCGCTCTCGGGTAATGCTCACATAAACACCGAATCTGAGAACTTCTCAAAACAATCCTCCCTCGCTCGTTGCAATTGTTTGGTTCGGTTCGGTTCGAATACGATCGGCAGACCTGAAGCCGCTGGTATCACACTAGACGGTATTAAGGACATGTAGCAAGAGTGGACGTGTTACCTACCTAGCGAGACACTTATGACACTAGCCAGTCGATATGACTCTAACTCAGCTGTAAAGTGACATTTTTGAGACGTAAATTAAGGACAAAAGATATTATTGTCTTTGTCACATTAAGATTTCTAGCCACAAGAATTTTCAAAATTCTTCTGCACTCTTTCGCTCTCGAGGAGGTAAAACCTCTAGCGCCCTAAGTGCTATCACTGCCCGGTAATAAGGAAGTCTAGGAGCTAAGTAAACCGGACTGCTTCGGTCGCACTAACTGTTATTACCTACTCCACCCTGAGTCACTCACCCGCCGAGTCAAGGACTAGCAACGAGGAAATGCATTCTCGTCTTCAAACATCACGGACCGAAATACATTTTAAAGCCTTCTCAACTCTCTTTATTTTGTGACTTTTACATTATAACTCATAGTTAATTGGAAATCGATCCTGCGCTCAATTACATTTTCATTAACCGCGGCTCATTGTTACGTTATAAATGTACCTTTTAAAAGTTTGCCAAGATGCTGTCCTGTTATTAAACCAATTTTCTGTTTTCTACGGCTTTTTTGTATTGTTTTTCAATCAGCACTATACTATTGTAGAAGCATAAGCTTTTTCGAGAGTACTTCGACCCATATTATGTGCCTCCTTTAAAACAAATGTAATATTCGAATGAGACACGTTCTGTGACTTTAATAGGCCATGTACGAGAAACACGCTTTAAAGCTAAGCTCTCAACTTTCTCCCCTAACGTAGAGATCTCTTCTTTCCGCTTGCTATGATCATTTTCTACACCATCCGCTTAATCTACTTTCACCATAGTCTTAATACAAGTCGACCCTGTCAAAGAAAAAATATAGTAGGTACTTTTAATAAGACGCTAGTACGTATGTACACATACATTTTTTTATTTTTAGTTTAGATATATACATATAGGTTACCAGTAGTTAAGTTAAATTAATGTGCATGTTGTGTACACTCAATCTGGATTATTGTCTTGTATAATTTTTTAGTCCATATTTCTGAGCTTATGTAATGACCATAATCTGTCAGTGTACCTATCTCAAATAAATAAATAAATACATAAATTACTGGTTTTACGAAAAAATGTTTCTTTTTTATTGCTGGTGGCTGCAGATGTCCTTCTCGTCGTCACCAGGTTTTTGAGAAGACGAGAACCTTGTTGGATTCTCTAGCTTGCCTATAATACAAATCTTTCTAGAGGATTTCTAGTCCGCGTGCTTCTCCCGCGGGGAAGTATCTAGGAAAAGAGTCGTGGGGAAGCACTTTGCAGACAGGCAATGCGATGGTAGCTAGCGAGCATTTGGACACCACTTCTGCTTACCACCAGGTGTTCAGGTGGATAGGAGTAATTTGCTCGACCTTTTTATAAAAAAATCTTTACTGATTAGAGTCGCTGCTAGGGCGTTCGAGTAGGAAGGGAGCAGAATGCCTGAGGATGCCTCTAAAGGCTCGGGCCAAGGTTTAGGCGCTTAAAATATTGGCCACGTCTACGTGACGCTTATAATAACGAGTAATGTAACGCGTTACGACGCAGGTGGAGCAGTAGCATAAGTGTAGAATGAGGTAGAAGTTGGGCATTAGTGCTAGTAATATAATCTAATCACCAAAAAAATGCTCAGTTGGCGAAGCTAGTCTATAGATTCCTTAGAGAATTTCAAAACTCAAAAAGTTCTAAGAAATCTAACTACCCTTTTCATTATACAAAGACCTGGCTATTCCTCGTTCAGAATCACCTTCACACACTACTCAAACTAGTTAAATAAAACGTTAAACGTTTCAATCTCTAACCATTTAAGTGTACAGATTCAACAATGACAGCCGTAACCGAATGCAAATGAATGATCTCTAATCACGAACCTCGCGGCCTATTTAGCCTTTGAAATATAGGCGGAAAGGTGGTATTTACCTAATTATGTATGGTGGTTGTAGTAGCTAAACCGGAGTTGAAGATAGTGCCGGCAACGTGCCTGGTACTGGGGCGCGCGGCGTGCGACCTCGCCGAAGAGATAAACGGCTACATTGTCGGTACATTCTGTCGGCCTGAAACTTATAAGTTGACAGAATAAACGGTAGATAGGCGGTTTTCCTATTGTGAATTATTTTTAGATAAATGTCCAAAACACGTGATGCAATACAAAGAAAGTGATGTGAATGAATGTGAATAGATATCTAGGCATATCTATAGTAAAGAAGGAAAGGAAGACCGCGAAGAACAGATAGATATACCGTGAAAGACGATATGTATGACAAACATGGATGTTTAATATTGAGATGATAATAGGATGTATGATAATATGCCTATAAGACCTTTACCCCAAATAAAATTGCAGCGCAGGCAAATGATAATGATATAATATGCAAACATTACTATTAACGGAGAAAAGTTCGTTTTGATGTTTATTGTTTACAATCATTGCTGTTCTTTCTTTTCACTCTCGATTGATGATCGTTTTACTGAAAGAAACATTGGCTTAGGTGAGACTATATTCTTCTTCTTCGCATTCTTTTATCAGAAGGAGGTCACCAGACGATCTTAAAGCAAGTTAAACCACCAAACAAGACAAACATTGTACCCAACCTGGGAATTGAACCCGGGACCTGAGATCTTAGACCAATTTGTAAAGACATTGGTCTAAAAGCGGTTAAAAGATGAATCTGTGGAATATTCAGCTTAGGATCAATTGTCTGTTTCGCAAAATTCCAGACACGGCAAAAACAAGCTCAATCCGAATTTCCAAATCTTGTTTGCAGGAATCTGGAACGAACCCGAATTGCTTTCCTAAAGCAGGTTTCATGGTAAACAGTCCCGCAGAATGAACGTCAAAGCTAGAAAGATCTCACAGTTCAGGTTCTGAAGATATATTGGTACAGAAACTGTACCGAGTTAACGTCACGATGAGATCTTTCCAAATTTACTCGCGTCACGTCGCTGCCCCGGCTGGTCGTGATCATGGACTTAGCGAACGAGTTTCTATACATGCTCCGATATTAAGCTGACTACATCCCTGATATGTGTAGACCTTAACTATTCAGGAAAGTCTGGGTGTAATTCTGAACCACTTTAGGCAATAGATCGTCAATTATCTGTGATCGATAATCTAACAAATTAAGTTCCGATAAGTATCACTGCTCCATTTTCCTTATTTTCAAAACACCTACACTGTATCCGTTATAAAGTTAAATACAAAACGTGTTTCGTGTGAAAATCTTGAATGTTCACAATCTTCGATTACATTTAATCCGTAACCCTCATAACAATGGCAACGAAGACTTCATTCATTTTGCTTTCTCTTTTTATTGTGCTTAGATTGGGAAATGTCATAACCTGTTTACTATTGGTGAATAAATGTAAGTATTATTGAATTCTGTTATTTTATAATTCACTCATAGACAGGGAAATTTTATTTGCAATTGATAGGTAATTTTTTAAAACTTTCTCTACACGAAAACGTGTACACGGTGTACACAGATTCGTATGCTAAGGTGTGGGTTCACTAGATTGGTCAATGTGAGGAAATTAATTAGAGGAAGTTTGAGAAAGAAACCTCAGTGACAGAAAGATCGAAAGCAACTATATGACGATTTAATCAGAATAAATGATAAATGATAGGAGGGTGAATTTCCCGGGACCAAAAATTGCGCGGCATCGATGAAATCAGCATTAAAAAACAAAGCTATAACGTTCTTATTTTTTTTCTAGATACATGAAATAGTTATCTATGTGGGGCACTAAATATTTTAATAATAGGAATAATAGGTACTTCAAAAAAAAATATTAAACCTCGAAATCTTTCATTGCCGTGTTTGTCCACACGTCACCTTGATGTATATTATACCTCATTGCTAAAAATCTATTGATTATTTATATTGAAACTTAGTTTTATTTGATGCGTGAATAGTTAAAGTATTGTTACGGAATACATTTTTTCAAATTATTAAACAATACAACGAATGGTTATCCTAAATGCATTTGTCCCAGAACAAACTTTCATCGCCATGTCCTAAACATGTATAAGAATATTGTTTTATCTAACAACCTGCGGCCCCCTCTTTGTGTGCTAAGCGTTGCATATTAGTGTCGCCTAAGTACTCTACGTGGAAGGACGTACACTAGTGCATGCGTTTTTGCGGTATAAATAAAAGTATTCCATTTTTTATGTGATGGTCATTTTTTCTTTCATCGCCGTGGATAGGTATAACTTCTATATGAATAAGTTTGTCCTCATGATTGAGTTTTCAATAGAATGCCATTTCTCATATGTTTATTTGTGAAGTGTTTATTACCTCGAATAACTAATAGTTTTTTTGTTATTTTATATTTTTGCCTTGATTTTCATCGCCATGCTTTCATTGCTGTGGTTTCCGTGGCCAAAATTTGCTATGGCAATGAAAAAAAAGACACGGAAATGAAAAAAATTTCATTGCCATGCCTTGTAACATAATTTAGTCTCATTGCCGTGGCCAGATGTTTCATTTCCGTGGCCAGGTGTTTCATTTCCGTGGCCAGGTGTTTCATTTCCGTGACTTATGTTTTTATTGCCATGATAAGATAAGGCAAAAAATACATCTTTACCTGTAATACAAGTAGAGCCGAGTATTGACTGCAACAATATACATATATGAAAATAAACTCAAAATACCGTTTTCTAAATTGAAATTATACGTCTCTGCCCCACATACAATGTTGATAAAAATATATAACCATATCCCAAAAAAAAATTAAATATATTGAAAAATTAATCAGTTTTGAGAATCACCAAAACAGTTTTTAATTACAAAAAGTTAAAAAGGCATTAAATAATTTTCTGATAATGAAACTAAATACCGAATGCTGGCTTTTCTCCTGCAGCTGCGATTTCGTGGGTCGGTGTAAGGGATAACCAATTTTTCTTAAAGTCTAATCAATGTATATTCCAAATTTTATCAAAATAGGTTCGCTGATTTAAGCGTGAAAGCATAAAAGACTTGATGGTGATAATACTCGGGTAAGTATTTGGGTATAGTATTTTTATTTTTTTGGGTACTTATTTTGCAAAAGATACACATACACACTGCTGTGCATTACTGTAAATAGATTATTTTAATACATTTTTACAAACTAACTTTTTTGTTTTTCCATCCTTTGCTAACTTTCATGAGACCTTCCATCCCCTATTTCATCCCCACATGGGTCAATATTTCAAAAACGCTAAACCAAATATCTGTATACTTTTTGCGTGCTATTTAAAATTTCATGGTCTTATCTTTGGTAGTGAGGAATCTTATAAAAAAATTTCATCTCTTATTTCAACTCCTTCATTCCCATTTTTACAAAAAAGTAGCTTTTATTCGATTTCGAGGTTTAGTCTATTTTTGTACCAAATTTCATCAGAATCGGTTCGGGAGTATGGCGTAAAAGCGATTAAGTTAATAAGTCGCGTCCACCATCTTGGATCTCAAAAAATGGATGTTGTGTTCGGAATCAGGACCCCTACAAATATGATACCCATATTCATATCAAGTTTAAAAATGCGTCCGCTATCTTGGATCTGAAAATGAATAATCCGACTTCTGTAAACCACGAAAATGATACCCATATTGATATTAAGTTAAAAAGTACAGTCCGCCATCTTGGATCTAAAAATTGATGTTATATTCGGAATCGGGACCCCCAAAAACTAAGAAAATGATACCCATATTGATTTTATATCCAAAAGGCGTATCCACCATCTTGGATCTCGAAATAAAAGTTGTATTCGTAATCAAGACCGCCGAAAACCTCAAAAATTATATCCATATTGCTATTAAGTAAAAAGTCACGTCCGCCATCTTGGATCTCAAAATAATGTTGTATTCGGAGTCAGAACCCCTAAAAACCACCAAAATGATACCCATATTGATATTAAATTAAAAAGTCGCGTCCGCCATCCTGGTTCTCAGAATAGATGGGATTGGGAATCGGGACCCCGAAAACCAGGGAAATGTTACCCATATCGATTTTATATTAAAAGTCGCAACCGCCATCTTGGATTTCGCAATAGTTTTCGTATTCGGAATCGTGTCCCCCGAAAACCAGGAAAATTATACCCATATTTACATTTTGCCAAAAAGTCGCGTCCACCATCTTATATCTCGAAATAGATGTTTTATTCGTAAACCGGAACCACAAAAACCACGAAAACGATACCAATATTGACATTATGTTAAAAAGACGCGTCCGCCATCTTGGATCTCAAAATGGATGTTGTATTGGGATAATCAGGACCCCCAAAAACCATAAAAATAATACCCATATCGATTTTATATTAAAAAGTCGCATCCGCCATCTTGGTTCTCGAAATAGATATTTTATTCGTAATCCGTACCCCCAAAAACCACAAAAACGATACATATTGACATTTTGTCAAAAAGTCGCGTCCGCCATCTTGGATCTCAAAATAGATGTTGTATTCGTAATCCGGACCCACAAAAACCACGAAAACGATACCAATATTGTCATTATGTTAAAAAGTCGCATTCGTCATATTGGATCTCAAAATGGATGTTGTATTGGGAATCGGGACCCCCGAAATGAAAACCATAAAAATAATATCAATACCGATTTTATATTAAAAAGTCGCAACTGCCATCTTGGTTCTCAAAATAGATTTCGTATTCGGAATCGGAACCCCCGAAAACACGAAAATGATACCCATATTGACATTTTGTCAAAAAGTCGCGTCCGCCATCTTAGATCTCGAAATAGATGTTTTATTCGTAATCCGGACCCACAGAAATTACGAAAACGATACCAATATTGACATTATGTTTAAAAGTCGCGTCCGCAATCTTCGATCTCAAAATGGATGTTGTATTGGGAATCGGAACCCCCGAATACCATAAAAATGATACCCATATCGATCTTATATTAAAAAGTCGCCACCGCCATCTTGGATCTCGAAATAGATTTCGTATTCGGCATCGGGTCCCCCGAAAACCACGAAAATAATACCCATATTGACATTTTGTCAAAAAGTCGCGTACGCCATCTTAGATCTCGAAATAGATGTTTTATTCGTAATCCGGACCCACAGAAACTACGAAAACGATACCAATATCAACATTATGTTTAAAAGTCGCGTCCGCAATCTTCGATCTCAAATGGGTGTTGTATTGGAAATCGAGACCCCCAAAAACCATAAAAATGATACCCATATCGATCTTATATTAAAAAGTCGCAACCGCCATCTTAGATCTCGAAATAGATGTTTATTCGTAATCCGGACCCACAATAACCACGAAACCAATACCTATATTGACAATGTTTAGTGTGTGGTGTGTTAGACGTAAATGTGTGACTTTGTTTGGATTTCCTTACGAACTTTCATCACCTATTTAGGTTCAGAGAATTTATTTTACTCATAAAGAACATACATAGTTCACTTAAAATGAGCTTAAGATTATTACTTATTACTAGTCGGTATAGCACATCACAGGCATTACAAAATTTACTTATTGTCAGTAAACTACATTTTTTTTAATTAGCTTTAGAAGTTCAAAATCTTAACTATACTACTTACAGCTATATTATGTATCTATCTTTATATAAAACTATTTTAACTAATTCTTCGATTTCATTCTTAATGATTACTTATTATTAATAAATATTTTTGTAAATATACTCTTTTAATTTTCGCTTGAACAAGCATAGTGTTTTACAATCTTTTATTTGGTTGGGTAGGTTGTTGTACATTTGTGCTCCCTCAAACATCAAGCTCCTCTTACCGTGTCCAATTCTAGGCGTTGTTAATTTGATTTTATTTGTATTTCTCAAATGATGTGTGTAAGACCTCTTTGTAAAAGTTATTTGTGTATGCAACTTAATATTTTTCAAGATTTTATGTACTAGAATGCAAGTTGAGTATGTATAGATTTGCTTGATATTTAGTAATTTAGTTTTCTCATAAAGAAGTTTGGTGTTCATTAATCGATTATACCTGAATAAGGATTTGATTACTTTATTTTGTGACCTTTGAAGTATTTCAAGGTTAGATTTTGCAGCACTACCCCATACCTCGACAAGATATTCCAAATGTGATTTAACTAATGAATTGTATAGCGTCATTTTAACTCTGTTTGGAATACAGCCTGAAATTCTCCACAACGCTCCGGTCAGCGATGTGAGCTTTGATTTAACATAATCTATGTGGCCCTTCCAGGTAAGTTTATCATCCAATTGCAGACCAAGATATCTTTCAATATGTGAACGGTGAATTATTTCATTATTTATCTGTAATTTAGGACAGTGTGGATGTTTTTTGTTTTTCGCTGAAAAAATCATATATGATGTTTTTTTTGCATTAATGGTAAGAAGATTTGCTTGGCACCAAGTATTAAACTTATCCAAGTCAGCTTGGGCATCTTTGAATAGATTTGCAAGATCATGACCGAAGTAAAAAAGACAGGTATCGTCAGCATACAAAGTTATTTGGCCCAATAATTCCAAGGTAGTGACATTATTGACGTAAATTAAGAATAAAAGGGGCCCTAATATTGATCCCTGGGGCACACCGCACTGGATCCGTCTCGAACTACTCGAAAAATCTCCAATTTTAACTACCTGGGATCTTCCAGTTAGATAAGATTTAAAAATTTTATATGCCAAATCTGTAATACCCAAGTCTTCAAGCTTCTTTAGGAGTAGATCGTGGCTAACGGTGTCAAACGCTTTCTTTAGATCTATAAATATACCCAGGCAGAACATCCTGTTGTCAATACTTGTCCTTATTTTTGTAATAAGATCCATGGTTGCGGAGAGAGTGCTTGACTTATTTCTGAAACCGTATTGTTTATCACTGAGGAAGCCAATGTCAGATAAGTGATCACTCAACCGTGAATATAGTACTTTCTCAAAGATCTTGGATATCACAGGTAAGACAGAAATAGGACGGTAATTACCTGGGTCAGTTTTGTTACCAGATTTGAATATAGGCGTCACCCTGGCTATTTTGAGACTCTCAGGAAAATCCCCTGCACTTAGACAACTATTAAAACATTTTGCTAAATTTGTAACTATGAGAAATGCAATACATTTTAATGACTTAGTATTAATATCATCGATACCTGAGCTAGTGTTTATTTTTAGATTAGCAATAATTTTAGTGATCTCATCCACTGTACATGGTTGTAGTTCTTTCAACATTTTGCTAGGTCTATCGTTAATGTATGTCAATATATTATGTTTGGTCTTATCCTCGTCCATACTTGGAATCTGACTGGATAGTTGGATACCAACTGAGGAGAAAAAGTCATTAAATACATCACAAATCGCAGTACTATCATTTACTATTACATTATCTAACTTAAGTTTTGGAGGAGCACAACTGTTATTAATCTTATTCGAAGCCAGTGAGTTGATCAAAGACCACATTTTCTTAGGATTTTTTTCACAGTTTTTAAACTCTTTATTGTAATAATTTTCTTTTGTGTTTTTGATCAGCGCACTGACTTTCTTTTTTTCCCCGTTAAAATCATCTATCTTACTTTCATCTGTCTTTAACCGAAACCATAGTGCATTCCTCTTCTTAATTCCCTCCATTACATCTTTGTTAATCCAATTCTCCCTGGGTTTGTTCATTATCTTAGTTTTTTTTATTTTATTTTTTTCTATATGTGTTTTTATAAAAGTTTCTAATTTATCATATTCACAATTTTCGTTTTCAAATTCAAATTTGCTCCCTCTAATACTCTCACAGAGTCCTGTATAATCCACGGCTATGTAGTGAACTCTTTCTTTTGTGGCGTGCTTCTGTCTCACTAATTCCACAAAAATCTGTTTGTGATCAGATAACGGGCTATCTATTATAGTAAAAATGAAATCATATGGATTTGCACTAAAGCTACAGCAAACATGGTCAAGTATAGACTTTTTAGTAATAGTTTCCCGAGTACAGTGGTCAGCGTCAATTTGATTCATTATTTTATAACCAGATTCTTCAAGTACACTCTCATAGCATGAGGTATCATTGTCTTTAGTGAGTAAATCTATGTTAAAGTCTCCAAATACTATACCTCTTTTCCTTTTTTCTAATTGATCAGAATAGGTTTTTAGAAATTTGGATGTGTTTCTCTTGTCTGGTTTATAAACAGCACCCACATGAAATGCAAAATTTTGTATGTAAATCCATAAATAGTGTATTCCATTTTCGTATACGTTATCTGTTATCTCAAATTTTAAGCTGTTGTGTACATATATTGAGATCCCGCCGCCGTTCTTGTCTTTTCGAAAGTTAAAAACATGCGTGTAATTAGGTAGGTAAAAAAATTTGGCTTCAGATTCTGTCCTTATCCAGGTCTCAGTTAAGATCACAAAATGTGTCAGTGCATCAATCGTTTTTAGTATGCTTTTCAATTCATCAAATTTTCCGGTTTTACGAATACTGCGAACATTAGCATAGAAGAACTTTAGAGAGGAATTGTGTGTAAATAAGTCTTGATAATTATATTTTATTGAATGGCAGTCCTGTGGATTTGTAGATATTTTGCTTATGTTTATGGGTTTTTTGGAAAACACAGCCGTTTTGATTATTTTTGGGATGCTATTGATATATTTTATTGTAAGATTCAGTTCACCATCTTGCTGGCGACGTAGTAGCTCTTCTTTTATTTCCTTGTAATAAGCTTTTTGAGAAGGAGTCTGGTCGGCATACAAGTGGAGATTTTCGTTTATTTTCGATCTATTTCGAAGCAAATATTTAACCGTGATTGGAGAATCAAAAAATACTTTTATGAGTCTATTTTTCTTAGAGTTGTATTTACCCAGTCTTATAGTTTTGATAGGCCTAGGACATTCGTTATAGCACGATTTGAGTGCGATCATAACTTCACTCACGTCATGTTGTCGCCTGGCTGCAACATCTTTGTGGTCAAGTTCCGCAATACCCGCCAAAACAATGTTTTTCATACGCTCACAGCGATCCTGGCACTCAAGAAAGATATCATTGTGCGTAGCGATTGACTTATTTAGACTATTTTGTGGCTGCATGGAGTCCAATTCAGTATGTGGAGTATTAGTTTTTAATAAACAAATGTCCTTTTCTAAGTTTGAGATTTTAGCTTGTATATCCGAATTTTCTGCCTTGATACAGGTTAGTTCCTTATAGATACTTTCGTATTTTACCGATAAATTTTGTGTAGTGTGTTGTAGATTTTTTATTTCGTCTTTTATGTCGTGAAGGTCTTCTCTAATTTTATGCGTATCCTCTTTTTGCGATTGGGCAAAGTCTTTTATAAAAGTCATCATTTCGGCCCGAAATGAGTTGATTTCCGCCCTCAAGTCGGTGTCGTAATCCGGTTGCTTTCTTTTTCTTTGGTTAAGAAAACTATCCAAATCAATACGCGACAAGTCAGGGGTTGAGCCATTCCCACCAGCACTCATAGTATCCCTTTTCGGTGAATGTGTAACGCTCATTTTTAAATATTAGTTTTTTATTTATATATATATTTTTTTTTTATTTCGTCGCTAATTTGATAATAGAAAGCACTTGTTTACTCAAGTCGGAGGAAAGACGGAGCGCGCTGTGGTTGCAATACAGACTATGGGTAAGCGTCACAAACGATGCGCGATACGAAGCGTGGGCGAGTTCAAAACTATCTTGCTTACCCGGCGCAGCGTTGTATGTAGCTAGTTGGTCGTAGTTTGTAGCACCGCAGTACAGCAGCATTGACAAGCGATGCGTACGTTATGGCCGGCTCCGCCGTCGTTCGGCTGGTTTCGGTGATGTGTGTGACTCGCTGTTCGTGTGGCTTACCACAGTGGCTTACTAAGTCCGCTTAGTGAGGTAGGTCACGGTCCGTGTCGGTTAATAATTACTTATGAAATGTCTTTTCTTACTGTTCCTCAACGCCGGGGCCTATCTAAAAGCGGTTTTTAGCACTTGCTAGCCTGTTTTATTATCTTCACATCAGTATAACACTCAATATGATAAATCAACTTTTTACTGTATATATGTAATAAAAACGTAAGAGCAAAATATCAACACTGTTGCCTATCTGACGCGCGTGCGGGTAGTAGTATTTAATCCCCACATGGGTAAATATATCAAAAACGCTAGAAACATTTATCTTATCAAGTATCTCTTATCAAGTGCCTACATGCAAAGTTTCATGGTTTCATCTTTAACAATGACGAATTCCGTACAAACTCTCATCCCCCATTTCACCCCCAAACAGGTCAAAATTTCATAAATTTTTGATCAAATATTTTTTTTTTTCATAAGAAGTGCCTAAATTCAAAGTTTTATGACGAACTGCCATACAAACTTTCATCCCTGTTTCAACCCCTTCAAGCCTTTTTTTGCAAAAAAAAAGTAGCCCATGTCCTTCCCCGAGCTCTCGTCTATATGTGTAACAAATTTCATCAAAATCGGTTCAGTGGTTTAGATGCAAAAGCTTAACAGACAGAGCTACTTTCGCATTTATAATATTAGTAGGGATTTTATGTTGAATATAGATTTTTATTTCCGTGGATGTGTTCATTCGCGTGGCACAGTTCTTTCATTGCCGTGGACGCTTGTTTCATTGCCGTGGACGCTTGTTTCATTGCCGAGCACGCATGTTTCATCGCCGTGGCACGAAATTTTTAATCTTGTATATCTCGTTTGTTTTTTATGTTATCTGCTAGATATTAAGCAAGAATACATACATTATCAGAAACTTTAAAACCTGCTATTTAGTTTTTAAAAAAACTTTAAGATAAAAAAGTCCACGGAAATGAGAATTTTTTTGGACCTGTTGAAATTTACCCAGGAAACAGAAGAAGGCGATAATTGATAGAGAATAATGGAAAGAAAAGACACTATAGATATACGCTAATTACGCTAGAAATACTACAAAGGGAGTATGGGTGCTTCAAAAATATTGAAAATATTTTCGCCCCGCGATAAGGGGTGTACGGATACCTTAATAGGGGGCAAAATGGTATATTTAAGCAAAGGGGCGAAAGATACGGGGTGAACGGGTCCGAGACCAAAATAAATTGGCACCCGTGCTGCTGTGTAAATTATTCATTTCTTACTTTGATATCATCTATCAAATTTTAGGTTTTCAGTAACAGAGGAATCTAATTGCTGAAAAAATACTAACCCAAGTTATTTTGTTCTGTTTGTTTACGGTATTACAGGCGTGACACAGTGCCCTCGTCTAATGCACCCTTACCATACTCGATGTGACCGCGACACGATGTCTCAGAGAACATGTGATGACCCTTTGGTTTATAGTATTGGTAAGTAACTTTTACCTTACTGCACAATAACCAAGTGAACTGCTTTTATAAAACTTGTGCCAATAATTTTAGGTCTCGCAAAATTCAAGTTTTGGATGGATACTTATTCGGCAACTGACAAACATATATAACAAAATGTCCTCTTGGTGTGCAGCGTAACTGACTTCCAAGATTCTCTATGTCCATTTATCCATAATATTACTAGCTTTTACTCGCGCCTTTTCCCGCGTGGCTATATGGTATCCCTATAAAGCAGTGAGTTTTGGCATATAGACTACAGTTGTGCTTACCATCCGGTGTAATGGAGTGTAATTTGCTAGACCTTTCTATAAATAAGAAGAATTCATCCCGGGAAGAATGAAAAAAATTTCGCCCGTACATAGTTTTCGGTGTGAACCCTATTTTTTTGTTGACGGCGAGGTCAAATGCATTTACGCATCGTCCCTGCGGGGTGGTGCCAACCACAGAGGATATGTAGGACCCGAGGTAAAGTTGTTCCCTCCATACCCACTAAACATCCTCCCCGGCCTGACCTCCAGTGCGCTGTTACGGGAAGGCTCGGGATCTGCGCACGTGAGCGCAACTACACCGAGACCGTCCCAACTCTGCCCGTCTAGGCACTCCTTGTGCACCAAATGGTAGCCAGCAGCCCACAGGGGCGACCAATGGGCCGCTGGCCGACGCCGGCCTTATAGGCAAACTCCTCACCGACGCGACGGCTGCTCGACCTGGCGCGTCCTAACGAGGACACTGGGAGCAGCCATCGGACTTCGGGCGCGGTCATGGCCCTAAAAACAACTCGACGATGGCATGTGACTTCGAATGCCAAGGGGACATTTTTGATATCAAAAGGTACACACCCGTTCGATGTGAACCCTATATTAAAGCATTTTACTTTAATCTAAGGTGTGAACCCTCATAGTTTAGCTCGTCAAAATGTGACACTAAAATATGCAAAGTGTTGCTGTCAAAAAATATTCACCATACCCTCATCCCTATCTTGCTTCCTGCACTACTTTATATGCGAAGATTGAATCAGTCCATCTATGACGTAGTCTTTGTAGCCTGTTTGACTTCGTTACCATGACACCCTGATGACCTGAATTGGATATTTACAGAGCCAAATTGCAAGTCGTGGAAAATTAATAAGAACGAGTTAAATTTATTTTACACTAATACCTTTGTTATGTTTTGAATTTTATAATCTACATCCAACGCCGCGTGATATTGTGTTTTTCTTTTGTTTCGCTGCTCACAACTCTTATATTTGCAAATGTTCAGGGTTCACGTGTGGCTGGTCCCGCTGCGATTGCAACGGCAATCTCCTTCTAGAGGAAGACACTCGAGCCTGCGTGGACATCATGACTTGTTTGCTCAATAAGAATATACGACGACGAGCGCGCCCGCCTCGACCGGGCAAGAGATCCAAGAAACTAAAGCTAAAAGAGGACGCGGATATAATTGATCAAATATAAAGATTTTCTTTAAACTTGTTTCTTTTACACGACTGTATCCCGGTGTGGGGAGACGAATAGGACTAAATCCATTCTCATCCCGTGGGTGACGTAAAGGTAGTGTCTGAGACCCGGGCAGACTATCGCACCATGGAGTCACTCGCTTGGTAGTCAACCCACAACAGCATTCCCACACAGTTTTGGGGCCAGGCAGCTGGCCAACCAAAAGACTACGCCAAAAACTATAGTAGACTTGGTGGTGACTTACCTAATTGCACCATTGCACCGACCACTTAAGAACAATAGCAGGAAACTTCAACAAACCTTTACGCAAGAAAGGCACCTATACATATGTAAACTACCTTCTATCAAAAAGTCTAGTCTACAATCTGTAGGTATCATATGACCCTTTCATAGGAACTTACTTATTGATCGAAGTAACAAAAGCCGGGGAAACACGTGTTCGTATAAACATATGTCTCGAGCAAGGACGTAAACACCGCATGGCCATTGTAGCGACCACTTCGGCGAAGGTATGTGGTCGATTGTTCAGCTCATTTTCCTGGCAACTATAATTGATGCGGTGTATTACGGGAAAGTTGGTGAGCTTGGCTGTCTTACCTTTAATGGAACTTGTGAGTATTTTACTGTTTCTGACTTATTTTATATCACAAGGACGGGACAAAGTATAGGTATCCCGCCTGAGGATGGATCATCCAGAGGTGGATCTAGGCGTAGGGGACGTCGACGTGGGCCGCCGCCCACCGCTGTGCCCTAGCTAGCGCCTTCCTTGAATATATCTTGTAGTCCTTTGGGAAAAGTCAAAAGGAGTTTAATTCGTAACTTAATTATGAGCCCGAGGGAGTGCGAATGACTCACGAAGCAAGCATATAAGCTGCAATGAGAGCAGTGGCAGAGCAAGACCTAAACCTTCCTGGCTGACCGTTTGAAAAAAAAGTCACCAACGAAAGCTCATGGGAAGCCGCTGGATACGGACAGCGCAGCACCATCGTAGGTAGCCCACGGCCTCACGATCTGAGGGGGCTAGCGCCTCGAACATATTTCAGCCGAGACGCCCACTGTTGAGGCCTATCAAGGATCTGCAACCCGATGGTGCTCCGCTGTCCGCATCCAGCGGCTTCCCACGAGTTTTCGTCGGTGACCTTTTTTTACGATCGGACAGGAAGGTTTAGGTCTTGCTCTGCCACTGCACTCATCGCAGCTTAGCTGCTTCTTCACGAATCATTCGCACTCCCTCGGGCTCTCAAGATGGATGGGAGTTAATTAGTCGAGCTAGGGCACAACGGACTAAACTTACAGAAGGCCAATAGTCTAAGAACTGCAGTCTAATAAAACTACATTTTGTGTTGGTGTGTATAAAGGTTGCCACAAATTTACGTCAGTGTTGCAAGCGTCTAAAGCCTACGGTGACTGTTACCACCAGGCCGGCCGCATGCTTGTCTGCCAACCAAATAACATACGAAAAAACCTTTTCAGGTGTAGACGAATGCCCAGAGAACATGCATCGACTGAACAGCGAGTGCAGGCCGACACCTTCTCAGCGGACGTGCGACGAGCCCGTCGCCGTTTCTATGGGCATCATCTGCGATTGGTCTAGATGCGACTGCGACTTTCCCTTCGTCCTGCATCTGGCTTCAGGCTATTGTTTTTTATATGAAGATTGTCCTTGACCACGGGATCCTTCCCCGACTTGAGTTGAATTAGGTTTTTGCGCGAGAGAAGCATTCGTAATCATAATAGCAATGTTCTTGACTTTATTTAGTGTAAAAGACGTCACTATTTTAGTGGTCTTTAGGACGTAGTTAGCTTTAAGAAATATTTCTAAATAAAAGATTCTTAAAAAGTTATGAAGATTTTTTTTAAATCCCTATTTTGTCATCAAAGAAAAAAGAGTAGTAGAGTGCGACGTATTAGCCGCTCGAAATTTAAATTAGTATTCAGTTTTCAACGCGAACAGCGCCCCTAGCGGAGAGAAGCGCAAATCATGTTTCTCATACAAATTGAGCTCTTAACGCAACTAGAATCGGTGCGTTTTGTATACTAAAAAACTTACACTAACCACTCTGGGGAACTTTCTTCACGTTACTGAAGGATTCCTTCCGGATTGAATTGCCTAAGACTCTAATCGAGAGAGACTCCGTCGCAGGAGACACTCGATGACTAATATAGAGATAGATAGTCCAGGGAATTTCGCCTAAACAATAAAAGGCTTGCTTGACACGCAAGGCCTTTGCCTGCCTCAAGGCTTTATTTTATGGATTTCAATATTGTTTAAGATAGATTTGTAATATTGTGATTGATATTTCAATTAAACTATACTTTTGATATTAATGGATTGTCTTTTATTAAAATAAGCACACATGATACACAGGTTAATTCTACACATGACAGATGATTGACAGTGACAGTGACATAAGAACACAGACTAAATAACCATAAAGTTTATATCTATTACATCTCCCTTCCTTTAATTATGTTTTAAACAATAACAGCTGAAACTACAAATACCACTTACTTAAACTATATAATTATTTCAACTGACTTTACACATAATCTGTCAAGTAACTAGGTTTTTTAACACTTCTTCCAAACTTAGTTACATAATTATAACTTTTATTATTTTCATTATTGCTATTTGAAGTTAGAATCAAACTATCATTTTGAACATCACAATTGTTATTTTGCATTTTAATATTCTCATTTACATACATGTCATTATCACAATCTATTTCTCTCTTTACAATAAATTTGTCTTTATTCTTACAATCAATTAAATGTTTTCTATTTCTTTCTAGAACTTTACCGTTTTCAGTTAATATTTTATATGAATTGGGACGATTACAATTTTCCAATATCTTTGCATAATTTAATGGTTTATTACTTGTTTGATCAGATACTAAAACTTTTTTATCTTTATACAATGGATCCAATCTTTTTGAATTTCTATCATAATAATACTTTTGCTTAATCGCATTTCTATACAATGCATTTTGTACATTGTTATCAACATTCTTAACAATGGGTAGCAATCCTTGCGTTTTTTTCCCCAGAAGCAATTCCGATGGAGATTTATAGTCCAACTCTTTAGATATTGGAGTATTTCTATACTCTAACAAAACTAAATACTTATCTTTATTTTCATAATCAGCCTTTTTAAATAAATTTTTTACGGTTTGCACATATCGTTCTGCTAAACCATTCGACTGTGCAAAGTGTGGACTACTTGTAATATGAGTAAATTCCCAATTTTTAGTAAACTCTTTAAATTTGTAACTAGTAAAATTTGTTGCATTATCAGTATACAATATGTTAGGAATACCAAATCTGCTGAAACATGCCTTTAATAATTTAATTGTGCTTTCAGGTCTTAAGTCATTTAATTTACCAACTTCGAAAAACTTACTATAGTAATCAACAAGAATTAAATAATTTTTGTCTTTATAATGAAAAACATCACATCCTAAATTACTCCAAGGTTTGTCAGGCATTTCTCTAATCATCATAGGCTCTTTAGGGTTATTTTTTCTGTATTTATTACATGTATTACAACTTAAAACTTTCTCTTCAATTTGTTTTGACATAAGAGGCCAAAACATGCAGGACCTACCTCTTGCTTTACTTTTATCAACACCCATGTGATTATAGTGTATTCTCTCCAACATCTCTGCTCTTAATGAACTAGGTACTACTATACAAAAATTTTTAAAAATCAAATTTTCACATGTATACAATTCTTCTTTAAAAGTATAATAAGGTTTAACATTATCAGGAATTTGTGTTAACTCAGGCCACCCAAACAAAATATATTGTTTTAATAATTGCAAATCCTTATCTTTATTTGTTTCATCTTTAAAAATCTGTAATTTACCTTTAGTGACAGGTAATGATGAAATAACCATACCTACTTGAGCTTCAATTTGTTCTTCTATACATTTCATATTGTCATCATTTAGATTACTACAAAAATTTCTAGATAATGTATCCGCTAAAAGTAAATCTTTGCCTGGTTTATACTTAACAATTATATCATATCTTTGTAAATGTAAACACATTCTTTGTAACCTTAAGGGTATATCATGTAATGGTTTTTTAAATATAGACTCTAATGGCCTGTGATCACTTTCTACTTCTACAGTTCTACCATATACATAATCATGAAATCTTATACACCCAAACACAATTGCTAACAACTCTTTTTCGATCTGAGCATACATTTTTTGTGTTTCTGTTAAAGTTTTACTTGCATAAGCAACCGGTAAGTTATTTTGTAACAAAACAGCACCTAATGCGTCTTTTGATGCATCCACAGAGAGCTTAACAGGTTTATTAACATCATAGTATTGCAATACTGGTTCTGTAATTAAAATATTTTTTAATTGTTCAAATGAACTATCTTGTTGTTCAGTCCATACCCATTCTACATCTTTTTTAATTAAATTTCTTAATGGTGTACATACTTGAGATAGAGAAGGTATAAATTTTGCAACATATGTTATCATACCTAGTAATCTTTGAACTTCTTTTTTATTTTTGGGCTTAGGCATTTTCATGATAGCTTCTATTTTTTCAGGGTCAGGCCGTATCCCCTCCTTTGACAATAAGTGTCCTAGGTAATATATTTCAGGTTTCCCAAATTGACATTTTTCTAAATTAAATTTTACACCATTTTCTCTAGCTACTTTTAAGACTTTTAGTAATATTTGATCGTGTTCTATTTTATTTCTAGCATATACGGCAATATCATCAACAAAAACTTCACACCCTTCGATGTTTTCAAATATTTCTTTATATTTTCTATGAAAAACTTCAGGTGAACTGGAAAGACCATAAGGAAGACGCTTAAAATAGTACCTTCCAAAAGGTGTAACAAACGTACATAGCTTAGCGCTTTCTTCATTTAGCTTTACATGATAGAACGCAGTTGACGCATCTAATTTACTGAAAATTGTCGATCCTGACATCTTGCTAGATACCTCATCAAACGTAGGAAGTTTAAAATGTTCTCTTTTTATACATTTATTTAAATTATTTGGATCCAGACACAATCTAATCTTACCATTAGGCTTTTTAACAATCACTATATTGCTAACAAATTCTGTAGGCTCTGTTATTTTACAAATAACATCTAAACGTTCTAACTTTTCCAGTTCTTGTTTTAATGAATTCTGTAAAGATATAGGTACTCCACGACATTGTTCTATTTTTCCTGTAGAATTTTCTTTCAGTCTAATTTTATATTCTTCACCTTTTATCAATCCTAACTTACTATCAAATAAATCACTAAATTCCTTTACATAACAATCATATTTTTCTTCTTTTATATTTCTTAAGTATTTTCGTTCTAACAGTTTCAACGACATTATTGTTTTGTGTCCTAACACTGGTACACAAGTACTATTTACAACATAAAACATTAAACTTACAGTTTTGTTGTTCATTAGTTTGCCCGTTAGATTAATTTTACCAATACAATTAATTTTACTTCCATCATAGTTATATAAGTCATTTATACTTTTATTTATTCTATTTTCTACCTTTAATTTTTTAACAATACTCAATGGCAAAACATCACAATCTGATCCTGTGTCTAACTTAAAGTCAATAATTTTATTATGAATTGTCATACTTTCACACAATTGTTTTTCAATACCATTTATGTGTATCATACCTAAAACTACATCACTTTCATCACTATCACTTTGATAACCGGATTGTTTCACTAAATTCACTTTATTTTTACACATCTTCGCATAGTGCCCAAACTTAGAACATTTTTTACACTTTTGGTTAAATGCAGGACATTTAAAACCATGTATATAACCACATCTTTGACAATTTTCTTTTGGTTTACTGTAGCCTGATGAATATCTGTCCGACTGTTTCGATGAAGATGGTTCTGACTCATTTTGTGACCTTCTTTGTACATTTTTATTTTCTTTATAATTTATTTTATTTACCATGATTTCCTCAGTATCAAAATCTTTTATTTGTTTTTCAGTTAACTGTAGTGACTTTACAATCTGTATGCATTTGTTTAAATCTAATTCATTTTCCTTTAGTAACCTCTCTATAATTCTTTTATTTTTCATTCCTCGTATAATTTGATCTTTGATTAAGCTGTCTCTCAAAGTACCAAAATTACAATTATTACTCATTGTTCGTAATGTACATACATATTCGTCGAATGTTTCAGACTCTTTTATTTTTCTCGAGAAGAACATATTTCTGTTTATACTTTCATTGGAAATTGGCAAAAAGTATAAACTAAACTTTTCTAACACATTTTTGTAAGTTTTTGGATACTCTGCGCTAAACTCGAAATTGTTAAAAATTTCCATGCATTCATCTCCAATGCAATGCAGGAATAATGCTATTTTCGACTCTTCACTGAGCTTATCGTTAGCTCCACTCGCCAAGTAATATAATTCGTACCTCAATATCCATTTCTTGTAATTTTCACCAGAGTCCCCTTGTAACAACAATGGCGGAGGTGGTTTTAGCATTTCCATTTTTCTTCAAGTTTCTGCTCAAAAATTCTTTAGACAGGTTAACTTTTCCGATTTTTCGTTTAGGTTTTACCGACTGCGCCATGTAATATTGTGATTGATATTTCAATTAAACTATACTTTTGATATTAATGGATTGTCTTTTATTAAAATAAGCACACATGATACACAGGTTAATTCTACACATGACAGATGATTGACAGTGACAGTGACATAAGAACACAGACTAAATAACCATAAAGTTTATATCTATTACAAGATTAACTACTTATTTACTATGCTGAAATGATGATTATGTGATATTATATAATTTATTTTATTTTTTATTTATACTTTTGTTACTGGTGGTGTTATTGTAATTGGTGTGCAGTGAGGAAAGTTTTATTATAATTTATTTTTTTTCTTTTCTTCTCTCATCTGCATATTTGGCACATCGGACAAATCTCCGTGATTTTTGTTGTGCTAATAATTTTGTACTTTTAATTTTCTTTTTAATAAATAAACTAAAAAAAAAAGTATTTTAAGGGCTATAAAATACCTACCTATTTTTGAGGAAAACAAGAAATTGTATTGCGCCAACCCAAATTGATTTGGAAACCGAGTTCCTCCCAGTGGTGATTCTCAATATCTTTCGATATTAAGTAATGAAAACGTGATGCGATATTCGCAATTGAATTTTACTTGTTCCCTATCAGGAATGAATCCGATCAAAGGGTAATGTAGCTTCAAATTATTTGATATCATAAAATAGAACTATCCTCATCTTTTTGGACGATCTTTATTCAAATGATGACAATGACTTTGCTAAGTAGGTAGGTACTTTTAAATCGTTAAAAGCCCTACCACCATTTCGACGAAATAATTATTATTAGTAGTTCAGTTACTTACCTAGGTCAACACTGAGTTTCCTCGAATTTGCAAGTCAGTTAATTATCCTGTGTAAATCAGCCTTTATGTCATCATATCATAATCATCATAACAGCCTTTATAATTCGACCCACTGCTGGGACCCAAGGTCTCTCCTTGTCATCGAAGAAGGTTTAAGCAATCCACTACCTTGCCCAATGGGGATTGGTGGACGGAGTACCTATAAGGTGATCAATACCCCTTTGCTGGCCCATTAGGCGCCTTCTACGACACCCGTTGGAGGCCATGGCGAGATGCTATTCTACTCTGCAGGCATTACACGGCTAGTATTTTTATGTAATAAAACAATAACTATAAGTAGGTATTCGAAGTCTCCTCGAGAATACTATCCTAATCCAGGGGTAACCGACCGACACCCTACGATTGCGTAACAAGTTACTTACATCAACAAGACAAGTGGAACTTTAGTGATAAAACATCGAGGGTTGTTACACTTTACCGCTGTGTGAGAACTCTTTACACATTCCGACGAAAGTTTATATGGGTGTCTCAGACCAATTTATTGGTCTGAGATGTGTGTAGATAATGTTTTTTACTCTTTCACACAAAGAATAGGTAAATACTAAATGGATTTTAATGTGACTTTACAAAAATCATACGTAAGAATAACTATACTTACTTCATAAGAGCCATGGTTCTGTACAAAGCTGTAGGTATGTGGCTATCGTAGTTCAGCACAAATTGTAGTACCCTACCATAAAAGATAATTTTAATCGTGTAGGTACATGTATGTAGGTAATTGTAGATTAATTGTATGAAGAAATACAAGACTAGTTGTTTGTGTACAATATTTAGATAACTTTACCTAAACGCAAAAATATAATTGAAACTTTGCTCCTAACATGTATTTGAACACCTTGCCACGTATATCTTTATGAAGCTGCCTGTACCTACATACAT
The DNA here is from genome assembly GCA_955850985.1 of Elophila nymphaeata. Classification (NCBI taxonomy): domain Eukaryota; kingdom Metazoa; phylum Arthropoda; class Insecta; order Lepidoptera; family Crambidae; genus Elophila; species Elophila nymphaeata. Next base: position 4,827,253 of record OY039082.1, on the reverse strand, counting down.
ATTCAGGAAATGGTTTAAACATTTTCCCGAGCTTTTCCCGAAACTCAATTTCCAAAACCTACAATTACTAGAAAATTTTGGTTAAGTAGGTATGTACTTAAGTTTCATACCTAAATTGGTTAGCAACCTAATCAAAGTTGTTTTCATCCGTAAAATTAATTTTTCGGTAGCCACCGTCTGCGTGTCTCTGCAATAACTTCTTCGCTCTCATGGTTCGTTCGTGACGAAGGGCTGCAGTATCCTACGATCTTTATTCGCTTAGGAAGTACGAGGCCACGATGACTGTCGATGATACATACTCGTACTTACACAGATACACACGTTGTATAAAATTATAACACCCCTCTCTTTTGAAGGGGTTTAAATACTAAAACCAAATACAGTTGAAAGTGCTAAAATTTTTAGGGAAATCAGCAGAATTTTAAGGGTCAATAAATCTGTAAGATTAAACAATTATTCAATAAACAATGATTTAATTAACCCTGAATACTCTGCATATTCACAGAAATGGCGTATGACGTGAAAATGAGAAACCAGGGTTTCCGAAGAAATTCGTCTATTGTCACCAATACTTCGTTCATCGATGTTTAGAGTAGATTAAATAAAGCTTATGAAATATACATTCAAATTATATTTACAGGTTTTGTTTATGTAATCTTATTTTTATATAGGTACCGATATATAAGAATCAAAACCTACGAGGTCAGTCGATTTTATTGCACGTAAGTGTACCTATATAAGATTCGCGTTTTTGGACACGAAATTAAGGTGTCGTGGGTGGTGACGACGTAAATCGGATAGTGTGCTGAACATTTAGAGGATCCTTGACCCATGTAATAGAATCATTTGGGGAGATTGCGAAACACTCATTTTGATTGCTTATAGTATTATCTGTAGGGTGTGATACGTATTTAGATACCTAATATGTAGATATTATTTATGCTAAGCTATTAAATAGAATTATTTTTCCATGGCATTCCGGCTGGCAGAGCCACCCTCCTTAGAGATAAACTGAATATAGGTACATCTCTTAATTAACTGCAGCACCCCAAACAACTATTATTATAGGTAGGTTTGGTTAGGTAAAGTATGTACGTACTTTACATATACAGGGTGAATTTTTTAAGTGGTCCTTCAAGGCCAAATCCTAAACTATAAGGAATATAGAAAAATGCTCAAAGGAGTCGCGAGCCAGATTTTGATGAAAACAACAGTTTACAAGTTTTGGAATTATGTCTGCGTGTGTGTCTGTGCGTTAGCACGATAACTCGAGTATGAACTTATTGCTACCATATTTAACATGCATATTATGACATCAAAATAGAAGGTTTCTATCAACTTTTGATTCGTCGATCACGAAAGTTAAGCAACCAAGTGCGCGGTCAGTACTCGGATGGTTGACCAAAATTTTATTTAAAATTTTATCAACTTTTGAGTCGTTTCCGGTATACAAGAAAGTCAAGGGTCTTCCTATGAACTCGGCGATTCGACCGATCTCCTTAGTTTGATATATCTATAGGGAGACCACTCCCGATTTTATGAAGGTGTTTTCAATTTGAAATATCGTTCGCTTAGGATGTGGCTCAGGCTGTCTGGACAAATCTTCAAAATAGCTTACATTTTAGTAGGTCAATAGGGCATTTTATGTGACGGCTAACCACCCTTACTTCAGAAGAGGTGACGCTACAGAATCTTAGATAATCGATCGAAACTGTGTCCAGCCAGCTTGAAAAACCACTTTTCGCTGGTCTCTCAATCTCGGTAACGGAAGTGATTTTGACGACTTTTTGCATGTCAACGGGCGTCACATAAATTTGTGACGGGCATCGAGCTAAAAGTTTCGTGATACGTACAGCGGTTTATTAGAAAAATGCAAAAATCTGTGTCCAGCCAGCTTGAATTTACGTATAAAACTTCTGGCTGGCACTTCTGAATCTCGATAACGGGAGCGTTTTCGAATATGGTTCCTCTACTAACTAAATGTGACGCAAGTTGTGACGGTAATAACGTTTGATTTATGGCGTCACGTGTAATGGTTTACGAGAAATCAATTAAAAACTGGTGTCCAGCCAGCTTGAAGTTCAAGCTGGCTGGACACACATATCTCCGCTGCCTGATGGTCTACGGCCTTCGAAATATGTTCAAGTTTTTGTGACGGGGACGATAATGATAATCTGATGTTGTGACGGAGAAAGTTTACGTAGTTTCAAAGATATTGATCATTAAATTTTTTCCATACAAACATCTATTAATAATGTTAGGTGACCATAATTTTACACAAATAAAGGATTTCTTTTTAATCGACTTATCGGCTGGTTGTGGCCACACCTGCATTGTATTTGATTTTTTCCGTGAGAATAGGTTTTCCCGCAGTAGTTTTAGTAGGCGGTTTTTTTTATTTAATTTTAAATAAAAAAAACCGCCTTCAAAACTAAAAACGGGAGAAATAAAAGTTTTGTTTATAAAAATCTAAATGTTTTTAGAGGTCGGTCCCGAATACAAGTGACAACGTTTATTACAAATATTGAGGTTGGCACCGACCTCAAAAAAATTAGATTTTTATAAACAAAATTTTTATTTTTCCCGTTTTTAGTTTTGAAGGCGGTTTTTTCCTCCTTTTTGTGTTTTAAGTATAGAAATTTTCAGGAAACTACTTCAAGATCTTACCTACTACCTACGAACTACCTCAAGACACACAAGTGATAAAATTATGATATCATCAATGTCAATTAAATAGGCATTATTAGGGATAACTCAAAAACTATTTGTCAGATGTCGATAAAATTTAAATGGGACCCCATGACAAGCACTAGCTTCCAAAGGTCAAAAGAATCTTCAAAATCGGTCCACTCAGTAACGAGTTATGAGGTAAGAAACACTAAAAAAACATACAGTCGAATTAATAACCTCCTCCTTTTTTGAATTCGGTTAAAAAAGCGTAAATAAGTGTTAATTCAAAATAATAATTGACTACCAGCGCTGCCTAAAAAGAGCCCCCACTTATTATTTTGTGTTACTTTTTGCCCATCATTAGTTTTTACGAGTTGAATAGTCAGATTGTCAGAATAGTTTTCTTTCCTAATTAAGTCCACCATTTGTATATCTACTGGTAAGAATTTCGAAATAAGTCTCCTTTTTTGGAGGTAGAGGAGGGTGGGGGGAAGGAAGGGAGGGGGTGGAAGTCGCTCCCCGTAAATTTCGAATGCCGGAAATGCTTACTTTTTTATAAAAAAATTACCTCAAAATATATGAAAAAACCCTAACCTACCTATCACCCAGCCATGTAGGTGCATAAAACACTAGACACGAAAACTCGAAAGCAACCAACGGAATGACGCAATTTAACGCTGTCAGAAATGTCAAAACTATTATCAAAATAGTGGATTGGCGTTTCGTTTCACGCGTTTTAGTACTTCAAACTAACTTCAAAAGTTTTAAAATCTTATCATAACCTAAAAAAGTATAGAAATTACGTTTTGTTTCACGCAATCATAATACAATAAATACTTAAAAACTTAAATACTTAAAAAAAAAATATTTAAAGGCAACTCCGGCAGCCGAAATTGTTTTAGGGTGATCTTACGGAGCTTCCTTGAGCCCCCTACACATTCAGTTTCCTCAGATTCAGGCGACTCGTTTCGAAGTCCGACCCTATCTACTTACTCTCCGATTAGGGGCCAGGCTTCCAAGTGAAAGCTTTCGAAATGCAACTGGGATATTCGCTAGGATGAAGATTTGTACCCACATCTACTATTTTTTGTGCAATAAAGAATAAATAAGGTACCTAATTAAAATAAATGCTTTACCGTCGTTAATTTGTTTTCTTTTTTCCCACCTCAATGAGAAAATATTAACTATCATTTTTTTGAGAAAACTCAGAGTAAGTACCTAGTCGTAGGGCGCGCCATAATCGGTATAGCATGCGGGTGATGAAAGAGTCTGATTCAGAGGAAGAGAACATAATTATGATTCGAACAGTTGTCCTAGTAGTACCAACTTTAAGCAACAGATGGCGACACCAACATCAACTACCTACGTAGACAGAGAATAGGTTTCTCTGTCTACGACTACCTACCTATTGAACCCAAGTCGGTCTGCGGCAGCGTATGAGCACGTTCAGAAATTGTTCAGTATCTTTTCGTGACCAAGATATTTCCTAAAAAATATTTTTACAGTAAAATATAACTAAATATACTTAAAATATTTTTGACTCTCTTTGCCGGAAAGTATTTACTTTTAATAGAATTTTTAGAAGAAAAAAGAAACCATTGTATCCTGTGTTGCTATAGCATTATTTATGCAATAGCATTAATTATTTATGCTTACCATGAAAAACACCAATACTTACCCACTAAAAAGAGTAGTTATCTGCACGTAAATAATCAATTACGCAAAAAATTACCCCTTTCAACACCTCTACGCTTTTGTCTTCTATCGATTAAAATATCTAGGTACTGTAAATGTAGGTTAGTAGGTAGGTATTAATATCACCAATACACGTATTTTCGTTTATTAAAGCCTTAAAATAAGATACTTGTTTCTACATAAAACCTACAATATTGGTAACCCTACTGCAGTGTTTGTATGAAAATAATTTAATGATCAATATCTTTGAAACTACGTAAACTTTCTCCGTCACAACATCAGATTATCATTATCGTCCCCGTCACAAAAACTTGAACATATTTCGAAGGCCGTAGACCATCAGGCAGCGGAGATATGTGTGTCCAGCCAGCTTGAACTTCAAGCTGGCTGGACACCAGTTTTTAATTGATTTCTCGTAAACCATTACACGTGACGCCATAAATCAAACGTTATTACCGTCACAACTTGCGTCACATTTAGTTAGTAGAGGAACCATATTCGAAAACGCTCCCGTTATCGAGATTCAGAAGTGCCAGCCAGAAGTTTTATACGTAAATTCAAGCTGGCTGGACACAGATTTTTGCATTTTTCTAATAAACCGCTGTACGTATCACGAAACTTTTAGCTCGATGCCCGTCACAAATTTATGTGACGCCCGTTGACATGCAAAAAGTCGTCAAAATCACTTCCGTTACCGAGATTGAGAGACCAGCGAAAAGTGGTTTTTCAAGCTGGCTGGACACAGTTTCGATCGATTATCTAAGATTCTGTAGCGTCACCTCTTCTGAAGTAAGGGTGGTTAGCCGTCACATAAAATGCCCTATTGACCTACTAAAATGTAAGCTATTTTGAAGATTTGTCCAGACAGCCTGAGCCACATCGCTTAGGTTCCTTTCTCAGTCTTTAACTTTACTCACTTTCTCTTCTTCTTTGTTTTTCTGTTCCATTCCATCCTTATTCAAACTATTATTGTTGTTACAGGTATACAGGGCACTGCCCTATGCTGAAATTCCGTTTTGGAAAATGCTACGGTGACAATACAAGACAAATTTTAAGGGAAATCAAATCTAAGGGATTGTTCAAGTAAGTAAGATCCTACCTAACATAGGTACTTTATTTTCTTCCATACACTTCGACGGGGTGTCGTGGTGAAGTGCGGGTTCGAATCCAGCTATAAGACCAAATGGTTCTTACCGGTCGACATGTATTTAAGTTTATTTATAAAAAAATATCAATTTTATTAGGTAGGCAGTAGGCTATAATATATTACAATATATACAATATATGTATTTGTTTGTTTGTTTGCTATGAAGTATTCTCAGGACTTTTTATTTGGTCTGAGGTAGGTAGTATCCATAATTCTTAATTACCTATAGGTATTTACTACTTGAAGCGTCGGTGGCTTAGTGCGTAAGAACGTCGTCTCCCACCCGGGAGGCACTGGTTCGATTCCCGCCACGTACCAATGTGTTTTCTATGAAGAATTCTTAGGTTGTGTGTGAAGTCGATATCGATAAGGCCTAATCGCCCCCAATGTGGGGTAGGCTCGAGTCCCTCGGTGGGGACATTACATGAGCTGTTGATTTGAACTACAGATAATTGGTGTGATGTGAGCGTGGATTAAAAAGAATAGTCATGATACATACTATAGTTTTAGGAATCAGGAATGGAATAAAATAAAAATAAAGAATTATCATCGTAACTTAAAACAATTTTACTTTCAATTAGATTTTCACAACAAGTAACAAGCGATTGCACAGAAAACAACTCTTTACACAATAACCGAATAATAAGGATGAAACAAATGACTAACTGCAAATCACATCGATTACCACTTCAACCGACCTCACTCTACAACGTCCGACAAGCAAATGGGCTGAGAGCGAACTAGCGATTGCTTTTATGGCGGCGTTGTGGTGACGTCATGATTCGCAACGATCCATTCTTCATTTCCGCTAACACGGCCTATCCTGATCATGCGCCGTCCTCGGCCGCATTTCACAAGATATCTTCATGGAAGACCTCAACAGGGTCGACCTGAGCAGACCAGGGCTCAGCACCGGTGTCATCATTGTCTTCAGCTTCGGAATCTGTCGATGAGAAACAACATGAACACAAAAACAAAACTTTTTTGTAAAGTTGCCTATTCTTTCATTCCTCACACAATCAAGGCCCTCTTTCAATGATACACACGATGTTATTTCTTAACTTCTTCTACTTCACTAACAATCATCGTATTACAAGCTTCATCGACCACACACATCGCTTATTCTCACAATTCTACGTACAAGGCTAAGCCATACGAGATTGCAGGACCAAAGTCCAACACATATCAATGGATATGGATACAAATTCGAAACCCAACATATATCGAAAGATATGTCTGTAAGGTAGTGCGCGCAATCAGGGCGCGCAGCAGGGCGCGCAGGCAGAGGCACGCACGTGGATGGTGCGCGACTGCCGGGTAGGCAGCACGCAGACTGCGACGGACCCGGCCACGCAGCTCAGGAACTGGCGCAACCGCTCGGCGCCTCCATCTGTCAGACGCTCGGCCTGGATCGGCCCTACATCGGTAATTAAGAAGGTACTGCAAGGCCGGAGCCCAACACACATCGAATGATATGTCTGCAAGGCCGAAGCCCAACACATATCGTAAGATATGTCTGCAAGGCCGAAGAAGCGAGACATCGCATCGAATGATACGTCTGCCGGTTCGCAAAAGCGAGACCACGCATCGAATGATACGTCTGCCGGTTCGCAAGAGCGAGACCACGCATCGAATGATACGTCTGCCGGTTCGCAAAGCGAGACCACGCATCGAATGATACGTCTGCCGGTTCGCAAAGCGAGACCACGCATCAAATAATGTTTTCAATACATTGCATTACACCATTTCTATTGAGAACGTCAGTTATGATAATAATCGGGGTATGAATACCCTGATTGCGACAACTTGCGGGTACAACCATAAAATCAAAATCGAGAGCAATGTTACTGAACTCCACTGTAAGTTTGACATATTCAAACGCTAATGGTTTGTACTAATTCCTTTCAAAAAGCAATGAGTTTGACAAGAAAAGTGTTGGAGTTTCTCCAGAGTTCTCGCTGCAAAAACACGAGTTGAGAACCTCCATTTCCAACTCAAATCTACCGTATAATTTTTAGTCACTCAATCACTCCTTCACCCGATACTGGCAAAACGCGCAACGTAAATGCATCGGGACGCCATCAATCAAGAATAGAATAGAATAGAAGAAAAGTGAGAGCCCAATCGCATATCAGGGAAATCGCGCTCGCCACTATCTATCAAAACGTCCACAGGTGTACCCTGAATAACTGTTGTGGATGTGTCAATATTTTTGAAGAATTATTTAACTCATTACACAAACTAACTGTGCGTTGATTAGTATTACGCCCCTGTGAGCGAGCCTTGGCAACACAATCACTTTCCTTGTAACCTGTCTTTTTACACAAAGAACATGTACCTAATTTTTGAGCTACCCGCATCCCCAATTTCCCCGGTATACTCCACACCCACATGTCCAGTCTGATCGCTGTGGCAGTCGAAATCTAGTGGCGTAGTGTAGCGCTTCCCAAAAGCACTAGCTGGTGCATGACCGATCAATTTGCTGCGGCTAGGCTTGACACATGGCCAGAAACGAAACAATGCCTTCCGTAGCCAAGCCGGCACCAGCGGCCGCCACCCCCACTTGGGCGTCATCAACACCACGCATCACCACTCAAATCATCAGATCTTCACTCAAACCCCGAACCATACGCAAACAAAGCAGAGATCGACGCGCGTACCCTGCGTATGTCGGAAATTTGTCGGACGTTGTGTTCATAACCTTAAAAAGTATTTGCGCCTGAACAATGTTATGGCACATAGACTTAAACTCTTCAACGAAATTTGACCATTTGCGGTCATTGGTTGACCATTCGCCTAACTTTCTGTTTCGTTTTGGCGTCACCTTTTAGACATGAGAATCTCGAGCAAGACACTAAATCATACCAACCGTTAGCCAATTTTCTGCGTTCTACCTCCTCGCACCAAAATTATTGATAGATCAAAGTTACTGTGGGACCTTGTTTTATTTAATGCTAGAATAGCATCGGCAAGCACCTGCGCTGCGGTTGAGTTGCTGTTCTCGCATTAGGGGTAGGACTAACACTATTAACAGATGGGTTTGGCGTTAGACTCGCAGTATTTCTAACATGAACACGGTCAGGCGAGTTTGGCGGTACACTCACAGTATTTCTAACACAAACACGGTCAGACAGGGTTGGCGTTACACTCGCCGTATTTTCCTCGATGGCATTTAGTCTAGACACTATCGCGTTTAATGTCTCCGCCATCGAATAGTAACACGTTTGAGACCCGCGACGGTCTCTAGAATGAGGTTGTGAAGCGGTTCGGTTGTGATAAGATCGTGAATGAGTACGGCATCTACTGTATCGAGGCGTGATGCGTTGAGACCGCGAACTACATTCTACGTGCCGAGTAGACACACGAGTATCACTCCTACGAAAACCGTGAAAGATTTTCACTCCTAGACAACCGTGAGCGCGACCCACGACTACAAGAACGAGATCTATGATGGTGTCGATGTGACTTGCTTGTACATACCACGCTTAATCTCATGGCGCGGTGGCGTATTTTCCGATTTTGTGACGGTAGCGGCATAACAAATCGAATCCCTGCAACTGCTTGTTATTTTCTCTTTTAAACTTAAAAAACCTCTAATGTAGGCGTAGGAAGTATTATCCCACTTCTGATTTTAGGAATCAGGAATGGAATAAAATAAAAATAAAGAATTATCATCGTAACTTAAAACAATTTTACTTTCAATTAGATTTTCACAACAAGTAACAAGCGATTGCACAGAAAACAACTCTTTACACAATAACCGAATAATAAGGATGAAACAAATGACTAACTGCAAATCACATCGATTACCACTTCAACCGACCTCACTCTACAACGTCCGACAAGCAAATGGGCTGAGAGCGAACTAGCGATTGCTTTTATGGCGGCGTTGTGGTGACGTCATGATTCGCAACGATCCATTCTTCATTTCCGCTAACAATAGTATATTTATAATACTGAATACACTAAATTATTATATAGGCACAAATTATTAGGTATCTATTAAGTACATAAATAGGTACTTTTGAAAGGCACTTCTTTCAGTAGGTACCTTGATATTTCTTGTTGTTTCTGGAATCGATATTGTCATCTACCCTTGAAAAAAAACAATTTGATGTGCGTGTTGTAATATTATTATGATTACTCAAACTGAAAATGGCGATGAACGCGACGTCTCGTCTCATCGCCAAAAATTGCGAGCTTGCACGACACTTCTCGAAAACTTGACATGATTCGCGTCACGCATTCTTACCGCATCATTAAGCGTGGGCCAGTGGCAGATTTACTGCCGCCAGTAAAAATTTTTGCCGACCCTACTTACTTACTACTGAATATCGATACCTTCCATCGAGCATTATGTTCGCAATCATATTAATTACATTTGCAACTTTATTGTGTTCTATCTTGCCCTTAGGGGCTCGTTTTCTGTTATACCTACCTAAAAAAAAAAGTTTTGGGCCAAATTTGCCGCCCCCTAAAATCTGCCGCCCTAGGCTCCAGCCTACTCAGCCTATTGATAAATCCGCCACTTCCGTGGGCCTAGACCTGCCGGTCATTCTATTCTACCTAGAAACGGTCATAAAAACGAACTCATTCATCGTCACTCACTCGCCGCTGGCTAAGGTGTAAATGTGGTAAAGGCGGTGGTAAAGTTTTATTAAAATCCGTTCAGTAGTTTTTTCGTGAGTAACAAACACACTTTCAGATATCCATACAAACTTTTACCTTTATTATTTGTAGGGTACCTTAGCAGTTTGGGAAGGCTCTCTTTCCTCTAACTTTTTATCATATTGACATTTGAGTTATTTTCTCAATAAAAAAATTGGTTGTCTGTAAAGTCAGTTTAAGGTAAAAGCGTCGGAGGCGTAGTGCGTAAGAGCGTTGTCTCCCACCCGGGAGGCACCGGTTCGCACCCCGCCACGTACCGATGTGTTTTACAATTTTGAATTCATATGTACCTACGTTTAATCGACTCTGTTACGGAGATTTTCATCGTGAGGAAACCTGCACACACCTATGAAGATATTCGTAGGTTGTGTGTGAAGTCGACCAACCTGCACTTGACCAGCGTGGTTGACTAAGGCCTAATCGCCCCTAATGTGGGCAAGGCTCGAGCCTCTCGCTGGGGACATTATAGTTCAGCTGTTGATGATGAAGATGAAAGTCGGTTTACGGACGATAATTTTATGTGATAACGTTATAAGAAAACATTCGATCGTGTCACTCTATCGCTTGTTCCGCGCTCTCGTTTGCACGCTCGGCTCAGGCGGAACGTGACACAATGAGTTATGCTTTTTCGTGCGTGCAGCCGACGTTCATCGATATAGACGTTATCGCGTCAAAAATTAACTAAAATTGCGGAGGGTATTGTTATGGCGACAGCAAAGACACGGTAAAGACTAACTCCGTGGGCAACAGCCTGTATAACCATATGTTGGTGGAACATCAGATCCAAGCAACGCCATCTATTGACATTAATTTCATCTAATGTTTCTCCCCAATGAGATCTCCAATCATTACGTTACGAAGTATTATCTTTCTTTCTCCTACCCTGTTCTCAATTTATTTGGGGTCGGTGCAATTAGATACCTATGTCATGATATCGACAATGCAATTTGTATTTTGCCATTAGATTTTTACGGCCGTGTGCCTGACACCAACCCCCCTTGGGGACGACTGCTATCTTTCGTCAGCAGCTAGGACAATCAGCTTAACGTGTCTTCCGAAGCACGGAGGAAAATCGAGTTGACAAATGGGTAACCCATCCGAGTACTCACCACGAACTTGGTAGCTTAGCTTTCGAGATCGTTACGAAGAACGTACGACCGGGGTCAACGTACGACCGGGGAGCTATCGGCCTCCTCCATCGTGGTATTGTCAATTTAATTGAGAATATTTCGCCTTTCATTTTCAGTAAGCCACTTGAATACCGTCGAGGCGACCATTACGAGCTCCACAACATGCCCCGACGCGAGACTCCTCATCGCAACGTCTACGACGGGCTACATAATCGACAGCCGGCTTACGTCACTGGGTACACGGGCTACGTGCCTGGCATGAATTTTAGGTGAGAAAGTAGGTATACGGTAAAAATAGCTTTAAAATAAAGTATTACCTACCTACTTTAAATTAATAATACCACGCTCATATCCAGCAGTTTTAGGTAATATTTGACTACACATAAAGCTACGCTGGCAGTATGGTTCACGCAATACCTCAAAATCATGGACCTCAGATAATGTATCTGTGTCATGGTAATTAACAAAGACGAATATAGTTAGTAGGGTCATTACGCCTGTTATCGTCCACTTAGTGGAGTTATCAACTTTGAAAATAAAATTAAAATATTTCTTTATTATAATTTTATAAAATAACTACTGAAATGAATTCCTTTATTAGTCTATTTATAATTATTGCGAACGTGTTAGTGGTGACTGTCATGTTGTTTTTAATATTTTAAAATAAGTAATAAAATGCCAATATTACCAGTTTCCGACCGCAAAGTTCAGTTTTCGTCCACCAGTTGGCCTATTTTCGACCGCATCAATTGAGTATGGATTTCATGAATAAAAATATGTTTTAAAATGAAATTGTTAATCAAGATAATAACTGTAGTCTAAAAATCAGTCTTCGTTACAAAAAGTTGTTAATAGTTATCTAATTAAAAAAAATACAAGCGATCAGAATTAGCTTTCGTATTAATTAGGCATTTCTCTTAATTTAAATTTTGGTTTTTATATCTTTACTCACACACTCACATGATATGAATCTCATAATACAGACAAATCAATTAATATTTATAAAACTTATAAAAAGACAACGAATAATATAACAAGGCATAGTCTTATTCAACATAAATATCATAATTTTCTACATCACAATCACGACATTTCTATAAAACATATTTTTAAAATAAATTAATAATAATATGTAATAATTTTTGGGTTTGTGTAAATTTTTTTTAAAACTAGAAAAAATACACTGAAAAAGATTGACCTTCTAAGATCCGAACGAAATATTGCCGTATATACAACATGTAAACTAAATAACCAACATCGTGAATACAGGTGGTTTGGGATCGGCTTCCGAGTTGATTTCAATAAATTTTTTTGAAAAAAAAAAACAAATAGTACCCAGAAAATATTGTACAACATTTTCTAGGTACTTTTTTTTGTTTTTTTTTTTTTTTAAATTATTGAAATCAACTCGGAAGCCGATCCCAAACCACCTGTATTCAGGGTGTTGGTTATTTAGTTTACATGTTGTAGAGTAGAGGTAGGGCACAACAGACTAGCCGCTAGAATTTGCAGTCCAAGTTCAGGCTGCAAATTCTAGGTAGTACCTACCTCCCCATTACAAAAGACCACAGTCAACAAAATTTTTTGTGGTGTTGTATTTCTGTTGGTAAGTAAGGTCGCTAGAGCTCCACGGGGAAGGGATAAGGGTTGCCAGCACGCGAGTGTCAGATCACTGTTGCAAGCATCTAAGGCTACAGTTGCTGATTACCACCAGGCAGGACGTATGCTTGTCTGCCAACCATTTACCATAAGAAATAACACCAATCACTATTCAAATAATGAGGTCATTACTATTATCCATCATAATATTACAAATTTAAAGAAAATTGGCCGAAAACAACCCGTTAGTCAGTTCTGCCTTTTTAACCCATAAAATATGATGTTAAACTTGCATATTTTTTCATTCATCATCATCATATCAGCCGAGAGACTTTAGGACATAGGCCTCCCCCAAGGATCTAACCGGTCGGTGCTGCGCTGACCGCATCCAGCGGCTTCCCGCGACCTTTACTAGATCATCAGTCCACCGTGTGGGGGCCTACCAAAGCTGCGTTTCCCAGTACGTGGTTGCCAGTCGAGGACTTTTCCTTCCACCCCAATGGCCGTCAGTCCTCCTCGCAATGTGCCCTGCCCACTGCCACTTAAGGTTCGCAATTCTTTGGGCTATGTCGGTGACCTTGGTTCTCGTGCGGATCTCATCATTTCTGATATAATCACGCAGAGAAACTCCGAGCATAGCCCTCTCCATTGCCCTTTGGGTGACCTTGAGCCTTCTTATCAGACCCATTGTAAGACATTGTAAGGCCCATTCATTCAACTGTTTGAATATTATTTGAAAAAATAATATTGTAAAATTTTATTACACTATCATAAAATAATCACTTTAATTTATTCTAAAATAACAAAGTATGTCGAAAACTAGGATTTTTTACTTTATGTCGAATTTTCGACCGCATGCCATTTAAATGTCTTACATTTATACTTTATTAATTAAATCTAATACGCGGACTGAAATTGGCCGTCGTAAATATTTTTTCATTCATTTATAATCATTGTTTTAATATTATTTCATTTAATAATATTGTAACATTTGGTTGCAGGTATCATAAAATAATCACATTTAGTTCGTTGTAACAGAGTATGTCGAAAACTGGGACGTGTTGTACTTTATGCCCGATTTCCGACCATAGGCCATTTCAACGTATTAGGTTTATACTTTATTAAAGCTAATAAGCGGACGAAAATTGGCCATCGCAAATATTTGTACACATAAAGTTCATAGTGCTAAATAAAATTTAGTTTACTTACATGCATTTTCGTATATCAGACAGAACCTAAATGACATGGGCGGGCCTGTTAAAGACCACCCGGTCGAGATTAGGACTTTCTAATAAAAAGGGCGTACCCTTTCTCGTCCACTTCGTTTTATATATTAATTATTGTAAATTAGAATAATAAACTATTCGTCCACACTATATTTATAGCAAGCTATATGTATAAACAGTAAACAAACCAAGAAACACAATAGAACTATTTTTTATTTACTGCGTAAGTTCCGGCACGTCACTATTTTTTCTGCAATATTTGACACATTTTCACTCTTTCGCCGGGTACCATAAACTGCATAGCTTTATTCTAGTTAATGGCAGCGTCCCAGTGAACTGTGTAGGCATGTACTTACTGTGAAGTTATTCAGGTTGTAATAGGGTCATTACGCCTGTTATCGTCCACTTAGTGGAGTTATCAACTTTGAAAATAAAATTAAAATATTTCTTTAATATAATTTTATAAAATAACTACTGAAATGAATTCCTATATTAGTCTATTTATCATTATTGCGAACGTGTTAGTGGTGACAGTCATGTTGTTTTTAATATTTTAAAATAAGTAATAAAATGCCAATATTACCAGTTTCCGACCGCAAAATTCAGTTTTCGTCCACCAGTTGTCCTATTTTCGACCGCATCAATTGAGTATGGATTTCATGAATAAAAATATGTTTTAAAATGAAATTGTTAATCAAGGTAGGGCACAACAGACTAGCCGCTAGAATTTGCACCCCAAGTTCGGGCTGCAAATTCTAGGTAGTACCTACCTCCCCATTACAAAAGACCACAGTCAAAAAAAAATTTTTGTGGTGTTGTATTTCTGTTAGTAAGTAAGGTCGCTAGAGCTCCACGGGGAAGGGATAAGGGTTGCCAGCGCGCTAGTGTCAGATCACTGTTGCAAGCATCTAAGGCTACAGTTGCTGATTACCACCAGGCAGGACGTATGCTTGTCTGCCAACCATTTACCATAAAAAATAACACCAATCACTATTCAAATAATGAGCTCATTACTATTATCCATCATCATCATCATCATTTCACCCGAAAGACGCCCACTGTTGGACATAGGCCTCCCCCAAGGATCTCCAAACCGGTCGGTCCTGCGCTGCCCGCATCCAGCGGCTTCCCGCGACCTTTACTAGATCGTCAGTCCACCTTGAGGGGGGCCTACCAACGCTGCGTTGCGTGGTCGCCACTCGAGGACCTTTCCGCCCCAACGGCCGTCAGTCTTCCTCGCAATGTGCCCTGCCCACTGCCACTTGAGGTTCGCAATTCTTTGTCCTATGTCGGTGACCTTGGTTCTCCTGCGGATCTCATCATTTCTGATATGATCACGCAGAGAAACTCCGAGCATAGCTCTCTCCATTGCCCTTTGGGTGACCTTGAGCCTTCTTATGAGGCCCATTGTAAGCGGCCACGTTTCGGTTCCGTAAGTCATCACTGGCAACACACACGAATTAAAGACTTTCGTCTTGAGACCATCATAATATTTCAAATTTAAAGAAAATTGGCCGAAAACAACCCGTTAGTCCATTTTGCCTTTTTAACCCCTAAAATATGATGTTAAACTTGCATATTTTTTCATTCATCATCATCATATCAGCCGAGAGACTTTAGGACATAGGCCTCCCCCAAGGATCTCCTAACCGGTCGGTCTAGCGCTGACCGCATCCAGCGGCTTCCCGCGACCTTTACTAGATTATCAGTCCACCTTGTGGGGGCTTACCAAAGCTGCGTTTCCCAGTACGTGGTTGCCAGTCGCGGACTTTTCCTTCCACCCCAATGGCCGTCGGTCCTCCTCGCAATGTGCCCTGCCCAGTGCCACTTACGGTTCGCAATTCTTTGGGCTATGTCGGTGACCTTGGTTCTCCTGCGGATCTCATCATTTCTGATATGATCACGCAGAGTAACTCCGAGCATAGCCCTCTCCATTGCCCTTTGGGTGACATTGTAAGGCCCATTCATTCAACTGTTTGAATATTATTTGAAAAAATAATATTGTAAAATTTTATTACACTATCATAAAATAATCACTTTAATTTATTCTAAAATAACAAAGTATGTCGAAAACTGTGATTTTTTACTTTATGTCGAATTTTCGACCCGCATGCCATTTAAATGTCTTACATTAATTATACTTTATTAAATCTAATAAGCGGACTGAAATTGGCCGTCGTAAATATTTTTTCATTCAATTGTTTTAATATTATTTCATTTAATAATATTGTAACATTTGGTTGCAGGTATCATAAAATAATCACTTTTAGTTTGTTGTAACAGAGTATGTCGAAAACTGGGACGTATTGTACTTTATGCCCGATTTCCGACCATAGGCCATTTCAACGTATTAGGTTTATACTTTATTAAAGCTAATAAGCGGACGAAAATTGGCCATCGCAAATATTTGTACACATAAAGTTCATATTGCTAAATAAAATTTAGTTTACTTACATGCATTTTCGTATATCAGACAAAACCTAATTGACATGGGCGGGCCTGTTACAGACCACCCGGTCGAGATTAGGACTTTCTAATAAAAAGGGCGTACCCTTTCTCGTCCACTTCGTTTTATATATTAATTATTGTAAATTAGAATAATAAACTATTCGTCCACACCATATTTATAGCAAGCTATATGTATAAACAGTAAACAAACCAAGAAACACAATAGAACTATTTTTTATTTACTGCGTAAGTTCCGGCACGTCACTATTTTTTCTGCAATATTTGACATATTTTCACTCTTTCGCCGGGTACCATAAACTGCATAGCTTAATCCTAGTTAATGGCCGCGTTCCAGTGAACTGTGTAGGCATGTACTTACTGTGAAGTTATTCAGGTCGTAATACATAAATATTTTAAGGACCTATGTATAACCGTTTCGCTATTTTTTGGCGTTGTATCAAGGAGGGCGGTTAAATGGACGAAAAGGGGAAGCGGTCGGCAAACAGGCGCAATGACCCTACATAAATATTTTAAGGACCTATGTATAACCGTTTTACTATTTTTTGGCGTTATATCAAGGGGGGCGGTTAAATGGACGAATAGGGGAAGCGGTCGGCAAACAGGCGCAATGACCCTACTCCGTAGTAATTAAGTATTCAAAATAGTAACATGTTGCCAGCCTACCAAATTCCAAAGATAAATAACCCTTAATTATTATTTTGAACTTGATCATTAACTCGAAGATTTTGTAAATAGTTTCAGCGTGTTTTTCAATCAGTAGGTACCTAGTACCTACGAGGTATCAACGAATAGCAATGCTGCGCCACGCAAAGTAAAGAAACGAAGTAGTTAGATTGGTGGATTTAAGTACCTACCTCGCGCAGCTCAAAAGCACCATTACATAGGATTTTTTTTATATTCAATAGGATTGGCCTTTGACTACAATCACCGCTGATGGAAGGCGATGATGAGACCTGAGGCGAAGAAGAGTGTAGATTGTTGCCATCGTTTTCATAAAATACTCCTCAATTTCAGATACGGCAAATCATACGGTAGAGCTGCCGATGACTGCATGGCTGACTTCTCGGAGAGCCAGCGCGAGTTTCAGCGGAAGGCAGACCTCAACAGAAGTTTCATTCGGTCCAGAAGCGCACCGAAGATGGAGACGATACACTCGCGGGACGAAATAAGAAGAGACCTCAATAGGTTTAGAGAGATCAACAAATACAAAGGTGAGTAATATAAGAAATTAAAGTTTAATATTTGCATAGGGGGGCAGACGTCTTAGGCACATGGCTTAAACTGCGCTGTGTTTCATCCAAGCTACGGCCCTTTTCAAGGCCAGCGGAGCTTTGGTCCGGTCTCCAAGAACGGTAGGTCTGCTGTCCGGTATTTATGCCGAACATCGGACATTGGGCCCGAAGGGCGAGCACAGATGACTTCCCGGCGAAGGTTAGCGATCCCGGATCATCATAGTGTGCCTTGGCAGGATGTCCGGAGACGATGTTTAGTGGGTAGTGAAGGGAACCCTACGCCTTTTTAGTCGACTTCAAAAAAAGGAGGAGGTTATCGATTCGACTATGTTTTTTTTATGTGTGCTAGTTACCTCATAACTGTTCAATGGTTGTACCGATTTTGATGATTATTTTTACATTATTTAGAAGCTGGTGCTAGTGGTTTCATTTAAATTTGAGCGACATCTTAAGATTAGTTTTTGAGTTATCCCTAATAATTCGTAGGTATTTAATTGATATCGATAATATCGTACTCATTTTATTAATTGTCTAAAAGATCTTGAGATAGTTTCCTGAAAATTTCCATACTACACAGAAAACAAAGAAATTATTTTTGACCTCAAGAGAATATTTAGATTTTTTAAATCTCCGTTTTTACTTTTGAAGGCGGTTTTTTTTCGACATCCAGCGGGTTGTGATTCCAATAATAACTCCTTAGAGAAATTTATTGGTTCCCTTGAAAATGTAGATGCGCATATCCTTACTAAACTATCTTCATCAGCAACAGATATTTTATTAGTGACATATATTTCATTAATGAAAATGCTTTTTCATAATTTTCAGAGAACACAATTTCCCCGGAGTTCCCACCGATAGCTGGGTACACTGGGCATATTCCCCGGATTAAAGGGTCCGAGGCTTCCCTCAGCCAACGGTACCACTGCGCTGCCAAACGTGGCTTGGAACTGATCAGAATGGAGCGAGATAAGAGAAAAGAACTACAAAAAGCCGATACTAACGTAAGGACGATACTGAAAGACCACGATAAGAAATATTCTTATTGGAACTGGGGATAGCATACAGGCAGAAGGATGTTCTTCACTAAGTGCCGATGAGCATTCTTCTATAAACGCCAACGGAGCATTCTTCTATAAACGCCAACGGAGCAGTATTGGGATGAAGTATTAATTCTTCACTGTTAGTATTAGTCGTTAGCATTGAGTATTCTTGATAGCCAAACTTATTTGCGAAAATAGATTGGCCATATATATAAATTTGTATACTATATACTCTGTATTCCCTCCACCTTTAAAGTTATGCCGCTCTGTTGGATCATTTAAATTCAACTATAAAAAGTATCTTTTATTACTTACAGCAAAAAATACGTCCGTAATTACATCACATTTGCTTTCTAAAGTCAACCCTGCACGACGTTTATCCGAATGTATGTGTGTTGTTTTGTGTTCGAATATATGTATTGCCTGTTTCTTATTCTTATTGAGGCCATTATGTATTGTTATGTTTTTTAAAAGTTTGTTTATTTATTTTATTATTATCATTATTTATGTTATATCATCTATTAGTATATATTTTGCCCGCAGTCCGCAGTACCTCCCCACAAGGGTATTTACGGAAGACCAGCGTCGAGTGTGTATCCTACATGCTTGACATTTTATGCTGAGTAAATGCCTTTTCGGTGTCTTCAGTATTGTACGCACTTGTATAACGTATATATCAATGTATTACCTAGATATTGTGACACTGAATAAACAATTTTTCTTTCTTTCTTTCTTTCTTATTTACTTTATAATACATAAAAAGTAAAGAGTCCATATTACTTATCACTAAATATTGGCCGGGTATAATATTATTTATATTCGGCTCGAAGGACCAATGAAAGAAAGAAATTAAAAATATTGATATCTAATTTTTTTAATAAAATTTTATTATTGAAATAGATACTTATCAATAAAAGTATTATTTTTCATTTCTTTTTATGTAAATCATTGAATGTAGTTATGAGTAGGAATAAAATTTTGCCATAAGCTCGTGGCCAAAATAGTTTAGCTATGAGGAATACTCGGTAATGTTAATTTAGAGACAACAGTATTTTGTAAATTAATGACATTTTGTAGATAAGCAATTAACATAGCAGTATTGCCATATCGTGGCGCAATTGTTGTATTTGTTCTGATTTTATAAATAAACTTAAAGTTTTAAATAATTATGATTGGTATAATTATGATTGGTATAAAGTAGGTCCTACATGTAGGAAACATTTGGTATTTTAGGAGTTATGTATGACTTCCATAAACGATTTTTTTTTATTATTTACGATTATGTCAATCACGAAAGCTTTTTAAATGTCAGTTCAGTAAATCTACTTAAATCACGGCTCAGTAATCACAATATAACATATTAATATGGTTTTAGTTGTTCTTGATTGCAGTATGAAATTAATTTAAAATTCCTTCTCATTAATACTTTGCCTACGATGATATCCATAATCTGTGGTTTACGTGGATTTTACATTTAAAAAAAACAACGTAAATCTTTGTGTATTATGCAGTCATCTTGAAATTTGTAATTAAAAAAACTCGGCATTCAAAGAGTATTCAAACTATACTTCCAATTTGTAAATGCCTCCAACACAATTACTTTATAGAAATGTAGTTGTAAATAAATAACAATTATGTATATTCAAATGTTATTTGTTGTTAAATATAATAGAATTTAACTTCTTTATGCCGGTAGCACACTTCCGCCGCAAGCAACGAAACCGGAGTAGTTTCGCCACAAGAAGCTTATATTTTATAATCTATCTTCGTGTTTCGCCATGACTTTTCCATTGTAAGACCAGCGAAACAGGAGCGTAACTACCTGTTCTAACTTCTCCTATCTCTTTTTCTTGTGATTTCACCGATCCTATTCGGACGCCAACTATATCTCCGTGTTCTAGAGGTACCGCGTGCGTTTCGCAAGTGTATGTATAGATAATTAATGTGCACAACGAAGGTGAACGAGTTTCTCGTGAACGTGTTGAGAGACTCCAATTTTAACAAATCAAACCGTAATTTTTGTTACTTTAGTTACATTTTCACTTGACATTGGCAAAATGCGTACGCTTAACGTGACGCGACGCCATTAATTAAGAATAGAATAGATTGAACATTTGAACTGTTTCGCGTGACATTTTGCTTCTGAATTTCGCGACTATGTAGAGATGTTAGCGAAACTCTTGTAGCGATTTGGCTGCTATGATTCCGCGGCGCAGGTGTGCTCTACCGGCGTCAGTGGAAAACAGTGGTTTGACCAAACCCACGATCGCTCCATTGGCGTCACTCCAATTTACTTTCATTCCACGCAGCGATTTCTGAAACGGCACGAAATGAACGTGGGATCGGCAACACACGAGCGAGTGGATTTGGAGTTTGGGGCGATGGAGTGATGGATTTCAGATTGTTTGGAAATACAATATTTTTCGTCACCATTCAAGCCACGTGAGATTCCGAACACCCGGACCCGGAACGATTTTGACTTATTTTGGAGTGATGGCATGGCGTGATGTAGTTTGGAGCGATCGTCAGTTTCTCACTTTAATCAAATTGTACCAACGACAGCAGTTCAGGCTACCATCATTATTAGAACAGCCTTTAAAATTCGACCCACTGCTGGGAGACAAGGCCTCTCCTTGTCATCGAAGGAGGTTTAGGCACCACGCTTGCCCAATGCGGATTGGTGGACGGAGTATAAGGGCATCAATACACTTTGCTGATCCATTAGTCGCCTTCTACGACACCTATTGGAGAATATGGGGTAATATTCTACTATGCCGCCATCATGACGCTACCACAAACTGTCTTCTTCGATTGATTTTAAACTGCATTTTTTATGGAATAAAGTTGAAAATTTATTTGTTTTGACATTTTTGAGTAGCTTGACTGTTTCACTGGATTTTCAACTTTCTTTGATAAAAACATTAAAGAACCTTGTCATCTTTGGGTAGTCCTACTTGTCAGTGTCGAACTTTATGCAAACGAAAAAAGCTCAAAGTGGTAGCCGACACACCAATTAAATCTTTTGTGCTTAAATGCAATGCATAGACACTGAAATTAAATATTAATGCAGAAAAAAATAAATTTATTCTTTTACCTACCTGTGTAATGTCCTAGGCTAAAAGTGTCCAATTAAGTCAAATCGCTCTGAATTTTTTTTATTATGATTTTTTTTATATTGCCTGCTGCGCTACGCTAGGTTTAAAACAAAAAAATTATTACAGCACAGCAGAGCGTAGTATAGCTCAATGCTCAGACCAAATAAAAAGCGTGTAGACCATAGATGACCTATAGACGGAGCTCTGTTCAGAATGCACTGAGGCCGGTAAAATAAAACTATGCCTCCCCCGTTGCCCGTGTACTTACACTGTTATACGCACACATATTTAATAATAATAATAATTATTTATTTATTTGCAAGAATAAATAAATTATTATTATTAAGAATAAGTTAATTGTACCATTAACTTATTACAGACAATTAACGAAACTATGCCTTGCCTTATACATACATAAAATACAGACTCACGCACTATCTTTAGAATCGGCCACAGTGTGTTCTCCGCAGTGTTTCGGCACTCTTTTATTTGGTATGAGGCCCGATGTTTATTGTTCACCTTAATACCAGTATATGTGTCCGCCTGTCATCTAATCTTAAGCACTTGAAGATATTTATATTTTTAAATGTAAAAATAGAAAATAAAATATAGTTAAAATGTAATTATTCTTGTTTTATTTTTGCACATGGCTTATAAAAAAATCTTAGATTTACTTATTTCAATTTAAAATTCTTAATTTAATTAACATTACTTACTCTATGTTAGACATATGAGTTTATTAAAAATATAGCATTTATAATTCAATATTTGTCATATAACAATAATAAACAAATTGAGATAATAGAGGGCTATTTAAGGCACATAAATTGTTTTTTTAAAACTATAAATAACTAACCTAAACTTTTGCACTATAGTATTAAAACTGAGTAGCTCGTTGTTTTGTGTAAAGACTTATAACAATAAACTGCCATAGTATTATTAGATTGCACAATATAGTTCATATATTCTATTAATGGAATACATGGTCATGTTTGAGTCGGTAACTCGACAATCTTACCAGTCCGTTGATCGACACCATCAATAATCACTGGCTCTTCATCGTCGATAGAACTCGAATGCATATACTCATTTATTTCTCTCTTCTTATCAGTGGCAAGTTCTAGCATGAGTGTCTCCAACTTCTGCGCTTTTCTTGTTTCGTTGTGGGTAATCAGAGCACACAGATGTTCTGTAAGTAACTCCTTCTTCTCTTTTTCCTTCTGTAGATTTATTTTTGCTTGCAGGAACTCCTTTTCGACTTTAAGATAGTGTTTCCTGTAACAATGCCATTCTGTAATCGGCCATTTATTGAAATTTAAATTAATGTTCGTAGTAAAGGCACCAATTTTGATCCTTGAGGCACTCCAATATAAAAAAATGGTTGTTAAACAAATAGGACAACAATCTGCAGGATTATGGTCTCATAAAACACTTAAAAACCAAAATAGAGTTAACAAATGCTAAGTTTAGACATTTTAAAAGAATTATAAAAAAAAATCTAGACTATCTAGGTTCATAAATATAAAATTGACATATTTACTGTTTATCTTTATTGTTCTATTAACTTCCATTATTCTAAAACATTGTAATTCTATTAACTAAAAATTTATTTAAAAAGTATTTTAATATTCTTTTAATTTTGTCAAAGATGAAAAATAAATCTTATACTTATTAATATCTTTCTTCTTCTTACTTTCTTTATTTAAAAAAAAAGTTCTATAAAAACTGACATTGAAAACAGCAATAATATAGAAGACATACAACAGATATATAATTTATAATCTCACAGATATCAATAAATCATCACTCACTCTGCCTCTGCATAACTCCAACAAGCCTGATCTATTTTTTTTCTTAAAACAGACACATCTTGGGAGAATTGTCCATCTAATACTTGTAACTCCTTCTTTATCTTTTCTAATTTCATTACCTCCTCTTCAGTTTGTTTCGTCCTACAAATTATTAAAAAAATTTAGAAACAAAACTATAATAAGTACTTTATTACTACATAAAACTTATCATAATAACTTTTACCATATTGGCTTCGTAATTAAGGCAAAAAATTTACTATACATATTTTGCCGAATAAACCATACTTTATAAAATTAAACTCGGTTTAAAAGATATCTAACATCATATGTTAGGTTGTAATGGTTATGGAAAAATGCGAAAAATTGTGCACTTCAATAGATAGTGATGATAAAGATATACTTGAAAAATTTATCTCATTGATATGATGTACTTTTGGTGTACACTAAATGTTAAGATATGAGAAAAATTTGAAGTAAAAATAACAGAAATGGCTTTATTACTTGCTAAGAATTAAAAAAAACAGCTAAAAAAAAATTAATAACTTTTATAATCATTCGGTCAACTCACGCAGATAATATTTGTATATAAAAATTCAGCTTTTCTATGTTTGTGTCCCTACTGCTACGATTTCCCCAAATGTGTCTGGGAAAGTAGGTCATGTAATCCATGTAAAGCAAGAGTAAAAAAAGATGGAAAGATGGACATTTTATGTTTAATGCGAAATCCCAATGGAAAAGGAAAACTCTATGAATTTTAATATTGATGAAGAAATAAGGTTGAAAAATATAAGAAATTTGTTAATTTTAGGTAATCTATCTTGCAGGTACCTGTCAATTAGAATTGGTTATAATAATCACAGTGACAAAGTGAAACATTTGATCACTTATATACATGCCATTGGCATAGCAATCAGCGTCGTTGCTCATGAGTATAATCCCTTGGTAAGGTACTTAAGCCCCAAAATGCGCCGTCTGATGTCTGCGCCCCTGGCATAGCCCCTGGCTACGATGCTGATAGCAATTAAAAAAAGGTCATTCAATGTTACTGAGAAAATATACAAACCTGTCAGCCAATGCCTTCGCCAACATTTCTTTTCTTTTCTTATTTTGCTCTTCCATAATTCTTTGTTGCAACTGCAGTTCTTCCAATTTCACCCTATGGTTTGCCAATTCATCCTCTGTATAATCTGTCACCCCTCTAACAATATCTGGGGCACTATCTGTACTATATTTTCTAATACTGTGATCAGCATCAATATTGGTGGTAATTTTACTAACATCAACACTCTCTGACTCTTTAATTTGATGATCCATGTCTAATTCTGTAACATTATCATTCACATCAAATAAATCATTGTCAGGCACCTCTTCTTCACTGTTCACTGGTTCTAATTCATTTACAGGTGACGTAGTACTCCTTAAACTCAGTTTGCACTTTGCAAAATCTATGCTATCAATTGCATCGTCTGAGTTTTGGTGCTGTAATACTGTCAGCTTATAGTGATTTGTAATTTTTTTTGGTTTTGCCCCGATTTTGGCCAGTTTCTTCACAGATGATGGGCTTCTTGGAGGTCCTGAAATATTATTACATATTTTTTTAAATTTAAATATTGCAAATCAATATCACTACACAAGCACAATTGGTATGTCTATCAATAAAGAAAATTCAAATAAAAGTTTGAAAATATTTATAATTTAATGTTGAGATTCCAAAACCTAATCAAAGATCATGGTTACAAAAATCTATTACTGAAATATGCAAAAATCTAGTACTAAGATACTATCGATACTATGATTGTACTCATGTACCTATATTGTACTTTCAATATCAAGAGGAATATTAATCACATAGCATCAAAGCAGAAGATTTTTATATATATATATATTGTTGAAGAAATTATTGAAAAATTGTTGGTGTAGGTAGCGAGTAGGCAAAAAACTTAAGCTGTCAGTGCAAGGATCCATCAATCTAACACAATAAATTTATTTTGCCCACCCCAAGTACAACGCGGAAAATTTGGTTATAGAGAACTTTCCTTGGAATCCCTACACTTTGTTGAATGAATCTTTACGGAAGCGCGTACGTGGCCTAAACAATTGTAAAAGGCTCGCACAACCGAAGTTTCCCACACAAAGTAGAGCAAAATATTTACCATTCTTAGAGACAGTTTCACTAGACTTAATACGTTGTAGATCTTCCTCACTAAAACCAGCGAAGGACATTCTTAAATATATAGCAGTATTTAAATAAGGTAGATATATAATAATAGTTTTAAATATTCTAGTTTGAAATTTATAATTTTTGACAATATTGTCGCAGACAGATTTTTGACGTGTCTACTAGTTTTTTTTTTAGGGAAGGCAAAGGGACCTAATCCTAATGACCATACAGCCTTGACTCTAATATATATTTTTTCAATAATCTTTTATTATTTAAATATTGTTTATAAATTGAATATTTTGATATATTTAAGAATATAGAAACCGAATTCAGGACGTCATATTGACAGAAGACAACAAAAAGACCACGACCTCTGAATATGGAAACTTCCTTATTCAGAGCCCTTATATTTTACCAAGGAGCTTATATTTTACATATAACTTCGTGTATTTTACCTATAATACCCCGGACCCCGTGGCGCTTCACCCTGGCCCAAGTTTATGGGTAAAACTGGAAGCTACACTACCCATGGAAACGTGAAAACAAAAAAATTGTCCTTGAAACTTCTTATTTCCTATTTGTCTCTTTCTAACCACTAGAGCACACGACTTACGTAGGTACGTCATCATATTACTTTTCTGGAGAGTTAGAAAGAGACAGGTAGGAAACAGAAACATTCACAGGTTACATGGGGTTGAAAAAGTTGTCTTTACTTCTTATTCGTATTGTGGCTTCCAGTTTTACCTTTAGATTTCTTAATTCATTAGGTGGTAGCTCTAGTTAATAAGTCCGCCATTGTTTTTGCTTCTTCCCATTTCATAATAGATAGTAAGTACTTGGTGACTTTTATTGTACATTTTCCTGTGGTGTGTGTAGTGGTAAATCTCGGAAATAAACATTTGGTCACTAAACTATTTTATTTTTATTTAGCAAGCAACCTCCTATGCTATATCTGCGTTCCCCTCTGCCAAAGTACATGAACAAAGTTCAGGTCAGTTTATAAAAACATAAAAACATTTATAAAGGCATAGCGTAGATTTAATACTGAAATCATACTGCCGTTTTTCGCGGGGGGTGAGGCAAACACGCATAGCACACATTTACTCACTCGTGAACACTGTTGCAAAAATTTTAATCGCTGTTATGAGCGCACACTCGCCCGCTCGGCTAACCCGCGTACCACCATATCGAATAACGTTGTTATATCATTGTATCTGTCGCAAAATTTGTAGATGAAAAATGTATTGTTATGTGATTTGATTTGAATAGGAAATTACTTCCGTGTGATATGCAACTCCGCTTTGGATAACTTTAATGTTTCTGGTCGTCATTTACAAGAAAACACTCCGCAACCAATAATTTTTACGAGGTCCGCTTAGCGACAGATGCGAATTCAAAAAGGTGGCCGGTCGTCGCGGCGAACTAGTTTTTATAAACTGACATGAACGTTGTTCATGTACTTTGGCAGAGGGGAACGCGTTCGCTTGCCACGTCCCGTGTTAAATGGTCTAATCAAACACCTAATAACCTACAGAACATGTACACATACATACATACCTACCTACCCATTTTTATGAAAGAATAAATGAATTATACACACATTTTGAGGCATTCATATGTTCTTCCTGTTGCAAGGTATCTTAATGTACTGTTAGTCTTTCATGAAGCGACATAGCTTTTCTCATTATTGTAATTTATGGGAGTCGCCGCTATTAAACCTAATATAATAATCACACTCATATTCCCAAAAGGTGTTCATTTGGTTACATATAAAGCCACACCTCGCAGTATGGGCCATGCAGTGCCCAAAATTAGTGACATATAAAATAGCCTATTATAGATAGCCTATTATACAAAATCCTTTACATTTACAATCCTCAACATCCGCACTATTTGCGCTCCCGCTTTAATTTCCTACCTTCTGACTCCCGTCCTAGACGTTCCTGTATTACCAAGACCCTTGTTAGGAGGTCTAATCCAAATCTAAATTTTTTGCTAGATCCTTTACTGTCCATGCTGCACAACTGTGGAAAAAATTGCCGATGGAAATTCGTGAAAGTGATTTTATCATAATTTTCAAACAAAAGTTGAAAGAGCACTATTTCTCTTCCGTATCATAAGTATATATATATGTATTATATATAGAATAGTATATTTTATAAAATAGTATATTTATATTTAATTGTAGTTTACATATTATTTATATATCATCTATCATTGTTTATTTGTGGTATACACTACACCCCCGTATTTAAATGTTGCAACTAATGCTAGGGTTGTGATGAAGTGCACGGATTTTTATGAGTATAATAATCTAGACTTGAAAAATATACTTTTGTAATAAAAATTAAGACACATTGACACAGTAACTAGGCAACAACCTAATCATGACA
Source organism: Elophila nymphaeata (assembly GCA_955850985.1). Taxonomy (NCBI): domain Eukaryota; kingdom Metazoa; phylum Arthropoda; class Insecta; order Lepidoptera; family Crambidae; genus Elophila; species Elophila nymphaeata. Next base: position 4,798,917 of record OY039082.1, on the reverse strand, counting down.
TTAAAAAAATATAGACCTATCAATGACAATGAAACCTCTTTAGTTTCAACACTTTCCCTCATTGAATGGTCAACATTAAAATGAAGTCATCCATTTCGCAGGCCTAGTTCTTCTCGTAACGGATAGGAGACAGGTCTAGCGAGGCTCTTCGTGATGATGTCTGCAACTTGACTGTTCGTAGAAACTCGTTTTACTACGATCTCTTCTTCTGCAACGAGTTCTCTGACGTAGAAATGTCGAATCCTAATATGTTTCGTCCGTTTATGAAACTCGGGATTATGCGCTAAGCGTACTGCTGCTTCATTATCGACGCTTAAGACAGGAGTACACTTCAATACTGTCATATCTTTCAGAACTCGTGTCAGCCAAACCAACTCTCTAGCACCTTCGCTTGCTGCTACTAGCTCAGCCTCTGTTGTGGATATAGCTACAGAGATTTGTCTCTGACTCATCCAAGCTATAGCTCCACCTGCATAGCGACATACAACTCCAGTTGTTGACCTTCCGCTAGACAGGTCTCCGCCATGATCGGCGTCACTGAAGCCTTCTAAGTATCCGGACAAGTGACCAGCTTTATATCGAATGCCAAAGGAACTCGTACCTTTTACATATCTCATTATCCGTTTAACTTTTAGCCAATCATCTCTTGTCGGCGATTCTAGCTTCCGTGAGACCACTCCGACTGCATAAGCTATATCTGGTCTCGTGGCTACCATCAAATAAGCTAACGCTCCCACCGCTTCTCGATACGGGAAAGAAGGCTTTTCTTCATCATCAGTGGACGTGTTCCCTGATTCAAACGATTCCTTCTCTATAGGAGTTGTAATAGGATTACAATCCTTCATCCCAAAGCGTTCAAGTAGCTTTTTAGTGTAAGCCTCTTGTTTTATTATAATGGAGTTGTTGACTTGACTTATCTCAATACCAAGATAAAAAGTTGCTGGTTTCGTCGTTATCTTTAGTTTCTCCTGAAGCTGTTCAAGAAACTCGTCCAACAAGTTCTTCTTCGGTCCGGCGACAAGTCCATCGTCAACAAAGAGTGTAAGTAGTATTTTCTCTTCGCCTACTTTCTTCGTGTATAAGCAAGGATCTGCTGTGCTCTGTTTGAACTGTAACTCCATAAGTACTTGATGGAATTTCATGTTCCAGCATCGTGGAGCCTGTTTCAGTCCGTAAAGACTCCGGTTTAAACTGCATACTTTCCCAGTTCCGTCTTCGAAACCTTCTGGTTGTCTCATGAATATCTCTTCTTGTAGATGTCCATGAAGAAACGCTGTCGTTACGTCGAACTGTCTCAGTAGCATGTTTTCGTTCGCAGCAACACTGATCATTGCTCTTATAGTTGCCATCCTCGCAACGGGGCTAAAGGTCTCAGCATAGTCTATCCCCTTTTTCTGATTGTACCCCTTTACGACCAGACGTGCCTTGTATTTATCAATACTGCCGTTGGGATTCCTTTTTATTTTAAAGACCCATTTGCAGGGTATCGCTTTACGACCTTTAGGCAATTCCTGCAACGTCCATGTACGATTTTCATGGAGTGAATCTATTTCACTTTTCATAGCTTCAAGCCATTTTTCACTATCACCACTCTGAATAGCTTCTGCATATGTCAGAGGTTCCTGCGTCTCGTAAGTTAGAGCAGCCATAACGTAATCCTCGAATCTCGCTGGAGGTTTCAGACTAGCTCTATCTCGTAAACTATATCTTAGTCCATTGTCAGATTCCTCTGAATCGTAAAGCTCATCCATTGGAGATGGTTCAACATGTTCGTCATGTCCTTCTTCTCCCTCTATCTCAATGGGGTGAGGTTCATCGATGGTGTGATAATGATCGTTGTTGCTAGTAGTGGGCGCATCGTGAAGAATATTATCTCCCTCTCTTTGTCGAATAACGATGTCATCTCTGCTGTAACAAGGCGCAGGCCGTAATCCTTCCATGTTTGAGGAGTTGACTGGAGGACGTGGTAGAGATACTTCAAACTCGTTTTTCTCGTCTTTAGTTGTATCTCCCTGCTCTTCTTCCAGATTATCTTCGACTGATGCTAGCGGCCTCTCTTCAAAAATAACATCGCGTGACCGTATGAGGATATTCTTCTTGCCTTGCTTTGCCCATATACGGTAACCGTCAGTATCGTAACCGATTAAGATACCTTTAGTAGCTTTCTTATCAAGCTTCCGTCGCTTTTGTTTTGGGACGTGTGCATAACAAGTGCTGCCGATTATGCGCAAATGTTTTGTGCTTGCTTTCTTCCCATACCAAAGCTCGAACGGCGATTTTCCTTCGACGGGTGTTGGACCGGAACGATTGAGAATATAAACCGCGGTGTTGACGAATTCTGCCCAAAGTTCCTGTGGAAGTTCTTTGTGCGCATGCAACATTGTCCGTGCTGCTTCAACAACTGTTCGATTCTCTCGTTCAACGCAACCATTTTGTTCAGGTGTGTACGGACAGACGAGTCTTTGCCTTATTCCCTCTTTTTGTAGAATCGATTTTACTATATGATTATCAAATTCACGGCCATTATCGCTGAGAAGTTCGTTGACAGTATGACCTGCATTTTTCACTTCGGCTAAAAAAAGCTTAAGTTTAGTTGAAACCTCTGACTTTTGTTTCAAAAGATAAATGCTTCGCAATTTTGTATAATCATCTTTAAAAAGTAAAAAATAACGGTATTTCGAAAAAGAAGGCGGAAAAGGTCCACATAAATCTGTATGAAAAATCTCGCCTGGGGTAGAAGCTCTTGCTCTCGTGCCGAATTTAAGTCGATGTGCTTTCCCATTTACACAACCTTCACATAAATCGTGATCTGGCGGTAGATCAATACCAAACTCTCGCTTCACGAATGCTCTGACATGTCTCTTATTCTGATGAGCCAGTCTCTCATGATAAAGCTGAGTTTCTGTTGCTAAAAATATTTCGGGTCGCTTGTTAGGTATAACGTTCTCGACATCTAATTTGTAGAGACCACCTACGAGGCAGCGACTTCCTTTTACTTTAATTTCTCCATTGATAGACATACTGCAATGTCTCGGAGTCGAGGAGAACGTGCTGTTTGGATTCTTGTCATGTGCTGCTAAAACTGAAAATAAATTTCTTTGTATCGACGGCACATACCAAACATCTTGCAGGGTAATTGGTACGGTTTTACCATTTACATTTGCTTTGATAACGATGCAACCTTTGCCCTTGGCGTTGATTCGTTGTCCATTAGCGGGAACTATTGTACACGTTTCGACGAAATTTTCGAATGTCTGGAATAAGTCACTCCGATTGGTGATATGACTCGTGGCGCCGTTATCAATCCACCAGTCATTCCGGTCATATTCCAATACTGTGAATGTATGAAGACTTTCCGTGTACATTAGAGCTTGCGTTACTAGATTTGCGTTATTGCTTCTATTTGATGCCGTATGCTTAGACGAAGGCGTTGGATTCTTTGATTTGGGCGGTTTCCCATCATTTATCCATTTATGGCAATTCTTTACTCTGTGTCCAGTTTCTAAGCAGTAATTGCATCTCATCTTTACATCTTTCTTGTACTTTTGTGTACTTGTATTAGCAAACAGGACGTCTTGATCTTGTACGCTTTTACTCGATAAGGCGTTTTCAAAAGCACATAAGTGGCTTGTTAGATTCTCTACAGTTCTCTCTCTTTTAGGCATTAGTAGCCAACTGCTACGAAATGAGAAATAATCTTCGCCGAGTGTATCTAGAATTTTACATACCAGGAGCAAATCAGGTAAGTCGCTATGACGTTCGGATGTCATTTCTAGATTCAGTTGCGTCCAAATATTTTTCAATTTCGATAAGTGAGTGGCTATATCGTCATTCGTATCTCGCTTGAATCCGAAAAATTGCATGCAAAGATTATATGATCGATCTTCACTAACGCCGTCGTAGAGTCTGTGTAATTCCAGCCAAACTTCGCGAGATGTGGTATAACGCATTACTTTCTTCAAAGTGTCTTCACTCAAATTTGTCGTTACAAGGAGTAAAGCATTGGTATCTGCTCTATCGAAAGCTTGCAATGCGGCTGTATGTGCTGCAACGGCTGCATCACCGGATCCTTGCATTGGTGACAACGGTTTTGTAAATCTTCCTTCGATTACATCGAGCGCTCTGTCGACGTTACGTAGAAGGACGAGAATTTTATACTTCCAAGTCGACCAATTTGATTTTCCTTCGAGAAGGCCGATAGATATCTTCGACGATAAGTTATCCATTTTATGTCTTCTTTTCGGTTTGAAAATCAGTTATTATTATTTACAAACTCATATTACGTTGCACTGGGCCCATAACCTGATGAAGTGCACGGATTTTTATGAGTATAATAAATAAAAATCTAGACTTGAAAAATATACTTTTGTAATAAAAATTAAGACACATTGACACAGTAACTAGGCAACAACCTAATCATGACATTAAAAAAAATATAGACCTATCAATGACAATGAAACCTCTTTAGTTTCAACAGGTTGGCTGGAAGAGATCTCTTTCAGAGATAAGCTCACCGTTGTACACGTCCTTTGGTTTTATGTTATGACTATTTTTGTGTGTACAATAAAGAATATATAGATAATATTGTCAGCCCATCACCGCTAGTAACAGCTGTTCGCAGTCTCTTCGTTGAAATTTCCGTTTCCTTATTAAAGCTAAGGTGTCGAGATCAAGCTCCGCGCCGAATTCATGGTTTCAACTGAGAGTTTGTGAACCTGAGCGTGTATGGCCACCTTTAGTTCATTAATTTCTATGCATCTTCGTTCTTACGTTCATCAACTATTATAGTCTGTGATTCGTCTGTTCACTCACTCTTCACTCAATTTTTATATAGACGTTCTTTCTAATCTGTGGCCAGTTTGCCTCTTTTCTTTTTTCCAAGTCAAGCCGACATTTTTAGGTTATCACTGAAAAATAGTTGAGTTACTTTTCTTATTCGTATTTTTAAAAGTAAAACAAAGAGGTAAGGAATGTATTTTTAAATGACATACTTTAGAAAACTTGTTATTTATAATTTTGTTTTGTACTTCTCAGTAAACAAGCACAATGGCGGCGGCTATGCCAATTAATCCCAAACCCTTCCTCAATAGTTTGACCGGAAAATCTGTCCTCGTTAAACTCAAATGGGGTCACGAATATAAAGGTTTACTCGTGTCCGCAGATGGCTACATGAATTTACAATTGGCTAACACAGAAGAAATTGTTGAAGGTTCATGCACAGGTAAACAATGCTTTGCTTATCATTTTTCAAAAATAAAGTATCTAAATAAGCTATGAAGTTCACGTTTCTTTGTAAATTAGAGCCGAACCTAAACGAAATGTAGTTACTTTAATTAGTATTCTGAAACTAAATGTAACCAATGAGTTCTACTAACCTATCACAAATTTTGTTTGTTCAACCAATATTTATGTAGTTTACACACATTTAGTATAGTAGGTACCTACCTACTTTGTTTTCATAAAATTATGTGCTTTAGGTAATCTTGGAGAAGTTTTGATCAGATGCAACAATGTTCTCTATGTGCGAGGTGCGGAAGAAGAAGATGAAGAAGGAGAAATGAAAGAATAGCCCTAATTTTAAATTTAAGTAATTTGTAAGTTCTCACTAAGATACTTTTTATAAAAGTTTCATTCCTATAATAAGCTGTCAATAAACTGAATATTACAAACTAATGTTTTTCTTTACTTAGAAAATCTTTAGATAGACCTAGTTGGTAGTAGGCTCCCGACTATGTTGATGGCAGGCAGGGTAGGTGTAATGTGACTTTGTGTTACAAAATGCTACCAAAGCTCTGCTCAACCCCTCATGGGAATACTGGCATGATCATATTTATGTAAATACAACTACAGATATACGGAAGGGTTCAGTATTTTTTTTAAATACAGCAATAATGTTTTATGAAGTCTTATCTTTGTAATTTACTCATAATTTGACGCCGTTGTGGTGGAGTGGTCAGTATAGCTGCCTACACACCAAGCGGTCCGGGTTCGAATCCTGGTAGCGGCAAATATTTGTTTGATGAACACGAACATTTGTTTGCGAGTCATGGTTGTTTATATATTTATTTAAAAATGTCCGTTATCTAGAATCCGTAACACAAGTTCTTAATGATACTTACTTCGGGCTAGATAATTGGTGTGAGTGTGAAAATATATTTATAATTAATTTATTATAATAATACATTTTGAGTTCTTAAGGGCCTGTTTCATAGGGTCTAAATGAGATATCCTTATTGAAAGTTTTGTATGGACTATATCTGTCAGATAAATGCTATTGGGAATTTATTTGGAACCTGTGAATCAGGCCCTATGTATAAGGAAATAATACTGAATAGATGGAAACTGGAAAATAAGTACAAACAAGTAAAGTTCAGCCATTAATTTTATTTCCATCAACAGATATTTACAGATCACAACATTTATACAATCACACGATACAAGGCCTACCAATCACATATTAATTATTAAATTGCACGCCAAACCTACCTGTGCATATTTTGATAATGAAGTGAATAATTGGGACATAAGTCTTCAAAAGTTTGTGCTGTTTATTTTGCGCCCACTGACATTATGAAAGGTAAGTTAAGTGTAAAAAAAACAGTATTGTAACAGATTTTTTGATAAGAAACGAACGGTAGTTTAGATAGAGGATTAAACAGATAGTGTTTCTGAGGCATTGAATGCATTAACTTTGGCATGCAATTCAGACCATTAAATCTGGTAATTTTTTATTATGAATACATTTATGAAATTATGATATTGTTTTTCACTTTTGGCAACATAACATAATAATGAAATATTACACTGTAAAACTAAACCAAATTAAAATTACAAATAACTTACAAACAAAGTGTTTTATTTGCTTTATGTTTGGTGAAAGCTTTAGAAGCATTTTACAAAATTAATGCACATCCACTGGAACACAGTGTAATAATAGTAATGTGTTTATTTGTCTATAGGTAAAAAATACAATTCGTTTTCACGTCAAAATTTAACTTGCAAGACTAAACAATGACTAAACGACTTAGCGCCAACTTCACACTAGCGTTTGTCCCGGCGTAGGCATTCAATGGACGTATTTGAATGCTACGTTATCGCGGCGCAAACGTCATACAATTTAACAGTTAAGTATTTTACATGACGCCGCAGTAACGCAGTGCATACGTCGCGCATCCGCGACGCTAGCGCAGTGATCAATTTACTGCTGAAGGTCTCGCCACACAGCCGGCGCGACGCTAGCGGGACGCGAGTGTTTGTAATATATTGAACTGTATGAGAGAGGTCACACAGCGCGTCGCGCTCGGCATGTCGTGCTCTGTGTGACCTCTCTCATACAGTTCAATATATTACAAACACTCCCGTCCCGCTGACGTCCCGCCACCGTCGCGTCACGCCGGCTGTGTGGTGGGACCTTGAGTCTACACTGCGCAAACTTTCATCGAACAACCTACGCTGCAAAAACGCTAGTGCGAAGGGGCTCTTATGGCTCAGTGGTCGCCAGATATATATCAATCTAAGCAGAACGGTCGAATCGCCGAGTTTATAGGACGCCCGATTGTCGCGATCAGGGGCCGTACTACATAACATGGTTCTAGTTGAGCATGACGTAATATACACTATTCATTGCGCGCGTCTTAAGGACTGCGAAGCGATGAAAGTTAAGCAGAGCCGCAAAGCAGATCGGACAAATCGCTGAGTTACGTATTCACTGGACTTTATCGGAAGGCCAAGTGGCGGAAATGTATGCCCACAGGGCATACACTTGTCGCAAGTTAAACGCCGGCTTGGCCTATCTCCTTGTATTATTAAATCTGTGGTGGTCGCAGAGTTCACAACCTATGTTATTCTGCCATAACCAATTTAATTTGGTTAAAGATTATGTAGTTGCTTGTCCTGCCTGTACATAGTAAGTTAGCTAGTCTAAAGATGTTAATGACACAATTTTTAGTTTATGTACATATTATGTAATAACGATCAGTCCTCAGTTTCAAATAAGTATAGATACATAATTAACACTTTACTCAGGCTTTTAATCTAAGTATACTGGGTGTAAAAGACATGAACAGTCAAACGAAAACCATGTATTCTATACATCAAAATAAGACATATTTCAAAAAAAATATTGCTGGGAAATGATTTTTATTTTTTGGTGTTAAAAAAAATTGCAAATTGTACCGCGCAATGTAAAGGGCTCAACTCGCACGCAACTCGCAAAACCTCGATAGTTTTGCCAGACGGCGGCCCCGTTCGTTAGTGTCCGTGCGCATCGAGTGACCTACATTGAACGCTAACGTTTTGAAACCATTTTTTGTTATGAAATACTAAAAAAATGATAATGTTTCTTTGGACAATAATTAAGAAATAACGTATAGAATACGTTTTCATAAAAAAATTAAAAAAAAAATTATGACTTTGACCTTCAATAAAATCGTAAGTATCAATTTCCCAGGTATAGTCTAAAGGAAGAAAAATGTTATGATGGTGAGCAGAATACATGGTTCTCGTTTGAGTGTTCATGTCTTTTACACCCTGTATACTTAAATGTCAATAATAAATTAACAATAAAGTGTAAGACTTAATTATGCACAGATAAGTCTATAATTTGAATGTGCACAGATATAAAAGAGTTATGTAGAAGCATTTACAAGTTTATTACGCTTTGTATGTATCAGGCATAGAAATTGGAATGTTCACAAAATGTGCACCAAATTGGCATTTATATAGTACCTAAGCTCAGATAGATTATTTTTTTCCATAACTATCACTGCACATTGTCTCTTGTGTGCGTAAGTACAGCAGGTAGTGCCAGCACTGGCGCACCCAGAAACAATGTGCTTGTTTATACAGGGCTATTTGTAATCAGGGTTTCCAGGTGTTCGGTATTTTAGCACAAATTACAGTATTACCGAAGTATGCAGTTCGGTATTTTTTTATGATTAATTTTTCTCCCTAATAAACGGTCAAATTTTACGGAATCGGCATCGATGTTGCGTAGTATCCTTACATAAGGGCCAGCCACACACTTGACGAGTGAAGAAGACGAGAGAAGAGACAAGAAAGGAGGCAGCGACATAGTGACCTTACACGTTATGACGCACGACATGCTCCTCGGCCTGCCCAGCGCTCCCTATTCTGTCGGGTTTTGGTAAGGTGCTCTTTTATTGGTCACTGTTCGGTATTTTTTTGAAATGACCTGGCAACCCTATTTGTAATACACCAAGAACTTTGTAACCATTTGAAAATCACATCAAGATAAATAACATTTACTATGGAAGCAACTCTGAAGTCCCGAAAGATATTAAAACTTCCATACAAATTTACAAACTAACTCGTCTGAAATGCATGGAAGGGTAGTTTTTTCTTCGCCTTTCCAGTTTTGCTTCCATACAAAAAGTTGTTTGTATTGATGAGATGTTCAAATGGTTTTAAGGTTGTTGCTGTATATGTTAACGGAAATCTATGTAATCAGTCATTGTATTCAATTCCTAGGAAATGTATGTTGTTCCTAAAATCGCCCGGAAATGTGTGAAATAAATTATATTAGACACTTTTACTAGGAAATCTATACATGGAAATGTAAAACATTTAACATATCAATGGGTACGCGGGGATAAATAGGTACTCAACACATTACTCATCCAAAACAATGCGCTCCGTCTGGTCATAAAAAAAAATAACCCTAACCTCCTGATCACTCAGTCTCTGTTTTACTACAGAAAACATTCTTTTTATACATTTCCCAATACGATATTGAAATTATCTACAATTCCTTGGATATGTATATATTACCCAGGATATGTATGGTATTAAATAATTTTTAAAACAATATTTTATACATTTCCTAAATAGCTTCATTTCCTAGGAGTTTTATACAATTCCTGGTTTTCATAGATTTCTGGCAATATAAATACAAATAACTCTGTATAGTATACGGTCACAGTTCACCCGCGTTCGTGAGATAAAAATACATATAATTTTCTCATTCAATAGTTGTGTTCTTTTATTACCATAAAATCAGCAATGTTTTCCAAGTTGGCCAGCCAAATACGAAACTGTTGTATAGGCTAAAATACTTAATTTGGTAATTGGATTGTTTTTATATAAAAACATTGTGTCTAAAACCAGTTTTTGTTTTTATCAAGATCTGCCAAATGCTTCCTTGAGTAAGTATCTATTTCTATATAATTTCTTTACAGTCTAAACATACTGCAGGTTGGTCTAAATACTGACGTCCAAAAACTTTATTTTAAGAATAATCACACCTTTGTGTAACTGAAAATATGTATGTTACGCAACGAATTTATCATTCATAATTCGTTGATGTTACGTGAATTTTAGAGTAAAAGTTATTTTATAATTTGAAACAAAGTTCTCGGTATTCCATATCCTACTTTTTACTACGGCCAATAGAATTTTAACGTAATATGGCACAACCAATAAGGCGCCTCCGCGCAGTCGCTCTAACGACAAAGTCTGCTCTTATTGGCTCAATCCGGTATTGGAGGGCGGGTCGCCTGCCAATCACGCGCGTCGGTGCCACACGATTATCGCCTACAAGTGGTACACCGGCAACTTAGTCGATTGTACGTGTTCTTATCTAAATCTATTTGTTGGTAAGTAATAAAAAAGTGGATTAATTAAGTATTTACATAACCAAGTAAATAAGTTTTTTGGACGTCACTATTTGAACCAGTCTGTATATTAACAACTTTAATTTGACTTTTAGCAGCTTAAATCAGTTATTAGAAATGGTTTGAAATAAAATCCACTTCATTGTTCAAGCTCAAAACAAATTGCAAGGCAGTAGAGATAATTATTTATAGCTTCTATTATTCTTTTAATTCTTTGTGTCACTTATTAAAATCCGTTAACAATACAGCACAAAGTTTTAGCAAATCCTATATTTAGTCCTTTCGGTATTTATACTTATATATTTATTGGCACTACTTCATATAAGAAGAAACCAATTTATGAATAAAGATAATTTTCGACTTTATGCTTCAAAATTCTGTACCTACTTTAAAGTTGCTGTAATACATTTCGATCTTAAAATATATAATTTGAGCTCTATATCTCTTAAATACTATTTGATTATTGCTGTGTAGAGTTTATTATTAAACAAAAGTGTTACCAAAATATAAGTTATTTACGACACATTTCACCTTCATAGCTTTGCAACATAGCAGAAGTATTTGTGCCATTTTAATTAGTTATAAATTATAGTAACACACAAAAATATCACTTATGATAATTGCTCTTAATTACTTGAAAAAAGACTCATTCCGAGTGCTTCTCAGTTTCGTAATATTCGATGATAAATATATAAAATCAGAATGTAATATGAACAATATAAGCAATCTGTATTGAAATTATACTTGCTTGCGAAAATTCCCAAATATGGGCAAAATTAATAATATATATAAAAAAATCTATTTATTTCTTGTCACAGTATCTCTGAGAGTATTTTTTTTATAATCAATCAAGTGTAGTTTTTTTATCTTTTTTTTCTGATATACAATATATGTAAGTATACTTAAGTATAGTAATGGCTGCTGAATAACTTTGAACATCTACATAATATAAAATTGCTGTAATATTCATACATAACTTCTATTTGAAACTTAATATATTTTTATGATGTTAAACAAATATTTAAATCGTTAGATATTTCATGTTGCTATTTTTAAAGACTTTACTGGCATGTATACCTACTAGACCTTTAGGTCAATTATCTTTAAGTATTACTTGTTTATTCTGTTTTTATTAAAATATGGGTGTCTCATAGTTTAATGTACTAGGGCGTTCATTGTTAACGACACCACCAAACGATACCTCTAGGGGTACGGTTGCCAAAAAGGATTTGTTGACGACGCCACTACTAAAGTGTTGTTGCCTGATATAATATACCAAAATATTATATAAGTAAAAAAAAATAGTAATTTTTATTTAACTTGATGCTCAACAATTATTATTTCAAACATAATCTGTCTTCTCTATAATATCGTTATGTTGACAAGTTCGTGGTCAATAAATTTGTAGTGTAGTATTGTAGTCTTGCGTCATTAGCCGTTTCAAGAGTTTGTGTACTGACATTGTCCTTTCTACAATTATTATTGTCAGTTTGAATACCAATTTCTTCCCTTTTTTGAACCATTTGTGAAGTTGAGAGGTTAACATTAAGAAAACAAACATTTATATTGTTACATTGTTCATAGAGTAGGTATCTTGAGTATCCCAGTTTTGACTATAGGAAGTGTTAAAATCAGTAGGAGTACCTATACCAGCTCGATAAATTCTTAAACGATATGTTATCCCAACATTAGGGTGGTGTAGCTAACAAATGATATTTGTCATCGACACCCCTAGGGGTATCGTTTGGTGGTTCCGTTACAATGAACAATCTAGCTAGGGAGCTCTTGTCGAGAAATTTTTGGAACAGACATCATGATGGCAACTTATGAGGTTTTGTAAATAACTATAAAATTCTCAACGTAGGTACACACCATAAAACTTGTATTTCATTGATTCCTCAGAATTGATCGTCAACACTGATTCTGTTATTGTAGTAAAGTTTCAACTGTCGACATGAAAGCGTATCAAAATATCTTATATCTTACGATTAAAATAATTGCTTAGAAATGTCAATATAGTGGTATTTTACAGAAAGATTGAATTACGTCCAATATTTCTTGTTGAATTTTATATAAACCTTTTTAACGGAAGCGAACTTACACATCGCTATATTGATAGAAATATGCGGTGATTGCAACAAATCGCTTATCTAAGAAACTCTGCTCCACTTCTAAGGAACTTCCGATTTCTTTGGCTATTGATAGAAGCTGAAACAGAATAAATCTATTTTAGGAATTGTCGTGTTATTCTATAAACAAGTCACTTCTGCTGGCATTTTATATGACCGTATTTGTCAAACATTTCTTCTTCTTTTAAGGAAATGGCGATCGCGACACTTAAAGGTAACGTATTTTCGCCAATGTCAAGTGAAAATGTACTTATAGTAACAGACAACTGTACGGTAGATTGAGGTTAAAAATGGAGTCTCTCAACACGTGTTTTTACAACAAGAACTCGGGAGAAACTCCGTCAAACATTTGTTCTGCATGATAGGGATGCAGCACAATGTTTGACAAATACGGCAATTAAATGAGTAAATAGTTTAAAGAGAATGAAAGAGCTGCAGCTCAAACGTGACAAATACAGTCATGTGAAGTGCCAGCATCCGAATTTACCCTTCTACAATTGTTTACTAACGAATACTTCACAAGACAACGAATACTTTTTTATTTGTCACACAATACAAGAGTTGCACTGTACATTGTGGAGGTGGAGGACTCGACATCGTAAGCAATAATTATATGCTGGAACTCCACAAATATCTTAAAAATCAATAATTATGATTACCTATCTCAATTAGGTGTCTCCTAGACCTACAATAACATTGTGCAAATAATATTTATATACAGGCTGAATTTTTTAAGTGGGCCTTCAGGGCCAAATCCTAAACTATAAGGAGTAAAAAACTGCATCACTGGTTTGATTGACAAAATAATGATCATCGCTTTGATTATCGCTGCAACCAAGGTGGAACAAAAGATATTTTATTAAAATTTAAAATTTTCCATTGGTTTCCCGTATATCATCCCGGAAATCGATCCTTATTAACAACACTATCGAATGGTGCAATAATACAGGCTGTTTTTTTTTTCAAAATCAAGGCCGGGGTGGATGTTTAGTGGGTATGGAGCGAACACCTTTACCTCGAGTCCCACATATCCCCTGCGGTTGGCACCACTCCGCAGGGACGATGCGTTAATGCATTTGACCTCCCCGACAAAAAAAAAAAAAGATTTGGCCCTGAAAGCCCACTTGAAAAATTCACATACAAACAATACTCAAACGATCTTCAACATTACCCCTAAACTTTTAATAAAATTGTGCAATTCTGAATATTGCGCAATATAATTGATCGTTGTTTAGGGCTCGCCTCAGATCTAATGTCGTAAACAGAATATTATGGCTAACTGCGTTTCCAGTTTACATGACAAACTAGACTAAGGGTTTTCCTAAAATTTAGCAGGTGAAATCGAAGTGAGCGTTGAAGTGAGTTCTTTACAGTACCCTTAGTAATTTGATAGTTTTCGAGCTCGATCAAACGTATCGTCTCTTTTCATACATTGCCCACTGTTTACGCTACTAGTTTACGCTAGGGGCGGTAGTGGACAAAGAGACGATATGTTTGATCGAGCTCGAAAACTAACAAACTCATACTAGGAGTACAGAAGTGCGGCAGCAGAAAGTTCATCGATCTTAAATCCGCCTGACTAGTTACCACCAAATTATATTATTGTGTTTCGATCACAGATATAGCAAACTGTAGATCGGTAATGTAAAAGAGAAAGAGCATCCTTGCGCGTATATTAGAGCGAGATAGATAGACGAGACCATTTCACGTACACGTAGGCCGAAGTCAGCCACGTAGAAAAGACAGCCACTGTCAGATTGCAGTACTATTTTTCACTCACACATGCGTATTACTCACATATTGGTTAATTATAAATCTATGATTTTATTAAATTACTCACCTGATCCGATCTAGTGTTTCTGGGTACATATAGAGCGATATTAGGCGTTATGTTTCTGGCGATATCTATCAGTTCGGACGCCGGCCTCGGTACTAACATCGTTTCTAGGTCGTATTCGTAATTCTGAAAAATAACTTCAGGTTCATCATCATCATCAACAGCTCATATAATGTCCCTACCGAGGGGTCGAGCCTATCTCACGTTTGGGGCGATTAGGCCTTAGTCAACCACGCTGGCCAAGTGCGGGTTGGTCAACTTCACACACAACCTAAGAATTTCTTCATAGGTGTGTGCAGGTTTCCTCGCGATGTTTTCCTTCACCGTAAAAGCGTCGATTAAAGTACATTATGAATTCAAAATTTGAAAACACATTGGTACGTGGCGGGGTTCGTACCGGTGCCTCTCGGGTGGGAGACAAAGCCCTTACGCACTACGCCACCGAAGACGCTTCCTAAATTTAGTTTCTAGAACTTCACGTTATTCAAATAGAAATGGACAAGTACCTAATATACCATGGTGTCAATAAATAAAAAAATCGGGATTGATCTCCCTTTGACTTTCTCGTATACCGGAAACGACTCAAAAGTTGAAAGAAACCTTATATTTTGATGTCATACACACAATATGCATGTTAATTATTGGTCACCCATCCGAGCACCGACCACGCACTTAGTTGCTTAACTTTCGTGATCGACGACTCAAAAGTTGATAGGAAACTTATATTTTGATGTGATACATGGATGTTAAATTTGGTTGCAATAAGTTAAAGCATACTCGAGTTATCGTGCTAACGCACAGACACACACATAATTCCAAAAAAAATATTTTTGGACTCAGGGAGGTCCAAAATGTGTAAATCCGTCAAAAGTCGAATTTTTTGACGATTACATGACTTCCTCTATACTATATATACGAGAAAGTAAAAAGACTACTGAATCTTTAAGTGAAACGCTGCGCTGGCTTGATGTCGCGAAGGAGGACTTAGCCAACGGTCTCTCCACCAAGGATGCTGAAGACCGAACCAAGTGGGCAAGAAAGATAAGGAAGGCAGACACCGGGTCCTCGCTCGGAAGCGTTTAGGGCACAACCGAGAAATCAAGATGATGATAACTGAATCTTTAAGTAAGATGGACTTGTATCAGGAAGTGTACGCATATACATATACGTGCATGTTAGATACGCATACACGTATACGTGCACGTTAGATAAGTGTGTAAATATGAAAATATCAGCACCGTCCCAGCAGCATAATAAGGCAGTAACGGTCTTATAAAAGCTACCAAACTATTTGAACTATCGTAAATTATCCTATCATTTATAAAATAATCTGCAGAATTCTTATTTGAATTCTACTGATTTAATGAAGCTTTGTTCACACGAACCTTATTTCATGAGGTATTATCATAGGCTGTGTAGCATACTTTTATTAAAATTAAAAGTTATTTGACTCTCTCTATATTCGACGTGGAGAATGTCATTGTTTTTATGATAAAAATCGAAAGTTTTTTATTATGCCCCTTAATAATTCCAAGTTGAGATCGATATGAATCGACCGTAACATTAATAAATGATGACACCACAATGGAACTTACTTCAGAATACTTAGGTCCACCCCAAGGCGGGCTCAAGAACACCATATCCCCTTCCAACTGTGGTGCCAGTTCGAAGAAGTCTCCCACGATGAACTCTATCCGATCTGCCACTCCATAAACGCCTGCGTTGTGACGAGCCATCTCAATCTTTGCGGGATCTATGTCTATTGCTATCACTGGGAAAATAAAATGAATAGCATTACGAATCCGAGTAAATAACTATTTCCACCAGAACTTGAAAGAATTGTATCTGGGTTCTATGCAAAAATATCTAACTTGTGTGTTTTTTTATGAATAGCTTTATTTAATATGTATGTATGTTCGGGTCAAATCTTGCCACTGAATTTTAAAGAACAGCTTTCGTTTAAATGACTAAATCCAACATGGCGGACGGCCTAAGATGGCGTACTAGTATTATTTTTGATATAGAAGAATATGAATTATCTGACGTACGGGTTAGCGATGACTAAAATAAAATATCTGTAAGTAATATTAAAAAATAAATTATCAATAAGAATAATTTTAAACACAAGCTTTTATTTGTGATTGAGATTTGAGATTTACTTGTGTAGTAAGTACAAGTATATTGCAAATTAATAGGTACTTACAGAAATCAGTGGTGTCCAAAACAGGTTAATCTTTGTAAGGCACAACAAAGTCAACATTTTTACACCAAAATCATTACTGTCATGTATTAAAAGGACTTACCTTTATTGCAAGTCCTGGCAAACTGTATAGTGTTCCCGCCGGCCCCGCAGAAGGCATCAATGACAGTATCGTACGCGAACTTGTTGGCGATATGCCACGCGACACTTTCAGGTGTCACACTAAACCAACTTTCTAAGTCAAGCTTGATGCCCTCGTCAAATCTATAAGCAATAAGAATAATTTGTATGTATGATTCCATCAAAATGAATTGTTGTGTACCAACAGTATCACATTCGTGATAGTTTTTTCATGACCAAGCGGAGATTTTCTGAAGTTGAGTTGTTTGTATAATTGAAATCATATACCTATGCAAAGTTATTTCGACCGTAACGACACGGGCAAAGGATTCACTTTATTTGTGTGTCACATAAAGTGAATACTTTGCCGTTGGGATTTTTTTTTATTTTTCCCAAGCTCACCTTAAAAATTTTTATTTATTTAAGTTTATTGATAAAAAATATCCAAAATTATTATGTTATTAAAATTGTACGTTATCTCTAACTATAATACAGTCTAGAATATTAAGGTATTACGCGCAACACGTCCTTTCCATAAGACGCTCTAGCGAATGAGAGTACGATGACGTCACGGCAGGTGCAGCAGGAAAAATTAGGGCACGGACATTTTTACGTTATAAAAATTTTTTTTGAACCCATTTGAAGTGCTACAGAACATTACTTAATTTAAATGTCATATTTTAAGTTGAAATGTCTATAAAAAAACCCTCATTGTAAAGATTAACACTTTTATAAGGGTTAACACTGCATTATGGACCGTAAAACCGAATACCAACACCTAAAGCAACATGTTGATAGCTAGACATACTGCACTAACCGCATATAATTATACATAAATTGGAAACAGATTAGGAGAAAGAAGTAGGAAATTAAGAGTTTGCATTGACAGAATGAAATGGTGTTTCTCATTAACACATTTTAAAAACTCAATGGAAAATTGATATTTGCTCTATGCTTACCTATGAAACAAAGAATGCCTTTTCTTCCAGTACTTGAGCATATTCGGCGCGTCTTTAAGCTCGGGAGGTAGTTCAGACTCGTCTATGTCCACCCGAGAGTGACGCTTCGGTCTTCTTCTACGCTTTGTTGATTCCACCACATTAGCTATTTGATAATAAAAAATATGATATAATAACGACTCAAATATTAAGATTACTTTTACGGATTTAATAAGACTACTTGCAAATTTAATAATAAATAATAATTTATTCATATAATAACCCAGTAATGTTACATTTAAAATTTTTACAGCACTTTAAATTCTAGAGTTGGAATTCTAGGGTCGGCCCCTATCTTGGAACCTGTAAATATATAAAAAATATAAAATAACAGGTTTGGACAGCCCTGGTCAAGATAGTAGGCATCATCAAGATATTATATTACAACAAAGAATAACACTACATTTAAAATTGTGTAATGGAGTACCACTTCACAAATTGAAGAAATTTTCACAGCCATTTTAGGTATGAGAATTATGTATTTACCTTTCTGTTCATCAACATTTTCTAACGATGCATCCATATCTGAAGACACTGGTGGAACAACCTCTCCTTTTATCTCTTTACTATCAGCAGCATCAGTATCAGTTGATTTGTTCTGTTCTGTTTCATAGGCTATTTTTCCTTTAGTCTCTATGTTAGATTTCTCAATGTCAGAATTGACTTCAGGGCAATCATCGTCTGTTTGCATCTCCCTTTCTTCTTGAGAGTCATTTGCCTGTAATTAAACAATAACTTTTAAAACAGAAGCGAATAACATAGCGACACATGACTTCTCCACTAGCTAGGATGACATGTGATTCCTTAGAATGTCCTTGTTACTTTGGCCTGATGAGGCAAGGCCATAGCATATGGTTGTGCAGACAAATATAATTGTGTTCTCACGTAATCGTTGATATGAGAGTAAACAGAGAGAAAGAATGTTACCTATCTATTATATGCTCTTTACACATATTTGTGGAGTTCCAGCCACTTTAATTATTACTTAAGATGTTGAGTCTTCCACATAATGTATGTTGTAACTCTGTATTGTGTGACAAATAAAATAAATAAATCCCAGTTTTGGTGGTTTTCGTCCATCGTGGCTGGTGACTCTCACATAACTCTGGCAGGGTCCTATTCACACCTAGGGTCCATACAAAAAACACTTGTGGGTGGTTTACCACACACACTCTGACCAGAATATTTTAGAGGTTTGTTGACAGTTGTTGACCTTCTACAATGTGAGCTTGTAATTACCTGGTAAGGGTTTCCATCATCATCAAAGTATGTCTTTCTTGGTGCTCCAAACTTCTTGTAACGAGGAGGCCTAAGCTTTGCATTACGTTTTCTAAACACTAATTGTCCTTGCGGCATATTGTCCGAATTTAAACAGAAGCCCATGATTTGAAATGTAGTTTTTATTTTTTCAGCTGATCCCTCCTCTTCATCTTCTTCATGGCTGTAATCAACATAAAAAATAAAAATTATAATATTTAATTATGGAAGACATTTTATTAGTCGATACTGTACCTTCTTTTTAATGATATAGGTTTATGTTCAGGAGGGTCTTCATCGCCATCATTGTAATTGTAATGTGCTAAATTAGTATTGCTTATAGGCTGTTCAACAGTTGTAGTAGGTGCCCCATCAACTACATCACCTGCCACTGACTCCTTTTTATTGCTAACATCTCCAGCATCCACAACCTCATTAGTTTCACTTAAGTCTAGCATTTCATTCTTTTTTTGTTCATCTTTGAGCAAAGTTTGCAACAACATACCAACAGAATCAATTATTCTATTACTTTTTCTAGTCCTTTTTTTCTGCTTTGCCCCCTTATCTTCTAATTTAATATTGTCAACTTGAGTCTGCACTTCTATTACAGTTGGCAGTTCTTGTGAATTTCCCTCACTATTTTCACATTCAATCTCTAACTTTTCTTCTATCTTTTCAGTCTTCTCTGGAATATTCTCAACATTAATGATTGGTACTTCCTTTTCTTCATCTTTTTCTTTCTCATTTTTACTTTGGAGATAGTTTGCATAATGAAATGCATATTGCTCACCAAAATGTTTCTTCCATAAAAATTGCCAGTACTGCTCTGTGTCCATTTCCTCTGATGGCACTTGTTCTAAGTTATCATCTATGTTAGCTATTCTTGTTTGATCATTAGACTGATCATCAGATGTGGATGATGACATACTGTAGTCATCAGTAGGTGATGACTCGGATGTGACATGGCTAGAAGTCATGTCATAGCTTGACAGAGTAATTTTGGTAACATTAGTCATTGAATCTGTTCCAGTCACGGTCCTAGGGCTCAATATTCTATCATGTTCTGAACATGATCTCTTGCGAGCTAAAGGCAACCATGTGTCATCTCTATTATTCTGTTCATTCTTTTTATCAGCATTGACACGGCTTTGGGAGTTATTGCTCTTTTTGTATGGATTCACTTTTGAATCATATGAGAACTTTCTTTCCCTTAAGTCCTCTTCTTCACCAATAGTATTTAAATCAACCTGCCGGTTATAAATTTGATCAGCTGACCTCTGTTTTGGTATATTATTGTCATCCATCATGAGATCACGGTTATCATCTAAATAAGCTGGATTTATGTAATCACTGTAATTCTTAATCCATGATGCCCATATTAACCGTTCCCCATTAATTGCCCAAAACTTTTCCCATGTATTTTCAGTGAGATAATTTTCATCAAGTTCTGCAATGTTTTCAAGAGGTAGATCCTGGTCCATTTTCTCCAGTTTGTCATGTGTAGTATCAGAGTGGCAGTCTTGATAAGTAAGATCTGCACCACTATCACTAGGTTGCAAGGCATGAGAATTAGAACCATGTGCTTGGGCTGGATCATGTTCATCAGTTGAGCAGTAGTTGTCCGTATGTGATGCACTACAATAGCAACTTGCACCTTCATCTTTCTGCAAAATCCAATTTAGAGAAATATTAGTTTTCTTGCATATATTGTGCCGTCTGAGTAATAAGTGGTTAATATTGTGTGGTTTACTCAAAATAATATTCTAAATTGTTGATGAACTAAACAGAGATGAGAGTGTTCAACCAAACAAACTATTCAGCTTTATAATATTAGTGTAGATGTTTATGTATGCAGTTAACTGACTTAAAAAAAAGGAAGAAGCATCAATACAACTGTATGTTTTTGAATAAGTATAAGTTTAAGATACAGAAGTGAGCCTATCCCTATGGGAAAAAGGTACTGTATGTAAGATACAAACAAATATTGTTACCTTACCTCACACTTTACTTTATATGATGTATCAAGAGAGAAATGTACATGTGAATGTTCATCCCATTCCTGAGCTTGAGAATCCCGAAGAACTTCTAAATCACTTTCGCTACCGTCTTCTTTTTCTCCATAATACGTTTTAACTCCATCTCTGTTCAATAAATTATTACAAGGTATAAACTTATGTAGAGCATTCTCCATGAATTCTGTAAAATGAAAGCTTATCTAGTTACCTTATAAAAGCTCTGCTGCACAAACAATACACAAAATTATCGTCATCAAAATACTCTTCAGTCTCATCATCATCAGTGATTGGAAAATGGAATTCAGCAAGTGGTTCCCAGCGATGATAATGATCATAATAGTCGGATATCATGACTGAAACCTGAAACGGTACTTCGCTGCACTGTTAGAAGATATATTTCACGCACAATTTGCAATTTCAAAGGAATTTTATTGAAATTCTAATATTCAAAAACCCGTGCGAAAAATCGAAGATTTTGCTAGGGATTTTTTTGCTATTTGTTGTTTTAATAATTTCCATAAATAGGGTAGGCAAAGGTTTCTAGCCTATACAGCTATGTTTTTTGTTTTTGTTTTTTATCTTTATTTTTCGAGAATTGCTTGAGTGTTACATCAAACAGTTCTCAAAAAAGAAGATAAACAAACAGAAATATCTCAAAATGATTTTTTGAATGTTTTTGCAACAAAATCCATAAAATTATTAGAAACCTTAGTGGCACCGCGTGGAAATGATATCTCTTTCATGTTCCTTGCCAAGCACTCTCCGTTATTGAGTGTGACCTTAGACACATTTTGTAATACAAAACTCAAGAAAGAAAAAAAGGCTATATAGACTAGACTCCTTTGCCGTACGTGGAAAGGGAGATTTAAAAAACAACGGCCATGTGGTTTTGACAGCTTACTGTGACTTTGACAGTTCTACGCATGTTTTTCTTTGCATTTATTTCGTAAATGTCTAAAAGTGAATAGATTTAATAATTTCTGATTCCTTGTGTATTTTTATATCTGTTATTGATACGATAGTGTTTAACAATGGGTAAAAAGAACAAAGATTCTCTTGGACGCGCTCTTATAAAGGATAGATTTTCCAAAAACCGGCATCGTAAACATGTTGAAGACAACACCATGGTGAGTGAATAAAGCAATTTTCGTTTCTTATGGCAAAATAACTATTGTGCAATGCAACAATAAAAATATATCACCTATTCTGATTTCAATTAGTAAAAATTATAGTTTACATCGATCAGTAAGATGTTTAATTTTAACTAGGTATATTGTTTTTTTTGGAAATTTGCAAACAAGTTTGGAAATGCATGCTGTGTTTTGGCTTTAGCATGTGCTAATGATACATAACTCAAGTGTCTTGTATATAATAAGTAATAATTCTTGTAATATAACTAAAAATTATATATGTATACAATGTTTAATAGAAAAAACAAACCCTCAAAGTAGTTTGCTTGAAAAATAAATTATATTTTAGACAAAAATGTACCCAAAAATAATTAAAATATCCCTACTTTTACTATGTTAATGTTACAATCTAAACTTGAGTTTTATGAAATGGTAATAAAGTTTACATTAACTGTACCTACAAAAAATTAAAAAAAAAAAAAGTCTTAAAAAATTGTGTTTTTGTATGTCTATGTAAAACTTGGTTGATGTACAATAAAGCTATATTCTATTCTATTCTATTCTACAATATTAAAAAAAATCTACAAGGACACCTCTTTCAAAATGAAAATAACTAAACTAATTGTTTTATTTGCATATTTGTAACAAAATACTTTCATGGTAGGGTGTAATTTGTTTTGCACATTGTATATCATAAATAATCTAAATGTTTATTTTTAGCTTCACACAACAGAAGTTAATGATGGCTATGACTGGGGAAGGCTAAACTTACAATCTGTGACAGCAGAGTCGTCACTGCAAGAGTTCTTGTCCACTGCTGAGTTAGCACAGAGAGAATTTACTGCTGAAAAGTACAACATGAGATATGTTAAGTTTGAGCCGTATGTAGTACAAGAAGTAACCTCACAACCAAACTTTGATGAACCTTTGACTATACCTAGAAGGTGAGATAATTTTTTTATATCGACGCTTGAAAGGCAAAATTGACTAAGCGACATGGAGTTAATTGTTCAGAAGGACGACTTAAAATTTAAGATTAATTTTTCATTCAAAAAAAGTGATAATTCGTAAAGTCCAAAATGCAGAAGCGACATTAAAAGTCGTCGTAGGAAGGCGTGAGTTAGACCAAACGACGCAGAAAAATTAGGCGATTCAAACTGTATATATAACTCAATTTGGCTCAAAATGGCGCTTAGTCAACTTTTCCTTTCAAGCGTCGATATATAGATCGGGTTATTATCATGTTTTATTTTTTATTAAGTTAACTTTATATAATATTCTCATCTTGGTGTAGACCTCCTTGGACGCCTGGTGTAACAGCTGAAGAGCAACAGGACCGTGAGAGAGAATCCTTTCTAGATTGGCGTCGACATTTAAATGAACTTCAGACAAAACTTGGGGCAGCTTTAACACCTTATGAAAGAAATCTGGAATTCTGGAAGCAGCTTTGGAGGACTTTGGAGAAGGCAGACATTGTTTTGATCCTGCTAGATGCTAGAAATCCACTTTTATTTAGGTAAATAATAAGTTAAATACTTTAAATTTAAGTACAAACAGCTATTTAAGATGAAAACTTGACAGTATATTATTATTAAAGAAAAGAGAAAACTATGAGTATCATGTTTTAGCCAGGGTTTGAAGTAAGTAATAATTATTATCCAGATAAATATCAAGATAAATATGGGTTGATAATTAAAAATGTCAGTGACACTACTGGAGCCATGCCACCCTATAGTTACGCCACTGGTATAATCGAAAATATTTGCCACTTTTTATTTGTGGCATTCAATCACTGCGTGTATCGGAACGCGCCACTTAACGTCAATAGCAGAGATTCCCCTAGTCGTCGGGTTTGTCGTATCTGAACTGTCACTTATTCATTATTTTCTTCATTCATTTGTTTTGTGTGGCCGGAACATATCAATTGAAGTTGGTATTTTAATTCTTAGCATAACTTGAATTCTATAGAAAATATAGAATAGATTATTTCCTCAACATTATGTAATGCCAGGAAATAGGGCTTATATCAAAATCTTGATAATGATTGAAGCAACTGAATCTGTAAATTGTCAGTGTTAATATTTGAAAAAGTTTTAATATTGAAAATTAAACTTACATTTTTTATTCAACAACTTCAAGTTTTCCTGGGGGGATAATATTTTATAATTTGCATCAAATACAAAATACTATCTATATCCTATCCAACCATTCTGAAATTGATAGTTTCACTTGGCTTTTTTTTCTCTTGCACATAAAATCTTTACATTTTGTTTAAAATCCTGTTATTGTATTAGGTGTGAAGATTTGGAAAAATATGCTATAGATCAGAAATGTAAATGCATATTATTACTAAACAAGGCAGACTTGACCAATGAATATGAGAGGAAATGCTGGGCTGAATATTTTACTAAACAGGTTAATAGTTTTTATTATTCATCATTTTGATTTATAAAATTAGTAAAAATTTGTCTTTTAGTTTATGAGAAGTTATAAATTTCTACCTGCTTTTCTTCTTTTTCCAGAGAATTCCAATAGTCTTTTTCTCTGCAGCAAAACATACAAACGAGCGGAAGATATCAGAAGCAAGTGACGAAATTTCAAAAAAAGAGAAAGATGATAACAATTCCGAAACAGAATCAGCAAAGTCTTTGAGTGACTTAACAGAGAGTGACGAAGAAGAAGATCTGAAAAGCACAGAAGAAGATATAGAACTGTTTAAAAAACAATTAGGTATCCTTGATGTAGCAGTATCTAATACAGCTGATAAATTAGATAAGATTCAGGAAGTTTTGGATAAGGTAATGGAAAATCTTAGATTAGGAAAACCAATAGAGAGTTATCCAGTACCTGAAGAACTTTCAGAAAAACCAGATGTTACAGAAAATTCAGAGAGATCAGAAGATAAGGAAGAAATAGTAAATTCATACGAAATATTTGATAGAGATATGTTAGTGGAAATGTTGAAAAAACAAAAAGTTGATAGGTTGAAGAACCCACCAAGGTTGTCTGTGGGAATGATTGGTTACCCCAATGTGGGTAAATCTAGTACTGTTAATGTTTTAATGCAGACTAAAAAGGTAAGGTTGGTTTTAGTTATTTTTTTATGAACCGTTTTTATACAGGTGTTTGGTACAGCATTTTCATCTCGCGAACATGGGTGAATGACGACTGTTTGTGTAGATATACATTACGCAGAAAAAATCAGTAAATTTTATGCCAGCACTGAGCGATCATAAAATATAAATAAGGTTGAAGAATAGGGTGAGCATTTTTGGCAAACAATCGACAACTATAGTCTAAATTATTATCTACCTGTATACTTATATAAAAATCACGTGTAACAGTATTGAAATCGATAAGTTCCGAAATTACTCAACCGTTTTTGATGTTTTTTTTTTATTTTGCTAATTTGTTCCAACTAAAAAATAAATATTATTGCAAATTTTTATTTTAAACCGAGAGATTGTTGAGTTTTGTTGTCACACGTGTTTTCGTTTCGACATTTTCAAACAACATAACACAGCAACGCTTGGCCGGGTCAGCTAGTGTATGGCTAGTGTATATATTTTTCTTTATGTGGTAAGTGTATACCGTCGCCTATAAACACGCAATGACAAGCAAGAAATCACTTGGTATTTATTTATTTACTTTAATTAGAACGGCTGCAAGCCACTTACACTAATTAAAGGCACACTGACTTCTCACAGAACTCCAAGCATATTGACAAAAATTCGCAGTATTGCAGGTGCGTTGTCATCCTAAGAGGCCTAAGATGAAATGCCTTCCATGCCCGGTAATTACACTGGATACCTTTCCCTCCAATGCGAAACACAGCGAATTGTTTCATGGCTGAAATAGAATATGAATCAATTTCTCAATGATACTTATATTGGGCTAGATAATTTGTGTGTGCGAGAATATAAATATTACTATCATTATTTTAGGTTAGCGTAAGTGCAATGCCGGGCCACACTCGCCACATACAGTCTCTAATCCTGGATGATGATATTGAGCTGCTGGATTGCCCTGGACTAGTGTTGCCAGCGTACGCCGTCGCGCCCGACTTGTTGTTGACTGCTGTACTGTCCATTGACCAGGTAATTATTTCTGAACATCATTTTCCTATCTGCTACCAATTAATTTGGGGTCGGTGCTGTGTCTTGACATCGACAAACCCGCTATAGGTTTTATCTGACGCCAACCCACATAAAAAAACACACATAAAAAACAAGCAATCGAATCGAGAATCTCCTTCTTTTTTGAAGTCGGTTAAAAAGTAACTATACCTTTAGTTAACCAATAAATAAAGGATAACCTGCGGTCTATTCGCTAACTTTTTTTGACACATGAAAGCGAAAATCACCGAATTATTTATTGATCCACCACTACTTTACTATAACGCTATGTGGCCCTTGTCCTTTAAAAACAGCAATGGATAAGTAAATGGTACGTCTATCACCTTCACGTGTAAAAAATAGTTAGCGAATAGCCGACAGGAAAGATGTTACACTCAAAACATCTCCACAGACTAGGGAAATTCAGGCTTGAACACATATTAATTTACATTTTATTTCGACGCCGTCGTGGTGGAGTAGTCAGTATAGCTGCCTACACATCAAGCGGTCCGGGTTCGAATCCTGGTAGCGGCAAATATTTGTGTGTCGAACAAGAATATTTGTTTGCGAGTTACAATCGAGTTGAGAACCTCCTCATTTTTTGAAGTCCGTTAAAAAGTAACTATACCTTCAGTTAACCAACAAAGAAAAGATAGTGATAATAACATAATTATAAAAATATCTAAAATTATTATTTATTAAATGTGAGAAAACGGGATTTATACCACGTAACTCTGTTTTTTGAATTCTCCGATATTTTTAGAATTCAAGATGCAGAGGTAAGTACGTGGTATAAATCCCGTTTTCTCACATTTAATTGATAGCGACCACGTAAGTTTAAACAATACATTATTATTTATATTAAAAATGTCCGTTATCTAGTATCCAAAACACAAGTTCTTAATGATGTCTTTGGGCTAGTCAGATAATTGGTTTGAGCGTGAAAATATATTATTATTATTTTATGTTGTTAGATGCGTTCCCACAACTCAGCAATGGCGAGGCTTTGCCAGCTCGTCAGTCGGCACACTTTCGAGCAGAAATATGGCTTATTGTTGCCAGAGAGCGAAGATGGCGAACTGGACTATAAGCAGATACTTACCGCACATGCTTGTAAGTATTATATTAATATTTACTAACTACTCTGTTTTGTAGCTTTGTTTGAATTTAGCTTCAGTGGCAGAAAAACTGACAGGTAAGGGTTCCAGGCAGGGTTGCCAGGACTTTTCCAAAAAAAATCGAACAGTGAGCAAAAAAAAAAAGCTCATTACCTGTCGCGCACAAAAAACCGACGAAATGATGACGAATGATGAAAATGACGAGTAAGGTTGCCATACTACGTCTCGTCTCTGCCTCCTTTCTCGTCTCTTCTCTCGTCTTCTTCACTCGTGGAGTGTGCAATATCGATGCCGATTGCGTAAAATTTGACAGTCGATTCGTCTATTAGGGAGAACAATTAATTAGAAAAAAAATACCGAACCTCCCATACTTCGGTAATTTTGTCATACCGAACACGGTGCTAAAATACCGAACACCTGGCAACCCTGCTTCCAGGTGAATTTAATGTAATTTAGATTCCATTTCGGTCTTATCGTCACTTTTTTATATATTACGAGATGGCAAACAAGCTTGCGGTAAAACAGCAATGGATATGTAATTCACCCAGTGATCATCACTTTCAACTGTCAAAAAAAGTTATCGAAAAAGCCTACTGGTGTTAAGTGGTTACCGTCGCCTATAGACACTTGCAATGTTAAGGGTAAATCACTTAACACTGCAAGTGCGTTGCCATCCTGACGACTAAGATGATATGCCTTTCATGCCCAGTAATTACACTACCTTTACCTTCAATCAGAAACACAGCGAACTGCTTCACGGCAGAAATAAGAAAGGCGGGGAGGATGTTTAGTGGGTATGGAGGAAACGCCTTTACCTCGAGTCCCACATATGCCCTGCGGTTGGCACTACCCCGCAGGGACGATGCGTAAATGCATTTGACCTCCTCGATAAAAAAAAAAGTAAAAATACTATCAAGTGAGAAACCTTACTATTGAGCGTCGGTGGCGTAGTGCGTAAGAGCGTCGTCTCCCACCCGGGAGGCACCAGTTCGACCCCCGCCACGTACCAATGTGTTTTAAAATTATGAAATCATGTTTAATGGACGCTTTTACGGTGAAGGAAAACATCGTGAGGAAACCTGCACACACCTATGAAGAAATTCTTAGGTTGCGGGTGAAGTGGACCAACCCGCACTTGGCCAGCGTGGTTGACTAGGGACTAATCGCCCCTAATGTGGGGTAGGCTCGAGCCCCTCGGTGGGGAAATTATATGAGCTGTAGATGATGATGATGATGAGAAACCTTACTATTAGGTGAGATGAAGGCTAAGAACATCTCCGTAAAATGCAAAAAAAGTTCTTTTTCGTTCAGCTGATTCCTTATATCGGAATTTAAAAACTCTCGGATCGAATTGGAAAGTGAACCAGCAAAAATAATTTCCTCTGTACTTTTTTATTTACCTTGGAATACTAAAACCTGTCTGTTACGTTCCAAATTAATAGCTCCGAGTGTGAACAGAAAAGAAAAATATCTCTTATTTAAAAATCTAGTTGATGACGCCATTTGATATCGAAACAAACCAACTGTGTCCGAGATATGCTTGCTTCGTACAATTTAATTATTTTCGAAGATCTGATACATACTGTTTGTTTACACGACCTAATTAATTCTGTATACGTTATAGCGGCAGAACCGGCAATTTCACTCTTCGCGTGACGTCACTTGTTTAAAGTGAGAGCGCGTGTAGGAAAATTTAAATTAGGTCTTTGCAACTCGCTTGGAATTTATCTAACAACTAGCGCTCCGCCCGCGTCTTTGCTCAGTGCAAAAGATGCAATGTAACGGTAAAGGATTTTAAAATATTTTGAGCCTATTCATTACAAACATACAAATGTTTTCTCTTTATAATATTAATAAGTATACAAGTATAGATATATAAATTCTTTATTGCACACATAAAAACAGTAATAGCAATACATGACGAAAGGCATGTACAAAGGTGTGCTTATCTCTAAAGGAGATCTCTTCCAGATAACTCTAGTATTAGTGAGAAAATATAATAGTGGGAATAATGCGTGCAAGTAAATTAGGTATTACATAAAAACAGATAAAGATAAAAGTACATACAGGGTGTAAAAGACATGAACAGTCAAACGAGAACCATGTATTCTATACATCAAAATAAGAAACATTTCAAAATATATTTGCTGGGAAATGATTTTATTTTATTTTGTTAAAATAAATGTAAATTGTACCGCGCAATGTAAAGCGCTCAAACAACTCGCACGCAACTCGCAAAACCGCGATAATTTTGCGGACGGCGGCCCGTTCGTTTGTGTCCGTGCGCATCGAGTGAGCTACATTGAAAGCCATTTTTTGTTATGAAATACTAAAAAAAATGATAATGTTTCTTTGGACAATAATTAAGAAATAATGTTTAGAATATGTTTTCATAAAAAAATTATGACTTTGACCTTCAATAAAATCGTAACTATCAATTTCCCAGGTATACTCAAAAGGGAAAAAAATGTTATGATGGTGAGCAGAATATATGGTTCTCGTTTGACTGTTCATGTCTTTTACACCCTACATATGACAACCAACTACATACCTACATACATAAATACTACGTAAATTAACTACATACAATACATTATCTAAATATATAAATACTATACTTAAGCTTAAGACAAGTTTGAGAGGTATACATATAGTGCTCTTTAAACTTATGTTTGAAAGAGTTGTGAATCTACTGTGGTTGTTGTTTAAATTCGAACCAAGGCCTTGTTCAGCTACAGTTGAAGTAATGAAAATTATCTACCATCATAATATCATAATCACCATCACAGCCTTTATAATCCGACCCACTGCTGGGACACAAGGCCTCTCCTTTTCAACGAAGGAGGTATAGGCAGTAGTCCACCACGCTTGCCCAATGCGGATTGGTGGACGGAGTATGAGGTGATCAATACCCCTTTGCTGACCCATTAGTCGCCTTCTACGACACCCATTGGAGGATATGGGGTGATGCTATTCTACTCTGCCGGCATCTCGCGGCCAATAGCATAATAGCCTTTATAATTCGACCCACGGCCTCTCATTGTCACCGAAGGAGGTCTCGGCAGTAGTCCACCATGCGTGTACAATGCGGATTGGTGGACGGAGTACAAGGTGATCGATACCCCTTTGCAGATCCATAAGTCGCCTTCTAGGCAACCATTGGAGGATAGTTTTTTTATTATTTCGTAAATTCGGGGCTTTTTGCGTCACTGCGACCTATAAAGATCTATTGTGATTGTGACTAGCCTTCAATTAAGTCCAATTGAGGCCTTACATGTACTCCTGTAGCTGGGTATATGGGTATCTAAAAATGATAAGATATTCCCAGCTTGGATTGTTTTGATATCGTATGGGTCGAGAATGTCTCCTCAAGTGTCGGCTTCTCTTGTGAATGATCTTCACAAGAGCACAGGATTGGAAGATATGGTGTGATGCTATCCTACTCTGCTGGCGTCACATGACATTGGCATTAGATTTTTACGGTTGGCCACTGCACCGGCTTGAAAGCAACTCTTCTTGGGGACGAATATTTTTCGGCAGTAGCCCACTGCCTCCCGAACCACGAAAGAAAATTTCATGGTCACTCATCCGGCCTCGCACTTGGTAGCATCCGACCACAGCGTCATTAATCTTCTCTCATATTCTGATCATATCATCATCCATACTAATATAATTCTTATTCAATTTCATGATCAAAGACCTCAAATATTCTAAAAGGATTTCTCGCGAGTAAATGTCGCAGCTAAATTGTTGCGGCAGCTGAACAGATTACGGGAAAATTATTTCCACCGTAAAGTTGGTTCACTGGAACACTCGTATGCAAAATATATTGGCAGGAATATTGGTATTGCATTAGCTTGGGACTATCTCTCTAATAGCATATTATTTTATTGGTATGACATTATTTTAAATAATTTATACTTTATTCAAAATAATGTCCATTTATTTATTACGTGAGTACGTAAATAAGCGTCGGTGGCGTAGTGCGTAAGAGCGCCGTCTCCTACCCGGGAGGCACTGGTTCGATCCCCGCCACGTACCAATGTGCAAATTTTGAATTTATATGTATGTTTAATCGTAGCTTTTACGGTGACGGAAAACATCGTGAGGAAACCTGCACATCATCATCATCATCATCATTTCAGCCACATGACGTCCACTGCTGAACATAGGCCTCCCCCAAAGAACGCCACAACGACCGATCCTGTGCACCTCGCATCCAGGCGTGACCAGCAGCCTTAACCAGGTCGTCAGTCCACCGTCAGGAAACCTGCACATACCTATGAAGAAATTCTTAGGTTGTATGTGAAGTCGACCAACCCGCACTCCAGCGTGGTTGACTAAGGCCTAATCGCCTCCAATGTGGGGTAGGCTCGAGCCCCTCGGTGGGGACATTATATGAGCTGTTGATGATGATGATTTATTACGTAAGACGATTTAGGGTGGGAGTGGAGTTGACCATGTCTTATTTTCTCTTACGAGAGGATGGGAGGGAACTAGCGCAAAGTTAAGATTATACTTTGAAAAAGACCTCAAAAAATAGTGAGCATAATTACATTTAGGAGCACCGTACAACGCATGCGCCGCGTCCGATGTGCGTTGCTCTGCAGAGACGCGGTGCGGCGCGGTTTATCGGCATTGCTTGCTGACAAATACTACCCATGCGGCGACAAATACTATACATACACGTATACAAAATTAGCCAGCCGCGATCGCCGCGCCGTACCGCGTGCGATGTGCGGTGCTCCTTACATTCTTTTAAACATAAAACTTTATTAAAAATAATTTATTAGAAAAATAATCAGAAATACTTGACCGTGCCTACTTATGCTGATATAGAGGCACTACGTGAAAAGGCGCTTTCAAAGAGAGATGGTGGATGTGCGAGTGCGTGGCTTACAGACTATAGTAATAGTCTGTAATCCACGCATCAACAGGTTGGATGTATGACGCCTTTACATCTTGATTTTTTCGAGATTGAATTGATGGTTACAAAACTTGAAAGCAGGTTAGCATGTAAATTTACCATTTTTTTTTCTGTTTCCTAGATAATAGGGGCTTCATGACAGCTGCGGGCCAACCGGACCAGTCTCGCTCCGCTCGCTTACTGCTCAAAGACGCAGCGAGCGGTAGACTCCGCTGGGCTGAGTTGCCTCCCGGCTGTGAACCAGAGCCTTTAGATGACATGATTCAGGACAAGAAATCTGAAAAGAGAAAGCCCACGCCGAGGGAAGCGAGAATGGTTGAGGTAAGTTTTGTTGGTGATTAAATTGCGAATAATAATTTTAGGCGGCTTCTGACGTAATGTCACATTTAAGATACGACATTTACGACTGCAACCTTTAGACAGCTGGCAGGAGCACAACACAAGGGCAACACCATAAAGAAAAAAGAAGACAACACAAGTTTAACGCGCATTTCTATTGGTCTCACTTATCTGGTCCAACATTTGCAGGTCCGTGTCTGAGATCGTGGGCTCCACGTCCGGAAGTCTCCTCGTGGCGGACACTGGTAACGTGGTGGGGAAACTTTCTCGGCGGGTGTGCGGTTTTTTATGCCAAGGTGTCCGCTTGGCATTCCAAGTTACATGCCATCGTCGAGTTGTTTTTGTTTTTCCGCCACGGCTAGTTCCGGACGGCCCTTTTCAGGGCCACGACCGCGCCCGGTGACCTCGGGTGCGGTCCGATGGCTGCTCCCGGTGTCCTCGTCAGGAGGACGCGCCAGGTCGAGCACACCCCACTGGTTGGGAAACCCTGGTTTAAAGCAGGGATGTAACGGAGGTAGTTTTATCGGAACCGAAGTCGGAGTCGGAGTTTTTAAATTTGATTTATCGGAATCGGAATCGGAGTCGGAATCGGAGTCGGAGGCAGGGTCAGAAGTGGTGGCATGAGAAAGAATTTTTATTTACAGACAAATAAAACATTCTTTAATCAATTATTTTTAAATTATAAAATAAAACACAAACAATGAAAAAAAATTAGCATATTATTTCCAAATAAACAAGAGCACACATTATATTAAATGAACAAAACTGTTCATAACAGTCGACACAGGCCGCCGTCGCCGCTATGTTATGCTTCGACCTCCGATTAAAACCTCCGATTTATAAGTGTCGGAGCCGAAGTCGGAACCGAAGGTGTAATAATAATCGGAAGTTCCGACTTAACGGAACCGGAGTCGAAGCTCCGTAACATCCCTGGTTTAAAGTATATTTTTATGAGGATATTTGTTGTTTATTTTCTATACTTTGTACGACAGCACTTTTTCTCTTTTTACCCGAAACAAGAGTTGCGATAAAGCCAAAAACATTTGGTAGCTACAGTCAGGCATTACGTATTTTATTTCGTGAGTGCTGCTTGCGAAGTGACCACTTCTTACCAGAACTCGTTTACTAAGCTCGCGTGCAATTTCGGTTTGGGAAATTACATATAATCTTTATTTTATCCATCAAAATAAATTGAGACGGATGTTAGTTAAACCATTCGTATTAGATTCAGCAATCTGCTGAATTCTATGTAGCAATGGAAGCCCTAGTATACGCGATTGATCCATGACTATCGTGTAGATATACCTATATGCACATTGTCTTGTGTGTGTTGTTGTCGGCATTGAACACTAACGCTCACAAAGGCAATGTGAATGTAAGGCGGGGTTCATACAGAAGAGAAATATGGCGTGTGGCGTATGACGTGGCACGGACATATTTGTCACGTCGCGGCATAAATTAGTGGCGGCATTATGCAGTTGGATTTCTTTGCGAAAGCATGGGCGTGCTTGTGCGAGATTAGACGGGATGCGCGCCTATAGTAGGGAAGCGCGTGCCATTTGATGGGGGTGGCGCGCCATTAAGTGGCGTGACGCGTCTCTTGGAGGCGCGGGCGTAATAGGGGAATGTTGACAAAATTCGTAAAAATAATATTTTATGTCAGAAAATCTCCGTCATTTCAAATCATCTCTAGAATTTGATTTTTAAGCGTATCAAAACCAATTAGGTAATATTCAGTCAGTTGACTATAAGAATTTATGACGCCACTAATTCGTAATACCATACAAAATCTAAGGAAGAATTAAGTTTTGACAGCTAATTAAAAGTATCTCAACAGACTTGACAGGCAACACCCTATTCTCTTTACGACAAAAGCGACTCTATGCTACGTATAATTAGGTTTATATTGTGTTTCTTTGAATATACGCCACCGCCACACGTCCGCGCCACATCTCGTCTGTATAAACCGCGCCTAAACACAACACAAACACGCAGTCATGGTTCACCCGCGTTCGATAACCGGACTGTCTTCACAGCTTTTCATATAAAATTATGCACAGGAAAAATCTTATCTAAACACACATTTCGCTTTTCGCCTCTCTTTGATGTATTGCAATAAAAGTAATGTCAAGTGATTTGTGAATAACAAGAATGCACAAACATCGCGGTAAACCGTCCACTATTAGCTCCGTCTGTCTATCACTCGTGTAAAATTAGAAATAGTT
This sequence comes from Elophila nymphaeata, assembly GCA_955850985.1. Taxonomy (NCBI): domain Eukaryota; kingdom Metazoa; phylum Arthropoda; class Insecta; order Lepidoptera; family Crambidae; genus Elophila; species Elophila nymphaeata. The sequence continues at coordinate 4,763,876 of OY039082.1, read as the reverse complement.
ATAAAGTCCATAAATAAATGCTTATGGCAACGTTTGTGAATACAGGCGATGAGCAATTAATGGTACACGTTTGTAGTCTGTCGGCGATGTGACTGTTTACGACAGATTAACCTATATACTATGCTGTAGAATTTATTTGTATCGACGATAGATGTATGTTATTAAAATGATGTTCGACTAAATTAATGTCTCCTATATATTTTTGATGTCTCCCCTGAATGAAATAATTACAATCAGTGTGATGTAAGATGTTTTTCATCTGCATTGCAAGATGAAAATAAAAGTGGCACTATCCAAAATAACAACTTTTCGATAAAGACATTTAAAAGTACTTAGCAAATTCCAATAAATAAAGAGCTTTTCCATTTTCATTTTCAAAACGGTTGACGAGTGCCTAGACAAGAAGACAAGTGACCAATATGCCTTTATCAATAGAATAACGTATTAAACTGACATACGAGTATTACCAACAAATAATCGAGTTAGTTGTTAGAGTTAAAGTTAAACCGCACTAGCGGCGAGGCATTAATAGTTCACAGCAGCCGGGACCACCATCTTGACGTGTCTCCCGAAGCACGGAGGAAAATAAGTTGAAAATTTTTCGGTCACCCATCCGAGTTTCGACCGCGCACTTGGTAGCTTAACTTTTGTAATTGTTACGTTGAACACACGACCGCGACGCAATCGAACACCTGATACAGGCCAGGAAAAGGCCTAAGATAGTAGTTATATTTTAACACTAACTTTCAACCAAATCATTATCGCTTTTTCATAGATGTTATTAAGTAATACTTATTTATTGAAACTCTTTACAGGGTTGGCTAAACAAATCTGCTGAAATCGACAGCACTTTCTTCGCGATGAAAAAGAGCACATCGCACGTCAAAGGAAAACCTGTATTGGGGTAAGTGCTGTAAATTAGTACCTACCCTTTTTGTTTTGACGGGGAGGACAAATCCATGTACGCATCGTCCTTGCGGGGTAGTGCCAACCGCAGGGGATATGTGAGACTCGAGGTAAAGGCGCTCCCTCCACACCCACTAAACATCCTCCCCGGCCTGACCTTCAGTGCGCTATTACGGGACGGCTTGGGACCTGCGTACATGAGCGCAACTACACCTCAGTGGTCCCAACGCTGCCCGTCTAGGCACTCCTTGTGCACCAATTAGTGGCCAGCAGCCACTCCTCCACCGACGGCTGCTCGACCTGGCGCGTCCTACTGACGAGGAAATCGAGAGCAGCCATCGGACCGCACCCGGGGGACTTTGGGCGCGGTCCTGGCTCTGAAAAGGGCCGTCCAGAACTAGCCGTGGTGGGAAAACAAAAACAACTCAACTATGGCATGTGACTTCGAATGCCAAAGGGACACACTTGACATCAAAAGCCACACACCCGTCGAGAACAGTTTCCCCACCACTTTACCAGGGTCCGTCACGAGGAGGCTTCCGGACGTGGACCCCAAACGTGTACCTAATCAAATTTATGTCAAATTTGATTACGCATAAAGCCACGTCTGTCTGTATATTTCAGGCAAAAGTCACGTTTGTTGTATGGGAGCCTCCTTAAATATTAATTTTATTCTGTTTACGAGTATCAGTATTTTTTGTTATAGAGGCAACAGAAATACATCATCTGTGAAAATTTCAACTCTCTAATTATCACAGTTCATGAGATACATCCTGGTGACACACGGATGAATAGCGGAGTCTTAGTAATAGGTTCCCGTTTTACCCTTTGGTTACGGAACCCTAAAAAATAATGCATATTCACTACTCATGGGATCTCGAATTTTCGTGAAATCCCCCAAAAATAAGCTATTATACACAATTACATTGAAATTGGATCGCTCTACTTTGAATCGCGTACGTTGTGCTCCGTAATCGCTAACCAACAAAAATGTGTATCGAAAATATCATTCACAGGTGCAAGATGAAAGTTTTCGTCCTATATTATCAATTATAGTAAAGGGGGACCTAAATAAACCCAGTGGAACACGAAATGGGCACCCTGGATGGCAGCCAAGTGTTAATTCATAAAGTTCTAAGTTCTTTATGAGTAACCGGGGGTTAACGATCGTGAAAATTGCTCTGGAATCGTGTTATATGGCCGTTGAGACGCTAGGACCAGACTGGTTAGACTGCGCTGGACGGATGAGTTAGTTTTAGATTCACTGGTATTATAATTTATAGGGCTAGGTTTATTCTGTTACAGCTGGTTTAGCAAGAGATAACCAATCTCTTAGTAAAATTGCCTACGAAAATTGATACACGTTACAGCCTTTTCACACGACGGCGTATCAAAAACGCTCCTCGTCTGCTCGTTTGAAAAGCGCCGCGAAAGTCTTTGTGACGCATATAAAAAGCAGTCAAATGGTAGGTATTTACTACGTAATAATTAAGGGTGAAAGAAAATGATAACTCGTTAATATGAAACATTATTCAAAACAAGAAATATATCTCACACATAGAAATTTGTATTAGAATGATATAAATATGTAATACTTATTTATAATTTAATTTATTTATTTTGGATTTTCTCATACGTTTTATATTACACATCGATCGATCTTTTTATACATAAATAAATTTTAACATTTCATAATTTTGGATTTTGATAAACTCCATAGTATTTATATGATTATGTTAGCATATGGTATATACTATGACGTATAAGTTTGAAAACTTCCAAGTGCATAATATCAGGTAGGTAAAATTGTGGACTCATTTCTAAGTAAATAGCTTTTGTTTCTTTCCTATTTTTGTTAAACTTCTCTGTTAATTCAAATTTCTTTATTTCAGACTACTAAGAAATTTTAATTTGAATAGGTTTTGACTTGGTTAGGAAGATAAGCGTCACCGCGCACTTGTGATTTTAGTCGACCAATACCTTAGTCACTATCGTAAGAAAATTGTGATTAAATTATAGGTCAATAGTTAGCGCTGCTGCACCGACTGTAAAGTAAAGATCCGCATTATGTATAGTCTGAAGCAGACAGAAAATCTTTCATATAAAGGTGATAACTTGTGTATAGTGTATAAATTGTATTCCAAATAGGAGCAAAATAAAGTAACGAAAACCTAATAAATTTTCGATGCATCCGTTAAATTGTGACAGATTGATCACTTTTTTATCAACCATTTTCTGTCAGCTCTTAGCTTTACAATTTTACATGCGGATCTTTATAACAGTCGGTGCGCGCGCTACCACAAGACTAAACTATGCGAATATCGAAAAAAAAATCTGACAGGAAAACGCTCCTTGGAATGGAAGGCACTCGGTGCATACATTAGATCTCACGAGCAGATACAATCAAGGATCTTGGGGTGATTTTTGATAGATCACTGACTTTTAATGAGCATATTTCTAGCCTAGCTAAAAGTGACTACAGTCGTTTGGGTTAGGTATTGCGAAATCTACGACACTTTCATAACCCTAATGTCGTCAAGCTGCTGTTCACTAGTTTAATTAGAAGCAAACTTGAAGCAAGTGCGTATGGAATCCGCACGAAGACAAATACAAGCTCATGCTCGAAAAGGTTCAAAAAGCTTTTCTTCGTCTACTACAAACGTTTATATGGATATTATCCTTTCTTGTACCCCACTAAGTTTCTCTTGGGTTGCTTAGGTATGCACTCGCTAGAGGCTAGAAGAGCACACGATGAAATACGATTAGCGGTCGGGGTGCTGCGTGGTCGTGTGGATTCACCTGAGATGGTTGAGCAACTCACCAGGTTGTATGTCCCTGACAACTATCTGCGTCTGCGCACGAGCCGTCGACACCTTCTTTTTGCACGGCCTATGTGCCGCACAGTCTCTCATGCTCAATCTCCTCTTTGTCGTATGCATACCGCCCTCAACACTCTCCTTGTTGCGCATCCAGATCTGGATATATTCCATGATCAATGGAAATCACTTTTGTCTGCATGTTTGTCCTTTTGTGAGAATGTTTAAATTTTTATTGTTAATTTTTAATGTTATTTTTTTTATTTGATAATTTCTTTATGTTAAATCATTCTAATTCTATTTAGGTATACATTAATAATTGTAGTAAAATAATTCTAATTCCATGTATAATTATGTAATTGGGTTCAGCCCGTTTAATTATTATAAAGAAATAAATAAAAATACTTAAGACAAGATTTTTTTCTGGCAGTGTGAGGCATCTAATAGAAAATGTATGCAGCGAGAGCCTTCCGGGGAGCGTCAGAATTTCCCTGTTAGAAATGTCTTATAATGTGCGGCCCCGCTTAATCACAATCGTCTTGCGATAGCGACTAAACTTTTGGCCGACCAAAAATCACAAGTACGTGGTGGTGCTAAGTGAACGACGAAGTTTCATATAATGTGTTGTTTTGCAGCATAGTGGGCGCTCAGCCGGCCGGCGCTCAAACAGCCAAACCCTGGAAACACGAGAAAAAACACGCAAACAAAAATAAAAGGGAGAAACTAAGAAGAGTCTACGCACATTTAGATGAACATTGAGTACTTATTTAAAGCTCTTGTACAGTATTTTTATTCCACGAACGCAGGAAAATATGAATGTGCAGATAAGATATACATGCAAATTAGTGGCCTTTACCCTCGCTCTATCCTTCGTGAATGAACGATTCCCACTCGAAAATATATGCGTAGAAAAGAAAGAGTAATCCCGCCTTCAAAGGTTCCCTTTACACTAGAAATTCTTAGGCTTGCTTACTTTACTTCAGAAAACTATGCAAAATGCACACACTTTCCAAATCTTTAATAATTATCATTATATAAAATGAAAGACTAACAATTATCAGTGTGGCAGTTCTCAGTGCCAGCACTGTCGCACACAGATACATTGTAACTATGCACACAATCATAGCTCACCCGTGTTAGTGAAATAAAAATACTTTATTTAGTTATTTAAAACAATGTACTACCCTCTTACTTACGTGGCATATTTTAAAAGAGCAGACGACGCGCGTATGTACAAACGACGGTACTTACAAACTGTCAATTTTCTTCAATAGATTTGGAATTTTATGATTATGGAATAAGGTTGAAAATTTATTGAAGAAATTTTTTCTGTTTTGGGTTTGCCATAAGAACTACTTTCATTAGCGTTTGTATCATCTGCTCTTTTGGAAAACGCCGTGTGAATAGGCCCTTATGTTTTTAATGTCTGTGAAACAGAATAGGTATTATTTTGTTAAATATATTCAAAACCATGCATTTATATCAACTTAAAGGCATATAACTTGTTTATGTGTTGACAATAAAAGCTATATTAATAAAGTTTGTGTTTTTCTTATGTTTGTTCCTCTAATGTAAGACATCCTTTTACACAGTAGCATGTAGTAGTTAGACATGCTTTTATTGTACTTGGACATAGGGTAGAAAATCTTTTCATGTAACTATGTAATAATACGTTTTGCGTAGTCTTGGAAGCAGACGGCTGCACATCTGGTTGCAAAAACTGTCCAATTTTCTCAATAGTCTTGTAGTGTGGAATTTCGAAATTTTACTAAAGCAATTTAATCTCAATGAAGGTTTGTGTCGGCGACCGGGTGTTAAAATATAAACCTACTGCAGTATTGTCAATATCAAAGACATACTGCACCGACTTCAAATAAATTGTAAGCAGGGTACCAAAGTGTTTTCAAATTTTAAATTCATAATACGTTTAATCGCCGCTTTTACGGTGAAGGAAAACATCGTGAGGAAACCTGCACACACCTATGAAGAAATTTTTTAGTTGTGTGTGAAGTCGACCAACCCGCACTTGGCCAGCGTGGTTAACTAAGGCCGAATCGCCCATAATGTGGGGTAGGCTCGAGCTTTTCGATGGGGACATTATATGAGCTGTTGATGATGAAAACTATAGAGCAAGCGACAAGGTAACCGGTTTTCCTTACTGTGCTGTCATTGTGCCACTAAAAATTATTTTCGTATCACTAAAACTATGTCACCAAAAACGTTTGATAAATCATACCGCTAATAATTATTTAAGTTACGCTTTTAGTTAACAATAAACACAAACAAACGAATCGCGGTAATTTGAGCACGCACAAAAGTACAAAACGTCACTTTGACATTTTGTGGTCAACGTGTAAAAAGCGATTATAGTCTGTCTTATATCCACTACAGTCAAATGCATAAGTCTTTCCTTTTCTAAATTCCTATGCGTGAGTGCGTCACTTGCTACTCTTTCTACGTTTTGGGTAGTCTAACCTACCGCCCCGTGGCGCCATCTGTGGGTACATTCCCTTGAAGATCACGTAAATAATCCGATATATATTATGTATATATTATCTTCTTTATTACCTACATTGAAAATACATACAAAATTATATTTCGAAATATTATTTTTTTACAATGTAAGTATAGCACTAAAAATATAACATTTAAAAATACAAAATTTAGTTCCCAGTTATTATACCGTATTGTTATTTAATCCACTCGGCTTACAGACAAAACCATGTTTAAGCCGTCCATCCTTCATCGCACCCAAAATAAGTCTAAACCCCACGCTCATCTAAATATTTTTTCACCCTGTATAATCAATATGATTTATGAATAAAATAACACGAAGTTATACAAATATTTCACGCATTCTTATGGCGCAATGTTGGCCCGAAACGCTTTGATTTACGATGTGGCTGCTATATTAAGAGACAAGTGGTCGGTTTTACATCCGTACTGGTATAAATCGACGGCGTAAATTAGGTCGCTCGCTGTTACTTTTATATGTATCGAAACTGGCGGAAGAAAAATGATTTTATATACAGCTGGATACTTGGATTTATTAGCGGATTTAAATATTTAAGGCCTATTCAGATTACAGCGGTATTCTATCACTGTGGCGAACACCGCTATCGAATATCGGTGTTCTCACTGTTCAAACCTAAAGAAGAGGAAGAAGACTGGGCAGTGGGAGCAAGCGGTACCACTTCGGGTGGGCTCGGACGTCCTGGAAGGCACCGAAAGCGTACGAGTGATGTCCGCCCCAGAAAGGGGAGAAGGACCATAGGGACAAGGAAGACAGACAAAGAATAACTTGTAGGAGAGATTAAGGTGCGCTGTGAAACCAGAGCCTCCGGCAACTAGCAGCGCACTCTCCCGTGATTCGGCTTGTATAACCGTAAGGTTGCGTCAGGCCATAGGAAGGTGGTGGGTTTGTCCCTGTTCAAACCTAATCTTGCCCCGCATGCCCTATTAATTGCACGCTTGAAGAGCTGTGGAACGCTGCTGATCCTGCAATTCGAGTGACAGAATTCTGGGCGGCAAAAATTTACTACTTTACATTAGAATAAGAAGCCATCGACACGAAAGAAGAAGACGAAGCGGATTTTGCTACCTCTATGGGTAGAGAAACATTTCGCTGAGACCAGCGAAACTTGGCTAATGACGAGACAGCAGTCACATTCCTGCCGTCCCTGAGTGCACATCAGCGTATCGTGCGTGACCAGTGAAATAAAACATCCTATTTTCATAATGGATAGCGATTAACGAATGGATACTGGTGAAACCTGTTTCGCAAATCAAGCGAAACGATACCGCCTACCGAATACCCAGGCGATAATGGAGCGTATTCCGCTTGATATTTTTCGCTACCCACGGCGGTAGCAGTTTCCGCGTATCTATATCAGGTACAGGTAGGTAGTACACTTAGGCTGCTTTTCCACCATAGCGAGTGCTTGCTATGCTACGTTCCTATGGACGGGTTTGATATCCAATGAAAATATTCTTCGACTTAACTGGAGATGATTTTGAGTGTAACATCTGTCCTGGTTATTGGCTTTAGTTGGTTATTGTTTATTTTGGTTTTAGTTCCCTTTTCGTGTAGGCAACAGGCTGCCTATACATTACCCGTGCAGTACCCCAAAATAGTGACAGGTATTTTGGGGTACTGTATGACCCATACTGCCACATGTGGCTTTCTGTGTAACCGAATGTTACCTGAGGCCCTTCTCGACTTCTTTTGGGTTTGTGAGCCACACATTTAGGTACGTAGCATAGCTGTATAGTACATTTCTGGTGGAAAGCGGCCTTAACTGGAGACTACGAATGAGGGTCTATACAGACGAAGAAAGTCCTTCAAATAATCGAGTACATTAACAGTCCTCAAAATTACACAACACACAACGCGACCACGACATAATCTTAATAATAATAGGTAGGTACGTATCACCTATTGAGTGGAGGGTCTAAGCAGTCTAGATGACGCCTAGGTATTTGACCTTTAGAAGTATCGACAGTTGGAGAAAGTAGGGAGACTCAAACTCTGTCACTGACTGATGATAATGTATAAAATCATCAGCAGCCGACGCAAGGTGATAAAATACAACTAAAATGTGTTTATTACTCACCTTAAAATGTAAATTTAGTATTTGACGTGTCCGCTACACCACAAAATAACGAGTGTACAGAAGAACAAGTTCTAGTGCAGTGGTCGGCAAAGTGCGGCTCCAGAGCAGCATGTGGCTCTTTGGCTCCTTACTACTACGGAAGGAGCAATAATATTTTCATTTCAAAAAAACTGATGCAAAGCCCTTTTTCACACTAATAAATATTTATTAAGTATGCAATTTTTTTTTAGTGTAGTACTAATTTAGTGTACTTAATAAAACTTTACTAAACAAGCAGATTTGGCTCCCAATTTTTTTTAATTGTTGTTATGTTCATATTTGGCTCTTTGGCTTATAAGTTTGCCGACCACTGTTCTAGTGTTCTTTAATTATTTTAAAACCTGTATTATAAGCTTGCTGGCTCTTTCTAATTGTTGGTATCCTTCAGTGTGTGGCAGAAAGATGTGTGAGAAACGCAGTGCAGACTCCCAATTGTCTAGATGGTAAGGATGGAATTTAAGGACGGGAGTTTAGTGGTGGAAATCAGCAGCTTGAGTTAGCCTATTATTTACCGTAAGTTATTTAAAAATATTTCAAATTATGTATTGTCGTTCTTTAAATCTGACTGCTTTTCAGAGTTACAACAAGTTGTTCCCCGCAACGATGTCTCAAAGTCAACACAGCTAACGCTCGGATTCTGAACCTCCGGGTCCAGTGAAAACATGTAATGTATGTGTAATGTATGAAGCTTATTATTAAACTCTTTATTACACAACAAGAGCGGACTTTATCTCTAATGCTACTGCTCCGCTTGCGTTATCGTTAGTGTTAATGTTAATGTCCAACTACTCTTTACGTAACGTATTAAAAAGCGCTTTGGCTAGACTTACTGTACAGCGCAGTCACGAGCTAAGCTCCGCGCTAAGACCCTTTGACGTGTCAAAAAAATTGGTTGTCTGTAAAGTGGGTTTACTGACGATAGTTGAACGTGACAACGTCTTAAGAAAATACTGATGGAATGGTAGCATTTTTCAAAAGAAAAATTTTAGTTTCATTTGTTTAATAGATTTCGCATGATAGTATGAATAAACTTGTAATAAAATCTCTTTGGCTATACTATTTGTATCTGGCTGGTTTTGGTATCATTGAAAGTTTAAATTTTAAAGAACATAATTCCAAATTCAAATTAGAGAATTAGATTCAGAGCGAGGTAACGCCGCATGACGTCATGTTTTTTCGTGCGTGCAGCCGGCTCTATCGAATTATAAGACGTTGTCACGTCAAAAAATCGACACCCCGATCTATCGCTTAACGTCTAATGTATTGACATTAGACGTTAAGCGATAGATCGGGGTGTTACTACTGAGTAACGCCGTTACTAAATTACGACGTTAAAATGTTGGTAACATCTACGTGACGCCTATAATAACGTGAAATGTCGTTACATTACACGTTACGGCGCAGGTGGAGCAGTAGTATAAGGGTCGTTAGCACACTTTATCATAATTTGATTGATTATGATAAAGTGTGCTACGACACACTTTATCATAATCAATCAAATTTCATTTAAATAAGGTTGAAAATCGTTTGTCCATGATAAAATACCTTGCCATGCCGTACCGTCGGTGTGCGCAAGTCCTAAGGCCGTGTGCTGTAAGGGGGTGCACGGCGCGGACATCCGCGCGGTGGGCTGATTTATGTCATCTCTGAGAGCCCGCGTCGCGTGCGACGGGAGACGCAGCGCTGCTCTATGGAGATGGCATGAAACAGCTGCCCTTGCCAAGCTAGCGAGTACACATACACTCTTAAACACATATTAGAGTATCCATTGCGTAAGTTTCGTTACTTCGAAAATAAGTAACGTCTGGGGGGCCCTGGGAACTTATTTTCGAAGTACCTGTGGAAGTAGAACTATTACCTTCTATGCTATCTTTATTTTGTGGCTAGACGCTCCTGATTTCGTAAACTCTCATTTCAAGATAAACTATCCGCTATAAAATTATATTATTATTTATTAGTACTAACCCATATCTTTACGTCGCTAACAGGATTAAAACGAGGTCGTTAAAAACTCTGGCTGGAATTTTTTTGCGAATCGCCGTTTGATTTATTTCGACTCCTATAATATTAAATTATGCTATGAAGTGACATAATGAAATTGTTCTGATAAATAAATTTATATAAAAAAAACATTATTAAAAACAAGCTTTTATTTAAATACGCTAAAAAGAAGAATATAAAATAAACTTTAAATTATAAAAATATGTTATAAAAGTTTGTCGCGATACATCGAAGTAAACGATCATCGTTTTAATTACTATCTCTATCTATCTCTTTGCCGATTCTATCGCTGTTTACCTACACAAGTAAATTTCCCGACAAGCTTTTACACTTAACATTTAAATTTAAAAAGTATTTTATTTTCTTCTTTTTAGCGTATTTTAAATAAAAGCTTGTTGTTAAAAAAAATATTGTTTTTTTTTGTCAGTTTTATCGTATTCTTCTCAGCAAACCCCTTTCATTTGATACCCATGTCATGGTAGTGCTAAAAAATAAGTAGTCTACCATCTTGGGCAGTCCGCCATTTCGGATATAGCAAGCCTTTCATAATACCCATATCATGCGAGTGCACAAAAAATAACTGGTCCGCCATCTTGAGCCGTCCGCCATATTGGATTTAGAATGACGTCACTTAGCTTATCATGCATTGTCATATAAACTAATCGTGTATGCAAAGTTTCGAATACAATGCAAGAAATGGTCGAAAAATGGTTTGCATATTTTGACGGACAACTTACGTACGAACAGTGCAAGTTAAATAAAAGCATAATAAAAATAATTACCGTGAGTCTAGTTCCAAAAATTGTTTCAGGCAAGTTTCAGGTATAGAATAGGTATGAGAATTAGAGTACCGAAAGGGAGACTATTGGTTGAAAAAATAAGCCAATTTTACTTTTGTTCCCAGTTCTTGATTCTTCTTCGTCGCAAGATTGTAAATCTTCTTTCGTCTTCTTGTTGACACCCTCGTTGAAATATCGGAGCAAGTTCTCATAAAGGAGACCTTTTCACTTTGCTGTTGACATTCTAGAAATTATCAGCAGCAAAGCGGAAAAAGACAATTTTATGGAGAACTTTCGCTTCTTTTCTTCTTCGAGTCGTCTTTTGCTTCTTCGGTGTACTGAAAAAAAAAGAAATTGTATCGTAGCGAAATTTCGAATACATTGGATAATTTTATCGCTAAAAACGTTTTTCTGTGGCTGAATCGGAAGACAGTTGAATCTATGGGAATTGGATAGAATTTACTTGTCCATTGAAAGGAACATCGGAATCAAAAGTACTTAGAAAAGTAGGTACTGTTTAATAAGTACTTAAGTACTTATAAAAAAAAACTTTATATTAAGTAGAGACTTCTAAAATCAACTTTATTAATTAGATACTTACAAATACAACTTTTTGTTAAATAGATACTTACAAAAACAACTTTTTATTAAATAGATAGGTCTACAAAAACAACGGATTTAATGCCAGCTCGAGGAACTACGGATACCATATTTGTGCTTTGCCAGCTATGCGAAAAATACAAGCGTACACAAAAAACATGCACGTGGTATTACTGGACATGGAGAAGGCATATGACCGAGTACCTTCAGGTGGTTTTATGATGGAGTTTAAAAGATAAAGATGACCTAGTAGTATATGGAGGTCATTCGTGCAATGTATACTCGTGTTCACACTTCCGGTCATATGCAGGGACCACCGGCGAGTTCAGTGTGGCAGTTGGGTTCCATCAGCGTTAAACCCATAGGTACCTTTTCCTGTTACTTATAGATGTACTGACATCGGACATACAGGAGGGGGCACCTGGTGCATGGTGTTCGTCGATGACATTGTCCTCGTCGCTGAAAATGGAAACCAGTTTCATAGCAGACTGGAAAAATGGCGATAGAGGTTAGAGAACGTTGGCTTGAAAATCAGCAGAACCAAATTTCGGTTTCGGCGGTCTCTCCAAGCCTGAACCGGTTTCGTTCGATAGAACGATTATACCGGTCTGCTCTGAATTCCGGTATCTGGCTTCATAAAGCACAAACGACCGAGAAGTCAGGTGACGGGAACTATATGAGACCCCCGAATCGCCAGTGTACACATTAGAAAGTTGGGCAGTAAGAAGAGGTAAAAAGAGGGTCAGTTGCTCGTGACTGAGATGCGTATGCTAAGTTTGAGGAATAACAAAAACGGACAAAGTGAAAAATTAATATATTAGAGTCAGTCTGAATGTAGCACCAGTTGACCGAGATGTATGGAAAAGAAAAACACATAACGCCGATCCCAAATAAAATTGGGAGCAACACAACATAAGTCTTGGAAATATCTATTTTGTTTTGACTTTATCGCGCTATTTACAACGTATGAACTTTTAGTATATACAAATGTACTCTTTGGTATGAACCAAATCCATTTTGGAATAATTTTATTTTTGCGTTTACAAACGCGTAAATATAATACTAGAAAAATGCACTGAAAAAAATCGACTTGCCTCAGGCGGGACTCGAACCCGCACCTTCCACAATCCGGGTGGACGCGTTGACCAATTTCGCCACCGAGGCACTGCTTTTCGCTGTCGAAATTTGTCAGTGCTTGGTGCTTATGTTTTTTATGGTACACATCGTTTCATCAAATCTTTGAAATTTGCACTTCCAAGACCCGAACGAAATATTTTTGCAAATATTTGACGCCCAGCTAAGATGAAACTACCTTACATTATGGAATAATTTTATTTTTGCGTTTACAAACGCGTAAATATAATACTAGAAAAATGCACTGAAAAAAATCGACTTGCCTCAGGCGGGACTCGAACCCGCACCTTCCACAATTTCGACAGCGAAAAGCAGTGCCTCGGTGGCGAAATTGGTCAACGCGTCCACCCGGATTGTGGAAGGTGCGGGTTCGAGTCCCGCCTGAGGCAAGTCGATTTTTTTCAGTGCATTTTTCTAGTATTATATTTACGCGTTTGTAAACGCAAAAATAAAATTATTCCATAGTGTAAGGTAGTTTCATCTTAGCTGGGCGTCAAATATTTGCAAAAATATTTCGTTCGGGTCTTGGAAGTGCAAATTTCAAAGATTTGATGAAACGATGTTTACCATAAAAACATAAGCACCAAGCACTGACAAATTTCGACAGCGAAAAGCAGTGCCTCGGTGGCGAAATTGGTCAACGCGTCCACCCGGATTGTGGAAGGTGCGGGTTCGAGTCCCGCCTGAGGCAAGTCGATTTTTTTCAGTGCATTTTTCTTCCAAATCCATTTTGTTTTTTTCCATTACCGTTTCGTTTCGTTTCCATGCATATTATAATGTACTCTTTGCCATGCATAATGTATGGTATAACTGCAGTTTGACAGCGTTTGATGTCATATGGGAGTGGGAAATATGATGGGAAACGTCTGTCTAAGGTTTCAGCTTTGTTTAATATGTTGTTAATATCATGAAACGGTGCCTGGTTATATTCTGTATTCTACACATAAATTATGTAACTGAACAAGCTATATTTAGTGATTTTTATGGATGACTTAACATTACTGGCAGAGAATTCTCTTCGGTTATATCTGGTCATAAATAAAATTTCTTCCACGCAAGAGAGACTGTTGGCAAGCTTTACTCAATAGCACAGTTAGGCATCCTATTTTAAAGTGGTTTATTCGGAAAATGTAAACATTTGTTGAGAATATAAACTACAGTAGGTACGCAGAATGTGAAGGTCGGTACGTACTGCATCAAATACTTGGCTTAAATTGTGAGCTTTTATCATTTGATTGCCGATGCGATATGAAATCCAATGTGTCATTACGTCATTACAGAGGACAACTTTATTACCTTCATTGCTATTATAATTAATTTCATGACATCGTCGTGGTCGCGGTGGAGTGGTCAGTAACGCTGCCTACACATCGGGCGGTCTGTTTTCAAGTCCTGGTAGTGGACGTTTATTTATTTAGTACTTCCACATGATACATATTCTACAAACTGAATTAACATTATAGGAAAAAGAACAGTTCTGATACATATCACATTAACGGCGTACATAGCACTCAATATAAAGTAGAACAAAACATTATTTAAGTTGGTTTACAAAATATCTAGATTATTTTGTATATGTACATTAACAATAGAAATAAAAGAATAAATAACCGTGCGAGCTAAAGAGGTCCTGCCTCAGTAGATATGTGCTTCTGGAGCTGGACTATGATGAATTTGTTTTTATTAACTACAACATCTGACCTTCATTCGTATAGCATAACGATCTTATTATTTCAAAATTTAACTTATTATTTTTATTTTATTTGCTATCCTTTGACTCCTACTCTACTACATCCACGAATATAAGCTTCATGACTACATCATTTAAATGTGTCATAGTAACATATATGAAAAAGGTTGATGGTTTGGCAAACAACGCGCGGCTAGTTTTGCGTTATTCTTAATGAAAAAGTTAAGCAACTGAATGCGTGGATTCGGATGGCTGACCAGAAATGTTTCAACTCGATTCAGATGGTCCCGGCTGCTTTCAAAGACGATAGCCGGCAAAAAGTCCCGTCAAACGCCACAAACGGAAAACAGAAGAACTATATTATTAGTTATTAATATCAATAATTTATTTATTTCGACATAAAATAATGATTCATAAAGATAATAGTTAAAGGGCAAATAAAACAATTATTAAATACATTAATTTTTCAATTAGGTACTTGCAAAATAATGTATTTAATCTCTGAAGATTAGAACTAGTGGTCAACCACCCAAAAAGAAGAATTTGTGGCGGATACGGCTTGGGACCCAGCGAACCTCCCTGTGCCATTCCAAAGTTACTGTAAATCAAAGTATTCGGAATCAAAGGCCTCTCACAGTATCCACGTGTTCTTGATATATTGTATTTATAATGCTAATCAGTAGCCATTACATTTGTCAACACAAAACCAAAAGTTCTTGCATAAGTTACGAGACACCCAAATATTCAAAGACTTTAGGCGGCTATTATAAATAGATTGGCATGTAGGTATTTTAGCACATCGAACTCAAAATAGTCACCGAATCTAAATTTGTCAGGATACATTGTTATTTTCGAAGGGTATTCACATAGAAAACGTACAAACGAGACTCAATTGAGACATTTAAAAATAGCTCCCGAACGTAGTGGTGGCCGCTAACGAGTTTTTACTTTTAAATTATATCTTAGGCGCGTGCGACAGCAATTCGAACACATTAACAATGAGTAACGTTGACTTTCACGAGCTATTTAATTCGGCTAATGTTGTTATACATCTTCTGGAAATCGAGTAGAAGCGAGTTTTTTGATGCAGCGGCTCAATAACGTTAATCTGTACTCTGATGTTTCATTAGACCTCGTTATTGCAACGTAAGCATTTTATTAGGAACTATTGTGTAAAATCGCTTTGAAATTCACTGAATTAATCTGAGGCTTTTTATCTCGCTGAAGTCATATACTTGGTATTTTTAGGAGAATTTCTGCACGTCTCTCTTAATAGGCATTGAGCTAATGAAAATTATCAACTAGATTTATCTAGATCTTTTAGATAAAAACTGGTAGTGCTAGTCTTTTGATGAAGTGAAAAGTTTTTGATTTCTATTATAGTTAACAGCGAAGAAATAGTCCCTAGATATTGGCCCCTTGAGGCATCAATGAGCTAAATCAATTTAAATATCGACACGCAAAGTGACAGTAAAAACCTCATAAGTAAAGTATGATCTGAGGTAAAAACTAATACTACTAGACTTACTTATTTATTTACATATAGGTAAATTATTATATTGCTTGATATTCTCGTTTTGATTCTTCTAAAAGCCAGAACTACAAACAGAACCTACTTAAAAATTTTGTTAAAAAAAAAATATTCATCTTCCTTTTCCTATTGTTTCATCATTGGAAATAAAATGACTGTCTACGCCCTTGGACGTAAGTACTCCACGTTCCTAACAGAACTCTCCTACGCTCTTTCCCTCACGTATTCAAATAATTATGTCACCTTTTAATAGTCGCTAGGTACTTGGACTTAGATCATCAATAATATGAAAGACGACAATGTGCCAATTTTGGTGCACTTTCATGAACACTTAATTTAAATATTGCTGGAAATGATTGGCCATCATTTTGAAGCGGTTAATGCGGTTACATTCCTACTAACAGTTTAGTCACAATATTTCTTGCTATAGTTAGAAATATATTTGCTGGAATAATATGAATCTGCAATGAATTTAGAATTTCAGTTATTCCCAACGGAATTTAATAAATCGTCTACCTACAAAATCTAAACTGCATTAGAAATTGCGAGCGTTGAATATGCCAGCTATTAGAATCCACAAATTATTTTTGGCATTTGGGTATTTAGTCGTCACTGCGAATATAGGTAAATATAGCAACAGATTAAAATGAGAATGACCTTGTCTTATTTTTAGTGTAAAACATGTGTTACACGCGCCCCATACGCTATTTTTCGGGATTTACGAAGTCATTGAACTGTCCTCAGTTTATTTCTCTGCAGATACTATGGTTTTACACATAAATTGAAATTAATTGAATAAATGCACAGTATTTAAAGACACTGTTGAATCCAAAATCGTCTGCATCACGATGAGAAATCAGTTGGTAACGGCCTGTACGCAAGTTTAGCATGGTAGGAATTTGCACTTATTTCGTTTGAGCTGTGAAGCTTTTGTCCATGTTTTGGTATAGGAAAAAGCTTATACCACTGGGCTGAATAAAAGCTTCTTTTGGTCGTTTTTCTTGGGCTCGGTTTTAACTGCTTTGTATTCAGTCAGTGCCAGCCTTCGTCCATATATAGCTGAACGAAGTAATTAACTGTATATAATGTTTATAAACTACTAATGAAATAATACAGTGAGATATAAAATTAATTGATTTAAGAAAAATCTAATGGAAAAGCGAAATACCGTGGTTTCATATAATCGTCTGAGGTTAGGCTGGAAAAGTATCGTGGTTTCATACAGGTGCGATATTTCCATACCGCTCGGTTGGGACCGAGTAACATATAAGATTCTAACGAATTTGTTCTAGTGTATCGGCTCTTATTGCGCCTAGACCTAATTTTGAAAGCCTTTAAATTCAAAACAGAGATAGATATCTGTGTAACTCAGTTCTAGGTAATCCCGGTTTTTGAAGAGTTTGAGACTTGATTCTATTTATTCCTGAAAATATCAAATCTTTTGCACTGCTGTGTCTTCACTAAAATGACATAGTAAATAAACTATTGTACTAGTTTATCCAGGCCACTTCATTGGAACTAATTGCTTAATTACTAAACAATCTCGATACGCATTTTGGCAGAGTTCGCACCGGAAGATACAATGACGCAAAACATCAGTACCAGCTTATTAAAATAGCTTTCAAATATCAACAGGTTGTATTGTACGATTGTATAATAATGTAGTTGATTGAGTTTGTGTAATGTGGTGTGTGATCGGAAATATCGTTGATGCAGTAACTCGGATGGTCGTTGATATAAATGAAGTACTTAAGTGAAATAAGTATTTGCACGAAAAGAATCAAATGCATTTTACAGGGTTAGTATTTTATGTTAAACCTGTAATGTAATGTATTCAACTTAATCTATTGCAGAAAGAAAAATAGGATCGTTCATTTGAGGCCTTGTACCTACATTTTGTCAGTTAGATCGTTAAAGTAGGTCTCTTTTATATTAATTGCGCTATCTAAGCTTGTTCTTCCTATGTTTCTTTTCTTTTATTTCTTTCACATCTACTTTATATTTATTTGTTTGCGCTGTAATGTTAGTAATTTCTGAAATCTAGTGAAACATTTTATAAATGCCTTCGAAATTATTTACAATCATCGAACTCAGTTCTGAGATTACAACATCCTACGATTTAGTATAACACAAAGTTTTCGCACACGTTGACAAATGAAATCTAGTGCACAGAGCATTACAAGTACCTATAGGGGAAGAAAATCTAGTGAATCGCGAAGTTTTACATTGGAGCACCAAGTTTTGACTTCGATTCGAATTCATCTGAAAAACACTCAGACTGGAGAATTCTCATTCGAAATCGAATTGACAATGATAAGTTAAATAAATAGATCTAGTTTTGTTACAGAATACCCTGGCATATGAAAATAACCAAACAGCCAAGCAACTATCTATAATCAGAGAGTAATTATTTAGTGTGCCATTCACACAATAGTCAAGCCAATATTGAAGCGTCGGGTTGTCAGCAACATAGGATATTATGAATGAACGCATGTGTATCTGCTGTCTCGAAATACATCTAATGGCCGGACACCTCGTACGTTTATTATTGTCAGCCATTCACTTAGCAGTTAGTTCAGGTGTCAACTATCTCTATCTATTATTGTTTTACAGGAGACTCTTCGGGTCTCCTGTAAAACAATATTTCGCACATCGTATTTCAATGTCTATTGGTTCCGTTCGACAATTTTTACGATATCTTTTCGTTTGTCATCAGCATTCAATTTTACATTGTTCTTATAAAGTATCACCAATTTATTTGAATAAAATATAATTATCAAAGATTTATTTTTACTACTTACTATACGAAATTCCAATCCAATTCCTCTTTGAATTGTAAACTAAGCGGAAGAGGAAGGTTGATATTTCTAGCTAAGGACTCTACTTTCAGGTCAAGGTAATCCAAGCCAGTGAAATCTCGACTTTAATCCCTTGCTATAAGGTTCGAGGACTTCGTGTCTATCTGAATATCAAGAATGATTTAGCTGGAAGAATTTGTAGCTTATGTTAACAGATTAAGGTATAATTTCGGTATGGTTGCGCTCCGCGTGGCGTGTTGCTGATTGTGCTCGGTTTAATTTTGGACTGGCACGTAGGGTAACGCCCTTATTCTTACAGCTTCTCGGAATATCGGGGAATCTTTGTGCTGTCAACGGAATGAAACATCCGACTAAGTAAGTCCGAGCTTCGGCTCCTGATTGGTGTTGATAGAATTATTGGTTTCTTTGATTGAACAGTTTATTTTTAATTAGTAGGTACCTACCTATCCACTTTTCGTTTTGCAGTTTATAAATACTTACGAAGTTTAACCGATTTACCGATTTAGACCGAATACGAATCACCATCATCATTTCAGCCGAGAGACGCCCACTGTTGGACATAGGCCTCCCCCAAGGATGTCCAACCCGATCGGTTTAGCGCTGCACGCAACCAGCGGCTTCCTTCGACCTTAGCCAGATCATCTGTCTACCGCCTTTCTTATTTCTGCCGTGAAGCAGTTCGCTGTGATTCGGATTGAAGGGAAAGGTAGCCAGTGTAATTACTGGGATGGATGGAGGATCTTAGTCCCCAGGATGGCAAACGCACTTGCGGTGTTAAGTGATTTACACTTAATATTGCAAGTGTCTATAGAGGCGGCGGTGACCACTTAACATCAGGTGGGCCGCAAGCTTGTTTGCTATCTCGTAACATAAAAAAAATCCTTGTGGGGGGCCTACCAACGTTGCGTCTCCCGGTACGCGGTCGCCATTCGAGGACCTTTTCGCCCCAACGGCCGTCAGTCCTCCTCGCAATGTGCCCTGCCCACTGCCACTTAAGGTTCGTAATTTTTAAGGCTATGTCGGTGACCTTGGTTCTCATCATTTCTGATATAATCACGCAGAGAAACAGGCTGTGGCATAAATCCATTTACGGACCGTAGCGCAACGTTGGCTAGACCATACGGTGTGTGTGGGCCTCCCCGATGCCGTGACATTGACGATGGTCCTACCCACTAAAACCACCGGCACCTTCCAGCCCTTCGCGGGGCCGTTTCGGGATCGGCGTTTTCTCCGAAACGTCCCCGAAGCTGGCCCGGCCCAACAGTGAGCCGGGCGACGGCGCGCCAGTGGAGGATTGCGCTAGGGTACTATACTAGGCATTCCCAGATGGGGTAGACTGTACCAACCCACGTCCAGCCTACCCACACCTTAAGGCCGGACTAGACTGGCGGTCATTAACTGTCTGTCTTCTTCGCACATACAAGACCAAGAGTGTCCTCGTCAACTTCCTACTATAAACGCGAAAGTTTGTATGGATTGTGGATTTTAATGAAACTACAATAATATACCTAATATATCAGAATAACATACTCGTATAAGCCTACTAGATGTCCCGGCCACGCGTTGCTGTGGTAATTTCATATGACCTTATGTATCTGCAGTAAAAAAAAATATGACTACTTATCAAGATAAAAACTATCCTATCTCTCAAGTTGGATCAAACTGCACAAGGTGTACAAATTTATAAAAAATTAACTGTAAAAAAAATATTTAACTTTCCATACAACTATTTGTATGAAGAATTCAATTTTTTTTTTACAATTTAAAGTTATTGACACTATATATTTATATGACTATGTTAGCATGGGTAGGTGCCGGCTTCATACCCCATGTACCAAACACCTTGTATATTAAGATAATTTAACTGACATTGACGCGAGCGAAGCCGCAGGCGACCACTAGTAAAAAGAATAACGACCGAAAGACAAAACTGGAGAATTGACAAAGTCCCAATAGGTTTTAAACATCGTGTACAGATAAATAATCTGTTGTTATAAAACATCGCGTATTATATTGTTTTGTTTGATAACATTGTGAGCATGACATTAATGACCGCTAAGAGATGTGGATGTTGTTGCGGACAGCGGTTTTGTTAAAAATCTTTGAGCTCTTCAAATAAATTATATGTGAATAGAATTATATCTACCCGTAGTGTAAGTTTTTTTTACTATAAAATACGAAATTATTGTAGTTGCGCTACTTGCGCTCCGAGAGTTCAATTTGTATAGGAAACACGATTTACGTTTCTTTCCGCTAGGGGCGCTATTCACGTTTCCTTCACTAATTGTGCTACAATACTACGAACTATAGTTACGTACTTATTAAAAAAAAATAGGTACTACGTGTACAGTACCTACCCGTAGTGTGTTTTAAAGTATAATGAGCTCTTAACGCAACTAAAAACGTCTTTATTAATTTAGTTAGAGTGAAAAAAATCTATACGTGGTGTAAGTAATATGATAATTATTAAATGATTAAAATTGTTTGTCTAACGTTTACCTACGTAAGATATATAAATATACCTATATAATTTTTATAATAAAATATTTTTTTATTTCTGTAGGCCAGAAAAAAACAACTTTGACCCCAGAGCCGCTCTATTATTCTGCTGCCCTAACCTACTCAGCCTGATAGCAGGCTAATAAATTTTTGTGGCTCCTACTTATTTCTGATACCCTAGTTCAATCGAGCATATGCCTAGTTCACAATCATTGTAACTTTATTCTGCTCTATCTCAGGGCCCGATCTAGCTATTTCGTCGCTCTGGGCAAAATAAATTTGCCGCCCCCTAAAAGCTGCTGCCCTAGGCTCCTACTCAGCCTACTGGTAAATCCGCCTCCGCCTGCTAGTAACTCCGTCACATTGTCCTGAGGCTGTTAGTGTTACCAATACAATATTGTGTCGAAGTAAGTACCTACCTACTAACACAAAATAATAAATGTTCTTGGCATATACCTACTTCGTAAATAGATAAAGCTTACCTATCTATTCTTCTACCTTACCTTAATGTAACGAGCTCCTCCGAGACGCTCAAAAGAAACGATTAATGCCTGTCACAACCAATTTGTATTTTCATAACGAATTTTATTTGTCAAGAAAACAAATTGGTGAAGTAAAAACAACGACCAACAAAAATATCACCAGGAAACATGTTTAAGACATACAATTAATTTTGAGCAGTAACACTAAATAACTTAAGCCTAACTGACAAGAACTATTCATTTTAAAGCGTTTAGGACAGTTTCATAACTCTTGAAAGTAAATAAGAATGACAGGGGTGAAGTTAATTTATAATTGAGACTAGCGTTGGCCACGCTGCTAGCTAGACCACGGGCTGGGCCCTGAGATTCATGGCTTTTTGCACGAATAAGGAAGATAGACGTGGATTCAAACGAACCAAACCACGGCATTATCTTGACCGAACCAAAAAGCTAACAAAAAGGTATCTAGGAACTCTCTATAAAGTTGTATGTTATTGGGAAGTAACATCCGATTTTGGTGGCATTTCATATTTTTAGAACAACCTTCAATTCTCATTGGTGATATAATTCACGAGCCTCGGACTGAACTGCGACAGGCGGAACTTCGACAACATTCTCTGCATGGTCATAAAAATAACCCTGAACCTACCTATTACTCGGCGATGTGACGATGTCATGAAGTTTAAGACCATTCCGTCTTGCCGAAAGTTAGTCGTGTCGCATTTCCGTCTGTCGCCGCAGTTCTGTCTGTCGGAAGCGCAGTTCATTCAGCCCCGATAATTAACTATACATATAACATTCAAAACATACTAGTTTTGTTCTCATTCATCCTGTTTAATTGAGGCGAGACTGAAAAAGATTCAGTAATAAATAATGCCAATTAAAACGGATCCGCCTCACGGGAGAGCCGAGTCGAATGTCTTGATTTTATCCTCGCGCTCCCACCGTTTCCTTTCGCTATTTTTAAGTCCATAACTATTTCGTACACTCAAATCGGGTGGCACGCTGTTATTGTAGGTTTTGTATACAAAATTTGGACCGATACTCTTGTGTTTACAATTATTAAAGGCGGTGGCCCACTTTACGGAAATACCGTCTTGAAAATTGCTCGGGGAAAAATGGGGTGCTGAAATATGAACTGCACGCGTTCCGACGGATGTTTGTAGAGAAAATGTTATAGTGTGTCTGGAAGTTGTGGTTGATTTGCTCAAGACCAATCCACGAGTTATCTAGGAAGGTATAAAGACTGGTTTCCTAGAGGTCTGCTCAATATTTTTGAGATAATGAACGTGATAGTACCTATCTATGTATGTGTATGTATTGGAAACAATTAACAAGAACGTCTCAAAAAAAAGCTACGGTATCAAATCAACACAGCAACTTGTGAAATCCAGTCTGTGTCTGCAATTAGAAGGGATAAATTGTGAATGTTTTGTCCTGTTTATGCCCAAATGTATGATAACATCCATGAAACCATATTGTGCGCGATTCTGATGACAGGGGTATCTAAAGAACATTCATTGCCTTTTACCATATGCCTTCTTCCTAGTATTTTACGTTACACCAAAATCACACATTACAGCAAATTAGTTAAAGATATTTCAAGAAATGTGACTGAATCAGTCTGATAAAACGTGCACCTAAAATGTAATGTAGGTGTATCTACTATTTGATATAATTACTCCGAAGTAGACGATCATAAGTTCTGAAAATAATATTCTTCATGCCAATTATATAATTTCCTCGCTCACACCAATTATCTAGCCCAAAGTAGGTAGGTACCTAATGTGTCATGGATTAAAGATATTTTTATAAATAGGTAAACTTAAATAAATCTATCAACGACCATGACTCGCAAACAAATATTCGTGTTCGTCTTACAACTATTTGCCGCTACGAGGATCCAAACTTGGACCGCTTGATGTGTAGGCAGCTATACTGACCACTCTATCACGATGGCGTCAATTGAACATTTATTTATTTTTAGCTTAGGTATCTCGCATTGGTATTGCGCAATCATTTGTGCAATCCACAGATATCAATCTAATTTAATCTGTGGTGCAATCTATCGTTCAGTTTTCATCACGCATAGCTTTCTTTTCATTTTTATCAACAATTTTAAACAAATTAGAAGAATGTACTTTAAAGAAACTAATAGTAGGTACCTTTAACCACTTTTCGAGCCTTCGAGGTTTGCATCTAAATAATCTTCTCAGTTCTCAATATGATTCCCTTACAAATACATCGAATGCTTCTAAACGCATGCACAAAATTATGCCCTAGATTTTTAACTCGTCTTTATTGCAAACAAACGGTTTTAGATCGTGTTGAAATCTCACTTTCTTGTTTATTCTAATCTTCGTTTGCTGTTTCACTCTATCAACGCGGCGGCATTAGAAGGCTAGTCCTGTTACCTACCTATAAGCAAAACCATTTTAAAAGCGGAATAGTTTTACTTGTTCGTGTAAATAAGTGTAAGAAGAAATGTTGTCTCGATGAAATCTTTTAAGTTTACTAGCGTGATAAATGGGATTAAGTTTTTGAGTTCATGGCTACAAGAAAATATGTTCTATGACATTAACGATCTTTGGAAGTATAATTTTTAATATTTGCATGCAATAGAAATTTGCAAAACATGTGATCGTACAAATTTTGTAACACCTTTTATATCTACCATGTTTTATGTGAATAAAGATGACTGTGACTGTAGGTTTAATCATCACGATGAGATTATAGGCGTTCCAATTAGGGCTTTCAATACCGGTATTCCGGGATCCCGTAATACCGTAATCACGTTTTTTTCTTGGTATTCTTCAATACCGGTATTGATCAGTCGATACCGTGATTTTACGGTATTACAAATTAACAATTCATTATTAGAGTTATATGAATATAAGACGAAATGTTAGGCATGAACCTTACCTCAAAGTACAACTACAACTAGAGGCACTGATTTTGAATCAATAATAAGAGTAGAGATGTGTGTCTTCGAAACCGGTGGGGGTAGCCAGGAAATATTTTTATCTGCATCTTACAAATATGTACTATCTATAGTACCTACAAGTGTAGAAGCTGAGCGAGCTTTTTCTTCAGTCAGCTATTTATGCAATAAATTGAGAAGTTCTATCTGTTAGGTCATTAAACGCTCTGTCCTTTTTAAGATCACACTTTTAGTTACAAAAGCTCCAAAATCTTAAGGTTTTATTGATTATGTTTATCGTTTTATTTTCGTTTATTTTGAATATTGTTATTTAGGCTTGTTTGATTAGTAATTATATGAATGTTACAAAGTAAAAGAATAGATGATTGTTAAGTAATCTATCTATAATATTTTTTTTTAATGGTGATTGCTATTTTGTGGTATTTTTTTATTTTAATGTTTATTTATTTATTTAACAAACTTAAATCTACCATTACAGAGTTTATATTTTGTTTGATAAAATTATTTGGGTCTTTAATGTTTAGTTCCGCCGAACTATCAATAAAAGATTACCCGGGAAGGGTAGAAACAATATGTTAATAGATAACATGTATGTTTAATATTTTGTTAGCCTGTTTTTCATGTCTTTATTAGGTACCTATGTAACAGAAATAAAGACTGATTAGAATAAAACGGGCATTTTGTTTGAGTTCATATTTAATACCGTGATCCCGTGATCACGGTATTGAACATGCTAATACCGGTATTGATACCGGTATCGAAAAAATCCGGTATTTGAAAGCCCTAGTTCCAATGCAGTGCTAGACCGTTCACACACGTCCTACATTTCAGAACGGGCCTTAGATTTAACGATTATAGAAATCAAAGCAAAATCGTTATCATTCCCATGAAACGCGAATACTCATCCTATTGCCCATACTAAAAACAGAACAGGACTCAATCAAATTATTTAATTACTTTTTGGTGAATGGTGATATGATTACCCTATGTTTATTATGTAGGTATATTAGGGCTCCATGTGGGATTCCACTTGGCAGCAGGCCACGCCGCTTGTATTAATAATCGTACGTACGGACCGGACCACCCTTGGAGATATCTCAATGGAAAATCTCCTGTAAACTCGTCACAAATGAGCATGAATAGGAAAGCAGCGATATTCAGCTCATGAGGCTGATGTCGCCTAGAGTGTACAAAAGCTTCGACGAAAAAAAACAAAAAGTCTTCACACACTTTGCAGGGATATACAACAAAAATGTTTAAGACAGACTATCCAAAAAATCTGGCAAATATTTAATTTAATATGCTTGCACTTTAGCTAAGAGCTTAGTGGTGAATGATTTTTTAGATTCAAATTGCCCTTCAAATTTGAGAACCCTTGCCTAGACAGGTTGCTTGGTATGTACATGGTATAACAAGATGTTGTTAAAAATTCGTAAGGTAATCGCTTTGTGTTCAGATCGAATTAGAATTTAGGAGCGACTTGTATTAAGGATAAAGGTGATGAAAGCTAGTCACACCCGAAACCCACAACCACAGAGAGTGATCTATCAGACACTATTATTTTCATATTATAAGTAAACTATACTATACTATTGTTATGGTGACAGGCTTAGATAAAATGGCGGTAGCTAGCCAGGCGAACTTAAAACAACCCCTAAAACCAACCAAACCGAAAGGTTCTAGAGGACTCTCGGAGTCCTCTATATCTACCAAACTCCGGCGGGAAAACCACAAGACCATGCTAATAGGCACAATTAATAAACATAAAAACTATAACGATATTATTATCGATTTTAGCTTTCCTCGGCTAGGTCCAGAGGTGTGGGCTGGGCGTTAATCAGTCAGTCAGTCAGGACTTTGCCTTTTATAACTTTGCAGCTCAAAAGGTAAAAGAAAAACTTTGTATCAATCAACTGTGTTCAACTTATATTATTCACATTTTACAAGAGACTCAGAGACAATCCGCTGAATCAATCCAATATTGGCATCGTCCAAATACAATCCACTGCGCTGGATTGTCCTCCAGCCATTAAGCGAGCTAGTCCTATGAATTAGAATGACTTCATTCATTGAACTGGCTTAACGCCTTGGCTTAGTGGATATATACAGGGTGTAAAAGACATGAACAGTCAGACGAGAACCATGTATTCTATAAGTCAAAATAAGACGCATTTCAAAAAATAATTGCTTTGAAATGATTTTTATTTTTTGGTGTTAAAAAATATTGCAAATTGTACTGCGCAACGTAAAGCGCTCGACTCGCACGCAACTCGCAAAACCGTGATATTTTTGCCAGACGGCGGCCCCGTTCGTTTGTGTCCGTGCACATCGAGTATGAAAAAACAAAAAATGGCTTCAAAACGTTAGCGTTCAATGTAGCTCACATTGAACGCTAACGTTTTGAAGCCATTTTTTGTTGACCTTCAATAAAATCGTAATTATCAATTTCCCAGGTATAGTCTAGCAAGAAAAATGTTGTGATGGTGAGCAGAAGACAAGGTTTTAGTTTGACTGCTCATGTCTTTCCATATGCCACAATGGGTGTCGTAGAAGGCGAGTAGTTGATCAGCAAAGAGGTATTGAACACCTACTCCATCCACCAATCCGCAATGTGCACAAGCGTGGAGGACTAGGTTCTGCCTAAACCTTCTTCGATAACAAGCAGAGGCCTTGTGTCCCAGTAGTGGGTCGAATTATAAAAGCTATTCTGATGATGATACATCATGCGAAGGAGTTCAATTATACCTACGATTTTGTTATTAAATTACAGGTTAATTACGAATTCAACACGTTAGTGTGAAAAGAGCACAATGTTATTACACCATTGTACCCAAATGCCAGAGCCAAGCACCCCTATGTCTAATAAATTCTTCAGTAACAGTGCTTAATTACCGTGACTACTGGCCATTTGGTATTTTACTGTTTCAACATTATTAACCTGCTTTCTGGCCAATGAGCTTTTAAGCCTCTTTGAAGTCATTGCCTCTGGTTGGCGATTCTTAAATCTAATACATGTTTTACTACTGTCTGTTTCTATGAAATTTAATGCGCTGGCGTGAAACTACAGTGACTAACACTGGAATCCCAAAAGCGGAGACGATGAAGAGCGAATTAGTTAATTTATGATTTCCAAAGCTTAATAATAGTTTTAATGAAGTATTATAGAACTTATGAGCTTCTCTTGATGTGATAAATTATTCTGGCACATTCGGAAGAACTTTAGAAGACGCTACTCGGAATATAGGGTCATTAGATTCAATTTATGAAGTTTTAGACGATCTGAACCATATCTTCTTTGATCTTCGGATTTTTTAGCAACCTTCAAGCCTATCCGAGACTCAGCTGTGACCTTAAACCTTATTGATGGTAATAAATCGACAGAATACACAGTTATACATGGTGTTTTACAGAGTTATATTTTTGACATTTTCTTTATAAAAGTAAGCAAGCAAAGGGGAATTAAACTCTTGTTTTTTAACTTAGTAGTGTACCTACTTCGCACGATTATGAAAGGCAAACTGCTCAGCCATCTAAAATTAGAAAACACACTGAAAAAAATCGACGGTCCAGGGCGGGGAATCAAACCTAGCATCTGCCGCAATCCGGGTGGCTGCGTCAACAAGGAATATAATAAGTTCCTCAGCCATCTGTTCGGTAGAAGTTAATTGTTATGATAAGATTTTGTCCTTACAAGAATCTTAATCAAGTCATTTCAATAATAAATTTGTTCCCTTTTCTACTGTTTCAAATAGATGGATGTAAACGCTGATTATCGCTTTATTTAGTAATCACTTACGCGTCAAGTCCTTAACGAAGGGTTATTGGCTAGTCCCTTTTTAAACACTTTCTTGGCCCGGTTCCACATAATTTATGCCTTCAGTTATGCGTTATCATTTTACACTGTAGGCAGTTACTTGTCAGAGTTTACGATTTGCGTGATTCACGCATAAATCTCGCACGGTAAAGATAGGCAGCATTCTTTGTAAAGTAAATATAGTCAGTAGTGAGAAATGGAAAACGAACAGGTGAATTAATCAGTCGTCAAATACTGCATCCAATGCGATATTTATAGCAGAAAATGTTTATCGAAGCAGACAATTCAAAGAAATTTTTACTAAAATATTGGTACTTTTTGAAGTTCATTGGTTATTTCCAGAGAATCGTTTCTGGGATGTGAAGGAGAAAAGGTTTATGGATTTATTCTGGTACAGACATTTCCAGATCTCTTGAAAGTATTTATTTTGGAACATGGCTGTTTGGTGTTAGTATTGTGGGAGATTTTGGTGAAGGAACAACTATGAGCGAGGAAAATCAAGCGCTAAGCATTTTTTTTAACAAGGGGTTCTTATAGACACCTAATTAGCTACAAGAAGGTTCTTAGCTAGTAGTTCCAAAATTTTATGTAAGTCGGTATACCTATGTCTAGTAGATACCTTCTTTTATACATACTTATAGGAATAATAATAATAATATTATTATTATTTTAATTTCTCAACACAAAAGATGACAGTAAATTATACAAGTAATAATGTTTGTGTGTATGGTATACAATCCAACAACCCTTAGTATGAGTTTTGATAGTTTTTGAGCTCGATCAAACGTATCGTCTCTTTTCATACATTACTAGACTGTTTCTGATAGTTTCCGCTAGAGGCGCTAGTGGGCAATGTATGAAAAGAAACGATACGTTTGATCGAACTCGAAAACTAACAAACTATCATACTAGGGGTACTGTACAACATTTTATGTCATAATTAACAAAGAACAATATACACACAATTCATAGGTACTATTTACACTAGAATCGCTCCAAAACAAAAGAGGAAAAAGAATCGAATATAAAGGAATAGAGTGGAAGAGCTGTAGTTTCGTCATCCTTTGCGTAAAGAGGTGCTAGGTAGTAACGGATGAGACAAATAAGTATATTCTTAAATGGAACGTAGGGTGTGGGATGGCGTCCTACACCATACGTCGACAGACTAACGACTCCTTGAGTTGAAAGAAATATTTTTTACTGACTTGCTCTTGGCCACAGGCGGCCTTATCAGCGTCACTGGGTTTTCAAGAAGGCCGGAAGGACCTTCGTGGACCATCACTAGCCTTTAAGGCGAACCTCTTGAGTTCTAGTAGGCGGGGGGCTACTGCCCCTGAGGCCCCCAAATTGAAATATTCGACGGGCAAGCAACTTTTACAAAGCCGGACATTTTGTCCAGAACGGCAAAAACGAAGGGCGGCAAAATTGAGAATTGAGGGCGGACAAGATTAATAAAGTTTTTTAAAAATAGCTGCAGTAGTTTCCGAGCGATTTCTTTGTCTAAAATGTAAAATTATTCTCATACTAATTTGTTGTGTTAGTTTCTGGCTAGATCGGGCCCTGCCTATAAAAATGGAGCTCTTAACGCAACTAAAATAGTTACGTTTTTTATATTAAAAAACTTTTGTTATTTGTTATAACATTGTTATTCGTTACTTTGTTATTATTTGTTACTTTTCAATAAATATTCATTACGTGATATTGACAATGGAAAAGCGGTTTTCAATTTTTACCTACGTACCTACCTAGGTACTTATAATAGATTTCCAACAACACTATCTACCTACCTATTAAAAACGCGGTTATGTAAAACCTTCACCCAGGGGGGTGTATCTAGGCAAACTAGGCCTAGAATGTAATATAATATTTGGCGAATATAATATGTTGGTAGGTAATATTATATCATGGTAATAAAGGCCTGTGCCTAGGGGCGCGGCGCGAAATTATCAATTTTAGCAATTCATCATAGTTTCTGTATAATTTTTGAATGAACGTTATTGCTTACGGTGCCCTCAGTATTTAATCCGCCTATGCTTAGCTTATATCATAATATAAGGATCTAATTTCCTAGTTGGTACTGGTAGACCCATAATTATGTAGCGTCGTCTGGGAAGGTAGGTAACTGCCACCGCCTTTCTTATTTCTGCCGTGAAGCAGTTCGCTGTGTTTCGGATTGAAGGGATTACTGGGCATGGAAGGCATCATCTCAGTCCCCAGGGTGACAACGCACTTGCAGTGTAAGTGATTTACCCTTAATATTGCAAGTGTCTATGGGTGACGGTATCCACTTAACACCAGTAGGCTTTTTCGTTAACTTTTTTTGACAGTTGAAAGTGATGATCACTGGGTGAATTACATATCCATTGTTGTTTTACACGACACGCCATTATGGCACTTGTAGTGTAAAAACAGCAATGTATGTGTCGCAGTGATCATCACTTTCAACTGTCAAAAAAAGTTAGCGATTAGCCCCCCTGGTGGGCCGCAACCTTGTTTGCCATCTCATAATATAGAGGTACCTGTATATGTATTAAAAAAATATACCTAGGTACTTACTAAAACAGTGTTCTTAGCGGTTCAGCCAATTACAATGTCACAAAATATAATTACCTATATCACTAAGTGGAACACTTCGTGCGCTAAAATCATAAATCTAGAAATTCTGTATCTACAAAACGTGCTGTGGTGATTTAGAGATTGTAACGTCATACACCTTTATGGCTTGGCATACCTTTTGAAATACTTAAAAATAACGCGGCTATAAATACACAGAATCAAATATTTTATAACTTTCATTCCATTATTTTAAAACTTCCAGTTTCAATTAAAATTTGGCTCAAATTTGCTGTTACAACAATTTACCCCCTTTTACGTGGGTATTCCGTTTAGACTCGGAGTAGGTACTAACGTTTAGGTAAATATACCTACCTACCAAGTCCACAGGTTACCCAACCGATAATCACCAATAATCACAAAAGTAATAGTAATAATTAAAAAATCCGTGTCTTTTCCAAAACTGGATCTTGGCAAAATTGTCAAATCTGAGGGCTTAGGTGGCTACTGGACCATAAAAATCTCGACCTCCGGCCGAGTTGCCTATTCCCTAAAAATGGTAGTGGTCAGATCGGCCACTGGGTAGCTTAGGGTTATTTTTTTTATTACCAGGCGGAGTGCACTGTTTTTGGGAGATTCTAGTGTTTTATGCAACCTACATTGCAGAGTAGAAAGATGCACTCCGCCCTCGCCTGGTCATAAAAAAAATATATAAATATATAATGCCAATCTGAGAGGGGCCATAAATATAAACAAAAATGAATTAAATACTTATACTAACTTAACCCTTAACCAGGCGACGAGGGTTTTAGTAGACAAAATTTATGAAACTCAGGATTTTGTTTATGGATATAAGAAGCAATCAAAACAATATTTTAGTTTTACTATTTATTTGTTATAACAAGAAAAAAACGACGTGGTTCCCAAGAGTACCTTGCCCAGTACTGTACTAAAATAATGGTCTCTATAGGTACCTTGCTCTGAATTAGACTTGATCAAAATGTAACAAGATTACAAATACTACTACATAATTATAAAATATTTCTTCTGATTGAATTTTTTGATTTGATGATTTTGAAATTGGTTCTGGTGGAGGAGACTGTGAATGTGATACAGCTGGAACACATTGTACTGTAGCTGAAGCAGTCTGTGATGTAGCTGAAGCAGATTATGAAACAGCTGGAGCAGGTTGTGATGCAGCTGAAGCAGACCGTAATGTAACTGCAGGACATGGTGGTGTAACTGCAGTAAACTGTAGTGCAACTACAGGAATTGGTGATGGAAATGCTGGAGATGTCGGTGCTACGATGACGATGACGCAACTGGAGTTGAAATTGAAGCAGCTGAAATTGAATCGAAGCCCAAGTCCGTTGTATTAGTAGATTTTCTTTTTCTGCTTCAGTTACATGCTCTGGAAAGATAGTAGACTGCGACTCAGGATCTCGGTTCACATTAGTATTTGACTCGGCATCGCTAAGGCCATTCCATAGCTCTTTAGTACTAATATGCTGTATTTCATCCAGCGCTTTGTTTAGGATATCAGAAATATTCACATCTAGGCCATCTTCACACTCTTCATCTTCTGATGACATCAATGTACGAAGTTGTGCTTCGATATCTTTGTCTTTCAACGATCGGCGCTGAAAATAAAAACTTAGCAAAATATATCTCACACATAAATCATGCCGACACGGGCAATGGTCATACACGGACCACATTTTTCAATCGATCATAACAAGTTAGAGAAATACCATTTAGGACGAAAAAAAGTATTCTGGTAGTATAAAAACTCTCAAATAAATGTTTCAAAACACTCAACAGTACTTACAGGATTTTTTTTCAACCTTTTCGGCTATATATTGCACGAAACACATGAAATCAAACGGTTAACGATCAAAAATTGACAAACGTCAAAATCAACTTTTTTTGGGGGGGTTAGGTTCTTTCCGTTTCACGAAAGAAAAAAATATTTTATAGAATTGCCTCTGGTCCTATGGTCGTTTGACAGATTGTGGTTGAAATGTGCACCTTACCCGTTAAAAATAAATAAAAGTAAAGTGGTCCCGTATAGTACATTGCCTGGTTAAGGGTTAAATAGGTAAATTTCTATTGCAACTAACGCAGGTTACCTTTACTTCGAAAAAGAAAACGTTTTTGAGTCAGTCAATGTACCGACTTTATTAGAAAAGATATATCAAAAGAATGATACTTGTAGGTAGGTACCTACTAGGTACTAACAAGACCATCTTTACGAATTAGTCTACCTATAACTAGCGGGTATTTTGCTTTTATAGCGAATTAATCCGGAAAATTAGTTTTGTATACTTTTATCTAGCACAAATCGAAAAGAACACAAATTGGAAAGTACTTACCTTCGCGGATTTAGTCACAAAACACAAAATCCTTCGTTAGGAGTCACCCCTGCGCGCACGCACGTCACGGCGCTGCCGCCGTCTCCACCCCGAATATTTTAATATAAAAATCTCGGCGCACGAATCGAATCATAAAAATAATATTTGAGGAGCGAACGCGCGCACTACTAACCACGCTCCGGCTGCCCATTGACGCATTCGTTTCAAACTAATTTCGGTGCAGCGTCTATTCCACGATTCTGTAAACATCACAGCGGTAACGACCAGTCAATCCGGACACGCACCGCAGTTCAACTCTCCTATCCGCTCCTCTGGAAAATGGGAGGCGGTGGGAGACGTGATGGCTCAAGCGACAATGGTCACCCCAACGTTGTACAATTTTACACACAGGAGCTCTGTAGTCTTTAAGCTGATGGCGTATGGACTAAACTCGCAGGGGTGAGGACTTTGGTTAAAGTATGTACGTAATAAGTTCTGTTTCGGGCACTGCATGAGTCACCGGGATGAGGAAATGCGTGCGAAATATAAATTCAGCGTGGCCAACATTGTTGAATGGTTTTATAAATCTTTCAGAGTGCTATTGAAAACTACCGTCTGGCCTAACAATTTGTAGACGCAAGAAATAGATTTTAGATATTTTGTGGGGAACGTTAATAAAACTTGTCTTGTCTCAACAAAGTGTTGTAAAGGAAGTGGTTACAGATATAAAGCTTCCTGGTTCGTAACTTTGAGGTAGATACTTTTTTTTTGCAACAAAGTATTAAACAACAAGATATGACAAAGTTAAAAGGGAATAAATATTCCCTTTTGAGCCGTCGGGTATAAATCTAATATTGTGACAAATAATTCGCTATTCCTGCGCCGGAAACGGCATAATATGACGGACATACTAATTTTTGTAACAGATGCAACTACCATACTCTTTGTATAAAATGATTGATTGGTCAGCATTATGAATAATTTGGGTTTTTTTATTCAAGATAAGTGGTAAAACGGCCTGCCTGTTAGCTGCCACTTTAGCTTATAGATTTTTTACGGGGTAGCTCTCTCACCTGATGGAAAGTGATGGTGGAAACGAGCGTCACCCGGCATCCTTCTCAGAGTCAGATGTTGAGAACAGTGCGCCATCCAGACGCGCGTGCTTGCTAATGCGCTGCTTGTTTCAATAGAGCGTAACTACCCAGTACCTCAACCATATAAAAAAGTACTACAGACTGAGCGTTGCGAAGAAACAACTGAGGCAGGTTTTATATCTGTCTTCGCCCGATCGTATAGGTAGTTAGCCAGATCGTGATACGCCGCGGACTCTCCCACAAACAGTCCACTCCGCTTGGTCATAAAAAATAACCCTGAATCTACTGATCACTCCTGACCACCTACGCGCGTATCAAAAAAGCATGCCTAAATTAATGACATCAACCCTCAGAATGCTCTTGTGTAGGTATACTATAGCGCATGCGCGTGCGTGTGACTGACCCCTTAATACGATGGCCTGAACGCGGTCCAGATACTCCTTCAGTCGCCTTTTAAGACAACCACAAAATGAAGTGTAGTCTTATTCGTGACCAGCTATTACGATGATTACGACTTCCCACTTACTCAATGAAAAAAAGAAAAAAGTATGTGATGATTTTGTATGGATAGACTTGTTAAGGTGTGTTATGTTGGACCACAGGGTTCGGGTTGCCCACGTTCAACATTATTATCCAAGCATGTTGTCTACTTTTCACATAGGCGTTGATATGCCATGATGGACTATTGGTTGAGTAAACTAAGAGTTTCGCCAACCAATTAGAACTGGTAATAGATTTAACGAGTGTCTACATATTGCGGGCATGTCAGCCACCTCATTGATTTATTTATTACTCGTAGTATTATTACGTGGCTGTTCAGGATATTCGGTAATTCCTTAAAGAATTTTTTAAAATTCAGCAACAATATAGGGCCCGGCATCCCGTGCGTTTATGGTGCTTCGAACCGTATAGTCGTTTATAAAATTGACATAGTGATGCAAGAATTAGGAAATTGAACATTTCGCTGATAAATTGAGTAAATATCTAAATCAATTTATATCTTACTAGCTGTGCCCGCGCGACTTCGTCCGCGTGGATTTCCCGTTTTTGCAACATTTTTCATTGATGCTCAACTCCTATTAGTCGTAGAGTGATGTTATGGAAGTATATAGGCCTATATCGCTGTTTCCTAAACTGTGCGTCGCGACGCCCTGGGGTGTCGCGGTTCTATCCCGAGGGCGGGCGTCGTGAGACGATCCACATAGAATGGCTGTCTAGCTATGCGATGCGAGCTAGTCAAAGGAAAATAAATGTAGACAAAGAAATGAAAGTCGTGTTTTCAAAACTTGAGCCCGGTTTTAAGAAGCTCTGTTTTTAAAATAAGAAAATACACTGAAAAATTCGACTATCCAGCGCGGGCGAAAAAATCGAATACCTACAGCATCTTCCGCAATCCGGGCGGCTACGTGAACCACTACGCTACCGGGACATTGCTTTCGCCGTCGAAATTTGTCGGTGCTACTTATGTTTTTATGGTAATTTTTTTCAGTCTATTTTCTAATTTTAAAATATTTGCGCATTCGTTAACGCCTAAATAATTCCTAAAAAGCTATGTTTTTGTTTTTGTAGGTATGTACTTAACTTGGCTGTTACTATAACGGGGGGAGGGCTCGTAAAAATGGGAAAATTCCTAAGGCCGTCACTATGAAAATAAG
Source organism: Elophila nymphaeata (assembly GCA_955850985.1). Lineage (NCBI taxonomy): Eukaryota > Metazoa > Arthropoda > Insecta > Lepidoptera > Crambidae > Elophila > Elophila nymphaeata. Next base: position 4,727,559 of record OY039082.1, on the reverse strand, counting down.
TTTGGGAAGCCCTGGCCTATAGTGTTCCTCGATAAAATAGACAATCAAAGAATTTTACAATTTGAATCAGTAGTTCCCCTTTTTAGGGTTCTGTACCCACAGGATAAAACGGGTTCCTATTACTAAGACTCCGCTGTCCGTCCATCCGTCCGTCTGTCCATCTGTCACCAGGCTGTATATCATGAACCATGATAGTTAGACAGTTGAAGTTTTCTTAGATGACGTAGTTCTGGTGCCGCTGTAACAACAAATACTAATAAATAGAATAAAATAAATATTGAAGGGGCTCACATAAAATAAGCGTGACTTTTTTGATCTATTTTGATAACGGCAACAGATAGACGCTGAAAATATTCACAGAATATTTAGTTATATTATTCACTTTTAAAATAAAATTAATATTTAAGGGGCCTCAACAACAAACGTGATTTATTTCTCGGTCTTATTAACGATAACAGGTAGTAACTTGAAATGTTAACAAAATATTTAATTTAAAATTCAATTAATTTTCGGAGAGTTTTGATAAAATCTATGGCACGGAACCCGTCGTTCGCGCGTCCGACTCGTTCTAGGCGGTTTATTTACTATTTTTGCAGGATGTCTCTGGTGACCTTCTTAGAGTCACCAGGGCTTTTAGTAAAAGGATGGGTCCTCAAGCATTAAGGTCGAATCACTTCCGAGAGGATTCTTGACCGGTGAGCATCTCCCTCGGAGGAGTCTCTGAATCTATTAGTCTCTAAGGTGTCCAAATCTGACGGGATCAATAGTTCCTAAGATAAGCGCGTTCAACCAAACAAAAAAAATATCTTAGTATAGATGCGTGCGTAGTACTTGATCATTATTTAGCTGCGGAGTTATGTAAAAACTATGATATCTCTGAAGATATTCATTGAAATCTAATAAAGTAAAGAACAATTTTGTACAAAATTAAATACTTGTGATGAATAACGTATTAATTTTGATAAGGAATGATATCATTTTTACAAAAATACTTTCGCATCTAATGCATTATTTTAGAAAAAAATTTATTAACAAAAATAGGTTATAGCGAGTCAACCTTAAGAGATAGATAAATGCTGTCTGCAATTTTTTTTTAGAACTTTTAAAGGAGAATAATTCTGTCATACATGATTTTTGCGTAACTTTAACCGTTTACGCAGCGCACGCAACAAAAGCTCAGAAAATTAAGATTTATTATTTTCCGTTTATTGCAAACTATGATATCTCTTAAGATATTCATTGAAATCAAATGAAGTCATGAACAATTTTGTTCAAAATTTAATGCTTGTGATAAATAATGCATTTATTTTGATAAGGAATAATATCATGTATACAAAAACACCATCGAAGATAATGCATTATTTTAAAACAAATTTGATTACCAAAAAGAAAGGTTATAGTGAGCCAACCATAAAAGATAGACATATGCTGTCGCGGACTTTTCTTTAGAAAATTTAATGGAGAACAATTTCATCATACATGGTTTTTACGTAACTTTAACCGTTTACGCAGCGCACGCAGTGAAAGCTTTGAAAAGAAATCTTTTTCTCCCGTTTTTGCAACATTCTTCATTGATGCTCGGCTCCTATTGGACTTACCGTGATATTATATAGCCTATAGCCTTCCTAGATAAATGGACTATCCAACGAAAATAGAATTTTTCAATTTGAGTCAGTAGTTGCTGAGATCTTAGGGTTCAACCAAACAAACAAACAAACAATCAAACAAACAAACAAACTCTTCAGCTTTATTATTAGTATAGATAAAGATAGCAAAGTAAAACTGAATGATAGGTTCATACAGTTACTGAAATAATTATGTAGGTATGTATGTAGTCACGATCAGGTAGGTAATAATGTTACGACCATTGGCAGCTCAACATATTTATTGCCTTCAGATTAAGGCAGACATGTCAAACATACATAGCATATGCTCGTGGTGACTGTAGGTACAGTCAACAGCACATCACTGACAGTAACTAAAAGTCTGGAGGGGACAACATTATTAGTACAGATATTTGGAATAGGGGGTTTTATTTTAGCGGAGAGGCTATAAGAAGATATTAAATTAAAACAAAATTAATAAAAATCAAAATATTTATTTGATAGAATTACGATACAATATGTTTAGAGGGCACATGCGCTGTGAGCCAAGTGAAAATTTCATAGTGGAACCACAGAGTAAATTCGTACGTACATTCACGCTTTTGCTTACGAGGTACATTTCGACATTTCTTACACACATACAAATATAATAATCAAGCTCATAAACCCAAAAGGCATTGAGCAGAGCTTTAGGTAATATTTGGTTACACATAAAGCCCCCAAGGTACCCCAAAAGGAGAATGCCCAAACCTGCCTACAATGCGCAATAGGCAATAACCCATTATACTTCAAAAATAAACAATTGAATTATGGTTTTTAAATTGAGATTTATCTTGGAGCCTCCTGGCACAAGCAATTATTGCTTAAAAGGATGCTTCAACAATTATTGTAAATTAGTGAGAAACTGAATAAATATTATTATTAATGTTTATTTTTTATATCAAAGCAAGGTGTTAAAAAGTTATATTTTTTATTTTAATACTACATTTTATTTACCCTTTACTTGGAAGGCAAAATAATTTATGTGTATACAGCCGTATGTTTAGTTAGTTTCATTAAAAACGATCTTGTTTAAATTATTGGCCACAAGGCTATTAAGCTTAATAATGTTGTTTTATTCTGGTGTTATCTCGCAAAACGAACTTTTAAATACAAAATTCAAGAAAAAAAAATACCGAAGGCGTGGCTGTATGGACTAGACCCCTTTGCCTTTCCGTAAATAGGGAGAATTTAAGAACAAAATTTACAGCTGTCATTCTGTCAATTATTTCAATTTAATTTAACCTCAAAATTACTAATAACAAATATGATTTCTCAAAACTCACATAAAATAATTTATAATGATATTTTCCCCACAAAAATTGTAGATTTTTCCCAGTCTTTGGCACTAATTTCAGCGCAATCATGGCCCAAGTCCCATACTAAATTGGGCATTCTCCTTTATAGGTTGCCAGCCTGTTGCCTACACAAAAGGGGTATCAAACACAAAAACAACCTTCAGTGAACCAACAAACAGGGCAGATGTTACACTCGAACAAAGTAAAAAAATGCTTTCCTTTTCCGAACTGATAAGTGTGCTTAAGGCTGCCTATCCATTGACGTGGAGTGAGGCTGCGGAGCGGAGAAACGAGGAAATATTAACCAATAGGATTGCATAAAATATCGGAGCGAAAATTTTATGCAATCCTATTGGTTAATATTTCCTCGTTTCTCCGCTCCGCAGCCTCGCTCCGAGTCAATGGACAGGCAGCCTTAACCGGGTCTTTCACAAGTTTTACATTATCAACAAAGAAACTCACGATAAATTATATTACCAGAAAGTGTAATTTAACTAAACCAAAGGTACTAGGTTAACTTTGATATAAGTAGCTTTTCAATGCCTCATTACCAATACAGCTCCAAAAAATTTACACTAGGCTGTATAGAATCTAACTTCTTTGCGGTTACAACAAAAAAAAAGTCTCGTTCCACTATCGTCCTACCCTCATTTTCACAATTCATTGTCTCTTCCTACAACTACGTTTGAACGGACGTCATTTAGCGTTCCTCAGGGCGTCACAAGCATCTGCCATCTTCAATCCTTCCATGATATAAAGCAGATTCTCAACTGACGCGTCTTCATCGTCATCGAACCAGAGTTGCAGCATCCGTTTAGCTCTCGCGCTGTCTGTTGGGTTCTCCGTCTCAAAGAACTGTATCTCGTCTGCTTTGTACCCCAGTTTGGTGGCCAGCTTCTTCCAATCGGTCAGTTTGGTTGACACAAGGTCTAGTTGGTTCGGGCTGATCATGGTTACGCGGGAACGAGCGGCTTTGTCCTCGTCTTCTTCGGCGGCGTGTGTGGAGTCTGGCACCTAGGATTACCAATAAAATATTTTTAAATTAAAAAACCGCCTTCAAAATCAATAAAAAATGTTAAAAAAATCTAAATGTTTTTTGAGGACGGTCCCAAATTTTAAAAAACTTAAAATTTTTATTTCTTCGCTTTTACTTTTAAAGGCGGATTCTTTTATTTAAAAAAAATTTTTGCTTTTAAAGGAAGTGGTAAAAGTTTGCACAGAAATTGGGACCACTCATGAACACCATTTTTTTGTAATAAATCTTCATTGGAAAATACAAAATGAGCTTGAACTAATTGTTTAACAAGCAAAGTTTAAACAACTGTAACCTGACTACGGAAAGAAGAATGGAATAAAATCGTTTAAAATCGGGGTTTTCAAGGTAAAACCGACTCCTCTTATTGTTAAAGTTGGTTGAAATTTACCCTCTGTGAGCCGCACTATAACACCGAATAGATTGACACCTTACACATCAAATCGGATGAATAGTTTAGCTGCTACGAAGGAACGTACGTAAATACAAACAAACATACATACATATATAGACTGTCTAAAATCATAACCCCTCCTTTTAGCTTCGCTATAGTCGGGTAAAAATGTTAATCTTAAAAAATATAGTCTTAAACGCTTAGTTTAATATAAATTGCCGTGCCGTGCCCCTAACACACGACTATTAATCAACAAATTAAATTGGATACAAAGTCCATAATCGATTGAAAAAAATTGATAGTTTGTGGTAACCCAACGTGCTGTTGTCTGTACATAAAAAATAACTATTCCGCCATCTTGGATGTTCCGCCATATTAGATTTAGAATGAAGGGACATTATTTTTCGAGTTACTCTCAATAAGCCCTTTCATTTGATACCCATATTGTAGAAATACATTAAAAGTAACTATTCCGTCATCTTGGATGGTCCGCCATATTGGATTTATATTGACGTCACACAGCTCATCGTGTATTGTCATCCAAACTAAACGTGTAAATATACAAAAATTCAGCTCAATCGGTTGAAGATATCAGCTTCAAAGTCGAGTAGCAACATTTGTACATGATATTTATTTTCTTTAATGAATTATTTTAGTGTAGCACGCAGCTCATTGAACAAAGAAATCGTTATAAAACCATGCACGTTATTTGTCGTATAAATACGACACGAACGTTACGGGCACGCAAATACTTGTCGGATGCATCCGACAGAAGCGTTAAATAGATTAATGGTAATAAATTCGTGTTTGGTTTGCTATTACCTGTTCTATGTCATTAGCATCTCCTTCCTTCATGAGATCAGCTTCGATTTGCTCCTCATTATCCTCTTCAGGTGTATCCTAAGACAAACGTTAAGATATTTTTAAATGTTTATTTATAATATAGTATTCCCTAGTATCGCTATATTTATTTTATTAGCTATCAACAATTTTATGGCAACATATTAAAGTTGAAAATTATTACGTCGTTTTTATATTTACGACGAAAATGAACTTTGTCGGAGGGAAGCCGAAATAAGCCGAGATCTGTTGATGTGCTGTCGCCGTTTGTTGGTAATACGGAGATATAATTAAATTCCTCAAAAACGTGTTAAAGAATTTACGGGAAAGTTAAATCATAAACTTTCCCGTAAATTCTTTAACACGTTTTTGAGGAATTTAATTATATCTCCGTATTACCAACAAACGGCGACAGGTGAGATGAACGGCGAAGCTGTTCATCTCACCTGATATTAAGTGATGGATGAGGCTATCATTACTTAACCCTTAACCGGTATCGTGGGGGGCGCGCGGTATTTTGGTTGATGGGATGATTTTTTTTTAATTTCTAAAAACAATGCATAATGCGCATCCGTCATTTTGGGTAATCTCATTACGTGGCGACTCGCAGTTGGTGCCAGAAGTTCGGAACTACAGCTTTTACCAGAGCGGAGGTACGTCCATTTTGATACCAATTACGTAAGTTTTTAGTAAATATTTTATTTCATTTATTTATTTTGACAAGATGGCGACCTTTAAGTTCTAAGACAATAGAAGAGATATTGATCGACGATTCAGATAGCAGTGAGGACTTGGGTCCCAAAATTAAAGCATGTTCTTCAGTGAGTGAAGATGAACCTGTATTTCATTTGCAAAGTGCATGTTGGCAACTCAACATTAAAAATAATAAAATTATTGTATTTTTTTGTAATGGCAATTTGTGCCCCCTCCTGTTTGTGACTGCAATAAAGAAGCACACACCTCGTCTCTGATTTTTAATTATCAGCCCTAAATTACAGTCCTTGCAAATCGTTACATGGTCCTTCGAGCCGGATAAATAAACTTAATGTACTTACAATCAACAGCTCATAGGGTTGCCACAGACTGTCAAATTTTCTCAATCTGCTTTGCGCGTTTAAGGCTCAAAACTGATTGGAAAGATTTGCCAGTTTTGGGCAGTCTGATGTGCTGTCGAACGTATTTCATATCATTGCCGCCCTGGCAATATGTTGGCAACTCAACATTAAAAATAATTGTATTTTTTTGTAATGGCAATTTGTGCCCCCTCCTGTTTGTGACTGCAATAAAGAAGCACACACCTCGTCTCTGATTTTTAATTATCAGCCCTAAATTACAGTCCTTGCAAATCGTTACAGTGCATAGTAGCACAAAAGTACTATGTCATGGTTGTCAAGATTGAAGTTAGTTGACCTATATAATGTTCCTGAGCCCTTAGGATTATAATTTTGTGTCTATTTTTTTTTCTAAAACGTTAAAACGATGTGTATTTCAAGATTTTTTTTTTCAGTTTATTTTCTAAAGAAAAAAAAATGGTTTTCTGTAAAGTCGGTTTACTGACGATAGTTGAACGTGACAACGTCTTAAGAAAATACTGATGGAATGGTAGCATTTTTCAAAAGAAAAATTTAATTCATTTGTTTTGCCGGCCTTACACGAGGTAACGCCGCATGCGTCATGTTTTTTCGTGCGTGCAGCCGGCTCTATCGAATTATAAGACGTTGTCACGTCAAAAAATCTTACTTGTTTCGACGACGAAGACTTTCGAAACAGTAGTTTGGTTTTAGACTTTTATAATGTTGGAAAAAAATATATAAAAAAAAACCCCCAAATTTTGTGGTCTCTGGTAGTAAATATATGAAAAGAATAATATGAATAAAAACTTATTAAATTGATAAAACAATTTTGTTATTTATAGTTTTTAAATAATACTTGAATAAACTTGCGAAAGTTTACATTCTAGAAGCTAATTTTAATTGGGGCCACGCGACCTCCACAGTACTAGTTACGTTAGTCAAATTAACGATTAAGGGTTAATTGATATAATACCAATATAAGTAACATTTATGGGATGTATCTATATATTCATGTATTTAAATACCTGTTTAATAGATTTCTCATTGGAGTTCGAAGAATTGTCCTCATTCACGTTGCTAGCCGCCGCATTGGCTGCTACTTCTCTTGCTACTCTTTCCACCTGCAAATTTTGTGTAAAAGTTAATTTTTGTTTCCTGTTTTTACATTCTTCCTTTTCAGAGCAAATGAAATTAGGCCATACAGTTATAATTTTTCCCGATTTTCCAAAAATCTAATGATGCAGTTTTAGTTTTCATCAAAATCGGGCCCGTAACTCCTTTGGGCCCTAATATGCAAGTCATATTTTTCTTAGTATTTATAACCGCCTCCGTAATCCAGTGGTTCACCCACCGAAATTTGATCCAGAGGTTCCGGGTTCGATCCCCAGGTAGTACAAATTTGTACTCGGTTTGGTTGGTGGTAGGACTTTAAGTCCGCCTGACTAGCTACCACTATCTTATCAAAATCTGTCGCCATAATAATAATGTTTACGGCATTACTGTGTTCCGACAATTACTGATGACAATTACTCTGCGGTGGAGGGTTCGTAGGCGTTCTTATCGTCACTTACCATCAGGTGAGACTAGGGCCAAGAGCTAGAAAAGTCTAGAAAAGAAAACAATGATACTTTAAAATCCTATTATCCTCATTAAAACGGACAGCATCGGCAGTCTCAGCATTTCCTGAAATTAGTTTTCTCGGGCCGATTCCAAGAAAACTAATTTCAGGGAGTGCTTTACTTTTGTTACACATTGTATATAGTGCATAATATTTCCATTCAGATTGCTCAACAAATACAAAAATCCGCCGAAATAAAAATAAGCTCACAAAATTGTCTATGACACCGCTTGACTCACCATATCATCCAAATAGTCCGGCAGTCGTCCTATAGGGTTGTTTGTGTGAACGAAGAAATGTGGCGACCGTCTCGCGAGCAGCCGGAGCGCTCGCCAGCCCCAATCGCCGCTCGACGTTCGGGTCGCACCCCCGCCGCCTAACATATACGACTCTGGGTCGTAAGAGAAATGTTTCATTGAATTTTTTTATGGTAAGCACAAGTGGAGTCCAAATGCGAAGATAGCTAGTGCGAGAGATAAACCGCCGCCCTTCGCCTTGCCGACCTGCAAGGTGCTTCACGCCTCTTTTGAATGACCCAGGATTGTAGGAAGGAGGGAACACGTATGCTGGCAGTGAATTCCATTTCTTGATTGTGCGACATAGAAAAGAGTCCAAATTTGTTGGTTCGCGTTGTAAAGGTAGCCACAGTTTTGTCGGTGACATCGTAAGCCAGGACGCGTAGCCCTTAAAGTGAAGGGAGATGGTGGGATTAGGGACACAAGCTCCTCAGAGCACTCGCCGTGGTACAGTCGGTAGAACGCGCTCAATTACGCAACATCGCGAGGCAATTAGATAGGCTCAAGATAGTTGGTCACCTCTTCGTCGCCAATGATGAGGGACGCGCGACTCTGAAACCTATCCAAAGCATCGAGTACTTACTCAACACTCATCATTATCCAATTCTGGCCATTCGTAAACATGATGCTAAAATGGTATTTATTTTGAATTTTACTACATCTTGCATTTATTTTCTAGTATTGTCAAAACTAAACTCTAAGCAACAGAAACTTTAAAATCAAATCGATCGATAAATCAATCAATCAATCATTGAACCGATAGATTTAATAGAGGTATTCAACATTTTTCAAGAAATCGTGGATTTTTTGATGATACAAATCAATGTCAATTATTTAAAAAATGTTTTTTTGAGCGTGGAAATATATTATTAATTCTTGTCGCTACTTTCCTCACATCATTGTATAATCTGTTACTCAATTTAAAAAAAAAGGGAAAAAAATCTTTCAATAGAATGACTCACCTAAAGAAGGCATGAAATCTCGTTCTTTGGTTCGACAAGCAGCTAGATTATCGGGACACTGATTCCATAATTTTGTTAAATCCGTGCTGAAATTCATACGAATGTGTTTAAGATGTAATCTTTAGGTCTAGAAACAAAGTTCCAATTTATGCATAAGATTAAATCATCATTAAGTATTTAACCTAATTTTCAGATTTTTTAACAGACAAATACGAGCAGAAGCATGAAATTGTATAAAAATATTTTTTAAAGAATCCATATAAATAACAAATCTACAAAACTATTTTCGTAAGGAAGTTTCTATTTAATTTTTGTCGACTTTTCTAAAATTTCATTCGATGTCATGCTTTTCCTTAATACGATTAGGACTTTTTTTTCTATTATGTCATTATATTTCTATAAGTAAATAGCTACTCAAAGAAATACACTACCACACCTACACAGTCAACAAAGTTACCGGTATCCCATTTAGCAAACAGAATCATTTAAATGGCTGTATATGTATAGTGTGCACCAAGCCCCGCCTAGTCTTTACTCCAGCCAATAGAATATTAACGTAATATGGCGCAGCCAATAAGGAGGAGCGCCTTCACTCCTCCCGCATCCGCTGATTGCCTCCCCTCCCCGCAGTCGCTCTAGCGTGGTCGATGACGTCTGCTCTTATTGGCTCAAACCGGTATTAGTCTGATTGATAGGTGACGTCGGTACCAATGACACAACGGAAACTTTGTCTATTGTAGGTACAGGTCGAAGCCACTGTTAACTGCCGAATAAATACGCTCCTGACAAGCTCCTGCAAATAAGTTTTGAGAATAGTAAGCATTAACCATGATGTTTAGAGTTAAACATTTGATTCAAATATAATTTCCTATCCAACCTTGCTGTCATATTATGCGACAGAATTAAGTTTAAACCTTATGTATGAACTATGTTTAACTTTGGGTCTCATGTTTGTGGTGACATTTTTCTGTTGTTTGTACGAATATTTATTTCTATAATAGTTACTCCAATGTTATGGTTTTATTATTCTAAAACATAGGTAATTGGAAACTGTTGGATCTCGGCATGCTATCGCATGTATTGTGTTTAAACGTAAGTTTTTAAGTTGTTATGTTCTCAAATAAGTAAATGTATATTTCTTATGAGAATAAATTTCTTAAAGCGAACCCTTTCGCACAGTGAAATTGTATGTTAGCAGCGTCTTTGATGGGCAGTTAACAGTGTCATCGACTAATGTTAAAGTAAAGTATAGTGAAGATTAAAGTCGTCATTAGCATTTGAAAGTCTACTGTGTTTCGTTTGATACTTACTTGCCCATATAAAACTTATTCTGCTTTTCATAATCCTTAATTATATCTCCGAGCGGTTTCCGCCTCTTCCTCGATTTGAGAACATCCTCTCCGGAGTCAGACTGGACAGGTGGCTTGGGTTTCTGAAATTCTGTGCAAATAAAAAACACCTCATAAAAACATGAACTTAAGCAGGCAGAAGTCATGTTCAAATAAGTACAAATTCTTAACTCTTAATGTTAGGTATATACGTTTATAATCCCAAAAGGCAAACCCATCTGGCAATGTGGGCCACGTATTACCTCAATTGTGACAGAATACCAGCCTGTCGGCTAGTTGATACACCGAGATAACGGTACGGTGGTAACTATTACTGTAAATGCTTTATGGTACTAACGTCTTAAGGCTTCGCCAAACAGAACGTGTACTTAGCGCGCCGTCAGTGTCCTAGCGTTGAGAGTTTTGCATACTGCTATCGTCGATGCTCTGGTTGACAGTATGCCACACCGCCAGCTAGCGAGCGAGCGAGCTGAACGGATTTTAATGAAACTTTACAGTAATATAGGTCATATATCAGAATAACATAATTATAGGTTATAAATTAACCGTCATTGACGTGGGATCTGAAAAACACCTCACGTAATGGATACCACCCTTAGCACAATTCAGTGCTACAGCAAGGCGGCAGGCTACCTCTCTGACGCGGTACACTTTCTGTTGGCGAAGCCTTTAATCTACTAATAATACTTGAGAAGTTATCTAGATAATTACGCTTCTTGATAATTATCAGCAGTGTTTGATATATTTTTTATAAAAACTGCATAATAATTTAGAGCGGCGTTTCTAGAAAGTTAGATAAGAAATAAATTTTATCTACATATTTAAAGTCACAATATGACAAAAAAGAAGTAAGAACGGCCCCATTTGAATACATTTCACATTCTCATTCTTTTTTGTTATTATAAATTGATTATTATCAGACTATTAATATCACGATAATTAGAGTGATCATTGATAATTATCCTTTCGAACCCTGATACCAGGTGCGGTCGAAAGCAGAAGGTCTAATAAATAAGGTGCTTGACTTGCAATGTCCACGGGATCCTGGTGCAGGTTAATAAAAAGGACTTTTAGTATTTGTATGTTACCTGGACATCCATCATTTTTCCAGCTATTCCAGTGCTCTTCCCTCTTGAGTATTTGCTTGACGCACTCAGCAAAGCCCTTGCCATCAGGTGGAGTCTCCTCTATTAACTTGTATACAAGAGAAGTTGTGTCTTTAACCCAATCTAGTTGGTCTGCTTTTAATTCTTGAGATTCCCTGTCAAATTATTTTAAATGCATAAAGAAAAATGTGGTTTACATGTTTCAGGTCCAATTCCATTAAAAGACATTAAGTACAATGATTATTTTTTCATACATAATAATCATATTTAAATACTTTTCAAAAGAAAGTGATGTAACATGTAACATAAACATTAAATGACGATAAGATGTAACAATAAATCCAAAAAATCTTCGCTAGAGAGAGTCTCAAGATTATATATAATAATATGATTTCAGGATAGTCAACAACATACAAGACACCCAATAAAACAAGTATAACCAAATGTTTTTGATACAGATAAATCTCTGTACATCACTATAGTTGTCAAGGGAAATACTTTGTTTTTCAAAAAAAAAAAATTTTATTAATACTATTCTTGAAAAAGAATATTATATATGCAGTAGAATACATTACATTTTGAACTTCACAGTAGATGTTAAATACTGGAACAAGATCAGGAATTGTATTAGGACACATCTCCGGAAGTTGGAATCCGACAGTTGTAGTTCCAGCAGCTTTTGATTGGTGAGGAATTTAGCAAAATAATGTTGCTCTTTGCTCGACTCTTGCATCTCCACATCAGAGCTCAGTGACTTCAACCTATTCAGTTTCTGGAGCTGAATAGCTTCTAGCTTGTATGATGAAAACGCTGACAACACACTACCTGAATGCTTGAAAAAAAGTTTTTATATATAAATATGTGGCGGATACATGATACATGCTTAAATATAAAAATACCTATTTCAAGTTTAAAGAAAATTTATGCCATATAACATACAGGTTCAATTCGACATAAGAAAACATATTTGTTGTAAACCTCAAAACATGAAATGTTCACCATAGCCAAAAAACTTTTCTAAAATTAGAAAAAAATCATTACTCAAAAACTATATAATATCTTATGAATATGATTCTAAAAATGTATCTATTTTTTCTTTTGTTACATAATATTATTATCTTAAACTAGCATATTTGTATATGCTTCTAAGTCAATACGCTTCTAAGTTTCCAGTGGTTTTGTAGCTTACAGCAAGAGAGATTTTTTTTACGGATCTATATAAAGCCGTAACCATCTCAGACCAAAATATTTGGTCCGATGAACCTACAAGGATTTTTTATAATATTGCTATAATCTTTAGAACTTTAAGATGTTGTAAATGACATACTTGTTTTATTTTAGAAAAGCTAAATAGATAAAAGCCAGTGAGGATTTATTTAACATTGATGTTATTAAAAACTCATGCTACCAAAATGGTGTAAGCCTCTGTTTGAATGTTTTGCTCCGAAAGGCGATATGATACGAAATTGATAAATATCAGGTAGTTAAGTCATTAAAAATATGACATTGCAATCACATATCTTCAGGATTCTTTGTCTAAGCATATCTTGTATCTATTTTAAATTTACTTGACATAATTTATTGTATTATTGTTTGTTTGACAATTCTGATTAATTTGACATGTGAAACGTTACATTTTTTGACTTTAATTTTATTGGCAATTTTTAAATAATCTATAATTGCATTGAAATAGATACTAATGACATTACAATTATCTTACTTTTATTAAGACATTTTTTTTTTTTCAAATTTATAATGATATTTAATATTGTGTGCCTCTCTCAGGGTAATATTGAAATGATTTAATTAATTAATATTGTTTTGACATACATTCTATAATATTGAATTAATACTAATTGAAATTTAATGTTATTGACAAATTAATTTTAATTTATTGGAAAATTTGCATGCCTTATACGGTAAACATGTTGTGCCTATCAATTTCTTTGAATATCTGTACCTACCATGTTCTTAGCAAATAAATGATTTGATTTGATTTGATTTGATTTGATATGGCTGCTGACCGCAAGAAACGCGTATTTACCAAAAAATGCATCGAAAATACTCGAGGTTTTTGTAGGCTTACAGCAAAGAAGATAGTATTGTTAGATAGACCAGTATTGTTCAAAAAACTTTCGGTGTAAGTTTTTTTTTCCCGTTGTAAAAATATGGGACCCAGACTAATTGACGCAGTATTTTTTTCTGATAAAATTGTTGTTTTTATGTTACAAGATGGCAAACAAGCTTGCGGCCCACCTGATGTTAAGTGGTCACCGCCGCCTATAGACACTTGCAATATTAAGTGAAAGTGTAAATCACTTAATACCGTGCGTCAAATGGCAACATCCTGGGGACTAAGATGATATGCCCTCCATGCCCGGTAATTACACTGGCTACCTTTCCCTTCAATCCTTGTAAAAAAAGTATTTTCTATTTTTTGAGGCTTACAGCAAATACGTTTACGTATGTCGCTATTTATTTTTATGATCAACTAGTGGTCACACGTGGCTTTGCACCAAAAAGTACCCTATGACCTTCCCAGGGTACAAAACTATAATTTTTTATGTTCTATGGGCAGGACTTTGACCACAATGATGCCTGATGGAAAGCGATGATGAGAGTTAAGATCTTGTCTAGAAGCTTGTTCACTTTGGCCTTAAAGATGTCGAGATTATATTGGTCCAGGATAACAGATCTCGGCAAAGAGTTCCACTCCTTAGATATTTACATAATGAAAGTGAAAGCAAATTGATTGGTTAGTGCGAATGGGAGGAACAGCATAAGGGTGAAAGTGAACTCTAGCCATCTCCATACCAAATTTTATCAAAATTGGTTCAGTGGTTTTGGTGTTGAGGTGCATAACAGACAGACCACAGATTGGTTGCGCCACTGTGGTGGCCTGGTAGAATTGAGCCGTTAATTTTATTATACTAGCTATAGCTTAGACCAGGTCACTACTACGTAGCTAAGTTTACAGCAAATATCAAATCCTAAATGTTTATTTCAATTTAACACTAAAAATACAAGGCATTTTAATACTATCACAAAATACAGGAAAGCAAAATGAAGTCTCATAATATTTATTACAAAGAATTTTTATGGGAAAATCATTGTAACTTTAGGATATTATGACATGTAACACTTACCACAACAAATGTCTTCCATTGTAACTTATTATAGCATGTGTTTGGACTTCTAAAGAAATCTTGAAGGCTCCAAAATTTGCAGTACAAATTATAATCAATAGTCAACTTGTTTTTCTCAAAATCTATTACCATTTCTTCATCCAAAGAGTCTTTGAGATTACTGGAGTTGTCACCACCAAACTCAGTTACATTCTCCAAGTTAAATTCAGAAACAATATTCAATCCAGATCTCTCAGAAAATGGAAAGAATTTTGCAAGAAACAATAAGATCCTACCACAGAACACTGTGTTTTGGGAACGAGATAAGCGCCTTAGCAAATCATTGCACATTCGTAGCAAATTATTTTTACATGCAACAAAGAAAAGTTCTTCCTTCCAAATGTTAACACCATTTTCTACATAAGTGAACATTTTTTCACACTTATTCAAAGTTAATGCATCAAATATATCTCCAAGTAAGACAACTGGCATAGTTGGTGTCACCATATGACGTCTGCAGGAATCAACACAAAATGAGACATAGGTTTCCAGTGTGTCAGGCTCTTCTATGAGTAATTCCAGTAATTTATCCCTAAATGCTTGATCCATTGCTGCCTTTCTGTCCACTTCATTCGTATTTTTAGTGAAAGAGTCAAGCAAGTCAATGTTGTTGGTAGTGAATGCTTTAGACAATACATCCTAGAAATAATAAGAACCTTAATAAACGTTCTTAAGATACCATACAGTTACAAAGTTAATGCTTTGCTTAAAATGAGGCTTACTATTTTTGGTTAGAATTTACATACCTTGTATTTAGCGCGAAGTTCTTCGAAACCCAATTTGTTAGACATGGTTTTTGGCGTTAAAAGGTCAATATTTTAATTATTAGTCAACATTTGTTTAAAAATTTGCTAATTTTTATAAATATTTAGAAAACAAGAGAAAACAATACGCACGGTTTGTTGTGACAATTTTAAGTAGTGGTAGTTATTAATTAGTTCTGCTAAAGGGATCTAAAACATACAGCCGTCTTTAGTTTCATTCTTTTTTTAAGTTTGTATTAAGGATTTTATTATTTTGACGAGGGGCACGAAGATAGATTTAAGATATAGGCTTCTTGCAGAGGGGACTATTCGCAAAAAAGATTTTGACATGAGAGTGATGATCACCGAGTGAATTATACATATACATTGCTGGTTTTACACGACGACTGCCATTATAGCATGAGGTGTAAAACAGCAATGGATGGCTATGTAAATCATCCGGTGATTGTGGGGCCCGTGGCAAAATGTTAGTGACACTACCGGGGCTCCTATTCCTCGCGGGGCCCGTGGCATTTTGCCACCCATGCCACCCTATAGTTACGTAACTGGGTGAAGCGATAATAAGACTGAAGATGGAAGCAAGCAAGCCTCAACCGGAACTCTCGACCACTGAGGGACTGCTGCTACTAATTGTTATGGCGACATAATATTATGGTGGTAGTGGTAGGTGGTTGGCTAGCCATGTGGGCATAAAACAATCCCTACTACCAACCCACCAAGCACAAAGTACTCCCCTGGAGATTTAACCCCGAAAGCCTGGCTGGATCGTAGACAGAGAGCTGGATGGATTTAATTCCGGTGGGCGTGATTGTCGAGTTTATGGCACTTGAGCTCATGATGGCGATTGATGAGGTACTTAGTAAAATTCTCAAAGTCTACATTAAATCTCAACCCTTATTTCAAAGACTGCGGTAATTGATAGTCAACACCTCAGATCATATAACTTTACATAGATGATAAGGTAAGTCAACTCAACCAAAACTCAACACTTTATGTTTGTGCTTCAAAATAACTGCGGCCATGAAAGCACGCTAAACATTTGAATTTCAGTCAGAACGCATTTACAATAAGAAGAAACTGGGAAGAAATAAATTATTGTTTTATTCTTCTCTTTATCTACTTATTACAAGATTTCACAAGATTTGTATGAAAAAGGAAAATATTATTGTATAAAATTTTAAGTTGGCTGTAAAACATTAAACCATCTCCTAAATTATGTAAAAAGTTTGGTTTGGCGCAGTAAATATCTCTGTTTGATTGGTTGAAAATGTACGTCCGGTGTGTAAGCCACCAATCAAAATACAAATACAATTTGCGGAAGTGCAGCTGATTGCTATTGACAATTTGACAATTTGTCGTGTTGTGTAGCGTCCTGTCTATTTATCTTTAGAATTTTATTGTTATTTACAGATTTTTTACTTCATCCTTTATTTCGACATGTATTAGAATTTAAGTTAAGCAATATTTTGCAAGTAAGAATTTATATTTAAGTAAAAAATAAGAAGAACAGTTGGCGTGCTATTTTGAAACATGGACCGAAACAATATGAGGTAAGTTGCTTTGCCTTTCGCTGAGCATGTCTACTTTCGCGCTATTAGGCAAATGATATCGCTCTAAATCATGATTAGAATTCTAAAGTTGTATAGATATTTCATAATCATCATGACCCTACTTAAAATAATGGTATTTTAACAATATATAAGGCTATGCAACGTAACCCTTTGTCAACTCAGCAGCAAGATTGTAATAATCGCGGTAGGTCGTTATACGATAGTATAATATTTCTAGATAACGGTACTGAACTTGTTTGATTTTGGTATTATAATAGTTACCATTTATGGCTTTATATAAATTCTGTGTTTACACATAGATTTTATTCCTCTCGCATTCACTGTTATTGTTGTTATCTCATGCACGAGTCTTATCGCGCAATCTTAGCACTCTTACAAAACATTACGCGTGGACGTTTAAGATTTATGCCTTAATTATAGATAACCATAATATTGAAACAAAAATATTGAGTATTTATTATAAAACTAATACATTATTTCAATATATTTTGTTTATTTTAGATCAAGTTATGTAAATAGTGGACCTCGATCATTGCCACATATGACTGGAAGCAAACGTCACAATGGCAACGGACATGGTAATGGCCATGGCAACGGCCATAATGGTAATCACAATGGGAACGGCTATGGAAATCCACACAATGGTAGCAGCCACACTGGAAATGGCCACAGTGGTGCTCGCCTCAGCCCACCGATGCAGCCTCCTCAAGTCAGCACTCACAATAACAACAACAACTCCAATCAACATGACGATCTCATTAATTACATTTATGATTCATGGAATAAGGTAAATAACATTTAACCATATTATTTAATTTAACATACCTAGATTATTATGATCATGCTTGTAGTCCCTAGAGGGGTTGAGCAAAACCTTAGGTAACCTTTTATTACACATCGGGCAGTATGGGCCATGCAGTGCCCTTTGATTTATGTTGTCAGCCTGTACATTAAAGTGGCAACTAACCCAAAAATTACAATCCTTCTGTAAACACACAAACTAAAGCCGATAACCAGGACAGATGTTAAACTCAAAATCATCTCACCAGTCTGGGTATTTTATTTTAGCTTTTAGTTGGTTTGGTTGATTCTCATCCACGGTTGGCAAGAAAAGGACTAGAGGAAAAAAAGACTACACAGCAAATGATGGCAAAAAACATAACAATAATTGCTGTCCTCCTACTCCTATCAGTACTAATGTATTATAAAGCTAAAATAACTCTGAATTTCTTATTCTAACTGTAAGTGCTGTAATTCTGTAATGTTATTGTAAAATTCCAGGTGACGAGGGAGCTAGAACGTGGTAGTGAAGATGCCAAATATTACCAAGATATGATGGAGCCTCGTCAGCTTGCAAACTTCAGGCCTTTCAATCTCGAGCAGTGGTGGGGACGCCGCTTCATGCAAACCATAAACCGCAAGAATCGGTCTTAGTTTGCAAACACATGCAAAGTTTTTCCTTGTATCATTAGCAGTTCTTATACATTGGTAACAAAAGTAATTTAGTATCAGCCAGAATTATATACATACCTACATTGCATACAGACTCCTCCACTTCAGATTTACTGCTGTTTCAATTAATAATTTAGTAAGGATGTTTTTAATTTGTTGTACATTGGAGAACAAGCTAACATAGTCATATAAATGGTATGCCTTTTTAAAAATCCCACGATTAAAAACTGCATATGAATATTACATTAAAATAAAATGTATGGGAAATTTCAAACATAATTTTGGTATTTAGAATTTTTGATAATGCTGAACCATTTTTATGTGTATGTTAGCATAGGCAGGTTAATATCATACAATTACATTTAACTATGTTTAACAATTATATTTATATCAAGTGTTAATCTACTTCTGAGGCTAACTGTGCTCAATACCCTGTTGATTCGGAATTGCTAAATCAAGCTCTATATCTTGTTCATGGTTCTCTTAAAGTGTAGTTTTGATATGGCAGAATGTAATAATAATTCAGGAGATATAATTGCATGATATTAATGGCTTCAGTACAAACCACTCTACCCCTTCTTAGGGCAGCAGTATAATTATCAGATTTGTTTACTGCATTCCATGTCGGGACAAGGTTACCTATTGATTGAGATTTGATGCATGGATAGCCTACCTAGGTGTCTGTTCCCTTAGTTTTTAGTGTAAAAAACGCAACTATTTTATTTGTGTTAAAGGCTCAAGCTTTCTGCTATCTAATCATGTGTCCCATATAATTGAGTTCTTTACTCAACTAAATTATTTACGTTTTTTACACTCAAAAACTTAACTAAGTTTAGCTTACCTATTCGCTAACTATGGATGTAAAATACACTAAATCTTTCCTATTGTCACCTATTAACATCGTTGAAGCGACTTGATATTGTCATGAGTGCATTTAGTATTACCTTATGTATAGAACTGCGATGAAGCAATACATTTAATCTGTCAATCATTTTGATCCTTCTATATTTAGTTTCCCTTCGTTATGTGAACTACAGAATTGTGAACAGCAATTTCTTTTACCATCACATTTGTCTAACGGAAACTTTGAATAATAAGTTTGATTAATTATTATATAAACTTCTTACAGATGGTGTAAAGCTTTGTAAATGTGCCCTTATTATAATGACATGAATGTTGTGGAATGAACACATGTGATATAAATTATTTTACACATATTTTACAAAGCAATAATTATAGTTGACATGAAGTGGGGAAACATTTCCTTTCCAAGTTGTAGGAGTTTATTAGGTATTGTAAATAAGTTAGTGTGAATTACTATTTTTATTTAAGAGTATTTTTTAGCAATTACTGTCTTAGAATCAGCTAGAGAACTTGTTTTTAAATTATGACTTGTTGGAGATATTTAAATTTATTTGACTTGAGCCTCATCAGGTCAGGCAGAGCGTGTGTTTATCTCGAGTTTGCATGAGGTTAACGCATTTCAACTGTTGTAGGCTTCAAACGTTCAATAATACTTCAGAATTTAAATTACATTCCAATCACTACTCTGTACTTAGCATTTGAAATTATTGTAAATAGGTTTTAAGTAATGCAGTGCTGCCTGATTATGGATTTGAATAAAACATTTTTGCAAATTCCATGGTTTTATTTATAATTAACATTCCCTAGACTCCTGACTTGACTAGGGCGAGACCAAAAAATGCACTAATGTGTGAGTAATGCGCATGTGTGTGCGTGAAAAATAGTACTGCAGTCTGACTTAGTCGGCCTCCGTGTAGTTTCAGGCATTAAGCACCTACGGCATATACAGAATGTCCCAAAAATAGTGTCAAGCGGAAGTCCAGAGATAGAGCACCTTTTGGGCTATCCAAATCACCCCCATGTCTAATTAGGCACCACTATATCACCTGTTGGGATTTTTAATTTAAAGTTGAAATTTTAAGTCTTAATTTACCAAAAGCTAATTTTTAACTTTGTACTAACATTTTCATAACTTCCATGAAAGGTACAAAGCTGATTATTTATTGCATAAAAGTATAACTGATGGAGATTCAGTTGTAAAAACATCGTTTCTTAAATTATTACAATACAATCCAAAATTTTACAATTTTTTTTTTATATTTATATGTCGGGAATGAAGATGTAAGGCCCTTATAAATTACCCACGACACTACTGGTAGTGTGGTTTGGCAGTGCGGTGGGTCAGAAGCGAAAACAATATCTCAAAAAAGTCTTGTACTTTTTTCTTCGAAATTTTTTAAGTTGTTCAGGTCGTAAATTCTCAAAAGTTCGGTAAAAATTCGCGGAACAACATGGGGGTGATTTGGATAGCCCAAGAGGTGCTCTATCTATGGACTTCCGCTGTCACTATTGTTTGGGGGACCTGTATATTTAACCGCCTTCGTGGTCTGGTTTACTAACAACATTAGATATAGAGGTTCAAGGGTCGATTCCCAGCTTTTTTAACGCCTGTCGCAAAAAGAGGGGTGTTATAAGATTGACGTGTCTGTGTGTCTGTCTGTGGCATCGGAGCTCCTAAACGAATGGACCGACATTAATAGGTTTTTTTTTGTTCGAAAGCTGACGTGATCAAGATGGCTCTTAGCTAAATGAACTATAAATCTGTTAAGATGTTTCAAGGTCATCAGCTCTCTCTTTAAAAATGTAAATAAGAACCTAGCTATTAAAGATGAAACGGATATCCGGTAACTATCCAGTATCCGGCCTAAATTACTATCCGGCCGGATAGCCAAGGAGGATAGTGTAGCCTTAGCAACAAATTTTCGAACTTCACGAAGCGGCGAATTATTTCTCATCTTTATTATGCATTTATATTATGTATAGTTAATGGATTAATCAAGTTCGTATCTATTAGGTAAGTTTATTTTGCTTAGGCTGGCACCGACTCCAAATATATCGGAGTATGAATTATAAATAAAGAATTATAAATGTGTATCAATACTTGCCTTGGTTTTCTATGACGCTCTTTTCAACTACTTCATAAAAATATTATCTATTTCTTACTTTTTAGTTTAAATTTGTACGTCATGAAGTCGGTTTTCCTATTGTTTTTACTAAAAATATTTTACTTTATTATTTTTTAGTGGAAATTAAGTGTATTTTATTGTAAATAGATAGGCCTACTCATAACTAAAGCGTTTTTTTTGTTTTTAATGATTTATTCAAAAAGGGTCGAATTTATATCGATACAATTTATACGGGCCATCTCTGATCTTGACGTACCTAAAAAAAGAACCATTAAAATCGAGTCACAATACTCATAATTGACCGAGTAATCAGGTAACAAACACACAAAAAAGCAGTCGAATAGAGAACTTCCTCTTTTCTTTTGAAGTCGGTTAATAAATAAAATCACGTCTCAGCCCTATAGCTCATTACAAATGCCTACATTCATTAATGGTATAGTTTTAATGGTAAGTTTTAATGAACTATGTACTTAGCATTAAAATTTGAAGAGGACCTGGTTATTTAACTTAAGTTCATAAAATAATTTGTCATACTTTTTATGTTGACTATTGGACCTACTAACCAAAATCTCACTTTTGCATATTAGATAATAGCAAGTTCAAAAAAAAATAGTATTTATTTTTGTGTTCGTGGACGATATCATTATTTAATCCCCATTTCAACAAAAAAAATACTGAACCATTTCGGTATAATTTATACGGGACCACCTCTGAAGTATGACCTTCGAAACGAAAAAAGAATCATCAAAATCGATTCATAATTGACGGAGTAATCGCGGAACATACATACAAAAAAACATACAGTCGAATAGAGAACATCCTCCTTTTTTGAAGTCGGTTAAAAAGAAACGAAAATAAAACGATTAATATAATCAATAAAACCTTAATATTTTGAAATTATTTGTAACTGAAAGTGTGATCTTAAAAAGGACAGAGCGTTTAATGACTTATCAGATAGCGAACTTCTCAATTTTTTGCATAAATAGCTGACTGAAGAAAAAGCTCGCTCAGCTTCTACACTTGTAGGTACTAGAGATAGTAAATATTTGTAAACTGCAGATGAAAACTTTTCCTGACCACCTCCACCGGTTTCGAATACACACATCTCTACTCTTATTATTGATTCAAAACCAGTGCCTCTAGTTGTAGTTGTACTTTGAGGTAAGGCTCATGCCTACCATTTCGTCTTATTTTCATATAACTCAAATAAAAAATTGTTGATTTGTAATACCGTAAAATCACGGTATCGACTGATCAATACCGGTATTGAAGAATACCAAGAAAAAAACGTGATTACGGTATTACGGGATCCCGGAATACCGGTATTGAAAGCCCTAGTTGGCATCGATCGTACGATAGCACAATGCGTTTTCATCGCGCGATGAAAGGTACAATGTTTCTGTGTGTAAGTTTTTTTTAGTATAAAATAGGTAACTATTGTAGTTGCGTTGAGAGCCCAATTTGTATGGGAAACACGATTTACGCTTCTTTCCGCTAGGGGCGCTATTCACGTTTCCTATACAAATCGAGCTCTAAACGCAACTATAATAGTTAGGTACGTATTTTAAACGAAAAAACTTACACTACGGGTACAGGCACAGAACAGATATAAGAGGTTAGAAGTCGTATCAACCAAGAGCCAGTGTCGCCACACGCGACATACCTAATATTTTTTCAATTTAACAGTATATATTTGTACTTACCGGTGAAAAGAAATGTCTCCATTCGTAAGATTATGAGTCTTACTTTGCTTCCTGCCAGTTAAAATAGCACAAGACAGTGTTTTAGATTTATTTTTACCTCGTATATTATTTTAACGTTATTATTTTTACCTAGTACCTCGTCCGAGCGCCTCGTTCGAGCGTGAAGTGCTACCATTAGAACGCAATGGCCTCCTTCTGCGAGCCTGTCATGCCGCAAAAGACGGCTGTTGAGAGAGGCCGAAGGGCAGATCCTATTATTTTAGAAAATAGTAACAGAGTTAACCGTTAGATATCGACACGTGACTATTTTCTGTCTCTGTCTTCCCCTCTCTCTGTGAGTATTAAATTGAATTATCTATAAATATAAAATTCAAAGTCATGAAATATCAACGCACAGCCCAAACCGCTGAACCTAGAGACTTGAAATTTTGCACATAGATACCTTATTCAGTGTAGGCATCCACTAAGAAAAGATTTTTTGAAAGCTCACTCCTAAGGGGGTAAAATGCCCGCGCGGGCGGAAGCTAGTTTTAACTATAAAATTGCTGATTTTTTTCTACTAACACGTGGCCAACCACAGAACAAAGAAAGGAACCTCTATTATCTGTTCTGTGGGGCCAATGGGGCCAACAAGCATAGCCCACTTGATGGTCAGTGATCACCGTATAGAACGTTTGCAACTCCAAGGTATCTCCAAGGCGTCACACGCCATTTTTCTTACCTTGACTTTAGGTTTGTAGGTAGGTATTCATCTCACCTGTTGGGAAGTGATAAGGCCATAGGTGGAAACTAAACTCTCGACGACACGAAGGCTGAAGCCACTACAAGGTTTTCTCCAGAGAAAAGGACTGCGAAGCAATGAAAGTTAAGCACAGCCGCAATGTAATACAATTTGTAAGACAGTAACGCCACGACAAATAACATTACCGTGGTAACGCATTATTTTAAGCGATTATGTTTCTATGAATAAAAGTCGGACTATTTGCTTAAATATTGTTTTTTTTTTTAATATAAATCTAAGTTTTTCGGTTCTTAGGTGTGAAAAGTTATTCCATTTTTTGATAAATAACTGATTCACAGCATTTTGAAAGAAAAACGGATATTTCTTTCTGACATACGCGTACGTATCAAAAGGCGAACTGGCGGCAAGTATGCCCGCTGGGCATACACTTGTCACAAGTTAAACGCCGGCATGGCCTATCTCATTGTTCTATTAAATCTGTGGCTTAACACCATCCGCTGCCTAGTAGGGTTTTGAGATCGGTCACGGATTTTGGTCACGGAGTGTAGCTACATAGACGAGTTTTCGTCGTGATTATACGCTTGGATGGTGTACGCCTCCTTGCAGCGTACATACAAAAGAACCGACCGCGACGGTGCAGCTCCGTCGACAGTGTTTCGTAGTTTTGGCGTGTAAATGACGTATTGTTACGCGTCTACTCCTCACTGGACAATAGATCTTATTAGTAAATACGGAGAAGTTTGTAGTCTTCATCTCACGTGATTTTTAAAGTTATGGAAGTGGAAGCAAGCGTCAAACCCTAACTTTGTTTGGTCTTGTCATCGGCGAGAGTCGATTCTAGTAAATAAAACCACTGTTTTTCACTTTATTATTCAAGTCTCTTTAGTTGTCGTCACTTGTCTTATCTTTTTGTCAGTATATTGTCGTGTAGTCCTGTCACCGGCCATAGACCTTCCCTAAACCATTGAGGGACTGGCTGTCCCTTCTTGGAGTTATTAAGAAATAATAATAAACAACTGTACGTAGCTCCTCTCCTTGTCCCTTTCTGGTTTTGGCACACTACTATGGCCGGCCATCGGCGTGACACCCACAGTTTTAAAAATTTAAAAACTTTTGAACAAAACGGCCATTTCAATAACGGACTAAGGATCTAATACATTTATATAATTATTGAGCCGATATAAAGAAAGAAAGACGGACGTCTGCGCCAGGCCTAACCGCCCCTGCAACTTATATTATAGGAGTTTCAGGAATTCATAACGCGTAGTGCGGCCGTATGTCAAATAAAGTGGCGCTCACAACACATTTAAACATAGTTGCCGGTAGGACCTACCTACCGTCAATAATAAGTGGAACTATTGAACTAGGAGAAAAATACGGCAGAGGCAATGTATACCGTACGGTAGTCCATATATCGCTTTGGTGTAGAAAAATCGGGAGTGGTCTCCCCTTGACTTTCTCGTATACCGGAAACGACTCAAACACCGATAGAAATGTTATATTTTGATGTCATACATGCATGTTAAATTTTGGTCACCCATCCGAGTACCGACCGCTTTCTATTACCTTTTGACCGACTCAAAAGTTAATAGATACCTTATGTTTTGATGTCATACACACATGTTAAATTCGGTTGCAATAAGTCAAAGCATACTCGAGTTATCGTGCTAACGCACAGACACACACACAGACATAATTCCAAAAACGGTTTTTTTGGACTCAATGAGGTCCAAAACGTGTCCAAATCCGTGAAAAACTCGAGGTCGAATTTCTTGACGATTACAAGACTTCTTCTATACTTACCACGTATACGAGAAAGTAAAAATATGTACCTAGCTATAAAAGGCACGCGGAATTGAAATCGAATGCCCTTTGCTCGAATTTTAAACTTACCTAGATAAGATGAGAGCTCCGCTACCGCTGATTTCTGCGTCTGTCGGTTTTTAACACCTGCAATTCAGCGATTGAAAGCTTTTTTGTCCGATGTAAGATCTATCTCAGCTACAGTCGATTTTGCCTAGAAGTGAAATGATATGATGATGACATGCTGACAATCTGTCGCTGTTTTGGGGTACTTAGATACTGTACCTATTACCCACATAGGTATTACCATAAAATAGAAAATCTCTCTTCTCTATATTGTGGTATTACCTACCTACTTATTCCCATTACTTGCAGACAGGGCCGGATTTAGGGGAGGGCAAGCGGGGCTACAGCCCAGGTCCTCCACAAAAGAGGGGCCCCCACAATAGAGACTTCGGAAAAAAATTCAAATTCAGACTAGTAAACACCAGTAAACAACTTTTCCTTTCATATTTTATTTCGCGTTTTACCTTTAGCTACGGTACTTTGTACAAACATGATGACATGAATAATAATAATAATAATATCTTTCTATTTTGTTCGTTGATTAAAGGTCGTAAAGAAGTATGCCTATTTTTAACCGAAAATTCGATTGAAAAAATTGTTCATTTTATTTGGAAAATAATTTGGGGCTAAGGGGCCTCCACTCCTTTATTGCCCCGAGGCCTCCAGACCTTTAAATCTGGCCCTGCTGCCAGAGGTTATCCAAAGCTCTGCTCAACCCATTTTGGTATGGATCGTATTTAACTGGTCAGCAGATTAACCTAACCTATACCTATGCAAATAGGTACTAAGTGGCCGAGAAAAAAATCATTAATGAGCGACTAATAAATGATTAGTCGTCCATTTAGTATTTTAGTCGCTCATTCTGGATTTTTTAGTTGCTCGGTTTATTATTTCCCTTTTGGATTATGAGTTGATTAAGAGCCATTTCACGTTTTTGCACGAATTTCGGAGATTTTGGAGTCCTACATCACAATCTTAAGGAATACCCAGATATTATTTAATAATTGAGAAAAATAGGCCAATCTATGTTGTTGACGTTTAATGAAACAAAATTAGTAAAACTTATTTGATCCTAAACTATAAGGAATATCGAAAAATGCTCAAAGGAGTCGCGAGCACGATTTTGATGAAAACAAAAACTGCATCATTGGAATTTTGAAAATAAATATAATCATCGCTTTGATTAGGTATTTTATTAAAATTTAACAATTTCTATTAGTTTTCCGATATCATTACTTCCCAGAAATCGATCTTTACTAACAGCACTATCTAATGGTGTAATAATACAGGCTGTGTTTTTTTTCTTCAAAATCATTGGGTTCGATTCCTGGCTAGGATTATTGATTTTTCAAAAATCCAATGATGCAGTTTTTGTTTTCATCAAAATCGGGCTCGCGAATCCTTTGAGCATTTTTCGATATTCCTTATAAGGATTTGGCACTAAAGGCCCACTTGAAAAAATCGTCCTGTATAAAATATACTAGGTACTTAGTACCTATAGAGTTTTGCAATGCCTCTGACATTACTTGTTTTTCCAACTTCTATCTTTTGAGTGTAGACGGGACCACCAACATAACTTGCTTTCTGAAGCATTTAGGAAAATGGAGTTGAAGCGCTTTTGTTTTGGTCACCCATCCGAGTACAAACCGCGCACTTAGTAGTTTAACTTCTGCGATCGTTATTATAAACGCACGAACGAACGTGGCGGCATTGACCTCCTTAGATATCCTATAAGTAGGTAAATACTCGGTAAACATTCAGGGATGTCTAAAATTTAATTAACACTTAAACCCGAGACGCCATGACGAATCAAGTCCGCGGGTTGAAAGCAGAAATAAATCGGTGAAGTAAAAATAAAAATGAGCAGTATCTCTTATTGAACTAAAAATTCTATATTTATTTAAAGTGTTTTGATATAAAAAAAAAAATATTTAAAGTGAGCCGGTGTTTTTATGTATATATACCTACATACATAAAAACACCGGCTCACTTTAAACAGGGCTAAGTGCGTTTACCGCAGCGTTCCGTCTTCGCTTTCTATTTGGTTTGTGTGGGAAATCATCATCAACAGCTCATATAATGTCCCCACCGAGGGGCTCGAGCCTACCCCACATTAGGGGCGACGCTGGCCAAGTGCGGGTTGGTCGACTTCACACACAACCTAAGAATTTCTGCATAGGTGTGTGCAGGTTTCCTCACGATGTTTTCCTTCACCGTATAAGCGTCGATTAAACGTACATATGAATTAAAAATTTGAAAACATATTGGTACGTGGCGGGGATCGAACAAGTGCCTCCCGGGTAGGAGACGACGCTCTTACGCACTACGCCACCGACGCTTCCTTACGCACTACGCCACCGACGCTTCCAAAATAAAATTAGAATTTTTAGTTCAATAAACGGAGTGACCGTTTGGTCATAGCCCCCTGTACCTACTGATCACTCCTGAGTCCTGACCACTTTTTATGATATGACTCGCATTTCATGGTTTAGACAATTATACGATCGGCCGGCGACAGTACATGCAGCAAACGGCCCAGTTCAATGATTTGCCTGTATGTAAAGTGTTAAGGCAAGACGTAGTTTGGTTACTACGTGTCCTGGTGGGGAAGCTTTCTCGGCGAGTGTGTGGCTTTTGAAGTCAAGTGTGTTCCCTTGGCATTCGAAGTCACATGCCATCGACAAGTTGTTTTTGTTTTCCCACTACGGCTAGTTCCGTACAGCCTTTTTCAGGGCCACGACCGCGCCCCAAGTCCGCCGGGTGCGGTCAGATGGCTGCTCCCGGTGTCCTCGTCAGAAGGACGCGCCAGGTCGAGCAGCCGTCGGTGGAGGAGTGACTGCTGGCCACCAATTGGTGCAAGGAGTGCCTAGACGGGCAGCGTTGGGACGGTCTCGGTGTAGTTGCGCTCACGTGCGCAGATCCTGAGCCGTCCCGTAATAGCGCACTGAAGGTCAGGCCGGGGAGTGGTGCGTGTGCTGTAACTGTGTGTCCATGTACCTGTTAAAGTACACGGGCAACGGGCGAGACGTACGCCAGTATTCACAAACAATACTATGAGGTTTCTCGACTCTTGGAAAAGGAAACGCATAGCAAGGAGCTCTGTAATTCTGTTGTCTAGTTCACATCATTGAACGTACTGACGTTTTATTACTTCAAACTTTAAACTTTTGACATCTGGACTTTGCTTTTGACATCTCAACTTGTGCGTTGTGTAATATAGCTAGCTAGCTACCTAAGCTCTGCGTTCATTTAAGAGTACGCATAGTTCCGAACCCTCACTTAAGTATTGCCTATGAATAGTTTTTACGAACCTGTGCATCCACGCGCAATAAGAGACCTTAAAATCTTGCCATATGGCACGCGCTGAGAAATGCCTTATTTTGCATAGTATTGTTTTTACTATGACAAGTATAGTTTGTGAATACGGGCGGTAGTTTTATTTTAATGGCCTCAGTGAGTTTTTCGCAGAGCTCCGTCGATACTTTTGTATTTAGTTTAATTAGCAATATGAAAATAATTTCTCATTAACATCGAATTATCAAAAATCAGCTGTGAGGGAGAGCGAGTTCTAAAGTGCCTGCCTGTTCGACTCAACTCAAATGTGTTCTCGATTGCATCTTACTTGCTATGTTGCATAAATCTCGTATAAGGATAGATATTATTGTATAATTTAAAAGGGCTTGCTTGTATTTAAATGAATAATTATAAAACATACTAACCTAACCTACAAAAAAGGATAAATGCTCACCAAAAAAGTGTAAAGTCTCACCAAAAGTTATTTTTGGTAAGCAAAATATCAATTTTGCTGAGCAATGTACTATTTTTTGGTGGACACTAAATTTGTTCCCATTTAAAAATAGGCTTTGGCTCCAAAACCAATTAATTAAAATAAAACACTCTGCACATAGGGTACTGCGCTCAACATTTAGCTTGGTGATTATTAATTGATCGCATTTACAATTTGATCAGAAAAAACCATTTTTCATTGTCTACATCCTCCATTTTGAGGGAAATTGGAATAAGTAATTAAACAGTGGAAAACAATTTCGACAAAGAATTTACCTAGATTGATGAATACTTAGCTAAGTTTACATTTAGATAAGCACAGATACGTTTGGAGATGGTTACTTTGTTTTTCGGGATTGGTTATCGAGTGGAAATGACTAATTGTAAGTACTTAATTCAAACGGCTGTTAAAAGTTAAAAAAATATGTTTATAGTACTTATGTATACAGGAATATTTTATTATGTTTTCAATTTGTCAGCGACATAGACATAAATAATCAACCACCGCAATTCTTTTGTTTTTCAAAGGACATTGCGGTTTTTTATTCTAACAGGATAACGTTTGCCGGGTTCGGGTTTAGCTGTAAGTTATTTATAATGTAGATAAAATAAAACGTCAGTTTAAAAGTTAAACTTTTTATTTGCTTTTAAAAATAACTTGCGTAGGTCGTCGGGTTCGTTTCAATTTTTTTTGTATTTTTTTTATAATTGCTTATTGTATAAAAAAATATAGAGCAAAATCAGTATGCCGTTTTACATGCGAAGTTCATCGAAAAGATAGGTGCATACCTACATGAGGTACATTTGTAACGATGTATCTATTTGGGAACAAAGGCAATCAAATTGAATCGCTTTAACAAAGATTACTTACTAATAAACATCATTATTAGTAGTAATATTAAAAAGTACACTAACATTTTTTGCAGTTTTTCAAACGGCAAAAATGTTATTTCGAATTTAATTAAACTCAAATATTGACAATGGACGGAATCATTTGTTAATTTATGTACTAAATTACACTTTTGGAGTAAACTACTGACGCCTTATATAAAAAATAAGGACTTATTATTTATTTTATTTTTTAAATTCTGGCACAGAGTATTCAAAGTCGATTGCGGATGTTCCTCTACTGTCTAAGGTTTGTTGTCTATGCTTCGACAGCAGGCTGTGTGGATTGGGTGGTGGCAACGCTTGTGTTGGCTGAGACAGTGTCTGGGTCTTGCTCGCGGACTCCCATCCAAGGAAGACGCTTCTGCAGCTCGGCCCTGTTGGAAAATTAAGTTATAAAGATTGCGTGCGTTTGTAAAATATGATTTAATTATGGTAGCGTCACTTTACATATTTGAGATGGCCAGTTTTATTAGAAAACTTTTATATTTATTTAAATATCCTATTCAAAATCAAAGACTAAGAAAGAGAGATCTTCACAAACTTGTTGTTCCGCACAGTAATAGTGCTCTGCATCATCAAAATTGATTTTTATTCAAAACGGTCGATTGATTTTTATGATTTTTTTGTGTATTGACCTTATTCTTATTCTTAAATAAGGGGCTGAGGCTGTATCTCAGAGCACTTCGACCCAATGGGATCTTTTGTGCTTCCCCTTTCCTTATCACCCATCCCCGCCAACATCGAAAACACTCTGTATGAGTTTCACGATGTTGGCGGGGATAAGGTCT
The DNA here is from genome assembly GCA_955850985.1 of Elophila nymphaeata. Classification (NCBI taxonomy): domain Eukaryota; kingdom Metazoa; phylum Arthropoda; class Insecta; order Lepidoptera; family Crambidae; genus Elophila; species Elophila nymphaeata. The sequence continues at coordinate 4,696,206 of OY039082.1, read as the reverse complement.
ATAAAGTCCTCTGGTTTAGGGTAAGCTAAACCTAGGACCCTTAGTCGCCTGTTGGCTAGTGCATCGCAGTCACATAGTATGTGCTCCATGCTTTCTTCCTCCTCACCACACATTCTACAGATGGGGTCATCAGCTTTTCCTATTGTGCAAAGGTGTCTTCTAGTGGCAAAGTGGCCAGTGAGAGCACCTATGAGGTAGCGGGTTTGGGTTCTGTTGAATCTTCCCATTCTTTTAAGGTAGCCTATGTGTGAGGATCCTAAAAATTTCTTTGAGTGTGTCAGTCGGGGAGTGGACAACCATTCCCTGAGGTGCCTCTTTTGACAATACTCCTTTAGTGCCATTTTTATGGTACTTCTAGATAATCCTACAAAAGGCTCGGGCCCATTGATGTTTTGAGCCGATCCTTTCCTTGCTAGTTTGTCAGCATTTTCGTTACCTTCAATCCCTACATGTCCCGGTACCCACACTAGTTTCACTAGGTTGTGTTTGCCTAGATTATTTAGTGTGTGTATCGCGTCCAAAACTAGTTTTGAAGTGACTTTGTAGGTAGTTAACGCTTTAAGTGCCGCTTGGCTGTCACTAAGAATGTAAATGGTCATTCCTTTGGTGCCCATTTCAAGGTTCTTCTGAGCACAGGCAATTATTGCATATGTCTCAGCCTGAAAGACCGTTGCATATTTGCCCATGCTTTGTTGGTACTCATACCCGTTGGCGTAAATACCGGCCCCTGTACCTGACTCCATCTTTGATCCGTCAGTGTACCATATAAGACTGTTTTCCTTGGGGGTTTTGAGTCCTCGCTTCCATTCCTCCCGCGTGGGTATATGGATACTGAATGATCTCCTAGATACAAACGATGGTTGGTTTACATCACTTGTCATTGCTGTGACGATATCTAGGTTTAGATCCTTTTCAAATTTGGTGTGTCGTGTCCTCGGCTGTGAGTCCTTCCATGTTTCACATACCTGTAACCTATGGAGAGTGTCTCTTGCTTGTGATTCGATGACTACGTGCAGCGGTGTTAATCCAAGGATATTTTCTATGGCTGCCGTTGGTGTGGTCCGGAATGCTCCAGTGATGGCCAGGCAGGCCATTCTCTGAAGCTTTGCCAAGTCACTTGGACATGTAGATAACTTGGTTCTGGGCCACCATGCTATGCTATATGTATGTACGTGTATTGACCTACTATATACCTAGAATAGGCCGTAAAGTATATTTCATACATATTCTATCTGCATACAAAACTCCATCATAATCGGTTTAGTGGTTTAGACGTGAAAGCTTAACAGGCAGACAGAGTTACTTTCGCATTTATATTATTAGTAGGGAGGTAAATTGATGTAAATATAGTATTACCTGTATCTGGGATGATTGATGGCATACACCCAAGGGTCTATGCAGGACACGATCTTGCAGCACACTGCAGGAATCATGGTGGCTACTGGAGTCAGTATGCTCCTGAAAAAAAAATCAATCATTGCGTAATTCATCATTCAAGAGGAATTGATGATTTCTTCATTATATCATTTTTTTTGTGACGATGGGGAATCCATTTACGGACCATACCGCACGCTGGCTGGGCGTACGGCGTGTGCGGGAATCACCGGCGCGGAACAGCGCCGGTCCTACTCCGCTAAAACCCACCGGTACCCTCCTAAGTCCTTATGGGGGGGCGTTTTGGGATCGGCGCACATAGTGTGCGCCATTTCACCAAAACCTCTCCGGGCCGGCCCGGTCCAACAGTGGACCGGGTTCATTATATCTAAAACTTTAATAAGTGTAAAACGCGCGAGATAAAACACCTGAATCTAAAGTAATATTATCACCAAGAGCTCAATATAATGTCCCCACCGAGAGGCTCGAGCCTACCCCACATTAAGGGCGCTACTAATATTATAAAGAGGAAATATTTGTACCTATGTTTGTAAGTTTCTAAAGAATAAATTCCTAACAGTAGAACAGCATCACCCCATATCCTCTAATGGGTGTCGTAGAAGGCGACGAATGGATCAGCAAAGGGATATTGATCACCTTATACTCTGTCCACCAATCCGCATTGGGCAAGCGTGGTGGACTTCTGCCTATACCTCCTTCGATGACAAGGAGAGGCCTTGTGACCCAGCAGTCACAAGGCCAGACCAACCCAGGCCGACCCAGCAGTGGGTCGAATAAAAAAGGCTGATGTGAATGTTGATGAATATGGAACTTTAATTAAAATAACACAAAACATACCTGTCTCCAAAGGCACCCGTCATGGCGACGAAAGCGTACGGTGTCCACCCGCACACGAACAGGAAGAAGATGGTGAAAGCCACTTTAGCAATCCTGATCTCAACACTCCTGCTGGCATCCTCTTTATTAGCGGCTAGGGACTTCACGTTCATCTTCCTGGCTTGTTCTTGGAGCATTCTTTCGTGGAGGCGGACCTATAATAACATGTCGTTTTTAGCACGAACAGGAGAGAATTTTCCATCATCAGAGGAGGTCGTAAGTGCCCCCAAATTTGGAGCAGAGTAGGCAGGTATAAAGTCACAATAAATTGTACGGTAGCTTGGGTTAAAAATGGAGTCTCACAAAACGTTATTACAACAAGAACTCGGGAGAAACTCTTCTTGTAGTTCCTGGCCTTGAATTGGACAAATGGACCCCCGTACCATGCTCCCATGGGTGTCGTCAAAGTCTATTTAGGGCAATTTGTGAAGCCTGTGCAGATCATCGCACCTGGTTCCCTGCGAGGTAGCGGAGACAAAGAAGAAAGAAATGAAATTTAATGGCATAGCTCTTATTGCACTCTCCTCTTTAACGCATTTAATATCTTGTTAATATTTGTGAATGGTTTCACCATCCCTATTGTGCTTTTCATTTTTATTGTTATATGTCGTAGGCCAATTGTTGCACTAGGTCGATTGAGATCAGCCTGAACCTACTAATCACACAGATAGGTATTTGTTTTGTGCATTATGACCACGGAACAGATAAAAGAGGTCAGAAGTAGTATCAAGCGATTAATACCAGAGCCAGTGTCGCCACAGGTGACATAATATTTTTCAATACAATTACTGTTTACAGTATATTTGTACTTTCCGGTGAAAAGAAATGTCTCCATTAGTAAGATTATGAGTCTTATTTGTTCTGTGATAAGACATCACACATTAGACTCCACCCCGTTTAATCATAAAACAAATAGCCCTGAACCTACGACCACTCCTGACCTGACCATTAGCATTTTTAGAAAATGGTTTGTATTATTCGAATAGTGGTCGAGATTTTTATGGTCCAGTAATTGCCACTTAATTCAAAATTGCGGCGTTTCATGATACACCGAGACATATTATCATGATCTGGCCAATATACCATCGGAGTACAACTTAATATAACAAAGTAACACACCTAGTTAGTATTATAGAGTTATGACCGTAGTTGATTGATGTTGATTTGTTTTCGGTCGTGTGTAAATCTCAATACAGTATTTACTTAGCGTTTTTGTTTGGGAAAGTTTGTCGAAGCCAGCGCAAGCACGTCGGCTCGCGGTCTATTGAACGCCTATTCCGAGATATATTGGATAGTTGGAGTACTCGGGAACATAACTCTTAGCCTATGTTATTGGTAGCGTGTTTCCAAAATATTGACTGTACCACCACGAACATAAATATGGGCCAATTGATAAAGGTTATAAAACTTTTGCAATTTACGGTCGACATCTTTCGTGCTTGCATTAGTAATTACATATTGCGTAAAAGGTCTATACAACAATAGAGAATTATAACAAAACACTGAAAATCTTAGAGATTTAACAGACTATTACCGAAGATGTGCTAACGTGTCCTTTAACATTGTCTAAGAACTCTCAGATATTCGCCAAAAAACTAATCGTTGATTAGACACGATACCTACATGTATTGTATGTACATATTTATACAAGGCTCTTTAGGATTATGGAGTTTACGAATATTTACGTAGTATTTATTTATACTCCGTCCACTAATCCCTATGGCAAGCGTGGTGGACTACTGCCTAAACTTCCTTCGATGACAAGGATAGGCCTTGTGTCCCAGCAGTGGGTCGAATTATAAAGGATATTATGGATTGAATTGAATTGAATGGTTCTTTTGATAGTCGGTTTGTTGTGATATTTTATTTTAGGTAATAAACTAATAATGAAATAAAGCCACACCTACAACTTCCGTCTCTATTACTTATAATAGGTAGGTACCACATAACTTCTAACCATCGAAAGGTTGTGTGGAAAAGATCGCTTGTATTTGTATAGCTATAAGTTCGCTCATTGTTCATTATCTGCTTGATTTTCCATTATTTTTGTATTTTGTACATTTACTAACTAACATAAAGAATTAATATTCTTGTGGAAAAAATGCTAGAAAACGCATTGAAATACATATTACTTTATGGAATAATTTTATTTTTGCGTTTACAAACGCGTAAATATAATACTAGAAAAATGCACTGAAAAAAAAAAAAATCGACTTGCCTCAGGCGGGTTAACGCGTCCACCCGGATTGTGGAAGGTCCCGCCTGAGGCAAGTCGATTTTTTTCAGTGCATTTTTCTAGTACATATTACTTTGTAACATAGCTCTCCTTGTTGTGTGTAAGACTGCGGAATTTCTTTGTTTTAAAGAGTGTAAATCAACAATATTGTGGGTTAAGATCCCGTTTAGATTTATATTTGATTATTTCCTCAAGATCGAAAGCAACGTTACGGCTACAATAATTTCTACTATATTTTCACAGGGCTGTACGCCCCAACCTAAATATTTATTAACAAAAGTGTAGGCTTCTGGCTTCGTCTCGAAAACAATTTCGCGACCAACAGTAAGTACGCAATACAAAGAAAGCTGGGCGGCTCGCTCCCGATACAAGGCCACTTTCCACTTTTATAACATTCCAGAGACATTCCGAACAGAATTAGGAATTCGTGCATCCAAACGAATAGGGAGAGAAACTTTTAATGCAGTTTCTGAACGAACGCGCGGACTGGTAGCAATCTTGTCGAAACAAAAACTGTTGAGGATTGAAGAAGGCCTGCAGCTTGCTTTGAAGTTTGAAGAGGATGAAGGCTGTGGTTTATTGAAATTAAGAACTGGGCCTATTTCGTAAAGCGGGTGATCGACTTATGCCCTTGCCCAGTTCCTATATCGCGGTTTTAAAGAACGATGATTGTACTCGCTGCTGATAGACTAGCGAGCTACACAGTCGTGTCTGAATGAAAATTAATTTAAGAACGTACCTATCATGTCTTTTTCGGAGCAAGCATAACGAGCACCAAGCCAGGTTCGTCCGTATAAAACCGCGGTATTGCAATGATACACCGGAGAGCTTTTCCGACGACTCATAGTCAGAGGCGTCTCTATCCCATGTAGCGCCCGTGTGCGATCATTACACCTAGCACCCGTCCCAGATTTAAAAAAAGTATGGAAATGTAAAAAAGTGACACCCGCGATGCCCTTTCAATAATGGTTAGGCACCTCGAGGCTCTATGGGTTGCGAGCGGCTTTCGGCGCTTCCTAATAAAAACTAAAAGACGGCTAAAAGACGACTAAAAGACCTAAAGACGGCTCTGGTCATAGTCACAAAAACCGTGGTTTTGAAGGTCGTAACCTACCTTGGTGCTAACGCTAAACTCCTTACCCTATGGAACTCTAGCAACTTTACTCAGCGACAGAAACACACGCTACGAAAATGTAGAATTATTTAACTGCTATCTTCTGCAAGGTGGAGGCACGGTAAGGAGGTAGGTTAAGCACAAAAGATCCCATAGGGTCGAAGTGCTCTGAGATATGGCCTCAGCCCCTTATTTAAGAATAAGAAGGAGGTATTGTCTCAGTTCGGGCGTTCCAAATTATTACGGTTTTTCCTGTGCTCTACCTTTCTTATAATAATATTACTCGATTAAGAAGTTTTACCTTTTTTCTTGTCTATTTCTTTAAGCTGATTTATTTCATCCCAATAATATTCGAGATTTTCTGATCAAAATATGTCAACATTTCAGATGATAAGTAAATAATGCTCGAGACAATGTATTAGGAGTTATAGAGAAAATTCAATTGCTTTAAAATACGATTAAATTAGATAAATTGGTATCTTACTTGGTTAAATGTTGGGCAATGCTTATGTAGATGCACTTTCTACAACCGACAAATAGATAGTTTAAATAAGAACACGTCTTGACGTTTTACGATAACATATATTTCTAAATATGTAAACTAGTATAAATTACCGACTGTAATTTCCAATAAGGCTTAAATAAATAAATTTATTATTATTATTTCGCTTTTTACTTATATGTAAAATAGCAGAATACACTTGGGGTATTTTGAGATGAACAAAAGTGTGATCAATCAAAAAAAAAATGTGCGTCTCTATTCGGATCACTTTGTAAGTATAACGCTAATGTCAATATTTTTTATAAGATAACGACATTTTTCTAACGTAAATAAATGTACCTATACGAGCTCTAGCAGAATATACTTATAAATAAATTCCAACGACTATTCTAAGGAAAATAGTTCTACGATAGCAATTTTTACTGTTGAAGACAGTCATTAATATTGAGAACGAAGTTTAAATGGGCGGATTTTTACCATAGATCTAGACTTATCGAGGCCTTAAAGTCAGAACTTTCACATCTAAAGTAATAAAATACTTCTTGAAGTTGTGTTCAGATTTTTTGCAATAATTTACTGCAGGAATTACGCGTCTGAGAAACTAATGTTACAGATTTCAATTGAAAATGATAATTTTTAAATGAAATCAATTGCATTTTGGTACACTCGGTAGAGTGGTTTTAACTACTTGAACAGCAAGATGTCCAGGTTTGTATTTTTGTAAGGATTTACATTGAATTTGTGTGATGAACCTTACATAAGTAAAAAATGTAAACGTTAAAAAGCTAAAATACATAAAACTCGATCACTAAAGGATAATCAACGATAGCAAGAATGGTTCAAACAAAACAACGTCTTATCATTATTGTCTTATAGTTAATGATCCGTTGTTCCATTTTTATAGAGCCATTCGGATTTTACTGAGTAACAGTGAATGATTTTATTACCGATTGTCAGTCGTGGAAAGACTTAGGTATCTACTCGATTTGTAATAAGCGAATAATAAGGCATATCACTAGAGTCAATTAGGTATAGGAAAAATAAAGTTGAAATATCAAACATTGATATTTCAACTTTAATCCGAACATTTGAAATTTTCGAGGCACGTTAAAATTAGGAAACAAACTCGTTTTTAAAAAAAACATTTGCAACTACTTCTAACTACTTACATGTGATATTTTTACGGCTCATCTTTAATTATTTGTACATTGGAAATGTTAAATATGTAACAATTAGGTATTATTGATTCTTAAGCGAAATATGAAAGCTAAATTCCGGAAAACTGAAGCCAGTTTATGATCAATGTGTGTATTTAATGCTACATTCGAGTCCATTATGATACCTAGATCCCTAATTATAGTTACCGTTTGCAATTCTTTGTCGTTTATATGATAATTGTAACTGATTTTTTTTAACCGTGTAAATGAGATGGCAACAATAATACCTATATAAAACATTTATCAAACAGCTTATTCCGGGCGCTTCATTCAATAAACTTGACGATCAAGTTGAACTTGCAGAAAATTAATAATTACAAGTATCTGTGCAAACCACCCTCACTCTTGCCAAGTTTACCCAGAAACAATTTGAGGTGACGAACTTCAAAAATCATCGTCGAAATTGTCGGAAAACTTTCAACTTTTTCCTGATTGCTTAAGCGGGAGTTTAAAGTGGGCTTTCGGAAAAAGTATTCCTATTTCACGCCTGTTAATGAAAAAGTTTGTTCCAGAAACATTCGAAACAAAAAGCTTCGTCTAAAATTTGCTTACCGTACAATCGGGTCAGTTCACATGGGTAATAGATTTAATCTAGGTATAGGTACCTACTTAATACTAGTCATGTAATGCCTACAGAGTAGAAGATACGGGATCTCCATTGGGTGTCGCAGAAGGCAGCTAAAGGATCAGCAAAGGGGTATTGATCACCTTATGCTCGGTCCTCCAATCCGCATTGGGGCAAGCGTGATGGACTACTGCCGAAACCTCCTTCGATGACAAGGAGAGGCCTTGTGTCTCAGCAGTGGGTCGAATTATAAAGGCTGTTAAGATGATACTTAATACGCGAAGATAAAACTTGGTTCCTTTTAAAAGCATAGGTATTGCGCGGACTGAGAAGTATGAGATTTGGCATTATTAAGGTGCATTGGAGAATTGGAGAAAAATAAAATGTATGCATAAATAAATGTGTTACAATAAATATTATTGAATAAATCAGCGACCTTTTGCCGACTTATCTGCGACTAGATTGAATAGAAACACGTCACTTAACGGTTCATGAATTTGCAAGAATCATTTACTCAAATATACACCTTGTTATTTGTTAGCTTTGATAAGTATTCCGTTTCACGATATCATACAACATGTAAATTAAATAACCAACACCCTGAATACAGGTAGTTTGGGATCGGCTTCTGAGTTGATTTCATTAATTTAAAAAAAAAACAAAAGTACCCAAAAAATGTTGTACAACATTTTCTGGGAACTTTTGTTTTTTTTTTTAAAAATCGTTTTTTTTTTTAATTTACATGTTGTGTTGGTTATTTACTTTACATGTTGTATATCAGATTTGAATTTTCCTGTGTTAATTATAATAAAACTTCAACATATTTTAAACAATCAAGCCCAATTTAATTTCCATATTAGGATATCTAGAAATCTTTACTAAATCAAAAGCTCTGGAGTTTGTTTCGCCGCTTCTTCTCTGCCTCGGCATTTAAAAATAGATATTTAATAAAAAAAAATATTTTCATCCCGTAATTGTGTAAGGGTTTTTGACGATTTAAAGTTACTTTGCAAAGTCCATTTAAATTAAGAACTTTTTAATTTTGAATAATTATCGCATTTATGACTGAAATCGATTAGATTATATTAGCAGCAGTAATTTCTTTCTACGAAGAAGTATTTTCCACAACTCTTTAAGCGGTTAATTGGAAAAGAGACGGAAAATTGAACTAATCACTGATCCTGGCATTGGGGTCAAGCCTCGCATTAAATGGGACGGAACAGGCTGCTCGATTACAGAGGGTTACGTTTTTTAGGCAAGTAAGGTATAATGTTTTGCAAAGGGCAAAACTATTTTTGTATGTTATCGCCAATAATTAATTAGATATTAACATTTACGTCAACTTTATTCAGACGTAAACAAGAGTTTTTTTTTGTAAATTTTTTATAACAATATGCAACTTGATCTCGTTTACCTACCAATATCAAAAAAGTTTCAAAACTTTACACTACTAGACTAGAATTTTACTTTAACATTTAATTCACAAGAGTTTATTTAACACCGAAATACTTTTCAAGCATGTATGTATATTAATGGACACAGACTCTTAAAATATTATATGTAAATAGGTTGGTTATTTAAAGGTCTCAAGTAAACAAATTAATATATGTAGGTAATATGTAACTCTTTTAAAGTATGCACTATCTATATGTATTTATGTTTATACATTACATTGTTAGTAGGTTGCTACTTCGCTATCTTCCCTTTTTATTTTAAGTAAAATTCCTATTACATCCTAAGGTTGCCTGGAAGAGATCTCTTTTATTGATAAGGCCGCCCATTGTGCAATACACTTAAAACTTTATAAAAATGTACTATTTTGTTTAACACAAGTAACAACGGGAATTAACGCGATTAAATTACTTTTTAAATGCCGAGTGTTACCGGGCTGAAACGTCAGGCATTTAACAGGTATTTTAATCGCGTTAATTCCCGTTTTTACTAGTGTTAACCATCCTACTTTATACAATACAAGCATTAGGGTTTTATAAAAATTATGTAGGTATGTTAAAAATTGTGTTAAAATATTGTTTTTATGTTATTTAATAGTTTATAGCAAAAGTTTACTATGATTATAGATTTTAAGTAAATAATGTACTTACCCTCTTAATTTGCAGTGCCCCTACGGGGTATCACAGGAACTACAGCCTATGTTTAAGACCCTTATTGTTATGTGATACGCAATAAAGATATTTGATTTAAAAGTGTGTAGGTACTATTTTGTTTCGGTGGTCATCCTGGGCGTGGTGAACTGATGAAGGCTTTTCCTTTAAGTATATAATAAAAAAATACTTACTGCACTGAACAACTGCGAGTAGAAGTAGCAGATGAGAGACATGGGGATGCAGTAACTCCAGACGAAGATGCACGCTACGAACACCTTGGTGTCCTGGTCGTCGGTGAAGTAGTCGAAGGAGCAGGTGGTCAGGAAGCCCTCTGGAATCATTGCGCAATAGTTAATCAAAAGAAAAGAGTCAACCAATAGGCTAGTCTTAAGGCGCCGACTAAAGGTGGATGCACTCTCAGCCGAGCCAAACGCGCTGAAGAAATCGTTATAGTGCATAAAATGAATGTGAGCGCATCGGCCGAGTCGTCCGCATCACCCGCGCGGAATCAGCCCTCCGATCGCGCTATTTACGAACGATAAAACCAAAACCATATCGTTATTATTTTCATACGTGTTGACAGCTGACAGCTGTCAAACTGCTGTCAAAATATGAAAACTATAATGGGAGTTTGAGTTTCTCCCGAGTTCTTGTCGTAAAAACACGTGTTGAGAGACTCCATTTTTAACCTCAATCAACCGTATAATTTTTATTACTTTAGTTACATTTTCACTTGACATTGGCAAAATGCGTACGCTTAATGCGACGCGATGCCATTAATTAAGAATAGAATAGAATAGAATAATGGGAGTTTCTCCCGAGTTATTGTTGTAAAAACACGTGTTGAGAGACTCCATTTTTAACACAATCTACCGTACAATTGTCTGTTACTATCAGTACATTTACACTTGACACTGGCGAAATGCGTAGTCATTATGTGCCGCAATCGCCATTAATTAAGAAGAAGAATAAGAAAACTATAATGATTTGGTTTTGATAAAAACGTTGTAAATAGCGCGATAAGGGGTAAATAAGTATAAAGAATTTTTAAATTCGTTTCGTTCGGCTCGGCTAAATGTGCGTCCACCTTAAGGGTAACATGCAATTTTCGAACGATAATTACTCATTAACAATAAGAGATAAAATATTGCAAAAACATGCTTATAAAACTAGACCATTTACACAACAAATTAGTATGAGAACATTTTAAAATTTGTATATTTTAGTGTGTTAAAAAAATCTCGCAAATAGGCCTTAAAAAAATAAAAAAAAGGAAATCACTCGGAAACTACTGCAGCTTTTTTCATAAAACTTTATTCATTCTTGTAGATAATTTAATTATCTAAATATTTATATGCGAAAAGCAGCATCGTGTTCAGCATGTGCAGCATTGTGCAGCATTTTTTTTGTGTGTTTGAGTGTTTTATGCATGCGCGGGACTCTCCATTTAGTATGGCCAAGGTTGCTAGATAACTCTATAATAATAAAAGTCCTGACTGACTGACTGATCAACGCCCAGCCTTGGACCTAGATAGCTGTAATTTTGCACAGACCCTCTGTGCAAAATTCCTTTTATGATGTCGACAAGCGATAATGCCGGATTTTTCGAATTTCAATTCCTTAAGGAAGTAAAATAGGGGATGAAAGTTTGTATGGGGAAACAAGATTAGTAAGACTTCGACTATTTTATTCTAAACTTCACAGAGAAGTGCTCCTATCGATAAATGAGTAAACACGTGTTTCAGGTTTTTTCAAAATACAACGCGTAAAAGGGCAAAATGGGGCGAGAAAAGTCTGAAAATCAACATAATTATGTAATTTTTTTTACATTATCAAAGATAATTCTTTTTCTTTTTTTACATTTTTTTTACATTATCAAAGATAATTCTTATTCTAAATCTTCTATTTTTATCTTTTAGGTATAATATTTTAGCATTTCGTGCACGAATCGTACACACGTAGTGAATTTAATCTAACAGAGGATCCTATATTTAGCGAGACATTTTTTGATTTACGTAAATATCTGCTTTTAGCGCGGGGAACAAGATACTGACCCGAAGAACCTAAGGCCATCAGAGTTCAAGCTTACTCATCGCGTCATCAGTATTTATGAAGACAATGTGTTGGACGGATGCAGACAATTTGCAGCACAATTGCACCAGATAATCAAGTAAGTAATGCTTTGTTTACGCGATGGGTAGTTTTCGAATGACTTGTTTTAGAACATTTAGCTGTTTCCCGGTTAACGGTGTTGTGCAAAATTGTTCTATTAGATTCAATCACTTGTTTCTGCAGCGTAGCAATAAGTTTGTTCCTGTCATAAGTAGTGGTAGAAATTGTTTGAACTATCCAATGAAATTCATTAGCGAAGCTGACTTTAGTTCTAATAAAAAAATAATGTCAACTAAGAATTTATGGCCTATGTCCAAAAGTGGGCGTCTTTCGGCTGAAATAAAGAATTTATTATTTACCTTAGAAGTCTCAAACAAGCATAGTACCAATAGAAGCTAGTGACATATACAGGGTGTAAAAGACATGAACAGTCAAACGAAAACCTTTTTTTTTTAACATTTTTTTTCCTGTAGACTATACCTGGGAAATTGATAGTTACGATTTTATTGAAGGTCAAAGTCATAATTATTTTTTTAATTTTTTTTATGAAAACGTATTCTATACGTTATTTCTTAATTATTGTCCAAAAAAACATTATATTTTTTTTAGTATTTCATAACAAAAAATGGCTTCAAAACGTTAGCGTTCAATGTAGCTCACTCGATGCGCACGGACACTAACGAACGACCCGCCGTCTGGCAAAATTATCGCGGTTTTGCGAGTTTCGTGCGAGTTGAGCCCTTTACATTGCGCGGTAGAATTTGCGAATTTTTTTAACACCAAAAAATAAAAATCATTTCCCAGCAATATTTTTTCTTAAATATGTCTTATTTTGATGTATAGAATAGATGGTTCTCGTTTGACTGTTCATGTCTTTTACACCCAGTAGGTATCATTAGTATCAACCATAATCTCAAAATACTGGAAACTTTATCGACCAACAGTAAGAAAAGATATCATTATTTTTAGAAAAGTGTTATTTGATTTCCTAATGTTTACGATATCTTTGACAATATTAAGATTATTTTATAAACAGCAATCATTTTAGTACTAACAACTTGCTCGTAAATATAATAATGTACCAAGAAATATTATGTTGCAATACGAGCGTTATTAAGTAAAGTAGGCCACACTGCAACTTTAGCAGCCCTAGAAGGCAATCAATGTAAGGGAGAGTCTGCAAGTTTCTATTTAGAGAGCGCCTTCGCAGAAACCTCATCGTCGCCGAAGCACGCAATGTAAACTGAAACTCTCCTGGTCCCGCTGTGTTATATTAAAACTATAAATGGGACAGTAATATCACTTTCAGTTGAAGGTTCTGCCGACATTGACTTAGTATCATTCGGAATGAAATGAGAGGACAAAATAACAACTAGATTTTGTCATTGTCTACTCTACTAAATGGTCTCTTTGTTATTAGTTAGGCAATTCTATCTAGTTAATAACCTTTTTACTATTCACAAAATTTTCTTTAACATGAATGACTAGATTTTAGGGTACATCGTTTACTTTTTAGGCAGCACTGTTATTAACGTATTACCCGGTATAAGCAAAAGAATCACGGGCACTATTTTGATATGTGACATTTCTATCTTGTAATGTAGGTATTTTTTCTCATTCTGAATCAATTACACCCAAGTTTTTTAGTATAATTTTACATAGCAATCGCATCGAGCTATGAACATGAAAAAAAGCGTAAAAAACGTAATTTTTGCAAAGTAAAATAGTCCATATTTCAACCAACATCAACGGCTGCCACTGAAAATCAGCGTCTCAGGCTATCGGCTGGGACATAAAGCTGAGTGGTAGTCCGATTCGGCGACATATATTGCATGTTTTTTTTCTGTTTATATTGCAAGTGTATGTGCGTAACTTTATTATTTGCATTATTACGCCGAAAAAAGCTTTTACTTTCTTTCCTTTCATATTCTACTTATTAAGTTATCAATATAATCTATTAGCTCAACAAACCTGGTACGAATTTTCCCCAGATCCTTGCCGCTGGAAGGATAGTAAATGGAAGAGACCAGAACCACGTGAAAGCAATTAGAAGCAATGCCTGCACTTTGTTTATTCTTCCGTCCAGTGGACAGGAAATAGTCCTGTGAAATGAGCGGCATAGGATTAGACTGAATAATATCTCCTCGCAGCTCTTTGACGATTAACTGATTTACCGAGGATTAGTTAAAGTGATGAAAACGGAAATTTAGGTAAGCATAATCAAAGCCAAAATGCGTCACTGATTTTAGAATAAAGGTATCTTTAGAAATTACTTAATACCATTTTTCGATAGCCAAATCATACATATAGTATCTATAGGTGTACTGTTATTAGTAAGGAAATTCGACTATCTTAGTTATGGCTTCGCGGTACTTTGCATTTAGCCAAAAAAAGTAAAAGTATACAAGTATTTACACCTACTTACACCTCAAAATTGTGCGGTAGTAGTTACAATTACAACAAGGAAGATCCCGATTCTATAGGTAAAATATAAGCTTCTTGATCCCGATAAACATCATTTCTAATACTTACTTATATCTGTCAAAAGCGATCACCGCATTTGTAATGGCCCCGCCAATTCCAGACAGTGATCCTAGTATACCATAAATGTCGCAGCCGAGCTGGTACCCCACTAGCCTCTGGTGGAAAGAGTTCATGATAAGCAGGGGCATCTCCAACATCATCATCAAGTCGAACAACGCCAAATTGATGACAAACATATTGCTGACACTTCGCAATGATTTTGAACTGAAACAAAAGAATAACTGATTAAAAAGTTACCTCTTCATCTAATGTTCGTAATTAGCAGCCACAGTAGCAGATCGCACAACAGAATTTGATTCTGATTTTTCTAACCAAAAAAATTTTTTATGACTCAGTGAGGTCCAAAACGTGTAAATCCGTCATAATCTCGAGGTCGAATTTTTCGACGATTACAAAACTTCCTCATAAACTACGTACGAGAAAGTAAAAATACACTGAAAAAATCGACCGGCCCCAGGCGAGATTTTTTTAGTTTGGAAAATATTTACGCGTTTGTAAACGCTGAAATTATTTCATAATTGATTCAGATTTGATTATGGAATATTTTTTGCGTTTATAAACGCGTAAATAGTTTTAAAACTAGAAAAAATACACTGAAAAAAACCAGGTTTTTTGTACTGTTCAGATAGTTCAGCGTTCATTTGTCTTTTTGATTTGTACGAAAATTTTCTTCGCAATTTCACAATTTAGATTTAGCATTATACAATACGTACTAAATGCAATGTACGAATGGCCAATGAGTTTTATTTAGAAAAGTTAACTGTATCCGCAAAAAGAGTGCAGATAGACTCCGTTCACAATCTAGAATCGGGGAACTTCATGAAAGTTTTATTACGAAACGTATGAATCGTTTCGACGATGGACGTCGCTCGGCGGTTTTAAATTTATGTGCTTGTTCACAACATCCAGCAATGGGAATTGAGCTGCTGATTGTCTGATTTAAATTTCATGAATCAAGTCAGTATACATTGAATTTTGTTCCTAATTTTATTTGGCATGATTTAAAATGTTTGAAAAAGATCCTCCATGATAGAGTCTTGAGTCCCGTCTCGGGTTCGGACAGGCCTTTTTCTTGTCTATTGTTTTCTGTTTAATTTGGTATTTTCAAACAAGCCAGTAAAAACTTTGGTTAAAATAGTCATTATGAAGATTTCTTAAAGGATTCCATAGAAACTAAGTCTAAAAAATAAAAAAACTAAAAAGTGAAAAATATCTAGTATAGAAACTGAATGATAAACGAAAAGTATAATTACTATTTAGAGAAAAGCGTGGGGTGCTCAATTACATTAGTTCTTGAAAATATTCGATCGGTAGAATTAAATTGAGCATCCCACGCTTTTCTCTAAATAGTAGATAATTATACTTTTCGTTCATCATTTAGTTTCTATACTAACAAGTAATTTTTCACTTTTTAGTTTTTTAAACTATTATTTTATTTTCCACTTTTTAGTGCGAATTATAACCGCCGATAAAAGTACTTACTTAATGACAACGCCGTCTAGTGGCGTATAGCTGAACTAACATTCCAAACGTTTAATTTATTAATCCTGGCGATTCTAATCAGGATAATGGGATATTCTTATCGAATTATTGTAATGTCATCGGTCTTTGATAAGTCTATAAAGTTTAAATAAAATCTGACCGTTTAAAGGGGGTCAAAATCGAGTCCAAACGAGTCAGTTACATACATACATACAAACATACAGGTGAAACTAATATAAGCGTGTAATAAACGTAATCTACACTGAGCAGCAAAGAAAATGGGTCGCTAACATAAACTTCAATAGCGGTCATAATATTGGAACTAGCTTGATCAAATAAAGACTGTTTATAGACTAGTTTTATGGTGCTTTATACTTCTACATTTGTAACGAAATAAACTTTAATTTAGTTTTTATTTGCTCAAATATTTTAAAAATTAACGCATTTTTAGAACATGCTTTCTTTTTATCCTTATATTCCCCAAGAAGCTTAAAAGGACATAATCCTTGGGATTTTTATTCCATATAACATCAAAAAGAAATATTTTTTACTCAAAACAACTCTATTATATTACCCATGTCTTTGAAAAAATCCGAGCGACGAACACTGAAAACGTTTTCCGAGCAGAATCGGGCAGCGGTTGGAACTTCGACATCAACACTCGATCCCGGCCAGGGATGCGAAATTTATCGGCAATTTTTATGTACGTACTTTATTTGGAGAATGCTTTAATGTTAAAGGAAAAAGGTTTGTGATTTCTATTACTTTATTAATAAGCTTTAATATAAATGTTAGGTAAAAATCTTCACTTGGTTGCACACACACACAATTCGTCTCCACAGAATGAACAATTTATTATTTTGTGGGCAAATGTTATCGTTTTTAGAACAAGCTTCCGAATAATATTAGAATGGTATAAAACAGAAACATTAACTTCAGGTACCGTAGGAAAACATCTATATTATTAAACCCTTGCGTAGGTACCACAATCGTTCTCTAGTTTACTCACAAAACCTGCCCAAAAAGTGGTAATTTTGGTCGAAGAGCCACTGGCACCGCCGCTTTTTTGGATGGTTTTGTAAGTAGGTATAGTACGGAACACAAAACAAGATCCAGGAAATATATTATAAGTATTTTCCCAATGGATATGGGCGCCGAATTATCGAAAATTAATCTGATTTTTAGCAACAAAATTTTATCAATTGGTGACGCAAGTTCTACTCATCCTTGATCTTAAGACAAATTGGATCTGTGTGCACAAAATCCAATGTCCCGGATAGCCTACTCAAACTAGTCGAAAGCACCAAACGGTCGCGTCTCTGGGCGTTTAGAAACTTAATTAAATCGCCGCAGAGCAGTCAACAGCACTTGAGTCGATAGTCAAATTGTTCCAAGTTATTAACGCGGCCTGAGTCCGCTTCGAAATGTTGGAAATGTCGGTTTTTCGGGTGTTTCGGCTCCAGCGGTTTTCCTCGTGCCTCGACCCGGTTACGTTCAATTGTTTTCCGGTGTGGTGTTACCGCGGCTGTCATTTCCATTAAGGTTGTGTCTGTTCGAGTTGATTTTAGCATTTTGCCTACGTTCAGTTTAAATACTCATCAGATGATAATAGTTCTCTGCATTGGAATGTCTATTTAATTTACAGGTTACCCTTTTTTCGATGTATATTATGTATGAGTTGTCGGGGGAAAAGTAAAGAAAATGATTATTGGTATTTACCGAGGCCTATGTCCCACAGTGGGCGTTTCACGGCTAAAATTATGTGATGATGAACGAGACGAATATCAATCAAGGCTGACATAAAGTGTTTTTAACAACCATGCCGTGAAAATTTCTTAATTTTGGATCTTGAATATCTTTAATCTTTTATTTTAACACGGCTTTAGTACACTCTAGGTGACTATATCAGTCTTGAATATCTTGGATGACCCGCTTGATGGTAAGCCAACGGAGGCTCCCAATACCATAAAATCAATCGCCTGACGCCAAACCTTTTTTTTTTATCAAAAACTGTATTTAATACCTCAAACCGCGAGTTAGCTTTTCCAGCTTAGAAAAATCTACATTCAGTACACTCTTTGTTTGGGAAAACCGACTTTCCAAATTTGAGTAGCTAACCTGCATGCTCAACTCCTTTTATATTTTGTACATCCCTATTTGATGAGGAACCATGATCACAATGAAGAAAAATACTCACGTGCCAAAAATCCAAATGACGATGCCGTTACCAGTGAGGGAGGTGATCATCAGCATAGTATAGATGAGAGCGAGGCAGTAGTGCCAGTACTTGCTGACGGCGGGGAAGTTGCGCCAGTGGTCGTGTACCAAGTCCTGGTGTTCCTCAGGTATATTCCAGCCAAGCATGTGCTCGACTACCTCTTTGGAGATCCTGAAGACAATGATAAAGAAATTGTAACAACACAATTTACTTTCTTTACTACCGTCAGTTAACTTTAGTATTTTTAGAAGTTCTAGCAAACTCTTTTCCACCTAATGATAAGCAGAAGTTGAGTCCAAATGCAAAGTTAACCACCCACTCTGGTCCCCCAGCACGGTGCTTCATCACGGTTCTTTTGAATAACCAATGATTGTAAGAAGGATAACGCATCTTCGGGTAGAAAATTCCATTTGTAGATTACAGACATGGAAACGAATGAAACTTATTCTTTAGACAGTGTAAAATTATACCGTGGCAGTTAAATATCGGGTCTTGAAAGGCAAAATAGCTATGTACACTTGACCTGTTCTTTTGGACAATATGAAGTCATACGTTGTTGGACTTCACCAATTCTAGAAAAAATCAAAAGTCAACGATTGCTGAGACGATTTTGCTTCATAAGCAATGGTTAAGGTGACAAGGCTAATGCATATAATTTATATTTTACAATGATTTCAGAGAATATGGAAAAATCCGTTGCAGGATTATTCGTAGGTAACGAGTTTCAGTAAGGTAAAGTTGGAAGTCTGCGATTAGAGAAATTGTTTTACTGTAAATAATGTTGGCATAAAAGTAATGTTTAAGGAAAATGGTGCTGAAAAAAAGCAGCTAGATTAAACGGGATAACTTGATACACTTCGACCTGAAAAACAAAATAGCTGTAAAAAGTTTAACTTGCAACGCGCCCTGAAAGTTGCGCACAACGTTGTAAGCCTTGATCCCTTAAGAAAAATGTTAATTTACATAAATAAGCAATAAAATACGTACATTTTCAAAGGGTAAGCCACCGGCCCGATTGCGAAGTCTGTGAAGTTGTCCGCCATTTTGTGCGTGGAATTACCAAAATGGCGTTTTGTACAATCTGTTTGCAGGACCAAACACTATCGTGTCATGGGATTACTATTGTGAGGATTGTGATGGTTTAAATTATACTTATTTTTATGACGAAGTGAGTAGTCCGACATATGCAGTCGCTTCTCACTTGTGGCTGTTTGATGGGACATGTTGCTTATATATGGTTCGAAATGGTGCGTGCCAGTTAATTCCTTAATTCAATAAAATAGTAAAGCTTCTTATATATTTGGTCAAGCGTGAGCGAATCGGTGCCAAGTGTTCTCAATCTGTACGAGTTACGCCTGTGATTTTGTTTGGATATAATTTTTTACAAAGTCGTTAGGAAAAAAAATACTACATTAAAAGAGAATGAAATAGCTAATTGATTCAATATAATATTTCCTGCAGTCTCAAAAATGAATTGGTGTAAGTAATAGTAAGTAGCTAGAAATAGTAATGTAATGTAAGGTTTAATAATATTTGCTGTTTCCGAACGCATTTAATATCCTTGCTGGCAACACCAGAATATATATAAACGGTAACTTGGCGGAATCGAGTCACTTTGTCTCCGGCTGCCTTCGTGTACGGTCGACCTACCGTGGTGTGACTCGACTCTGGGCATTCAGTTCGTAGCCACCGTCTAGAGCGGACGTGTCCTGCAGTGACATTCTAGTGTAAGTGATATTTTATTACCGACTACTATTAGGAGTGCTTCTTATAATTGTGATTGTGATTAAAAACAAAGTAACTGAGTATATGTATTTCATTATTAACCTTCTTGGTAGATAAAACCTTACATTCAGAAGTGGCAAGTACCTACAATAATTTTCAACCTTTTTGCATTTAGTATTCAACAAAGCTGTTTTTAAAGATAGATAGTGTTTTTCGTTTAATTTAATTAGTTTTATTTTGACAAAAACAGCAGTATTTAAAGATAAGCATAAATGAATTTCAGAGTCTATACTTTTATTTCTTATCGAGGGTAATCAGTTTTTTTTGTGAACCACGTGCCCGATTGGTGCCTAAGGCGGGCAAAATTTGTGTGGGTTGCTGAATTATTTTACTCAATCTATACTTTTTTTCCTAATGAGGGTAGTGCAAAAATTTTTATTGCATTGGACGTACCACGTAGCGGATTGGGGTCTACGGGGGAGAAAATTTCATTATTTTTGAGCTACGACGCACCGTTTTAGAGATATTCATACTTTTATGTCGAGTTCCAGGAAAAATGACCCGTGCAAATGAGGCTTCGTCAAAAGGGTGACTACTGATCTACCCCACCTCGGCGGTCCGCGAGCGCAGTGGCAAGTGTCCGTGCCATTGAGGACCTGCACGTGCCTCATCGCAGCAAGGAGCCGCGTAGCCAAGAGCGGCGCGCGCCATCCCAGCGCGGCTGCGACCAGGAACGAAAGGTCACGTAGCTTCTCTGTTCATTTATTTATTAATTGCAATAAGCCTTTGGATTCGGCCCTCTGCTGGGAAGCAGCAGCTTCTCCTTGTCATCGAAGGAGGTTTGGGCGGTGTTCCGCCACACTAGCCCAATATGGATTGGTGGACGGAGTGTAGGCTGATCGATTCCCCTTTGCTGATCCATTGATCGCCTTCTGCGAGGCCCATTGGAGGATGTGGGGTGATGCTATTTTCTCTGCTGGCATCACATGCCAAAATTGCAACTATTGCAAGTTAAGAAGTTATTACAAAAATGATGGGCAGTAAAAGCAACTCCCTGCTAGGGTATTTAAAACATGATGAGCACCTTTTGCCTCTTGCTTATAAATTCAAACATAAATTTTTATTTATACCTTATGTAATATTCAAATCACATGCATCATATTACTATTAAAAATAACTACCTTACTCATTTACATAAATCGTTATATTTTATAATTATTTCCATTTGTTTCTTGGCATTACCATCTGTGAAACAACGCGTACGTACTATTGCAGATAATTACTACCGAGGGTATATGTATTTAAAGGTGAAGAAGTGCGCTTTAGTATATAGGGATGGGATGATCAAGCCACTACCCATTTTGCTATGCAAAAGTTACATGGTCTGCCCAAGAGGTGGTTCGAAACGTTTCCGAGCAAAATGTCTTGTGGTCGCAAGATGTCCAATATATATATATAGATATAGATAAGATATCAGAATCTGAGGATTTTATTGCATATCATGTGGTAACCATTAAGGTCTTTGTTTATCTAGCACAAACACATGAGCCTTATTAGGGCATAATAATATGAACTTAATAACTACTTACTTAATAAAAGGATTACGAAATTCATTGAAATAACAATCGCTGTTTAAATAAAGATTCTTAAGATTCTAATAAAATAATAAAAGAAACGTAAAACCACGTTTATTGTTTATATGATCATTATTTATTAAAGTGTACCTATATGATTATGTAGCTTATACCTGTAACAGATTATACCCATCTACTATTGCATTATTTTATAAAATACCTTACCCTAGCACGTAGAAATCTTGACAGTCACATTAATGATACAGGTAGCTGTTGTTATCTCCTATACATAAACTACTTTGCTTGGATAAGGGGGTAAATCAACCCAACTAGCAACGTACTCTACTAAGCGATTAGATTTCAGAACAAAGTAATAAATGTTGAATTCGTCACGCAGTGACTATGTATAATGTGGAAAAGAAGCTTGGTTTACTGTCGCCTTTTGGCAACAGGCTGTTAACCTGTCACTGTTTGGGGGTGCTGTGTGGCCCATGCTGCCGGATGTGGTTTTATGTATAATAAATATTACTAAGCTCTGCTTAACCTCTTTTAGATCATGGTTTGTAATTTTGTTTTCCTCTCTAATATTTCATTTAATTCAGATTATAACATTTGATTACAGTCCAGAAAATGTTTGTTTAGGTTAGTATGACTAGGTATGTTCGTAGTGTTGGTTATTAAGTAGTTAACATACTAACAACATACTATAACTATAGACCTAACTAGGCATGGAAATGGTTGCTACTTTTCATTTAATGATATTAATTTTTTATATGATTTCACATGTGAAATTTCACAGGCAATGATTTTAATTCGCAGTGGCTTAATGTTACATTTGCGAATGTTTGCTTTTAGTAATGAATGTGACGTACGAGTATATGATATGAAATGCAAGGAGTTTATATTTTACATGAAATGTAACTTATTAGTCGTTTAATTTGCGATCTACGTACATGTGAGATGTGATGTTTATCTTTAAAAAAAATATATAGCAGTCGAAGTGAAAAGTAGTACGTGTGACAAATAAAATAATTTCATACGATTTTTCACATGCTATTCATGATAAGCCTACACCTTAAATTATATAAATCGGCTACTAATCGGACATGTCCACCGTCGTGGTGGAGTGGTCAGTAACTCTGCCTATGCATAGGGCGGCCCTGGTAGTGACAAATGTTAGTGTGATGAACACGAATATTTGTTCAGTCATGTTTGTTTATTTATTTATTTAAGCTTATTTATGAAATATCTAGATTATGTATATTTGTCCGTTAACTGGTATCCATGGCACAAGTTCTTAATGATTCTTAATTTAGGCTAGATAATTAGTGTGAGCGTGGATATATAGTAGTCTTTGTATAGTCTAACTTTCCATTGTTGCAAATGGTTAATCTATCGACTTAAGGATTTAATTTAGGATGGTTCTGCAACTAATTATTTATCTTCGTATATTTAAGAAGTATTGTCGGCCTTCAATACAAAAGAAGTATGAAATATTAGGTTTTTGAATGTTTTCATTTATTTCAGTTTAGATATTAATATTTTAAGACACAAATACAGAACGTATAAATTTGATTCTGGTTGGCCTCCAGCAACTACTGTAAATGGTCGTTCCAGTTTTTTAACATTAAGATTGGTAGTTCAACCAAATATCCCCAATTATCAATAATGACTGGCTACCGTTATACAAAAGCTCAAATCGTCGATTCTGTGGCCAGAATGATAACTTTATGTGAATTAATATAAATTTGAGAATTATAAATAAAATAAATATTCTTTATTGATTAATTACTAGTACACCATACCTCGCTAACATTATAACATAATTACAGCTTTATTTATAAATGAACTCTGATACCCACAGTTTTATTGACTGTAATGATGTTTTGAATTCATTACGAAATTGTAAGCTGTGGAGTTTTTTTCTCCATTTCTTCTCCATATCGGCATAATAATAATTAAGTAAAATAATTATTTCGTTGAAATGGTGGTAGGGCTTTTGACGATTTAAAAGTACTTAGCAAAGTCCATTTAAATAAATAGCATTTTCATTTTCCACAAAAAGAGTTCACTTGTTTTGTGGGTGTAAGTGCTCTCACAAATTGACAATACATATTGAATTTATATCATAGATAGGTAGTTAGACAGACAGCAAGGCAAACAAAACCTTCAGAAAATACCGATAATTTCACACATTTAAAAGGATACCCCTGAGTAGAGTTTCAGTTTGATCGTAGTTTTGTTAATAGCCACTCTGCAACTCTTAATTCTATATAAGTATCGACAGAAGGGAAATTTTGCAATTTCTGTTAGCATTATTATAGATCCGACTACTGAGGAAGGAGTAATGCCTACTTGTCGAGGCGCTTCTTGATTTTGAATTGGCACCAATGATAATCATCTAGCATTATATCTTTATTCTTTAAATAGTTATTTGTAACCATTCCATTTTGCTATAGTTTCTCTAAAATGGTTCCGCTATATTTGCACTAATTACCTTGCAGTGAATTCTCCATGACGACCGTGGGGGACGTATGGGCTGTCGAGTGGCCTTGATGATGCTGTGGCTCTTGGTGGAGCGCTGGAGCTGACGATAAGACTGCCTGAAGACTGGGGGTGTAGAGGCAAAACTCTTTTGGAATTATGAGCCTGATAATTATGTGGTAATTTCCCCTATTTTGCTCCTAATTTGTATCGTTTTTATGTTTGATAACTATTATTTTTAAATCTATATTTTGGCACGACCCACAAACATTAATTATGGCTCATAGTTTTATCGAGGAATATTTTCGCAAGACCTATTATTTGATGTAAATGCAATATGGTGTAGAATAGATTTTAGTCCGCAGTTATCTGTTTATATGTAATAGCTAACATAATCACCATCAATAGAAGTATTTATTCGCTACTATTGCACTAAAGTATGGATTCGTAGCAAATTAGCTATGTGAATGAAATTCTGTTTTACTGTCATTTGTCTTTATTATATTGACCAATATTGACATTTGATGATGACATTATTATTATAGCTAAATCAGCTGGCTGTTAAGTCTTAATGTCAGTTTGATTCGCGAGGTATCCTCTAGTGACCTATATTTACTATAGTGAATTTGAATCTGATATGGATATGAACAGACCATAATGATTCATTTGTCTAAAATAAACTTGTGACCACAATGGTTACTTCGATTTCTAGACCCTTAATAATCATATATGGATATGAAGAGTTCATACATAATGATTATTTTTGTCAAATGCAAAATAATTACCATAAACTTTGAGATTAAGAAATTAAACCAATTGTGGAAAGGTAGTTACCCTACAATAGATTATGTGAAATTATAATTCCATATGAGTTTGAGAAGTGCTAATATAATCCTAATCCCGAAGAGGTTCATAAAAAGGACTAGTTTTGAAAGTGACAGTAAGATAGTTTTTCAATCTAGATTTCTGATGGTTTAAGTCGTAGCACAGGCGTGCAGGCGGCGTTACTATTCGTGGAATTAAGTCGTCTCACATGGTGGTGCAGAGTGCGTCCAGACTAATGAGTGTTTCATTGATGAGATTATGGTTGGTTTTATTTTGATCTAGCAGATATAAAGCTAAGGTACCTATGTTATTTTTAATGTGTTTTTCATCTTTATTTAACAGATCGACTGCCGACGTATTTCGTTATTTAAGAATCAATTGTGTTCCTATTACGTATAATAACTGGAATATATTGTTAGTGAACAGAAAATAATTGAAGGATTTGAGTTGTAGTTATAATTATTTTAAATTAAAAGAAAGTACTTGTATGTATCAATTATAATTTGGAGTTTACTAATAAATGTACCTTTGTTCACATAGATAAATAAGATTACCTGTGAGGAGGATTTGAAAGTCATTGGCATGGAAAGTAGTTTTCATGACCGATTAGTTTAGTTATCTACATTTGAGCTCGCAAGGAGGGTTTGCAAGATATTGCCATTTTCGTCATGAGTGTTTGCGCATGACTAGTTTGGGTGTATCTGTTGGGACTTACAATAAGGAGGGGTTTGCAAGTCAATGTCATTTTGTCATAAAGGGAGGGTTCATTGATTGGTTTGGTTTTATCCATTTTAACTCGCAAGAAGGAGGGTTTGCAGAATATTGCCATTTTGTCATGAGAATGAGGTTTCATGACTGACTTGTGAGAAGGAGGGTTTGCAAGTCATGGACATTTTGTCATGATAGGAGAGTTCATGACTGATTGGAATGGTTATATAAATTTAACTTGCAAGGAGGGTGTTTACAAGATGATATTGATTTTGTCATGCGGGAGGGTTCATGACAGTTTTGGTTATATCCAATATAACTTATGATATTGTTTTTGTCATGCGGGAGGGTTCATGACTGGCTATATCTAAATCAATTGTTATGTCAAGTGAAGATAAATCTGACCGATTAGTTATATAGATTAGTTTTTATCCAATGTCACTTGCAGGAAGGATTTGAAAGTCATTGTAATGACATGAGGAAGGCTCGTAGCTAATTAGTCTAGTAATAGTTATTGTAATAGTATTGTTAATGTAAAATTGTAAAGTGACTCGATTGGCCAAGTGTAAGGTTAAAAGTGCATGAGGACATGCACCTCGTCAGGATGGACGAGTGTAAGGTTTAATAATATTTGCTGTTTCCGAACGCATTTAATATCCTTGCTGGCAACACCAGAATATATATAAACGGTAACTTGGCGGAATCGAGTCACTTTGTCTCCGGCTGCCTTCGTGTACGGTCGACCTACCGTGGTGTGACTCGACTCTGGGCATTCAGTTCGTAGCCACCGTCTAGAGCGGACGTGTCCTGCAGTGACATTCTAGTGTAAGTGATATTTTATTACCGACTACTATTAGGAGTGCTTCTTATAATTGTGATTGTGATTAAAAACAAAGTAACTGAGTATATGTATTTCATTATTAACCTTCTTGGTAGATAAAACCTTACAGTAAGGTAAGTACCTATGCATTACGATTTTTAAAATTGCGAAAAGAAATCGCGTCCCACAATACGAACTACGCGTGCGATTTTTATATTCGAGTCCAGTATATAATGGTATTGGTCACAGATTGAACCACAGAGGTTAAAAATTGCAGTGTTTTGTATGGTAAAAGGAATAATAAGTAAGTACTCGTAAATAATTTAGTTATTTAGTTGGACCATTTTTATGTCTTTTCCATACTCTTATTAAAGAAACTGGCGAACATTGTGATACGACAGTTAATGATAAGATAGTCTCAGTAGTTGAGGGTTTCATAATATAATACTATACTAGCTTGTATGTTATGTCTAATAGTTTTATCAGCACTTATCGTCAGGCGAGATATTCTCGCACCATGGACAAAAAACCTACATCCACAGATCCAATAGATTCAAGACGGAGTCGGAGGTTACACGCTCAGTATTACCCAACCAATTAAGTCCATCAGTTTAGTTCATGGAGAATGATCGTGTAACCCACGGACTGACTTTTTTTATAATACGAGATGGCAAATAAGCTTCCTCCCCACTTGGTGTTTAGTGGTTACCGTCGCCTAAGACACTTAAATTTTAGGGCTTAACACTGCAAGTGCGTTTCCATCCTGGGGTAGTCCATAGGCTAGGTATATCACCTTAGTAGGTGATATGCCTTCCATGCCCAGTAATTACACTGGCTACCTTTCCCTTCAATCCGAAACACAGCGAACTGCTTCACGGCAGAAATAAGAAAGGCGGTGGTACCTACCCAGACGACCCTAGTACAAATGGGCCTACCACCTAGTACACTGACTGATGGATGGATGTAAATTAAATGTTTTTAATTTGTTTGAATGATCAAATAATCATAGGAAACTAATAATCATCTCCATCATTCTGGTGTCACTTAACATTTGCCAGACTGACGAACTGAATTGACGCAATACTGAGCATCTGATTTCCGTCTTAGGCGTACCGTGATCTTATTTGAAACAAAAACAAATTCCCTTAGTTCTGATCTGACATGTTAAAGGCTTAGTCTAAGCTGAAATACTAAAAATAAGTCAACAGTCTCCCATATTGTTGGTATTCAGCCGCCTCGGAATCGAGCGAGCGTAGATCTACTAACGTGCGCTGAATTTGTCCTATTCCATTATAACAATGCAACAAAAGGGTTGCCTTAAGCCGCTCCAGTTTAGTAACCTACTTGTTAGTTTTCTTCGTGTAATATTTGAAAATAAATGTCTTATCTAGTTGGTAGGCTCTGAAATGGTTGTCTGAGTAAGTTCCATTGTCTGGCGGCGTCGCTCGAGTGAAATTGTTTTTGATATATGGAGCAACACGAAGAAATTACACTTAAGTTATCTACTTTCTTTCCTAGTCTTTTCTTTGATCGGCATATGCACCACCCCTTTTCCCTAAAACAATACATTCTATACGAGATTTAAAAACCTAAAACTGGTAAGTAATATTTATAAACTAATTATAGCTTTACAACTTTTTTTTAAGTTTATTAGGTGGTAGACCCATATGTAGGGCAGGCACCGCCACCTTTCTTATTTCTGCCGTGAAGTAGTTTGCTGTGTTTCGGATTGAGGGATTTTCCATTAAAATACATTTTGACACACTATTTTCGTATGACGTTAATTCGTAACTAAATGGACAATTATTCATTATGCAATGCCGTACCGGTTAGCTCATTTTCTGATTAGATAACTACCTATAGTCTTTATCGAGAAAACGGAATAGGTTTACGTCTGCGCGGCGCCTTTTATGAATTCCCATACTTCTGAGATGGCCTTATTAGCACAATAAGATGTTTCCTGAGAAATTTGGTGAGGTCACGCTGCATTCCACTGTGTACAATAGTTAATATCACTACATAGTATAAAACAAAGTCGCTTCCGCCGTCTGTCTGTCCCTATGTATGCTTAGATCTTTAAAACTACGCAACGGGTTTTGATGCAGTTTTTTTTAATAAATAGAGTGATTTTTAAGGAAGGTTTATATGTATAATACATGCATATTTACATAAGCATTTCTATAATACAAAAACTCCTTCGGGAAAACTTAAATACGTACCCATCATCCTAGAATAACATACTTTTCAGAGGCAGCATTATAAAAATATTATGTTTTATCTTATCATTATCATTGATAGGTATGGCTCCAGTACCAGAAAAACATATTGGTATGGATGGACTTTAGAAAGCATTTTCTAAACTGTTTCTTGGTGACTTTCCGAGACTGATGAATTTTATTATTGAAAGATGGAGGAGAAGAGAAAGAAGAAATGGATTGTGTGAAGAATGATATCAATTACGCTGAGATGACCGCTGATGAAAATACCTCCTCAGTTTCATGTTTAAAACTAATTAGCACTTTAAAGGTATCACCACGAATTAAGATACATTTTAAAATTTCCCAAGCAAATTATAACAATCTCCGAAGTCAACTGACTGAGCAGGAACTTGTTCCAGCGGAAATTATTATTCAGAGTTTCCAACAAGTTTCCACAACAGTTTAAATTAGCAAATCAATTACGAATTGTTGGGAATTTGTGATTGCTGTCAACTTTGGCACCGATCTATACGTCGTGTATATCTAGAGGAATTAATAAAGAATATTAGAGTTTCACCCGAGTACTTGTTATTATAATTACACGTGTTGTGAGACTCCATTTTAAATTTAATCTGTCGTATCTATTTAGATAATTTTTTACTTGGCACTGGCTGGCGTATTAATTTGCGAAGCCACTAAATAAAAATAGAATAAAGAATGCTTTAGCTAGAATCGATTAGAATACTCATTTCTAGTTTTCGAATTTCGCTTCAAACTCAAGTGGTTTTTTATTGCTTTACACCAGAA
This sequence comes from Elophila nymphaeata, assembly GCA_955850985.1. NCBI lineage: Eukaryota > Metazoa > Arthropoda > Insecta > Lepidoptera > Crambidae > Elophila > Elophila nymphaeata. Next base: position 4,666,699 of record OY039082.1, on the reverse strand, counting down.
TGTTTACGTTAATGCCCAGGTAATGTTCAGTGAAAACCGTTTAGAGGACCTATTTAAATATCTCCATGATACCCATTCACGAGACCTAAGGCAGTTCTAATGTCATCAGATCGTCTCAGCTTAGCAACACCGATGAATTTTACGAAATTTAATAGAAATCAGTTTGCTATTACTAATAGCGTGCGATCAAGGACTGCACTACCGATCAAAATCAGACGGGTATCTACAATCCTTGTTTGTTCTTGAACTAGAGTACTGTCGCACTTTCGATTGTCGCACTAGAGTGATGTCGAGCTGCAGTGTGTCGCACAAGCTTGCATTTGATTTGTGGTGAGTCTCAGAGCAGTTCTTTCACACGTCCGTTTGTCGAACTCACGCAGAGCACTTATTAAGGTTTTTAGAGCTCCATGGAGTAAGGGATAAGGGTAAACTTAACTTTCAGGACTGATAACTGCTTATCTGTATAAGCTGTGAAGATAGCTGTTTACTTAACTTTGACACCTGATGTTAAGTTGACGATACAGCTGAAGATGAAATCGATCTTCACCTGAACTCTCAATCACAGAGTGACTGGCTATCTTATCATTAGCTGTTGGAACACCATAACGCTGTTAGGATTATTATTATGGCGACAGAATTTACATAACTTATACTGGGTGTTAAAGACATGAACAGTCAAACGAGAACCATGTATTCTATACATCAAAATAAGACATATTTCAAAAAAAATATTGCTGGGAAATGATTTTTATTTTTTGGTGCTAAAAAAATTGCAAATTGTACCGCCCAATGTAGAGGGCTCAACTCGCACGCAACTCGCAAAACCGCTATAATTTTGCCAGACGGCGGCCCCGTTCGTTAGTATCCGTGCGCATCGAGCGAGCTACATTGAACGCTAATGTTTTGAAGCCATTTTTGTTATGAAATACTAAAAAAAATGATAATGCTTCTTAGGGCAATAATTAAGAAATAACGTATAGAATACGTTTTCATAAAAAAATAATAAAAAAAATATGACTTTGACCTTCAATAAAATCGTTACTATCGATTTCCCAGGTATAGTCTAAAGGGAAAAAAATGTTATTATGGGGATCAGAATACATGGTTCTCGTTTGACTGCTCATGTCTTTTACACCCTGTGTATCATCACAGCGGCCTTTATAATTCGACCCCCTGCTAGGACACAAAATTCAAATTCAAATTTCTTTATTGCATGCCACAATACGATAAAGATGATACAATAACAGTCAAAGTAAACATGTGACGCCCTGCAAGGGCACTGCAACTTTGAGGACAAAATTTTATCCTAAACAAAGTTTTACATCAACTACAAAAACACTTATGAACTAAAACTAACACGTATAAGGAGTACCCAATTAGAAAAGTAGAAATGTCCAAAGTCCAAACATTCAGTCACTTATCTATCACCATATAGTCAAGATCCCGATAAAGAACGACCTTCACCGAGATGTTTATTTGATGAAACGTATTTTATGTTTAATTTAATATGTCAATAAATATATTGCAAATGGGTTGCCTAACAAATTTTACTTCCAACGTCCACCACGCTTGCCCAATGCGGATTGGTGGACGGAGTGTAAGGTGTTCAATAACCATTTGCTGTGGTCCATTAGTCGCCTTCTACGACATCCATTGGAGGATATAGGGTGATGCTATTCTACTCTGCCGGCATCACACGGCTACATATACTGAAAAATTGTTAGATGTTACCACACAGCTAGAGCTTTTGTTTTGGCCGGCCGCCTGCCTGACTTCCTTGGAAATGTTGTAGTGGGTAGTTTACTTGCCACCGCGCGTGGGACCCATTGATACGATGATTAGCATGGCATTCAGAAACTCCTACACTCGGCTTTTACAATACCCCACGGGGTGACAAAGGGTCTTATTTATAAACGGGAACTACACCGATTAAAACTATATCTTCTTATAGGTACTGTAGAACTGAAGAAATGGCTGCATGAAAATGCCCTAATTAATTCAGGAGTTGAGTAAAACAAAATTTATCTGCGAAAGCCTTTACTGTTCTAATACAAAATGAGAGCTCATAATGCAAGTGGAGGGTAAAATGCGTAGGTGTGGTCCCTCAAAATTTTCCAGCGTAAAGCGCTTTTAAAGTTTGCTCAGTAACTTAGATAGCAGTTTAAGCTTGTAGCTTCAAGTTTTCTTTCAGAGGTAATTTTCATGTTTATCGTTGAGTCTACACTTACATTTGGAAGTTTTTTCATTGTTATTGCTATTAATTATTAAAAAATAACTAAATGTATTTCAAGGCTCAATTTTGTTGTTTTTAGACACGTTACCTATACTATTTTTTCGACTTTGAATATTTCACTAAGGGGATGTAAACTACAAAATAAAAATTATAAAAAAAACTATGCATATTCCCTTCTGTATCTCAGGAGAGATTAGGTAAGGAGAGGATATCCTTCACAGGGAGATCATATAAGATCATAGCGAATTTTCCGCGTGTAATAAAATGCAAAATGTTTATAATTTTGTAATAAAACTATAAATAAGAGTTTTTGTCATTAAAATCGTAATAAAATAAGCTAACAGAATATAATATAATAAGTATAGTTATATTTTTAATCTATAATATAAAAATGAATCGCAAAATGTGTTGGTAAGCGCATAACTCAACAACGCCTAGACCAATTTGGCCAATTCTTTTTTTAAAATGATCGTTGAATTTCAAGGATGGTTTTTACGGCGAGAAAAATTCGAATTATTGCCGGAAAAAACATAAAAACAGCCCTTTTCTTTTTCCCATACAAATGTTTTCTAATGACGGGACGAAGTCTGTCGGGTCCGCTAGTTAATAATAATAATAATCATCATTTTCATCATCGGAAAACAGTGGAGGGGGGGATCGACCTCCAGGACGTCGGCCGACATACAGGCGTTTTTGACAGCGATCTCCAGGAGGCCGCCCGACACACAAGGGGATACGGGTCGTGTTAAATGATCTACGTCATTTTTAACTATCACAAAACAACACTATATCAATTAGCGTATGATTTTTGATTTTGGTCCGTCGTAACGGCGTTCATATCTTACATTTAGTGCTTGAAGAAATTGAAAATAATAGCGAGTTTATCAGCCTGGAATCAGGTTTACGTGGCTCTTGGGAATCGGGCCTTTTTAAGGAAAATATCGGTCAGCGGTCACCTGTTGATTTTTCAAGATGAGGAAAAGAATTCCCGATAAGATTATGTTAAAAGTCAGACATACCTACTGAGTCATCTATTAATAGATATTACTTCACCTGGGGTTTATTTTGATGATGTAAAAATGAGTGTTCACGTTCACAAATATATTTTTTTATGTACGAAAACATAATCAATACAGTACTTTATGTAGCCATTAAGATAATCAATCTTGATGGCGACATAAAGAACTGTAAAATAGCTCCAGTTGAAAAAGCGCAGAGATTTAAATTATTTGACTGAATTTTACTACAAATGAATCTTGTTGTTGACTGATTATAGCACTTGAGGACAGACGACGGCAGACCAGGCTGCCACAAACTGCCAAATTCTGTAATAAGACTGAACTCTATGATCGTTAAATAAGTTTGAAAACGTTCAAGAAATTTGTCTGTTTTTAGTAGACTGATCTGGTGTCATCTGTACATATTCTTTCCTGCTTATATTATATATTTTTTTGTGTAGAATGACCATTGGAATAAAAGAGAGCAGATTCTAATGTGAATAAAAAAACATCTCTGATTTCCGAAAGAAACTCAACTGACTAACACTCGTATCATTCGTTTCCTCATCAACATCCTTTACAATCTATCCTATCCTGTCTAACTTCGCGAGCGTTTCTTTTTCTCCGGGTCTCACGATGTTCCCTGTCGACCACATCTTCACACCCTTCTTTAGTACGAGTAGGATTTGACTGTATAGTCAAACTGTGGAACTCATTACCACCCTCGATTCGCGACTCTCAAGCTATAGCGAAGTTCAAGACACGAGTAAGATCGCATTATCTTTCCTTAAATTCTTCTTTAATAACTACCTATGTATCTTCTCTTTAATTATAGTATGTAATCTTATTACTGTATTTGCTATATCATGCAATTTTATTTGATTAATATTTATCTATTATATTAAACAGATACATCCTCGTTTACCAATTATAATCTCTTTCCCATATGAGGGGCTGCTGCTGTAAGAAATTTCTTTTAGGAATAAGCAGTAACATTGTACAGTTTTCTGTGTAATGTTAATTTCTTTCCCTTTATGTAATTGCCTTTATAATAATTAATAATAGTATGTGCTATAAAATATGTTTGTTGGCCAACATATGGCGGTCATGTATAGTAAACACAGGCGTGTTGTGACATCGCCAGACCACGAGTCTGTTCGCTTCTTGGCACTAGATTAGCTTAAAACAAATCTGTGAATAAATACTAAATGAGTCGAGATAAATAATTTAAAATTAGCTATTTAATACTTTATTTACTGCATTACAAAAAGCTCTATCAGCAGAATAAAATGGGTGAGAAATGTCATAATTAATTTCACAATTAAGAATATAATCGTCCTCCGCGAAAGGCATAGTTGAAGCAGGGCCTTTTTTTACAAAACCCACAGCCCATTTACAAATTGCCGAGAATTTTGAATGGGGCCGGAGAAGAATTGGCGCGGTTGTATAAATTTGAATAAACTGCCTGAGACGTGGGGTGAGCGGCTTTTATTCAGTCACTCTGCATTTTTCCACTGGTTAGGGGTTTATGCGTGGAATTACCAATTGACTAGTACTTTTTATGCGGGACGACTGAGATCCCTTGAGTAGTTTCCGGAACTGTGTATTTTTCGAAGACTTCGCTTTTGTAAGCGGCTTGGTGATTCATGAGCTTAAAACGTGCATTATTTTCATGAATTATTTTCATCACGCTCGCAATCCCACGAGGGGTTGAGCAGAGCCTTAGGTAACACCTTGTTACACATGCCACATCCTGCAGTATGGGCCATGCAGCGCCCCCAAATAGTGACAGGCTGCCAGCCAGTGGCCTACATAAAAGCCTTCATAAAATCTTTTCATTTTTTAAAAAAAATACATTATTAAACGATTTTATATTTCTCTATATTCACTATTTCTCTATATATTAGAGCAAATTATGGGTACAAAGAATTATTGAGAAGCGAAATTTGTACGGCCATTTTCGAGTGCTTACAAAACAGGCAAATTTTTGAGCTGCATATGAATTTCGCTTTGTCGCGCTCTGTGAGGGGAGCTTGTGTGAGTTACTCTTTGTGAATAAATATAAAAGGGAAATGCCTACAAATACGTCCTTTCACGATGTACCTATACGTAAGTAGGTACCCAGTAGGTCCAACAACAGGAAATGGAACTCTCGAACTAAGAGTGGACTTGTAAAGCCAAAAAATATGTCACACATTGTTGCTCTTCAATAAATGATAGAATTGAGTTTCTTTCTTTTATCACGAATTGACACATTGCTATTCTACTTATTCTTATTTAATAGCTTTGTCTACGCATTTAGTCAATGTCAAGGGAAAATAGTAAATGGATGGTATTGAAACAAAAATAGAGTCTCAAAAAACGTTGTAAGACTAGTGACTCGTCAAACTGAGTCGTAGCCATAGATACAGACTAGTTATATTTTTTTCAGACAGTGAAATGTGTTCACTGTTTTCATGTGATTAAAGTTTGTTGCATTTCAAACACTTCGACAAGCAATTTATTTTTTCATTATTACCAAATCAACAAAATTAGAAATCTTATTACACTAACACTCGGAGGGCCGGAATTAAAATTGTTATATGTATTCTTAAAAATTAGCTACTGCAACGTTTTGTTATACCTACTTATGAAATTTCACTCTCAAATAGCTCCCAATCATTTCAAAGAAGTTTCTTTTAAATATTTGGGAGCTATTCGAGAGTTCATGTTGATGACTTACCACATAAAATAGTTTTTTTTGTAGTAATGCGTGATATAAAAAATCTACAGAAGGAAACTTCCAGACTCGACCTATTAGTTCGCCGCTTTACCATTTCAATGACACAGTTTGCAGTGTTTCGGATTAAAGGGAAAGTGTCTCTGCAATAGCCGAATGTGGACGAAAATCTCATACTAGTTTCCTGGGCTTTCAGAAACGTAAGCATTCCAGGGTTAATGTTTGAATGTAACCGTTGAATTTAGCCGGAACTCGCACATGTATACTTTAATCAAAAAACGATTATTTAATGGACTTAGCTATAAGTACTTTTAAATCGTCATTAACCCTACCATCGATTAGGATAAAATAATAATTATTCTATTTGAATAATTAGTATGCTGGGGGAGATGAAACGGTGCAACAAACTCCCACAGCTTACTATTTCGTAATGAATTTTAAGATATCATTATAGGTCAATAAAAAAAACAGAACGATAATGAGTTTGTTATACTTTTATTGTTAAATGAAAATCACTCTATTAATTGAATGCATCATCATCATCATCAACAGCTCATATAATGTCCCCACCGAGGGGCTCGAGCCTACCCCACATTAGGGACGATTAGGCCTTAGTCAACCACGCTGGCCAAGTGCAGGTTGGTCGACTTCACACACAACTTAAGAATTTCTTCATAGGTGTGTGCAGGTTTCCTCACGGTGTTTTCCTTCACCGTAAAAGCGTCGATTAAACGTACATATGAATTCAAAATTTGAAAACACATTGGTACGTGGCGGGGATCGAACCAGTGCCTCCCGGGTGGGAGACGACGCTCTTCCGCACTACGCCATCGACGCATCGACTAATTGAATGCATTTGTAGGTAATTCCCTAAAGTTAATCCAAATCATTAAGGTCTGTAATCAAATGAACTCTAATAAATATACTTTTTTTTCAGTTCCCTCCATTATAAGTATTTATGGAGGCTTTGTTTTTCTCATTCATGCCAGTTCTCATTGTTGCTACCGCTCGTACTTTCATTCCTCATATTTGTTCTTTCTTGCATTCATCTCTTTCTATTATTTATTGTTTTTATCCTACACTAATTTACTATTCATTTTTTGGGGTGAATGAAATACAGTACAACTTTTGCTTTATTCCTTTTTATAATTTGCTTACGACCTAATACATAATAGTTTTAATCTGTTTAAATTTAATACTTTCCTATTTATTGCAGTTTATTCTTATTATCATGTCCTGATTTTTTATATATTTACCTATATGTATCTCAACGCTATTACATTTTTAGGCCTTATTCTATACAGTACTGCTGTCCAGCATTTTTACTTTCTACTATACATTTAATAACCTTTATTTCTTACTTCTACGTATGTATATCTATATCTACTTTATTTAAAATACAAACAAAATTGTATTTCTAAATATATTTTTTTTTACAATGTATAACATTTAAAATACAATATTTAAAAATACAAAAATGCAGTTCCCCATTGGCAGCAAGATCAGGATCCCGGCTACCGGCGGTTAAGGATCCATATCTACTTATTATTTGTTATTTTTCTTATATAATGCAACTAATATGCTATTTCTTATTACAATATGCTATTTTTTATTCCAATTACAGTGTTTTTTAATATAGTTTGTGCACTATTTATACTGTGTAATTTTTATGCGCCATCGGTTTTAGGTTTTAATCTATCGCTGGTGATTTAGGTATCTTATTTTCCTATTTCGCTGCCTATTGGGATTCCCGTTATTATTTCGGCTATTTCTTAGCTATTTTGACAATATATGGCTATATACAATTAAACAACATGTAATTTAAATAACGGTGTTTTTTTGTTTAAAAAAAAATCATATTTTTTAAATTTATTTTTGAAATCAACTCAGAAGCCGATCCCAACCCACCTGTATTCAGGGTGTTGGTTATTTAAATTACATGTTGCATAACTACATTATTGTCTGTTATTGTCTATTAGTTTATTTCTTTTTATTACTGCTTTTATTATTTTTATACAATAGCCAGTGGCGTAGCGTAGGGGGGGCAGGGGGGGCGGCCCGCCCCGGGCGGCACATTTGAGGGGGCGGCAAAATTTTACAATAATTAAAAAAAAAATTAAACCATTTCATATTTTATTGCAACAACAATTTCGGAACAATTGAAAAAAGTATGGAATTTTTCATTAGTTATTCTGTGACGAATTCCCTTTCTTTGAATGATATTTTGTAGCAACTGCTGACAACACCGTCTATTCTGACTTGCGGCGATTCCCCGTAGTTTATTTTGTGTTCACGAGGAAAATTTTGTGCTTTAATTGTTTATGACTAATAATCAGCGATAATGACTTTGACTATTCAAAGAAAGTTTTATGCATAGATCACTTAATGATTAGGCCGTTATTATAAAGAGATAAATGTATATACCCCATAGTTACATATTGCCGAGAGCGCGCACCGATACCGATAACAGAGGATATACATACGCGCACTTTTTGTCAATGACAGTCAAATTGAATAACAAAATGAAATTGAAATTGTTTTTAAGACAAGAAAAAATACACTGAAAAAATCGACCGGGCGGGAATCGAACCCAGCATCCTCCGCAATCCGGGTGGCTGCGTTAACCACTAGGTACGCTACCAGGGCACTGCTTTCGCCGTCGAAATTTGTCAGTGCTTGGTGCTTATGTTTTTATGGTAAACATTTTTTCATCAATACATTAAAATTTGCACTAAGAGACTAAGATCCGGACGAAATATTTTTGCAAATATTTGACGTCCAGTTAAGGTGAAACTACCTTATAGTGTGGAATCATTTTTTGCGTTTACAAACGCGTAAAAATTTTTGAGACTGGAAAAATACACTGAAAAAAATCGACCTGCCCTTTTTTCGGACAGGCGGAGGGGTTTCTAGTGTTAAAAATATTTACGCGTTTGTAAACCAATTGTAAACCCAAAAAAAATGTTCCTTATGAAATTGTTTTCATAAGAAAAATGAATTTGTCAAATGAAATGACACCTTTTCATGTCTCTAACAGTGATAATATATGTACCAAGGAGCTTTTCTATAGGTAAAATATAAGCTCCTTGATATGTACCTAATTTGTACACTTTTTAACAACACAGGAAGGCATTTTTTCGAGCAATTACCTATTTAAAGCGTTGCAATGAAGTGCAGTCGACCAGCCGAAATGCGAGACCGTTCCCGATTCTTTTTTCATTAGTTCCACACTGAATGTAAATCCGGCAATTGCCCGACTTTTTCGTTGCCATTTTCGAGCGAGTGCAACGCATCTATACTTTTTGAACTTCTTGCTGTGTAATGCATAGTATAAATTAAATTGAAATACCTAAATAAGGGGGCGGCAAAATTATCTTCCGCCCCGGGCGGCCGATACCCACGCTACGCCACTGACAATAGCTAACGAAAGTCTTTCGGTGTGCGTTGTTTTTCATAATCTCCTTTATGTTATCTTTCTCAATTTTCGTCTCAATTTTACATTCACATTTCAATCTTTTATACTCAGTCACTCATATTACATTCACACAGTACTTACATGCGCAACCGATTCTTGGTTTCGTTCTAATACCTAAGTATTAAGCGCTAAGTAGTCTACGAGCAGTTGATGTCCATTTTGTGCGCTGTTCTTTGTATTTGTGAATCTTCGTGATGTAACAAAAAGAAAAAAAAAATCATGAAGTTCTGTCTGTAAAATGTCTCCCTTAATATTAAATTTATAGCTATGATTTTGTTTACCATTTACCACAATCTCCACAACCCAGAATTTCCACCCGATGACATTACGTAATTCAAATCTGTAATTTCTTGTAAAGTGAGACCGGTATGCTAAAGACAAGATAATTACGAGTAGTTTTAAGAACACTCCAACTTTAGAGTAATCAAAACATTAGTCAGATACCCTTGCCTAATTTACTGCCTTCATTTTTTTGAAATGAGACTGCTGAGATATAGTTTAATATGCATGATTAATGTGTACTTACAAACTTCTATTTAAAATTTCGTAGTCCTAAATGTGCAAGTCTTTATATGGCAAATAAAACCCCAGTGGTCAACGTCCACAAAATGACACATGAATTTAACAGCCACGAACTATTTAGAGTTTCAACAAATAGCGTTAACAAGAAAACCGTTCAAAACAGCCCCGGGCGCTAGATTCCGCGCTTTACTCAAACTTATAATGACATTTAGATATCCTTGTCATCGGGAAAGGGGGGTGGTCCCCGGCGCCTGCCCGAGAAAATTATCGGGGAATATTTCTGGATTTCCAACCATTTGACATGTAATTTACTCGACTCCGTCTCCGAAATGATTCAATGGTGTTATTGTCTGACGATTTAATGTTATTAGGACTTCCATCGGCCATTTTCTTTTGGTTAGATAGAAAGCGAACGTCATTAGTGGGGATATTTAATTTGAATGTTTTACCGATAAGAGGATTTTTGAGGACTGAACGCCCAGCCGCCATTAGGAGCGTTTTCGCCCAATGAATCGTTAGAATCTAAATCTTGACAAATGTGCGCCGTAATGGTTCGCTCTCTTTTTGAAAGTAAATACGGGATTTATGTTTCATGCTACTTTATTATTTTTGCTTTGCGTTATATCAAGATGTTTCCGTATTCTTAATAGAAAAAAGAATCCCAGAACATACACGTGAATGTTTTCTTCTCCATATGTTTATGTTGGATATATATTACTGAATAGTACTTTTTCTATTTGTCCTTCTGTCAGCTATAAAGGGGAAAATCAGGTTAGGTACGGATGTCACCCTGATTTTAGAAGCTTTTTTAGGCTGCTGTATACAGTCCACCACCGGGTGGACTGTGCACTTCTTTGCCAAGTATGTTGTAGCTATTTATGTAAACAAAATATTTTAAAGCTAGCATTACTGATCACTCCACCAAGGCTATGGACTATTGATGGTACCTGTGTGTACACATGATACGAATTCAACAAAATTAACAAGTAAAACAGTTGCGAACACCACAAGCAACTGCTAATGTACTAACTAGCAGTGTACATTTTATATTTTAGCAAACGTTATGACTCATTGACCTTATTTATCAATATTTTATTAACTGATTAAATCAGTTCCTTTTTCACAGTCATCAAGAGCGAGGCGTGTAACTCATTTTTATTTTTTGTGTCAAGTTTAGATTGCAAATAAATCAGTTCACATCTATCAGTTAGTTTTGATTGACATACCTTAAAGACATAAATTAGTCTGCCCTGCCTTTCTTGATCGTCCCAATACCTATTAACACCGTCTTCGCCATTATCATCTTTCACACAGTCTATCAATCTTTTCTTCGTCTTCATCTCCTTTATCAGCCCACATTAATTCTCTTTGCATTAGCTCTCTTCTCATTACATGCCCATACCATGTCGATTTGTTACCTCTCAGTCTTTTTGCAACTGGTGCTACTTTCAAACAGGTAATGTGAAACCGAAAATACCAAACAATTAAATTTCATTTTCCCCTATGAATATTCATAAACACGGGGTGTGTGTACGCAGATGTCGTACGATAATCCCTGTCACATGTGACTTGGACACACAAGGGCACTCCTTAAAGCGTGTCGTGACATGTCAACAGACGAGCCGCGGGCACATCCTGTTTTGTCACGCCGTGACGCTGTATAAATATGGAAATACATAGGCGGACCTGAATATTACTTTGGAAAATGTAGCGGGTTTTAGTTTGCAAACGTTTCACGGTCTTACCAACTCCCAACTAACGTGATCTATCATTTGGTAAAATTATGCAAAGTTGATTGCGTTGGGTAGTAGTCCAAAAATTTTAATTAGACGAAATTTTACAAAATATTTTTATGAAGAAACCCTAAATGGAAGTTTTAGAAGATTGCGTCACAAAAATTGCGTGAATATTTTTTAAACTTTCAAACTCATTTTATTACGTATAAAAAAATATCAAATTCGGTCCAACCGTTTAGGAGGAGATCAGTGAAAAACTCAAGACAAGAAGAATTTAACATGTAACAGGATGCTAGGAACATTTAAGGTTTTTTTTTGTATTTTCATAGAAAGATAACTTGCGGGGACTCTGCTACACTTCGGTACGCTCCGCACCTTACTATATACTTTTTTCTAATAACCCGGATTTCGCAATTACCCTGCGACATAAAAATATAAAGAAATATAATTTTCAGTATCGACAGACCATCTTGTTTAAAAAAGAACTGAAAACGAAGACATGCCGCAGAATTGCCCCGTGAACTGGCGCTGACAGCCGCGTTTCTTATTATCCTCGGCGTCGAGAGAAGCGATCCGTTTTTTTTTGTTTTATTTAACGCTGTTGTAATTGGCAAACCTAGATGGAAATCAGCATCTAAATCATGTATCATACAAGTCATACAACTCTCAGCAGTCCGGGTAGCGGTCTTCTTTCTCCTAACCTGCTCGTAAATTATTTGGGGTAGGTGCAGTGTTTTGATAGCGACAATACTGCTATAGGTTTATAGGTTTTTGTGTATTTTAACACTAACCGTCCTTGGGAATGAATGCTATCTTTCGGCAGCAGTAGGACCACCAACTTAAAGTTCCTTCACTTCAGCTTCAGCACAGAGGAAAATGGAGTTGAAACCTTTTCGGTCACCCATCCGCTTACCGACCACGCACTTGGTACCTTGGGTTTCGTGGTCGTTATAAAGAACGCACGGCCGCAGCGATATCGACATCTTCATGATTTTAAGTAGTTATTGATGATGACTAGATTGAGGGAATTGATTTCTTTTGCCCGTTAAGCACTCTACTTTTCATTTCGAATACAAGGAAATTAAAAAGTAGTTTTTAGTAGTAGTAAAGTAATTTGTCTTCTTCACATCACACAGAGTAGGTGTTTAAAGAATCTTTTAAAATTTCGAACACATCGCTTCAGGGCGGGCGGGGTTGTTGACTGTAAAGTCGATTGAGATACTTTTTCTGTCAAAATCTGTCAAAATAGAGATTTTGTATGGCATTACCAAGGAGCTTATATTATAAGCTCCTTGGGCATTACAAATTTGGGACGTCCTAAATTCTTATAGTCAATTGAATATTAAATGATTTTGATACGATTCACAATCAAATTCTAGAGATAATTTGAAACGATGGAGATTTTCTGACATGTAATGACATCACCTTTTACTAATTTAACTTTTTAACATCTTGTAATTATTTGTGAATGCTGTACGTTTAAAGAATCTTTTTAAATTTGGAGCACCATTTGCGTCGCCTGCGTTTACTATTTTTTTAATTATTTCCGCTCTAGGGAAGGAAGCAATTACTATGAGTTTTTCCCGGCCAGTGGTAGGAATTAGCGTGTTCCACCCAATACTCATGGTGTACGTTTAATGAATCTTTTAAAATTTGGAGCACCATTTGCGTCGCCGCCGCCGCCGAGACATCCTGCAAACATCCGCGCATCCATCCATGACTAACCAAATACTTGAATTTGATAATACTGAAATTTGAAAAATAATAGTTTCTATTTTTTAAATTCATTTCCTCTCTAGGGAAGGAAGCAATTACTATGAGTTATTCCCGTCCAATGGTGGGAATTAGCGTGTTCAAAGTCAAAGTCAAAATTACTTTATTCATTTATGTACAATTTGTACACTTATGAAAGTCAATTTTGATGCCATCGGTTCGAGAGTCTACCAGGAGGCCTTGTTCTGAGAAGAACCGGCAAGAAACTCAACAAGTTTTATCCTCCCTTTACAGTTTTTAATAGTTCCACCCAATACTCAGATCAAAAAACCCTACTTTCCGAGTATGAGAAATTAAAATCAATTTCCGGACATTCTCCTCAGGCAGGCGTTGCCTAAATATTTTACGATCACTCTACATAATCTCGTGTTCATGTCAACCCTTCTTAGGAAAAGTTTACTCCGCAACTACGGCGACAGATGGTTCAACGTCAAGGTCGACTGTCGCATCTACTTACGATGCTGGTCTGTGAAGTTTTGTTATTTTTATATTGGAAAACATTTCGGATTGAAGGAGGAAAATGGCGCGAAATACCAAATGCGCGGTTCGTACTCATGAGGGTCACCGAAAACGTATTCAACTCGATTTTCCTCCGTGCACATTTTAGCTGGTGGTTCCGGTTGCAGTCGCAAGATAGCAGAAGTACTATGGAATATTTTTTTGCATTAACGCAGCCGCCCGGATTGCGGAGGACTGAAAAAAATCTTTCAGTCCTCCGCAATCCGATTTTTTTCAGTGTATTTTCTAGCTTAGAAAATGTTTACGAAAATTATTCCATAATATAGGGTAAGTAGTTTCATCTCAACTGGCCGTCAAATATTTGCGTAAATATTTCGTTCGGATCTTAGAAGTGCAAATTTCAAAGATTTGATAAAACAATGTTTACCATAAAAGCATAAGCACCAAGCGTGGACAAATTTTGACGGCGAAAGCAGTGCCCAGCACGCCTAGCATGGACCACCGAAACACGACATGATATATTAAAGCCATTTATCGATTTGAACTGTCAAAAATCATTGGATAACCCGCCAACTTGAAATTTTTTCGAAACTGCGAACATGTTTAAGGCTTATACATGTTCGCAGTTTCGATAAAATTTCAAGATTTTTTTTTTTTTTTTTTTTTTTTTTCTTTTTTTTTTAGTCTTTGACACCTAAGTGAATACATTGTTTTGTGTTGCTCTTAAAGTAATCTGTTTAAAATAATAGTTATATTTCGTATTTAAACTTACAAAACTCCTAAAGTGTAAATAAATGTTTGATGTTAATAATTACTAATATATTCAACATTAAATTGACTGATAAGTGTTTATTTGGAACAAAGTATACTGTGCATTTGAAGTGAAACCACCGTCGTCCAAATAATAAAAAGTATTCGTTGCGGGAGCGCTGCAAGCGGATCTCGCGTTTCTGTGTGGTACGGACGACTTATATTCGCTCGCTCCTTGCACGTCGGTTGATTCACAGCGGCCGTACCGGTTTAGTGGGCAAAGATCAACACAACAGAACGTACATTACTACCGACTTATAACAAGTTTTCTCTGAGAGGCATTACAATGGAATGCACCGGATGTAAAGGGAAATTAGACGAGTACAATTCTTTAAAATGTAATACATGCGAGTCTCGCTACTGTTTGGAGTGTTTGAGCTTTGGTGCAAATAAGAAACCCCACGAACTTAATCAGGAACAGCTCTCAGCGTTGAAATGCCCTTCCTGCACTAATGTTTCGCGTAGAAAACGGGGTGGCAAAGAATCCCCAGCTGTCTTATCACCTTGTGTATCTAAACAAGCCAGTGATACACAAAAAATCCTCACGATTGGAAGAATTAGCGATCTGCTGGATCAAAAATTATCTTCTACATCCAGTATTATGATTAATTTACGTAAGGTACTGATTCAAGAGGTGAAGGACATGATAAGTTTGGAGATAACCAAAATTGTTGGTGAGCTTAAGGATGAGTTCAGTAAGACTACAGAATTTATAATGGAGGAAGTAAATGACTTAAAAAGTCGCATATCCGTCAAAGATTCTCTTATTAAAACGCTTCAGTCTGAGAATAATCAAATTAAGGGTGAGATTAAACAAATCCAAAACCGTTTTACTGTGATTGAGAAGTTGTCCCGTGCCCGTAACGTCGAATTGCAGGCTGTGCCGGAAAATCAAGGTGAAAACGTGATAGCAATGTTTAAAACACTTTGCGGATCAATCAACTTCCCCATCTGTGATTCAGATATTCACGCTTGCCGACGTGTTGCGAAGATGGACACTACCACTAAACGCCCACGCAATATAGTTATTACTCTGACTTCCCCTAGTGTTCGCGACCGACTTCTCTCAGCTGCGCATCGCTATATTAAAGAGAACAAAGGAAATAGGCTAAACACTCAACACCTAGGTATGTCAGGCGAAACTCATCAAATCTACGTAGCAGAACATCTGGACCCCGAGACCAAACAACTATATGCTGCTGCAAGAAAATTCAAACAGGATAAAGTTTATGCCTACTGCTGGGTGAAATATGGAAAAATATATCTTCGCAAGAATGAGAAGGCTAATGCCATACTTGTAAAGTCATTGGATTTTTTAAATTCATTATAATAGCCATACTACATCTCTTAATTTTATTAAAAACTCAAAGTATCAGTATTCCTAATTTGGTTGTTGAAAATATCTTAACTTATAAGTTCACAGTACTGTTCGTAATCAGTTTAGTGTTTTATACTTACTGTAATGCTATTTCTAGAATTATTTTTTTTTACAACGAGTATAAATACTTGTCTTGTTTCCCTCACACTTGTTTTGTAATTGTAACTACAGCATGTCATATGTTTAAAATACGTAAATTAAATGTAATTATAGTATTATATTATCTATATCACTATATATTTATCATTTATATAAATTTAGGTATAATTGCAACAATGAACTTTCAACACAGTTGTAAAATTAACACGTTTTATTACTACAATACACTTAGGTTATTGATATTTAATTTCGTCTTAGTTTTGTTTACTACATACTTGCAGTTGGGTAATCACGTAATCACTCTGCGCTCAAGCATAACTCATATTTCTTTCTTAATTCGTACGGTACTTATATTTTGTATACTTATCTTTTCTTTAAAGAAACGGCTCTAACTAATAAGACTATTCAGCTTTATTATCAAAATGTTCGAGGTTTAAGAACTAAGTGCTTGGAGTTATATAATAATATCTTGTGTGAGAATTATGATATTTTGTTGTTTACCGAAACGTGGTTGCAAGATGATATACTTGATGGAGAGTTATGCGACTCCCGTTATGATATTTTTCGCTGCGACAGGAACTTGAGGCTTTGTCAAAAGTCCACTGGTGGTGGGGTTATGATTTGCACTCAAAGGCAGCTTGGGGCTGCATTGTTGAGTGACTGGAGCAGTGACACTGCGGAATCACTTTGCATCCGCCTACCAGCACAGGCTTTAACATCACAAAATGATCTATATATTATACTGGTATACACTCCTCCTGATAGTCACGGACTCACAGATCGTATAGATAACATAATAAATAACATATCTAAATTACTTTGCAAATATCCTAACAGTAACTTTTTGATAGTGGGCGATTTTAATTTTCCCTGCATAAAATGGCATAATGGCTCGTATAATATTTTACAACAAGGAAGCACTGACCTACAAAATAATGCCAGGAGATTTGTAGATCATCTTCATTATTTAGGTTCCACCCAATACAACTATTTATCTAACTCCAAATGTAATGTACTTGATCTTTGTTTTAGCAATCTACCATTGGATATCACTCGCCCACTCAATCCTTTAATTAAAGAAGATTCTTTTCATCCATCTATTCTCATTAATGTCCTTGATTTAATGAGTAAACCCTTCAAAGAAGTTTACACCCCACGTTATAACTTTCGTAAAGCTGACTATGATTTAATTAATAGCTATTTGTGTAATATCAATTGGTTAGAAATTCTTTCGTCTAAATCACTTGATGATGCAGTATCAGCTTTTTACTCCATCTTGAATGATTGTTGTAATATGTTTGTTCCGCTCTCTAAATGCACAGTCACTAAGTCTCACTATCCCATTTGGTATAGTCGCGATCTAATAAAAATTATTCGTAATAAAAACAAAGTCCACAAAAAATGGAAACGTTTTGGTAATCCACGTGATTATGATGAGTTCTCGTTACTAAGAGAAAGGTCTAAGAGGGTGAAAAAGCAATGTTTTGCACAATTTACTTTAAAAGCGGAAGATATTATTATGAGCACTCCCAAATACTTTTGGACATACGTCAAATCCAAGAGAGGCGGTTCTAGCTACCCTAAAGAATTCACACTTTCTGATAAGGTTTTCTCTAATGGTCAACAAATATGTAATGCTTTTAGTTCCTTTTTTGAAAGTGTCTTTATTGAGTCATCGTCTGCTTCCCATGGTACACAACAATCACAATCTTATGTATGTTCTATTAACAACCAAACAGTGTCCCAAATATATATCTCCCCGAATATAGTAGAAGATATGCTCGTTAAGTTGGATAAATCTAAGGGTGCTGGTTGCGATGGGATACCACCAATATTTTTGTCTAACTGTGCTAAAAGTCTGGCTCTTCCTTTATCGCTTCTCTTCTCCACCTCTTTAAAAAATGGCACGTTCCCAACTATATGGAAAAAAGCACATATACTTCCGATCCACAAAAAAGGATCTAAGTCTGTGATCTCAAATTATCGCCCCATTTCTATTCTCAACACAATTGCAAAAGTGTTTGAGAAAATTGTTTACGACCATATTTATCAGGTTATTGTTCGCGGTATTCCACCATCTCAACACGGCTTCATTAAGGGTAGATCCACAGTCTCTAATTTGTCTCTCTTCACGGACTATGTTTTAGAACAAATGGATAGGGGTGGACAGGTAGATGTGATCTATACAGACTTTGAAAAGGCGTTCGATCGAGTTGATCATGTCATCCTAATCAAAAAATTGGAAGTATTAGGCATACACGGTGACCTATTAAGGTGGGTTACTTCATACCTCTCAAAGCGCTCTCAGGCTGTTGTTCTTGGCGGATACAGGTCTAATTTTATCTCAGTACCATCAGGCGTCCCTCAAGGCTCTCACCTCGGCCCTTTGTTTTATAACGCATACATTTATGACATTAGTTTCTGTTTTGTTACCGCTAGACATCTCTTGTATGCAGATGACAAAAAAATATACATGAAGGTGAATTCAGTGTCAGATTGCGAATCAATACAACAGGATCTCAACAATCTTATGGATTATTATTATAATAACAATATAAGTATTAATATTCCCAAATGCCAATGTATTAGCTTTACGCGCAAGAGAAAGCCAATTTTATTTGAGTATAAATTTAAAAATAATGTGATTGAAAGGGTTGATTTGGTTCGCGATTTGGGTGTATTGCTTGATTCCAAGATGTCTTTTTGCAACCATGTAGATAATATAGTGAAAAGATCGTATCGTAACCTTGGGTTTACCATGCGTACATGTAAACCATTCAACTCTATCACTAGTTTAAAAATTGTCTTTAATGCATACGTTCGCAGTATCTTGGAATACGCCTCCCCAGTTTGGTCTCCTATATATGCTATTCATAAAAACAGAATCGAAAATATTCAGAAAAAATTCATAAAACATCTGAAGTTTAAATCAAAAGATAGAATTGACACGTCATACGAGGAAACATGTCGTCTTTTCGGGTTGCTAACGCTAGATCAGCGACGCGTGTTAATGGATATGGGTCTATTACACGACATAGTACGCAATCGTCTGGATTGTCCAGAGCTTGTAGAAAAGATGATGCTGTGTACTCCATCGCGCCGTACTCGCCACACCCCACTCTTCGCAGTTTCTTCTCATAATAGTAACTATGCACATAACGCTGTGATGACCCGTATAGTTACAACTTATAACAAATTGTTTAGTGAAATCGATTTATTTATTTGTACTAAAAAAACATTCCTAAAAAAACTTAAAGATATTTACCTAAGTTAGTTTTATATATCCTACCTAATACACGTTAATATTTTTTTTTTTTTTTTTTAAATTTTACTCTTTATTATGATAATGATTATTCAAATATTTATTTATTAAAAATTATTAAAATATGATGCAATTTATACTTCTATATTTGTATATTGTATATTAATAAATATATGTCATATTTATCTATTGTGTAATTGTTGCTGTAGATGTAAAGCACTGTTCATAGGTTTTTTTTTATCAGATTGCATTTATGTTGTCATAATTTTCTTAATCTGGTTATACTATGGATAACAGATCTGGCCTTACAAGTTTGGGCGTAAAAATTGTTATAATTTAGAAATAAGTTGGCTGTTGTTATTCTTTTTCAATAAAATAAAAAAAAAAAGATGGCGGTTATATCCAATGATTTTTGACAGTTCCAAGCGACAATTGGCTATATCATATCGTGTTTCGGTGGTCATGCTAGGCGGGCTGGAAGCGTAGTGGTAAACGCAGACGCCCGGATTGCGGAGGATGCTGGGTTCGATTCCCGCCTGGTGCAGGTCGTTTTTTTTGCTATTGCTACTACGATTGCTAGAAAATACGCTGAAAGAAGCAGAAAATTGCCCCCAAATAAATTGAAACCAGGGTTGAAGAAAGAAAGATACCTACCTATCTAGTTCAATAGTTAAGTACTCTGACAACGAACAGAACACAAGCTTGTTTTGTTTTAACAAGTCATTATCAAGTTGGTGGAGCCCCTTGAGGGATTACGTTTTGTTGAAGCAAAAGTGAAATATTAATTAATTAGCTCGACTTTTGATAAGGCTTTTCATTAAAAGACTGTTGCTACAGAAGGGTTTAAGGAAAATAGATGGTACATTGTTTTTTATTGAAAGTTTTATTTGAATGCCTTTTCTGATTTCTAGAATCAACGCTTCCAATTTTTTAAGAGTTGTCTTCGACTGTCTTATAAAATAATTAGCAAATACTTCTTTTCACTTGATACGATCTTTACATTTTTTTATATATTACGAGATGGCAATTAAGCCCGCGGCTCAACTGGTTTTAAGTGATTACCGTCGTCTATAGACACTTACAATATTAAGGGTAAATTACTTAACAGTGCAAGTGCGTTGCCATCCTGGTGATTAAGATGATATGGCGTCCATGCCCAGTAATTACACTGGCTACCTTTCCCTTCCATCCGAAACACAGCGAACTGCTTCACGGCTAAAAAAAGAAAGGCATAGATATCTGTTTCGCTTTATCTTCTCTCTTCCCAGTCCTGAGTAAGTAACTATAAGTCCTGATAAATGTTCAGCCATATCGAGTAAATACTGTTTTACGGATTGTGGTGGTGATACGTTTAACAAAGCGGAGTCCAACGTTTAGCTTTATTGTCAGCAAGAAGCAATGTAGGGTGACTAAGTATAACTTAATCATCTATTTGTTATACGATATGTGACTGCGTTGCGACGAATATAACTGTCCCAAAATACGTTCACGGCCTTAAATCTCTGAACGTGAGCACATTCAATCGCACTTAGTTTAAAGTTGTGTCGCTCAGTTAAACGCATCCGCAATGTTCCATCACACTTGTTCCACGAATCGATTCCGGTGCGCGACACGTTTGATGAACCCAGGGGTGCTAAACCTGGGAAATATCATCAGGGAAGTATTAATTTGTGCTCGGCTGATGGTAGGGCGTGTAAGGCGCCAAGCACGCCGATCGGGCGTCGGGCGCGGACATCATTCTGTTTCATTCAAATACCGTACCAAACACAAGGCAATAAGGTCCCTAATTGAACAAATTCAAGGCCAAAATGGCGAGCTATAGCGCGTCCGATGAGGGCCGTTGAATTTGTTCAATTAATGACCTTATTGCCGTGTATTTATTACGGTATTTGAATGATATCCGCGCCGTGTCCTACGCCAGATTGGTGTGCTTCGCGCCTTAGAAGCACGCCTGGCTACCTACCATCTATTATTTAAAGGGTATTGCACTTTGTATCTTCACAACAGCCCTTATAATTCGACCCACTGCTGGGACACAAGGCTTCTCCTTGTCATCGAAGGAGGTTTAGGCAGTAGTCCACGCTTGCCCAATGCGGATTGGTGCACGGAGTATAAGGTGATCAATACCCCTTTGCTGATCCATTAGTCGCCTTCTACGACACCTATTGGAGGATATGGGGTGATGCTATTCTACTCTGCCGGCATCACTTTGTACTTTGTGTAAGTGACTCTTACTGCATAGGTAATTAAGATGCTGAACTGTCAATAGTGGGTATATTTTTACTTGGTACTGCATGAGGCTCTGATTTTCAAACTCTTGCTTTTCTCGATTTATCGTTGGACTATTTGAAATCAAAATGTGTATGCCTATTGTATTATTGGATCATAATGAAACTTTCTAGAATTAAAATCAACCATCATATTCAAATCACACATTAGCAACAAAGTTAGCTACCCAGGAATTATAATTTATATTTTTGTGAGTCTCTGCTCTGCAAGTAAAAAAGTCAATGAACAGTAATTTCAATTATTAAAAAGCTTGCGCCATCCTTGCGCCAACCCTGCCCTCAACAATGACGCAAATGACAATCGTGAAACACCAAAGCAACATCGTAAACGCTCGCAGCCGGGAAATGGAAGGCCACAGCACACGTGCTACATAGCATTGATTTGATTTTGTTTTAAACTCACCCTATTAGTAAGGCAACCTAATTATGGTGAATTCAAAATAAGACCTAAAAATAAACGTAATGAGAGAAAATCAACATGAACAGATGCCATTACGGAATAGTAGCTCAAGGACCAAAATAAAAAAAAACCGCCTACAAAACTAAAAACAGAGAAATAAAAATTTTGTTTATAAAAATCTAAATGTTTTTTAAGGTCGGTCTTAAATACAAGTGACAACGTTTATTCCAAATATTGAGGTTGGCACCGGCCTCAATAAACCTCAAAGTGCCAACCTCAATATTTGCAATAAACTTGTATTTGGGACCGACCTTAAAAAAAATTGCTTTTTATAAACAAAATTTTTATTTCTCCCCTTTTAGTTTTGAAGGCAGTTTGTTTTTTTTTTTATTTAAAAATTATTTTACAATAGAAACTTTATAATACAAAACTAGGATGTGAAGCAAAATCGTGCTTAGTGTTTGGATGTGTAGTGTTGTTATGAGAAACACGAGGTAGTAGCTTTGGTCACCCACCCGAGTGCTAAGCGCGCACTTAGTTGCCTAATGCATGATCGCGACACCATTAAGGATCTCCTCTCCTTACTTTATAAGCCGGACGCAAAAATTGTCGCAGTGTCTTGAAAACACGATACGAAATTGCAGTTGCAAAATCGCTAAAAGCAGCACGTCTGTTGGAAGACTAAAAGCCGCGGAAGCTCCGTCACGACCATTTTGTGTCGCTGAAATAACCTGTCAGTTAGGCGTCGGATTTCTAGTTCAGTGTTAAGTTGACTGTGGCTATTTACAATCACTCTCGGAACAGATGAACTAAATAAACTTTTTTTAATACAACTAGATGCGTTGTCATCCCGAGGCCTAAGATGACATGCCTTCCGTGCCCGGTAATTACACTGACTACCTTTTTCTTTCAATCCGAAACACTGCGAACTGTTTTACGGCTAAAATATGACAGGTACCAACCTAGATGACCGTTAAAATACTGCAATTCTTTAAAAAATAAATAAATATTTGGAGCATAATACAGTTGGACAAGATATTGTGCACGTTAATGACCGCATTAGTTTATAACTGTTACGCAGCCATTAGCGCCCAACACCGGGCATTAATGGTTATTGAAAGATTATAAACAAGTGTTACATCTTTATCACCGAGTGAATCACATATGCGTCACTACTGCGTCATTTGTGGCAAAATTCTCGGCCTCACCCAGATATTAAGAATTTATTCTATTAACTTTGTGGTATAATTTGGGGCTTAGGCATCAAAACTGTCGCCCCAATTACGCTAAACAGGGTTTAACCTTGCACACTTTATCAGATCTGCGTTTCTGCTTTCTATTTAGATTGAACGTTACAGTATTGTTAAAAATTCACAGCAAAAAGCTTCCTGTCTTCGAGATTTTACAAACCAAAAGAGCTCTTTTGGTGCTGGAGAGGTGAAAAAAAGTTTTATTCCGTGCAAAAGGGGAGACAATCCAGATAACGCACCGGCCGTGTATCGGACGGCACCCGGAGATAAACCGGGATCAACATCTTCGTTTATTTTTGTAAATAACAACGGGGCCTATCTTATCGCCATCCATCTGAAATTCACAAAGGACTCGAGACAGGGATATGAATATTTAAACGGTTCGCTCTTTACTTCTTTTAGATTAAACGTAAATAAATGAAATATGTAAATTAATTTCGTAACAAGGGAATAAGGGTTTTGTTTGTTATTTATTTTTGAAAACGCGGCTTTAGTAGGATTTTATTTCTTTCAGTTTACAAATGAGTCTCTGTAGACTACCACCATGGTCTTATATCAAGTCTAGTTAGTTCTTCAATAATTTTATATAATTATTTTACAGCTCTAAAGTTTGGAAACCACAGAAATCTGTTTATTGTTAAATCGTATTTGTGTTAAGTGGTTTTTAAGATTTAATTGGCATCTAGAGGATTAAGGGAAGCGTCGAAACGTTAGCTGGGATTAGTTGACTGTGCAGGAAATGAAATACCTCCTAATTTGTAAGTTTATACAATTTTGAACCTTACAACTAGAGCGATAAGGAAAGTCGCAGCAAGTTTATGTAATTAATCACTTAATTGGCACTTGGCACTCCGATTTGGACAATTGATAATTCAGTTGGCGTGTGTCTAACGTTTGGCTGGCATCGTTTTAAACAGTAAACATGATACCTAGATAAATCTAACTTCTGATTTTGATGTTGGAAAAAGTTGATTAAGTGAAATATGGTATTCCAATTTTAATTCAACGAGGAAGGTTTTAAGCTTCATCTGACGTTGGTTGCTCGTGACACGCCTCTGCTTTCAGAGGTGGCGGATGGATGCGACCTCTGGTTTGGTTGTCCATGGTGAAGTCACAGGAGTACAGGAGGCAGCGCCGCCGTCTCGAAACTAGCATCCTGGTGCCCATACATTACATGCGGACCTATTGAGCCTTTGCGTCAATGAGGACCGGAGTTCTGGATGGCTGCGGTCTTAAGTAGGGGGACAGACGGCTTAGACACATGGCTTAAACTGCACTGAGATCCATCTGTCTCCATTGGCTCCACTGGGACACAGGAAAAGGCCCTTATCTGGGCAGCGGCGCTTTGGGCTCGGTGGAGGGTCTTCAAGACCGGCGGTCCGTTGTCCGGTATTTCTGCCGGTCGTCTTTTTATTTTTATAAATGTGTTTTTTTTTTAATTATGTTTATCCGTTAGCTACTTTCCATAACACTAGTTCTCAATGATATTTTAACGTGCTAGATATAGTTTGAGCGACTAGTGTAAAAATAAATATTTCTTATATATTTTTAAATTTTTACTTGCGCTAGATGCGACGAGCGTAGAAATATATCTTTCTTAAACCTAATATTTTAAAACAAGTATGTTAATACCTACATTTACAGATTTAAGTCGAGTGTATGTGGGTTACACGTCTTGGTATTTCAGTCCGACGTTCCTAACAAGCCCCGTGACCAAGAACACTGAAAAGGGTCTCAACGTCGTAGTTGCCGAAATGCGAAACCCAATAACTACACGCAAAATCTGTAACGGTATAATAGTTGACATAACAGTCAAATTTTAAAATTCAGTTTTTTTTTATGTTATTTGTAAAGTGATAATTTTTCATAAGTTTTTTGGGAAACATCACTTAATTAATATTATTAATATTGTGTAGTACGGTTTCAGTAGGTGCGGTTTGTGTAGTGATGAAACCTGCACAAATCTATGAAGAAATTGTTAGGTTGTGTGTGAAGTCGACCAACCCGCACTTGGCCAGCGTGGTTGACTAAGGCCTAATCCCTCCTAATGTGGGGTAGGCTCGAGCCCCTCGGTGGGGACATTAATGAGCTGTTGATGATGATGATGAGTGCGGTTTAAATACATTTTTATTTAACTCATAAGAAATGTTACATTTCACTTACTGAGCTAAAGTATGCACTTAAACTAATAATAATATTAAAGCATGCACTTAAACTAATTTCCATGTTGCGGCGAGCAAGAACAACAAATTATATATATCACATCGGGATCACCAAATATGCCGGGGGACTGGGAGATGTAATTATACTCTCGTGTATATGCGGTAGCGTAATAGTGATTTATTTCCTACTTCTATAGACTTATATACTAAATTCATCGTGTGCTATCTACTTATTTACTGTTATCTCCAAACGTTGATTATCTATAACTTAATAGTACGTGGAGATAATAATATGTGCATACCGGCACATTGAATACTAGCTGTGCCCGCGACTTTGATCACGTGTTATGATGTTATATACTGGGTGTAAAAGACATGAGCAGTCAAACGAAAACCACGTATTCTATACATCAAAGTAAGACATATTTCAAAAAAAATATTGCTGGGAAATGATTTTTATTTTTTGGTGTTACAAAAAATTGCAAATTGTACCGCGCAATGTAAAGGGCTCAACTCGCACGCAACTCGCAAAACCGCGATAATTTTGCTTGACGGCGGCCCCGTTCGTTAGTGTCCGTGCGCATTGAGTGAGCTACATTGAACGCTAACGTTTTGAAGTCATTTTTTGTTATGAAATACTAAAAAAAATGATAATGTTTCTTTGGACAATAATTAAGAAATAACGTATAGAATACGTTTTCATAAAAAAATGAAAAAAAAAATTTTGACTTTGACCTTCAATAATATCGTAACTATCAATTTCCCAGGTATAGTCTAAAGGAAGAAAAATGTTATGACGGTGAGCAGAATACATGGTTCTCGTTTGACTGCTCATGTCTTTTACACCCTGTATAGCCTTCCTCGATAAATGGACTATACAACAAAAAAAATAATGTTTCAATTTGAATCAGTAGTTCCAGAGATTAGCGCGTTCAAATAAACTAACTCTTCAGCTTTAAATATTAGTATAGATACGTTTTCAAGCATTTGACCTATTCCATGCACATAATTCCATGTCTACTTAGTACCTTATTTCAAGCCACCTCAATGACGCGCTTCGCTCTGATTGGCTCACGTTACGACCAATAGGGAACGTTCACCAATCAGATACAAGGACAGTGTTGCCAGTTTACAGACTTATAAATTGCAGACGCATATCTTAAAAAGCTAATATTACTTCGTTTTATTTACATAAATTATAATTATACATTTTGTTATTTTTGCCACATAATTGCATTAATTTTGTATTTGACTTAAATCATGAACATATTTCCTGAAACTAGTACTTACGATAAGTCAAAACCACAACTAATATTGACGCAAAATACCAAAATCATTACACTTATTTATTCATGATTCATGCCTAAATATAATGTTGATTTAAGATCGGTCAGTGGACAGGAACCTCGTTATAATTCCTGATGCAGCGTCCTTCCTTGGGCACGGTAAGTAAGCGTATTACAGCCACGATGTGACAAATGATGAATAGCGCTGTTCCGAGTCGCAACGTCGGACCCAATGACATACGGTTTCGATGATATCCCTTTCTTTACTATCAATTGGAAAACCGTTTAAAAAATAAATAAAGAAGAAAAGCAAATATGAAACAAAATGTTCAGAAATTATTGATTAAAAGGTGTTTTTGACGAATTTCTGCTTGATAAGAAATCGTATTTTTAAACGGGTTTTACTGTAGTTCCAAATACAACAAATAATACTTGTAATAAAGGTTTTATTTATATATTTTTTTATACTACGAGATTGCAAACAAGCTTGTGGCCCACCTGGTGTTAAATGGTTACCGTCGCCGACACTTGCAATATAAAAATCACTTAAAACACTGCAAGTGCGTTGCTATCCTGGGGACTAAGATGATGTGCCTTCCATGCCCAGTAATTACACTGGCCACCTTTCCCATCAATCCGAAGCACAGCGAAATTACGGCAGAAATAAAAAAGGCGGTGACACGTACCCAGACGAGCCTACATATGCATACCTATTTAAATGATAATTATTGCATTAAATCGAGGAAAAATTTGTATTTAACTTCGATAGAGATTTCTTTAGATATCGTCATTTTACTGACGACCGGAAATAAACCGGAAGTACTTCGGCTAAACTATAGCGGAACAGATGCGTCATATTTAATAAAAATGTTGGACAGTTGAGAGGATAAATTTATTGTGTCTGATTTTCCATATTGTCAACAAACCATTTAAATTTTAATTTAACCCTGTTTTTGAAGGAAAATTAAATTAAGTGATATTTGTTAAGACCTCTTCTCTACATGAGATTTGGTGACATTCGGCTCGACCCCCTCTCTACCGTGAACACCTCACGTATTTAATGGACCCCCTACGCATTAATAATGGGGTCTCATTAACAGCTTAAAATTAGCTTAATATAGCTAATCAAGACTCGGATGGGTGACCGAAAATTTAACATGCATTGCATATATGACATCAAAATATAAGGTTTCTATCAACTTTTGAGTCGTTTCCGGTATACGAGAAAGACAAGGGGAGACAACTCCTGATTTTTTTAAATCACGTCATATGAGTTTAGGGATGACGCTGAATACAAAATGCACGTTGATATTTAATTTGTCAATCTATAATTATTTTTTTTCGGTTAGCTTTTCGTGAAAACTTTTACCTTTCAGGCAGCCATATGTAATATTTCTATAATAAACAGAGTTCTCATGGAGTCAATGTGCGCATGCGCAATAATTTAGGCTTGCTTTATTATCAAAAAATCCATAGGAAAACTTAAACTCTTCGGACAAATATTTCTTGTATCTTCCTAAAGAATTTCACGTTAATTATTAACCTAATTTCAAGCACCTAATTGAAAAGTTTTTTTTTTGTTTTCGTTCATAAAAATATTATTTACTTATTTTGCTTTTCTATGTTCTTTTTAATGGATTAAAAGTAAAATAAAAAAAATAAGTAACGTAAAATGTACAAAATAGTTTATTTTAAATGTTGTATACATTTAAAATAAACTATTTTAAATGTTCTAATTTTTTGTCTTTTACGTGTTTAAAAAAAATAAAAATAAAGCAAAATAATTAATAATCCAATAAAAAACAAAAATACTTTGTTTTTTTTTGGCGGGAAACCATGGCGTCTGGATGTCGATCTTTATTTCGATAATTCAAAATTGCTTCGGAGTGGATTTTGTGCAGTGAAAGTGGCGTCGTTTCGTTGCATATGCATCCGAGTTGACGAACAGTTATGAGGAATCATTGAAATAAAGGTTTTGTGTATGTGTGATGAACGTTGGACCTGCATGGTCGGTAGAAACGAACCAATAACAGAGCTCTATTCAACGCAATGGCATTGAATACAGCTCTGTGATTGGTTCGTTTCTTATCCAAGAGTCGAGAGATCTCATAGTAATGTTTGTGAATGCGGGTGTTAGTATTTATAATAATATGAGCGATTTCCGCGAGTAAATTTTTATTTTTATTTTTTATAAAATATTCCAATTTTATTTTATAATCCACTTTACCTAACTTCATCACATGCGTTTCAGCGACGGAGGAGTTTTTCGGGTTTTATAAGGCCCATTGACTGGACTATATTTGGTCAGTTTTGTCGAATATGTCAAGAGCTGGATCTGTGACGCATGGTAAATACCTTTACTTATACGATCTGAGGTAAATACCTATTTTAATGTCAAATTATCTTCACCCAAAGATTTACGCTTGCCCAGTTTGCAACTCAGTGGTCTGTAACCGATTCAATACTTAGACTGCTTTGTCCATTTGCAATAAATTGAATTGCTTGCAATTTGAAATACATCATTCGCTTCATCCCCCATGAAACAGTATAAAGGAACAGGTGGACAATGCCTTGTCCTTAATCCGGAAATGTTAGAAGCCCCAGTAAACAACTTTAAAAAGTTTAAGGAAAACGTTCGCCAAATATCTTTCACGTTAGAAGAAAAAAATGCCTCACAAGCATTTTTGAGATTTAACTCCCAAAAAGTGAGACTTAACACAAAAAGGTACAAAATATAATCCGTATTAGAGGTGAGGGCCGGAGAGCTTTTTCATCCACGCGAACTCATGGTGCTCTAATTAGCTGGTTTTTTTTCTCGTTGGGAACGGATACTTTGATCGACGTATCGGATATTATGAGACGAGAAAATGAGGTTTCTGGTCCGTGCACTGACGTGATTTTATGACGTATACTCACGAATACTTTTTAAGGTTTTGGATGGTGCGATGTTTAAATTCAAGCTCTAATTTAGTTAAAGATATCTGTAGGTACCTTTGTTTCAATGATTTTACAGTTTATGTCTAATAATAACGAATGTCGTACTTGCGTGCATTTGTTCTGCAGTGAATTTAAAACCTTTTTATTTTCACACTTTAGGAAAAAGTCATTGCGTCGGGCTACCAGAGCGTCGATGGCTACTGTTGCTCTTATATAGGTGATGAATGAATCTGAGAAACTTCCACAGGTCTTACCAAGTAAATTTTTCTTAACAGTTTAGCTGATGCTGCAGCATCATCCGAAATCGTCAGTATACTCAACTCGAGACGAGATATACAGGAAAGTTATGGTGTTTCAGCTTATTGAATTTATCTCAATGAATGGTTTATGGATCAAACACTCGTGATCAATGTCTGTAAGGAGTAGGAGAGAGTTTTGAAGATAGTAAGAGATTCATAAGACGTAGGGGGTTTTCTTAACTTTAGATTTAATACTTGGAGCTTTTATATCTGCATTAGTTGAGTCTTGTTTAAAAGGTACTTAGGTAAAGAAAGTTCTCTTGAAGTTCCAGCAGCTTGTTTATTTTATCCTTTAACAGAATATGTGGCCGAAAACCTATAAATGATATGATAACCCTACTTACAAGTTTATAATGTCCTAAGCTACACACACAAAACATAGAGACGTACTTACTCTTTCCAATCCAGCGTCAGTCTCAGTAAATGTTTATCGCATCACGCTCCGTTTGGCGCAGTCACAGTTTTGTAGAAGCATTAATACCTATTCGACCGAAAGACAAGATTTTAATATACAACCTAACAATAATAAAATACTCATTGGTCACAAAGAACAACTAGGAGGAAATAAAAGGCCACGGATCAAAATAGGCTTAAGGCGTTCTTAGAAAGTGAAGGAGGAAAGTAGCACTAGAACAACTATTTCAATTTATTGCTACAAAATAAGTTAAATATTATAATTAATTGGGCAACCAGATCTCTCAGAAGACATGTTAAATATCATTGTTTGATTGTGGTTGGTTGGTTTATGAGGTTTATGAATAGTGTCCGTGACCTTGGTTTTGACAATGTCAGTCAATTATTCGACATAAGTTTTGTATCCTACAAATTTTACCATCGTGTGTATTCCTCGATAGCCAGCCATAGGTCAAAAATCTTGAGAGTCGAGGAAAGCTTTTAAAGTTGATTATATTAATTTTGTAAGAATTTAATTTAATATCATGTTAAGTAGGTAATAAGACTAAGTTAATATTAATTTTATAAAACTTTCCAAGGTATGTTAATAAAATCCCGATTTACGTTTCAGAATTTATTTTTTGTAGTTTTAGAAAGTGCTTCCTGCTTTCTCGATACGATTA
Source organism: Elophila nymphaeata (assembly GCA_955850985.1). Lineage (NCBI taxonomy): Eukaryota > Metazoa > Arthropoda > Insecta > Lepidoptera > Crambidae > Elophila > Elophila nymphaeata. The sequence goes on along the minus strand of OY039082.1, from coordinate 4,635,537 downwards.
CGTTACGAATCCTATAAATGTTCGTGTGCTACGGTTTCAAACGGATCTCTACAGTCCTTCAATTTTGTTGTCCATTTAGCTCAGCAATTTCCAAGTTATCAATTACAGCCCTCTAAAAGGCTCTGTACGTACTTTATTGCGCAGTTGCTCTTATATAGTTGAGTGCAGAGCGCAGCCAATATTCCGCGAGAGCTTCAAACACAATTATGAGGCGGTGTGTGGCTGCGGGACAATCACCCCACACTATAACTTTTCATTCGATGAAATATTGCGTACATTCTTGTTAAAGAGTTTTCTAACTGGATAGCTATTTATAAATGAGGTGCCGGCTATAAATATCTTTTGATGTTGGTAGTTGAGATGGTTATTGGTTTGAAAAAATGTACTTAGTGGTTGAATTTGTTTGGATTTCAAATTAAAAGATGTTTAGAATAGAATTAAATAGAATGAAGATTTGAACAGACTATTAAAAGTTAAAGCGGCTGCACTAATCCCCTTAAAACCTTTCACTTGATCGGTCCATCTTGTTGGTGAATTGGTGAACGACCGACTGCGCTGCGATGATCTTTTGCCTAGGGTGTTCCCAACCACATACAGTTTTCCAAATTTTCGTCGCTCTCACTGGCCTAAATACGAAAGACTACCTATTTTTTTGTATTTCAGCCACTCGGTTTCAAAGCTTTGGCGCAGTTAGTCACTGCTAACGTACGGTCGCCGAGCAGAGATAATTTCGTACAATGACCTTTCAGTCTACTGGTAACTGATAAACATTTTTACTAATGGTCAAATTTATAAAATTAGTTAAAATTTTATGTGGAATAATTTTATTTTTGCGTTTACAAACGCGTGAATATTAATACTAGAAAAATGCACTGAAAAAAAAATCGCCCGGATTGTGGAAGATGCGGGTTCGAGTCCCGCCTGAGGCAAGTCGATTTTTTTCAGTGCATTTTTCTAGTATTAAAATTTAATGTATTTAATTACACTGTATTATTAGCATTAATTACAATGTTATGCGGAGCTCGGGCATGTGATACACCTGGCCATAGCCATTACCGATGCAAAGAGGCATTTGGTGTACCTATTTTCTGATAATAGAGACACCAAATACTTACTTTACTTGATTAATTTCGAATACTCGAAATTAAGTTAAAATCTGATTAATAAAAAGAAAAGTTGTGACTCACTGGTGACTGATCAACGACCAGCCCATACCCTTGGACTTGATAGCTGAAATTTTGCAAACCTTCGTTCCTTTTATGATGTAGGATTGTAGGCAAAGGATAAAACCGGATTTTTCCGAAATTCAACCAGGAAGATGAAATAGAGGATGAAAGTTTGTATGGGAAATCTGTCATTTTTATAGTAAAATCCATAAAAATTTGTACATGGCTTTTCCGTTATAAATAAAGAAGGACGTATTTTAGGACTTAGTACGTGTTAGTGCTCCGTGAAACATATATGTAGATAAGCAAACAACTTTTTATTCGTCTTGTGTTGTATGGTTACAACTAGAAATACACTTTTGAATTTTGCCTTACATCTCGTGAGAAACATTCATTAGAATCACTAATAAGTTTCTTGCTTTCTTCTTACTGAAATAGTATCTCATTAGTGACATTCTAGGAACTAAATTCAATTCGCAATATTCATTGTCGTTTGCATATAAACACGTCTCGCCGGTTTTAATTGTGTTCCCGCCTCCAGCGTTTAACCTTGCCCTCGTTTCTGGGAGGTTTTTTTATTTCATTTCGTGCTTGAAAAAATTTCAATAAACGACCTCATTCTATGTAGAGAAGTACGCTTTTATTGTTAGCGAATGGGTATTAGGTTGCGGAAAGAAATAATAGCAGAGGTAATTTATTTATTTACTTCTGTTACCTATTCTATAACGGAAATCAAAATCGAAAAAATAGTTGAACATGTTACCTGGTTACAATGTAAGAAGAGCGCTTTATCATAGCACAAGTTTATATAAACTTATAAATGGATTAAGCCTACACATTATGTAAGAAAAGTATTGTTTTGATGTATTGTTTACCAATAAAATATTTGTATTTGTATAAATCATATTAACATCACAGTGTAAACTTCTATAGACTGTGATAATATCATAAAGCTGAAGACTTTGTATGTTTGTTTGGTTGAACGCGCTAATCTCAGAAACTACCACAGAATTAATAATCCTCTTTATAGTTTAGTAGAATTTTGGTCCTTTATATTTGGCAGTTACTTCAAATATTTGTATAAGAGAATATATCAAAAACTACTTAATAAAAACTATGATTAGTTTTGTTAATCTACTTTATAAAAGGGATACTAAAACTAGATACCTTACAAAATACTTACAAACTACTAAATTAAAGATAAAATACTTCGCCTAAGTCCTCTGAATCCTCTTTATTATTAATTCTGTGGGAACTACTTACTGATTAATTTTGAAAAATTCTTTTCTTGTTGGATAGTCCATTTATCGAGCTATGTATTATGTTTAAAAAAATCTCCACGCGGACGAAGTCACGGGCGGAGCGCTAGTAATCCAATAAAAATGAATACTAAGATAAAAACCGATTTAAATACCTATAAAAAACAATAATTAAGAATTAAAAGACATATTGTGTCATCCGGGTCGATGGCGCCTCCGCGGTCGTGCGTTCCGCCTGCCTAACGATCGCGAAAGAAAAGCTACCAAGTGCCCTGTCGGTGGTCGAATGGGTGACCAATTTCTCAACTCGAATTTCCTCCGTGCTTCGGAGGGCACGTCAACCCGATGCTGTCGAAACATAGCCGTTACCAAGGAAAAAGATAGATATTGTGTGTCAAAATGACCACTAGATAACCATCGACCGGTTCTTCTTCTTCCTCGTCTTATTGCTAAGGATCGCGACTAAGAAGGTTTTTACCTACAACCTTCTTGATCGCGACCATGTACGATCAGTTTCCACAGGGAGTGCATGCTGCCGCCCATTGCTGTCTTTGCTGTGTCGGACAACCTTATAGGCGCCCTTCCTTGGGCACGTCTACTACTACGAAAAATTGTAAATAGACGAACAAGTAATAAAATGATAACGATATCATCGATGTCAATTACATAGGCATTATTAAGGATGACTCCAAAACTACTTGTCAGATGTCGATCAAATTTAAATGGAACCACATGACCTGCCTTCAAACCTAAAAAAATATGTTTGAAAAATCTTTTAAAAGCGGTCTCAAAGACTAGTGACTACGATTACCTACCTATTCCAAATATTGAGGTTGGCACCGACCTCAAAAATGTGTTTTTTTTTAAATATAAATTTTTTATTTCTGTGTTTTTAGTTTTGAAGGCGGATTATTTTATATAAAAATATTTTATTTTTTGCTTTTTAGTGTTGTAAGTACCTATAGAAATATCATTATTAGAGATAACTCAAAAATTACTCGTCAGATGTCGCTCAAATCAAAATGGGACCACATGACAAGCACCAGCTTGCAATCGTAAAAATTATCATTAAAGTTGGTACATAATACCCTTAAACTGATTAATATCTTTTATCTATTAATATCTTTTATCTTCTTTGTTATAATTTTTATTTTTTTAAATATTATAAATTATTATTATTATTTATAAAAATAAAATAAATTAAAAAATTTAAATATTAATTTAATTTGAAAATGATCACTAACTTATTTTCAATTTTTGATTATGCCCCGTAAAGAGTCATGAGGCACACAAAAAATACAGTTAAATTGAGAACCTCCTACTTCTTTTGAAATCGGTTCAAAAATACAGTCGAATTGAGAACCTTCGCCTTTTTTTGAAGTCGGTTAAAAATTGAGAATATCATCACCGTAGTTGAAGAAGTCAATTAAATACGCATTATTAGGTATAAGTACAGTCGAACCAACTGAATCATGACCCACTTGGCCGATCATTCCTTTAGAATCATAAATTTAGTTAGGTTTTCTTCGCTATCATGTGTGTTGCACTTAGTACGTTTTAAATATGAATAAAAATGCGTCATTACGGTTAGAGATCTATGCAATTTTAATCTTTCTTATCACTGCACTAAAGTCTCAATTGGAATTTTAAATAAGATGTCGTTCATAATCTAAACTCTTTTCACTACTGAGAAAATCGAATGACTATTATATTTTTAAAAATAAAATGACGTTATGTGTCAGATGTCAAGTAGTAGTCTAGAGTCTGAACAAATTTTAAAAAGCCATATTGATTAGACACTGTCAGTGTCTCATAAATTGATAACTGGTTCGTTACTTAAGAAATGTGCGTTCAAGCGAATTTCATCCTACTTTGTATAGAGTGACTGTAGGAAAATGATCTTAAGGTGGGTCATGATTCAATTTGGTCGACTGTACATAATTCAAAAACTTCTCGTCAGATCCTGTTCAAATTTAAATGGAACTACTTCACAAGCATTAGATTTCAAATAAAAAAAGAATCATCAAAATCTCTATATCCAGTAAAAAGTTACACTCTAACACACATAGAAAGACAGTCGAATTGAGTGAGAACTACCGACCTATTCGCGTATCCGATGTTACGATGTAGTGCCTGCCTACCATAGATTACCTCCTATGCTGCCTACCCACATGTGTTTTTTTGCTTCGGGTTTAGTGATGAGCGAATCGGCAACACGCGGAAAAACATGAATTTATGTTTATGTTGTGTTGTCTTCCTATTTTATAAATACTAGCGGACCCGACAGACTTCGTCCTGTCATTAAATTCGGGGGGACTTCTGTCAAAAGCGTCACGTCGACCACGGTGCTCGGAGTGGTGGTCGACTCGAGTCTCTCGTTCGCACGGCATGCGTTATCGATAGGGGAGAGGGCGGCAAATTGCTTCGGCAAGATGTCGAGAGTATCGGCGTCCTCTTGGGGGATACGGTACAGAGCCCTACGGGAGCTGTACCGCGGCACTTACATCGCCACGGTAACGTATGCTGCAGCATGTTGGTTCGAGCGCGCGTCCCTTCACGTTGTGCGGAGTGCGCTCCTGCGCACCCAGAGACCAGCCTTAGTCCTTCTGACGAAGGCGTACCGTTCAACGAGTACCGACGCACTGCCGGTGCTTGCCGGTGTGCTTCCGGCCGACCTCGAGGTAATTCGGGCGGGCAGACTAGGTGAGGCGCGCGAGTCCGCGCTTGCCAAAGACGAGTTCAAGGGTGTCGAACTCAGAATAACTGAGTCCGTCCAGGCCGCATGGCAGGGACGATGGGACACGTCGGACAAGGGGAGGGAGCTTTATCGGTTCTTCCCGGATGTGGTGGCTCGTCTCAAGGCGACTTGGGTCGAGCCGGACTATGAAACCTCACAGTTGCTGACAGGCCACGGTTGCTTCAGGGGTAGACTTTTCCGCATGACACTCGCCGATGTGAGCTCATGCTACTGCGGGGGTAGCGACGTAGAGGACGTGCACCACGCACTGTGGGAATGCGAACTTTACGGGGAAGCGCGTAGGATTCTTCTGGACAAGGTGAAGACGCTTGAGGTGGGCCCGGTCTATTACCCGGATCTCGTGGGGACGGAGGCGAACTTCGGACAGCTACGGGACTTCGCGCGACGATGGCACAAGATTAGGAGTGGGCTAGAGAGAGAGAGGTGAAGAGCGAAGACGCCGCAGAAAAGGCAGAAGACTGGGCAGTGGGAGCAAGCGGTACCACTTCGGGTGGGCTCGGACGACCTGGAAGGCACCGAAGGCGTACGAGTGATGTCCGCCCCAGAAAGGGGAGAAGGACCATAGGGACAAGGAAGACAGACAAAGAATAACTTTTAGGAGAGATTAAGGTGCGCTGTGAAACCAGAGCCTCCGGCAACTAGCAGCGCACTCTCCCGTGATTCGGCCTGTATAACCGTAAGGTTGCGTCAGGCCATGGGAAGGTGGTGGGTTTGTCCCTGTCATAAAGAAATTATTCGAATTTTTCTCGCCGTAAAAACCATCCTTGAACTTCAAAGAACATTTTAAAAATAGAAATGGCCAAATTGGTCTAGGCGTTGTTGAGTTATGCGCTTACCAACACATTTTGCGATTCATTTTTATATTATAAAGATTTGTAAATGTATTGTTTAAATAAATAAAATAAAATTACCTCCCTTTTTTAAAAGTCGGTAAAAATAAAGAGAACCACAACAAATGTTCATGAAGTGAAAAATAAAATACTCACTCATAAAGATAAACGAAACATTCTGTTTAGTACCGAAAATCGCTAAAAAAGGTTGACTTTTTACGACCCTAGTGCGAGATGTTAAATTGTGTCGCAATGTCAGCGTTTTATTTTATTTGTCGCTAAAAGGCAAAAGTGTTTGTTTTGCGGTTTTTGGAGTAAAACTTCTTTACGCACGCTTGACTTGGGTTGAGTCTGCAAACACATAGGTATACCGTTCGCAGGGTTGAGTAAGCTGGTGAATGCGTTAGGAAAAGTGTAAACGGGCTCGGCGAACGGAAGTTACTTTTTAAATTTGGAACACATCGCGTCACGGCCGCTGACCAGGGGCACGGTAATATTATCTATATATTACCACGGTAACCAGGGGTGTTGCCTGTCAAGTCAGTTGAGATTATTTTTATTATTATTATGATTACAGAGGTTTTACTTCAGTCGTGTTGTCTAAACACACTTGTTTTTTTATTCGGGTTAATAATCCGACTTTGCTTTCTACAAATAAATACAAAGCTTTTATAAGTTTATTAATAATCAATAGATATAATATATATTTTTATTAACAATCAATATAAAATATATATAGTTCATTTTACAGGAAATCTATTGCAGGTTATTTTTTTTTCAAAATGACGGCATGAAATGAATAGTTAATTGATGCACCAATATTTGTAAACAATCCTACACTAGGCAATTCAATCATTCAATACTCCAGCGAAGCAAGAACCTAATGAGGATACAAATTATTTCATAAGTTTACGGCCAATTAGTGAAGGGGGAGGGAGTGCATAGACTTCCTAATTACACATAAGTCAACAAAACAATCTAGTTATGTAGTTAATTGTGATTTTTGTGAAATATAGTGACGAGCCTTAGGGCACGGTAATATTCATTACCGTGCTTACGGCCATTAACACCAAGTCTTACGTTTTACAATTTTGCAAAAAGTCCACTTAATTCATAGGAATAGGTTTTTCTGTTTTTACGACTTTAATAAATTGTTTTTTCACGAAATAGGGCTGTTGCCTGTCAAATAGTGTCAACTCAGTTGATATACTTTTTATTGGTCGTCAAAACATATTCCTTCCATATATTTTGTACGAATTTGTGACGTCATAAATTCTTATAGTCCACTGATTAAATATTTATTGGTTTAGATACCTACGCTTAAAAATTAAATTCTAGTAATAATTTGAAACGATGGAGATTTTCTGGCATAAAATGCCATTTACGATTTTATAAGATTAGTGCAACTGGTCGTTAGACCTCTATATCATCTTCTAGGGTTCATTTGTGTAGATTAGTTTTGTTTTTAGATTAAATCTAACTTCGGAATGTTGGGCTTCGTTCGTAATAATATCTAATCGCAACAAACATCAGACAAAACAAAAACGCATCGACGACCAGACGAAGCCTCGCGCTCTATTAGTCAGTTCAAATAGTTTTTGTATTTGACTTCATCGATTTCACCGAAGGGAATGCAATCCCCACTACATATTCGCACCCTTGTGTCTAAGTCTCGCCTATACCATACCAGACACGGCTTTGCTTTATTTCCCATGGGCGCTATGAAGACAATATTGTGTTCGTCTATACATGTAGAATAGCAATGTGTCTACTGACTCATAAGGGTTAGCTTGAACAGTTTAGTCATCTCGATGGATGGAACTTGCGTTATCTGTTATTATGTTAGTTTGAGAGAATTTTATTTCAATTTTAAATGAGTGACGCGCTTTAGGGACATCATACAGATTTTTATATCTATCAATAATTCAAACATTGTTTTGCAGCGAAAGATGTAATAATTTGCCAAGCCTTCGATGTCATACAATTATGCAGAATAGTTGAAATAATTGTTTTATTGTGTGTATTTAGAGGAGAATTTTATAGTGACTTAGGTACACATTATTAGTCGCCATCGTATTGTGTGTGTGTGTGTTTGTGTTTATTATCTTGTTTATGTGTGAACGAAATCTGTCGTTTAGTGTACTACAAGTGGCAAACTTCATTATGCGGAATTGTTGACTAATGGGGTGGCGATAAACATCATAAAATTTCAATGAAAATATTACCAAACGGATACATGGGCGTTAAAATATTTTTAATTAGGTACTTTATTTGTAAAAAAAAACATTTATTAACCCTTAACCAGGCGACGAGGGTTTTAGTGGACAAAATTAATGAAACTCAGGATTTTGTTTATGTATATAAGAAGCAATCAAAACAATATTTTAGTTTTACTATTTATTTATTATAACAAGAAAAAAACGACGTGGTTCCCAAGAGTACCTTGCCCAGTACTGTACTGAAATAATGGTCTCTATAGGTACCTTACCCTGAATTAGACTTGATCAAAATGTAACAAGATTACAAATACTACTACTATTATAAAATATTTCTTCTGATTGAAATTTTTGATTTGATGTTTTGAAAATTGGTTCTGGTGGAGGAGACTGTGATACAGCTGGAACACATTGTGGTGTAGCTGAAGCAGTCTGTGATGTAGCTGAAGCAGATTGTGAAATAGCTGGAGCAGGCTGTGATGCAGCTGAAGCAGACCGTGATGTAACTGCAAGATATGGTGGTGTAACTGCAGTAAACTGTAGTGCAACTACAGGAATTGGTGATGGAAATGCTGGAGATGGCGGTGCTACCAGACGATATATTGTCGCAACTGGAGTTGAAATAGAAGCAGCTGAAATTGAATCGAAGCCCAAGTCCGTTGTATTAGTAGATTTTCCTTTTCTGCTTCAGTTACATGCTCTGGAAAGAGAAGAGACGGCGACTCAGGATCTCGGCTCACATTAGTATTTGACTCGGTATCGCTAAGGCCATTCTATAGCTCTTCAGTACTGATATGCTGTATTTCATTCAGCCCTTTGCTTAGGATATCAGAGATATTCACATCTAGGCCATCTTCACACTCTTCATCTTCTGATGACATCAATGTACGAAGTTGTGCTTCGATATCTTTGTCTTTCAACGATCGACGCTGAAAATAAAAAACTTAGCAAAATATATCTCACACAAAACATGCCGTAATGGGCAATGGTCATATACGGACCACATTTTTCAATCGATCAAAACAAGTAAGAGAAATACCGTTTAGGACGAAAAAAAGTATTCTGGTAGTATAAAAACTCTCAAATAAATGTTTCAAAACACTCAACAGTACTTACAGGATTTTTTTTCAACCTTTTCGGCTATATATTGCACGAAACACATGAAATCAAACGGTTAACGATCAAAAATTGACAAACGTCAAAATCAACTTTTTTTGGGGGGGCTAGGTTCGCTCCATTTCACGAAAGAAAAAAATATTTCATAGAATTGCCTCTGGTCCTATGGTCGTTTGACAGATTGTGGTTGAAATGTGCACCTTACCCGTTAAAAATAAACAAAAGTAAAGTGGTCCCGCATAGTACATTGCCTGGTTAAGGGTTAAATCAACGATCCCGTGACAAATTTGGCGGAACAAAGTCGCAGGCAACAGCCAAGTAGGTAATAGTACAGGCAGGCTTATTAGTCGTCCGCTGCGAATACTATTGCGAAGATATGATCCAAATTCGTGGGAGTAAAATCTACCCAAACTTTACGCATTTAAAATTGTTATTTATTCATATTGATATATCTATTGACCTGTAATGATGTTTTGAAAGCATTACGAAATTGTAAGCTGAGTTTCTTTCGCCGTTTCTTCTCCGTCTCAGCATACTAATAATTATTTAAGTAGGTACATAAAATAATTATTTCCTTAGTACTTAGCAAAGTCCATTTAAATAAAGAGTTTTTTCATTTTCATTTTCATAGGCTCGCTTGATTTGCAGTTCGTTAAGCTTTGTAATTAAATACCCTTTTAAAATTATATTTTACAATGTACAGTAATGTTAGAAGTTACATAAATAACCTACTGTCCCATTTCCAACCGTTATGAGGCTTGGACGGGGCACGAGAGTTATCCCGCATTGGCAGCCAATAATGATAACGCTTTATACAATATCCTCTATGCTTGCAACACAATATGTGTCACGAGCTGGTCACGAGTAAAGGTGATTAATAACAACAGACATACTATCACGTATTATCTAAAAAGGTTGAGCAGACCTTTAGGTAACATCTGGTTACACATACAGCCACACCGGATAGTATGGGCTATACAGTACCAAAATAGTGCCAGGTTGCCTGCCTGTCGCGTACGCAAAATGGGCACCAAATCCCTTCAGCACACCAACAAACTAAATTGAAGAACCAGGACAGATGTTACATTCAAAATTACTCATCACTCCAGCTATAGGTACAGGTAACGTGAGTATCACTATCACTTCAGTGTTGCAAGCATAGATATATGAAACTGTAGATAGGCAATTCAAATTCAAATCAATTTATTTCAGATATTTTACTTCCATATTTTTATACATAATCCATTCTTAATAATAGGGGTTAAAGTATGAAATGGCCGATTTTTTCCTCATTGTTCATTAGTGTATAATTCCTTTAATACAATAGCTATGTCCATTATTCTTTTTTTTATTTTAAACTTCATTACAAGGACTTACATTTATGTATAAAATTTTATTCTTATTTTTGATTTTTTTTTACTAGAAATACATCTTCAAAAACAGCTCGTCCTAAGAGGTGCCCGTCTCCGTTATAAAAATAAGATTATTTTTTACATGTATCAATTCTCAATTGTTTTTCTCTAACTATCCTATAGCTTAATGTTGTCTTAATATATCCACAAATTACACAAAATTTAAATTTGTGGTTCCTTAAAAAATCGCAAATATATTTGTATGCAAAAATGATTTTTCGTTAAATTCTCCATACAAAACGGCAATTTCATACTTAAGCCCCTAATATTATAGAATAAAAATCAAATTCAATTTATAAAATTCCAAACAAATAAATTACTTACATAATTAAAGAATACAATTAATTAAACATTTAAATTTTAAATTATAAAAACAAGTCAAATAAAGTTAAGTCAAATAAAATGTAAAAGAGAAAGAGCATACTAACGCGAACATTAGAGCGAGATAGATAGACGAGACCATTTCACGTACACGCAGGGGGCAAGGAGGCCTGTCAGTCACGTAGAAAAGACAGCGACTGTCAGACTGCAGTACTATTTTTCATGCACTCATGCGCGTCACGCACACATCGGTGTATTTTTTTGGTCTCACCAAGCTCTCACCCTAGTCGATTAATTGCCAATCTATAAATGTCAGTAATAATAAATCTATGGTTACATGATAGACCTCAAGACGCTTGTAACCATAGATTTATTATTACTGACGTTTATAGATTGGCAATTAATCGACTAGGGTGGCTGCTTACCATTGGCCAGGCCATATGCTTATCTGCATACCTACTACATAAAAAACACTTGGTTACACATAAAGCTACGGCATCTGGCACCAACAGTGACAGATTCCTTTTTTTCCCTTTTACCCCTCAGTTTCTCGATCTTTCCTTCACCCACAGGGAGGAGTGAAAGTGAGAGAAAGGAGTGAAACCCGTTCAGACCAGAATTAGTATTTCCCTTTTCAAAATAGTTCATTGATGTTTTCAATAGGGGGTTAGGTCAATAAAATCGTTTTCGATAACAAAACCTTTTTATATTTTTGAAAATTTCGCGTTTACACATTTTCTTAGATGGATATTGTCTGATGTAACCTAATTTTAAAAATAATACTGAAATTCATAAACAGTTAATATTTCAACTCTGGTAAGAGCGCTTCATAATAAGAGCATTTTGGTTTTTCTCCCGAGTTCTTGTTGTAAAAACACGTGTAGAGCGCGACATTTAATGATGTTAATTAAATCTATTATACAATTTTATAAATACTAAGCCCCTAATTCATAAAAACAAGTTAATTTATTAAAGGTTTACAAATTGTTAGTCTCTGTCACTCTGGCACGAGATGAATGAAACAAAACACTTTCTAACAAGTCAAAAACTAGTAATAATCGCCTTACGTAATAAATGAATGGCTTCAAAGTATTTTTTAAGCTATTGGGGAAACTTTAGTTTCGTTTTTTGGTAAGTTACGGCAGAAGTTGGAAACGAGTGTCTCCCGGAACCGTCAACCTGTGTGGGATTGTCGGCCGGCACAACCGCGCTGTCGAAATTGTTATTGATTTGAGGTTAACACGGTGTTAACCAGGTGGACTTAAAACCATCACTACCAATACCATCAACAAAACAGAACACAACATTGTACGCCAATAAGGATCGAACCCCGGACCTTTGGATGTTTCTCAGCCACAAAGGCGTTTAAAATACCTACGTATAATAATATTGTAATGTACCTAAGCTATGCCATATGTTATCTACATATTTTATAGCATATAACATAAATTACTTTATTGTGGTACATAACCTTACATAACACACACATACACACACAGTCAGAAAGCAACACGATTTAATTAAGTAAATACTTATTAAACATTGTACCTACATACATTGAGTTGAGTATTTCATGAACCAACATTAATAGATAGGTATCTAATAAATAATAATTATTTAATTATAAAGTAATTCGAATTCAAATTAAAAGTTCGCCTTTTTATTTGTGTACTGTAAAACAGTACATTCGTAAACCAATTTAAAATGGAACAAAATAAAAAATATACATTCTTCCGTCAAAACGAAATTTATTTTCCTGATATAATTTTGCTAGAACCCTCTTTTGCTTTGATAAATCAACCCAAGTAAGTATTATCAGTTATTTTTTATAGGCATAATTTATCCTCTCAACTGTCCCACCCCTTTTATCAAATATGGCGTATCTGTCCCGCCATTTCCGGAGTACTTCCGGTTTATTTCCGGTCCTCATTAAAAATGATGATATGTAAAGAAATTTGTATGGAGGTTATATACAAATTATATATTATTGTAATCTGTATTAAATAAGCTTTCAGATGATGTATAATTTATTATAGTTTTATAGTGAATAAAATTAGTAAATTGAAGGTAAAAGTAAGAAAAGTCACTTTTTTCCTCGATTTAATTCAATAATTATTATAATTATAAATAAAACCTTTATTGAAAGTGATAGTTGTTTTATATGGAGCTATATATAAAGTATTTACTTTTAAAAACAATAATTAATTGAAAAACAAGCAAATAAATTCAAATTTCGCGCGTAAACTTAGAGTAACTCAGACACAGAATGACTGTTCGCCGAATGAAAGGGGCTCACAATGTTGACAGGTTTAGTTTAATATTATGGTCGCGTTATATTGCATCTCTGTTCTACTCTATAAGTTGTAGTAAAGTTTGAGAGAGATAGAAACAATATAACCCGGCCAAATTGAGTTTCAAAAGTTGAACGACAATTTTGAAAAACAGACGCCATATTCAGGTGTCTGACAGACAGGCACTTTTTGACAGACGCCTGATTATGGCGTCGGGACTGACGAGAGGTTAAATCAATGAATGCTACGTGGTGCTACGGCCCGTTTGTAGTAGCTACAGACTACGAAAATGCCACAGTCTACAAAAAGAGTTCCACTCTCACAGTACTCTCATAGAGGCCGTTGACTTAAAAAATATAGTATCTTCTATCTCTGTCACACACATACATCTACACTCTTCCGTAAATCGAAATCAAAGCTCGTCGGGATTGGAGCACACTGAAGTTCGCACGTAGTTCGCATACGAGTGAAGTAAAGCACATATTCGTCTACGTTCTGACGTATTTAAAAAGAAAATTATTACTTGATTCTAAATATCAGCGTTATATTTAAATAATAAACACGATACATATTTTGTACGATATATCAGCGCAATAAAATAATTGTGTAATATACAGCCACTAAATCAGACAAGTAACTAAAATAGTGTGAATTATATATTTCCGGCATCTCTGGTTTTACTGAATCAAGTACACGATTTCGGCGTAACACATGTTTCGAACGTGCCTGCATATGGCGAACGCTCAGTTTGTGTTTATGTCAATAAGAAACTGATTTTTAACATTTGCGCGGGTGTGGATTTATTTAATTATAAATGAAAAATGTGTCAGTGAAAACTGTGATTTGTGTGTTATTTTAGTGATCATGTTTTTGGTTGTTGAACATTTGGATGACTCTATATCTACAGTGTACATATAGGGGTATGTATTTATTTTATGTTTGTGTAGATAATTTAGGATCTAGTTTCGATTTTAGGGATGATAGGCTTGGGAATTCGGCTCTAATGACAAGTCTTTAACGAAAGTGTAATTATAGATACCATTCAATGCCTATTGTAAAAGTTTCAGGTCGATGAAGGCATTACACTCGGGAGGTTATTACCAAATGACAACTTTCTGTACAATATTACCTTGGTGTTCTCATAAAAGTTGAGAGATTTATATCTACTTTAACCCAGATAACCAAAATACTCTTTCAATATTCATAAATCGTGCTCATACATCCTTCTTCAATATAAGCTGTTTATGAAAGCTTTGGGGTTTATAATGTTAAGTATAAGTTGGTATACATTTGCCTTTTAAATTTCAAGTTAAACTTAATTCATTACATCAGTTTATATTAAAATAAGCTGTCATTTATTTGAAAATTTTTACAAACTCAATGATACTTAATTAAATCAATGATAATAGAAAAACATTGACTTAACACAGTAATAACATGCATCTAAAAATATATAAATCATCATGGGAATGTCACAGTGTTTAAAAGTGCTTTACTATGAAAACACATGTTCCCTCGAGTGTGTGGAACTAAGACAATAAACATTGAAAAATTGTTATTAATGAATTGTCTTGTGAGTAGTCGACTGTTTATAAAATAGAACCATATGTGATATCTTTATCTCATGATTCATGCCATATGTTTAAGATTTGAAATGGCATTCGGAAGAGGGCTCGGGATGTGATGCATTATTTCTCCAATATCGGTCTTGTATCACTAAATATGGCTAAAAATAGATTATTTTGAATATTTCATACAAATTTTTCTTTAAGTTTGAATATAAATACTATCCTCAAAACGAATATAATATAATCTATCAAATTGAAATATTCTCTAAGTTAAACTACAGCTGATTTCTTACCATCTGCAAACAAATTTAATATTATCTATCAAATTGAAATATTCTTTAAAAGTTAAAAGTATTTTAAAGAACTAAATATAACTTGATTTGTGTTTATGATTAATTAATCCCAAGAGACATCGCAAAATCTGGACTTCAAATGTTGTTGAAGTTGCTAAGAGATTTAATTTATAAACTTAGTGAGATATAAATGTTTATACAAAAATATTTAAATAAAATTAACCTTAATGAATTTCCATAAACACTTAAATATATTTTCAATTTATACTTTTCACTATTTACTTGTAAACATTTAAGTGTATTATAAAGCTATGCAGGTACCTACATATCTACTATATTTATTTCTTAAAGATAAGAATCTCTTGCTGATATGTTTGTTTATATTATCAGCACATCTGCCTGCTTTTATTAAACTAAATAGCTCACAGGGTTTTATAATATTTAATTCAATGGCTTAAGGTTCATTACTAAAAAACATTGAATATTTTGTGATCTTTATTGCCACTTTCTGTGCCTTTTGTTAACCACAAGCTTTTCTCACTGAACTTTCTAAGTCAAGAGAGAATTTAACAAATCTTTATTTTATATTCCTACCCACTTTTACAACCTTGAGAGTCCATTAAGGTCTTAATAACCCAGAGACACACAACTACTGGACAACTGGTTGCTGTTAGTCACATCTGTGACTAACAGCAACCAGTTGTCCAGTAGAGATTTCTTAACCTTAGATAGGATATGTTTATATCAATTACATCCTTGTAATGTAGTGCAAATCCTTTAGCATTTACAATCCCAATTAAAAATGAAGACAGGCCATGCAAATGATTTACCTATATTATCCTTATAGCATCTGTTGAATAAAAAAACAAACTTACAGCCATATTCACAAATATTACTATGAGGTTTCTAGACCTGTATGTTGCGTAATATAGCTAGCTAGCTACCTAGGCTGTGCGTTCATTTTAAAGTACGCTTAGTGCAAATCCCATTCATGAATAGGTTTATACGGCACTGTGCGTCCATGTGCACTATGAGACGTCAAAAGCCTTGCCATATGGCATGCACTGAGAAATGCCTTATTTTGCATAGCACTGTTTTTTACTATGACAAGTATTTTTTTGTGAATACGGGCATCAATTTCTTATTTGTTCTACCCTGCTCCCAATTTTTATGTGGTTGGTGCAGTACCTATGTCTTGCTTATGACATAGTAGTTTTGGCATTTAATTTTACTGCTAGCCGCCTTCCTGACACCAACTCTCCTTGGGTAAAATAAAACAACTTGAGAATTGAAAAATAAGTTCACGTATTAATTATAATAACAACTAATCTTGCAATCATTATTATTTTATTAATCTGCAGTAGATTGTGGAGTAGTAGGGAAAGGCATATTTAAGTAATTTTTGTTATTTGATACTATTGGCTATTTAACTTACCCAATAAGTAGCAAAGAACATAGTTATAGTATTTTCTGGGTAGCTATTTAAATTTACATTATATTATAAAGTTTTAAATATCATATGTCATTTTTGTTTGGTTTGTCTGTTATCCTAATAATTCATTAGGGCAAGATAATTAATTAGTGTGTGCATAAGTAATTAATCAAGTATAAAGCTCTGAATTAATACAAAGCTTTCCTTAAGGAAATGAGTTTTAATGTAATTAATTAAGGTTAATTGAATATTTTTGTCTATCTTGTAATTCATAGGTACCAGTTACAGTCTACAGTAGATGTTAAAAGTACCTACCTACATAATAAAATTGAGCATCTTCCTGTAACAAACCACATTGAATTATGTGTCTTATCAATTAGATTTAACAACAAGCAAACGTTTTTTTTTTACGAAACTACGGAAAAGTCGTGGTTTGCAAGGCAAAATCGTCGCCTCCTATTGTTAAAGTCGGTTAAAATGTTAAGCCTATTTTAACCGGGCCATAAGAACGAATCGATTGACACCTTATTCATTCAAAATCGGTGAATAGTTTAGGCGATACGGAGGAACATAGTACAAGACTACTAAAATCATACCCCTATAACATGGCTTCGCCGTAGTCTGGTAAAAAAATGTCTTTATTGCTTAGCTTATTATAGATTGGTTTTGATAGATTAATAGTAGGTAATAAGGAGATAACTATACAGTGTGATTGATGGTAAGGGTTAATAAAGACGAGAACACTAAAATAAAGGTAGTTTAATAATGATAAGTACTAAGGTCCTATATTTCATATAGATTTATTTTACTTCAAGAGTAGCAAATGAGCTTAACGTGCCTCATCGGAAGTGATCACCAAAGTAAAAAGTGTTTTCGTGTGTGTTGCCCTTTCGTATTATTTTAATTGTCACTCATTGGTGCTTGTACTTACCACCCACTAAATCTTGCACAAATCTGTACTCCCCTGAGCACAGAACACGAGACCTCTTTCTAGGTGAATTATCTAGGAAATTAGTATTAAAAAGAACCTAGACTGCTGACATGATTTTGAGTGTATAACATCTGCCCTGCTCAGACCAAATAAAAAGTGTTGACGGAGCGTTGCGAAGAAAAAACTTACGCCGATATTTATATGTAGTGTGGTAATAGTTTTTTTTAGTATAACGCCCGTATTCATAAACACTACTTATCATAGTAAAAAACAATGCTATGCAAAATAAGGCATTTCTCAGTGCGTGTCATATGGCAAGGATTATGAAGTGTCACAGTGCGCGTGGACGCACAGGGTCGTAAAAACTTATTCATAGTCAATACTTAAGTGGGGATCGGACTTATGCGTACTTTAAAATGAATATGCACATCTTAGGTAGCTAGTTAGAAGCAGGTTTGAAGTAATAAAACGTCAGTACATTCAACGATGTGAACTAGGCAACAGAATCGAAGCAATCACAGAGTTCTATTCAATGCAATGCGTTTACTTAACCAAGAGTCGAGAAACCTCATAGTAATGTTTGTTAATACGGGTGTAAGGCTAGGCGTACACGTGTGTGCGTGTAACTGTGTACGTGTACACGGGCAACGGGTGAGGTGTAGTATTAGTTTCATCATCATCATCAACAGCTCATATAATGTCCCCACCGAGAGGCTACAGCCTGCCCACATTAGGGGCTATTAGGCCTTAGTCAACCACGCTGGCCAAGTGCGGGTTGGTCGAATTCACACACAACCTAAGAATTTCTTCATAGGTGTGTGTGCAGGTTTTCTCGCGATGTTTTCCTTCACCGTAAAAGCGTCGATTAAACGTATGAATTCAAAATTTGAAAACACATTGGTACGTGGCGGGGATCGAACCAGTGCCTCCCGGGTGGGAGACGACGCTCTTACGCACTATGCCACCGACGCTTCTCTAGTTTTAGTTTACCGTCCTCAGATTTTTCTTCGCAACGCTTATCATTTGGTCTGAGCTGTCCTCATGGCTTTTGCGTTATATTGTTTACTGAATGGTTGTTATTTTTTCGGTTTGGTGCTTCTTTTATATAGGCGACAGGCTTGCAACCTGTCATTATTTGGAGGCAATGTATGGCCCATACTGCCAGATTTACTTTAAGGTTCTGCTCAACCCGTCATGGGATTACGCGCGTGATCGCATATAATAGGTTGGGGAAAAAGTTTCTTCGCATTTTTTAAGAAAATTCAAAACATTTTTTAATATAGTTTATTTACATTTAACTAAAGTATGTAGGTACCATTTTGTTCGATAACTTTTTGCCATCTTGTAGGTAGGGACATGATCCCATTGCTATAGAAATTTTGGGACTTCTGGTCAAAATACCGCGACAAGTGGTTTTGGCAGTCCTCTCGTGATGTTAACCTGACACTGCCTAAAGAATTCTGAAGAGACCGAAACAGGTGGAAATCTGAAGGTGCAAGGTCAGGACTATACGGCGGATGCATTAACACCTCCCAGCCAAACTCTCTTAATTTTTGCTGAGTGTCTAAAGATGTGTGAGGTCTAGCGTTATCATGATGAAAAACCACACCCCTTCTGTTGATTAATTCCGGCCGCTTTCTCTCAACTTCTTGCTTTAATCTCATCATTTGTTCGCAGTAGAGTTCAGAATCGATGGTCCTGCCTGGTGGTAACAGCTCATAATGAATAATGCCCTTCCAATCCCACCACACACACAGCATCACCTTGTTGCGAGTTAACCCGGGTTTCGCCACAGTCTGTGAAGCCTGACCGGCCTTTGACCACGACCTTTTTCGCACGTTCTTGTCGTACGTGATCCACTTTTCATCACCAGTTATCAGCTTCTTCAAAAATGGTTCGGTGTCATTACGTCGTAATAAAGAATCACAAATGAGTACACGGTTCATTAGGTTTCTTTCAGTGAGCTCGTGAGGTACCCAAATGTCGAGCTTTTTTGTGTACCCAGTTTTTTTCAAATGCGCCAAAACTGTTTTGTGGTCAATTCCCAGTTCTTCAGCTACGTCGTAACTACTGACATGCCGATCTTGCTCCACTTTTTCAAAAATGGCATCCATTTTATCTGTAATAGGGCGACCAGAGCGACGTGCATCTTTGACATCAAAATTTCCGGATTGAAAACGCTTAAACCAAATTTGTGCTACTCTCACAGACACTGCACTAGGTCCATAAACATCGCAAATTTTTTTCGCGGCTTGCGTTGCATTTTTACCTTTTTTGTAGTAAAATTTTAAAATGTATCGAATTTCTTCATTAGATTCACTCATCTTGGCGGTACGAAAAACAAATGAAAATCACACATTTTCCTAATTTGAATTTGGAATTATGTTCTTTAGAATTTAAACTTTCAATGATACCAAAACCAGCCAGATACAAATAGTATAGCCAAAGAGATTTTATTACAAGTTTATACATACTATAATGCGAAAAGACTTTTTCCCCAACCTAAATGATGTATGTATAAAAAGGAATGAATTTTGATCAGGTCCATCTTCGGTCTTTGTCACTTCACGTCAACTTCCCTGTCAAGATTGTAATAAAAAAACCGCCTTCAAATCTAAAAACGGAGAAATAAAAAATCTGTTTACAAAAATCTATTTTTTTTTTGAGGTCGGTCCCAAATACATGTGACAAAGTTTATTCCAAATATTGAGGTTGAGATTCTCAAAAAAACATTTACATTTTTATAAACAGAATTTTGATTTCTCGGTTTTTAGTTTTGAAGTCAGTTTTTTATTTAATTTTTTTTTGTTGCTTTTAAGTAATATTAATTTTCACAATTTTACAAATTTCACACAAGTGATAAAATTACGATATCGTCGACGTCAATTAAATAGGCATTATTAGGGATAACTCAATAACTACTCGTCAGATGTCGATTAAATTTGAATGGGACCAAACGACAAGCACCAGCTTCCAAAGGTCGAAAGAATCTTCAAAATCGGTACACCCAGTAAAGAGTTATGAGGTAACAAACATTATTAAAACATACAGTCGAATTGATAACCTCCTCCTTTTTGAAGTCGGTTAATAATAAATCTTCATATTCGCATTGTTTAACATAGCGTAATAGACGTTAAAAGGTAGGTAGGTACTGCCTACTTAATAATCTAACCTAAGAATCTGACCAAAGATGGCAGCGTCTCGTAAGTTATCGTGTTATCACGTAACCCAGTTCGTTGACATCTTATCTCGTATGGGAACTATTGAGAGCGAGTACGTGTTTTACATCATTATTGCGATGCGCGACTGAACTTGAAATTACCATTTATAGGTAGGTATTTAGTTTGCTTATCGACTTGGCGCCGATTATGTCAATATTTTTAGACAACTAATAGAAATTTTACTTTTTTTCGAGTTGTTTTTTTATCTGTCTAGTGCAGAGGTTCCCAAACTTTTTTTTCTCACAGACCTCTTTCAAAATTTTGCTGTTTCCCGTGGACCCCTTGCAACATTTCTATCATATTGCCAAAACTCGACAAAAGTATAAAAATTAGATTTGACTATGTAAATTTGCATTGCGACTGAGTTCCGAAAATAGTGAGAATTTATTGGTTAGTTAATTACTTAATAGGCTGTGCTCTGAAAGGATGTCAAAAAAGTTTGTAAAAGTCTACCCACAGCATAAGCAAGCAATCAATTCTCATTTATTTTATTTAGAAACCTTCCCATTCGGAGTGGTAAAAAAAAATGGTATATATTCGGGTGTTTCTCCGTACTACCATTTTATTGTATTGTATTTATTCAAATACTAGCCTTTTACTCGTGACTTCGTCTACGTGGAATACATAGTTACTTTGTGTAGCATTTTTATTTTTTAGGCTATTTATTTTGCAAATAATACACATATAAATTGCTGTAGATTACTGTAAATAGCCTATTTTAATACGTTTTTTCTTTTTTTATCCTTTGCTAACTTCTATACGACCTTTCATTACCTATTTCATCCCCATTTCGAAATGTTGTCATCCACACGGTTGTCAAAATTTCGAAAACGCTACATTTTTTTTTACTTCTTATCACGTGCTTAAATACAAAGTTTCGTAGTTTTATCTTCGATAATGAGGACCCCTTTATGCCATTTTTACAAGAAATTTAGCTTATATTCGATAAAATAGTCTAGAAGAAGAAACATTTTTCTTTTCGTTCTTTCTTTGTTTCTTTCTAGTCTTTCTTTCTTTCTTTCTAGTCTATTTTTCTACCACATTTCATCAAAATCGGTTCGTGTGATAGGCGTGAAAGCGTGTCTTTCTTTACGACCTTTCATCCCCTATTCCCTTCCCACATGGGTCAAAATTAGTCTTATCAAGTGCCTATACAAAGTTTCATGGATTTATCTTCGATATTGACGAATCGCATACACTCTTTCATTCCCTATTTCATCCTCACATGGGTAAATATTTCAGGAACGCTAGAACAAATAATTATTTATGGCGTATGAAGTGCCGAAATCCAAAGTTTCATAGTTTTATCTTCAACAATGACAAACTTCCCCTATTTCACCCCCACACAGGTCAAAATTTCTAAAGTCCTAGAACAAATATTTCTTTCTTTTTTACTAAAGTGCTTAAATTCAAAGTTTCATTGTTTTATTTTCAACAATGATAAACTTCCATACAAACTTTCATTCCCTATGTCAACCCCTTCTAATTTATTTTTCGCGATAAAAAGTACCTACCCTACGTCCTTCCCCGAGCTTAAGTCTATATTTGTACCAAATTTCATCAAAATCGGTTCAGTGGTTTAGACGTGAAAGCTTAACAGACAGACAGAGTTACTTTCGCATTGAAAATATTAGTCGGGAATTATATACCCGTGGACCTCTGGGGGTCCACCTGGACCACTTTGGGGATCAATGGCCTAGAGGCGCTGGAAAGCTCGCTTTAATTTTCTGCCTTATCAATGTTTACCATAATGCTTCCATTTTCAGCCTTATCGTCGCTTACCACCAGGTGATATATAAAAGCCAAGAAGTTTTCCGTTGAGGCTTGGCGCAAATGTGCCACTAATCACAGCTACCAGTGGCTGTCGCACGCTACTGCTACTCTTACAAGAGTGGAGGAAGCGGGCGACAGCCACCAATGATCGGAAGCCGCCATCACAAACAAACTCTACACGTAGTCATAATGTGGCTTGGCCTTTTCGCTACCGTCACATAGGCGTAGGTCGAAAATTTTATTCATTGTTTTTTTATTATATGCTACACAATAGTTCTTGTAGTAACAAAACGGCCAAGCCACATAATTTCGACTAAGGTGTAGATTTTGTGAAGTTAGAGCTTGAAGAGTTAGAAGTTTTGCTCTACATGAGTGAGATCTGACAACTTTTTGACAGTGCGAGCCGTATGTATTGGCAACAACCAATGAAAATGTTTTTGGCGGGATTTCACTTCTTGTTTTCAGATGCTTATGACAATGTTTTGTTTTATTTTGTAATTTTTTTCTTTAATTCCCTTTATTTTGAATTTTTGAATTTTTTTGGTGTTTGTGTACCTACTTATCTTACTTTCATACCAAATTTCACCTTTGTAGAACTTCAGGAAGTACCTTAAGAATTTTTATGATCATCAGTCAGTCAGTGACGAAATCGGGATTTTTTGAGGTATCAATAAAATCTCTAAGCAATTGAAACTTTATATATTTAATAATAAGTCCAATATTAACATCATACTTCGAGAAGAGTTATGAGGATTCAAAATAACGACATCGTCTTTTGCGTTTCACTCTGCTAGTCAGATATTTTTTACAGCATTAGGTATTGTGTTTTCACGGTCGTGATAAGATCCAGTCCCTCAGTGGTTAAAAGCTCATTAAAAGCTCAGGGTGAAGGGTAGCAAGGAGCGCTGGATGCAAAAATGGCGACTGCTAAACAATACTTTTGCGTTATCGAGAACTTCACCCACTGTGATTGTTTTCTATGGGGTGGGGGTATGTTAAAGCATGCATGGTGGACCACCTCTACCTATAGAGGAACTAAATGAAAGAATAACTGCAGTTATCCAAATTGTTCCATCCGACATGCTAGAAAAAGTATGGAACGAGTTAGAGTATTGGGTTTATATTATTATACTCTTTATTGCACTAAAAATAATACATTTTTAAATAAAATACAATGTTTCAAAGGGCAGACTCATCTCTAAAAGAGATCTCTTCCAGTCAACCCATAAATGTGTGTGATAAAACTTATTTCTACCTATGTCTGGAGGAGTAAATATCTAGGTAGAAACTTGTTTTCTACTGAAAATAAACTTTTTTACATAAGTATTCTTCATTTACCCGAATAATTACTCAAGGCTCCATAATGTAAATTATTTTTGAATTATCTTGTGTACCAATAAGTGTACAACGTATGTGTGAAGGTAAAATAAGCAATATTTTCCCGAAGTTAGTTCCTAGATTTTTTACTTTCTCAATAATTTTGTGTTTGTAAATCGTTTTATATTACTTTACAATTACACTCAAAATTCCCAATTCCCACTTATTAGTATGCAATAATGCATGTCGCCTTAATTTGAATTTCCATCTTCTAAGAATCGCTGACGTCACTGCAAATGTTGGGTTAGGTCACGTCATCAGCAACAAACATGTTAAGTTAAGGTTATTATAATTTAAGTGTGTTAATGTTATCGTTGTAATTATAATTTATGTGTGTTACTGGTATGGTCGGTAAGATCGTAAGGAAGACGATGTCCTTATTATGAGTGATAACATTATCGGTTAATAGGATAGACAATTAATACAATACGTGTTATATATTTCCACACTCACACCAATCGGTAACTAACTGCGGTTGCATCGTTTCGGTAAAAATTCCAAACATGCGGCTTTATACCAAGCCACTCGAATCGACGGCCGAAATGAGTGACTTGGTAGTACTTGGTACAGATATGCTCTGTACCGAAATGTACGCAAAATACACGAAGCTCACATTTATTCTTGGCTCGGCAGACTAAATAAATATCATTCGGTAAGATTCGATACCGAAACGAAAACACACTGGCCAGGAAGGTTCCTAAGGTAATTGGTTTTCTCCGCTTGGCATAATGATAACGACACAATGTCGATATTGCCGGTGACCCATGCACTTCTTATTTATTATTTGCATTAGACAAGTGGCAACCATCAATATAACTTTTATCATTCCAGCCAGCTTCATGGAGCTGTAGATTTATTACAGGCAATTTGTTACCGCGATTGCTTCTACGAGCAAGATCCTATCCTTATTATGATTCTCGTCTCGTTCATTATGGGATAGCTTGCTGGGACGCGAAAAATATATTTTATATTGACGATGCTGAAGTTCTTTTATTGATAGGTTTTTGTTTGGATGTTTATAATATGGTTGGACCATTTAGGCTGGTTTTAGTATCACCACAGTTTAAATACTCTATAGACTGTGGTATCATACGCCAATAGTATTGTGATGCTTATGAACCGTTATAACGCGGCTGACAATTATCAGCGCTGAGACGCTTCAGCGTCGCTGACTGCTCAGCCCTGACCGCTGCACACACGGCGTCATCATTAAGCGCTTAACCATAATTACATATTGGACCAATCCGCACCGATGATCAGAATGTTTCTAAAATCAGCCAAGATAGCTAAGAGTCTCCTTTAGGCAGACGATATTTTAAATCTTATTTTATTCAGATTAGGTACCTATCTGCACTTTTCCTAAACCTGTTTAGCTGCTGTGTTTTATTCCTATTCAGCTTTTTACACGTCCGTATAATAGGGTCTTTCGATAATAAACGGGATCCTTTAGTTCGCAAAACAATAAACGGGTGTCTGTGACTCACTTTTATTTTATTAACAGGTGCTATAGAATAGACTTTTCCCCCATATTTGATAATTAAAAGCGGTCGCCATACCGATAGGGTTATAGTATTTTCGTAAAGCAGTTCGCTGTGTTTCGGATTGAAGGGAAAAGTAGCCAGTGTAATACTGGGCATAGAAGGCATATCATCTTAGTCCCCAGGATGGCAACGCTCTTGCAGGGTTAAGTGATTTACCCTTAATATTGCAAGTGTCTATATAGGCGACGGTAATCAAATTGTAGAACATCTGGTGGACAGCAAGCTTGTTTGCCATCTAGTAATATATGTGTATTAAAGAAAGTACTCGTATTTTTATCTCACGATGGCAGGTCAGTTAGGTTTGTTGAATGGATACGTTAGCGGCCTTTACTCGTATGCGCGATCGCGCGTCAAAATATCGCGCGTGTCAATCAAATGAAAAAAGATATTGCGTGTAAAGGATGTTGGAAGGGACACTCCAACACGTGCCAGTTTCGCGCGGTCTATCCCGCGCGATTAGCCTTTAAACGGCCGCTTTCATCTCGTCGGTGCCGGCGCACACCTGTCCTATCTCACCCGCGTTTGTGAGATAAAAAATACTACAACTGCTTATCATTAGGCTATACTTGTTTGTCATTGTCCTTAATTATCACCATCCTGTGTCCGTCCACTTCTCGATCTGTATTTCCGTAGGAACAAAATTTTAGCCTTTTTTTAAGTGTACTGTCATGGTGATAACACTTTTACCAATTTAGGGTGCAGTACGATGCAACTGCAGGGGTATGCGGGTTGCAGAGGTAAAGGAGTTTCCCCCACTACCCACTAAACATCCTCTCCGGGCATCCTGCCAAGGCACACTACGACAGCGACCCGGTATCGTAAATTTTCGCCACTTGCACCAGGGGGCCATCTATGTCCGCCCTTTCGGGCTCAATTGATGCATCGTTCAATCACGTCCGCTGTCCGGTATAAATACCGGACAGTGGACTGCCGGTCTTGGAGACCGGCCTCCACCGTGCACAACGCCCCGCTAGCCCTGAAAAGGGCCTTTTTTTTGTTGACGGAGAGGTCAAATGCATTTACGCATCGTCGCTGCGGGGTGGTGCCAACCGCAGGGGATATGTGGGACTCGAGATAAAGACGTTCCCTCCATACCCACTAAACATCCTCCCCGGCCTGACCTCAAGTGCGCTATTGCGGGACGGCTCGCGATCTGCGCACGTGAGCGCAACTATACCGAGACCGTCCCAACGCTGGCCGTCTGCCCGTATAGGCACTCCTTGCACCAATTATTGGCCAGTAGCCACTCCTCCACCGACGACTGCTCAACCTGGTGCGTCCTCCTGACGAGGACACCGGGAGCAGTCATCGGACCGCACCCGGGGGACTTCGGGCGCGGTCGTGGCCCTGAAAAGGGCCGTACGGAACTAGCCGTGGTGGGAAAACAAAAACAACTCGACGGTGGCATGTGACTTTGAATGCCAAGGGGACACACTTGACATTAAAAGCCACACACCCGCAGAGAAAGTTTCCCCACCACGTTACCAGGGTCCGCCACGAGGGGGCTTCCGGACGTGGACCCCAACAACAGATGTACCCTACGCCGCCACTGCCAATGGTTACAGTCATGGCTCACCCGCATTCGTGAGATAAAATACTATACTTGTAAACATACATAATCATATCTTTATGTATTATTAACATGAAAATCGGCCGCTCAAACAGATGACTCTCTTTTGATTAATGTCACTTTAACAAAAGTAATCATACTATGTCAAACTTTATATTAATGAGTTTCCTCATCAAAATGTCGTTAATAGATAGGTGTAAGTTTGTTAACCAATCTTCTTGGGGCTTTGCTTCCTTTACTGGACATAGGTTAGCGGCACGACTAAAGCGTTCGTCCTAATAATTGGCAACAATGGTAGCAACTATTACTGCACTTAAAGCATTGGCGTTTCTATGACATGGTACTAAAATGTTAATTTATTTTTGATGCTGACTGTACCTTCTAGGATAGCCGTAGATATTATCCGTGTTCACTCGGATCGTTTTCATTATTATTGTCGATGTTTTTCACAGTCAACATCTAAAAATAATGGATTTTGTTTCAAAAATATTGGAATTGTCGTCAGAAGAAGAGCTAAAATGGACTAAATATAAGGTATCTCTCAGAAAGAGATGAATTCTGCGAAGAACGCACTGAGGCCGTTAAAATAAAACTACGCCTCGCCCTTCGTAACTGTCTTCAGTACACTTAACATAAAAACACCGGCTCACGCACTAATATCCATAAAACCACAACAGACCGCAACGCCTCTGCATCGGTAATAGCTATGGCTAGTTGATTGTGAATAATGCTAATCATAAGGAATGTAATCAAAAATATTAAATTTTACATCATTTTATAAATTTGACCATTAGTAAAATGTTTAACACAACTGCCAGGAGACTGAAAGGTCATTGTATGAAATTATCTATCTTCGACGACCGTACTTTAGTCGACAGGTCTTTGTGTCGTCATAAGGTTCTACAGCGTTCGAGTCGAAAAGGTCGTGTCAGAGTGTTTTAAGGGCTCAGACCTCGGCTCAGGTGTGCTTTGTCTGACGTGAGCGATCAAGCGCCTATGCATATCCGAGAATAAGACACTAGACAGAAAATATGATCGCAATATAAAATGGATAGATGGAATCTACCTCGTCTCAGATTTATGATACCTTATCAATCATGTTCAAATGGGTTGTAAAAACTTACTCGCATACTACGTTGAATCATGTCAGCTATATCACAAGAAGGTATGAGCGATGTAGTTTTTTAGAAGTACACAGAAGATCCAATTTAAAATAGGTCTTTCTCAAGAAAATATACACTATTTTCTGCGGAAATAAATTTAAAATGAACAATTTTTATTCCCTAGACAGTCATGGATTTGAATTGTGACCACTTTGGGAGTCTTTCATTTCGCTGGCAAGAAAGTACTTTGTAAATGTTTGAAAATTGTACTCAATTAAACAAGGAAAAAGTCCTGTACCTCTATAAGTTTCAAATATTTCAAATCGTGGCAAATGTAAATAAAATCTGTTTACTAGTGAATGTTGGGTTTCTGCCTATCTTGTATGTCAATACGTAAACAAAACATGTGCGCAAAAGACGCGTCTCCAAGGCCATTAGGCAAAAAAAAGTAGGTATCGAGAAAAATTACGATGTCCTGGGTTCGCGCGCTCTCTCTATCATTTCTAAGAATTCCATTTCAGTGTTTTTAATTAGCTGGTTTTATTGTGTAGGTTATTTCTAAGGACCCAACTTATTCAGGGTCCTTCTAAAGATAATAGGTACTTTCTGAAGGAACGTTAAGCAGCCTTGAGTTTCTGTTGGTGAGTAAGATCTCCACGGAGCCTCGGGGAAGGGAAGAGTTAGGGTTGCAAGAGCGCGAGTGTTACAACAGTGTTGCTAGCGTGTTTATGCTACGGTGACTGCTTACCACCAGGCAGGCTGTATGCTTGTATGCCATCATCATCATTTCATCCGAGAGACGCCCACTGTTGGACATAGTCCTCCCCCAACGATCTCCAAACTGCTCGGTCCTGCGCGGCTCCCCGGGTTTACTAGCGATGCGTTTCCCGGTACGTAGTCGTTACTCGAGGATTCAATAGCAATTTACTCCATAGGTTTCACATATAACAATTTATCAATTTTAGATTTTGCTTTAATATCACGATAGAATGGTTTTAAAGACCAATGTGGAAGCAAGTCAGTAGTTGTGAATTTATCTTCCGTATTTAGGATGCAAGAGGTAGGTATATATTACTAGCTTTTGCTCACGACTTCGTATGCATGGAATAGTTAGTTATGTCGGGTATCATTTTTATATTTTTAGGGTACTTTTTTTTGGCAAATAATACACATACAAACTGCTGTAGATTACCGTAAATAGCTTATATTAATACCTCTTTAAAACTACGTTTTTTGTTTATCCATCCTTTGCTTTACTTCCATACGACCTTTTATTCCTTATTTCATCCCCAAATGGGTGTCAAAATTTTAAAAACGCTACAAAAAAATATTTATTTGTTATCAAGTGCCATAATTCAAAGTTTCATGGTTTAATCTTCAACAATGATGAACTTCCATACAAACTTTCATCCCCTATTTCAACCCCTTCAACCCTTTATTTCGCAACAAAAAGTAGCCTATGTCCTTCGCCGAGCTCTAGTCTATATTTGTACCAAATTTCATAAAAATCGGTTCAGTAGTTTAGACGTGAAAGCTTAACAGACAGACAGGGTTATTTTCGCATTTATAATATTAGTTAGTAGGGATGTATTAAGTTATATGGCAACTTGTAAGTAGTCTTAAAAGAACATACGTTTACCGTAAGTTATTGTACAAATAAATTGATTAATTAGCTACGAATGAGACATCCGAGTTTTAAATCCCATAAAACTGTCCGACATTGAACAAGGGTACTCAGTTAGCATACCCCGTTGTAACTTTTGAGCGAGCATTATTGCTTTTATGTTAAATTGGGATCTATATTGCCTGTTGTTTGGATGCTTATGGTAATATGTGAACATTATTAGAGCAAAGTTTGTGACAGTTACTGTACTGATCCGCACTTGCGGCAAAACGTGGCGATTGTGGCCATTTCTCAGTGCCTTAGACAAGTGACCAATCGAATGTGGGCAACCTTTTTTTGTACTACGAGATCGCAAACAAGCTTGCGGCCCACCTGGTGTTAAGTGGTTACCGTTGCCTATAGACATTGGCAATATTAAGTGTAAATCACTGAACACTGCAAGTGCGTTGCCATCTAAGGTGGGGACTAAGGTGATATGCCTTCCATGCCCAGTAATTAACGAAAAGAATATAATGTCTTCATTTTAGTGGACAGCAGCTAGTGATATCAGCTTATCATGTCTCCGGAAACGCAAAGAAAAATTAAGTATCAACCTTTCACTTACTTGCTTAACTTTTACCATTACAGTCGACCATGGCGCTAAAGATCCCTGTCTTCGGATTTCTATTGATAGCGCATGACAAATACTTGGTAGTTTGTGTGAATATTGATCACGAACATCCGTAATTTGATTAGTTATCTTCAATGATTGCCAATAATCTATTCAGAGTTATGTGGCATTGTTCCCAGTTTCCAATAACTGTGATCGGGTAATTTGCCTCTGAAAATAGTTTAGATTTTTAAATACTCGCGGTAAGGCCAATCTTTTATCAGTTGCTAAATGAGATGAAGTTGATCCGATAGTTCCTGCAATTATTTCTACCTTCCAATGGTGTGAGGGTCAAGCTTGTTTCATTACCACACTTTTATCAAAATTATTTGATTATTCCCATCACGAGGTGGACCGACGGTCTGGTAAAGGTCGCTGGATGCAGGCAGCCCAGGACCGACGGGTTTGGAGATCCTTGGGGGAGGCCTATGTCCAACAGTAGGCGTCTCGGCTGAACTGATGATGATGATTTTATCACACTCTGTAGCCATATTACTAGTGTTCACAGCCTTGTTATGTTGTGTTCCTCCCTCTTACTCTACTCTGCCCTCAGTATTTAGTTGAGAGTTTCAGGCGAGCTCCCCTTCAACTTGAGGTCTTGTCATTGATTATTTCAGGTGGGACGAAGGAAAAGAGTTTCATCGTTAATTAAGAAAATGTATGGTCCTAAGCTCACGGGTATTTATCAAGTAGGAAGGCCTATTAATGTGACACATAGGCTGATGATATCAATTCCGTAGAGAAAAGTTTTGCCCTCATAAGACTGCATAATGGTATAGACTGATTTCTCCTATTAGAATGTGCTTTTCAATTAACTTACGCAACCCTCAGTATCTACGGATCACATAAAGGGTGCCATAAACTTGCTTAATAAAGCTATTTTTAGAAAAGCAGATTCGGTCATTAGGAGTTGCTTCAACATAACAAATCATTACGAGTTATGGTCTGATTTTGAGGAGATGTTTGCTTTGATTGCGTGAGGCTATTTTTAGTGTTTCTTCTCAAGAACTGCAGTTTACTTTCTCACTTTTACAATTAGAGCAATGCGTTAGTATAGATACAGTTTTGCTTGCAGATATTGTTTCTACTGAGTCCCGATGAGTGATTTACTCGCACTGCTGGAATGTTTTAAACCAGGGCTGTCCTAATCTGATACGATCCCGGGCCAATCCAAATAACTACATAGATTGGATGACTACAAAAACAATTATTTTATTTTTATTTTCTTTATTTGGGATAACAACAGCATATTACAATTGATATTACAACAAGTAATTATTACATTTTGTAAGCCAATTATAGTTATCCACGAACTTACTAATCTATAGCCTAAGTATCAATAAATAATAAATTTACAACATTGGGTAACTTGCCTACATACCTACTACATATACCTAAGCATTTAAATACTATATAATACATAACTGTACCTATATATAAATAAACTAATGATAGGATTATATATTGTAAATACATATAAATATATAATGATAGCAATAAATATTATAATATATATAAATACTTATATTTATGTATATTCATAGCCACCTACTAATGAATACATCATGTTTTACCTCGTGTGATAAATTCATTCACTTACAATAACTACTCATAGTTACTGTAAGTACCTCCTACACAAGAAAAGGTAACACAAAAAATAAACACCACTAAGATTTGCATTACAAATGCATTACAACCACCTACTCAATCAACAAGGCCCAAAATAAAATTTCTAATTTTTGAGATAAACCAATGTTTTGATCCTTTGAAAGGGTCAATATTATGGAATACTTTATTATAAGTTTCAGCGATTCGTGTAAGTACAGAGTTTTTTCCATAGTTGGTGGGGTGAAATGGTACATGGAATAATTAGACTGAGAGGTGGCAGGATTTTTCATAACGATCATGGATACGGTTAGATTTACATTTATAGTTTGTTGAGTAGTCCCCTAATGTGAATTATGTCGGTCTGGCTGCTCTCAGTGGTTGCAACTTCGAGTTATATAGCTTACAAGAGGCTTCATCGTTGCGAAAAAAAACGATAACAGAAATGGTCAGTTTTAGTACCTATTCGAAGAATAACGTCTCCGCAGATGAAAAACGTTGGTCTGGCTGTTCTCAGTGGTTGCTTTTAAGAGAAAAAAAAATAACAGTAATCAGCAAAATAAACAATTAAATCGAACAAATCCAAATTTTATTAATTAAACTTTTATAATTTTATCATCTTTGGGTAAAATCAGACATTAATCATTTTGTAGAATATTGCTAAGGCCTGAAGAGTTAAATATTTACTTATTTCCAATATTCTTTTAATTTTTTTTTGAGCTTTTTCATTAGTCACATTAAAATCTATACTAAACCACAAAATAAAGTTTTGAATTCAGTTTTTTTATAAATATTTAGCTTTCAATTTAATATAATAAAGTGCATAAAGTATCAAAAATGATACTTGTTTTATTTTCATTTAAGAATTCATACTAATTGACTGATTCAATAAAACTCACATACATAAAATTCCTTTACCTTTTAGCTGTCTAAAAAAATGCAAATTACTCTCGAAATTGTACTTTTTATCCGGTCATGTAATCTAAATCTATTGATAAATACAGGGTTTTAAAGACATGAGCAGTCAAACGAGAACCATGTATTCTGCTCACCGTCATAACATTTTTCTTCCTTTAGACTATACCTGGGAAATTGATAGTTACGATTTTATTGAAGGTCAAAGTCATAATTTTTTTTTTCATTTTTTTATGAAAACGTATTCTATACATTATTTTTTAATTATTGTCCAAAGAAACATTATCATTTTTTTTAGTATTTCATAACAAAAAATGGCTTCAAAACGTTAACGTTCAATGTAGCTCACTCGATGGGCACGGACACTAACGAACGGGGCCACCGTCAAGCAAAATTATCGCGGTTTTGCGAGTTGCGTGCGAGTTGAGGCCTTTACATTGCGCGGTACAATTTGCAATTTTTTGTAACACCAAAAAATAAAAATCATTTCCCAGCAACATTTTTTTTGAAATATGTCTTATTTTGATGTATAGAATACGTGGTTTTCGTTTGACTGCTCATGTCTTTTACACCCAGTATACTTAGAAAATTGAAAATGACGAAGGTATGTGTATATAATTGCTGATAATGCAATATTTTTTATTAATATTTGTATTGGTTGTAACATTTTTATCATGCTCTTGCTGGTGTCAAAAATGATACTCCATGCAGTTAGGCTATCTTGGTTATTGAGATTATTCTTTACGATATTTTCTATGAATTTGTAAGCTTTTGCTTCAATTTTTCAACAAAATAACTACAAAAATAATATATGGAATCGATATAGACGATTTGGTTACGCAGTCAGAAGGCAGCAATTACTCGGAAGATGATGCGGTATCAGATGACGTATATTAACTTTAGTTATGAGAAAATTAGTGTACCTACTATCTTACTCGTCAACAATTGCAAGCTGTACTCAAAGATGATCAGATACAGTGCACTTTGGAAAATCATGATCATGTTTTTTATAAATACTTAGCTTGCAATCATTACAACAGGTCATATAATGTCCCTACCGACGGGCTCGAACTTACCCCACTTTTTTTTTATTTATTGTCCTCTCTACATCCTCCTTTTTATTTGAGGAGACTACTTACTGCCCCTAATGTGGGGTGTAAACATTAGGCCTTAGTCAACCACGCTGGCTAAGTGAATGTTGGTCGACTTCACATACAACCTAAGAATTTCTTCATAGGTGTGTGCAGGTTTGCTCACGATATTTTCCTTCACCGTAAAAGCGTCGATTAAACGTACATAATTATGAATTCAAAATTTGAAAATACATTGGTACGTGGCGGTTCGAACCAGTGCCTCCTGGGTGGGAGACAACGCCCTTACGCACTACGCCATCAACGCTTCTGTGGCGCAGTGCGTAATGATGATACGAAAATTATGTATTAGCTTGCATTGGCTTGTAATATAATCAATTAATTATTGGGTAAAATCACAGGTTCATCATAACTTTAACTGGGATTTATTTATTAACTTAGATAGATTTAACTTAGATCTCTTAATCTTCGAAATCTTCTTCGCTACTTAGGCACGTAGATGAGGAGTCTATAATGTAATAATATAACTGTAAAGTTTGATAGAATTGTTCAATTTTGCATTTGGTTTCATTTGTTAACAGAGCATCGCAACTTAGCTCAAATATGTATCAAATATCTAGATAAATTTAACTAAAAATCCTCCAAGCTATCCATTGCCAATTTAACATGGACAGAAAGAAGAAGACGGCAAATGTGTTCTTCTCTGCTATGCAGGGAACCGACTACCTGATTAAGTATCTGATGTTACTGTGACGGAGTCAGAAAATGACAATATTTCTGGTGATGTCAGCGGTAAGTCTTATACCATTTACGGGTTTATAGATAAAAATCGTTAGGAAACGCAAAGTTTGCATGTATTTGTTTCTTATTAATGGCATTTTACGTATCTAAATTATAAATCTCAAGAGTTCGTTCGTCCTTATGTTTTTTATATAAACATATGTATAATAATTTTCATATCATCATCATATTCATATTTTTTTTTATCAAACCTTACAGTTATTTTATCACTAGACATTCCTTTTTTTAAAAAGCGGCTGTTCCATTGAGTGACTTTGGCTAGGTCGCCCTCTGATCGAAGGGGTATGAGTATTTGCACAGGGTATCTGCAAGTTCGATCTAAAGTTTGCCAATTTAGGATCTGCTTGGGGTTTACTTGTTTCCTGGTACATAGTGACCTATACAAAACCCATGCATTGATGACTGACAAATCTACATGGTGGAAGAAAATGGCCATACTATTTTTGGACTTCATAGGATTCCTGTATCTTCACAAGTCTATAAAGTAAACTCCACCCGTGGGCGATGATTCCCTTACGACTTTTGGGCATGGAATGGCCCTCTTCCATTTCTCAGCTTTTTCATACCTGTCACGGATCCTACAGATATGAAGTTCTAGTCCAGTCTATACAGTAAATCCGGGGAGAAAAACATGAAAATAACTGATAAGGAGTTGTTAAAGCTCTAATGTCATCCGGAAAAGTGGTAGAACCTTTGAATAGAATCTGGTCTTCAGAAAACAACATTGACTGCTTTTTCCACCTAAGTTTTGAGCATATAATGATTTGAAAAATAACACAATTTGTGCCATTGTTTGAAACATTTTCACCTTTATTTACTAAATGAGTATCAGGGGGATCCAAATCATGGTCATGAATAGTCATGATTTTCCAAAGTGTACTGTATCTAATCATCTTCGAGTACAGCTTGCAATTGTTTTATTTGAAAATTTGAAGCAAAAGCTTACAAATTCATAGAAAATATCGTAAAGAATAATCTCAATAACCAAGATAGCCTAACTGCATGGAGTATCATTTTTGACACCAGCAAGAGCATGATAAAAATGTTACAACCAATACAAATATCAATAAAAAATATTGCATTATCAGCAATTATATACACATACCTTCGTCATTTTCAATTTTCTAAGTATATTTATCAATAGATTTAGATTACATGACCGGATAAAAAGTACAATTTCGAGAGTAATTTGCATTTTTTTAGACAGCTAAAAGGTAAAGGAATTTTATGTATGTGAGTTTTATTGAATCAGTCAATTAGTATGAATTCTTAAATGAAAATAAACAAGTATCATTTTTGATACTTTATGCACTTTATTATATTAAATTGAAAGCTAAATATTTATAAAAAAACTGAATTCAAAACTTTATTTTGTGGTTTAGTATAGATTTCAACGTGACTAATGAAAAAGCTCAAAAAAAAATTAAAAGAATATTGGAAATAAGTAAATATTTAACTCTTCAGGCCTTAGCATTTACCCAAAGATGATAAAATTATAAAAGTTTAATTAATAAAATTTGGATTTGTTCGATTTAATTGTTTATTTTGCTGATTACTGTTATTTTTTTTTCTCTGAAAAGCAACCACTGAGAGCAGCCAGACCAATTCTTCGAATAGGTACTAAAACTGACCATTTCTTTTATCCTTTTTTTTCGCAACAATGCACTGACTTTCGCGCATCATAACTCTGAAACGCAACCACTGAGAGCCGCCAGACCAACGTTTTTCATCTGCGGAGACGTTATTCTTCGAATAGGTACTAAAACTGACCATTTCTGTTATCGTTTTTTTTTCGCAACGATGAAGCCTCTTGTAAGCTATATAACTCGAAGTTGCAACCACTGAGAGCAGCCAGACCGACATAATTCACATTAGGGGACTACTCTACAAACTATAAATGTAAATCTAACCGTTTCCATGATCGTTATGAAAAATCCCGTGACCTCTTAGACTAAATGTAGTATGAATTACTTTTAACTTATCAAGGTCTCTTATTACAATAGTCGGTAAGTACAGACAATTTATTGCCATAAGATCATAATAAACATATCGTATTATATGTTACGAAGCTTCAATTCCAGTTAAGAAAGGTCGGAAGTTCAGATTGATTTACCTATGATTCTGATTTCGGATCCGATAATATTGAATCGGAGGTTATAACTAGGATCATAACGAAATACGCAAACGTGGCTAGGGCATTCGCTTACACGAACAAATAAAATATCAATAGAATTCAAGCATGTTATAAGTTGTGTTGTTGTGTTTTGCTGAGAAACAGGCGATTCGGGCAACGTCATCAGAGGTAATGTAATGTAAATATTTGTGAGAATTGTAACTTGCGCTACCGTATCGACAAACGTTTCAAAACTACAAAAAATAAAATTAAAATCAGTATTTTATTAATATTTCTTGGAGTAATATATTAAATTATAAACAGCTAACTTACCTATATACGTATTGAATTATTTTAAATTTATGCAACTTTAATTAGGTGTCGTAAATAAATAAATTATTTTGGCGTTTCTAAATTATTGTTTGGTTTATTAACGGTTATCATGAATTTTTCTAAACTGTCCAATGTCATTGTTAAAATCAAGAAGGACACGGAAAACGTTCATAAACCAATAATAATTTCAAAAACGCAAGACATAATAATTTAATAAGTCTTTTAATAAACTTTCCAAGATTTTAAAAATAAAATTCTGATTTAAATTTAGAATTATTTTTTTGTATTTTTTGGAAAGTAAGTACTGAATACGATTACGTTAATATTTGTGCTCGGGCCGCATCAGATGAAAATTAGAAATACCTATGTTAAATCTATTTTATACAAGAAAAAGAGTAAAACACTATGTAATCCGACTACGGATAAAGAAATAGAGGGGTTTACAAGTGCTGGTGGGTCTTCGTTGCGAAAGAGTGCCCTTGCACAATAAATACACGCAAAAACTTAGAAAATATAAAGAACTTTATTAGAAAGGAAGCTGACAATATTAAATTTATTATGTCACCAAAAAATATTAATTGACAACGTCACTTATTTAAATTTAAAAACACAATGAATACAAAACCTAAAACATGGTTCGCAACATCCTCCCGCCGTTTTGTGTTGGACAACACAAACCCCTTTAGTTTACTAGCTAAACAGGCACATCACTTTGGAGCTCCAACGGATACAAGCACCGGTAATGACGTGTGTATTCTCCTGAGCTCGTTCTTGCTCTCGCTACTCTGGGATGTCTCACCTGGGAAAACTTCTAAAACTATACCTAAAGGTCACCTAACGCGTTTAGAGTCCGTTTTAACGAGTACGACATCGCCGACCTTTAAGTTGCTGTCTCTTTCCCTACCCTTCTGTACAAGCATCGCCAGGTACTCCTTTCGAAACCGCTCCCTTAAACCGTTCTTCAACTTATACAGAAATCGCGAACGCCTATTCAATGAATCAAAGGACAAGATCCGTAACTTGTTTTATTACAGCGTGATGCGGTAGATAGTGTTTAGACCTGTTCTCGATCTGTTTATCATCCACCTCTTCAATTACACCCAAGTCTAACCATTCATCGAAAACTTGACCATTGTTATCAAATTCGTTTATTTTAATCAACTTCTGTGTATTAGAAATCAATCTTTTTTCAGGCAATTTTTTATCCCCAAGCAGATCATGGTACCCAAATTTCCAAGGTAGGTTTACTTGATACCGCACCTCATGATTGACAACAACAGTACTCCTAAAATTATCCATTAT
The DNA here is from genome assembly GCA_955850985.1 of Elophila nymphaeata. Lineage (NCBI taxonomy): Eukaryota > Metazoa > Arthropoda > Insecta > Lepidoptera > Crambidae > Elophila > Elophila nymphaeata. The sequence goes on along the minus strand of OY039082.1, from coordinate 4,596,926 downwards.
GACTGAGTCTTTACTCGCCTCGGTAGACACTAACTCTGGGTCTTTAATTTCGAGTGTTTCTAAGTCCCACAAATTAGTCAACTGTAAATTTATTATTGATACGTAGTTAGATAATGAATAGCTAGCTTTATTTATATGGTCCCTGTAACGTCCATCCAAAGGAAGTTTTTAATGCCACAACATTACTATCTAATCGTATGAAATTTTCTGTGAGCAACAAACCCGCGTAGGCCACACCGATTAGCAAACTGAGTCCGGTACTATATCCTCGCCGATATCGCTTAGTTTTATGTTATGTTTGCGTAATTGGAACATAATAGCGTCACTATTTTTTATACGAGGTATATATCCACAGATAGTTTCTTTACCGAGTGCCGTCATATTAATATTAAATTTGTCATCTAAACTGCTAACACAGAATTCTTAAATATTATAATTTTCTTTGTTAGTTTCCATGCCGCCGAAGTGACACTGCGACAGCATCTCACGATTAACTATATTCAAATTAATTATTGCAATGCATCATGTCGTATGTACGATCATTGAGAACCAGAATCTATAAAAGCTCGTTTCATTAGTCTTATCGTTATTAGCTATTTTAACCATGAACGTTTGCAATAATGTGGTAGAGTTCTTATTATTTATATAACTGTACTCTGAAATAGGTACTGGAACGTATCTTCGTTGTACGTCAGTGTCATCGCAGTCGATCTTTTTGAATTGTGCCCTAAACCCGATCCAGTTTTTGACATCTCGATCAAATTTCCTTAGGTCTATTTGAGGCAGTCTGAATCTTCTTGCATGACAGGTTGCACTGCATGTGCTCTTACACCCTTGCTTTGATTTGACGGTGTTATCTGACACATCGCTATCTGCAGAAACGCTTCACCTACTAGTGCGCCGATACTCCCGACAGATCCTTTCATACTTGACCTTCATTTTTTCGAATTCGTAACGGTAGATATCACTAATCACAGCGTCCTCTATCATCTGCTCTTCATCTATGTCTTCACTAAGCAACTGTTCACTTACTCGCTCTTCAACGCTGAACAGCGTCGCTGCGCGATGTTACAGAATACCGGCATCCTGCCACGAGTTATTTTTTATTTATTTTTTACTTAATTTTGAATAACAAACAGTTTACAATTTAGCTTACAACGATATGACTTAAAATATTTACTTATTTTATAGAACCAGCAACGTTATCCATTTACAAATATGTCGAAGCGTTGTTGCGTTTAGTTTCCATTTATTTAATACTAGCGACCCGCCCCGGCTTTGCACGGGTGCAATGCTTATGTAAATATGCATGTATTATACATATAAACCTCTCTTAAGAATCACTCTATCTATTAAAAAAAACCGCATCAAAATCCGTTGCGTAGTTTTAAAGATCTAAGCATACATAGGGACAGACAGACGGCGGAAGCGACTTTGTTTTATACTATGTAGTGAAGAAATTTGGAAAATTTATGAACAGCAGCTTTTACAGTATTTTTATCTCACGAGCGCAGGTGAGCATGCATGTAAGGCTGGTATTATAGAATGAGTCTCAAGAATCAACGCCGTATTGAGCGCCGTACGTCTCTATCACTTTGTGCTTGATAGAAAGGGAATAAATCTCAATACATGAATGATTTCTGAGTGTGATTATGTAATACGGGGCTTAGTGCATTGATGCACGTAGAGAGAATATCCATGTATCATCTCACATAAACACAGGCAGTCATGATTCATGATCACCCGCGTTCGATATATAAAAATACTTTAACCAGCTATAAAGCCCTAGACAAATGTTGTTATCTATTTTCAATTGATTACTCAGCAGGCCTTTGTTCATTGAACAATTAGGCGTTGTTTATAAACACTGATTAATCCATGAGTAGATTTACATATAAAGATACGCTGGGTCTTGTTTTGATACCTTTGGAATTTACACTTTTGAAATACTTTGAGGGTTATCTAATACAATGAGTAAGCTAGCTACTATTATTTCCGGTACGCAATGCTTAGAAGGTTTGCAGACGTGTGCGGATGTGTGACTAAGCTTACAATAGTAAGATCTACCTCTGTCTCACGTTAATACATTGAATTAAAAAGGGACAGACGTAGACGTGCCCTAATTCATTTACAAAAATGGGTCAGGGTTCTTTTTCCAATTTGACGAGGTGGACATGGAAATCTTACGTGTGAATATTTATTTTTGTCCCATCGCCAATATGGCAGCCATCGAAATATTAAAGTAAAAACTTCATAATTGTATCCTAGTTTTCCATCATCATTCGCATGCCATGCTCCAAATTTTATTTGTGATCGGCGTAAATTATGTTTTCTTTTTCCACTCTCCTCGATCAGCCGTCATCTCTACATTAACACCCTTGAAAAATGCACTGAAAAAAATCGACTTGCCTCAGGCGGGACTCGAACCCGCATCTTCCGCAATCCGGGCGGCTGCGTTGACCAATTACGCCACCGAGACACTGCTTTTCGCTGTCGAAATTTGCCAGTGCTTGGTGCTTATGTTTTTATGGTAAGCATTGTTTCATCAAATCTTTGAAATGTGCACTTCTAAGACCCGAACGAAATATTTTTGCAAATATTTGACGCCCGGTTAAGATGAAACTACCTTAAATTATGGAATAATTTAATTTTTGCGTTTACAAACGCGTAAATATTGATACTAGAAAAATGCACCGAAAAAAAATATCGACTTGCCTCGGAAAATCGGATTTCGGAAGATGCGGGTTCGAGTCCCGCCTGAGGCAAGTCAATTTTTTTTCAAAAACTAAAATTGTTCCATTAACACCCTTCTCTGACATAATATCATCTTTCACACTGTCTATCCATCGTATTTCTCCTAATAACATCCACATTCATTCAAACACTGTCTTTGTAACATGCTCGCTCACCATCTCTTCTCAATGCCTATCTATACCATACCAATCTGTTATCTATCAATATTCCTGCCGCTGCTACTACTTAAAAACTTCTTCTAGACAGTGGGGCGCAGACAAAATGACGTTGAACTTTTATGCATCAAGTTTTCTTACAATAAAACGGTGCGATAATAGAGTATTTGGAATTAAACAAGAATTAATCAAACCACATCTAATATTAATATATAACTGTTGTGGACTGTATACGAATTGTTGTGAAGTGAAGCTATGTTATGTTGTGTTGAGGTAAGGAAGGTTCTTGTTGTTTCTTTTGGAAGTAAAAGTCTCATCGGTAGTTCACTTAATTTATTTCAAAACACATTGGCTATATACATTTTATACCTATTGCACTTATCACTAGTCTCAACGATCGATTCCAAGATTCAACCTTGAGTTTCAAAAAACGGGAGGGTATATCGGACGGAGGTATTGCAGTTAGTGACTGGTAGACCGATCGCGGCGCGCTGTCCTCTACAGCTCTCCCCCCGGCGTAGACTCGTCGCAGCCATCTTTCACTGGGAGGACGGCGAGCTTGGTAGTTGGACGTCGCAGGATCCCTCCTCGTGTGCGGACGTCGGCGGAGCGCACTCGGCCGTCGGGCCTGGGTGCACCTCGATGACCTCTCCTCGGGGCCATACGTTTCGTGGCAGGTTGGGGTCGGCGATCACGACTAAGTCGCCTCGTTGGAGTTGCTTCTCTCCAGGTGTGGCGGCAGCTTGACGGGGCACGAGTGTAGGAAGGTACTCGCGCACCCATCTCCGCCAAAATTCGTTGGCAAGCGCTTGACTCGCTCGCCAGACGCGTCGATCGGCTGGGTCGCAGGGTCCCGTGTGTGGTAGGCCCATGGAGGTTCCCAACAGGAAATGGTTCGGTGTCAGCGCCTCCGGATCATGAGGATCGACGGAAACGTGGGTGAGGGGCCGAGCGTTGATACTGTGCTCGGCCTCGGTCAGTAGTGTTGCCAGCACTTCTTCGGTCGGTGTCTTTTCGTGCAGGACGCTGGTCAGCGCGACTTTCACTGACCGCACCAGGCGCTCCCAGGCTCCCCCCATATTAGGAGCCCTAGGAGGGATGAATCGCCAACTTGTGCGGTGTCGCTGGCCAAGCTCCTCTCGATCGGCGTGGTGTGCTTGTCGGTGCTCCTTCATCACCAGCAGGCCTGTAAAAGGGTGCCTGCCGTTCAGGATCGTAGGCTCCCTTATGTCGCGGGGTACGTTGGCGTTACGTATGCGTTCGTTCAAGCACAGCACGCTGTCCCGCAGGGTGGGGTCCAGCTTGTATAGCGAGCTGGACCGGGTGATTCCCTTCCCATCCTGTAGGCTTCGGATCTTCGCTTCGAAGCTGTCTTGCTGTGCCCTCTGGATCCACATCTTCTCGGCTTCCTGTTCTATTGGCCAAGTGTCCTCTGGTCCAAGCAGGAAGGCAGGCCCGTCGAGCCACCTGTCGTTGGCGGCTATGGGCGTGCTCGATGTGCGCGTCGCGTCGTCGGCTACGTTGTGCAGGGTAGGCACCCATCGCCAGTGTTCGGGCTCGGTGCGTTCGGCTATCTCCCCCAGACGGTGCGCGACGAAAGGCGTGTAGCGTCGTGCGTTGCGTCGTATCCAGTGTAGCACCGTGCGGCTGTCAGTCCAGTAGACAGTGCGATCTGGTACCCACTCGTGCTCGGTGACGACAGCGTCGGCGAGGCGCGTTCCTATGACCGCCGCCTGTAGCTCTAGGCGGGGTATGCTTTGTGTTTTGATGGGGGCCACCTTGGCCTTGGCTGCGGCCAGGGTGACGTCGATGGTGCCGTCGATGCGTCGCGTCCTCCAGTATGCAGCGGCGGCGTAGGCTTGCTCGCTTGCATCGCAGAAGACGTGCAGCTCTCTCTGTTCGGCGGCTCCGTACCAGCGTGGCAGGCGTAATTGCGCGACGCTGCCTCGTAGCGTTCGCAACCAGCATGCGAGGTCGTCAGCTTCGGCGTCAGGCAGGGGCTCGTCCCATCCAAGTTTGTGTCTCCATAGATCCTGCAGTGTGATCTTGGCTCGTATCGTGAAGTGGCTCAGCAGGCCCAGCGGGTCGTATAGCGACATGACCGCACATAGGGCTTCGCGCTTTGTTGGTGTGCGCTGTCGCCCGATGACCTCCTCTGGAACTCTGTGTAGCGTCGTGTTGAAAGCCAGCTGATCTAGCTTAGCGTCCCACAACAAGCCGAGTGTCTTGTCTGGTGCCGGCGCCAGGCAGGTGGGGTTGTTCGATCGGAGCCCCGTTTCGATGTGTTCTCTGACTGCGCGTGCATTGGAGTTCCACCCGCGCAGCTTGAACCCTGCTTGTGCGTGCACGAAGTTCACCTCGTCGATCGTTCGTATCGCTGTCTCGGCGTCGTTGAAGGACTCGACGTGGTCATCCATGTAGTGGTTGCGTGTGACTGATTTGTACGCAGCGGGATGGGTGACCGCGAAGTCTTTTGCGTTCCGATCTCGAACGCTGTGTGCCAGGAACGGTGAGCTGGAGGCGCCGAAAATCATCGCCGTCATCTTGTACTTTTGCAGCGGCCGGTGTCGGTCTTCTCTCCACAGAAACATTTGGGCTGGCTGGTCTTCTTCTTTGATGCCGACGCGCAGGAACATTTCCTCGATGTCGGCGGTGACTGCTACTGGGCCCTCTCGGAACCGGAACATGATGCCTTGCAGCGATCGCAGCAGGTCCGGCCCCTCGAGCAGTAGGTCGTTCAAGCAGGTCATTCAAGCAGAAGCAGTGCGACTTGGCGGCGGCGTCGAATACCAGGCGCAGCTTCCCCGGTTTGTTTGGATTGAAAACCGTGAAGTGCGGTAGGTACCACTGCCTCTTGTTGCCCTCTTCGGTCCCGTCGCATGGTTTCGCGTACCCCTTCGTTAGCAGTGCCTCAACTTCGTGTTTGTATTGCGAAGCGAAGCCTGGCTCTCGTTCAAACTTCTTTTCGATTGGTTGCAATCGTCCAAGTGCGGCGTTGCAGCTTGGCAGCGTGGCGACATCGTCTCGGCGCCACGGTAGTTGCACCTCGAAGCGGCCGTCTACTCGTCGGGCGGTGGCTTCGAAGATCTCGACGGCTTGTCGTTCGGAGTCCGCGACCCCCGGCGCGTCGATTTCGAAATGTTCTTCGACTATTCTTTCCAGTCGCTCGTTCTCTGCGTCGCTGTGGTTCGGTGTGAACATGTACAATATCGACGCGCAGTCTTTGTCATATAAAGACCGCGGTACAGTGCCGTGGATCGTCCAACCGAGTTCGGTGAGAGAAGCGGCCGGTTCGTTCTTTCGGCCCATCTTAACTCGCCGTGACACGATGAGGTGCCAATTGTCGGCGCCTATCAGCAGCTGCGGCTTCGTCTTCTTGTAGCAGACTTCTTCTTTGTTCAAATCCTGGAGGTGCGCATGACTCAGCAGCGTGGCCGGTACTGCTTGACTGTGCAGTACCAGTTGCTGTGTGGTGCGCATCTTCACCCGGTGACTGTCGGCGCCTCTCTTGCTCTTGATCTCTGCCTCGATGAGCTGGCTGTTGACTTCTCGGCTGCTGGATGTCGCGCCGTGAATGTGGAGCGGTCGCGTAGGCCCCTTGAAGCCCAGTCGTCTTGCCAGTTCCTCTTCCATCAGCGACACGGTGGAGCCTTCGTCCAGTAGCGCGTAGGTGTCAGCTTCCCCCTCCGGGCCTCCGACGGTGACCGGAACCACCTTCAGCAGCACCATGCTTCTGTCTTCGGCGGCGGCGACAGCTACTGACACGTTCTCTTCGGCGGCAGCGACAGCTACTGACACGTTCTCTTCGGCGGCAGTGGCAGCGGCGTGTTCCGGCGTCCTGGACTCTTCTCTTCTTTCTTCGAAGTGTAGCAGGCGGTGGTGGGGGCGGCGGCACTCGTTCAGACCGCACGCTCCCTTGTTGCAGCGTTGACGTCGGTGGCGGCTCTCCAGACACTTGAAGCACACGCCGTTGTCCTTGACAATCTTCCATCTTTCGTCGACGCTGGCTGCTCGAAACTTCTTGCAGTTTGGCAGCAGATGTTCTTCGTTGCAGCTCGTACACTCGTATTTTCTTTCTTGCGGCGGTGCTGTGGCGTCCGTCTTCTTCACAGGAAATGCGGCGTCTGCAGTAGTCGTATATATGTTGACCTTCTTCTTCACGGCGCCCGTCGGAGCCGATGTTGCTAGTCGGGACGTCTTCGGTATCGCAGCCGCAACCGGGTGCGACGAGTACGTAAATTGTAGCGACAGGTCCGCTTCCTCCATCAGGAACTGTGACAGCAAGACGAGTTGTGGGTCGCTGCTGCGCATGCGTTGTTTCGCGTAGTCGCACCACCGGGCGCGCAAGTAGGGGCTCAGCTTCTCCAGTACCTCCCTCGGCATCATCGGGTAGTGTAGATAGTCACGGCGATCTATGTTTTGTAGCACACATACGATGTTTTGGAGTTTTACTGCGAACGTGTTGATTTCGTTGGCGGAGCTTCCCAGGCGCGGCAGGCGGCGCAAGTCTTCCATCGCCTTGTCTATGATGAACTCTGGTCGACCGAAGCATTGTTCCAGTGTGCGCATTACTTGTGCGGGGCTTGATACGGTACACAGGAGACCGGCGACTGCTTCGCGAGCTTCCCCTCGTAGACAGTTTCGAAGGCGGGCCATGTTCTCGGTAGGCGCGAAATTGTAAGTGGCGGTGGATTCTATCATCGCCGCTTTGAAGGGTAGCCACTCGTTGACGGCGCCGGAGAATGTTGGCAACTCGGTGGCCTGCCGGGGCGCGGGGCGCACCCGGGACATCCTCTCGAACGCTTCTGTGAGTTGCTCGATCCCCTTCTGTCGTCGTGTTGGCGTCGGTGATCGCGGTCGGCGAGCGTCGTTCTCATCGAAATGCACCCGTTCGTGGTGCCGCTGGGTTGCGTATGTCGGTTGCTCCCCCCGTACGGTCAACGGGGTCCGCAGCGCCTGCGTAGGGACGGCGTCGTCGGTTGTAGGCGCCTTGTGTCCCGGAGTAATTCTCTCCCCCCGTCGCACGGAGGGAATTTCGACGTTCTGTTGCAGCCAGCTATCGATGCGCTCGTTGATGTCGGCGACGCACGAACCTTCTACGTCGACTTCTTCTTCTCGAATGTTCTCGATGTCGACGGCTAACCTCTTCCTAATGAGACTTGTTTCAATTGCGAGTTCTTTCTTCCTTATTTCTGTTTCAATTGCGAATTCTTTCTTCCTTATGTCTGCTAGTCGCTCTTCCGCTTCCAATTGTGCGTTTCGTATGCGGGCCACGGCGCTGCTAGTCGATCTTCGTGATGCTCTGGACCTCGAAGGTGACGGGCGACGTGGTGACTCAGCGCGTAGAGCTTCGCTCGGACGAGAGAGACGCGAAAGGTGCGCAGAGGTGTGCAGCGCTTCGGCGCTATAGCCCCCCCCCCCTCGGCGCCCATGGCGACAGTCGCGTCTCTGTTGTAGTCCGCAGGTGCGTTGCTTGATGCCTCAAGTCGGTCGCGAAGAGTGGCGTCGATCAAACCACCCGAACGTGCCGCGCTTTGGCTTGCGTTTGCCGACGGAGAACGCGGAGGATCGGTAAACACTGTTTTTGGTACGCGTTCTTGAGAGCGTGTCCTCACCATTTTTTCTTGCATTAAATATGGTGAGCGATGAAACCAGGAAACTGTTGTGTCCTGGCGCGGGTTTCTTCAATCTGGCTAACGAAATACCAGCGTGGTTTATTTGAATCCGGCGAACGATGGACCAGGAAACTGTTGTGTCCTGGTGCGAGTTCTTGAAATCCGGCAATCGATGGACCAGGAAACTGTTGTGTCCTGGTGCGAGTTCTTGAAATCCGGCAATCGATGGACCAGGAAACTGTTGTGGACTGTATACGAATTGTTGTGAAGTGAAGCTATGTTATGTTGTGTTGAGGTAAGGAAGGTTCTTGTTGTTTCTTTTGGAAGTAAAAGTCTCATCGGTAGTTCACTTAATTTATTTCAAAACACATTGGCTATATACATTTTATACCTATTGCACTTATCACTAGTCTCAACGATCGATTCCAAGATTCAACCTTGAGTTTCAAAAAACGGGAGGGTATATCGGACGGAGGTATTGCAGTTAGTGACTGGTAGACCGATCGCGGCGCGCTGTCCTCTACAATAACCACAACTATAATTATTGTTGTACGATTATCCTGTATTGTTATATTATCAGCGTAATACTCAATAAACCGCAAATGATTAATGACCACAAATAACAGCTCAAATTAACAATAAATAATGGAAATAAAATCTTTCGAGACGAACTTACTTTTTTTACGAATTTCTAAGCTACTTTCACTGATTCAATGGTTAAGAAATATTGGCTTACGATGGATGTTTCTAAAGAATAAATTTGGGTATATTTTTTTATATAAAAAGGTCAAGCAAATGACTCCACTCCACCTGATGGTAAGCAGAAGTGGAGTCCAAATGCGAAGATAGCTTGTGCAAGAGCTCGCCTTACCGACCTGCAAGGTGCTTCTTCACGCGTCTTGTGAATGACCCGTAACGGCGCGCGATAACCGATTCTAACAGATTCCTGTTTTTTTTTTGCAGCAAAGTTAGATATGTTCTTTCTAGTCAAGGTTACAGCACTAAATTTCGTCTCGATCAGACCCGTGGAAGATGCTCAGATCCCTTCATCAAAACTAACGACACTCGCGATAAAATTACTTTTGAAATAATAAGGTCAAAATCGGGTAAACCGTTTTGTAGCTACGATGCACAGACAGACACATAGATACACACGTTAAACTTGTAACACACCTCTTTATGGATCTGGGCTTAAAAATCACTTACCTTAACTATTATATTCTACCTACTATTAAATAAAAACCACCTTGGGTTATTCAATACGTAACACAAGTTTCCGGCATTGCAAAATTCACTGGCAACATTTCATAACGCGCTCTAGGCATACTTTCCTCGTTTAATCTTGCCCACGCGAAATTATCGCGGCATACCTGCATTGTGTCCTGTGGAAGTGCACCGGGACAATGAATGCATTTTAACCCAATTACCGGATGGCTTATTACGCCGCCCATATGTTACAACGTTGTTTGCTCGGGAAATTTGCAGCGTGAGTGTAGGTACTCCAAAATTGATACGCTTTTGAACGTGAGTGCACTTTCGCGTAAAAAAGCTTTTTGGATATGCACGATGGCGGCATACTAGAGAATGAATCGTTTTCATTTTTTTTTTCTGGACACCTTTGCAATCTGTCGGACAGAAGAAGGTCTCGCCTTCATGCCTTCTGCCCCAGCTTCACTATGCTCCTCGTACTGCTTCTCGCGTTATTAATGTATTGTTATTTAACAGCAGTCTTATGAAATGTGGACGTCCCAGTTTGGGAGTTCCAAATTCGAGCGGGTAATTCTATACCATCGCCTTTCTTATTTCTGCCGTGAAGCATTCAGATGGCAACGCTCTTGCACTCATTTATCCTTAATATTGCAAGTGTCTATAGGCGACGGTAATCACTTAACACCAGGAGGGCCGCAAGCTTGTTTGCCATCTCGTATTATAAAAAAATAAAATAAAAGAAGGATGCGGTCGTGTGATTTGTGAAAGAAATTTTCGTATTTCCATTGTCCATTCTCCTCATAATACTAGTAGTTTTTACAATCTTTGTTGAAAGTTCACAAAGCCAACGTCATCATGTAAAAGAAAATTAGCGGGGTCATGTTAAGGTCATGGTCGTATGTTGGCTACCTAACTATAATGCTTGTACAGGCGGCAAACTATCAGCCAGCGCGTCTCCCATATAAACATCTGACGTTAATTTAAAAACCATGTGTTCTCTGCATTATTACACTGATTTTTTTTTGTATTAGACCATACATGGGTAAGCGACGAAGTTTATTTAAAGGACAAATATACGTTATTTTGAAATATTTTATGAGATTAATGAAATAGTGTCTATTAATTATTAGATAGAGTTACTTGACATTGTTAGGAATTTAGAATTCGTGGTGGTGCAGCACAGATACAAAGAAATGCGTGTGAATAGATATAAATTAAACTCCTTTTTAAGATATACGAGGGTGGATTGAAAAGTTCTCGGCCTGACATATAAATAGTGATGGTATTTATATGATACTAGCCTCTTTGAATTCGTTTGTTTTTTGGCTATCACGATGGTGAATTTCTTCTTTGTGGGTTTCGTAGTTTTTGAGTAAGAGCGATTTGAGAGAGACGAAACGCAATGTTTTTGGAAAATGTAAAAAATTTAACAATGCGTGGTCATCAAATATTTGTGTAAAAAAAAATTAACACCGCAAGAGATCCATATTGACATGACAACAACATTGGGGGAATCTGCCCCGTCGTATAGCACTGTGAAAAAGTGGGTTGCGGAATTCAAACGTGGTCGAGAGAGCATCGAAGATGACCCTCGCTCCGGCCGGCCTTTGACGTCTACGACTAGAGAAAACATCGGTAGTGTGTGATTTCATATTGGAAAACCGCAGATTGACTATCAGGGATATTGCTGAGACTTTGGGCATCTCATATGAACGAACACAAAACATCATTGTACACGAACTTGGATTTTCTAAGGTTTCTGCTAGGTGGGTCCCCAGGTTGCTTTCAGTTGAACAAAAGCGAATTCGACTCACGATTTCTCGAGACTGCTTGGAGATGTCTGAGACTGATCGGCAAGATTTTGTGAATAGGTTTGTAACAATTGATGAAACCTGGGTTCACCACTTTACTCTAGAATCGAAACAACAATCCAAACAATGGAAAAATCTGGTGAATCGACCCCAAAAAAAGCGAAAGCAATTTTTTCAGCTGGAAAGGTGATGGCATCCGTCTTTTGGGATGCGAATGGCGTCATCGTGGTGGACTACCTCCCGAATGGGGAAATCATTCAGTCAGCGTACTACTGCACTCTTTTACGCCGTTTACGTGAAGAAATTAAAGAAAAACGCCCAGGATAACTGAGCAAAACAGTGTTGTTTCATCAGGACAATGCTCACGTTCACACGTCTGTTGAGACTATGGCTCCAATTCACGATTGTGGTTTTGAATTGTTGCCCCACTCGGCTTTTTCACTTGGTTTGCCTCCCTCGGACTTTCACCTGTTTCCAAACCTTAAAAAACACGTCGGTGGCCAGAAATTTTCATCAAATGAAGAGGTCAAAGCTGCAGTTAGTCAATATTTGGAAGAGCTTCAGGAATGTTTTTTTAAAACAGGTATAGACGCTTTAGAAAACAGATGGAAGAAATGCATTGAGTTAGATGGAGATCACGTCGAAAAATAAAAATAAATTTGTATGGATTGTACTTTATTTTATTGACTAGGCCGAGAACTTTTCAATCCACCCTCGTACCTACTTATAATGAGCAATGATACTTTATAGTATTCTCATTACAAATAGCATGGACACTTGGACAGTCTTTGCAACGCGCGGACTGTCCAACTACTTTTCGGGTGTGCGTGGCTCCTGTTACACCCTGTAGATCGCAAATCGGGCGCGCGGGAAGGACACTTTGATGATGGAAGAATGAGGAAAATATCCTTATTCGAATCGACCTATTACGCATTTAAAGTAATGAATGAACATTATGATTATATAATTTGTGTGATTGTTTCGTTATGTATTGTTTTAAACTAACATGGTCACTATCATTTAAATGAAAGAAACCGGGATTTAAACCACATACCTTTGATTTTTGGAAATATCGGATTAACCAAAAATCAAAGATACGTCGTTTAAATCCCGGTTTCTTTCGTGTAAATTGTTTCGTTATGTTTGGGAACTATCTGAGACTAATTTGACGATTAAAAGTTGTAAATAAATTGTATTAACGTATGCAAATATCCAAACGAGCCAAATAATAAAAAAATAAACTAAACCCATTAAAAATCGTATTAAGTTGTTTATAAAATATAATTTGTCACTTGAAACAAAGGAATTTATGAGTCACGTATCTGATGGAGTCAAATTATCCGATAACTGACTTCGTGAGCCATAAGATGGAATTTCGTAGGTCATGCAAATATTTTAGATGAATCCCATTTTCTGCATCAACAGTAATAAGTAGGTATTAGAGTAGTTTTATTTATCAAAACCACAAGAGAATTGTGGTTATTTTCATGTCTAAGGTACATTGGCAGATGACGGACTTTTTCTCTGTTCCAGTTCGCGACATGATCTTTATCAGTAAGAGAATAAGGTCGTGTCATTTTTATAAGCTGACAAGTTCAAATTTACGAGCCTAGTAATGAAGCTCATGTCGCGGACTAGATCGTACAGAAAGTCCGCCGTCTGCTATGGGCCTTATTATGATATTAGACACACACATATACAATCACGCCCACAATCCTAGACGTAGTCGAACAGAGCTTTAGGCAATACCTTCATCTTCTTGGGGTGCTATCTCCTACTAGTGGTCGGTTATCATTAAGGCTATTCGAACCATATACGCTATCTTTCATTCCCTATTTTATAACCACACAGGATTCATCCCCACACAGGTCAAAATTTCAAAAACGCTAGAAGAAAATGTTTATTTATTTCTTATTAAGTGCCAATGAAACTTAAAGTATTCTAAGTTTCATGATTTTATCTTTACAAATGACGAACTTCCATACAAACTTTCATCCCTTATTGAACCATTCCAGCTTTTTTTTCATATAAAAGGTAGCCTGTGTATGTCCTTTTCTAACGTTTAATCAGTAGTTGTACTTACATAGAATCTTGAATCTATGTACAAGTACTAGTATGTAATTAAAATAGTAATTGTCGAAATACTGTGTACGTAGTATTTCGATAATTACTATGTTAATATTGTGGGCGTTTAGATCCTACATAATTTTCTAAGTTGTACCAAATTTTGTTAAAATCGGTCCAGTAGTTTTCGGTTTATTCGTTACAAACGTACAAATCTTTCCAATTATAAAAATGAAACATCTACGCTTATCCCAAAATGTTTAAAAAATAAAATTGTCCACCCGTGCGAAGCCGGGACGTGTTGCTAGTATACTATACATATAATAAATACTACCTACCTCCCTATTTTTGCGAGTTGAAATGATTGCTACAGTTCATAAACGATGTGCTATTTTTTTGTTTGTCATACGTTTAACTGGTGATAGTCTTACATAAGTCGTTTCAGGCATTCAACTTGATACAAATAAAATGACTTTATTTTATGACCACCATTGCTGTCTTCTGATGGCAGTCCGAACCACCTCTCAGGTTCGTAGTAATAAAACTTAGGTATTTATGTGCGCTCACCACCTGAGAGCCTAGACAAGTGAAAAACGATTCAACGTTTCTATCGAACGAATGACAATATTTGTCTAATACCTCACTACTACTCATACATGTGACATGACGGTCGCCATGGAGCTATCTCATTCTCAGTAATACGTCGGTTTCACACATTATATTCTTTTCGTTGAAGGTTCGACGCAATCGATTGGCAACTTGGCTAGGCCCTCTGATCTGTTTTGGTAGGTAAAGAAAAAAAAATGTCTCGCTCCCATGTTGTTTTGAGATAGCGAATGATTTGAGTGAGCTTAGTGTACCTTACGAAGCACGGAGTAACATCCTAGCAAGACAATTTTCGATTACCTATCCGAATCCCACCTGAGCATTTCGTTACTTGCCTTTACGATCACTACAGAAAGCTTACCTAATTTTCCGAAAATTCGGCTCCATTTAAAATTATCCGTACTCCATTAGCGTTATAGGAATAGTCTTGATTATGTTACGAGTACCGAGAATTTGTTCAAATCTCTTTGTCATTCACAGGAGGCACTCAAGTCTTCACTTTGACAGTTCCATTTTATGTTCGAGTGTGCTATGCAGATGTCAGTCAGCTTCGTTTAGAAGTAAGATTAACGGGTAGCGCATTAAATTCCAAATTGCTTTGCCGAATTTTATGGCTCAGTAGATATAAGTAAAATTAGTACGGAACAGGAAAACACAATGGCGTAGTGTTGAAATCGGAAAAGATTTTCAGCGCGTTTTCGCCGTATCAGTTCAAGATGGATCATCAAAAATAAAAAAAACTCGAGCTCCTCTATGCATTCGAATTAGAAGGCTAGCTAAAGTTGTCTAGGTTGTAATTGTATGTACCTAGATAGGTTTAGATACTTTGGAATTATTTATTGGACAAAATTACCAACCTCCCCCATCGCGTTGTACTGCAATTTGAATTGCGCGGTTCCAAATGTTTGAATATTCTCCAAAGTCCAAAAATTACGTGTTTTGGGGTGATTTTACAATCTTGGGCATTGCAAGAAGTAAGCTATCGCAGTCGCACCACAATGAGTTCCGGGTTATAGCCACAATCTTAGTAGTTTGATGTTATTGATATTTGTTAACGCCTTCTAACATTACATACTCACTAATGGGTGTGTGGGTATAGACATGGCAAAACACTTGGGCAGAACTGCAAGTAAACATACTTTTCGCAACCCACGCGTATTCAATATTCCCCCAGCAAGTGTCGTGGGGACAACGAATTGCATAAAGTTTTCGACATCTTTCTTTATCAACGAGCATTGTATGAATTACTCCGCCCGCGATTTCGTCTGCGTGGATTCCCACGGGAATTCAATGCTGTGTTAATAATCCGTATTGGTATCATTGTGTTGTGATTGTTTTCTTCTAAGTTACTGATGACTTTTTATATATTCGAAGGTCACTATGGTGTTTTCTCAGGAATACGTCAGTTTCATACATTATATTCTTTTCGTTAAGCGTTAGATGGAATCGATTGGCCACTTGTCGTGTCGTGTTGACTACCAACTCATGGGTGTAGTAAAAGGCGACTGAGTCATTTTGATCTGACGTAACATTATCTGTCGTCATAGGTAACCCCATATGGTAGAGGGTGTCTACCAATATTACCATTAGCATTACATATACATCCTTGGGTATCTCTGGTGATCTCTGATTGGGTAATCTGTTCACATACGCCGATCCCAAATAAAATTGGGAGCAGGGCCGGCAAACGATGGACTAAATAGATTGAGACCTTACCTTTGAATTCGTTATGGCGTTAGACTTAAGGTCTGATTTCATCTCGGCTGCACGCAGCAGCGCTGATCTCTAGCTTTCTATAGAGTGGCCGTCAATCTAATCTCATATAAACCTATTGGGAAAGTCCATACATTCCCAATTGGTTTATATGAGATGGACCAGTGGTGCTACGTGCAGCTGCGTTCAGAATCATACCTTTAGGCTCCCGTTAAATTTGAGCTAAGCTACGTTGCCAAGGATGTGTTTGATTTTTTACACCAATTGGATTGCTTTATTTTCAAAGCATCATTCAGAGCAGCTATCCTATTGACTTAAATCTTTGTTCGCCTTAAATAAGGTAACTCTCCAAGTGGCTAAGCAAGGATCAACCATATGTCGTGTGAACTAAAGTGATACATGATTACCTAGAAGTAGCCTGCTCGCTCTAGAAGGCATCAACAGGTAACGACTTCCACTCCGCTGAATCGCCCAGGGAATGGATAGGTAGTTAATAAAACCACGCTCCTCATCCCAAAAGTGACAGGTTGCCAGCCTGCCTACATAAATGGGACGTCACCAAAGAGTAACAAATTTTCAGTGAATCAACAAACGAAGCCAACAAACAGGACAGACATTACACCCTATAATCCCTGCAGTACTGGTAGTAGTATCAATAACATGAAGATTGTAATTCAATTTTCGACTAATATATCAATTTAATTTTAGGATACAACCAAGACTGAATAACCATCGGTCGTAGGCTTATGATAAAGTCCTTCAAATGAATGTCCCTTTTTATTTAAAGTTATACATATATCTACGACGATAACTTCGTGGGCGGTGAGATCTAATAGCAATAAATCTAAATTTAACGACAAACCGTTCGCGCCCGATATGACACTGCTTTAATGAGCTAGGCATGTTCTCACTTGGAACTTAGTCATAAATTAGAAATCACAAGTCATTGGAAATTATCAGTTGACAACCAGTGATACGACTCTATCCAGTTTGTGCAGAATAGATTTCTGCATTAAAACTGTTAAAGCTTGATGGGTGACTATACGAATTATAGCAAAATCTTCGTACCTAGGTTACAATGTATTTGGGGTCAGTAACTAATTTATGCTATCTAAGGATGCTAGTACTAATTACCACCTACCCACGTTATTTATTAGCTCTGTCAGATTAGTTTTACTTATTTAATTTAAGATAATTGTTAGTTAGAAATTATTTCATGTACCTATGTAAAAATGTATGGCTATAGTAGAGCAAAGCTTCTTGGCACAGGTATATTTGTTACCTAAAAGGAGGCTTTGGTAATGACAATTGGTTTCGTGAAATAAACGATTTATTTATTATTATTATTTATTTACTAATAAACTATTCAATCAATACTAGTATTGCTAGCTTCTGCCCGCGATTTCGTCTGCACAATATCAGTATACATTATAGCCTTTATATTGTTCTGATGTGTGAGCTATATTATTGTAAAGTTTCATCAAAATCCATTCTGTAGTTTTTGCGTGAAAGAGTAACAAACACACATCCAGACATCCATCCATACATTTATACATCCATACAACCTTTCGCGTTTATAATATGTTTTCACGCCTAAACCACTGAACTGATGTTTATGAAATTTAGTTGGCTACCTTTTATTGCGAAAAAAGGCTTTGAATAGGGGATGAAAGTTTGTATGGAAGTTCGGTATTATTAAAAATATACCACTTAAACTTTGAATTTAGGCACTTGATAAAAATAGATTAATATTTGTTCTAGCGTTTTTGTAATTTTGACTATTGGCATGAAATAAGAGATGAAAGGTCGTAAGGTAATCCAAAAAAAGTAATGCCTTTTCCGCCTAACACCGTAACCGATTTTGATGTTTGAAAAGAATATAGATTAGATCTTGAGGTAGGACATAAGCTGCCTTTTGTTGTAAAAAAGGATATGAATGAGTTGAAATAAGTTATGAAAGTTTGTATGGGAGTTCGTCACTATCGAAAATAAAACCATGAAAATTTGTATTTGGGTACTGGGTAAAACGTCTTTTAAATTTTGACCTACATGGGGATTAAATAGGAGTAAAATAAGTACACGAAAAAATAAAAATGCTGCCCGAAATGGCCACACGGACGAAGTCATACGCAAAAGCTAGTATACTTATACGAGTAATAAGTTTATTACCAAAGAATCTGTTATATTATGATGAGCAATGACGTGTAATATAGTTCAACAATCAATTTGGCCTTGTAAAAAATAGCACTTCTAAAATTAGACTGTTAGTTTTGAGCACAATTAAATGTCGAAACAAAGACGGTAAACACCTCATGTTAAAGTTTATGTGATAAGTCGCTCATATGGTATATAATTATTTACAGATCAGGAAATCAAAGACCTACTGTTTTGAATGTCTCAGGCAATAATATGTCGTGGCAAGAGTATTTTTATAAGCCTCACAAACTAAAAGGTAACTTTTTATTTATTAATTACGCTCAGAATTCCAAAAAGGGTACAGCAGATTTTCAGGTAACATTCGGTAACACATAAAGCCACATCTGGAAGTATGGGCGAAAACAGTGACATGCTGACAGCCCGTCGCCCACTAAAAGGGGCACCAAATCCAAAAATAAAAAAGTATTTAGTATACAAAAGCCAACGGGCTTTAGTTTTACAAGGACAGATGTTACACTCAAAATCTTTTCAGTAGTCCGGATAATCATTAATGATTATAGGAAAATTAACGCAGATAGATTTATTCAAGTGAACGAACTTTTAATCATTGTTAATTACATTAAAGTATTTTTATGTCACGGACGCGGGTGACTCATTCATTACTGTTTGTATAGATTGTACATTGGCGCTCTCGCACTGAGAGAAATTGTCAAATCGAAGTCACATCAAAAGTTACTTGCAAAAGGAGTTGTAAATTATTACTTGCAAAAGGACTTTGTTGTATAGGTACTTTTGCTTCTATACCTACACAGCATACAGGCTTACCTACTCGCGTACCTTTTAGTTAAAAAAAATATATACTTTGAGAAAGAAGAGTTTTAAGAGTTTCTCCTAAGTTCTTGTTGTAAAAACACGTGTTGAGAGACTCCATTTTTACCCAAAATCTACCGCACATTTTTTTGTAACTATAATTAAATTTTCACTTGACATTGGCAAAATGATAATCTTTAAGATTTGCGTATGACATTAATTAAGAATAGAATAGAATACTTTTTGAAATGTCATGTTCATGTCATGTTTTTTATTTTTTATTATTTTGTTTATTATTCGAAGTAAATACCTACGTATCTTTTTTTGTTACAGACTTTTAGTTGCTGATCGGAGATATACAAGAATGATCTTCGATACCACACCCGTGAGTACTTTTATACTATTATATTGGCTAGGAAACTAAAATTGTCTCTATTAAATATTCATTTAAAATAATAATAATGCGGAAAACTTTACACATCACAAAGTTTTTCAAGTTTTGCCTTTCAACGCCATCTATCCGTTTTGTTTAGAAGTACTATTAAAGCGCAGCGTACTGCCCTGGATTCCGAGCTAAAAATATTGAAGCGGTAGTTAGGGCGTCCCTTACTAGATGGCGCTAAGCGTTCCATTTTAGAATGTCACGTTTCACACAGGTGGCGCTTCGTGTGAAAGCTCTTGCTTTTTTCAATCAAATGCTACAAATAGAATTTGCTAGTGACCGTTCGAGAGTTTTTACCACCCTCTGTAAGATGTCGCTTTAGCAACAAAAATATAATTTTGTCTTTCTAAAAGAAATTAAATCGTCTTTCATTTCTTTTTTTTTATTTAATATGTAGGCAGACAAAATATTCAAGAGATGTCTTATCAGAATGCTTTGTTAAATTAGCTTAATTATTCGGAAAACTCGACTCGTTTAGCCTAGTAAGAACTCTCAGGTGTAAAAGTCCCGCTCACGTAAAAAGCGGTGCATTCAGGCTTAATTTAATGTCCCATATGGAGTTCTCACGTTACATTTTTTGCATAATTTCACGTGATTCCACATATTCGGACTCACCTGTACGGAGCCGAATTAATACACGGGTTGTGAGCCGAATCCCTTTTAAAATATTATTAAGAAAGATTGCGTACGGTCCGATTTTCATTGTTCATTGGATTGTATTCTGTAATATTAAAACAACCTTCCTATGGGCTTATTTAATATACTATATCCTCTTGCTGCTTGCTGTACAATGACGCAGAACATTCGAGAACTGTTGGACTGGAAATTTATGGTGGTTAGAATTGGATAGTTTGAATACGGATTTTGTAGCTATTGTAATAAACCATCTTAAAATAGTGACCTAAACTTGTAGAATTTCTTATTTATAATAACTTTATTTTCTTTGGTATGTCAGTATTCTGACCCAAAAAATTTACAGATGTTTTAGTACTTATTTAGTTTTGATTTTATTAAAATATTTTGTTCAGTACAATTTCTATGTTGAGCAATTCTATTCTTGCGCGAATAAATATTTATCTCAAGTATTGTTAGACAAAACAATATGCTCACCCCATGGAAAAATAACTCTTCCGAGAATACCGCCGTTAATCTAAGGGAAGCAAACCGCTCCGCCTCGGGCTGGTAGCTCACGCCTGTGAAGGATATTCAACGTTACGAATAGCTTTATTAAGACTAAATATTACAATTTCCAAGCAACTATTGCGACGGTTAGAATTGCTAATGTGCCACCGAAGGAGCTGAATGAAAAGATGCGATTGCACCGTGCGCTCCCTCCGTTCCTGGTTTCCTGTTTTATGAGCGGCAAAATTGCAGTTTCACGCCGAGTTGCCAACTCCAGTTCAGTATTAATCTTTAAACTGATTTAAATATCGTTATATCTTGCTGGAGTTATGCGACTCTTAATCACACTCGTCGTTTTTCATTTTCACTAGATAAGTGTAGCTTTTGTCTCTGATTTCTTTGAGAAAAATTACAATGACAACAATATCTCAGTTGTTCTTGAGCCTTGAAAGATAACTCTTCCGAGGAGCTGCGTCTTGCAACCACAAATTACTATGATTTAATATTGCTTAGTTATCTGTAGGCTTGTAATTTGTTAGCTGGATCGTGGGTCCCGCGTTGGGCGCCATTGTTGCCCGCCGCGTCGCCTTTTGTTCATCGTCTACCTCCCCGATATGATCTTGAGTTATTATGATTAGGATTCTTTGCCGAGTGACACAGACTCGCTAATTCGTTTATTATCGTTTTAGTTTAGCTCACTTGGCGCACAATGTCAAGCCTTTTGTTGTAATTTCTGCTTGTTTTGACGCAAATCGTGATAAAATAATCCTGTATTCATCTAAATGAATCTAACTAATCAAAGGCGTAGATTCCTTCGCAGTGTATGTCCAAATGGCAAACTACTCTACTCATTTAACACACGAAGCATACGTTAGAGGTGACCCCCTAAATTAATAAATGTCACCACCGCTCGTAAAGTCAATGGTATTCATATATCAAGCGCCACGTCACGCCATGTCGTAGTCTGCCTTTCATTTCATATAGTGCTCTTAAATGAATCGATCTGCGGGTAGCTTTTTCAATTAGTGAAAACATTCGATTGTCGTTGTGTTTATAGTGTAATTGCTGGTTTGTTATCCATCCATCTTGACCGGTATAATGGGTGGCCATCAGGGAAATGAATCGCCCGGCTGTCCGGCCGAACACTGTACAAGTGTTCTCTGTGCGAAATTGCTTTCCGTTTTAATGTCAGAGGTATCAAGGGATGCGGTATCTCCTCCATTGATTGTTTAATTTCCTTATATGGAACGAGCATTTGAGAAAGAGGAATAAGATTTATGCTGATTTGTTCTGCTGGAATACTAAACTGGAAGATTTTACGGTTTTCAGAGTTTCGAGTCACAGGCTAAGTGACGCCAAGAATCATCATATAGAGAGTGAAATATTTAAAGTACACATTATTAGCAACTACTGTTGATCGTAGATGGCTTTGAAACTTTCAAATTGTGCTACTGTGTTGACTTGGGAGAACCCGTGTTCTTCCGTATTTTTTTTCCGTCATAAAGTGAATGTTTTTTATTACATCCTCTTCGTAGTTTAATTTTTGATATCATTACCCGTTTTAGTTCTACACTAAACATTTTGTAACCATTAGATGCCCCTTCCGTAGTTCGAGGGCGGTAATTTCATATTTTAATCCCTAATATTGGCTATGGTTGACATTTATAGGCTCAGAACTACTCTAATGATACCATAAAACTGACCTATAACACCTGTATCCAATTGCTGTGCTTAAATAACTTTTTTTTATTGTATATTATTTTGATACTAGAAATATTATCTTTTTATTTCTACAATATTACGTTGTATTTTGAGTACGACTGATCAGCTACTAATATCTTATCAAAGTCTGTCGTTCAACAGCATTTGTTTTCCGAGTTAGTGATGTGATGGATCCCAGTAGTTGAGGGTTAGGTACTGGTAAGTGGTTGAGGGTTCGGGCTTCTATCGTAATCTTTATCATCATTAATTATCAGGTAAACACTGGTCTCCCCCGCCAATTTATAAAAGGAAAAATTACTTTAAAAATGACTTAAAAAAATACCCACACCAATTTCGATGCACATTTTTAGATCAGCAGTGCAAGCACGAAACTATAACAACAACAAAAATTGAGAATAAAATACGACGTAATCGACAAAAAGCGATAAAATTTACAGAGAATTTCAAAGAATAGGACATATACGTTTGTCCATCTACATCATGCTTGCAGAAACATATCTGAAGAAAATTCACCTGAACAGCAGTTCAGGTGAATTTTCTTCAGATATGTTTCTAGTTTCCTTTTATTTATTAAAAATCACATGGTTACCTTTTATTTTAATTTGCAGGATAATGAATGCGACCACAAGATCGTTCCGCCCCTCCTGAGCTCCCGAATCCTTCCTACAAGAAAATAAACCTAATACCTGTCTAATTAGTTTTTTATTTAATTTCATAAAATAAAAATACATACAGCTTATAAAAATGTTACGGAAACGTATATGTAGGATATTTATTACGTACGGATTTTGTCCTAGTAAACGAGCAACTAAAGGTTTAGTCGCGTATTTATGAATATTAACAAAAACATTTGGGTAAAAGTAGGTACGCAATGTAACCATATAAATGCAATTCAAAGGCAGAAGTAAACTCTATACATAGCTAATTCACTAAAATTTATTTAAACATAAACTACTAGAGCGCTCATTTGTATTATAGAAATTATTTCACTATTGTCAGTTTAGTTAACTTTGAAGCACTAATATTTAAGACGTGTAATTGGCACATTTCAAAAAAATAAAACTAATAAACTGCGTTATATATATCATCAAAAATATCTTTGAATGTATGAACTTATGTTAAAATTTGATTAACTAAAAAAATTATAATTTCAAATACCGGAATGAGGACTGACACGAATCAGTCAATTATTATACCTTTATTTTCGTTTAAATGAATGAATGAATGAAATGAAAATGAATGAAAAAGCTCTTCATTTAAATGAACTTTGCTAAGTCCTTTTAAATCGTCAAAAGCCCTACCACCATTTCGGGACGAATAATTATTATTATGCTGAGATGGAGAAGAAATGGCGAAAGAAACTCCACAGCTTACAGTTTAACTTATATTACTACTGAAAGGTTACCCAGAGCGAAAGTCCGTGTGTGCATTTTTGCCCATTGCAGCAGCGGTGTTCAAATAACAAATTAGTGACAGTTAACTCTAAGTTAAGAGTCTGCAGCTGAAATAGCGTGAAAATCGTAAATATCAGACCGTTATGGTATGGCAGCGCAGTAAGCAAGGATTGCAGATACTGCAATGGCATGCGGCGTGCGTGCCACACCCCATTCATTAGTCGGCGAGTGCTTCCGAGCATTTATCAATCTACCCACAGCGCAACGCTTACACCTACCCGCAATGCTTGAACTCCTCTTGGGCTTGCTTTAAATATCTCCTACATATTTCACGAATGCAACTCTTGATTAAACTATTACTTGAAGCTCCAATGAAAGTAGAATGTTCATCCAATTAAGCGTTAGTTTTACTAATGCCTGAAAGACAAGGTTAATTTTATAAATTGAGACCGCTAATACCACAATTTTCAAGTTTTGATGTTGATACCAAATTTAATCGGTGTCGATAAGTTGTACATATATTTATAAATAAATTAATAAATTTTCGTGGCATAAATATTAATGTGATGCCATGCTCTTTGGTATTTGTAAATTAAATTCTATCTCAAATATACACGTTAAAAATAAACAACCTCACTCGGTATTATTTTTAACCGCTTTGTGCACCGCGCTAGAATATTTAACGAGTAAGCTCAGTATGATGAAATAGCCTCTTGTGCAGTGTACTAAAATATCGTAAAGTCAAAACTAGTTAGCGCGACCCATCAATAAATTTGTGAGCTTTTATTAAAATTAATATTGAAATAAAAATAAACTAACCCTGCGTATACCTACGGAAGTAATAAAGTATGCAAACGCTATAAACAAATTTGTTGGTTATAACTGGCCAGCGAATTACGGTTTCCTGAATTGATTTTACGGCTTTCTTTATTAAAACCATATTGCTAGCTACAGGTGAGACGACTCAATTTATATTGGAAATCGATAAAGCAATCCAAAACTCTAAATTTCCAATTTGTCAGGCTACCGGACGCTTAAAGTAAACGGTGGCCTTTCAACCCGTCGATGCTCGAGGGGTGCGGAATTCGTCGTATAAAGTACGGACCGTAATGTCCGGTCAAGTCCGGTTCGAAGCACCTGCGGCTCCTGTGATCCGGGATTAGTACCGTAGCTGTTCTGAGCGCAGCTGAGATGCGATAGATAAAGCGTTGCCCATTAATGTTGCTGAATTATGGCAAGCTGAGACTGTTTATAAGTAAGTGTCTGCGTTCAAGAGGCTTTTACTCCTCACTTTAAATTCTCGCGCTTGGTCGTCTGCTCCTCTCCCCTTAACCACTTCTTTTAACGGCGAGTATTTAAATTAGTTTTCTGTGCAAAAATGACGGAAGTGGTTGTTAGAACCTGTTTGATAACCTTTTGTAACAAACCACTAAGTTGGTTGAATAAGGAAGAATATTGCCGCTAAACATAGGTACTTTGCAAAAATAAGTACTTAATGGCTAATAAAGATTATATGGTACTAATTAATTTTAGTCCTTTTGTTGAGCTGATTTTTGTAGCTAACCACTATGCTAAGTAATTAATTAAGAATTCACATATACTGGCGTCATAGTTAATGGTTCGTGAAAATTTGTGTATAAATCAACTATGTCGAATAAAGACAGAAGGCGGTAAAACAATCTGTTTTATAACGTGCTTTTTTTCTACCTTATTGATTTTATCTAACTAACCTGACGGAAGTGTTAATGCCAAAGGCCGAAGCGAGTTTCAAACAGAATCCATCCACTGCGAGGCTAGCTGACTTACCCCTATCGAAAAAAAAAACAATTCTAATAAACTATTGTTGTGGCGACAGACTAATAAGATCGAACCAACCAATCATATTACCCATTAAAGAACACAGTTTCAATGTCTATGTGACACATTTTAAAATCCATTTTCGCAGCTAATAATGTCCACCACGAATATCGCAACAACATGCTCCAAAGTCCCGAATTAATCAACTAATGTTTGCAATTAGCCATGTGATGCCGTCAGAGTAGAATAGCATCACCCCATATCCTCCAATGGGTGTCGTAGAAGGCGATTAATGGACCAGAAAAAGGGCTATTGATCACCTTATACTCCGTCCACCAATCCGCATTGGGCAAGCGTGGTGCAAGCACTGCCTAAACCTCCTTCGATGATAAGGTGAGGCCTTGTGTCTTAGCAGTAAGTCGAGTTATAAAGGCTGTTATGATGATGAATGTTTGCAATATTTTGGCATTAAGTTCTTGTAAGTCACCCACAAATGATAAGCACCATAAAGGCTGCAACCGTCTCTATGATCGGCTTCTAATTCTTTTGAATTTGAGAAAAAATCAAAGGGACTAATATAATGTTACGTTACCAGAACCGCAGCCTGATCTTTAATTTCCAACAGATAACAGTACTTCGTCCCATCCCACTAATTATGGCAAGCAAATCCATTAGCATAATTTAACGTATAATAGTGTTTGAATTAGGTTTACTGATTGATTATTGGATGCGTTTAATATAACGTCTGCTGATTGATGCGAGGTTTGCTCAGACTTAATTAGTAAGGCCAATCATTGCGTATTATGTGTCAATTATGATAGCGTTTTACGTGGTCCAGGCTTTTAAGAGGAAAAAGAAAATAACAATGTTACTATCGGATTTTGGTATTAATCTTGTGTAACGTTTCCCAAAGGCAGTTGAGTGGCAACGCGTCGAACATTACTCGTTGATTATTGTCTGATTTGTGGAGAGCCATGTGGTATTCACTACGGTCGTCGCTGGACTTCGGGCGATTGGCTCCATTCATTGTGTACCATTTATAGATGCACTAACTATCACGCTAATGGGACCATTGATTTAATTTTCCATACCTCATCCTGCTTCGAAAATAGATTCTAGAAGAGAGATAATAGCGTTATTTCGAATTTACAGAGCTTAATAACTACAATTGTTTTAATGGTAGTGTCGCATACTTTCTAGGTTCCATAACATAACTATAAAGCTCGTATTACAGAATCACAATCAGAAATCAATCATGTTTTGAGAATCGTTTGTCACTTTCTATCAAGCACAAAGTGAGAGAGATGTACGACGCTCAGTACGGCGTTGATTCTTCAGAGACCCATACTATAATACCAATCTGATACTTCTGATTACTAATCAAGTATCAACATTCCTAGCTTGCTTTTCAGTTTTATTGTTAAGGAACTTTGTGTGGTTTTGTGGTGTGAATTGGATGATTTAATTTTCACTACTTCCATTAACAAATTAAATTACTCAAACCGTTTTCCAATCTATTTTTCATTTACTTACTCCTCGTTCGTTTAAAGTGGTTAAATAAACTTACCAACAATATATTATTATCATCATCTGGCGTCCCTGTTGCCAATTTTATTAATTTTATTTGGATTCGGCGTATTGTTTTCTACGAGGTGGGGAAGTTTACACCTCTGAAACAGTCATCATCAATAATGTCTTTTAATAAATCTAACAATACATTATATATTCCCAGTACTTACCACCATCGAAGATACAAAGTGACTTAATTTAATTAGTTGTAGCTTTTTAAAGTTACTATTCATGATTACGTACATGAGTTTTAAATAATGAAACCCCGTTCATACCTTCCTGACCACGAGGACGATTCAATACAGTTTATGTCCATTGAAGTACGTTATTTATAAGTTAGGCCTTTCAATATTTTGTTATTTATTTGCTGTTATTCAATTAAACTGTCGACGTTAATGAAGGTAGAAAATTGAAAATGTTATGCCAATTGCTTGCTAGGCCATACGAGAATTAACCCTTTTCAACAAGGAAATGAGCGTACGATCGGATACCAGAATGACGCCCTGTCAATTAGTCCGGGATATTTATTTCCCGATTGTTTAGGTTTTTGCTATTGCACAATCAATGCTACAGTTTTGTTTTGTCGGGTCTGCCCTATTACGATGGGGAGAACATTCATTTTCGCTTAACGGTTGTATTGATTGACCTCTTTTTTCGGTTTACTTTTTCGATTGTTTTCGACAAGTTGAGTTTTTATGTTTTCCGTTTTATGAAGTGCTGCAAAGATGTCCCGTATATTGTCGTTTTTAGGGAGAAACGTGATAAACAAATTTACTTTATACTGGGTCTAAAAGACATGAACAGTCAAACGAGAACCATATATTCTAAACATCAAAATAAGACATATTTAAAAAAAAAATTGCTGGGAAATGAATTTTATTTTTTGGTGTTAAAAAAATTGCAAATTGTACCGCGCAATGTAATGGGGCTCAACTCGCACGCAACTCGCAAAACCGCGATAATTTTGCCAGACGGGCGGCCCCGTTCGTTAGTGTCCGTGCGCATCGAGTGAGCTACATTGAACGCTAACGTTTTGAAGCCATTTTTTGTTATGAAATAATAAAAAAAAATGATGATGTTTCTCTGGACAATAATAAAAAAATAATGTATAGAATACGTTTTCATAAAGAAATAAAAAAAAAATTATGACTTTGACCTTCAATAAAATCGTAACTATCAATTTCCCAGGTGTCTAAAGGAAAAAAATGTTATGATGGTGAGCAGAATACATGGTTCTCGTTTGACTGTTCATGTCTTTTACAGCCTGTTTATATAACAAATTTAAATTCATCCATTTCGTATATATAACTACCTACCTATCACACAAAAAAAATTTGATTGTTGCCTACCTGACGAATTCCCGACCCAGCATTCAAATGATTATTTTTATTAAAGCTATTGTTGCCACAGAATACACAATGTTCGTAAGTATCTACCTCTTAAACAATTATTTAACTTTCACCGATAGGTATACGGAGGGTCAGTACTCATTTTGTATTCAACTCTCGCCTCTCTAATGGAATAGAAATGTGAACTGGACGCAGACCAATCGATGTATATTTTATTTTCGTAAATTGTACGGAATGATGACCGGGAACCCTTGTCAGCGCGGTAAAACGTCCGCGCGCTGAAATCACTGAGCAGCGACAATTTTTCGCCAATGTTGCTATTAGGGGAGGCGATGTAGTTTTAAAATACCCGATAGTATTGGTTCGTTTTATTACGTGATTTTGGTATGGCTTTAAAAATAACTGTCTATTGAAAAACCTCGACGTTATGGACTTCAACGCAAATTGCCGTAACCAAAAAAAAGTTGCAAGCATAACTGAATGAACCTAGAAAGTTCGGTCTAAAGGCCAACTATAGGTGTGAGACAAATTAGGCTACTAAAAATATAAATCAAGTGATTTGAAAAACGTGAGAGACCCAAGTCCAGATTTTTCAGTTCAAAAAATCTGGACTGACTTTCTGGGTTCATTCAGTTCTGCTTGGAACTTTTCTTGGTGACCACAATTTGCGTTGAGGTCCAAAGCGTTTTCAACCCATCCCAAAAGATTTTGATGCCAAAACACATCACGTGTTTCACAGCAAGTGAAAGAAAATAGAAAGAAAGAAGATATAATATTGGTTGCATTTTAATTTTTTATACTTTTTATTTTAATAAACCTTCAATAGCTTTGAAATACGAAATTTTATCACTTCCCATCATTACTCACAGGGAAATAATGCTATAAGGGAATAGCATTATTTCCCTGTGAGTAATGATGGGAAGTGATAAAATTTCGTATTTCTAATTCACCTTGAAACTCTTTTTTTACTTTCTATTTCGAAAAGTATACAAAACAGAATAAAATAAAATATAATTTCAGTAAGAATTCTGGTGAAATTTGAAATTGAACATTGGAATAGCCTTTATTTATACGTCGTATCTATTTGATTTACCGCTCGGATAATGAATGGTAATATAGTAATGGAGTTTGTTCACAAAACAAGGAAAAAAATGATGATAGGCACGCAATTCTACGGCGCAATTTCTATGCTGTAGGATGTCTGACGCGCCACAGAAATGCAGATATTAATTCCCTGTAACAAATGCAGTGGTATTAGTCGCTCTACTGTTTAAGGACAACTTAGGTGCCGCGAAGAGCTGTGGCTAATCTATCTCGTACACGTGTACAATTATTTGTAAAAACCTCGGTAACTATATACATTATTTTAGTCGCGTTATGAATCATAACGCAAAAATTTTGATTATAAATTATGATCTCAATTTTATTGGAAACGTGATTTTCTATTAGGATTAAGATTTGTAACTGAGATCATTATAATAGATGGATCATAAAATAGTTACCTACTTTTTTACACTAAAAACTTACACTAACTGTACCGATCTATAGAGAGCGATGCAGAAATATTCCAAGCTTTGGACTATTTTAATGGAGAAATTCCTGGTCCATACGTAGATAAAGCGAAAGAAATATATAAGTAGGTATTCCAGCAAGTAGAAATAAGTGATAACTGCCAACCCCTTTTTTATACTATTAGATGGCAAACAAGCTTGCGATCCACCTGGAGTTAAGTGGTTACCGTCGCCTATAGACACTTGCAATATTAAGGGTAAATCACTTAACACTGCAATTGCGTTGCTTAACACTGCAATAATATGCCTTCCATGTCCAGTAATTACACTGGCTACCTTTTGCCTTCAATCCGAAGCACAGCGAACCGCTTAACGGCAGAAATAAGAAAGGCGGTGGTACCTACCCAGACGACCCTACATATGGGTCTACCACCTAGTAACCTCAGGGAAATAATAAAGTGACTTTATGTATGGTTAATAGTAATACTCGCATCTATCTATATGCAATTTGCATGTGTGTTAAATGCACGTTTTACTTAATACTTAAAGTCATTTACATTTGAAAAAGTATTAAGAATCAATGCATTGATTTTTTTTAGATTTACATGTACAGACAGACCGATCAGCCTTGCGATTGCGCTTTTTTATAATCCATATAAAAGCAGAATCTAACACAGGCTTAGAAATTTCACATTAATAAGTGTCGATCGATGCTCATGAAAAAAAATAGCAGTATTAGGTTGCAAATGTGTGGCGTTGACTACCTACACTGAATTTTGTTAATTAACCGTCTAAAATTTGAGCTTATGAATTTCAGGATATTAAGTATGCTAATTTTAGCACTAAATTGATTCTTGAAATAGAATTGTGTGTGTGTACAGTCTACAGCAGAAGATGATCAGAAACAGAACTCCTAAATTCAATAATAGAAAAGCCTTTGTAGATAAATGATTCATTTGTTTAAATTACTCTTATCCAATTAATATGAGTCATCATTTCTGTTAAACACTATTTTCTTCCTTAGATAGAAATAATTAGTACCTTAGATACCGAGCTTTGTTTTATTGAATTTATTTTTGATTTTGACCTTTAACTATTGCTGTTGCCTGTAGGTACTTTAATATTGAAATAACTCTTGAATATTTTATCACTACTTATATATATTCACTGGTATTATATTTTTATTGAAATATTTATGTTTCACAGTTTCCCTAATGCACTAGCGGCGTTGTGGTTTAAACGTGGCTTATGTGGCAAATTGACACGCGACCAAAAGAATTACGAGTCGAGGTCCGCAGAGTCAATATATAAATTACGAGCGACGCGACGGCGGGCGGAGGCGTTAGGTCCCGCCCTAGCTTTAGACTAGAGATGCGCTTGGTATTCACTAAATCGATTAAGTCAGCGATGTTCTCTTAAATGCCTATTTAAAAATATTAATGATGTTTGTAGGCCTGATTGTGTTAACAATATTGACCTATTTTGTACTACTTTAAATTCTGTAAATAAAATCCTGGCAGGGGATTACTTGCTCTAATGTATTTTTGTGAACTTTCTCAAGGCAATCTTTTTTTGTAAAGTAGTGTTAGAATTTATTAAGGTTGCCCAATGTTATTTTTTTATAGTAGTCTATGAAATTTAGTATTAAGTACATCATTGTTACCTGCGGAGGCTTGTCTATTGCCTATTGTAAAATATAAGTACTTTTCTATGTTAGCTGTAAGCCCCCCAAATGAAATGAAATAAAAAAAAATAAAAAATATAGCTACACAAAACACAAAAATTAATATATCTATTAACTCCTGTAAACAATCACACAAAAGGTAGCAGTGACCGCCCGCGTGGATGGCGGTTATCGCGCCAAAATCCTATATGCTATCCCTGAGTATAATCTGTCTGTGCCAAACTTTATCCAGATCGTTCAACTGTTTTGGCGAGATTGAGTAAAAAAGTTATCTCTAACTTTGCATTAATGTGTATACATATTAAGATGCGGAAGAAGCGTGAAGTTAGATGAACATGATACATATACATACCTACATATTGCACATTTGCACTTTCAAAACAAGTGCCATAAAATGTTTTTTTTTTAATTAGGTAGATAAGTCTACATAAATCCAATGAAAGTTTATGATCTTGCAGTTTTGACCTATATTTTAATCCGAAGTGAAATGAAAATTGCAATGCATTTCAGTAAGCAATTTAATAATTGTGTCTTTTAGCAGTAACTAAAAGTTAGTAAGTAACATATTAGCAAAATATCATAAAGCCATGGATAATGGAGAAAAACTTTTCTAACTTATAGTAATGTATGGTGAAGCCGCCGACAGCAAAGTGTCCGACATAATTATATCCGTCGGGTTGAGGATTTATAAGTAGTAAGAGCGGTGTCTTTGTTGAGTGCATTCGATTTTCATTTATCATTTATCAATCTCGATTCTCGACGATAAAACGTGCGAACAACCCACCACTATTCGCAGTTATTGAGACAGCACTTTCCGTCCCGCGCGAAATATAATGCAGCGCATATTGCAGCATGCTTTTTAAATTGTAAGAAGCCCGATAAAAGGGAGCTTTAACGGAGGCTTGTGCCACAAAAATAGATGGGACAAACTTCTTAATGGGTTGCGCTATAGCTTCGCATTTCTGGGATATTTAAGGGAAGTTATTTAACTTATTCTCATCCGGATTACGAGTACTTCAGAGTTTAATATGATATGTCCTTGTTGTTGGTTTTTGGTTGTAGGTTCACTGAAGATTTGGTTGCTTTTCGGTTTAATGCACTTTTTTGTGTAGGCAATAGACTGGCAGCCTACCACTTTTTAGGGTTACGAAATAATGCAATAATCATAAGGATTGTTTCAATAATCCCAGGTTGAGGAGATTGATCCTATGGTCAGTAGAAACTTTTTACCTACGTCTTTTTGACAATGTTAACTCAGCAGCTTGCTCTTGTATTTAAGTTGGTACATAAAGTTCTGTTCAACCGTTTTAGTATAATGAGCATGATAGTATGTATGTATATTGTATCCATAGCGTAAGCTTAAGAAAAAGGTAGATTATTATATTTTGGAGACTCGGTTTTTTTGGACTCAGGGAGGTCCAAAACGTGTAAATCTGTCAAAATCTCGACGTCGAATTTTTTGACGATTACATGACTTCCTCTATGCTATGTATACGAGAAAGTAAAAACAAAAATACTCCACCAATCGAACCTGTTCAAATATGTTACAAAAAATCTATATTTTCCTACAATCAAACCGGCGAACAATAAACTCGCCAACGAAAAATATCAAGTCATACACGTGTGTAGTGAACCATCCTATTCTAGGCGAGTGCGCGTATTTTAGTCGCTTTTAGAGTTAGTTACGGAAAAATAGAGTTAAATCAGACGCGTTAACACGTCGCTCAGAGCGGGATTGCTGTGAAATTGTTTCACTGTTTTGTAGGGCGTTTAAAACGTTTTTACCCGGTTTGCTAATGGACGCCGACTGCGCCACAGAGCAGCGACTTACGACAACTAATATTAGCATAGCATTGTTTAGAAACACTGTTTATCTTATTTTTTTTTATAAAAAGGTCAAGCAAATGGCACCATTTCACCTGATGGTAAAAAGTGGAGTCCAAATGCGAAGATTCTGCTAGTGCGAGAGATAAACCACCACGCAAGCAAGGCGAGGGTGGCTAACCCTCGCCTTGCTGACCTGCAAATTGCTTCTTCACGCCTCTTTTGAATGACCCAGTAGTGTAGGAAGGGACGGAAGAGAAGTGCATTTTCTGTATTTCTCCTTTAATTTGTTTTAAGCGAGTTATTTAAAGGTTCGAGACAAAAAATATTGCTCTTGTGTGGAATATTTCTTCAAGTTTTTATTAAATATCCTGCCGTCAACAGTCTTTCTCACGCACCTTACTTGTTGACTGTTAGAGAATGATGTGTAGCATTATGTCCGCCCATTCTTACTTTCTTTTGTGCAATAAAGTTTTTATAGAAATAAATATAAATTAATAAAATTTTCACCTCTACCAGCGAGAAGATAGTTATAGATGAGAAAAACAAGAAAAATTTACATATAAATGCTGAAAAATATTAAAAATTAAAATTTACTACAATTATTTACACTGAACGTTACATCTACAGTCTTGTTCAGGGGTCGCAGCAAAGAAGCGTTTTTGCTTGGGAGTTTATAAATCAAAAGAGCTCTGGAAGGCTGGAGAGGTAAAAAAAATATTAATGTGTAATATGTGTTACAATAAATATGATTGAACAAAGGAGTCTGCGCTTTTTGCCGACCAATCAACGACTAGTTGGAATAGGTAGGTAAGTCTTTCTGGATGTTCAAATACCTAGCCCAAAATAAGTATCCTTAATAATTTCTGCTATTGATACTAGATAGCTGACCAATAAACACACGAGTTAGATTGATTAGAACTCAGACATCTTGGTCTGTATGCTGCGTTACTGACCACTCTACGAATATGGTGAATGCTAATCGTTAAGAAGTCAATGCTCTTCATGCAATGTTTCATAATTTTCAATACAAAGTTTTTTTTTGCCTGACACGTTTCTATTACTGTCATGGTACTAACTCGCACTTTACTAGTATATCTTATCCTCTTTCGTGTATTAATATATAACTTACCAGTGTACTTAGATAAGTTGAAATACTACCCTATAATTTCATTATAAAACATTCTCGGAAGCTTTTTAAAAGCTGCCAAATACGTCTCAGATTACTACCGCAAGCATACTTGACAAGTCGTTATTGACGCGAGCTTATGAATTGCTTTTTTATGTACCTTCGTAATTCGGAGACAATCATAAATAAAACATAGCCATAAAGAGATACGCACGCATACCTAAGTCACGTTTGCTTGAGCGCGGCAGTCACGCGTAGCGTGAATGACAACTTTCAGTCGTTAATACGCCAAGCAAAATAAACATGATATTTCATACCGCATTGTTATACGACACTCATAAGGAGTTCGCAGTCAAGTAACATAATTTTGCAGTTATTTCGAAAACTTAACAGGAGTACGCTCGGGAAACGTGTGACCAATACACAGTACGAAATATTATGATAAATATTTAACAGTGCTATTAGTGTTGTGTAGATAATACGCATGTATAAATTGTTATTTCATATCGAAGTAAGACCCCAAAAAATAAATTCTTAAGAGAAATTGTACGTCCACGGAACACATTACAAAATACGGAACTCTTATAAGGCATATTAGGATGTTTGTATGGATTTTTGTTAGCAGGAATGGCTGAACGGATCAGATATATACCTACATAGATAGACATTTATTTGAATCATCTGGATGAAAGCCAAACTTAAAGCTTATTTTCTCAACATTTTGGGTTAGCTGGAAGATATGTATTGTAGAGATATGTTCGCCCTAGCAAACCTTGTCACTGCAAATTTGTTATTTATGATGGTAAACATTTGCCACATCCAAAACAATTATCAAGTTCCATATCCGATAACGTCAATTTATTGGCTTGCTTAGTTGGCTTTTGTTTGTTGGTTAACCTCGCCATGCCGACCTGCAATTTCTGTAGGCGACAGGCTGGGAACCTGTCACTTTTTGGGGTAATGCCATATGTAGCTTTATGTGTAACCAAATGTTACATAAAACTGTATTTAACGCATTTTGAGATTAGGGATTGTGATTAGCGAAAGCTACGTGGAGTGTTTTTAAATCGAATAAAGCTTATGTCACTCAAAAATAATGGAGCATTTTAGCGGTGAAAGAATTTTTGTAATAATTCCTGTAGTTTTTGAGTTTATTCGTTACAAAGTAACAAATCATTCCCCTTTTATAATATTTGTATGGAAGTATAGATTTATCAAATTTGTATTGAGCGCACTGTTCTACTCTAGTCTGTGGCCGTTACTTATCTGCCGTTCCGTTGCGTCAGTTTGGTATTAATTGCGCCTTTTGTCGTATCCAGCTGCTGTCCACCGCTTAGGACGCTTGCGGTTGGCTAGCTACACGCTTGTGTTTATTTATGAAGCCGATTGCATTAAAGAAATAAAACGCAAGATTTCCCTTGCTCTCAATTGTTTTCTGGGGCATTATGCCGCTGTTTTACTCGCGTTAAATGTTCCATTCGTATTTAAATCGGAATTATCTCTTTAATTTTCAGGGTGGTAAATTTTTAGGTACCGTGGCCTTTTTCTTGGGCACGTGTCAACGAAATGTGTTATCACGACTGTGCTGAACTAATAGTAATTGAGATGATACAACATAAACCTATGTATGTTAGAGGAATGTAACTTTTTGGTAAAAAAGTATAAAAAATAAGCGTCATGATTAAAGATAATACAAAGATTTGATTTTTAAATTGGTATAA
This sequence comes from Elophila nymphaeata, assembly GCA_955850985.1. Taxonomy (NCBI): domain Eukaryota; kingdom Metazoa; phylum Arthropoda; class Insecta; order Lepidoptera; family Crambidae; genus Elophila; species Elophila nymphaeata. Next base: position 4,560,768 of record OY039082.1, on the reverse strand, counting down.
GGTACAGCCTGTGCACGTACCTGTTACGGATAGAATATTGAAATCGACCGTAAAACTATGAATATAGAATTAAATAAAAAAATAATCAAGAATAATATACAGAAATACTTCTTCATTTAAAACCTATTGAGTACTAGTGGTTGTCCCCGGCTTCGCTCGCGTTAATGTCAGTTATCGCGCTAAATATCATTTTGTATAGGATTGCCCCTTTCACTCGCTAGTGCTGGTCACTTCTACATAAATGTTCACGGTTTGCTTACTTTTATCTTTTATCAAATTCGGTTCAAGTATAGCTGATTCCACTACGTTTTCCTCAAGCCTTGTATCCACTTGAGCATGCTCAGGCGAATGAGCGGCTCATTCGCCAGCGTGCTCATAGGAACAAAATAAAAGTTTTGGCCCAACGAGCCTCCATATTGAAAAAGCTGTGCTCAGACTGCTCAGTATATGCCCGGCTCCGTCATGTCTTCACGTGTCCGTGTAGCTGCTGCGGCCTTTATATAATCATACACAGTTCCATAAAGAAGAAGAGAAAACCACCAACGTGGTGGATAAGAGAAACGTATAAAAAAATTGAGAAAAATATATGATTTATTAAAGATTTTTGTCCGATTATGGTATTCTTTGTATAAACCATCCCATAACAATAACACCCTCTTTGATTCATACGCATCAATTAGTGTTAAACAAGTCTCGTTATCCCATAAGCCACTCATTTTTTGATATAAAAAATAAAAAGTTATCAATTTCTGGGAACTCTACGCGGTCGTCTCAAACACAAAGACAACCGTCCACACCGAGCGCCGAGAGAATACTGAGCGCCTTTAACGTGTGGACAAAAACCAACTACCTACATAATTGTGCAGGCTCGCCCTGCCGGCCTATTCACTTTTTTTGACAGATGAATAATCATTGAGTAGATCACAGATCTATGGATGTTTTTACACAAGTGCGTTACACAATAGCGTGTCGTGTAAAACAGCAAAGGATATGTCTGAGCCTGCTCAGGCCTCTCCACTTGAGCGGCTCGGCCAAATGAACCGCTCATTCGCCTGAGTATGCTCAAGTGGATGCAAGGCATTAAGATCACAATTTTTTCTCCTCTGTGGTTTCCCTACTCTGTGGTCGTGCTTATTTCCCATTAGATATTAATTGTACCTTTTGTCGCTCTCGCAGTTGCCAGTACAAAGCTGGGACTCCGTTTATAAAGCCAGCTTGTTGGTTACTTGAGACGTATCCGCGTTTGCAAGGATTTAGGCGCGACAAGCTTTGTAAACATGTGGAATGTGATTAAGGGACGATACGTATGCCAATGCAAATTTGTATTTGGAACCGTTGCTTGGATTAAAGCTAATATAAGGCAAAGATTACCGTGATCGGTAGCGTGTAATAACGCGTGTATACTTTTGTTGTGATGCTCCTCGTAAGTGTCATTTAAAAGCCGTTAGAAAGATAGTAGATAGTGCCATGTGAGTCACGACTGTGTGTAATACCTCTACATGCACGTTGTCTTTGTGTGCATCAGTGCGGGAGCTCTGAGAGATTAACACATACACACACATACACACACACACTCACACACACTCACACACACACTCACACTCACACACACACATCACACACACTCACACACATACACGTACACACACACATATACATAATACACACACAAACACACTTCATCGCACACCCGTGCTCGTGAAATAAAAATAAAATAGAAGCCTATATTTTAAGTATCATGGATACTATTAATGACAAAAGGGTTGAGCAGAGCTAAGTAACGTTTGGTTTCACATAAAGCTATATCTGGCAGTATGGACCACACAGTGCATCGAACCCAAAAATGTACTAAACCTACACTGAACCAACAAACAAAAGCCAACAATTAGGTCAGATGTTACACTCTAAAACCGGTGCTTTGTATGAGAAGCTAACGATCGAAATAAAGCCAATTTCAACTCGCTGTTCGCTATTGTGTGTGCGCAAGACGGCATGAAGTTTAAGCGGCCATTTAACTAAAAAGCATTAGTATTTAGCCGTTAGACAGAAACTCTAAATGTAAATCGGTTTAATTTACATTCTCTTTAATTATCATTTCTAGGATGTACATATGTAATATACATCAGAAACGCGTGCGCTCTAATTTTGAAAGTACAGACGACGGTAGATCAGACTACAAACTGCTTTCCGTCAATTGATTTTGTACTTAATGATTATGTAATAAGGTTGGAAATTATTGAAAAGAATTGACAGTTTTGTATAGATCAAAGAAATGAATGGTAATATTTTTCATAAAAGTACATACTTTACTTTAATTCAAACCATTCATAAGGTGATGGTTCACAGTGGGATTTTTTTTATGTTACTAGATGGCAAACAAGCTTGCGGTCCACCTGATGTTAAGTGATCACCGCCGCCTATAGACACTTGCAATATTAAGTGTAAATCACTTAACACCGCAAGTGCGTTTGCCATCTTGGGGCCTAAGATGATATGCCTTCCATGCCCAGTAATTACACTGGCTACCTTTCCCTTCAATCCGAAACACAGCGAACTGCTTCACGGCAGTAAATAAGAAAGGCGGGTGGTACCTACCCAGACGACCCTACATATGGGACCACCTAGTGACTGAAGAATAAACACAGTTATAAAATTATAAATTATTAAGAATTTCATCTCGCGGGAGTGTCTTACTGATGAGGAATTCTGGGAGATTCGCCTCCTCCTCCCAAAAACAAAAGCAGTAAAAAACAAAAGTTCATAAAAAAAACTCTGTAGCAATTGTATTTCGCTATCGTAAATACTAACATAATATACCTATTGTTATTAAGTATCAATTAAACAAAACATCTGTCATAAAATGTAACAAAATATATTAAAAATGAATTATAAAAAATAATAGTCAAGAAATCCATAGCATCATCATCATGCTTTAACCTAATAAGTCCTGCGCTGTTTGCAGGCATCCTGGGACCTTTACCGGAAACAAATATAGTGCTTAAATTTGCAGTTAGATTGTTTATAACTCGTACTCGTAGCTTAATATTATTCGGAAATGCGGGATAGGGAAGATTTAGGCGAAGGTCAATCAAGTCGAAAACGTGTTGAAAGTGTGTCAGAGGCCTTAGTACGAGTTTGTTAGTTTTCGAGCTCGATCAAACGTATCGTCTCTTTTCATACATTGCCCACTAGCGCCCCTAGCGTAAACTATCAGAAACAGTGGCCAATTTATGAAGAAAGACGATACGTTTGATCGAGCTCGAAAACTATCAAAACTCATACTAAGGCCTCAGGTCAAAAGTACACGGTATCGCCGAGCACGTAGGGACTGATAAGAGAAGATGAAGCGAAAGAAATATCTAAGGATCGTAGGAAGTGGAATAAACTGATCTCTGCCTAATATAATCAACAAACCACTCAATGTATAATTGTTTCTAACAATTATAAAAAAATACACAACAAAAACATCAGGTCCAAACTCGTAATACCACAATCCGCGCCACAAATTGGGGTATTCGAGCTAGTGAATGGAATTGAATTTCTACGAATCTGACCTACTGCCCACCAATTTGCAGCGGTCGTGTTTTGATGCAGGAGTGCAAAGCCGTATGCGGTCGGATTTTTCGTTGCTTGCGTCATTTTTTTCGCTCGCGAAATAATTTTATTTATTGCCATCGTGGTTCGCTGTTGCGCAACCGCCGACTCCCGAGTTTTTAATTTAATTATTCGGTATATAATCGTGGCCCGGGGACTGTTGTGTTGGCGTGTTGGCTTAGGCGCGAAGCACACCAATCTGGCGCCGGGCAAGGACGCGGCGCGGACATCATTCAAATACCGTACTAAATACACGGCAATAAGGCCATTAATTGAACAAATTCAAAGGCCCTCATCGGACGTGCTATAGCACGCCATTTCGGCGTTGAATTTGTTCAATTAGGGACCTTATTGCCGTGTGTTTTAATGAAACAGAATGTTGTCCGCACCTGACGCCCGATCGGTGTGCTTCGCGCCTTAGGTTGTCATGCTGGGGCCGCTCCTGCGCTTATCGTCGCGAAGCTTCGTGCTAGGACACGATACGCGCAGATGTGACCGGCCGTTATAGGCTATCGTTGCGAATATTCGGGTTGCTTGTGCGTTATCGGCTGGGAGGCGGTACGTCAGGGTTTTATATCGCGCTAACCTATCGCGCTGCGTGGTCAGACATGCGTTGTTCATTTCAGAGGTTGTTCTCCATTAGTTCAGCCCGCCTAGCATGTCCACCGAAACACGATATGATATAGACATTTATCGCTTTGAAATGTCAAAAAAAATCGGATATAACTGCAATCTTGAAATTTTATGGATACTGCGAACATGTATAAGCCTTATAAAAGTTCGTAGTTTCGATAAAATTTCAAGTTGGCGGTTATATCCGATTTTTTTCCTAATAATTTTTGTCAGTTCAAAGCGATAAATGGCTATATCATAACGTGTTTCGGTGGTCATGCTAGGCGGGCAGACGCGTACGGGTGACTAAGTATACGATACGGCTGAGTTATTTTTTTAAATAAATGCATTACGTAATTATTAGCAAACAATTTAGAAGTAAAGAAAGTGATTATCCATAGTTAAACGCAAAGAGGATAAATAATACTACGCAATTTACACGTCTGGAAATGATTTCGGCCATCTTGGATTATTGCACGATAGTTCGTGCAAATAAAGATATGCCACATGCTTTATCGCGAGAACTTTGCTAGGGCCGCACTTGCGTGTATCGTACGAAGTATCGCCACGCATTACTTCGAGACGATAGGCGCAGGTGCGGCCAAAGCATCACAGATAAACTTTGGCTACCATTCTAACGTGAACTAAGAAATCCGGCAACTCATTTCTATATCGCATCATTAAAAAAATGGAATTCTTTGTTAGCACACGTGTTCCCCATTTTACAATCTTGGGTCATTCATAAGAGGCGTGAACAAGTACGCTAAGTTATGCGGAGTTCAGGCTTGTGATCAACTAGCCATAGCTATTAACGATGCAAAGAGGAATTTGGTGTACCTATTTGCTGATAATTGAGGCATACAATACTTACTTCACTTAGTAATTTCAAATTCTCCAAATGAAATTGGACTCTGCTTAATAAGTAATATTTATAATATTTTAGAGAATTCTAACTCGCAACTTCTATATAATTACTATGTACAAAAGGTTTAGAATCTCCAAAAGGTCACTATACCTGTGTGAGCGTGACAGCAACATAATTGCGCAGGAGCGACAAGGACGCGTAACGTGGTGTTCACAGATATATCAATCTAAGGAGATCGGTCGAATCGCCGAGTTCATAGGAAGACAGAGTGTCGCGATCAGCCTCCGTACTACATAACATGGTTCTAGTTGAGCATGCCGTAATATACACTATTCATTGCGCGCGTCTTAAGGACTACGAAGCGATGAAAGTTAAGCACAGCCGCAAAGGAGATTGGTCAAATCGCTGAGTTACGTATTCACTTGACTTTATCGGAAGGCGGAGTGGCGGTAATGTGGCATACATTTGTCACAAGTTAAACGCCGGCGTGGCCTATCTCCTTGTATTATTAAATCTGTGGTGGTGTTAATGTACGAAATTATCCGCACTAGCTATCTTTCCATTTGGACTCCACTTCTGCTTACCATCAGGTGGAATTGGGTTATTTGCTAGACCTTTAAAAAAACTGATTCGACAGCCCATTATCCAACTGCAGTTTGCGAGTTATCCTGCTAATTGCAGTTCGTTGCTCCTGAAAATGTAAAGTTGCCTTTCTTCATTCCTTTCTTTTGCATTATCATTCGTCTCTGCATATTGAAGTGCTCAGCAGCGTTAGTTTTTAATTATGTACTCCCTGGAAAATTGAGGTGTCTTCCAGCGAAATAGCGCTCTTCAAATTAGTGCTTCGCTTCGAATGTCTAATAAAAACCTACCTAGATCAATAATTAACGCCTTTCTTATTTTCTTGGATCAAATTCTTGTTTTATTAAAAATTCGATAGAAAAAATATAGAACTAATTGCTTTCAACCCATTTACGTATCGTAACTTGTGATAGTTGCAATCAGTGGACATAGGTAGGTACTGATCGTTGCAATAGGGAATTCCGTTGAGTGTAGATACGTAACATCCTCTAGTTAAATGACGAACATAGAAAAAAATGCTTATTGCTGTGAGGTAGAACTAAGAAGTCCAGTTTGCAAGAACTTACTAATTTTTACGTCGGCCTTCGGAACTCCAGCTTAACTCCAGCCGAGCGTATTTATCGGCCTCGTTCAGTTAATATAAAAGTTGGCGACTTCGCACCATCGATTATTATTGGGAACTTCACGAAATTCGTGGATCTTTAATAAGTTCAGTATAAAATTATGTGGCAGCCACGGAGGCGAGGTAAATAAATATTGTTTTCTCCGGGCCACGATTCAATAAAGGAATTGTTGTTGAAATTTACGCCGCTGGGACCTTCTGGTTAATGAGTAAGTCACAACGTGTACCGGTGGGCTTAATTTACGTACGTTGCCAGCATTGCGTGTTAATTAAAATTAGGATTAAGTTAGAATAAATATTTAATTACACACGTATCTTCTTGAAAGCGATGAACTAGCTTGCTACTCCCTTGAGTATAGACGAGAAAAAGTAAACACTACTAAGGTTAGGTCCCTATTAAACTAAGTAAATGTAGATACACCTACCCACTTCTGAGAAGATATTAAAGTAAATTGTGTAGCTTAGCAACTAAATGTTTTAACAGATTCAAGCTTTGCATACCGTTATTAATCTTAGCAAACTAAATATATTTTATGATTTTTTTTAGACTACAAGAACCCAATTCTGCAACAATTGCCTCGATTGGATATCAATTGAATCTTAATAGAGTTGTTTGACAAGTTTTACCAACTTCAAAAAAAGGAGGGAGTTCCTCATAACTTTTTACTGGGTGTACCGTTTTTGATGATTCATTTTAAATTTAAACGTCGTCTGACGAGGAGTTTTTGAAATAAAAAAATATTGCTGGGAAATTATTTTTATTTTTTTGTGTAAAAAATCTTCAAAAAATATCAAGCAATGTATACAGCGCGCAATTCGTGTCGCGCTTAGAACTTGAAAACGTGCGCGACATTCGGTCGGCTGAATTGAATGGCTCCGATATCGAGTGGTTACATTGAGCGTTGACGTTTTAAATCCATTGTTTGGTATGAAATGCCTAAAATAAAATATAATAATAAAATAAAATTTGAAATAAATGGTCCTAATGATGAGCGGAATACGTAGTTCTTGGCTTGGTCTTTTTACAAATATACAAATATTAACTATGCACTTAAATTTTTACACATTAAAAATATAACTATACTTGTTGCCAGTAAATTTATCTCAAATTAGTTACAAAATTGATTATTATTTCGATTTCAACTTGACGAGGTCGTATCGTGTTTGTGGAGCCCTTTTGTACGAATGATTATTATGGCAAAGTACCTACTAGTGTTGCTTGCTTGCCTTCTTCGCTATCTGTATTGTGTGTTCAATACCCCGTGACTTTTATTCCTGCTTTTTAAACAGGTAATATCTGTCATTGTGTTGTACCCACAAAATTGGCTCGACGATACCTGAACCGGGGCTGTAATAAAAATATTAAAAAAATATACGCTATTGTCATTCGGCCATTTGGGAGCATTGTAACGTGGGTAGTGATTATATTTTATTATTCTTTCATTCTTTTCGGAGTTTGTGTGAACCTTTTAATGGCGTAGATATGTATTTGAAATGGATTTTAAATTGTGTGGTAGTGGATGTTGTGTTTTAAAATTGATTAAGTGCTTTAGTGAGTAGTGTAAAAATAGGGATTGAAAGAGTTTCCTATTTATTTGACTTTAAGTATTATTTAGTAAACCACTAGAGCATGACCGCCATTGACCGCTACCGCTGTACCTGTTAAAATTGTAATGAATTCGATATTGACGATTAAAAAAAGCAAAGTCCTATAAAGAACTTAATGATTTTAAAATGACAATTTAGATATCACGAAATATTTATTAAAGCAAAGCTTCTATACGGACGTCGGGGCCGCTCGCATGGACTATAACGTGCTCACGTGTAACGGTAAAATCTGACGCTTAGCACGGATAGATTAATGCTTAGTTCCTACGCTTACTATATAGGTACTATAAACCTTCGCTTCGTGAATTTAATTTCTTCATTGTACGAATTGGAAATGAGTTGCCATGTTTCTTAGCTCGCGTTGCAATTGTAGTCACAATTTGTCGGTGGAAACGTAAGCTATCCCGTGTAGTCCTGAAAAGGAAGGGAATTGGTGGGATTAGGAAAAAAAGCTCATCACAGCACTCTCTGGTATAGACGGTAGAACGCACTAAATGATGAGATAGTGCGAGAGATAAACCACCGCGCTGGCCAATAAGCGAAATTAACGCGTGGTTACTGGTTGCAGTGTGTGCATTACACGCGCGGTGCGTCTTTCCTTTCCCTTATGACATCCTTTATGCGCACGTTCTTTCGTGTGCGATTAGCTCTTTCACGATAGAACGTAGGTACGTGTTCAGCTAATTTGCATTTTCGAACACAAGTTTGTTCGCGAAATAAAAACACTACCGTGTATTTTTATAGCTGTTAATAAAATAAGAAGTACGTACCATTTATCTACAACTCAGCGTATTTGTAACGAAAATTATCCTCCATTTCAGCACATACACATTCTGTGGCCGGCTTGTCCACAATAAATTTGCAGTTCGGTTAATAAACACATTGAAACTTCCCAGTAATGGCCGATAAAAACCGATGGCAATAGTGTACACCTGTTACCGATTGCCGGATCGCATTGGAATTATTTTTGCGAGACTAATGGACTTAATGTAAAAAGATCAGGTGGGAAAAGTCGAGGCTTCTTATTCAAATTTAGATGCTTTGTGACCGTTTAAATTGGGCTGTAGCTGAGGGGTTTTGTCGGCTTTTACTTTAATAGCGAGAATGTGAATGATAAGAGAGAGACAGGTGAGTAATGCTAATACTGAGAAATCTCGCTTTCGAATCCTAGTCCTTGCCAAATGTTTGTATTACCTAATATGTCACAGTACAGAGACTGAGAGCAGCACGACGCGAAGTCACGTACGGTATCGTTCCCACTCCACAAGAGGAATAGGAGAAACATAGGGACAAGGACGAATGGATAATTTGTTAGGGAGTCAAGAAGGCCCCGGAGGTGGCTCGGTGAAATGCTTCGGCAAACCCCGGGTCGTCTCCAGTAAGGTCATGGGGGAAACCGGAGCATCGTCCGTAAGCGGATTACACTCCGATAAAAAAAGGAGTCTAGAAGGTGCGAAGCGGAAAGATCTAAAGCAAGTACCGCCACCCTCCCGTGATTTCGGTAGGTATACCGCAAGGCAGGTTGAACCATGGGTTGGTGGTGGGTTTGTCTTCTAGAATCTCTGCAGGATTCGATTCGAAAGGGAGCGACAGAGCAGAGTTCCGCAACAGGCTCCCTCTGGTTTGCCGCCCCTACTTTATTAGATTAACAAAAATGGATTCTCTACACATTAGCTATTCTCTACCACCAAAGAAGGTACTTGTTGAAGTTAGCTAATGTTCGCCAAGTCGTAGAACGTAAGGCTGTCGAACGAGCAATTAACACCAGTTTGGTATAGATGGAAAACATCCAATTAATTAATGCGATCTCGCTTTCAACTGGCGCTTCGCACGCAACAAACTGTAGTCGTCAGAATGCAATACTGCGTCTGTTAAGTTTATGACTATTGGACGTAATTTACGACGATACTGTTTTTATCTCACGAAGGCGGGTGAGCTACATGACTGTGTTCAGATACAGATACATGCACATTGTCTATTTGTGCGTAACATCGCACCAATTATAATAACAATCACAAATAAACTACACCAAATATAAACGGTGGCTGTCGATCCGAGGCCTTTATTTGTAATCACCGATCCAAGGTACTGGAAATGGTCAACCGTGTCAAATTCTTGGGGCAGATTCGGCTCGACAGACGAAGTAATAATAAGTGCAACTATGTCAAAATTATATTTATTTTTTACAATAAAAAAATTAAAAAGTTATTTCAATAAATGTTTACGCTAAACGTATTGTACGACCTTTTATGAACTGATATGACAATGTAGTCCTAAACACTGCTTTGTTAAAATTTCTATATTCAGGTAATCTATTATAGGTATGATTAGTGGTTGATGAAACAAATGTGACTACATAAACTATATTGTAATGTTTTCCACTCATCACAGAAGGTCAAAACAAATGAATTAGGTAATGTACTGTTCTATGTTACGCGACCATTAAAAATGTTCGTTACAACCTGTTAGTTCGTTCTTTTCTAATTTAGTAATCCCGATCATGGTAATGTTGGTTTTATCTATGCTGAACATGCAATTAGGCAATTCTAATAACTCTAACTTATGTTCGGAAAACGCTTTATTTATTGCCCAACGCCAATGACGTGTGATGGCTTATTTTTGTTTATGAACTAATAAACACAATTCACAGCTTGTAATTTTCAAATCATCATCATCATCAGCCGAGAGGCGTTAACATTTGGAAACAGGCTTCCATTGTAGTGTGTACGTACACTGAAAAAAATAATGGTTAAACAAGTTACAATCTTGCTTGATTGGAAAAAAAATGATTGGGTCATTCAAGAAAATATCACAAACAAATTGTCACGGTATTTTGTCGCAATAAAGCTGAAATGTTTGAACGTGTATCAAGTCAAATGTGTTGAATTTATTAAGTTTACTTTATTGATGTCGAGACATGGTAAAATTTTATCATCAACTTATTTATATTTGTTAAGTTGCTATATTAATACTACAAATCACTAGTTTATTTTAAAAAGAATATTATTATTTTAAACAATATAGCCTATTGGTTTCAAATAATTTTATTATTGAAAGAATACAGTTTCATAATTCATTCGATCGCTCAACTTTATAACAATGAACGCGCGCTTTTTTGTTTGAAAGATGTACGTTGACAGTTTAAATAACTATCTTCTTTCTTTATATCTTGCACTTTCAATCAAACGTGTTTCAGTTCATTTTGATCTTCGAGCCGTTGGAGTGTGCATCTTCTTGTAAATTCGTGTTTGTGCCTAAAATATTACAAATAATATAAAAGTTAGGTGTTTGCGATTGAATTGAAGTATTCAGTATCACCGTAAGATGGATGAAGTGATGGATTTACTCAAAGCCTGGGGGCTCCCGGAGTTGGGGCCACTTTTCGCAAGTAAGTACCTACCTATATTTTGTTCCTGCTTCCTAATTTCCTATTTTCCACACTTGCTCACAAGTCTATTATGCTGTGCAGTGTGAGGACTTGGTGCAATAATTAACCGATTGGTTTCGGCTCCCGATACTAATATGTTACGTAGATTACCTAAACATGGGTTCACTCTACACTATATCTGGTATCTTTAACTTGACACAGCAATGGTTTCATCTCTTAAGACAATATCGATTTAGAGAATAGATAGAGTAATTACCCACTTAACTTACTCGATTTTATAAGTTACATTAAGGTTCAATTCTCAAAAGGCATTGAACTTTAATAAAACTAGTAAATGCCAAGTGACACTATTGCTAGTACTCCCCCTTAGAGTAGATACCTGCTCCCCTGTCAGTCTGTGTGTCTTAACATAAGGGATGTATCTTTTGTACCGTAAAGTCATTTGTATATTATACAGCACGATTAAATACTCTGCCTGCTATAATAACATAATAAAATTGGAAAATGATTTGTTACAGGTCCTTTCTGAATTATTGAAAAATAATTTCGAGACTTCTGGGTTATTGAGGTATAAAGGAAAAACTTTAGAAAACGAAAATTCTTCGACAAAAAAACGTTTCTGAAACAGTAATGTAGAATGTAAGAAAGTTTTGAATTTGTATTGTTATTTTTTATTATTTTAGTTTGTAATAAAGTTTCAAAATATGAAGAGTTTTATGCTGTAGATTGTTTGTATATTTATAATATGTTGTGTATGTTATAGCCATACTTACTCTTGAAACAGAAAAGCTTTTTTTTTAGTATTTACTATGTATTTGAAATTTATAATAATACAGACAGACGTATAAATATTAAATAAATGTCTTTTATTTACAGTCCTCTATACAGTTAAAATAAACATGAGCGAATTATTGTATTTATTAGCCTATATAGTATAGATATATAGATCATTATAACCTAATAAGATCAATCAAGCTACTTGTTTAGACTAAACTCTAATTGATAAAGAAAAATAAGTGACTATATTACAGCCATCAGAAAACTTTATTAAGATTACCTTGTCTAAGTAACATGCACAAAATCCAGTTGATAATATTAATGACATAACTTAATTATGTCGATAATTATTTGTTTCACATTATCATTATAACATAATAAGGTGAATCAAGCTACTCATTTAGACCTTACTTTACATTATATAAATAAATAAGTGACTTTATTATAGTCATCACAAAACTTCATTAAGATTTTAAAGTCTTAGTAAAATTTACAAGGTGCATTTGATAATAATAATGACCAGGCTTGATTATGCCGACAATTACTTATTTGAATCTACATTGTTTCTTGTTTAGTTTTTCAATCAAGATGACTTGATTTCCGCAATCACAAAACTTTGTACGCTCGTATATAAACAAGTTACTTGATACCCATAAATATTTTTTTAATTTATGCTATCAAGTTTTTTTTTCAGTGTAATATCGCCGTCTTTTAGCGATTGGTTAAAATCTAGATTCAAATTATTAAGTCAAATCATAAGCACGCTCTTAAACACGACTCAAATAATTTCAAAGAATTTTTATTTGCGACTTTTGTCATTTTTTTTGAGTGAGAATGGCGTTTTTTTGAATGTAGAGCCATCTCTCTGCCTGCAAGAAAAAAAAACACTAGTGTTTATCTCAGTCAAGGGGTCCTACATTAATAACGTGATGTTTATTTAACAACTTTTTAACCTATCCAAATCCAAAATTCATCCCCTAAGGGGCTGAAACGGGGTCCAAAGTTTATTTGTAAAAACAACTTCGTTACCCCGAATTTATCGCGAGCTAAGCTGCGTACAAAAGCTAGTATTGTCAATAATTCTTCTGTCCGTGTATATGTAAGGGAAATATCCTCGAAATCGGTCTGGTCTAACCGTTTAGGAGGACTTGCTCTGATTAAGGTAGCATTTTTTGTATGCGTGTGAGTTGATTCGAAAATGGTTTAGATTCATAAGTAGATCCGATAGATAATATTAGCAGGTCTATCTGGACTGCTAGTACTTATAAAACTGCTAATAATATAAGTAAAATGTAGGTAAGGGTTACTAATGTAACCATAGATATGGGAGCTGTAGATCGTCAATGTACAAGAGAAAGAGCACTAACACAGTCTATATATTAACGTGTATATTAGAACGAGATAGATAGAAGAGATCATTTTAAGTGCATGCACGCGGCCTAGGTCGGCCTGTTATCACGTTGAAAAGATCAACAGTCAGCCTGCAGTACTATTTTTCACGCACACATACGCATTACTCACACATCGGTGTATTTTTTTTGGTCTCGCCCTTGTCGATTCTATAAAAGTTAGTAATCCATCTGTCTACCAGTCACCCGTTAAGCAATTTTGAATTCTATCATCATTCGATCAATATCATTTTTAGAAATTTATTAATCCATGAATGCAGTATCCAAGCTGAACCCTGAAATGCATAGTTTCATTGACTGCTTACTCATACCTATACAGTGTACAGAGCCAGTGGCGCGGTCACAACCCCTGTTTGTATTGAAGTGTCCATTATCCTGATGAGGTATCGCATCCGCGCAACATAAAAATGTACGTACAACATGAACGCATGTTGTATGTACAACATAATGTTTCAGTTTAGAGCGGCGACAGGTTGGGAGTACTCCGTACTAGTACTTTTTGTTCGTTGCGAAATTTTCACGGAACATTTTGGTTCAAAGCTTATCTCTTGTTGGTGCGTTAAAGTTAGGAATATCAAAAGTGATTTAATATAATGAGAGAGCTGCTATTTCGTATATTAAACGTTTGAAAACCACACATGAAGCCACATCTGGCAGTATGGGCCAATATAGTAACAGTTTTCTAGCATGTCGTCTAACACAAAATAAAAAAATTATGTTTAAAAAAATCTAGATGTTTATTTTGAAGTCCGTGGCAAATCCAAGTGACTACATTTATTCCATTTTTTTTAAGGTGGCACTGACCTCAAAAAACAATTAGATTTTTGAAAACAAAATTTTTATTTCTCCGGTTTTAGTTTTGAATGCGGTTTTTTTATTTAATTAAAAATAATTAATTTTTGCTTTTAAACAAACAAATCTACCTATACAAACATAACGATATCATCGATGTCAATTAAATTATTAGGGATAACTCAAAAACTACTCGTCAGATGTCGATCAAATTTAATGGCATTACAAGGCAAGCACCAGTTTCTAAACTTTAAAAGAATTACGCTCAACAGTGATGGAACCGCACTAAAATAACCTCAATGGGTTTTGAGCTGATCTCTTGTTGCCGCTCCTGTCATGATTGCTGACACTGACGCATATTGATATGATATTTACACAATCAGGCTCACCGGCGTTCGTGAGGTAAAAATGATTAAACCTCTTTTTTACGGTCATCAGAACCTCAGTTTCCAGTTCTTACTTCTCAAGAACCTTCAAAAAACACTTCCTGCTCTATGTATTGTACCTTACGTCTTGACAAATTACGCGCATTACACGAACAACGTAGCTAAGTGCGGACATTTGTAGCTGGCCTATAGGAAGTGTGTAACATTGTTAGGAGTTTTTCGATTTGTTGTCTTCATTGGTGGGCCGAGCGATCAATATGTGGACTTGTACCAATTTGTTGTTTCGCTTCTCCGTGTTATCGAAGGGAATGGAGTGATCCTTCTAAATTACGCAAGACAAAGTGTTTTCTGTTTTTGCTGTTGTTTTTAAGCTAAACGTTTAGCCTATACTACTGTGTCTTTAGTTTTTTTACTTCTTAAAGTTTGTATTAAAATACATATGTCACAATGCATCTAAGGAATGCTTTGCTTAACGAGAAGTGTTTAGCAATAGGTTTCATTATGACTCTTAATGAGGTGGTTTAAATCACTGTAAAATTCTTAACGCCACACACACTTATTCATTATTTGAATCAATCGTCAAATCGGATGCTTGTGCATCAAAATAACACTTATCATACTGCACAAAATCCACTTAAAAACAATTTTTCAAATCATCATCAGTCCTGCGTTGCCCGCATCCAGCGGCTTCCCGCGACCTTTACCAGATCACCAGCCTACCAATTTTGGACTGAAGCAATGAAATTGACTGAAGCCATGAAAGCGCGTCAAATACTTTTTTGAGCATTTAATGAGCTTTATTTTGTTGGGCCCAAGAGCTTTTTATGTAAGGTATTTTGGATTTCACTCCCCAAAAAAAAATGTGTTCCTATTAACAATAACACTAAATTCTACGTAAAATATTTCACATGCAAGTTGGCACGAGTCGATCGAAGAAGATCATTGGATTTTGTATTTTTTTTTTACTTCAAAGCGAGTTCTCTATGTTGGTAGGTTCCGCCAAAATCAATAGCACAAGGAAATTTACCAATACCTACGAGTTGAATCTTTCTTTATTTTCTTGTGAACAAGATAGCAACAGCATGTCAATATCAAAACTACACAATGTATTAGTACATAGTTTTGAAATGAATTTACCAGTTTAGAGCAAAGATGGATTTGCGGGGAGGCAACCGACGTTCCCTAAACCCGTTTGGCTTGCGCACTCGAAAGGGCAGGTTCTCAATCGTATGTATTGTGAAGGCACAAGTCATTAACTCCATTTAATTTGGGCAAGATAGTGTGTGGGAGTGGAAATAGCTATAAAATATGTAATAATCCTGCCTATAATTTGATAGTTAGGTACCTACCTTCAATCAATTATTCCAATACTAGAAACATACATTAGTAAACATTACAATTTGATGGTAGCTGCTACAAAATAATTTTCTTGATGCCCAAAACATGATTCGTGGACGCAAATAATTAGGTTTACTCGGTACCATCGTTGGCTTTGACATTTTATCATGTTACATTCTTACACTTTCATGAATATAACCTAGTTAATATTAATTATTTCGGTATAATAAACGTGACTGTTTCGTAATTGTGTTTATCAGCTGCCAATAACAATTTGCGTCCTGACTTTATTGACAACTTTCGGGGTGAATAAAGAAAATATGACGAGAGAAATATTCGCTCCGGAATTGGGCAAATAATCTCAAATTAAAATGTCATAAATAATGAGGCTATTTGTTAAGTTTAGATAAAAGAATGGTTTGATACATTAAGTATTTTGTAAGAGGTTAGATACAAACGGATGTTTCTTTCTTCATCATTCTATTTAATACTTCTTCCTTCTGCAGTGGCTAGTTGACTGCTTTGCTACGTGATCCCGACTGACTCCTTTTACAATATCCTTTTATTTATTGCACTTTTAGCAATAGGAAATGTTGGTATGGAAGCTTCGCTGCCCCAGTCCCGTCTTTCTGTCCACCTTCCCAATCACTAAAGTTTAATCTAGTTATTTGAGGACCTTCGCGCAATTGCAGCTGCAGCACTATTTGTCTTTGCGGACATACACTCGATAGTCTTCAGCCGTGTATCCGTTTAAGTAGCCCCTGGTTAAAACAATCTCTACTTGAAGCAGCCTAAGGCCCTTATTGAAGGACAAAATTGAGACGACTCTATAATTAGAGCTTAGAGATAGTTATACTAACAAAAACGTGATGGCATGAGACGCGCGTGGAACAGCTGCAGCTTTAATAGTAATTAACACTATTAAAGGTGTGTTGTAATACTTTTTAGTTAACGCATCCCAATTCTCAAGGAACACGATAATGCCCATGTATTTTTTTGTTATATATTTAATTTCTGCAGTATCGCTGTCGATCTCCAATATGAGTTATGAAGTAAGGTGACATGCTAGTCTCCGCTAAACGCAAGGCTAATACTGAGGCTCCTTTGAGCGCGTCCAAAAACCTACAAAACATGACTCGGCCGACAATTTCACTGATGGCGTGGCGTGCATAAAGTTGAGTCAGTTCTACGAATATATGGGTACTCAAAATTCCAGCTACTCTGTACCTACGAATTCGCCTTATTGACATTGTATTAAATTAAACCATGTAATGTATTTTACTCGTATATAGAACTAACCTACTGCTCAAGGCATCTTAGATAACTTTGATACCTGTTATTAGCTTTGAGCTTCACCCAAGTATAACTTGTATTGATTAACAGGCAAAGTTCAGAGGAAAGTTTAAAATGTGATCTAATGCGGGTGAACGACTTATTATTATCAATAGGTTGATCAATGACACTTAAAGCGTGATTGTGTCTTTAGAAGTCAATCACTGAACTGATCACCGTTACATAAGTGCCTAGATTGTGCAGAAGGTTTCCACATTGCGTCGTCAATTCGCTCTGTTTTAAGCTTCGCGTTTCAATACGCTTCAAGTCTTCTGTTGGATTTCTAATTTTAGCGGCAGTAAATAAGTAATCTGAATTTTAAATTTTCTAAATTTGACATCTATCGTTGATAGATCCAATGAGATAATGTGTTAGAACTTCTTCCTATCGCGTACATCTTCTCTTCCCAATTGAATTTCTGAATTGGTATTTCATCATATCTTCATCTTCTCAACACTTCTCCTCAACCTTGCCCATCATTATAAGCACTATATAGTTTCTTAAGTACTAGTTTATACACTACGAATGCTTTGAAAAGTAGGAGGCACGAAGTAGAGGACGAATTATGTTTATCCCTAAAAACGAGTAGAATACAAGCGTTTCTTGTCCTAACCAAGAATTTGTAAGCAGTTTTTATAAAATTCCCAATGTAATCAGAAGAAAGGATGTTATTTGGAATTAGGGATACTATTCTATATATATCTTCTTTGTGTTTTTCTCGAAAAGTAGAATATAGCAGATTTGCTTGAAACAGTCCATAGCAGAAGACCATAGAAACAACAAGGTGTTAGTTTCTATTTATCCACTTAACAGGTATAGATAGGGTCAGGGATAGCGGCGTGTATGTGACGCCATACTATTGCAAGCGATCATAGGCTTTGGTCCCGCTTACTATCAGATGGGACGTATCGTTTGCTACACTCTCTCAACTGAAATACTGTGGTAGATTACAAGTACAACTCTGTTACTTTACTATTGAGGTCTACGTAATAGTTAATTTTATGATGGGACAATTTGAGGACTCTATACACCCAAGGGTCGCAGTGCACCGGGGCTTTTGTTCGTTTTGCGACTTATTAAAGCTACCTCGGCCCACTAACATAATGCCGTGGGATACGGATATAGGTCTCATTATCGTTACGTCTGTAATGGCACGCATGCCTGTCACATAAAGACGCTCGACATTATGTCAACCGGGTGTCGCCGATAACGTTGTTTACCGGGTTCCGGGTCATAGTATTTTACGGCTCAATATTGTTATGAAAACGTAATTGCTCTTTAACAAAAGTTTGGATTGGGCTTAAAAGTCAATTATACAAGACCAGTGTCAACCAACCTGCATACGAATGGCTCTGATTCGAATTACTTATTATATATTTAATTGCCTGCCATGCAATTTTATTTAGGGATATGTTTTCTTTTTCCACCCTCCTCGACCAACCATTACCATTATCGCAAATCTCATGGCGATGGGGGTCAAATGACCTCTGGGATAACCCAAGCATGCCCAACTATTTTCTATGTACCCGTAAACATGTTTCTAGGAAGATTTGACTGAAAGTGTAAAACTTTCAGCCAAATCTTCCAGCAGCTTACCAGACGTCAGCCCTCATTGAGCATGCTATTGTTGGTGGTAGTGTCCACCATATAGGGTGGCCTATGACGACAGATGGTAGACGTTTAGTTAAAAATTCTCTTAATGGCCTTCGCTCATGGCTCGTCGCGTAATCGTAGCGTACACTGCTCGCATGCTGCATGCAGTACGCACGGGAACCCATCACTTTATCGCAATTAACTTCAACGATTTTCATTTCCCATAAAACTATTGGCAGATCTTTTTATACAATATTTAACAACTCCTAGAATCAGCTAACATCGCAATTTCATTTCCTCGAATAGTTGTTATCTACAAGTTCATTTCATCGTAAATTCTTTTCCTATTTTATTTATTTTATCGAAATAATTTGAAATCAATGTTTTGTTACCCATAATTTTGTTTCCATGTAAGTTTCAGTTTGCAGAATAGTTGAAACATCAATTTTTACTACACTAAAGTGAGTGTACATCGAAAATGCTATTTTCTTGTAATTACTCCTAATCATTTTTGTTTCCCTGTAAAGAAAACCTATTAATGGGTTAAGTTAGGTTAGATTTAAACCACACGCAGCGGTGCAACCGAAGCTAACGAAGATTGCTTGTAGTATTATGGCATGCTACATGCATGCTAGCATTGCATGCTGTATGCATGCTTGCACTGCATGCTGTATGCATGCTTGCATTGCATGCTGTATGCATGCTTGAATTGTATACTGTTTGCCTGCTTACATTGCATGCTGTATGCCTGCCTGCAAGATGCTTGCCAGGGGGTGCAGGGGGGCTGGCCCCCCTGCTCGGGGGGGTCGGGGGGCCTGAGGCCCCCCGCTATAAAGAAAAACCATGAATACGAAAATAAACCTAGGTTAGGTTAGGTTAGACTTGTGACCACGCATAGCGGAGCGAGCGAAGCGAGCGGAGCATTGTATTGCTTGCTGCATGCTTGTTTTGCTGCATGTTTGCTTGCATGTTGCATGCTTGTTTGTATGCTGTATCCTTGTTTGCATGCTGCATGCTTGCTTGCATGCTGTGTTCTTGCTTGAAAGATGCATGCTTACACAATAGATCGTAATGTAACAGTTATTATGTGGTAGGCAAGGTAAAAATTATATTTTTTTTTAAAGTTAAGAACTGACCTCAACAGTTTTTATCAAACGTCAACAGGCCAATGCATCATTCGATAAGAAAGTTGTTAAACGAAACATTATAATGTGTACCGTCAAATATTGAAACATGTTTTTATGAATAGTTTGATCGATAACCTAATAGTTTATATGAAATGTTAGTTCGATAGGCCGTTATTCTGGTAACCAACACAACTTTGAAACATTTTTTTTATGAATGTTTGTTCGATAATATGAAACGGTGATCATTAGCTATTCGATCAATCATGAAAAATAGATATTGAAAACCGTGGAATAGTTTTCGGTGAAATGAAATTCGTTATCAAAAAAAACTGTATTTTGATAGGTACCCAGTACGCACGCATATAGTCTAAGTTTTGCAGATGACTCATCATCGTACCTTCATCGTTGCGGCGTGCATCCTTCATGACGATAAGCGTACTGCAGTGGCGCTTTGATAGAACAACCACGCGTATTAATGCATGAAACTCAGTTAACTATTGAATTGGTTCAATTCGAACGTAAAAAGGGCGATGTAGTGACGAGCCGTTTGTGGAACTCAATCGTCGCGTAATCGTATCGTCTATTGCAAGATGCATGCCGTACATGGTGTACGAGTACGCTGGCGCGACGAGCCACGTGCGAAAGCTTTAAGTCACCTTTCACAACACCCACGATTGTTACAAAATAGAATGTTCCGATTTATTAAAGATAAAGCTCACAATTGTGAACTGACGTATTGTTGTGAGTCATTTGGAACTACCTAACGTGGCGATATCATCAATAATTTAAGAACACACGGAACCATAAAACGACTTTTAAAAATAGAATTTTATTTCTACGTTTAAATGATATTTTAGTGTTCATTAGCTGCAACGCCAAATATCTATTTGCATCTCAAATTGCAGGCTCTTTGTAAAAAATGGGAGTAAAAATATGATCGGTTTTATTCGTGTTTGTGGGATAAAATGCAGTCGGTCGGTATTGTATCGTGTTGATGGCTCAATTATCATCATCGCGTTGAACTGCTTTTCGCCTACGGCTAGATACTACTTTTCTACCTGTGCTGTTGTGTGAGGTAGATAAGCGGTGAGATTTGCAGTTAAATCTACATTTTTTAATTACTATTACCTAAGTACATTATTTAGGAATTTTGATAAAATACAACAAACATCAGACGTAAAAGAATAATTTAAACAAGTAAAAAGTTTAAAAACTGCAACTCTATTACGGAAAAAAAGAAATGAAATCGATTAAAATCTGCGTTTACAAGGTAAAATCGACTCTTAGTATTGAAGTCTATTGAAATATAGCCTATGCTACTCGGACCATAATAACGAATGGTTTGACCCCTTACTCATCAAAATCAGATGAATAGTTTAAGATCTACGGAGGAACATACGTAAATACAAACATACATAGAGCGCTAAAACATAACCCTTCCCTTTCCTTCGCCGTAGTCGGGTAAAAAGGCCGTTGTTTCTTTCTGCAGTGTATAAGTATTTGACAATACACAGTTTCAGACGTATAAGAATAAGTATAAAAATTCAGTAGCACACAAGGAAAATGCTTGCGTGTAAAGTGCCAATTAACTCACGTATTCGTTTTGTTGATAGTTCAAACACCTTTATAATTTACGAACAGAGTAGGCTCATAAGTTAATTAAACGATATAAGTAATATAAGTCTATGTAGTGCGTTACGTAACTAAATATATTTATTAATATTAATTTCAAACTTATGATTTTTTAGTCTTTGATTTTTAGTCATGGTGTCCGAACCAAACATCGAAAAAATGGAATTAATAAATTTATTACCCATAATTTTATTGTTTGGTTGTTAATTTATAACAGGAAAACATTTGTAATTAAAATTCAATAGTGCTCATTAAGTCGTAAATCGAGATTTTGCATCTGACCAAATGATAATATACGTTAACTATAATATTATTATACAATAATAGCGGTTACTTAACTTGTTCTTTAATAATTGATCATATTTATCTTCAAGTTTTTAAAATAAAATTTACTAGATAATAAATAATAAGTTAAGTTTTGAACTTCGTGTGTGACTTAAATATTATCATTGTTAATATTATTGGTTCATGTGCTTTTTTTAATTAAAAGGCGGGTAACACCACAGAAATAAATCAAGATAGAACGGCGATCACAACTCGTTTTCATACAATCAATGCGTGTCACTTTTTTCGTAAGCCCCGCCCACTAGATGACGTCACATTGAGCTAATTAGTGAGGTGACACTCAATCATATTCATAATCGATAGTGCACTCATTTTAGTCTAATCTAATTAATCGATAGATCGAAAATAAGAATCGATATTTCGAATAAAACCGAACAATCACTATAATGTTCATCGCTAGTATTCTTTTTATTGTAATTGAATAAAAAAACAAACAACCAGCCAAAACATTGCGGAAAAATGATTATTTAATAATCAATTTTTCTTTGAGTTCTTGGATAATGTTTTGAAGGGTACAAATCTTTTTATTTAGCCGTCGGTTCTTTTCTTGCAGTCTTTTTACTTTTAACTGTTGTATATGCAATGAAAGTTTTGAACGATCAAGTTGTCTTTTCAATTTTAATTTCCTAGGTGATAGTTCAAGTTCAGTATTAGAAGTCGATGCCTGAAACAAAGTTAAAGTAAATTAATTATCATAAATCATTTATAATTGAAAATATGAGATTACAGTGGACAAAATACAATACAACACAATTACAAAAAAGGCTATTATAATAACATCAATTATCAAGAAATAAAACTGGCACTTTTAAAAATTAAAAAGTTGAATGAGAGTGGATCCGGCTATTCAAGCTCCACGATCCTGTAGCGCGGGTCGCGGATTCGTTAATCCAAAATGGATCGTCCGATGTGGACCCGGTTATTTACATACAAGAGCTACTTTTTGGTAGACACAGCATCAATAACAAATTTGTATTATTTGATCAGTACCCGCAGTGTAAGTTTTTCGTTTAGAATACGTAACTATTGTAATTGCGTTAAGAGCTCAATTTGTATAGGAAACGTAATAAGTTAGCCCCTAGCGGAAAAAAGGATAATCAATAAAGATATTTTGTTTGATTTAATTTAATTGAAAAAAGTGCAATTTACATTTTCCATACAATTTGAGCTCCCAACCCAAGTAAAATAGTTAAGCATTTTATACTAAAAAACTTACACTGTAATGGTACAGTAATAAGTAGGCGATGATTAAGACTTTTACCTCGAGTTGGTGTTCTTTTACTAATTTTCGTTTTTTAGGGGATGACGATTCTTTTGATGACACCTGTAAATAAAAAATCTATAAGTTTGTTTTGTACACTTATTTATGCGGTTCTAATTTTTTTTTATGAATCAGCAAGTAATAATTTACTCATTAAAGTCTAAACTAGTCATTTCATGTCAATTAAAATCGTAGTCGTAATCGTAAGCAAAGCAGGGCTTGTAATACGTGTCAATCGTATTATAAGCCTCGCTATGCTTCAGTTTTAAAATGAGGGATAAAAGTTTATTATTAGTAAAATAATTTATAAATGGTTTCATTGGTTGCAGGGATTAACCTGAACAAACAACACACAGTTTCATCTCTATAACATATTAGTATAGGATACATAAATTGCAGTAATTTTTAAGCATTTTACCTCGCCAGGAAGGTGTTTTTCTAATTTATGTGTTTTTTATGTGTCGACGATTTTTCTCTTGACATTTAAATCTGAATAATACCACATTCTGTACTCGTACATACTGAATAAGCGTCTCTTAAAGTTTAATAAATGAATAAGTTTTAATAATTTTCCAATTAAGAATGTAGTCTCAGCAACGAATACTTACAATACTTTCAGTTTGCCAAACATCAACTGTTGGAAACGCGGTTGGAAGTAATCGTCTCCATTTTTCGGTCTCCTTATAATCTTCTTGCAGAAAATGGGGAGAACAAATAGTGCTGTATTTAGTTGGAAACCAATTTTTTCTGCCGGTAGCGTCCACCCATTTCTCTTTAGTCTTTGGATCCCCCGGAAATCTATAATAGAAAAAATAACCTCCTTAAAATCCCCGTCGTAAAATCTTTTGCTGACGTCTCATACCTATCTATCTTATACCTACCTATCTGCCAAATTTTTAATTCATCCTTGAAGCATTTATTGCGATTTCGAGTATAGTTACTCAGAGACCCTTTTTTTTTTTATAAAGGTGGATTACTAGGTACCTACCTACTAGTACTACTATTATAACGTACTTGTCTAGTTTCATATTCATTCAAATCCGGCCCTGTCGCAAATTCCTTTGCCGCGTCTCACACCTGTCTGCCTACCTATCTGCCAAATTTTAAGTTCATTGGTGTAGTCATTATTTAGATTTCGAGTATAGTCAGTGAGGGACACTTCGCTATTTTATGGAGGTAGATTACTAGGTAATAACGTATTTTCTTTTCTCAGGTCTATAATAATAAATTATAATATTTTTATAGACAATAATAAGTATTGTAATAAAATAGATCACTTTTTATAAATCGATTGTTTCGATCAAGTTTCGATTCTTTGACCCACATTCTACCGGCACATCACTAATTACACGTGTCCCGTTCTCGTTCCTTCACACGAAAATGGGCGTTTCGTTTGATTTAGTGTACGTTGCTTGCTACTTTATGCGGTGCAATAAATGGACACATTGCACGTGAAGCAATGGAAGTGAAACTTATCTATTGTGTTTTCTAACTGAATTATTTTACTTGTTTATTGAATTTTGGTGTTTATTATAAATAAATCTCATAAACATAGTAAAAAGTACTTACCCATGAAATGATATGCCTCCTTTATCTCGATTGACACTTCCACTATGATTTAGACAGTTGGAAACTGCACAAGAAGGCATTTTGTACCGAGCTCACTGTTAACGTTCTGTGACGAGTCTCGACGCGCACTGACGGAACGTTTGAGATATCTTGTCAATATGACAAGATTTCGGCACGCGGGACACACCCACTTCACCGTTCTATCTTGATTTATTTCTGTGGGTAACACAATAGCACTAACAACATTTTTAATAACTCAATATCAAATTTTTTAATGACTGATACGTGTTTGTAAATTATTGGATGAAATTTTGCTGATTTGTGTGTCATGTTTTGTATTTTATTTTATGTAATATTCAATTGTTTGTTCCCCGAATAAAAAAATAAATAAACATGGTACGTAGTATTTAAAATATTGTTACGAGCTAGGGGTTCGTTAATTTGGATAGAAACACCCCGGTGACACTTTATGAGACTTTATTCCATACACCACTCTAAAGTTTACAATAACCAAACAACAAAGTCCAATCACAATGCTTACTTAATCCGTAGTATTCGCCTTGGTCGTTATATCACACTGTATCACTTAGGGAGTATCGCTAATCGCTTCTAAACTTGGAATGTCCGTACGTTGCAATCAACAGGCCTTTTATATTTATACTAAACAAAACGAAATCACGCAAACACTACAACGTTCGACTATTATCTTGAACAAACAACTAAGTTTATCTGACGAATATAAACCTTATATTCATAGACTGCAGGTTCATTATTGCTCGCACGTGCCCATAAGTTTCTCGTCGAATTCGTCGAGGCCCTTCTGGAAGCTTCGAGTACTTTCTTGAACATTCTATTATTTTCTCGTGATTTCCGACCCCCTGACAGATCAGTTCTCTTTGGGAATGCTGTATCTGGTTTATTCGTCACCTAGCAAGTGACCTCTTTCTGGGATTCAGAAACTCCCGCAGGCGGTTTTTACTTCACCTACGGGAGGAGTAGAGATAACTGGGACTGCATATTTTATTTTAAACTATTTTTAAAAGTAAAATCATTACGAAATGTCCTCATAATGGGATGTGACAAAAATCAGTCTTCAGTCTTAATCTTAAAGGGTCCATTAAACCGAGTGCGTTCTTACTCTGAATATGAATAAAGTGATGAGAATGGGCACCCTCGCTTTAGTAAAAAGGGGGCTGAGAGATTGGGATGGTACAACCTTTTGTAAAGTACTACCGTTATCTCCATAGAGAAATAGTGCTTACGCCTGTGGGATAAGAGCGGATGTTCGCGCGTTGTTTGTAGTATAATTTTATGGAAATTATGATTTCACCCTCAAACCAGTAATCTAGTCAAAATTATTAGCATAATTAATGTGCGTGATCGAATTATGAATTATTTATTTAATGAGGTTTTTGTATACCTATACCCAACATATATAGGGTGTAAAAGACATGAACAGTCAAACGAGAACCATGTAGTCTGCTCACCATCATAACATTTTTTATATTTTTTGCGTTGGTGCATCTCCACTCACTTCTGTTTCATCTACACCACTTTTCGGAAATCTACTTTCACAGATTATTTCTACATGACTAAACCATTTGAAAAGACATAAAGGCATGCTCTTTATGTCTTCTTTCAAACCACATATATCTCTCTCTCTTTTATCACGTCATTTTATAACCTATTTCTCAATTTTACACCAGTCATGCTCCTCAGGACTCTCATTCCAACATCATTTATTCTGCTTTCATGTCTCTTCTTTCTTTGATACGCAACTTTTACTGCCATCTCTGACTATTCATAAAAGCGTACATATATTTAGTTGATTAGACCTATTTCTTCTCATGCAGTTTCTAACCTTTGACAGGTTATCTTTGTGTCAGAGTCAGTAGCCATTTTCGAGTTCTGACGTGTCTTGTTTTTACACTGTCATTCTACGACCACAGTAGGGAGCTGGCACTGCTTAACATGCCCTTCGAAGCACAGGGGATGTTTTTGAAATGGATGGTCATCGATTTGGCTGACCCCTCCATCCGATCCAAGTTGCTTAACTTTTGCAATCGCATAACGCGCGGTGTTATCGCCCTCCTGCTAGGACCTTGAAGATTGTCAAATGCTCTTTCATATCAATCATTTGCTACAGACCTTTCAGGCTTTTCAGGCAGGCACCCATGTCTATGAAAAGGTTTTATGGATTAATATGCTATCGCGACGGGCCATCGCCACTGCTATTATATATCTGAAATTCTATATGGAAATGGTCAGTAGTGTAATTATGAAAATGCATGAATCACGCGGGAAATAATTGTTAAAGGTTTCTTATAATAGATGTTTTGTATACTATTTATATTTCTGAAATAGTACCACTAACACAATTAGGCTAATTACTTCTAACCACAAATTGAGCTCAAAAGAAGATATTATATAGTTTGAAGAATTGAGCTCATATAGTCCGGTCGTGTAGAAAAGATGCGTGCGAATAATATACGAAAATAATGTATTAAGTGGAAGTGAACGGATATGCGGGACTAGATCCCCACCTAGGCGAACGTTTATCAATCAAATCGGAGACGTCTTGAAAAGGGCTAGATTAAAAGTATCTACTCGAAACCACCGATCATGTATGAGGGAGGATATGATGAGTATAGAAGTATATAAGGATAGTAGCTACTGAAAATAAGTGATATAGGAGAATGACTTTGTGTATGTATGTATAAATTGAGCAAAGCTTTAGGTAACACTTGGCTACACATAAAAGCATATCACAGCACACCTAAACTGAGGCCCGAGCACTTATTTTTCTTCTATTCGTACAGTTTCCGCAACTCGACGGCTAGTGCGCCTATTTTGTATCGGATGGTGAGGGCTGGATCACTTCAGGTATCCCAGCTCCACCAGGAAGTCGCCTAGGGCTTTGATGTTACCAAGCAATCCCTGGTCACTCCTCAGCGTCCGAGGAAGCGGGCCCAGTATTCTGCTACTCCTCTGCACTCCTGTAGAACGTGAGAAGCTGTTTCTTTCTTATCCATGAAGGCTCTGCACGTGTAAGAAAAAGTAACATTAATAACATGTTACCTAAGGCTTTGCTCATCCTTTCATGGGATTACGAGTGTAGGTATGTAATATTACAAGAGTGTTTAGTAAGTAAATTAATTAAGTAATTTCTGGTTTATCTTTAAAAACCTGAGCACTTACTCCGAAATACTTAAACCCTTTATAGTGTTAGCGTTATCGCTGATATCTCATTGATATGTAAAGGAAACGATACGAACACACCAATCTTTTAAATATCGGTTCAGTTGAGAGGAGTATATTTGCAAAAGTATTTTATTCGTTGAGGCTTAAACATGGCTTAAAAGCGCCATAGATTAGAACGGGATACGCGGGCTATTGCCTGAGACATAGTGTAAACAAAAGTAGAATACAAAGTTACAATTTGCATACATTCTACTAGGTACATGTATAAAGTCACACTTTTTTCCCATAGGGGTAGGCAGATATCACTACTACTTGCTACGATCCTTACATATTTCTTTCGCTTCATCTACTTTTATCACAGTCCACATGCTCAGCGGCTTCGAGTACTTTTGACCTGACCCTTTTTCCAAGACGTCTTCGATTTGATCGATAAACGTTCGCCTAGATCTTCCCCGTCCTGCATCTCCGTTCACTTCCGATTCATAAATCCTTTTCATCAATCTACTTTTATGTGTAAATGGGTGTGCCCTTTCTACATGACCGAGCCATTTGAGCATAGCTGTCTCAATACTTGTCAGTGATATCTTCTTTTAAACCACAACTCTCTCCTATCATGCTATTGAATAAACTGTCACTCAATTTTACCCCAGCCGTGCTCCTCAAGGTTCTCATTTCCACTGTATTTATTCTGCTTTCATGCGTTTTCTCCAATACCCAATTTTTGACTTCCTTACATTAGTGTTGGGACCAGCACACCGCCATTCACAGCCAGTCTTGCCTTTGCTGCTAATGCTGCTTACGTACGGGTCTCAGTAAATGATTCTATACCTACATAGATATAGACAGTGATAAGATCCTTCTAATATTGACGATATATTTTGAGACATCCTAAGTAGTCACGGGTTTTTTAAATTTTGAATATAGTACTTATTACCTATATTCTACTGTTCTCACTACACTATACTGGCTATTTCAGTGAAGGAATCATGAATCTTTTCCTCGTAAGCGGTAGGAAATTGCTTGCAAACAGTTCGCCGATTTATGGCGTATTTGTAGGAGAGAACGAGACGGATTGGGCCGAAGTTTTACAATACAAGTGTGTATTGCATACATAAATATCCGACAAGGACACAAAAGGTTAAGGAGAAGAAATAATAGACACAGGAGTTCCACTTTGCAGTAATTAAGAAAACTTGAAAAGTGATAAATATAAATACTCGGGGACTTCGGGACCTAGCAAATACCAACTCTAAGTCCTCGGGGCTTATTTCAAATTTAACATCTTAAATTTAAAATAACCCCCGAGAACTTTGAGTTCCACATGAACCACCAATTTACGAAAAAAAGGCTACCGTTAAACAAAAATAGCCACTTTTATAATATATTAAAATAAAGTGGTTATACGTATAAAGTGTTTAAATTTTAAATGGTTTCCGCAGAGAACGGGTCTCGTTACAGTCGCTAACTTAAGTAGTTATGACATATATACTGCAGCGAATGAATGCGGGTAACTTCGCATTGCCGTTTAAGGGGAATATGATGGAAATTTCTGGATGAGGTATCCTTTGAGTGGTTTCGATCGCGCATTTTTGATATAGTTTACTAGGTGGTATACGCTTTTCTTATTTCTGCCGTGAAGCAGTTCGCCGTGTTTCGGATTGAAGGGAAAGGTAGACTGTAATACTGGGCATGGAAGGCATTATCATCTTAGTCCCCAGGATGGCAATGCACTTGCAGTGTTAAGTGATTAACCCTAAATATTGCAAGTGTCTATAGGGAACGGTAACCACTAAACACTAGAGGGGCCGCAATAGTCCAGTCAACAAGTTCAAAAACGTGAAAAATAGAGATAAAGCTCCTAAAAATATGAGCAATAGCTCATTCGATTCGGAACGACCTCTAGAAAAATGAGTTTTGAGGATTTTACTGCACGTAAAAAATTGCAATTGTTATTAACAAAATAAGATGAAAAAAAAGAGGTATTTACGTTTTTGTTAATAACTCATAAACTATTAATATTTAAGATATTTGGAAAAAAGGTCCTTAAAGAGGAGGAAATTTCCGAAAAAAAAGTCCCAGCTCCCGGAACTCTACCTCTATTATTTATAATTTTAATTTAACGCTGAAAATAAGGCTCCGCGCAGCCATTACGGCATGGGCGCTCTGCCGTTAAAGACAGTTTCTTACATAAAATTATTTTTTTATAGTAACAAATATGAATTTAAAAATTTAAATAAATTATGGTGTCATCCAGATACTTGAAAGAATATATTCCCGTTGGAATTTTTTTTTTAATTAATCTTTCAAAAAGTTATGCAATTGTTAATTAACGATTTTTTTTCCTATCTCCGTTTTCATAAATGACGACATAAAAATTTAAATAATAAACCTATAAATTTTTGGCTCTGTGGAGCTCTTCTTATATATATACTTAACAAGATCCCGCGATAAAAAATTATTAAAGTTAATTATTTTGTTTATTACAATTTTTTAAAGTTAACAAAAAATGAAAAGTCTAAGAAATGTTATTAAAAAATTTTTTTTAAACAAATGTTATATTATTGCTGCTTTCTTATCCAACAATGGCATTAAAGAACATCGGAAAAAATTTTTTTACATCATTTGTTAAGAAATTGTTTATAAACAAATAGACAAGTTTAATATTTAAAGAAATTTTTTTTTACCATTATGTTGTCTTGGCAAAATAATGATTTTTAAAAAAAAAAATTTTTCTTAAATAATTTTTTTTATTGTTTATAATCGTTTTTTTATATTTCGATTGTTTAAATAATTAGTTAAGGAATGATTTTCTCCTTAAAAATCATTATTGGCATTTCTTCATAGGTAAATAGAAAAAAAAATTTTTTTTATCAATAATTTCATTGTTTGTTAACTTAACAATTTGTTATAAACAAATTCTAACTACCGTTATATTTTTTTTCTAGAGCTAAAAAAAATAACAAAAACAGCCATATACTGGGTGTAAAAGACATGAACAGTCAAACGAAAACCACGTATTCTATACATCAAAATAAGACATATTTCAAAAAAAATATTGATGGGAAATGATTTTGATTTTTTGGTGTTACAAAAAATTGCAAATTGTACCGCGCAATGTAAAGGGCTCAACTCGCACGCAACTCGCAATACCGCGATAAGTTTGCTTGACGGCGGCCCTATTCGTTAGTGTCCGTGCGCATCGAGTGAGCTACATTGAACGCTAACGTTTTGAAGCCATTTTTTGTCATGAAATACTAAAAAAAATGATAATGTTTCTTTGGACAATAATTAAGAAATAACGTATAGAATAAGTTTTCATAAGAAAACGAAAAAAAAAATTATGACTTTGACCTTCAATAAAATCGTAACTATCAATTTCCCAGGTATAGTTTCAAGGAAGAAAAATGTTATGACGGTGAGCAGAATACATGGTTTTCGTTTGACTGCTCATGTCTTTTACACCCTGTATATCAAAATACTAAAAAAAATTTTTTTTTATTTTTTATAACGCTTTTATATTAAATTTTTTTTTAGTATTTTGATATATATGGCTGTTTTTGTTATTTTTTTTAGCTCTAGAAAAAAAATATAACGGTAGTTAGAATTTGTTTATAACAAATTGTTAAGTTAACAAACAATGAAATTATTGATAAAAAATTTTTTTTTTTCTATTTACCTATGAAGAAATGCCAATTATGATTTTTAAGGAGAAAATCATTCCTTAACTAATTATTTAAACAATCGAAATATAAAAAAAACGATTATAAACAATAAAAAAAAATATTTAAGAAAAATTTTTTTTTAAAAAATCATTATTTTGCCAAGACAACATAATGGTAAAAAAAAAATTTCTTTAAATATTAAACTTGTCTATTTGTTTATAAACAATTTCTTAACAAATGATGTAAAAAATTTTTTTCCGATGTTACTTAATGCCATTGTTGGATAAGAAAGCAGCAATAATATAACATTTGTTTAAAAAAAAAATTTTAATAACATTTCTTAGACTTTTCATTTTTTGTTAACTTTAAAAAATTGTAATAAACAAAATAATTAACTTTAATAATTTTTTATCGCGGGATCTTGTTAAGTATATATATAAGAAGAGCTCCACAGAGCCAAAAATTTATAGGTTTATTATTTAAATTTTTATGTCGTCATTTATGAAAACGGAGATAGGAAAAAAAATCGTTAATTAACAATTGCATAACTTTTTGAAAGATTAATTTTAAAAAAAAATTCCAACGGGAATATATTCTTTCAAGTATCTGGATGACACCATAATTTATTTAAATTTTTAAATTCATATTTGTTACTATAAAAAAATAATTTTATGTAAGAAACTGTCTTTAACGGCAGTGCGCCCATGCCGTAATGGCTGCGCGGAGCCTTATTTTCAGCGTTAAATTAAAATTATAAATAATAGAGGTAGAGTTCCGGGAGCTGGGACTTTTTTTTCGGAAATTTCCTCCTCTTTAAGGACCTTTTTTCCAAATATCTTAAATATTAATAGTTTATGAGTTATTAACAAAAACGTAAATACCTCTTTTTTTTCATCTTATTTTGTTAATAACAATTGCAATTTTTTACGTGCAGTAAAATCCTCAAAACTCATTTTTCTAGAGGTCGTTCCGAATCGAATGAGCTATTGCTCATATTTTTAGGAGCTTTATCTCTATTTTTCACGTTTTTGAACTTGTTGACTGGACTACAAGCCTTTTTTGCCATCACGTAATATATAGAAAAAGGATAATAATAAAGGGAATAATTTAATAATGTAAAAATTTAATATTTAGAAGTATAATTTTGTATGTGTTTTAAAAGAAATAAAGGGAATAATAATAAAACAAATATGATAATGCACAATGAGCACTGTTGTACTATAATTATCTATATTACGATTTAGAGTTCAAATTAATTATTAAAAGCCTTGAACTTTTATGCGTGCATCGCGTAATGGATGGGGTGACTTATACTTTTAGAATACAATACCAAAAAATACTAGAAAACTGAATTTCTTTTGATTTATTTAATCTGTAAAATCCCCTGACATTATATCTCTTTTTATTTATTTACCATGTAAAATTCT
Source organism: Elophila nymphaeata (assembly GCA_955850985.1). NCBI lineage: Eukaryota > Metazoa > Arthropoda > Insecta > Lepidoptera > Crambidae > Elophila > Elophila nymphaeata. Next base: position 4,527,646 of record OY039082.1, on the reverse strand, counting down.
CTGTATATTTAATCTCTTTTAAATTATTTACTCCCAAATACCCGTCTACTATTCTGACGAACAAGACGGGAAGAGAAGCCATTTTAGTAAAAAAAAATCATCAACAGTCTTTATAATTGGATCTAATGCACACAAGGACATTGAACACAGGACCACTCCTTGTTCAAGGAAGTTTAGATGTCCATCACGGTTGCAAATTGCTGATTGGTGGACGGAGTATAAGGAAACAATAGCCCTTTGCTGATAAATTAGGCGCCTTTTACTATGTAATAAAAATTGGCCGTTGTCTCGTATTTATAACACAAGCTCTCAATGATACTAATTTTGGCTCTATAATTGGCGTGGAAATATATTATTATTATTTAGTTGTAATCCTTTTTTTTAGTTATCCATGTAGCAGAGTCTTCTATAGGACTACTCATCCCTTAGGTCGGAGGTTCACAAACTTATTTTTACTGTAACGCCCTTAGGAATATGCCAATTTTTTGCGACTCCCCTGCGTAGTAGCTCTGTATTTGAAAAGAGTTATTTATTCACTTAAATATGTGATTGCTTTTCTGAGCATAGCTTGTAAACGGGGCTCAAGTTTGGAAATTGCGACTCTCAGCTCATTCTCTACATTTGTTTTAGCTCGATTGGCTCGCATCACACAGACAGACGTTCTATGTGATTTATTCATTATCCTGCCCTAGGTGTTTAAAAAGTGACTTGACTAAGGCTGTTTCTGAACCCCGTGGAGATCATCGTACCCGGGGACATTCTCGAGGTAGCGAACCAACTACAAAAGCATATCCAAGGAAGGTTTGTGTCAGGCAAGTATCCGGCTATAGAATCCAATGCCTATAGAATTATGACGATAAAATATTATGCACTGACGCCTAATAAATTGGGAACTAGAAGACTTCTTTTAGTTACCTATCCCTGTTTATTCAACTACAAGCATTAATATAAAGAAAATACCTTACAATGTGTCGCACAAAAATACGCGCGAAACCGTATAACTGATTCTAATTTAAATAGGTACGATTCTGGAACCATAAGTTAAGGGCTGCCCGCACCCGGTCTTATCGGGAATGCTATGTTGGAAACGCTCGTAAGAACGACAGAATCGAATAGAAATAAACCTTTGCCTCCTTATTACAAAACGTGGACTAACGGTAGTTGTGGTATAACACTGATGCTAACTCTGTCTTTCATTCAGAAAATAAAAGTGATTTATGTTTTTTAATAAGGGGGATAATGTACACAAACTATACACTTGTCCTACAGGGTGACTTGGAAGACAAATATAGCTCAAATAAATTGAACTAAAAAACAGATGTTTCATACAAAAGTGCATACCTATGCAACCAAAATGTAAAACGGTTCACTATCAATTTGCATAAAAATTTAAGCCTTAAAATATCTTGGCATGTGGTAATTTATACTAATAATACTTACGCATAAAATTTTTAGCCTTAACAAATTTAGGATAATTGTTTTAAGCATAAATACATATCCCAAATATATCCCAATGCGGATTGGTGGAAGGTGATTATTACCCCTTTACTGATCAATTAGTCGCCGTCTACGACACCTATTGGATGATATAGGTTGATACTATTCTACTGTGCCGGCATCACATGGCTAGTATCTGGTAATCTGGCAGTACGTGCCTCAAAATAGGTTGCTAGCCTGTCGCCTGCATGAAAGGGGTATTTTTTTTTGTATGTTACGAGATGGCAAACAAGCTTGCGGCCCATCTGATGTTAAGTGGTCACCGCCGCCTATAGACACTTGCAATATTAAGTGTAAATCACTTAACTTCGCAAGTGCGTTTGCCATCCTGGAGACTAAGATGATATGCCCTCCATGCCCAGTAATTACACTGGCTACCTTTCCCTTCAATCCGAAACACAGCGAACTGCTTCACGGCAGAAATAAGAAAGGCGGTGGTACCTACCCAGACGACCCTACATATGGGTCTACCACCTAGTAAATAAATATACAAAATAGGTATAAAACCCAAAAGCAAAAATTGGTTGATAATTAAACATTTTGTGATAATGTTTTTTATTAGTCGGTTCAACAAAGCTACCGGTTTCAAAATAACACGACACTCGACCGCGTGAGTGAATCCGCCCATATTTCAGGGAACACGCCGCAATTTACATAATTAACTAACTTCCTGCGACTTTCACATCAACCCTGATATATAGGGTTGCTATGTGTGTGGTCTCGTCAGGTATGCTTGAGACCTACGGCTATGCACTGTGACTTAAATAAATAAACGGTGCTTAATGTTTGTTCGTCGTGAGTTATTCCAGCTGGTTTTAAGATGGAGTCTGCAAGAGGTACGTCTCAGTCGCCCATTATGAGTGAATAAACAGAAGCGAATTCGAACCAATTCGCGCGATATTTATCTCACTAGATTATGTGCGTTAGTTTGTGCAGTCAAGGGTCAATTTGTTATGAAGGCCTACTGTCCACGCCACAAACTTTCGTCAAATGACGATTGCTTACATCTTGCGTAGAAACAAAAACTGTCCACGGAGTAACAACGCCTCATTTGCCTATCGTCGCGCGTTCGTCAAATGCTGCGTCACGGACAGTGACTCCTTTAAAATAACGCTTTGACTCGGCTCGTATCCCTTGTCTCTAAGACACAAACCACTTTAAAGAGTTATCAAGTCATCAAAAACCTTCAAAACATTTGAACCCCAACAGGGGTTTCTCAACAGAATTGAATCTCAACAGGGTTGTTTCCACAGTTTGTGTTGATGAGGTCTTCAAATGGTTTGAAAGGTGTTGATGACTTTCAAATAATCCTGTATACTTACTTATAATTTATCAATGATAATAACATTTATACCCCCGTGTGATATTATGCGTTATTATATAAGTAGGTACTCGTAATAAATAAGTATGGCTGCTTAATAAAGCTCATTAATAAACATATAAAAATATTTAATAAACATTAAATACTACTATAATGTCTTCCTAATTATACATGTTAGGCATACAACCATCCTACTTTATACAATACAAACATTGGGTTTTTATTAAAATAGAAATTTTATGAATATGTCAAAAATGTGTTAAAATATTGATATAATGTTATTTTATAGTTTATAGCTTTAATATGATTATAGATTTTAAGTAAATAATGTACCCTCTTAAATTGCAGTGCCCTTACGGGGTATCATAGGAACTACAGCCTATGTTTAAGATCATTATTGCTATGACGCCGTCGTGGTGGAGTGGTCAGTAACGCTGCCTACACATCGGGCGCTCCAGGTTTGAGTCCTGGTAGTGGCAAATGTTAGTGTGATGAACACGATTATTTGTTCACGAGTCATGGTTGTTTAATGTTTATTTAAATTTATTTATGAAATATCTAGATTATAATGTATATTTGTCCGTTATCTAGCATCCATAGCACAAGTTCTTAATGAAACTTAATTTGGGCTATAGATAATTGGTGTGAGCGAGGAAATATATTACATTATTATATGTGATACGCAATAAAGATATTTGATTTGATTTAATTATCTCGCTCGTCCGGTAGTGAGCAAGAAGGCATAAACTACAAGCGGGATCTGAACTAAGCGTTCGGTAGTGAGATTCAAAATCTACGAAACTAATTCGAAACCAAGACAAAGTTGTCCATTCAAAACAACTCCAACGGTAAAGGCATAATCAAAATTTAAAATTTAATTTTGCAAAATAAAAGTTAAAGAGCAGCCTAATCTCGCGACAACGGATGAGCGAAGTTTCTTAAAGTGATTTACGTACTGTTGAAAAATATATTTTAAATACGTCCCGTGATATATCTCTTGCGGTGTTCTTGGCACTATATCAGAGATATGGAAACTTTTGCTGGCGAGTAAAAGGTAACTGTGATTTACTTGGGTAGACACTCGGATGTGATATTTAATAAATTAACTGCATTTGCTCTGTGTTTTGAGCAAGAAACTGTTTAGTAGAACGTGCAGAAACTCCTCAAAACTTAAGCAGAATGTATAAAATAATATAAACGCAAAATTTAAATTCGTCGCAATCATGCTTTAGTTGTACGTTACGTAATTTCGCAGGATTATAGTCCAAACCGGAATATTTTAATAACACTAGTACAAATTATAAACATGCAGAATTTTGTCATTTACTTACTTCTATAAAGCTATCTTTTTTGACCAAGAGTTCATATTTTGGATAGTTTTCTGCTGGCTGCGGCACTCTCGCTTCGCTCGCTCGGTCGGTATAACAGTTCTAATCTAATCTAAGTGAACATAACCTTTTTTTTTGTTGACGGGGAGGTCAAATGCATTTACGCATCGTCCCTGCGGGATGGTGCCAACTGCAGGGGATATGTGGGACTCGAGGTAAAGGTCCCATATCCACCCACTATAAGTACATCCTCCCCGGCCTGACCTTCAGTCTATAAACGTCAGTAAATACAAATCTATGGTCCTAACACACTGAAATTAGGACAGCTTATTGACATTGACACCTCAATGGACACTGTCCCGACCAGGGCTAATTAATTTTTGACATCAATGTTTGTTGATCTGACCCTTTAATCTGCTTTTCAATCGATAACTCTCCACGGTTGAGGGTTTTTTGAATAATCTCTTTCCTTTTTTCCAATTTCTTTTGGCAAAGTAAAAAAACATACGAATAAGCTTCTTCTACCCTCTGTTTGGATTTGATTTTATCAAACTGAAATGTGTATGTTCACGTTAGATAAAATCTACTCCACGATTTACTCTACAACTTTAAAATTAATTAAATATATTTTGTTTTTAAAAAATATTTTACGCTTTTATTGCAATCTTACGTATTAATTATTATATATAATTTTCAGTAATCTTGTTTCGAGCTAGAATATATCTCTCCCTCTCTAGGGAGCATGATTTTTTTCAACTGGATGCAGTTATTTTTGAAATATCAGGTGGCACAATACAGATGTTATATTATGTACTAGTTCTGAAAGGAATGTATTCATTCGAGAATTCTATATTATATTAAAGTTTACTGGCTTATCTTTGTAATTTAAGGAAACCACCACTATAAGGTCCACTATAAGATACACCCAAATCCATACATATAGGCCATGTGATGCCGGCAGAGTAGAATAGTATCAACCCATATCTTCCAACGGGTATCGTAAAAGGTGACTAATGGATCAGCAAAGGGGTATTGATCACCTTATACTCCTTCCACCAATCCGCATTGGGCTACAGCCTAAACCTCCTTCAATGTCAAGGAGGGGCCTTGTGTCCCAACAGTGGGTCGAATTATAAAGGCTGTATGATGAAATTGTTAGTCGCTAACATTAACTGACTTTTAGACCAATCTGATAGACTTCCTACACGAACTTAAGCCGCTTAAACTTCCGACCTGTAACCGCACTGAGGTCGGGTCGTTATTAAGAATAATGATAAACACGCTGGCTTAGCACAGTTTAAACTTCCAACAATCAACAGCAAAGGCCAGATGGATATGCCAACAAAAACTTTATTAGGAATGGGCGTTTCTAGCTGTCCGGCACAAAGTGGGCGGGACGCAACGCCGCGGTACACGCTCGGCTAGCCGCTGAGTTGAACTTTCCTACCCACAGATTTAATTGAGATACATTTCTGGCACGCTTACTCTGTCAACTACGTGATAATTTAAACCGGAGACGACATTTTGAACAGAATCCTCCTGTGATTTTGGAGTGCGTTGGAAATTTATCTGTGGGGTACGACGACATTGCGGGAACAATGTTGACTTTACTGCCTTTTCGTTTCGTATCAAAATTAGATACGACGCAGATTCGCACGCGTTTTTTGTTTTATGTAAATGGATTTTTAATAAATGAAGAAAAAAACTGTGTACCCCTTTTTAAGCTTATTGTGCGCTCGGGAGCTGTGGAGTGTCAAATTTGGACTACGATCTTAGTATTTAAATCTGTGTAATATATTTTCTTCTTCCAAACGTTGTCTCCTCGAGATCACTCACACGGTGATCTTTTCTTCAGTCTTCCTTTCACAATGCTACCGGTCATCGTATAATTTGTAGCATGTAAGCTCCAAAAATGTCATAGTTTCAGCCGAAACGTCGAACACAGACGGAGCATCCAAACAAAAGCTTGTTTACGATACTAAAAAGACAAAAACGCACCCTTGTGCCCCAATTCTCTGCAACGGCAACACAAAAGTTGGGTCCAAACAGGGTCGTATTCAAACGTGTCCTTGGGCCAACTGGGGTCAAACGAGGGACAACTACAAAAGTTTATTGTCATAAGGCTCAGGTAATACGCGTCGGTAAATATAAATAGGGTTTGTTGAAACGCGCCGTTTCTCGGATACAGACCGGGAAATTATTGTGGGGTAATGTATAGAAGTGAAGATAACTTGTCTATTTTTGGATTTATTTTCGATAAATTTAGCTTGGCCTTTAGTTTAAGTCTTTTATTCTTTACACGCGTACGCAAGTTTTCTTTTTAGTGCTGAAATATACTTATCAAGCGTGACTCTCTCAATCTTTGACAAGCGATAATGCCAAATTAGGAGACGGCGGCATTCCCTATAGAATCTCGTATAGATGACTACCTTCCGGAATGCAGATTTATGGTTATCTCGTCACATCACAACGGCCTTTTTAATTCGATCTACTGCTGGGACGCAGTGCCTCTCCTTGTCATCGAATGAGGTTTAGGCCACCACGCTTGCCCAATGCGGATTTCTGGACGGAGTATTTATGCGATCAATACCCCTTTGCTGATCTATTAGTCGACTTCTATGACACCCATTGGAAGATATGGGGTGATGCTATTCTACTCTGCCGGCATCATAGTGTGTATCAAATCAAGCTTATTTTTTTCACTTACAAAAGTTTATTTTTTACACAAGTTCTATCAGTGGTCAAAAAAGATAATAATTTGTTTATTACGTAAGAGTGATTACTTTTTCATTGTTAATAAAATGTGTTCCACCAAATTCTTCTAGTATCGAATCGCCAAAAGATTCAAGAACAGTTTTTCCAAGGTTTCTTGGATACAAACTTGGTAACATTACCCGATTCATAAATCACGTAGTGATTAATGGAGTAGACGAGACAACGGACGCGGCCTAATCATATCATGCGGCCAGTGGTCCTCAACTGACCATGAAAAAAAATTAGTATTATTTATTTATTTAATGCTTTATTGTACAGAACAAATACAAAATGGATAAGGTGTTGGTCCACTTCTGTTTACCATCAGGTGGAGTAATTTACTACACTTTTTTATGAAAATCAAAAAACAATAAATTAGTTACATAGGTCTATTTATAATTCAATCTGTGGATGTTATGGCCATCTTTAAAACACTCTTTTGAAATAAGATAGCTGTTTAAATTAAGCACCTGAAAGGCTTACTTTGATATCAGGTTAACTCTGGTTAATTACAGGATGAAAATATTTCACGGGTACATACGCTCACAAAAATCAGGGTATTCAAACTACATTTTCGTTTCTTCTGACAATGTCTATAATATTTGTAGTAAGTAGGATAAAGTTTCATTAAAATCTATTTGGTAGTTTTTGCGTGAAAGACTAACAAACATCTACTCGTACATCCATACAAACTTCTGCTTTTATAAAATTAATAAGATTATAAAAGTTTCATAAATACTACAGTGTTTTCAATACTACGCCTTGTTGAAAATTTAAAATGTATTAAATTAATTTAACGTAGATTTTGTCAAAAAGTTATTTACCTACCTATCGGGAATACTTAGTTCTTTTTCGGATTAACGCTAGGACTTGCCTAAATAAAAAAAAAATAAGTGTAGATTTTTATTATCTTATATACAGGGTGTCCCAGAAGCCGACGTCAAGCCGAAAGCAGGTGGTAGACTAACTGTTATATGTTATCAGAAAAATATAAAAAAAAATCTAAGTTAGCTATTTTAAAAAAAATCTAGTATTTAAAAAAAATCGATGAAATCGGCATATTCTTCTAATTTGCAGCAGCTGGCTTTAAATTTAAGATTAGAGTATACAGAAACACTATTCAGTATTACAAAACAAAAGAAAATGTTTAGAAAAGTCAAGAATTGTAGCAACAACAGTGAAAAAACGGTCACAGGGTGTAAATTTTATCGATTTTTTTAATGCTAGATTTTTTTTTAAATAGCTAACTTAGATTTTTTTTTTATATTTTTCTGATAACATATAACAGTTAGTCTACCACCTGCTTTCGGCTTGACGTCGGCTTCTGGGACACCCTGTATAAAATTCTCGTGTCACAATGTTTGTTCCCGTACTCCTCCGAAACGGCTTGACCGATTCTCATGAAATTTTGTGAGCATATTGAGTAGGTCTGAGAATCGGCTAACATCTATTTTTCATACCCCTTAGTGATAAGGGTTGTCCACCCTTAATTTTTTTATTTTATTTATAAGGCAAAACAACGTTTGCGGGGTCACTATTGCCGCACTAGCCGAAGCGAGGCGAGGGGCCTTGCAAACCTGCTCGCCTAGCATGACCACCGAAACACGATATGATAGTAAGTAGCCATTTATCGCTTTGAAATGTAAAAAATCATGGGATATAACATTAAACAGCCATCTTGAAATTTTATCGAAATTGCGAACATGTATCAGCTTATACATACATGTTCACAGTTTCAATAAAATTTCAAGATTGCGGTTTTATCCAATGATTTTTGAAAATTCCAAGCGATAAATGGCTATATCATATCGAGTTTCGGTGGTCTTGCTAGGGCGGGCAGGTTTGCAAAGCCTCTCGCCTCGTTTCGGCTAGTGCGGCAATTATTACTATTTATTTATTTATCACCAACATAATAAACGGTTACAAATTAAGAGCGTGCATTCATCGAAGTACCAATAATATTTTTTCGCTATATTGTTAAATGTGATCCCATACATACATAGATATTGTTCGCAGAGTGATAGGTCCACTATTTGGGAAGACCCGGGTGTACGATCGATAAATAGACGCGTGCTCAGATTTAGACCAAATTTCAAATATTTTAAAAAAATATGAGTGCATATTAACAATGATATAATACCATTGTTATAATATAATATAATAATAATAATATAATATATTTTCACGCCCACACCAATTATCTAGCCCGAAGTAAGTATCATTAAGAACTTGTGTTACGGATACTAGATAACGGACATTTTTTTTTTTTTTAATATACATAATAATTTTAGATATTTTTATAAATAAACTTAAATAAATATATAAACAACCATGACTCGCAAACAAACATTCGTGTTCGTCGCACAAACATTTGCCGCTACCAGGATTCGAACCCGGACCGCTTGATGTGAAGCCAGCTATACTGACCACTCCACCACGACGGCGTCATGTCTAGCATTATATGTATTTTTATATAATAAGTACCTATATTAAATGAGTTTAATTTCATATACATTGTAAAAATGATCATTAAAATTTACCAATTTATAAATTTTTTTGGTATCGTTTCATTTCGTCATCTGCTAGACCTTTTTATAACACAAATTTGAACAATTTAATGTTTATATTTCACTTTGTCCCGTAAAAGTTGATCTAAACAACCCTCACAATATGAAACTGGATGTGTTGAAGTAGCTTTTTGTCTGTGTACCTATAAAGAAAAACTTTCGCAACCCCACTTTGGGGTGACGGGGGGAATAGTACGCGTGTCTCTACCAGTGTCAAGTATTCGGACTTTTTCACTTTTCTTTCGGCAACAAACACCATGTTTCACGTTTTGTTGACCGAGTCGTTTTTCGCTTGTATTTTGGAGCCCCTACGTGATTGTAGCGAGTTTAGATGTTGGTAAAAAAGAAGAATACCAATAAAACTGTAATAAAAGGCAACTTACAGACTGATCTATCAATACACAGCTCGAATCACGAACCGATTGCGCTGAAATTTGCCGCACAGATAGTTACTATGACCTATACATCCGATAAGAACGTATTTTCTGAAATTAACCCCAATTGGCAGGGTTTCTTAAAGTACGCGGACCCCGTAGTATGTGTACCAAGGGTCCACAGCAGCTCCAACCTTAAACTTATGTACCTACAAGATTTTGCAATTCTATTGCTGAGCGATGCGGAGTCAGTAAGAGTGACTGTCCTGACTGACCTTTTTTATGGTGGGGAAATGCTTTTACGCATTCCGGTCTCCCTCGGGGGAGGAGGTCCGAATATGTGGGACTCACCTGAAGGAATACCCACTAAAGGCCCACTGGCTCCATCCTCGGCACCATTTGCCTCGGGCTGCGGGAACGTAAGGATTCTTCCCCATGAGAGGGACTGTCAACCTAGCTACATAACAAACAAAACAACCGCCGGTGACTAACTCCCGCGCATTTTTTTTTTCATCCCACCACCTCGGAAAGTGTAATTTTGCGCTTCGAAATCTGGCTGGAAAATTCTATTTTATTCGCTTGAGTGGCAAAGTAGATTTGAATTTAGAACATCACATATAATGAGTACTCAATATAATTGTAAATTCAAAACGTCATTAAACCTATTTAATGTAACCTCTATGGTGCCAAATTTATGATTAGAACTTTTTAAATTGTGAAAAAATTCTTTTTCATTTTGTCATTTCCTCGCTGAGGTGGGATGAAAAGTTACGTATTGCACTCGAGTGGAAAGATTTTTCACCTTGTGCTCGTTTGTTTCCCTCGCTGACGCTCAGGATTCTAATTTAGAATCACTCGCTGCGCTCGTGATTCAACTTTAGAATCCTTCGCTTGCTCGGTCATCCAAATCGAGCACGCGGTTAAAAAGGAACTTTCCACTCTTGTATAATAAATAACTATTACTAGCCTGTTTCCTTTTCCCCAAAAAAACTTTTTAGACAGGTGGGGGACGGGAGCCGTCCGTGCAGTATATTTAATTCTGGAAGTGGTCCATGACCATAAAAACTTTAAGAGACCCTGCGCGTGAAATGGGGTCTAACTTTAACGCGAGCGGGAAAAAGCTATAATTAAATAAACTTATTATATACCGCGATCGCTGGAAAACATTTTTGGATAGCTTTTTGCGGCAAGATGAAAACCTATCATATAACTCTCCTATGTTACAAAGCTGCAGATCTGATTGGGAAGTTACACAAATTATTTGATATGACCCAGCTACGCGCTCAAAGCTGGCGGTGTACCGCAATCTTTTAGTAACTTGTCGAACTTCCAAATAATTCTATACTACTGTCCTATAATAAATATTAATTATTGAATAAAAAATTGAGGACTACTCATCAAAATAAAATAAAACAACTGTCATATAGTCTAAATTTGACAAAGCAAAATACATCAACATCGGTTCTGTGGTTTCGGAGACTAGCTTGTACGAACATCGTGACACAAGATTTTTATATAATAAATATTTGTCCTGTATCCTTTTATTATTATCATGACATTAATTCAGTTAATCTAACGCTAGTGCCACGTGCGTTATTGTATGATATTACTCGGGAGTGTCGCGAATTACGCCAGTGTTGCCGGTTAATAAAGTTACCCTGTGACGTGCAGTCAATAACCCGGTAATTCCCAGGTACGTGGCTACGATAGTAGTCTCGAGAAGTCGAGAAAAATCAGAGAACTGGGATATCAACAATTTCGTAGGAGCCGCCTTTAAATAAATCGTGTGCGGAAGGCGAGATGCTGTATGTAGTTCATTTTTAATACCTACGCTTCGGAGTAGCGCTAGGGTTGTCAAAACTATGTAAACGCAATTGCTGCAAAATCTTTGGTAACCTTTATTTTTACAACGTCTAATGGCCGGTTTGAATATTCAATTCACAGTTACAAATCGCCCTACCAGGGTTTGGTTGCTAGGCGACCGCCGTTATGTTTAGTAATTTAACAATAATTACTAGGGAACCGCATTTCCATAGGCTTATTTTTACTAGCAGGTATAGTATACCCTGCATCTGCATATATATCTGCATGGAATTGATTTGACTATGAATAACGTCTACGACAAAACAGACGACGATAACTTAGTATGAGCGATATCTGTCTATATTAATATTATGAAAGAAAAGATTTGCATTTTTGTGTGTTTGTTGAGAATAGGCTCAAAAACTACTGGATACATTTTTCTACAATGTATTGTTTTAAACTAAAGTGATCAGTAACATTTAAATGAAAGCAAACGGGAATTAAACCACGTACCTCTGATTTTTGATCTGTTTTTGACATTGTAAAAATTCTTTCACCAGAGTAACATAACATAAGCAATACTAGAAAAAATACTGGGCCATCTTCCATACCCACGAGATTTTTTTAATTTCAGAGAGTTCGTTGATTTTTACAACATATTGCCTTTATGCATAATTGTTATTTTTAGAAAGATAATTTAATTGTTTAACCAGCAATACTACTTTTTATTGGGGTTTTTGAGAAATTGTAGAAATATGGAAAACAAAATACTACCGGCGGCCCAGTTTTTTTTGAACTGTCAGTATGATACACGGTAAATTTTTAGTGCCTGACGAACCGCTGCCATTTTAATATGTAGGCCAATACAAAAAAAACAGCTGTTCCATACATTTTGCTTGCGTGTTGTATGGAACAACTGATTATTTTTGTTCGCATTGCCTTCCGTGCCTAACACGTTCCTATTACGTTCATTGTAACCTTCTCCCTTTTTATAATAATCTCAGCTTCGGATTCGTATAGTGACGTCACATTTTTATCCATGTTTACTTTGAGGAATGGATGTGATGCGTATTCGATTACTTTAAGCTTTCGGAAGGCGATTCGTGAAGGTTTCTCGACTCGCATTATATTATGCAAGTATCGTTTATTTGTTTCTTCTGAAAAAAGATTTCTGTAAATTTGATTGTTTTTTTTTTGAAATGAGAATATTTTTCGTTTAGTTTTGAGCGTAATATGAAAACTAATAACTGTTTAAGAAATTTCGACCAATCTTTTATATCTTTATATCGAAAATTTTAATACAAAACTTTATTTGAAAATTCTGTTTGAAGTCTTTGTAAATTAAGCATAGCGTGAAATTATTGTATAGCAATATTAAGAATTTCAGATTATTGCTTAACAGGTACAATAACAGCTCGTATTTTATTAGTTTTTATTATTATATCAGTTACTACGCAATTTTCAAAAAGTATCATCATGGAAAGGTTGAGAATTAAACAAAATAAAAACACGCTGCTGTCAAATGCTGAAAAAAAAAAATCGGCTGACTGCGATCTCAGATTTTCCGGTTAGTAAAGCATATCTTCAAAAATAAATTATGAAAAATTTAAACTATGAATGCTTAGCACACATTCATTGCGTCAGTCAGTTTTTTTATTTCAATTTGCAAACTGTGCTTTGATGTATTGTCTCCTAGTGTATAGGTATTTTGCGTCGTTTAAAAAATCAATCATGGGGAAAATTAAAATGAAAAAGATCTTTATTTAAATTAACTTTGCTAAGTACTTTTAAATCGTCAAATAAAGGTTTTTCTGGTGTGTAGTGTATGTTGAAAATGTAGTGGTTTTACCACCTCTTTGCCATCGTGAACTCTGTTGCCATGAACTTTTCGCCAAGCACTCCCTAGATGAATTAAAAATATTGAAATATGTGTGAAGACATAACTGTATGAGCTAGATCCTGATCCTATGAGCTTTGCCTTCACATAATTGGGAGAACTTAAAAAAAACTTATTAATAAAAAGTTTATAATGATACAAAAGGTGTTTTCCACCGCGTACTTACGTTAGTTTCCCGCTGCCGGAGTGCCCAAAAAATTAACTGACCATTATTTAAAACCGAAATAAAGTCTTACATTTCATACACACGTCCGGAATGAAATAATGTGTCCGACGCATGATTAATCGGATAGCTGTCCGGTTTAGTCGCGTAAGTAACGACATGTTTCATACGCACATAAATAACAGGCAACACCTGGCGGCCGAGCTTAGCTTTGAAAAGTTCGCGTAAATATTTAATTTTGACGTGGACATATTCTATTTTTGTAGGAGGATAATTAGGATGTATCCGAGATATTTTTGCGGGGCTTTTCGTATTTATTCAGAGGATTTCACAGTTTGAACTGCCCTGTGTGATTCACGTCGCATTAATTATGAGGCGGGGTATTGAAATGTTTGCGGAAACCAAATTCAACGGGAACGTAAAAACTAAAAGAACCTGTCGTAATTGACTGCTTAGATCACTGTTTTGTAACTTGTAATTGGTATAAATATAAATAAATTCAAGGCGGAATATTGTCGTAACTGCAAGGTTAGGAGGATATGTTATTGTGTAGCCAACTGCTTACCAACAAGGAGTGGAGTCATTTGCTTAACCTTTAAAAAAAATGATGCTAAAGCTTTGGCGTAAACAGATGCATTTTAGACTTCTGCTGATGAAGCTCTTCTGAATTTGTTTACCACACGTGTTAGCTTCTTACAATCCCAGATACTTTGGAAGTGTAAAGAAGTATGACCAAGAGATAAACCGGCATAATTAAGTCGGCTAGTAATATAAGAGCAATCGTATATAAGTAGAGGTCGTCTAATACTGAACGCCCCTGCATTGACTTATTCTTACATGCACAGTCAGTGTACAGATGCAACACACTCGAATATGCTATAGTAATTAGTCATTCAGTTGATTTAGTCGCCGGCTAGACACGAACGTGGCAGCACGCTTCGATCACTCATAAAAGTACCGTCAGCGTCAAGTTTAAAGTTCAGTTTTAGATTTGACGATCTCTAACAGCTTTTTAGTGTTTGGACTGCTCTTACAACTACCGTTAAGTTTTTGGCATTTGTTAAGCGTTTATAAGAAAAAACACATTAATAAATAAAACTTAATTACATCAGATCCACTCAAAAGACTGCTTCGCCGTTATATGATCACATTTATAAATTTTAAGCTATCGAGTAGACATGCATGCATGTAATAATGATTTCGTTAAGTAATTTCACATTCTAATTTTGATAGATGGTTCCGTTTCTAATAAATTTTAAATTTTAGGTTAATAGAAACTACTTATATATTTTTTTACAATACCTAGACTTTGAATTCTAGGTTATGGAACATTAGGTTGAAATATTTCTGAAAAAAGAGAGTTTTGAGTAGCCCGATCAGCTGTCGTCTGTACCTTTTGTGATGCACGCCCAAATTCTTTGCCTTGTACGTACCAAAAATATTGCTGAGGCCTTAGTACGAGTTTGTTAGTTTTCGAGCTCGATCAAACGTATCGTCTCTTTTCATACATTGCCCACTAGCGCCCCTACCGTAAACTATCAGAAACAGTGGCCAATGTATGAAGAAAGACGATACGTTTGATCGAGCTCGAAAACTATCAAAACTCATACTAAGGCCTCTGTACAAAACTGTGTAGGTAATTATCGTATTATTGATGAATTACTTGGACCTCGTCCATTAACCTAACTTTTCTTTGCGTGCTAGAAACAAGATTAATCATTCTATGATTTTAGGTTACCTATATGGATTTTTGATAGAGATTGAGCCGTAAAGCTAATGTTCAGTCCATATAAATCTATTAGTGCTTTATAGCCTAATCGTAACTAAATTTACTTGTCCTTACAAATATTATCACACAGTTGCTATGCTTATTAAATAATCGCTATAATTATAATTATTTTGTAATAAAGGACTTTCCGAATCCATCATTGATTTTATGAAGGTTTGCGCTCCTTGCCGTTCATAAGAAGTTTGAATGCTATTGCGCTGCCGCACCGCATACTGAGACTCTAGTGGCGGCACCAGCTAGGCCCCTAGTGGTCGTCAAAGTTGTGGCTGACGTTGTTCATACATTTTATGTAGCATTGCACAAACCGAGCGTTCGAATCACAAGCTGCAAGGCACGGTAATGTTATCTATACAGTATTCTATCTTCATACAAACGGTCGGAAAGCGCGTCATACCTACGCGCCTCGAGTTCGGCGTGCACTCGGCCGGCATCCAGTCGCGAATGCGCCGCAGCGACGAACGAACTGTGAGATTGTTTTTTTAAAGTAAACTTTCGATTTGTGTGGTGAATATTCCATTGAATTAATTATATACATAATTTAATATGGCAAAGAGCAATATTAGACTATATTGTGCTGTTCTTGGTTGCTTGAACTTTTAATAACGCACCCAGAGATAACATTTTTTAAATTAAATACCTGGAATATCCAGAAGACTATATTTTGCTCGATGGAAAAAGCTAAATATCTGGAAAAGCAAAATATCTGGAATATTAAATTGATAAGTGGATAAGGTGAAAAAAGAGACAAACGAGTAATCTGTCTAATACGCTCGCCTTAAAAAACTAGTAGGTACCTAGGTAGTAGTTTTCTAGACTAGGCTATCTACTTAGTTATGTAACAACAGCATATAACTTAACTATATATGTTTTTGAATTTGACGAAATATCATTATAAAATAATTTACGAGAGTAATAAATGGTAGGTACTGAAGGTAGGTACTTCTTATGTCATTCACAACGAATTTTTTTTTACTTACATATAAAACAAAATATGTACAATCACAAAATTAGAAAGAAACTCAATTACCTTTGTAGTGACATTACAATACTGTAGGTTGGCAGCCCTATCGCGTGTTTACGCCCCGCTCGGCCGTAGGCAGTTATTTCAAGGACAGGGCCGAGTCACAATGCTGCATATAACATTACCGTGTGCAAGGGCTCTCTACTAGTGGCCGTGTCTTTTCGCTCGCCTCCCGCACACTCGGCCACAGTCGTCGGCTAATCGGCTTCAGCAAAAGGTACTGGCCGAGAGGTGGCGACTAGTTGACGCCACGCCACTTGGTCAGTGTGCGGCAGCGCATATTCTTAAAAGTATGAAGCACACTATATAAACCTATTAATAGTCTTTGAACTCTAGAAATTAGGTTTATTGAAATAAATTTCCTATGAATGGATGCAAAATTAAAAAAGAATAAATGCTAAACATAAATTTTTATCTAGCCACATAGTCGTTTCATAGATAGATATTTATTAAATAAATAAATATTGTATTTTAAAGGAAAATAGCAATGTTGGTGGAAAATTCATGCAAGTATAATTTGTGTGTCATGGCTTCGCTTAACATCACTGTATTGTAGTGACATCAAAAAGTAAAAATAATCATGATCAAACAGTAAATTCTGTGCTGGGTTTTATGTGATCGGTATTTATGTTTATTTTCAGATTTTAATCTAATTATGTAGCACACATTTTAGCAATTAATTTTGCACTGCCCTCCTAAACGAGGAAGCCAACGTTCAAAAACCTTCTTACCCATGAGAATAATTTATTCCGTCTTCGTAAATGCAATAAAGTTCCCGGCTGAGACACATAGACTGACAGACGAGCATTGTTTGCTTGGAGTCCAGAGTATCTTATATACCCTTATAATTATTAACGTGCCGCTACTATTGCTAATAAAATATTCGATAATTCAATTCTTTATGCCCTTTAACAACGTTTAACAGAAATAACACAACCTGAACTTAGTTTACTTGGCTTCTGAATCGTTACAATGAAAAAAATAAATAAATTGAAATATTGAAAATTTATACCAAATTAAAAAGAAAAGGAAAAGCAAGGATCAAGAATCCAGTCATGTGACTGAGACGGGAAACTTAGAAACAAAATAAAGAGGAATATTTCTATGCTCCTAATTCATAAGCTCAAAAACTATAGTATCGATTTTAGAAAAATTGTCACCGCTAGAGTACTGCGTTATTCCTGAGAGACGAGAGACTATAAAAAATACTCTGCGCGGTCGAAGGCGCTGGCTGGCATAGCAGATAATAAATGTAAAGTTAAAGCTAGGTGTAAGAGATAAGAAGCCGCTTATACAGGCTGTTTGGTACATGGTATCAAGCGGGTATCAACACATGCTTAACATAGTCATATCAATACTATGGTGAATAAAAAAAATATAATAAGAAGAAATACTCAACAATTTTAAAATGTAAAAAAATAATTTTTCATTTTCAAATTTTTCAGTATTTATATGACTCTTTTAGCGTGGGTACCCGCTTGATACCTCATGTACCTAATATCCTGTATAATGTATATTCCTCACGCCTATTTAGAATGACCCAGGGTTGTAAGAAGAAGGTAATACTTACCTGTGCTGGTGTGCTGGCAAAGAATTCAATTTGTTGATTGTGCAACATAGCTAAAAGTGCCAAACTCAAATGCTAGCCACAATTTGTTGGTTACATTAGGGTAGGGACATGTTTAAGCTGCTCGCGGTCGCGGTCGATATCTCGATACCTCGATATCGATACTCGCTGTATCTACATGGATGGCGGTGTCAACATGCCGATTCATACGCACCTGACAGCTCAGTTGCTCAGTGTTGTATTTGTACCGTACTTTACCTACTCCCGAAGGACATGTTGTCTCTTGATAGTGACAGTGACGATGATTTCATATCAGCCAGCAAAGCCAGCCAGCCCACAAAGCAGGAAAATTAAATCAATCAACACCTCCTTATGACTAATTCAATTCACCAAAAAACAATCGGACAGCTAGCCGGTCAATTCTCGCGACGATAAAAGTGGCACGAGAGAACCTGAGACGAACCGATTTGACCAATCACGAGCCAGATCACATCGATGCCTGCCGTCGATCGCGATGTAAAAACAAAATATTTTGTTTGCACGTAGGCATCGAGCTAAACCGCGAGGCTGACCGCGATGTATCGCAGTGAGGTATCCTTCAGCATGTACGTGCGTGTTTATTAAGCATGCATTAGTTACATCGAGGTGATATCGATGTAGCGAGCTAAACAGCGACCGCGAGGTATCGCAGTGAGGCATCTCCGGCATGTCCCTACCCTTACAACGTAAGCACCACACGAGCTCTTAAGAAGTAAGGGAGAAGAAACTTCCAATTAAAATCGGTCGTAGTCATTTGACAAAAATAAAATAGATGAACAAGAAAATAATCCCTTGCTCAGTTTTATAGCAGCGACAACTCCATAAAATATGTACCGCACTTTCGAAGCAGAAATTAAATAAAAACTTCGAGCATCAAGCGCTGTGTCCCTAGAAGCCTGGTGTAACATTAATTTGTTGGTGCTAAAGGACTATTAAAATTTCTCGTGGACGTTGTTTATAGCTTAAGCCTTATATTATGTAAATAAATAAGGTCGAAGTGAATACCGCACGGTTGTAACTAACGGAATAAGCAACTCTTTTTATAGTTTTGGTGCCATATGCGTTGTTGCGTTCGAAAAGATTCTGACCAGTTATTAATTCTTTGATGACCGGTCAGAATTTTTCTACAATCATCATTTCAATCATTAAATTTCTTTATCATCAAGTAGTCTAGCTTGGCTTGCATGAATGCCTTTAACTATCCAAAAATTAAGGATCTCTCAGCCTGGATTGTTTTGATATCATTTCTATCGTAAAAATGTTTCTCGTGTAGGATTCTTTTGCTGATGAAAGATTCAAAAATATTATGATGGTGTTTGCCTGCAGAATCTGCAAGGAGCATTAATAACGAATTTTCATTATTTTCCTCTTTTCGAGCGGTCAAATATTTAGTGAAGTTTAGTTGACTTTCCTTTTATTTATTATGGTCATTAGGCCACAAAACCATTTTAGGATTTTTAATAGTGGTAATACTGTATTGAAATAAAATAGTTGTTTACAAATAACAACCCAAAAACATATTTGGCAGGAATATGTATATGATGAGAGGCGTTGCCGAAAATAAGGGAATATGGTATTTAATGCTTAAAAGTCTTAAGTCTACAATCCTCCACAGTCTTGCCCTGCCGGCTTCCCAATTTTACTTAGGTTCTGCGTAATTATGTTCTCGTCTTCTATACTTCTTGATCAGCTCTCATCTCAACAGTACATTTTTCTTTCACATATCGTCTTCCTCTACCTCTACATCCAGCCATATTCATGCTTATCGCTTTCTTTGTCACGTGCTCTTCATTTCTTCTTACGTCTTTATAATATCTATTAACCGTTGTCACGATGTTTGTCTAGGATGAACTCCGAAACTTAACAATCCGATTTTAACTTTTTTTTTAAATGTGTGTTTTGTTCCAACTTCTTCTTCTTCTTTTATAAAAATGGCGTTCGCGACACAAAAAAATTACGCATTTCGCCAATATCAAGTGAAAATGTACTTAAAATTAACTGACAATTGTGCGGTAGATTAAGTTTAAAATGGAGTCTTTCAACACGTGTTTTTGCAACAAGAACTCGTGAGAAACTTTTGTTCCCACTTGAGTGATAGGGTAGTTTTTAATCTTGATAAGTAGTATTCATTTTTTTACTGCAAATTCAATGTAGGACTGACTGGGATAGTTAGTTTTTATATAAAAACCTAGACCAAATGACTCCATTTCACTCGATATTAAATAATGTCATGTGGAAGTATTTGTCATAGGTTCAATTATATTTAGTGTTCTAAAAACGTTAAGTTGTGATAATGAATTTATTACTGAATTGCAGATTTAAGCTCTATAACGGAAACTGGACAAATTAGGAAAGAGAGAAACAGCAAGCTCGATCGCCAACAAAAACAGCGTCCAGCAGAAATATAGCGCAAAGACGAAAACTTTCTTAATTATGAACCTGTTACAGATCGTTGCGAACATTTTTAATTTCAGAGGGTCCGATTAAAGACAGCAAAACTAATTTAAACCTCGAAATTATTGCTGCCCTTGCAAATTATTAAATACCTAACAATTTGTTTTAAGAATCTTCACGAAGTTTTTGTACTTATTTGTTTCTTGAGTGCCCTCTAGTACAAATTGCAATTTTTTATCTCACTTTTATTAGATTTCACGATTCACGTCATTCTTATTTGAGATTCAATTTTATAGTCTTTAGCTGTTTGTTGCTTTTCTAATGTTGACAGTTGATGAAAAAATAATAAGTTTAGGTAGTCTCAGATATATTTTGACTTTGATAAATGTTGGTCCAATGGTATATATTGGTATAAATTTTAATAGTAGTGAAGTCTATTCTGTATAGTTTGATTAATAGTTTAGCTTTCGTAACCAGAATGAATTGGGTCAGATAGTTGAATAGTACGACATTTGAGTTATATTTACTGAGTTAGGTCCGTATTACAGAAAGACACTCAGATATCAATCATGTCTTGAAAATCTTTTGTCACTTTCTATCAAGCACATATAGATAGTGACGTACGAAGCTCAGTACGGCGTTGATACTTTAGACTCATTCTTTAATACGATACGAGCCTTAGATTCACACAAGTGTGTCAGCTACTAACGGGCATAGCAACAATAAATTGTATTAATATTCATCGTATATATATCATCAGGTACCTAGTTTTTGTTGTTACTTAAATGTAGGTATATGCATGCATATTGTATGTTCATCATCATCATTACCAAAGGGGTATTGATCAACTTATACTCCGTGTTAAAAATGTAAATGATTCGACATCCATCTAAAGCTGATGGATGTCTAACAATGTCTAATCAATTACATTTTCAACATCCTATTAGATATTTCTAAAAATACCGTCCACCGGTTTAGGCATTTGCTTTTTGAAGCGAAGTTTTTGTTAGTTCATTTTTATTTGCCATGACTTGAAAGATTCGTTTCTTTTTCAAAATAAATTTCGTATCGCCCTTAGTACAAAACTTTTGTTTTAGTGTTATCTACTGTATTTTTTATAACTGGTTGATGTACAATAAAGTAATATTCTATTCTATATAGTTTTATAAAATTTCGAAACGCAAAAAGTAATAAAAATTCATCTCGTGATAAAAATGATCGTGATTATAAAATTAAAATTAATACATACTTATTTTCAAAAAAGTCAAGTCATACTTAATAAAAATATTAACAAATAATATCTAATGCATAAAATATCGCTGTGGTAAAAGGTTTATAGAGAAACTGATTCTTAGAAATGAGCCTCCATAACATGATCAAAGTAAGAGTAAGTATAAGGATGTTATTTTTTCCGGGATTTATAATTATCATAACTCTTATACACGTGATACAAAATGGTCTATTTGTTTTGTTATTTCCTTAGTACATGTTATATTATATTAGTCGTATTGAAGCTTTAGCTCTTAACTTTATTTTTAGTGTTAGCTATAGTGTAGTATACCCGGACTGCTGAGATGATTATGAGTGCAACATCTGTCCTGGTCGTTGGCTTTGGTTGGTTTGTCTGCTGAAGGATTGTTAATTTTTTGGGCTTAGTGTCCCTTTTGTGTAGGCAACAGGTTGGCAACCTGTTACTATTTTGGTCTACTGTATGGCCCATACTGCGAGACTGACTTTGTGTGTAACCGATTGTTACCTCAAGCTCTGCTCGACCCCTTTTGGGATCGTGAGCTTGATTATAATGTATATGTATGTATGTATGTATGAATGTATAGTGTAGTATTAATTATTGTTGTATTCAGAACTATAAAACATAAGATCTGATGTGTTCTTTAACGATCTGACGCTTCATAAGTGGTATTGGGTACTGTTGATTTGCTAGTATTGTATTGTCTCCTTCATTAAAATCTGTATTAACTATATCTACATGATTTATAACGTAATTAACTCTGCGCTTGGTTTTAAAAACAAACCATGGACCCACCATACATACATTAGTCACACTTTGCTCCCATAGGAGTAATCACAGACCACTTCCTTCCGCTCGCTATGACCCTTACATATTTCTTTAGCTTCATGTACTTTCATCACACGGGGAGTCCTACATCTCCACTTACTTCTTGATTCATAATTTTATTATCTACTTTCACTCATAATTTAACCATTTGATCATCCCATTCTCTTTTATTGTCACCATGTGTTCTTTCAAAAATGAATCTACCCATGCAATTTAAGGGGTTGTGAGCTTTGACTATGACAAATATATTTTTTCAAAAACACCGCAGCTTTGTGCAAAGTATTATTAACAATTACGTTAATTGCATGGCATCGGTTTGTTGAATTGCAACTGCGATCAATCTAATTAGGTGATGGTGGTTTATCTTATCATTCATCGTAATTACCTACGATGTGGTTAATCTATGGAAGCGGTTAATTGTTACCATTGTTTATTGAAAATTTCGAACATGAATATTCGGATTATTCTTTAACGGTTATTTGCTGACGCCTGGTCGACGTTGCAGTAACTAATTATATGAAATGTATACTATAAAATGTCTTTTTTGTTTTTACTCTTTCCCTTTTTATTTAATCTTTACTTTAATGTATTTACTGCTTTGTTCATTTGTTTATTTATATATTATCTATTTAAGGATCTAGTGAATAAGCATTTTCAGGGTAAGCTCGTTTCATCGTCAGCCTCTTAGGTTCTCCAGCTTAGAGTTTTGCCAAGAGTAAACCCATTTTTAATAAACACAAAACGAGTGTGCTTTAATTCACACGACTGAAGTAAAACTTCTATAATAATAATGATAATATAAATAATGTTAATATACGAAACGTAACTCTTTCTTTGTATCTTCACTAACTTATATCCCCCTCTCAACTTCCGTAACGCTCTCGTCAGCTTACGCCAAGTCACACGTGCGTAAAAAAGTTTTAGGTACTTCAAAAAATTGCGTTTCTACCCTGATCCCAAAATTATTAGGTTGGTTAGTTCTATGTGTTTCATTATATAAATTGTTCTATATTAATCTATCTACTATACTAGCTCTTGATGTTGCTTGTGGCTCATTACTCAAATGCTGCTTAGTTAAGTGTTTGCTTAAAGATCATGCTGTCTTGCTCATTTATCACAGATAGTATATATAATTTAATTAGGTTTTATCATATTATTTAGGTATATGTTATTGATTAATCCTTAAACTCCTTATATTGATAGCACAAAATTTGAGGTCGGGAAAGATTTCGAGAAACAATTCTCGTACCTACATAATAGCGTATAACAGCACAATAAATAATTAAGCGACCACTTAATTAAATATTTCAGTATTCGTTGTTTGTACATTTATTGTGAGTTAGTGACTTTTAATAAATACTAATAGTACCGACGTAAAAATGTTGATACCAAACACCCGTCTTTTATAAGCCGTGACGTAGGTACTTGTTAAAACTTAATTTCTTTGATATTGATATAGGTTGAGAAGTTGAATTTTTAAAAACTTCGCCGCTCCCATAAAAAGTTTGAAATCACATAAAACTCCTCACGGTTATATTTTGATTAAAACGAGAATTTCCGTACGCGATATAAATTGGATCGAAAATCGAAAAGGAAACATAATAATAAAAGTTTCCCAAACGTTGTTTATTGTACCGCTAATTGGTTGGGCCGGTGCTGGTGTATATTTCACAATTTAATTTAGGTGTATTTGTTTGATTATGGGAGTTTCGGTTAAGTTTTTTAATCACATACTCAAACACGAGCTTGGGCTGTTTCCAGTTTACAGATAATTATTTAGATCATCTTACGAAGATACAAAGATACATACTCATTCTTCTGCTCTCTCAATTTGTTTGGGTTGGTGCAGAATGTCTTAATATCGGCAATACAGCTATAGCACAGTATACCAAGAACAGTGGTTTATCTGCAGGCTGTCGGCGAGCTATTAGCCTACTCTGCGTTGACGCTAGGGCTATCGTAAATGTGCCGGGCGGGAACGAGCGGCGAGCGAATGTGCAATGACATAAAAACGCGCGATCACTGAGACGACTAGAACACCTTAGGCATATATGGGGATATATGCCCCATATTTTAAGTCAATGTGTGCGTCACAGATTCTAATGGATAGCGGCCAGTTTGTATGAAGATGTATTACTGTTCTTGGTATACTGTGGTTATAGGTTTCCGTGTTAAGGCTGATTTACACAGGTAAAGTGAATAGTCAGTGTCGCCGCCACTGATGGCGACCTTCGACCTCCGGTGGCGGTGACTGACCACCTTCTATTACCCGGTAATAAAGGATAAAGCGTACGGCAGCTACTGGTGGCCGTCACTGAACATCGTGGCACCGGTGGCGTGGTTGGAGGCATATTTGCGCGGACCCTTAATCACCACAACGGTCCTGTTTAAAAACGCCTTAAAATTCGCTACGCTTTCAAATTCGCTAAACCATAACAAAATAATAGTCAAGTCAACTATCAACGCTTGACAGATTGATTTTATAGAAGAAATTCTTGATTCACTGGCGATTTTTAAAAACAGCAACCGCGTTTTCAGTTTGGGCCAAGAGGACACCTCTTGCTGCAGAGCTCATTCGAAATGCATATGCTGCGTGAGCGAACTACATGAGTGGCTCATTTAAATTTATAATTTATGGTCTAACCCAGAGATGTTATTTTAGCTGAGAGGAATCTTTGTCCGATAGCTCTCTACTGAAATGATAGGTTTACTTATAGAGTAAGTAGGTATAGATTATTTAAAGTAATCTGTCAATTAGCTGTAGGTAATAAAATACAAATGTTTAATGTCATTAGTTTCTTTTGAATTACTGTTATAACTGACTTTATAATCACGATTTATAATTTTTATTTGAGACATTTCTTTACTCAGCGTTTATTTGAATAAAATCATGTAAGTACTTACATAAGTTTTAACTTTTTATACGAAGGAGGGGGGGGGGGGGGGGGGGGGAGCCAACACCGCCTACTAATTAGTTGTAAACTAAATAGTCCATGTACCGACTGTCCATACGAACATTAAAACAATTATTTCGGTTTATAAATGCAGACTTTATTTGGGCGACATAATGGCAGAAACGTCAAAGAGAACGAAAAGGGCAGGATACAACTGACATTAGTTTTCTTTTACCACAGACTATGTAACAATTCTTTACTTTTTAATATTCTATGTTTTTTATGAACACCGACCGCTTTCGTTTTTCGCACCGACAAGCTGGCAACGTGTTTTAAGTGAGCAATCTGCGTGCGATGTGTCTACATTATAGGTATTAAGCGTAGATAATGTCATTGCCCGGAACCATACCTAGGGTTGTCTACTTGAAGCGCATGGCAAGCATGCGGCTAGGGAGATTTTTTTTTATTTTATTTTTTTTTATAAAAAGGTCAAGCAAATGACTCCATTCCACCTGATGGTAAGCAGAAGTAGAGTCCAAATGCGAAGATAGCTGACGCGAGAGATAAACTGCCGCGCTAGCCACCCACGCCTTGCTGACCTGCAAGGTGCTTTATAAGATATCAACTATCGAGTGGTATGATAGCGGTAAGCTCGCTAACAGCGACCAGTCTGCTAATTTGTGTTGTCAATTAAAAGTATGTCTACAGGAGGACGCTCCAAAGCTCACATTTCATTCAAAATGAAATGAAAATGTATGAAGAAGATGAACTTTTGGTCTAGAGTCATGGTTTTTGATATCCAAATTTTACGTAGAAAACGAAATTACGTAAGAAACTTTGGCCTAGATAATCGGTGGGCACGTGGAAATATATTATTACTTTATTATTATCAAGTTTTCCTAAGATATCCACATGTAAACAAGTTAGAACAAAATAATGAGACATAAACAAGGTATGAAAAACAACTTGAATTTTTTCCGTCTTTCACTGAAGCAGAAGGCGTCCAATTCCCTTTAGGCGGTATCAATATCGTCGCCAGAATCATTTGATGAACTAAAATGCAATTATTTTTAATGACGCCATGATCCATAGGGCCCGATAATGGATTGTCTCCTTAAATTTCGTTTTATACCACTTCTTAGGTGGAGAATTAGGAAAAATGAAAAAAAAAAATGAAAAATGAAAATTTCTTGTGAAATCCACACTAGGCAAGCCTGTATCGTGGACATCAAAACGAATTCCAGAATATAAAATAATTAATTACGGTCAATATTTTAAACTTCGTACTTCTTATTCCTATACTTACCATATGCCTCTATATTTTTTTAACCCTGACGCAAAAAGAGGGGTTTTAAGATTAACATGTCTGTGAATCTGTGTGTGTGTCTGTGGCCAAGGAGCTTATATTACCTATAGAATGGAGTCATTAGTCAAATGAAAAAAGTGAGGGCAAAAATTTTGACAGCCCTTGACATTTCTTGACATTTCTAGAGAGGCTCTGTCTCTTTCTAGTAGGGTGCCTATAGCAGAAAAAATAATTACGGACAATCTTGGACTTCGTTAAGTTAATAAAATTAATTAGTACTCAAAGTTTAAAATATTTTTGAGTTTACCATGACAAAGAATTAACATTCATAATAATTAGTTTTAATCTTCCGTACAACTGTCTGTTACTATAAGTAAATTTACACTTAACATTGGCGAAATATAAAAATTAAAAAGCTCTTTATTAAATGGACTTTGCTAAGTATTTTTAAATCGTCGAAAGCCCTACCACCATTTCGGGACGAAATAATAATTATTATGCTGAGATGGAGCAGAAATGGCGAAAGACTCCGGCGAAGAACTCCACAGCTTACAATTTTGTAATGATTTCAAAACATCAATACAAGTCAATAAATAATTATCAATTTAATTTAAGTTACAGTTTTACATGCGTATATTTTGGGTAGTTATTAAAAATAAATAAAGTAGTAGTAGTGGTAGTTTTATAAATTCTGTAACACACTAAGTTTATTCCTTAATAAAAACTTGATCACAAGAACTGTTCTATTTTAAATCTTAACATAAATAACAATCTAAACATTCATATATTACATATGTGACTCAAGAATTTATGTAAAACAAAGTTATATATACACATAATATTGATACTTAAAAGAACAAAATCCTTTATTTATACAGTTTTATATGATACAGTGATATCCGCAGAATATAGTTACATATTCACATAGATACTTCTAAATTACAAAATATTGACCTAAAATATATTACTTTCATATCAATCGATGTTTCATAATACTTTATAATGATTGGCAAAATAATCGATTCTGTAAAACAACTAAGAAACAAGTTACAGCTAATTTTGTACAAGACAAACTTAAAATCGCTCTGCTATAAAGAAAGAATTATGCAGATGTGACTTTATTCTATCATGAGACCAACAATTAAAAATATGAATACCGGTAAAAGATGTAAAAGAATCATTTGTACTCGTAACTCGATTAATACTGGTTAACGTATGACAAGGTATATAACTTTGTCATGTGTTAACCAGTATTAAAAAAATATGCATAAAACGATAAGGATTTCCTATGTAAAGTTGGTCGGTACGCAACGTATCACACCATGTATTTGGAATAGCCCGTATTAACTTTTTTCGGTTTCAAAGAGTTTGTACCTCATTCTTACTTTAAATTGAACGCCCTACGTATATATATATCAACCTTCTGTACCTGTTACTCAGTTACGAAGTCAGAAGGATAAGAGCCTTGTTCCTAAAGCCGTAATAGTGTAATTTCCGCCTAGGGTCTTTCGGAAATCTAAAAAGAAAAGAAAATTTTTACAGGCACTTTTAACTTGTAATTAGCATATTAAAAACTATCATTTGATAGGCTTGAATAGCACAGTCACAATTTTATTAATGCTGTGTCAATTTTACTAACCCAAATTCGAGTGAAGTTTGAGGTCACTGTGCATATTGCACTCTGCGTTACATGTTAGTAGATGCAAATGTGAAAGATAAAATACACTATTACACTGGTAAAATCCAATCAATCATTTTGAATATGTTTCTCAATTAAAATAATGTACATTGCACAAATTACATGTTTTGTTTGTAAATAAACGTTCCCAACCAAAAATGGGTAGAACGATTTATGTATTATACAGGGTTACAGGAAAAGTCGACCTAGATCCGTTAAGGGCGTGTAGTACACATCATTTCTGAATGATTTCACTATGGAACCCCCCATCCTAAACTTAACCGTTTTCGAGATATTCGTGTTTTAATTTTTTTTATGAAAATGCCCATTTTTTCGGCTATTCAATTGAATATTTTGAATTTTTTTGATTCTAATGATTATTTTTTTGGTTTTTTACATGAAGAATGAGATGGTTAATGACCTCAATGACACGTAAGTTAAGTAAATAGGTCATTGTAGACGATCGAAACTTAAGAAAATAAGTACAAATTATAAAAAAATATTTTTCTTTTCTGGATATCTCAAAAAATTATCATGGCACTTGCTCTGCACATGTGCTTAAAAACATCTACATTTTATCAGCTATCCAACGAGGTATAACAACCTAGGGTTGTATTTAAACTCATAGAAAAAAACATAGTTGAAAAGGTTCAGGTAGTAGGTCTAACGGGTCCCTCGGCTATTGTCCTTCAAGTTAATCCGGTGCGTGTGAGCGAGACAACTTACGATTTATGCAGGTGAGAGTGAGAAAAATAATGTGCAAAAACAAGTTTGGGGATACAACATGCCCACTGTTTTGTATTTGGTCGTATGTTTGCTTGCCATCCATTTTAGTCTGCTCATGCGATTCGTACATGGTAGATGCGAATTATTGTGCTTTCGGATTCCTACACGACTTGGCTTTGTTTCTGGACTGATTTTTCTAACTGTGACTACTGTGCTTGTTTACTGGACTCTGATTTGTGCTTGTGATACTGGACTGTTGAAAATGGCAACATACTCGAACGAAGAATATGCGGATATGATTATCTGCTACGGATACTGCAATTGCGTGTCCGCACAAGCTCGGACTGAGTACATACGACGCTATCCCGACCGTCGAGTACCTGATGTGAGCGTTTTCGACGGAGTTTACCGACGACTTCGTGAAACTGGCTCTGTTTTGCGACGACGTACGGACTTAGGAAGACCACGTGTCATTGATGACGACGAGGAACAAGACAAAATTACTGCGGGACATGTGGTTTCAACATGATGGCTGCCCTGCTCATTTCAGAAGAAGCGTTAGGGAATGGTTGGACACTAACTATCCTAACAAATGGATTGGACGAGGTGGACCTTTACCCTGGCCAGCCAGATCTCCCGACCTGACCCCCATGGATTTTTATGTATGGGGGCACATGAAGAGCCTCGTTTACAGTGAGCTCAACCCCATATCGTCAGTGGAAGTTCTCAAAGAAAGGATAATTAATGCTGCTAACGACATAAGAAGAACATTAACCACTGGTGTAGTGAAAAGTGGACTACGTGAAAGAATGAGAAAATGTGTGCGAAATAGAGGTGGACACGTAGAACATGAACTATAAAATTTTGATGATGCTGAACTTAAGCTGAAATGATGATGCTGAACTTAAGTCAAATTAATTAGATTAAATAAGCGCTATTTATTCTGACTGCCCCATGTAGCCTTACAAAACTAAGTTTCACGGTTAGACCTACTACCTGAACCTTTTTAACTATGTTTTTTTCTATGAGTTTAAATACAACCCTAGGTTGTTATACCTCGTTGGATAGCTGATAAAATGTAGATGTTTTTAAGCACATCTGCAGAGCAAGTGCCATGATAATTTTTTGAGATATCCAGAAAAGAAAAATATTTTTTTATAATTTGTACTTATTTTCTTAAGTTTAGATCGTCTACAATGACCTATTTACTTAACTTACGTGCAATTTTAGTCATTGAGGTCATTAACCATCTCATTATCCATGTAAAAAACCAAAACAATAATCATTAGAATCAAAAAAATTCAAAATATTCAATTGAATAGCCGAAAAATTGGGCATTTTCATAAAAAAAATTAAAACACGAATATCTCTAAAACGGTTAAGTTTAGGATGGGGGGTTCCATAGTGAAATCATTCAGAAATGATGTGTACTACACTCTCTTAACGGATCTAGGTCGACTTTTCCTGTAACCCTGTATATATACATAATCTATAAACTATATATATAATCTATATATATCTATATAACAGCTATTTCAAAGACTTAAAAATATCAATTTTGATTGCCATTTCTGAAAGAAAAAAGGTTATTATTTTATAATAATTCTGGAAATCCTAGTCACCCTAGTCAATTTGTTTACACATATTTGAATAAGTAATTTATGTATGAAAATTAATTAAATTCAGATAGTATTAAAGCCGAGTATAAGAAATTACTTTCCCCTATGGAGTTTCGCCCAATAACGATAATCATATGGAATTACATGTGAAAAACCAATTTTATTTAGGTGAACAATAATATGCAATTATAACACTTACAAGTGAAATTTCAGACTGCATCCTGGATACCACTCACTTCTGCAACCACGAACTATACAGCGATGCACCATTTTGCAATATTTATAGTTATTAAAATGTAAAAAGCCGTACCAAAATCGTGAGTCGATATTTATGAATACGTCAATTACGACAATTTATGTCATGTTGAGATTTCGGGACATTGACACATGAAGAGAGTGCTGCCATTACATAAATCCTTTCATTTCCCATAAGTTATAGAAAGAATCACAATGATAATTTTCAAAATAAAATACAAACCTAAACATTAAAAGTAAATATATTATATTTATTTCTTTCATTGATAATAAATACCGATAATTGAATACAATATGTTAAGTTTTTAGCTACTTTTCTACTTTTGTTTTAGAAAGATGGCGAAATACTGGGGAAATCTTGTTTCTATGTAGTCGTGTTTAGAAAGAGATGACGACAATTTCTAGAAAGAGAAATGTGAAATTTGAAATGTCAAGTATTGTCAAAATTTTTGTCTTCACTTTGTTACTTTGTCTAATGACTCCATTCTTTAGTATAAGCTCCTTGGTCTGTGGCATGGCATCGTAGCTCTTGAACGAAGGGACCGATTTTGATGCGGTTATTTGTCTGCAAGCTGACGTGATCAAGATGATTCTTAGGTTTAAAGGAGATTGGTAAAATTGGGCCTAACTGTTACAAGAACGGGATAGTGATCAAAAATTATTATGTATTTTTTTAGAATTTACTGTAAAATATCAACATTTCGTTCTATGGGAGATTAATGTAACAAACAATAAGTGTTTGAACGATATTTATTCTACTTCCGCCATCAAGGAACAAGGAAAAATATTGCCAACAGTAAAATTGTATCATTTTTAATCGATTACTATATTATGTTTTTAGATTTTTTTTAAATTAAACATATTAGCTTATATATTATTGAATTATTGAAAAAAGAATAATGTATTACGACGTAAAGTCTTTTCTTTTTCCTGAATCAAAAACAAACCTGAAGTTAATAATCTTAGCGAAAGATTAAAAATTAATCGAAGGTATCGAATAATCGATAATCTTCATAAACTACTTTTTATGCTGGCAACAATAAAACAAGCGGAAGCGTCATTTTGTCATTTATTTATGATTTAAGTATGACATTCGGTTCGCTTTCCGGGTTGTTTATTTGTGAGTTTTACGCTTTTACGTGATTTTATTATGATTCCTAATTACTATCTTCGACAATTCTCGCTACTAATTTATGAGCCCTTTATGATTGTATGGTTTGATTCATTTGGAGGTAGGTATAGTATCTTTACCATTCCATTATCTGTTAGTGTTTTATTTAAAAATATATTTTTCACAAATAAGGAAGGAGGAGGAGGTTGTGGGTCATTTTCTCGCAATATGCCTATCGAGATTTAATAAATAAAAGCCTATAAATAAGGTGATAGTGCCTGTTTATATTTTTGGTATCTTAACTTTTAATATCTACATATCTTGCTAACCCCATAGAAAAGCATTACAATATTAATACTAAAAGAACGTGTATTTCTCGCTCTATAAAACAGTCAAAAAATCATCAGTGTAACGCTTAGGCCCAGAGTTCTTAGAAAGTTTAATTCTCCTTTGTGTATGAAATTATGTATTTTGTAGTTTTTTTAATATATTTCCAGGCTCACACCTATTTAGCCCAAATCGACTATGAATAATGACTTGTGTGCCGCCATGTGTTAGCCATGTGATGCCGGCAGAGTAGAATAGCATCACCCCATATCCTCCAATGGATGTCGTAGAAGGCGACTACTGAATTAGCAAAGGGGTATTGATCACCTTATACTCCGTCCACCAATCCGCATTGGGCAAGCGTGGTGGACTTCTGTCTAAACTTCGTTCGATGACAAGGAGAGGCCTTGTGTCCCAGCAGTCGGTCGAATCTAAAGGCTGTTATAATGTATGACTTGTGTTATGTATACTAGATAACGGACAAACATACATTATAAATTATGTGCCTACATATTTTTTTTATAGGAATTAACTTAAATAATAATATGTCCTATGAACAACCTTGATTTTTAACAAATCCTTACAAACATATGTGTTTTGACCACGAACATGGAGATACGTATCGCAAAAGAGATCAGTCGACACGAAACTCTAAGGGAAGTTACCTCTACAGGCTAGAAGGTCCTTCTAAAAAAATCTTCGGTGACGCTATAAATTTATTGAATGTTTGTAAAGGCCACAGATATATCTATCTAAGGAGATCGTTCGAATCGCCGAGTTCATAGGAAGACCGAGTGTCGCGATCAGCTTCCGTACCTACTACATAACATGGTTCTAGTTGAGCATGCCGTAATATACACTATTCATTGCGTAAGGACTGTGAAGCGATGACAGTTAAGCACAGCCGCAAAGGAAATCGGTCAAATCGCTGAGTTACGTATTCACTTGACTTTATCGGAAGGCGAAGTGGCGGAAATGTATGCCCACAGGGCATACACTTGTCACAAGTTAAACGCCGGCTTGGCCTATTTCCTTGTATTATTAAATCTGTGGTAAAGGCCATATGCTGCCCAATAAATCTCAAACGAAAATCGCACGATGTATCGCACGCACATGAAAATACCATGCGTTTAAGTGGTTGTATAATCAGAATAAAATCAAAAATATTTCTCTAGCTGTATTAGCTGTTTCTATATTATTGGTAATTTGGTAATAAAACGATACAATTACTATTATTACTCATAAAAGGTATACCTTTCTAAAGTTATTGGGATAAATTTGTCCTAATAAGCACCAAATCAGTATCACATCAGTTAATATTCGGCCGCTAGAACATCTGTTACACATTTGATCAGAAGTCTGATCGTAATAATATTGCTTCTTTAGTTTTTTAATCTTTAACTGATACTAGATTCTGATATTATTGTAAAATTTCATAAAAATTCATTACGTAGTTTTTGTGTGATAGAGTACCTAACACACATCCATACTTATTTCCGTCCATACAAAATTTCGCGTTTATAATATCAGTAGGATAAAATAAGCTCTATCTTTTTATATTAATCAACACGATAAAAGTAGAGAGCAAAAGGAATAATTATTATTCTTCTCCACTCAACATAGTGCTTCTGCTAACTGCTCAAGAGAATAACTTTACCAGAATGTTTCCCTAATTTTATTTAAAGATAGATAAAAGGTGCAGCGTACTCACTTCTTTACAGATATTTTACAACACAGTTTCACAATTGGGAATAATAATAATAATATTTATTGACAGAAACGGTACAAACATAACATGAAGTCTCTGATCTCTGAACTAGGTATAAAAATACCTGTATTTCAGAAGATCAGCGCCCTCTTGTGTGTGTGTGTGCGTGTGTGCGTGCGTGCGTAGCAGTTTCTAGCAGTTCTTTGGTTTTGTGGTAATCAAGTGTTGATAGCAAATTAGAAACCCACGATTTGCATTCATGTAAAGAGACAGGATATAAATTCAAAATTCTGTTAACTCGGTTTTATAAATAAACAGAGAGGTAGTAACTCTGTCGTCTGGCCATAGCAGTGCGATATTTTGGCAGTACAATTATATTCTTGACCACACGTATAAATAAACAAATGAATTCCGAAGTATGGAAGCTATTATATTCTTCAATTCATTATTGGGCCTCCTGATAGTGCAAGTAGCTAAAACGCCCTCGTATCAGTTACAACAAAATCCTCTAGTGTATATGGTGTCTTCTACAATATCGAGGCATATCCCAAAACACTTGTAGATATTACACTCTTTTTGTAATCATCGAAATTGTGTACATGAATATTTAAACGGTTAACAACGTGTCGGAATGTGGGTTCACCGACGAATATTAATAATTCACGTGTTCTGTAAATTGTACACAAATAAATTGAAATACAGCGGGGTAAACGCCTTTGGGAGGATCACGAATTTTACCACGAGCTCATAAAGCAGTTATGGAAAAAGTATAGATAGTGTTCTGAAGTCAACACGTGCTTGAATAAACCAAAAATGATGACCCGGCAATAATTTTTCAGGACTGTTATTGAGGAAATTACTATGAAGAGATTTAAAAGACAGTTTTCCTCAAACACTTGGGAGAGCCTTTCAGAACCAGATACATTATTTCGAAACATGTAATATTTGTTGGATTCTATTATCAACGACCAATTTTTTAAGAATTTGGATACCATAAATATATGATGTTACACCATTAGCATAATTATACATTTTTCGTATCTTTTCATAGCAATATGTCCATGTTATTCGATTGTAAAATGACAGTGAAATTGTGTCAAGAAAAATATGGGCGCCACAGCAATATCTCTAATAATGTTAAGTGGAAAATGTAGAAGCATTATTATAATGGGCTCTGCCCTTAAAATGTCTGTAAACATGTACAAGAAAAATTTGATAACAAAAATCGTTAGTATAATAGATTGCCGATAATAACAGAACGGCTTTTTACACAATTTTATTCTTCTAATCTGATTATTACGAAATACCATTATCGGGGGATTAAAAGAAAACACTCGAAACATTGATTTAATGGCCTATTAGATGAAAAAACAACATTAATATTTGTTACGCGAATCTCTGAAAGCAAACTCGACGAAAATTAAAAGTAAGCTTGAAAAAGGCGGAATGTGCTGAAAATTGCCTTAAATGTGCGTCGACTTTGAAGGAATCTTAGCGCCACGGAATATTTGGGCACAGAAACATGCGTTCTTGTTATATGGTATTTTTAAGATAATTTTGTAAGGAGACTTGACTGTTATTGCGATATTGTTAAACATGAAGGCTATCCTAATGATAGTATTGAAAAATATTAATTATGTTAATTACAATTTATGTCAGATTATGTGTAGTACCTACCCATTTTCTGATTTCATATAATTGTTCGGATGTGAAACCTACCCTTTGCCAATATGGCGACTGACTTTCTATTTAAGCTGAGCTATCGATGAATTTCATCGTAGGTAACTTAATTCAATATCGTGGTAATCGTATCTCATACTTTCAGTCATTTTCTCTTCTTTGTTAAAAGTAATAATGTTGCTAAAGTCAAGTTAAAGTCAAAATGTCTTTATTCACTTAGGTACAATTATGAAAGTCAATGTTGATGCCATCGGTTCAAAATTCTACCAGGCAGGAGGCCTTGTTCTGAGGTAAGAAACTCAACAAGTTTTATCCTCCCTTTACAGTTTTTAGGTATAGTTTTGATTTGGAAAGAGTCATAATTCACACGTTGAAGTCATAATAATAATTAATCATAATAATATAATTAAATAAAGATCAATAATTTAACTTATGATAAAAAAATGACATTTAAGACGCCATAATTATAAAACTTGTATCTCATGTCCCAATTTAAGAATTCATGAAGAGTTATTAATTCTATGTCCTACTCAGGTCCTACTGTAAGTTACAGCCCAGTTTGGTTATTATTTCCATTAATATTATTTTGTTTAATCTCTTTTATGACTGTCACATTATGAATGACATTGTCTGTTGTTTTACATCGCATATTTGTATACGTTTCATAAGTCTATATTAGGTAGCGTAGAAAAAAACTAAATTCTTGTTTGATATTTTACCAGTATTACAACTATAGTAGTACCTACAGGCAACCTGTCGAAATGAGAAATTTTTGATGGGCATTATAGCCGAATGTGGTTTTGTGTGTAATTAAGTGTTACTTAAGGCACTACTCAGCTCCTTTTAAGATTATGAGAGCGACTATATGTATATATGCTTTGCTTATGCACCTACAACTATCAAACATTTCATTTTTACTAGGAGCTAAACATACTTTGTCCATGTGATGCCGGCAGAGTAGAATAGCATCACCCGATATCCTCCAATGGGTGTCGTAGAAGGTGACTAATACTTATGTGACTTAAACTTATACCAATCCGCATTGGGCAGGCGTGGTGAACTACTGCCTAAACTTACTGTTATGACAAGGAGAAGCCTTGTGTCCCAGCAGTGTGTCGAATTATAAAGACTAATATGATGATGATGAAACAAACATTGTGTAAGTTATTACTTTGTATTATTACTAAATTGTGTAACATGTCTTGTACAAAATAATATCCAGTTTACTTTACAGTTGGCAACGTATGAGAT
This sequence comes from Elophila nymphaeata, assembly GCA_955850985.1. NCBI lineage: Eukaryota > Metazoa > Arthropoda > Insecta > Lepidoptera > Crambidae > Elophila > Elophila nymphaeata. The sequence goes on along the minus strand of OY039082.1, from coordinate 4,490,500 downwards.
TATTTCATATTTTCCCACTATAAAGCAAATCTTCAGTGCTATTAAAGTTAATACACACGAGCTATGGCGAGAGGGTTATGAAGGTGCTCATAATTTATTCGCAAACTCATAATTGTTCCACAATGGAATTGAAATTAATATCTATTGCGTTGGTGCGATTAATATTTAGGTAGACTAAGGTGTTTAGAAATTTAACTGGAGATTTTTGCTTTAGATGTAAAGTCTAACAGAGACGAAATAAAGGAGAAAAACTCAATATCCATTAAAATTATTTTAAAGATATGGGACAAAGCAATAACATTAATTATTAATGTTAACGCTATGGTTTTCTTTAGTAATTAAGAAGGAACATCCAATAGAATTTAATATGCCCTTTATAGTGATTTGAATAAAAAAAATCTTCTATATAAAACAAGTAACACGAACTTACAGCCGGTAGTGTATGTGACAATGATCAGAAATAACTGGAACTGCGGCACACGCAACATTTAAATACTGTTAAAACAATCTTCTATATTTTAGGGTTATAAAGGCTATCTGATTCCAAAATATGATTAGATATACCCACTTTACTGGTGAACTGTTCATATAAAAGTAATCTGAACTAAGAATCAGAAATTTGCTCTGCTAATAATCATAGTGATCTCTTTCACAATATTAAGTTCTCTATATTTCTCTCCAGAACCGTCTGCAAGTTTGTCAAATCGTCACATGTTCCCCGGAAAGTTTCCAAAGCTGTCTAAATTATCACGTCTGCAGTATGCGCAGTCCCTAATCACCTTTTATATTTGTGCAGCCTTTGTATTACTGTGAGTTAAACGGGTTGTTAGAGTTTGACAAAACCACCACGTAAAATCAACTTCATAAGATTCAATTCTGCTTAGCGCGTTCTGTATTGTTAACTTGGTAATGAGTTGTTTTTCCTTGATTTTGGCATTTAATTTGGCCAAAATAATCTAAATACTCGTTCACACATACTTATATTAGCTGGCGTGTGTGCCTTTCCAGAAAGTATGGTTCTATTTTTAGAACATATAAAAGCTTCACAAAAAATATCTCAACGCGATTACGTATAGAATTATGCTCACTCCTAAAATTGGTACATTTATTTCGCTGTTATTTTTTTATTTAGATTTAGTCGTAACCACAGTCAAGAAATCACTATTAGGCAAAGGAAATTGTTAGCATTAGGTGCAGATGTGACTGAAAGACATGTGTCCAGGCTTTGAATAAATTATAAGAAAAATATTCCTTATCCAACTCAACTATTTATAAAATCGTCTCCATTCTTATACCTTCTTTTTGAATAACTGTCGTTAATAACTTAACTATCTTTCATCTATTCTTCTACTTACATGCCCAATAAAAAGTAATAAATAATCGTGAAATTTGTTTATTCTTGCGATTTGGGTAGATCTCTCTTCCACTTACTTTAGCGTTATCAAAGTAAAATTTATATATTTTTATCATTTACCAGGACAGTTATATAAATACTTATCAACCCGGATATACCTATTAAATATCCAACAAACATATAAAGACATACACAGAGTAATTTTTCCAACAATATATAGGTACTTTAATTGTATTAGCCTCTTGGCATAGCTACTAGAATATCGTGAATATTATAGAGACTAACAAAAACAGAATGAAACGTTAACCACCCTTACGTATAAATGAAAAATCTATAACCGAAAATATATATTTTGCCACCGATAAACTCAGTAAATATTTTCACAGTCAGACCGAATCAATACCCGCAAAATTTAATTGAGAGAGTGACTATGACTGGCTCCCTGTTACTGGACCAATTTGAATCCGGGAGCAGTAATTTACCGGTGCCCGGGAATTTCCGACTTCATAATGGCAGACTCGATAGCGTTATGCTAAAGTCGTGCCTAACTCCCGCCAAACGTGCGATTTGATCAACTCTAAGTAACCCGGCCACTGAGCAAACACCGGCTACCTCTAGATTGAGCTGGTTTTACTGGGAAGTCTGAATATAAATACTTATTTTGCATCTTGTAGGTTTTAGCTCGGACGGGTTTCTAGTTATAACAAGATAATCATTTTTGATTCCATTACAGTTTGAACAAAATTTCAGGAGAATCAGCTCGTGCCACTTGTTTTGTTCTTCTGATCTGACTAGGTTTCTATATCAACTATTTTTTGATTCATAATTTCGACCCTAACATTCTCGCTCATCCGCATTATGGTGAATATTTTATATAATATGATTTTATCATATATTAAAAATAACTGTCCAATAAGGAATTTTGACCCTGAGGCGAGGTCCGAGCCTTTAGAGGCACCCTCAGATCTGCGGCTCCCTTTCGATCCAAACCCTGTAGATACTCTAGTCTAGACGATAGTCACTACATCACGGGACTACAAACCCTTTACGGAAATACTCATTAAAAAATCTTAGGATAATAACGGGTTTCTTTAACTTCTCTAACTCTAACAGAAAAATCAACAGAAAAAATAACGAAAAATCGTAACATACATCATTCTTAATTATTAGCCGATAAGCCATATACCAATTTGTATGGATTTTACTATAAAAATGACGTACTTCCCATATAAACTTTCATTCCCTATTTCATCCCCATAGGAGTTGAATTTCAAGAAATTCTAAAACACCTCTTTCTTAATTTTTAATCGAAAGGCTATATACCAATTTTGTGGATTTTACTTTAAAAATGACGGATTTCCATGCAAACTGTCATGCCCTATTTTACCCCCTTAGGGGTTGAATTTCGAAAAATTCAGCCTTATTCCTTGCCTGCGTCATAAAAGGATCCTCTGTGCAAAATTTCAGCTATCTAGGTATAAGGGTATGGGCTGGGCGTTGATCAATCAGACAGTGAGTCAGGACTTTGCCTTTTATATAAATAGAATAGAATATGACTTTATTGTACATCAACCAGTTGTAAAAATGCAGAAGATTACACAAAAAAAGAAGAAGAATAGATATGTTTTCTTAGACGCCTTCTTCTACCATTGTATTGGTTCCAATGTATATGGTGTCAATGCAATATGTCACCATACTGCTATTGCTTTTGGTAAAGTTTAATGGCCCGATTGGCCTAACCGTTCTTGGGAATGCTGTTGTGGATGGATTACTCACTAACGTGCGAGTGACTCCCTGTTGCGATGGTCTGCATGGGGCTCAGAATCTCCCTCACTAAACTCACCGAAACTACACCGTTTTATTAGACGTCTATTTATTACTTAGTGTTTGCGTTTAGAGCAACTTTTGCTCTCATTTCAATCGATTCAAAAATTGTTGTAAATACTCCATCACATTAACGATACACCTAGGTAATAGCAATACTCGTATAGGTAAATCAGCACATTCTCGGAACTGGTTTAATGGTTCGCTTAGTGTTTGCCCGGACAAACATTTGGGATTCGCTATGTTTTGTTCAAGTATCGAACGTTAAAGCTATTTGCTTTATTTTAATATGGGGTTTTGAATCACGTCATGTGCTTGAATGCTTTAGTAGTGCTACTGTTATTAGTTTTTTTATGGTATTCGGAATTGTGTCAATTCTAAGATGAAATATTAGACCTAGGTATTCTGGGCAGGGTTGCCAGGTGTTCGGTATTTTAGCACTGTGCTCGGTGTTCGGTATGACAAAAATACCGAAGTATGGGAGGTTCGGTCTATCCATTTCACCGCTCTCTGGGCAAAAGCAGTGAGGTAATAAAATCCGGAGATTCGACATAGTGTAGCTATTTTCATAAACCAAAAGAGTCAAAGGATCGGCAATACGGCAATGTCTGACTTGTGAATTATGTTTTTTCCTAAAGTAGCTGTCAATTTGTTTTCGAATCCTTTTAAAAAATATCACAGAGGCACATACTTTAGTAAAATAAGCATTTTAACGTAGAGGAAACGCTTAAGTTTAAAATTTTAATGCCTTTTCAAACAGAAAGCGTGGCGGTCGTTCACAGTATGTCTATCAACGCATCACAACAAGCGCTACCAGTTTGTAGTGATAATCATCCCATTTTATAGATATCAATGCTACGCTACGCCGCGCTGCGTCCGTGGTTTGAAAAAGCCTGAGCTGGTATAAATAATTGGCTGACAGGCTTTGTGAGAGCCATTTTGGTGTTTACTTTCCCTAATGCAGTGCGTTATCGCCAGATGGCATTACTATCTACCCCTAACAGATATCCATACCAAGGATAATAGATTATTAATAGTGTCAAGTTAAACTAACATCGGGGATCGAATTACTTGAATAACAATTAGTCCAGTGATTTAGCGGTGTCTGAAATTTAAGCCGGTTTGCTTGGAAAGGTCTTTTCGTTGTGCCCCTGAAAAGGGCATTTATTAATTTGAGTTCTGGACAATTCTTAATGACTAACAGGCAATAATAGGCATTATTGCATAATTTTATGTTACTTCACTATAATATATTGAATCCGATTGATACTTATCTTCACCACTATTAACATTCCCACCATCTTCTTTCTTATTTCTGCCGTGAAGCAGTTCGCTGTGTTTCGGATTGAAGGGAAAGGTAGCCAGTGTAATTACTGTTCACGGAGGGCATATCATCTTAGTCCCCAGGATGGCAAACGCACTTGCAGTGTTAAGTGATTTACGCTTAATATTGCAAGTGTCTATAAATAAACAAATCTTATGGACTATTCTTAAGGTTTATTATACGTTATTGTGTAATTATTAACTTTTAAATGGACCGACACACATTACGATTGACATGACGCATTATTATGGGTATGCCTATTACAACGGCAATTTAAACAAACCAAAATGTGTAAAATTTCTTAAGTAAATTTTGAACCTTATTACTAAGTTCAAAATCTGTTTGACAGTTTGTGGTCGACTAACGTCTGTACTAGAAACATTACTAAATATAATTGATACCATTCCGTTAATAGTACGGGAGATCTCTATGGCGTATGTTCAATAGGTAGGTCTTCTAAAACTAGAAATTTCTTAAGTGAATCTTAGTGTAAACTGACAAACTAAAGGCTTATTAATATTGAAAACTGTTTATTTGCTTCTAAACTTTGTCTATTACAAAGTATATTTTCAAGAGGCTCTTCTTTGAGCGCAGCGTTTTTAGAATTTCGACCCTGTTCAGTCGTAATTAGTTCTATCAGTTTTCACATTAGTTTCAAAATAGATCTGGGCACTTCCCAATTCCTCCACGATATGGCACACCTGAGCTGAGGTTCGAGCCCTTGGAGACACCATCAAGCCTGTCGTTCCTTTTCGATCTGAACCCTGCAAAGCCTCTGTCTGGACCATAGTTATAAACTTCGCAATTACACAGAAAATTCGCCCTATAAGCGAGAAGACCCCACCAAGGTCCTCGCTATCTCTTAAAATCGCCGGCCTTGCTGTATATTTCATCTGTGGCTTAAGAAAACTACATGAACCTAGTGTTCGTCTGATACTTACATCAAAGCGTAAATACATACAGTGATTCAACACCATAGAAGTCAACAATAATCGTATCGATTTAAGTAAAAGCAATTGGTCTCTTGTATTTAAGAGAAAGTTTTTGTTTTTTACCCTTTGCAGAAAGGCGGATTTGCTCAACCAGCCATACACCGGGGAAAAGAGAATATTCTTTGAGTAAAGATTAAAAAATAACACTGCAACCATTTTATTCGGTCCCCGTACAATTGCCGTTGCAACGTTACTTTTTACTATTTCTCGTGAATGTCCTTTGAATCGAGTTGTTTTGAAAATGCAATAATGTGACCTGACCGCGTTCTTTTGTTTAAACAGCCACAATAAAGGGCTTTGTTAGTACATCACGCTTTTTGCATGAAGGAGAATGAAGAATACAAAATTTTTTGTTGAGTTTGACTACCCTCACGTAACGTTCGTAACGTGTCCTTTTGTTAAACCACTGTTTTCTTTACAACAAAACTTAGCAGAAGGATACAGATACAGCGTATAATTGGAAAGAAATCGGTTTTCATTTTTCATAAAAAAATATTAATGTCACCATCGTGCAGGTGAAAATGCGCCGAACTGGCTACCTTTACTTTGCCGATCTCTAAGGTGTAAAATCGTGGGAACGCGTGTGTTGCCAAAGAATTCCATTTCTGGATTGTGCGACAACGAGTTGATTATGCATCGTCAGAAAAATAATAGATTCTAAACTGAAATATTTGCAAAATGGGCAACCACACCGATAAGAGATGAATAGTATTTTTTTGAGACAACCAGACTCATCCTATCTGGGTATTTTCTAACTAATCACCGCTGTCCCAAGAAATCAATATTGCGAACAACAGATGCTGCATATCTAAAATTCAGGGATCCCTCACTTAGATATATGGAGGTGAGCCTAATCGCGTTCCCGACATCAGCCCTACCATCGATCATCCTCGGCAATTTTCCGCGCTCAAATCGCGCCAGGCGAATTCGCCGGACGAACCTGGCTGGCCAAATCCGGCGAGTTCAAATCCGGCCCGTGTCGGATCATCTCTGTCCGCTAATGCGTCATGACCCCGGAATATTCAATTTTTATCTCACCCCTTTTCCGCGACGCACCTTTCAAATGGTCCGTCATAGGAGATATTTCGCCTGGTATTTAGATACTATATATTACCTATATGATTATTACTTATACCTAGTTCGTTTATAACATCTATATCTCGTATTTGAGTTCATATCAGTAGTGTTCGGCACATGCCGGACACCATTGATTTATTTAATTTCATACCTTCTGTTCCCCACGTCTTCTGATCCAAAGAACTAGAGAAGTGAGCTCATTAGCCATCAAGCTCGAGAGTGTAATGGGATATTAGTTCATTAATTCAAACGAAAACTTTTAGCGTTCCATGGATTTACCGTGTGGGTGCCCGGATATTAGTTCATTCAAAGGAAAACTCTTAGGAATATTAGTTTATTCAAAGGAAAAGTCGTAGCATTCCATAGAGTCACCGTGTAGGTGCCGGATCCATCGTGTTGTAGAGAGGGGAGCCAGAAGCAGTGCTTGAGACTTATGACCGCATGTGTAGGGTTAAGAAGGCCTCCTGATAGTGCTGTATATATGTGATTTCAAGGAATGTTTTTACGCCAACTAGAGCCCAGATTATTCAAGAGAAATATAAAAACCCCTGTTATATTTCGCGTATTCAGAGAACAAAAGTTGGTGCAAATATTTTACGATGGTGCGGTAATTAGTCGATAATATTGATTTTACGGGTATGTATAAAAAGCTGCAAATAAAATGTTACATCAAATCACTTATTGTGTTTGAAACATTCAAAGAATAAAGTGTTTTATGATGGATTGTGTGAAGTAGGTACATTATCATGTAGAATTTAAGAATAAGCTTTTCCTGGGGGAAACCGTAATTGTTCTTCTTATGAATTCAATATGATATAATCGTTGAAGCCCAACAGCCTTTGGCTCGTGTATAAAATAAAATATAAAGTAAATATATCAATAGATCAATAACATCCTTTGCCCTCGATGTACACTTAATGTATTTCCTCGGCTTATACGCAGGGTAGCTACATCAAAGCGAAACAGACTTTGTCACGTACAAAGAAAACAAAAAGGCCAGACGTCCTAATATCTCGACCTTTATGACACAGAGATGTGCGTCCGTAACAGGAAAACATTAGTACGGGTGTATAGGCACAAGAGAATAAATTCACTTAATCTAATCAAGTGGGGCGTTGAGAGCAACGTAAATACACCACGAAATTAACAAATACCACTGACGCAGGACTACACATGGCCCGGGCGGCTGGAGAACGGAGACACCTCTGAGGTGCGAATCACCACTTAAATCAAACACAATGGCACATGCGGAGAGAGCAGTGCAAACACGCAATGAAATTAACAAATACACGTTAGACCGCCACGTTAAGACACATGGTCGTTTAATCAAGAGAACAATTTTATTTGAAATTGATTGCCTGTTAAAAATGTCTCAGATCTACGAGCAAATCAAAATTTACTCGTAGATCTCAAAGCACGCTGTGAACGCCAATCTACGATTTAGTCAATATTCTTTTCTCGTATGAGGAAAGGAAATGCGTGTGTTTCATATGGATGTTTTACTTTCGAGTGTTTGACTCCAAATTGGATCACGATATTACGAATTCGGATTGTGACTCTCATGATTTCTCGTGTAGTACAATTACATGCAGAGATAATTAAATTTTGATACATAGACGAAATAGTGTATATGATATGGACCGCCGAGACGGACCAATAGTGTTTAACAAACCAACAGATATTGTAGATAATATATGCTTCACTTTCTTACAAGACAAATTGTTCCCAGTATTGGACATTTTCTTTGGGTCTTTCATGTTTGTCGCGATGAAGGCCTGTAGCTGAGTGGAATATGTTTAATAAATAAACATTATTTTTTTTTCACTTCTTCTTTTACAATTATTCAGATATGGGTTTGAAGAAAGAAAACAAGAAAATACTTGGGCTCAATGGGTTGACCGATCGGGTTCGCGGATGCCCACTGGGTATCTTCGGGGAGTACCTTCGCTGAAATGATAAGTAAAACGATTTTAATGATGTAAGACTAAACAAAGCTGTATATTAATATTTGCTTAAACAGAGATACTGCTCCGCTCGTTTTTATATTAGTGGAGGAACACTTTTACATGCGAACAATCTTATACCTTTTAGCTTGATGCTCTGGTACCTATCTAACTTCTGCCACTTCACTTTCAATTTTGGAGACTTATAAGCTATTACCAGCTGCAGGAATATTGCCTTATAAGCTAAACCATCATGCTTAGAATCATAAAATACTTACAGGAAAGTGGATCTACATCACACAACATTATAAATATCCGCCCTTATCAAATTACTCAGTCGCTTTCAAGGAACTTCGGTCGCTACTCGCTAAAAATGTTTTTTCTTATATTTTGGTAGAAAACAAGCGGCGGCGCTCAGGTTTCCTAAATTTGTTTCTCTTATAACGGTCGCTGTAAAATATCGTACTGTTTTATATTTCATACGTGCAAGTAAAATTGAGTTAAGTCGCAAAAGGCTGACTGTCGATGAAGAGTTCATTTTAAAGCACATGGAACGCGAAGCACAAATATTTTACTACCTGATTGGCCTAAGAAAGCTATAGGTTTATTACACGGAGTACTAAACCAGGTTTATTTAAAAAAAAAATAACATAGGTATTAATAAAGTCATGATTATGATTCGTGAGTATCGGTTCTTCCATTTCCATTAAGATTTAAGGAAACACAGTTGTGATATCTTTTTCCATTTGCCATTTTGCTTCCTCGTATTTGGGTAACAAACCTTAAATACTTCCTTCATTCTCTAGCTGAACTGTTCAAAAGTGTAATAATAAACACACGACAAGAAAGCGTTGTACACCAAAGTTGCTAGTGTAATTATTCGGCTGAGTCCAGCTACATGCTAATTCAGCCGGTCCAACTTCCCGCCGGCCAGAATGAGCTCCGCCCAGTTTCTTCCGCGCCCAGTAATCTGCTACAAACTTTCTTGTTCTAATGACCGAATAACATACGCCTGTGTTAGTAAGGGACATGTCGATGTTTATTATCATTTTATCACAAATTGTACCGTCTGGTCCTAACTTTGGTCGGACAAAATAGGGCGCTGATTCTCTAGAGAATGGTATTTCGTAGCAAAAACAGTTAGCGATTTCGAACTATTCTTCTTCTTATATCAATTAATGGTCAATTAATGTAAAATCTTGTTAGGTATTCATTAAGTTTTGTATGTATGTTCGTTCATGGACGAGAATGCCAACTCACTATGAAGTAAAAAATAACATAGTAGTCATCCAATTTTCGCTGTTCAATACACATAAAACGTTTACAAAACCCTTCCGAAAACGATAACTCGACTGGAACCGTTATTTGAAAAACAGTTTATATTCAGAAAACAGTGCCAATTCCAGCTAAGGCAACTTTAGTGACATTTTCTACGTCACTCTGTCGGTCTGCCCGACGTCGGTGAGACGTGACCAGCTCGGAATTAACTCGGACTACCAGCAATCGACCAACAAACAATTCAATCCCCGAAACAGGGCAAAACCGACTTTATCGCGGAGCAATAAAATCTCTTGCGGCCACATAAACCACTGCGCTTTCAACGGTGTTGCAAATTTAATGCTTGCAGTTGACTCAGACGAAAATAGACCGTGACCAAAGCTATTAGGGCTTCGGCGTCGGAAAATGTGAGAAGGCGTGTACGCAACTAAACCGTTGTCAAGAGCCATGAAAGCAGACCCAACGTCCGCGTCTTTAGCCTTAGAACGCTCTGCGATCTGTCTCATAGATTTATGTTTTCCATTATTGCTGCCATACGAAGTAAGCGTTGAATATTTATTTTTGGAACAAAAAAATTCTAACGGCGTATTCATATTTCTCAATGAGGATTGATTGCGAGTGATTGCGATAAAGATTAGCTAAGGATTTATTTTCTTCGCTGTTTTAGTACACGGAATCGATAACTTTATTTTGCCCCTACACTACAAGTCTTGATGTGTGACTAACTGCCGATTGTTTTAATAAATATCTTTAATTTTTTCCCATTTTGTGAACAAGCTTTGTCTATTTAGAAAGAAGAGGTACTTCTCACCTTTAGTTGTTTGTCCATACAGGTAACAGCTAGCTCCAGAATCATCTCGAGTTCCTAGTACTTACGTTCGTAACACTTGAAGCGAAACAATCTATCTGTTACTTAGAAACTTAGGACTTGATCTAGCTTTTGAACACTGTTGAAACGATCGTGAACTACCAACGTTCTACGGTTGTTAGGATGTTCAATTGCTTTCATAGGATATAGGGTGAATGTGTTGAGAATATGAAATATAAATAATTACAATTAGGTATGTTATTATTCATTCCTAAATGTACGTTCATCGTGACCAGATCATGATGTGGAATTTCATGAAATGAAAAATACCCGCTGCTTACCTACATCATGATCGGATCAATGAATAATAAGGGTTTGACTAAACTAGTTACATTATCCTTCGTTAAGATTAATATTTTTATTGGTTTGTGGTTACGTTTTTTTCCTGTCAAAATCAGTAGTTTTTTGTTCACATTTAATATATACCCCATTTTTTTGCGAGTGTAAAATTACAACCCGTTAATACTACTTTTTACCGATATATACATTTTCATTTTTAACGCACAGACACACACAGACATAATTCCAAATAACGGTATTTTTGGACCCGGGGAGGTCAAAAACGTGTAAATCCGTGAAAATCTCGAGGTCGAATTTTTGGCGATTACAAGACTTTCTCCATACTACGTATACGAGAAAGTAAAAAAGTTACCGACAGTTTGTGTGATCGGGGAATTTATATCATTATCATTCTTTTAAGTAAAAGTTTTAATAAAATAAGATGGCTGAGAAGCTTGAAATAAACTGTAATCGGTTCCTTCTAACGATATGATTAACATCAAATCTCCATGCACTTCTTGATGAAAAATAAAGAGACAATGTTAATAATTAACGAGATTTGGGATACGAAATCACCCAGTAACAGAAGCACTCCCAGAATCTTAACATGGTAACTGTGTGATGTGTTTGCTATCGAGGGTCTATAGACAGAACGAATATTCTACGACCCTGTTAATGAACTCTCTGGCACTTAGAAACTTCTCCAGACTGGTGCTAAATAATTCTCAACAGCTTTCGGTCAACAGACAGGCGAATAGTTGCTTCCATATTGAAATAAGTTACTTATTTATATACATACATAACTTTCTTTGCCGATAAGATGGTCCCGTAAGGTATTTCTTACTTTCTGGTAATTAGTTTCAGTAGATAATATTCTTGTTTTAGTCGCTATGTTGTTTATCTTTATTGTATAATTTTATTGTTATGTTACTTCTACTAAATCGTCATGATCATCTTTTGTAAGATAATTATTGAACCAGCTTGTATTCCCTCAACATCCAAAGATATTATATTTTATAGTCCTATTAGGATGTCATTGTCATCTTGTCTTTGTTATTTGTCTCTTACTAGCTTTAATAATATAATATTCTTAGACGAAGGTGGTTCTTAGGTTGGAATATTGTGAATATTGTGATACAAGGAAGTCGAGCATAATATATATATTTGAAATCTAACCTGTAGGTGTTAAATCTCAGTCAATATTACAATGTGAGGCTTAGTTTAAATAGTGCAGCGAATGAATTTTTTTGTCAGTTTCTGATTCTAAATTTCAGAGCAGAGTTCGGATATTCTATTCCAAATACAAACGCAGAAGTATAAATTCAGAGCTGATGTCTCACCATCACTTTATCAGTCAAACGACTGGTTTTGCAACTTAGGAGCTACTTGTGACGATGTTTTATACGACTGCAATAATCATTTAGCGTGGTTATTAGCTTTTAGCATACATTGTAATGTTCGCGCCATTACCAACTCGGGCGCATAACAATACGCGATTACACAATGTGATTTAGTAGCAGAGAATGGGAAATGCGATTTTTTTCTTCTCAGCCATTGAGTTATAATCACATCATTGCACAAACAAAAAGCTTTAAACTACAACAATTATCTCAGAATTTGTGCAGTAAGATGACATTAGACCGATATAGCGATATTTTAGACGAAATAACGCTTTGTTCTTCAGATATTGTAGTTGCAAGAAAGGAACACGAAGTACTAAGCACCTTCAAATTACATAATAGATGTTCCATCATTCAATAGTTTAGTTTAATTCTTAGTAATACTGGTTCTGCGAGTTGTCCTCAGTCTGCCATTTCCTTTAGATTCTTACCCTGCAGAAACTCTAGATGACAATGAGACACCCGCGCGTAGAGTAAAAACCCTATATGAGAAGTTCGCCCTACACTCACTCACCAAAGTCTTCGCCTTCTTAACAATTTCCGGCGACATTGTAAAAATATATCTGCGCCAGCAGCAATAATAATTCAAAAAATAGCAATAGGAATTCTTAATATCTCCCCCAAAAACTGATATAACAACACGTCGTTTTAAGATCGGGGCATCTAATTCTTGTAGAAGCAACTTGAATTATGTGTGGAACAAGGTTGACGAATCCATTTGCCTATCGTCAGACTAATAAACCCTTGCGCCTAGTATGCTCAAAATAAATGGGAATAGTGTAATTAGATCATGCATTTCCTTTGAATGTGCATTCAAGTGGATACGAATAGATAAGGAACTATGGGACGATTTATAGAGTAATTTAACTACCAGACGTGCTTGATGTGGTACAAACAAGGCCTCAAGTGAGATAAGATCAATGTTTCTATCCTCATTATATTGAAATCTCTCCGATACCCAAATTTAATGGTTTCATTGAATAGGCAAACACTTATGGTAGCTAAACTTGAGACAAGCACTTTGCAAGATAAATAGTATAATTTCTCCTTCAGGAATCAAATTATCAATTAATATTGAATGAATGAAAGTAGTAGAATAAAAATTGTTTAATTTAAGTCGTAGGAATATCAGAAACAAATTTATAAAAAATACTTTCATGAGGTAATGAAAACGAAAAAAATAATTGTACTTAATTTTATAATAATGCGAGTAGGTTTATAATTACTGATCAACAAGTGATATCTTATTAACTGTAACTGCATTATTTACAAGAAATTTATGTTTAATCAAACTGTTTCAATGTTTTACGAGTATGATGTACGTGTACATGGATCGAATAAGCTCGTAACTAACATTCATGCCGCCATTAGTATTCACGTGCATAAATTACATTTGAATTTATCCTCACGTCTCTTATCGGGGACGTTATAATAGATCGTCTTCTTAGCGGCGATAGAATCTGCTATGCCGCATAGACTGTATAATTGCCGTATAATGGTTACGTTTGTGGGTATTACCATAATGTGGCGTGCTCCATTGGCCAGTGTTTATCACCAAGGTGCCCGCGTTTCTATGTTAATACAATCGCTGTAGATCGCAGACCTTGAGCAAGTAAACATTAGAAGCATTGCTCAAAAGCGATCATGGTGCCTGATAGTGATTTACTATTCTGAACGTAAACATGAGATGTATTCACAATTTTGTACTCGTCGAATAATGTTCTGACTTCGTGGTTCATACCTACTTCTCGCGCTTACGCCACAAACTTGTGTCGGTGCCCTTCTCTTCTTTGTTCTCTTATCATAACTACGATACTCTACTAATCATATCGCCATCATAACATCCTTTATGAATCGACCCACTGCTGGGACAAAATGCCTCTCCTTGTCATCGAAGGTGGTTCAGGCAGCAGTCCACTACGCTTGCCCAATGCGGATTGGTGGACGGATTATAAGGTGATTAATACCCCTTTGCTGATCCATTAGTCGCCGTCCTCGACAGCCATTGGAGGATATGGGGCAATGCTATTCTACTCGGCCGGCATCACATGAATATAGACATGAACGACTATACCTAAGAGTTTTGATTAATTATGACTAGCTACTGGTTTGTTGAGTTGTTTCTGAGTGTAACTTCTGCCCTGGTTGTTGGCTTTCACTGAAGGTTTATTACTTTTTTGGGTTCGATGCCCCTTTTATGCAGGCGACAGACTGTCAACCTGTGTTACCTGCTTCTGCATTTTAGAATCATGACCGTGACAGTATGTATGTATGAATGGCTCCTGTTGTCAAAGTGTTTCCCACAATATAATGTAATGTAATAATTGTCCCTCCAACGTCAACAAAATTAGTTAATCCTAAAAATCTACAAATTATAACAAGCTGTGGGTCGTATACTAGTCTTAAGGTGTCACGCAGCGGGTCTCGCGGACCCTAATAATTTGACGTGACATCCGCTGCAGGGTTGACGTTTAAACTTTACCCGTACATGTTTACAGCGGCCTCTGGAGGGCGTTTCAAATCCACGCTTTATAATTGCTGGAAGCGTCTTACGGTGTGGAAGTAGTAGGTGCTTTTTCGCGTTTATGAGTAGCGTTAACCTTTAATTAGTAAAAGCTAATTCTGACTTAATTAGCGGGACTTTCATCAAAACCACTGTTCAAGATTTAAACTAATCTACACACATACAATCGAGCTCATAATCCTAAAAGGAGTTGAGCAGAGCCTTAACAACTACTCGCAGGACAAAATTTTATGTTGTATTATTTTGAACTTACGGGGTCACTAACATTAACATGTGAGAAAACGGGATTTGTATCACTGAACCGTGAGTTCATCACCCTCTCTCTGAGTCTCTCAATTTTAAATGTTATGTGTATTAAACAAACTGATAGAACATTCTCAAATGCCCTGGACTTGCCGCGCCATCTTAGCCTATAATTGCTGCAACGTTGGAAATATCGTGTAGCGAGTTACCTTTCTATTGCATTTTTAAGTGTGTTGTGCTATTGCAAGATTTTATAGGTACTATACAAAGCGAGAGAAATTAAGATGTTTCAAAGAATCTCGCTGGGCATGGACTGGGATCGTACACGTATAAAGTAAGAAACGATAGACTTGAACGAATTTCTTAGGTTCTCTAAAACCTTAAAAGTGTAAGTTAGGTATTTATTGCTTCGGCGAATACAATGCAATTTGAGAATTGTTATTGTAATTTTGAAGTAAAACTTCTTTAGGCGCGACTAGGGGGTAACTCAGATTTTTCTAACGGAAGTAACGCTCAGTATTCTATAGTCTGTGTAGTTTCCGCTATTTAATAATAATAATAATAATCTTTATTTCAGACACATAGGATCCATATACAATTACTGTTTTGTTTTAAAAATAGTAATTTCGATTGGTCGTAAGTATCTGTCATATTTTTTTTTTTCAGTTAAAATTTAATCATTTCAGTGATCTACGTCAAAGAAGTTTTACTTCAATCGCGCGTAAAGGTTACACGCACACAATTTTCTTAATACTTTCTCATATCGTAGGTACTACTATTACATGATATTCTAGTGGACGCTTCCAGCATCGCATATCTATCCCTCGACACAGGCCCTTAAGTAGATAATTTAGCGTGCGCCTGAGTCGCCACCTGGGGGTGCCTAATTGTTTCGACGCGTCCGAGACGCTTGCCCATTTTAACTAAGCCAAGCGGAATTGTAAGTTTACTGCTCATTACGCAAAACCAACCCTAATACTCAAACGGGCAAGACACATTTCCGTACAACGGAAACCACGGGTTTCTTTTGTTTAGTGAGAATTAGCAGATGTCACGTTGTGTTTACGACGCATGGCATTTGCACGAGTAATCAGATTTTGTCGTTTCTCTTAACAGTCGTAACGTAACGTTTGTAAGTGGAACTTTTGGTAATTACATTACTTTTTATCGCTGGAACGTGAAATTTAGTACCTTCCATACATTTGAAATTACCGCAAAACTATGGAATGAAAGTTACGACCCTTTAAAGATTCCTATCGTGTTGCTGAATTTGAGATTCAATTGTTTTTACTGCAATCATCTTGTCTTGTAGATATCGAGATAATTAAGAGTTTCCATAGATTTAATTTGTTGATACTTCAACAAATTAAATACACAGAAATACACTGCATACATACATAAAGCACGCCTTTTTCCCATAGGGGTTTCCAGAGGTCACTTGTATCCACTTGGTACGATCCTTACATATTTCTGTCGCTTCATCTACTATCATTCCTCATACATCATGGTCGGATTCGAGAACTTTTGACCTGGCCCTCTTTCAAGACGTCTTCAATTTGATCGATAAATGTTTTCCTTAGTCTTCCCCGACCCGAAGACTAATCGTTGTTAAATAAATAAATTTTCTAATGGTAAAGAGACGACAATACTTGAGAATAAAATTTTAAAAGGCTATAAATCTCCATTGGAAGCATATCGAGGCGTTTCTGCAGAATAATGTATGAACGTAGGAAAAACAGATCAACTAGGAGTCAGACGGCAAATTTGCATGGATATTTCCCAGAACGCTGTTTTGCGCGATTCTCCAGAGAACGAAAATAACTGAATCCATTATGTGTTATACGTACATAATAATTAGGTTTTAATTAAAATGTTAATTTGCTTTTTGTCAGCAAAATGGTTAGAAGGACACATGTGCATTTTGCTAACATACGAGTTCCGAAATCTTTGTTTTCAGAATCAATTAAATTTCTGATTAAGTATTCTTGTGAGTTGCGTCTGTAAAAACTGTTTGTTATGTAGAGATAATTTTACATTCAAATTAATTCATTGAGATTACTTTATTTTATTAATTTACCACTATTAAACATTTTATGAATTAATTATGCTGTAGATACCAATATATAAATATTTTTTTAGAATTGAGTGGAAAGTGCTACGCATTCACCTTTTGAAAGTCAAAATACACACTATCCTATATGGATGTTGAACTGAATCCACGTAAAATATTATCGAAGCCAGTCTCATATTAAGATAAAACTAAACGTATTGCTCTTTTTGCTTATTCAATATTACTAGACTTCTTTTCTTGTGGAAGTTTTGGTCGTGTAATATCGTCGAGTTTTCGTCTAATGGATATAGATAAATGATCTAAATCCCAACCGTGTGATACATTATGTACCTACGTTGAATTAAAGACCAGCATTTCTTTTGAGAAATAGCATTACATCGCTCATCATCCACCTCCCTCTACTTTACTGAGCAAACTTATTCTTAAAAAAGGAACAAGTAAAGTTCATAATTAAAATTGCAACTTCGAAATCACGATGAATACCTCGAAGTTTGTAAGGCTATTTTTATGTTTCAAAGAGCGTCTAAAATTTATCTCGTATCCATGTCAGGCACATTTATAACTTATAGAGCAACTTTGAGACAGGCCAGGCCACAAATCATAATAACTAGCAATTACAGCGAAGGGAAAACGCCATAAATACTCTTGCTGTTATTAGTTGCATAGTTTGAAAGAGTGAGGGTAGATGCATACTACATGTATCTCGCACGCGTATTACAGTGACGCGACTTTCGCCTCTATTGACTATTAAAACTTCCAACGGCGGATGAAAAATGTGAACGCTTGTGTTGTTAATGGATTAGTTCAGTTGATTGTTAATATCCTGTTTCGAATGATGATTTTAGTATAGTATGGTAAAACATTACTTGTTGAAGTCTTTACGACAAAGCGTCTACATGTGTCTCATCTGGCATTCACTCTACTGCTAAAGGCTACATTGACGGAAGTATAAAAATGGATAAACTATTTGATGATTATGATAAGGAATAGGATATATTCGTTCGATAATATTCGTTAAATATAATTTACTGTGTAGTTTCTTAACTTATTATATGTAAATTTGGCGCTTCGTCAATTAAGATATTCGAAATCTGTAACGACTTTAATCAGTCGTGATAAAGGCGATTTTATAGAGTAAATAAAGTCGCCTTCAGACTTTATGTAATGACAAGAAGCAAAATTGCGGATTGTAAATTTTCGTGAACAGTGTCATCGTTTAAATTACTTAATTTGCGTTGAAGTAAGGTTATTTTTATTAAAGCACCATTAAAAGTGTTTTGTCTCACAATGAACCATTTGATGGTAATAAACAAAGGTAGTTTTACCGTTCACTACATAGCTAAGGATCCGAAATAATCGAGCTGAAATCACTATGGTCTTTCCTTCTAGGGTAACCGTGAATTATTAATACACGGGACAGCATATTCATACCAGAAAATGCCAATATAATTACGAATATACTCTCGGTTATTCCTCCGGGATTGTTCATCGATCATCTATACAAAATTTATGAGCTTGCCAACTTTTATTGTGGAAAAGTTGTTTCCCTTTTCAACACAGACACGAAAGTTATTCAATGGCAATGAAATAAGAGCCAAATTAAGCTATCAAGTGCTTTAAAAATAGCCTGTCCCACTTCCTCACCGGGACATAGTCACCTAATGCCGCCCGATCGTCCCCTATAAAACACCTCGTTCTATGGCTATCCTTTGCGATACCATCTGCTGTGCGCTTTGTTCAATTATCTAATAAATAAGAGGGGATGTAAACTACGGTGAGAAAGGAACATTTGATCCTAGACCCTCGTTTTACCTACTTGACTATTGAGAGTTGAAATTGGTTCGTCATTTAGATATTTTGTTACAGTTAAGGCATCTGTTTCTTAGCGTGTGGTATCTGATACATACAGATTAGGCAATCAAAAACTCTGCCACTAAGGTTAGTGTCAGAGTTGACGTGATTGCTTTTTTACTACCGTCGTCTTTTCGATGGCGACTAGGAAAAAAATATGAATACATGACAGGAAGGTTGAATACTAATGAAAGAAATATTGAGTAAAAATAATGGACATGTGACATAGAAACTATGACTATGAAGAGTTAGAGAGAGAGAGAGAGAGAGAGAGAGAGATAGATAGAGAGATATATAGAGGTGATAGTGTCTGGAAAGATGATAGGGAAAAGAAAATAGTTCATGTTGAGATGAAGGTTGGCAAATGATATGCCCATTTTATTTGTTTTGCTTAGGATCGCAAAAAAATGCTGCTATCTCTTGATCATACGTCTGTATATTATTTTAAAACTTAAATTCTTCTTGTTCGATATATTAGAAACGTACAAAGGTGCAAAGAAAAAACTTCTTATCCTCCAATTTTTGAGTCCCCAAACACGCTACGCGTCCAAATTACTGTACTAAAAATAATATTTAATCAAATCTCCTTTGCATTTAAAAAGGCCATATAAGTGTTTAACTTCTTAAACCACTAAACTGTCCTAACTACTTCGATTTTCGAACGTGAATTGTAATAAAAATCGCCGTAAAGCAGCTTTAATGCCGCTCTGCTCTTGTAATTGCTCCCTTTCCCGCCCTCGAGTTTATTAAAGGCAAAGAACGGGACACATAATGGGGCAATATCATTTTTCAATAAAACAATTCGATTCCAATTTTGAAGTAATAAATTCTTTGGGTTGGCTGGCGTTTCATTGAGTTGTTTTTTCGTTTGTATTTTTCAATGCCTACCCTCCAATTGTTATTGTAAAAGGGGAGATTATTATCATGGTATATATTTGATGTAGGTGGTATGTGTTTTTGTAGGTTAGTTAGAGCGTTAATGGATCAGTTGTTTCGAATATTGATTTTTCGAATGGAAATTATTTTCGGTAAAACATGATAAAAAGATAATATTTTCTTTTATCAGGTTCAATCAAAAATCATTCTTTATTGAAATATGGGAATGGACTGGGAAAGTCTCCTTTTGCTATACGGACGAATGTTAAATGAATGTAATTTTTTTATTATACTCTTAAAAACTGGTTTACTTTTGTTATTTAGCATACGTGACGTGACTCTATTTTAGCTCTCTTTTTAATGCTTGTTTGTATAATAAGTACAATTAGGTACTTTCTATATTAACTTGAACTCGAACTCATATTAAGTCGTAGGAGCTATACAGGCTTACCTTATACGAGTAAAACTTATCTGAATTAAGTATAGCATTTCTTTAAGGTAAGTGGACGATAAACCTATCGCTTTATAATAAGCGGTTCCAGTTCTTGGAAAAAACCCACGTTGTAATCCTTCGGAAGGAAAATGTCGGATCAGTTAATGATTTCCCAAAATAAATCTTATTAAAGACAACATAAAACAAAGCGGTGTTCTTTCATACGTACTATGTTCTCATTCAAAATATATACAGTATTATTATATCCTTATAAAGGTTGATATGTGGTGTATTCAATATTCAGTTCATGAAATTTCGGCATCATAAAACTGTTTAGTTCACCCGACACGTGTTGTGTGTTAAGCTTCTCAAAATGGAGGCGAAACAATGCCGGTGTATTGCCAAGTATATTTTGTTACATTTTTTAAAAAAATTTCTTAGGAAAAGGAGAGTTTGTGTAAATGGTTGTTGTCATTCTATTGTTCTAAATTACTTATTGTATCATTGTTGACAAACAATTGTTTTGTGAGGAATAAAGGAATCCCCCTTAAGTCTTAGAATTTTTTGGTACAAAATTGCGTTTGTTTCTGTACGGCAATTTCAAAAAAAGTTTTTAGGGTCTTTTAAATTGAATTGTATTCTAATAAGTAGTGGAGAGGGCTTTGCTCGGAGTTTCTATGCGTAATCATATCAGAAAGGATGAGATGGGGAACTGCTGGAGAACTATGGTCCAATGTCATTGCCTAAATAATAGCGAATGTTAGTGACAGTGGGTAGCGCTCATTACGAAGAGGACTGACCAGTTAGCATGAGATGGGGAACTGCTGGAGAACTATGGTCCAATGACATTGCCTAAATAATGGTGAATTTTAGTGGCAGTGGGTAGGGCTCATTACGAAGAGAACTGACGACTGTTGGGTCGGAAAGGTCCTCGAGTAGCGACCGCATATCGGGAGATGTAGCATTAGCAGGTGGACAGCCATCTGCCAAATGACACGGGAAGTCGTTAAATGCGAGTAGCGCAAGGCCGATGTAGTTGGAGATCTTTGGAGATGTCTAACAGTGGGCATCTCTTGGATGAAATTATGAAGTAGTTACCTATAAAGTGTAAAAGAAAATAGCTTCAGATATTACCTCTACAAACAAACATATTTAACTTAAGGCGCTTTGCAGACGGCGGGGCGGGCTGCGTCGGTCAATTTCACCGCGAACGATAGTGCAAGGGGAATCCTATACTACCAACGCACACAGAAGGCAAAAAGACCGCGCCGCAGGTGCCCGGCGAGCACTCGCGGCGCGGCATATCCGTGGCTACCCGCCATGTATCACACAAACCAGTTTGTATGCAATAACGCAGACAGCTGCGGCGCGGGGCGGCTAGCTCAGTCCGCGCCACCTTCACTAGAACGAACGTCGTGAACTAACTGCCTTCATCCCTCGTGTGCGTTGTGTTCGGGGTGAGGGCAGCCGCGGGCATCGATGGGCAGACGCGGTCTTTATTGCTTGGCGGTCAAAAAGACTGCCCCGCCCTACCGTCTGCAAAGCGCCTAACTTAACATAATAACATAGCTTGAACGAATTAGCAAGCCCTTGGCAATGAAACTAAGGCGTACTAAATGTCAGACACGATATTAGGTACGATAATCGTACCTTAAAAATAGCCTTCCCGCCCCATATACCCCGAGTGGACAGAACTGGCCACTCAAAATAAATCTTAATAATCCTTTGACACCGAGCCATTATTTTGCCCGAAAATAATCCGTATTATCATTCTCCGTGCTACGAGATGCCCGAGATATTTCACTCAATATTCACGAGTGGTTTTACTACTTGAAGCTGTTTACTTAATCAGACCACGTGTTGATGCTAAACAGTGCTTCGCATGTGTTAGAACTACTGTCCGTGCATGACACACGACTCTGTCACTATTTTAAGAGATTAAAATTAGGAGCGTCTAACCTTAGTGACTAACGGCCGGTTTCAATATTCTACCCGCTAGTAGAAGTAAGCTTACGGTAGTTTGGTTGCCCAGCAATTATTCTTTAAATAACTGAAAGTAACAGCGTTCGCTTAGGGACCAAACCCTGGTAGATGAACTGTAACTGTGAATTAAATATTGAAATCGGTTATAACTGTAATGTCGGGTATTTAAATATTTTTATATATATGTAATAAGAAAGTAGTTGTGATTTTGTTATTCATTTGTTACAAGTTCCTAGAATTCTCCTGACTAGTTGCCTGAAACGCGATGGACCCAGCACAAATGGAATCCAGAGTTTTTTTTTAGAAAAGCTCATTTTAGTGCGCGCACCATCTTGAGAGTGGATTGAGCAAGATGATGTATGTTTGTCTGTCTCCCACTTGTCTTGAGATGGCGAATGATTTGAGTGAGTATTATTAGTGTAAACCATACTGATACGTGCTAAGTTACATAATGTTATTGAGTGACAAAGAATATCTGTTCCTTTCTGACCCACGCAATAATATGAGAAACAACTGTCACCATGTTATTCGTGCTATAGAACAGCTTTTATTAGTATTGTAAAGAAACTTAGCACAGCATTAATAGATCGTCTCGTCTAGAAATCAAGGATTTAAAACTAATAATTCTAAATTATATAATATAAAAAATAGTACCTAACTTAAATTGTTCAATTTAAGACCAACTATAACCCTTTTAAGCCCTGACGCGAATCCATTTGTATTCGTTTTTGGTAATGAAACGTTTTAACTGAAATTAATTTTGAATAATTATCATGGTTCCGTGGGCCTAATAACATTAAAAAGCTCCGCGGCTTTAGTGAAGTTCTTAAGTGTTTTAGGCTTACAAAAATAAGTTGGAAGAGTAAGGTATTTTTAATATTTTAATATTGTGTGGGTTCAAGTTTGCCTAATTATAACCATATTCATCCCACGTTGGGCGCCACTTTTACACTTTTTGATCTATTGATTACAAATAGGAAATGAATAGGTTTATGACACTAATTACCACTTGAATTTTATACAAGGTCTTATAGTATTCTATAAAATTACGTCCATCCAACATGAGTACGTTAGGCGCATCTGTTTTTACACACTTTTCGGCTTATCGATTAGCAATAAGCATTCTAGATCAAAAATGAAATAACACTGTGATTATTGTCCAAGCAAGAAGTTCGATTTTGGGTGTCACTGTTACACTTTTAGTAATATCCACTATTACTAAGACATGCATAAAAATGTCTTTCATAAGAGTATAAATTGTACCTCAATGAATAAAGAAATTTGAGAAAACAGAATTGTTTAAAGTTGGATAGATCCTTGGGCCCATGTTGGGCGCCATTGTCACATTTTTTGGGTTATTGATTATTTAGACATTTTTGCGTATATAGAGAAAGCTGATGTTATAAGGGCATTAATCGTCTTGCCTAAAATCACGTAATAATTATCGTTTTATAGGATAGTAACATTTTTACATTCTTCAGGTGTACCACATAAGTCTGTGATATACAAAACACTACTATTGTTGCGCGAAATATACCTCTTGCATTTTCTGCTAAGGACGCAAGACTAAGCAATTTTCAATTGCGAAAGAAGCGCAAATTTAAGTAATTTCGATAGCTCTTAAAACCTGTATAGCGTAAATTTAGCTTGCTAGACAAAAATATGATATTGCCGAAGAATTTTAAATTCAGCCTGGGATACGTATTGATTTGTTTATCAGAATATTATCAAGTCTATGTCAGAGGAATACGGTGTAAAATCGAAAATATGACATCACGTATGCTGCGCTATCCTCACTATAGCCGTCAGCAATCAACTTTTATTGTTATGGAGGAACATAAAGTTGACGGCAACTGCCTATTATTGCGTAGTTAATTTTAAACATTGCCTGGGATTTTCACCTACGTTGTATCGCCTATTTTTAACAAAATCTTTGATTAAGTGAAGAAACTTTTATTTTTGGTTTTTAATTGGTTTCGAATCGATTTGCATATTCAAAAAAGAGTGTTCTTTGATAGCTCGATAGTGTACAACAATATCAAAATAGAGAAATGAACAGAGAAAATCACGCTATGTTTGGTTGAGATGAGTGAGTATTTTTGATAAACTTACATCTAACAGTTATGACATGAAACTCTTAACCAGAAAATTCTCATAAGAGACTATAAGGCTCTTCTTGTGTGGTAATGTATCTGCAATTGTACCTTTCTTAGAGAGTCGAGTAAAAAACTGGATACGTGATTGCGATTGTGTAATAGAGATCAGTCGACATGGCTTTTACAATGCTTTTATATATGATGATGATTCCTGGCTCTACCCTGGAACGCAATCCTAACAAATACACACATAGAATCATTCCCATAATCCAAAAAGCGGTTTAGTAGAGCCTTAAGTAAAATTTGCTTACATGTAAAGCCACATCTGACATCACGGGTCATGCGTGCCTAATAATAGCGACAGGTTGCCAGCAGATCGCCAGCATAAAAGGGGAAATTAAACCCAAAGTGAAAGTAACAAATCTTCAGTGAACCGACACAAAAGCCAACAACCAGGACCAATGTTTTACCCTAAAAGTGAACGCAAACCTAGCCGCACCGCAGTTGCCGCACGCATCGCACTGGATTTCTTTCGAGTCCCCGGCCGCTGGATGTGGATGACGTCACCTGCGCCGCGTTGGTGACGTTATCAGCTGCCGCTTGGGGAGTTCGGCCGCATTAGGTACTGCGGCGACCGCGGTGCGGTTGGATATGCCAGGTTGCATAGAACTTCTCATATAAATAATTCTAATGACGACGCGGATGCGTGGGGTGCTGTGCGTGCGGTGCGGCCAGGTCTCCGTTCTTCCGTCTTCCGGAAAAAATAGCTTTGGTAAATGTGACGTCACTCTTCGACAAAGGCGTTTAAACTTTCGTACTATTACGTTTTGTTTTGCGGAGTGTACCTACACTCGATTGTTCATAACAGAATTGGCTTGAAATTGCAAAATTTCCTAGGTAGGGCTTAAAATTCACGTAATTACTTAGCTACAAAATTGATGTTATTTATAGCATTTATACAAATGGCTCGTTTGAATATCACTTCTGGATGCTATTTAGAAAATTGCTTCAGTAAATCTTGGGCGTGCTTTTGGTCTGAGTAATCGGAATGAGGTTTGTGTCTTTTTGTACCTTGGCTACTGCGAAGTTCATTAAAGTATGAGAGTGGTTTAAAGTTTGAATTGAAAGCAAAAGTTTAGTTGAAAATTGTATAATTTTTTGTTATAATAAATAAATAATAATATAATTTATTTTCTAACCAAAACGACATTTAGGTTACAAACAACTGTAAGGTGCATCATTTGGTGATCTTTAATAATAGTCTCATTCGTGAGATACTTGCTCCTGTTAGGTCTAAATACCCGTATTACTAACAGGCCACTGCGATACAAATCAGTTACAAGTGTACATGGTTATTATTTTTAAATAAATAAAAAATGACGTTCAAAACTAAAACCGGGGAAATAAAAAAATTGTGCTTAAACAAATCTAAATATTTTTGAGGTGCATAAAATTAATATTTTTTAGCTTTTTAGGGTTGTAAGTATAGATTTTTTCAGAAAATTATCTCGAGATTTTTTTGACACATAAGTGATAAAATGAGAACAATTACTCTAACGTAGACGTAAATCGCTCAAATTTAAATGTGACCACATGACAATTACCAGCTTTCAAATATAAAAAGAATCGTCAAAATCGGTACACACAGTAAAAATATATGAGGTAACACACATAAAAAAACATACAGTCCAATTGAAAACCTCTTCCTTTTTTGAAGTTGGTCAAAAAGGATTTGGTTAAAAATGAATATTAACACAAAAGTTAGAAATTCAGTGGGTTATGTTAACCATGTCAGTAAAGATTTTATGGAATCCGCCAAAGTTTCCTTTCGCCAGTTGTTAACGACACATACTAAATTGGTATTTGTTTAAGTAGGTATTTTTATTTATTTATCTTTGAAAGTGGAACCGAGACCTTCATCTCATCACATGATAAGTGATGATCACACCAAAGGTGAAAAAGAGTCTCACACTACTGAGGTAGTGGATATGGCTATCGCGCTAATAACATACCTTGTGAAAGCTGAAAAAGATAAAGAATTGTTTTCTTTATCTTGATTTGACATGTGGGACATCGATTCAGCAATTGTTGTTCCGATAGTTATATCTGCCCATGGTCTGATAGCTAAGAGCCTCGATAAACACCTTAAGAGGCTCGCGTTAGGTGGTTGGGTCAAGAGTCAGATGCAAAAGGCAGTAACTTATAGACACGGCCCGTATAGTGAGAAGGTTCCTTTCTCTGGATCCTTAACCACCGGTAGCCGGGACCCTGATCTTGCAGCCGATGGGGAACTGCATTTTTGTATTTTTAAATATTGTATTTAATGTATATGTAATGTTATACATTGTAAATATTTAATATTTAGAAATATAATTTTGTACGTATTTTAAATGAAATAAAGGAGATAATAATAATATAATCTAAATATAAGATATATTTCCACGCTCATACCAATTACCTAGGCAAAATTAAGTTATGTTATGGATACTAGATAACGGTCATTTTTTTATATACATAATATCATTTGCCTGTCCGTCTCCCAATTTTTTTGGGGTCGGCGTAATGGTTTTCTCTTCCACACATTCCTGTCAGCCGTCATCTCAGCATTAACTCCTTTCTTTGCCATATCATCTCTCACACCATCTATCATCATTTCTTCGTCTTCCTCGCCCTCTATACCCGTCCACAATCATGTTCATCACTTTCTTTATCATATGATTATCATCCCTTCTCATTACATGTCATACTAGTCATTTACCCCTAATTTTTTCTGCTACTGGTGCTAATTTCAGACTACTAAATTATGTAAACAACCATAACTTCTCAACAAATATTCGCGTTCATCACGCAAATATTTGCCGGTACCAGGATTTGAACCAGGTACTTACGTGGGCCGCTTGATGTGTAGGCAGCGATACTGACCACTCCATCACGACGGGGTCAAAGTAGATGTTGAAACACTTGTAACACTAATAATATGGCTACAAACTTTAATAAAATGGTAGCTATCATGGTAGACTTAACATAAGCCTTACCCAACCAAAACCAGCACACAAATATGTAATCGCCTGAAGATCGAACCTAGTACATCTAGATCTAATACCGGTAGGCCAATCAGTAGACCTTGAAGACATTATCCATCATTTTAAATATAGATTATAGGGGCCCTTATTTCATGATTTATTTATTCAATCTTTGTTAATATTTTAGACACTGAATCTTCAAAAGAGCTGACTTGAAAGCACGATCTGAAATAGGTAGTATTGAGATATAATTTATGTAATATCAAAATATAAAAGATTATACTATTTCAATATCTCTTATACTTATAATACAACTCCTACTCATTTTCTTATGATAGCTACGGCAATATTTACCAATCTTTTTTTAATCTCAAAGGAATAGATTTATTTCGTCGTCCATTTGATAAAGGAAGGACTTTTGAATGGTACAGTCAGCATCAAAAGTAGATTAATACTTTATAGTATCTATCTTGTCATGGTTATTATTCATGCATAACGTTGCTGCACAGGCGCTGTCCAAATGAAAATTATATTAATAAAAGCATATGGCGAAAGGAAGACCGAAGAAAATATGCGTAGACTGTTTGAACGATTATATGGCAAAAAGAGTGAACGTGGACACGACAACTGATCAAACAGTATGGAAGATAGAAACGCAATACACCGACTTAGTTCAGAATATCTGTATTTACAGTTCATAAATCATGTTTGAAAGACATACATGCGTAAAGTCGCCTTTCTCCCATAGTGGTAGGGAGATACCACTTCTTTCCACTTTCATCACTCAATTTCACAGTCCCCAACATGCTTGGCGAGTACATTTGACTTTACCTATCTTTAGAATGTTTTCGACAAACATACGCCTGAAAGCCGAATATTACACCTCATCAACATCATGTGAAGTAGAATTGAGTATATGTTTCGTTATAAAGTGGGAGGACAGTACTATAAATCCTTTAAGAAATACAAATACTCCCGACGTCCTTCGGCGGGCCTTCTTGTTCATGCCAAATCGTTATTCAACTTTTTTTTTCATACCAACTCTTACTCAATCTATACAGCTTTTCTTCGGTTTGTGACGCTCTGTGAAGCACGGTTTACATTTAGATACTAGACCATGTCTCAAAGTTATGAAGAGGTCACGGAAAGCACTCAAGAATTTCCAATTCGCCGATATTCGAAATATGTAGACTATAAAGAATAGTTTCGTGCAGGAGATCAAAAAATTTATGCGTGAGTATTGAACCACATTTTTTCGACCAATATCTCAAATTGATATTTGACACTGTATCAATGGATGGAGCGTGACTTTTACGACCGCGGGGCGTACGACGTGTCTATGAAATATATTTGATGCGATACTTTATGTCCCCGGTGGACTAAGAGGCCTACATTTTTGACAAGTCGTAAAAAATATTTGGTAATAAATAAAAGGAATTGCTATATAGATTTGTATGAGTGTGGATCTGAGTAGATGTACCTTAGTAAACAGATTGTATCCTACGGATTAATTCAAACACTATACTCTCATTAGAATTATATAACAGCCTTAAATCACGTTCTATCATTGTTATTTTGTATACAAATGGGAAAATATATAAAATATAAACCGTGTTTCTTTGCTTTTGCGTTAATATATCGATTATCATTAACGAGGAATATTACACTCTCATTTTCAATTACAGCTCTCGGTATACTACAAGAATGTTCTGGATACAATTTGTGTTGTTGTCTAATTAATTAGGCAAGAAATTCTTTGAAATTTACTTTTGCGTTATAAGAAACTGACGTGGAATCCTCCCTTGTATCTATATCGCATTTCTTTCTAATAACCGGGTACGAAATAATTAGGATTCATTTCATCGAAATATTCCATTATTCGTAGGTTGTCAAAATTTTGGCATTAATAAATACGTTTGGAGAAATTTTAATTAGTTAAAAGCAAATTAATTTTCAACAGAAGATTCTAGAACCTATAAACATATTACTTTTATTTCTAACTAGCTTTTGCTCGTGACTTCGTCCCCGTGGAATAGTTACTTTGAGCAGCATTTTAATTTTTGGTACTTATTTTTTTACTAATCATACACATATTTCCACATTTTAATTTTTTTTAGATATTTTTTTTAAAATTCGCTGTACGATAGAAAACATAGATAGATTTGTTCGGACTTGCATTCCCTTTTATACCCTATTTTAAAACCCGTTGAATTTCGAGAAATCCTTAAATTCATCTTTCTTAATTTTGAACCGAAAGGCCATATACCAATTTTCATAGATTTTCATAGATTTTACTTTAAAAGTGACGGATTTCCATACAAACTGTCATGCCCTACCTATTTTACCCCCTTACCGAAGAAGAAATTAAATAAAGATTGAATTAAAAGGCTTAGTAGCCGAATCCGTAAAACAATAATAACACACTTCGGTGACTCAATGTCATTTTTACGGAGTCTACTATTCATATCTTGGTCGAATGCCGTAGAAATAGATCCATCATGCTGATGTCAGAAAGAATCTTGCACGGGAGTGACCTGTTGACTAGTTATTGAATGAAGAACTTTTTTATTTTTCCTAGGGAAAGTGTTTCGAAGATTGCTTATTCGAAGACACTCCTCGACTTCTCAAAAACTACGGTAGCGCTGTAAAAGTCATTTGCCATAAGTAATAGTAAAAATCAATTTTAATAGAAAAATATAGATGATCTGATTTCTTAGTTTTGATTGGAAGGAAGAATTTTTTTATTCACATAAATCATAAAACGCAAATAAGGTACGTAGGCATATTCTCTGCATTAGGTATATTATTTAAATACTAAAGCGTTTACTTTATTAAGACTTTTACGAGCTGTTTTCTTTCAGTTCTTTGTTAATTCCTTTAAAGAAATTAAAGGTGCATTTGAATAAGACTTTGTACTCTCTCATTTGCATATTAATAAAAAATATTAAGTCAATTCGAAATAAAAGTAGCAACGGATTATTCTTCAGACAATGTTTTCTCAAGTTCTCGTAAACTACTTTAAATATTGACGATCGCTGGGAACTTTCCTCATCTACTTGATGTTTCACAGCCAGCAATTGTTTGAGATCCAATTGTTTTCTTACTTACTTCGATATTACTTTAAAAATATTGGGGACAGATTTCTTGTCCACTATTTCAATGAAAACTAAACCGAATTCGCTGGAGTTAAGTTCTAAATTTAATACACTCATAAAGATCACAATCGATTACCCGTAAGTTGGACGAAGCCACGTGGGGACCGCAAATATCCAGGCAATATGTTTCCAGTGTAACCTCCGCTTCTATATGGCTCTCTACTTTCATGTGTGTACGTGAGAAAAGGATGACCTTAGCAGTAGTGATGTACTATTTATATATGGATTAAAGCTATATTTAGTCGCGTATGTTTCAAAGTTTGTTTGTTAGATCTTTTGAAGTATTTGCTCTACGTAGCTTTTACTCTTGTTGTATCTGTGCCTTTGGTACTTTTCGGGCAACCCTCTTAAGATTCTGAGCTTGATGGCATGTAGTCTTTTAATAAATGTTTTAGAGTAAATTTTCTTATTCCGAGACATGATCCCACAATATTTCGCTACTACCCGGGCAGTGCTCTAAATGCTTATCTACCCACGAATTAGGTACTTGTTGAACTAATTTTCAATTTGCGATGGGGGAGTGTATCAAAACTTTAATAAAAATGTCGTCCCAGATCTATTTCATATCATAAGTCAGCTTCTGGTGTAATTTTACAGTTAGAAATATATACATAAAAGACAGCATAAGTGAGTGCAATTTCATATTTATCTGCATTAAAAAATGAGATAACATTAAATTTAATCCAAACTCCAAAGACACACATACAACAAAACACTTTACATTGTACAATATTTAGTCAGTCACAGAAAAAGTATTGAATTGATATATCGGGGACATCCGTTAACGTACTTTTTTTTTCCGCTTTAAAAATATCGACATATCAATAGACATCACTACGTTGTTAATTTTTACTCAATCCTCGACGGAACGTATCCAGTTAATTCGTTGCATGGTTGGTGTTCAACACAACTCGAAGTTGTTTTGTCTGTTTTAAGTTTTTCTCTTGGAGCTATTTGAAACGGAATTATTGAAAATGTTGTAATCTCTTACTTAGCTTAATACACATAAGATTGAGTTTGGCTTTGTTTTTCTTGTTCGTGTGGGAGCGAATATTTTAACTGTTTAATTTTTTCCGTACAATTCGATACAAAGTGAAATTTTAATAACAAACTTATAAACTTTATTTAAGTATATTAGTTATTTCAACGGCTACCGCGAATTACATGCACAGGAGGTTGTTTGATGTCGATTTTAAGGGCACAAACATCTTACGTCTCGATGCTATGATTCGTCACTCAGACTCCATCACTCGGGATACACATCTGTACAAGCGTCCCTTATTAATAAACCTTTCAAATCATTCGCCAACTCAAAACCACGAGAGTTAACAACTATTCAGAGCCAAGAGACGCTTACTGTTGGACGTAGGTCTTCCTCCCTCTTGGTTCTTCAACTCGATCGGTCCTGCGCTGCCCCCATCATGCGGCTTTCCACGATCTTTACGAGATTGTCGATCCATCTTTTAGGGGGCCTAACGCCACTCGCCAAAGTGTACTTTTGCACATAAATTTGCTCGGACCACAAACGTGATAAATATATCATCATTTTTTATCCTTAAGCTATAAAATTGTCTTTAAGATATTTTTTTAGGTTTTCAATGAAATTCGACGACAGTACTGTTCTAACATTTTGTGGATTCATATCAAGAGTTATTAGCGCCGGATCCAGGTCAGAATTACTAGTTGTTGTTTCCCTGTTCACGTCGTGCAGAAATACACGGCTGCATCCAGTGATGTTTTAGTTTGCATAAATAAATCATTGGCTGTATCCACTATGTACACGGCTACAATAATTACGATAGATTCAAAATTGCATACGATTCTTTTTGTGGAATTAACTTTTAAATACGAATAACTTTTTTGTCATATGATCCATCCCATCTCATAATAAGCACAAGTGGAGTCCAAGTATGAAGATCATCAATATCATCCGAGTGTTAATCCCGGTTGCTACCTCCGGTCCGCTTTCCTACATTTCCTCCTCCACTTCACACGATCTTCGGCGTGAGACTTGCGACCTACGATTCTTGCGTTAGCTTTATCCTTTGGCTAAATTCGGTAAATGTATAAATGTAACAAGGTAAATAAAACCATAGCCTTGAAGAAAAAACTACTTCTATTTTTGCCACAAAATCGTGAAATCGAATTACTGAAATTAGATTTGACAGGTCAGACATTACAGGTAAGAGAAAATAGCAATGGTAAAAATATACTTGCAAAATGTACACTAGCTATTGTAGAAGAATAAAACACTGAGACTTGATTGGAAACTTTTATAAGTAAATTATGAAATATTTGATAGGTACCTAAGGTACTTCAGTATATTTAAAAAAGACTAGTGAATAGAGATAATCTTTTTATATTGGGTCTAATTACTACACCCATAAGACTTAGGTAGTATAGGCTACTACATAAATACAGTGAGTCTAGGTGGTGATGATTTGTTGATCTGATTCTATCGTTTTCTCTGATTCCCGTAGAGAAACTGGCGCTTTATTTTCATACTTTTTGAACATAGGCCGTTTTCAAGAACGCCGTAATGACCGGGCCTGTGCTCCTCGCACCAAGGCATGACCAGCAGCCTTAATCAAGTGCTCTGTCCACCTTGTAGGCGGCGTAGCCACAATACGCCGTCCTGGGGCATTACCACCATCTTTATAAAAGCGATTTAAACTCCACTCGGTTGAGTTTAGGTTCGTAAACAGAATCGTATTATTTCGTACTATCATCTTCTTATTACTGATTCGCGTTTGCATCGTATAAAATAAATGAAAGTTGTCGCTGGACTGGTGGTTTTTTTAAATTCTCCCTATTTTTAGACAAGGAAAGGGAAATTAAAGTCTATACAGCCTCGTCTTTAGTATTGATTTTTCAATAACTTTTTTATTTGAATATTATTTTTGTTTATTTTATATTAAAAATGCTTTAGTTTATTTGAATTTAATTTTTAACACGCTTTTATAAGCTTCATTTTATAAAGAATAGAATGAATCTCACGTCACTCTGAACTGAATCGCTGTTGAAAGTAGCGCGAAAACTGAATCGCGTCATAGTACCTACGAATTAACGATTTTATTCAGTTGAGGTTTTAAATTAGATCGCGATTAAAAATGGTAGTACGGCAGCTGTACGCGTTTACTATTTGAGAACTCTTCGGTCAAATCGGCCATCCTGTATTTGTAAAACTTAAATGACAGTACTGTCATTTAAGTTTTAAAAGTCTTATTATAATAATCTCAATTTATAAAACCTGATCAGTGGATTTTGTTTCTAAATGAATTTGGAAGCGATGATATTCGACTGGAATTGATTTATTTTACAGATAAGTCCAGCCTTGCAAATTATATTAGGTACATGACATGTAATTCAAATTATAATATTTTCTCAAGTGCAATAAAGACTATAGACTCGAAATCATAAATTTCTGCAGATTGTTCCTATTAAATATCCCATAAAGGCAGGCATGACCTATGAAATTCTCACGTTTCCAGCCGATGCACTGCAAAAAGTGCGGTATCTACCACTATGAGAGTTTAATATCCCACACACGCAAGTCTGTCTAGCACCTTGTTTTTATTAGAAATGCTTAGACGCGTCGACTAGAAATTCCTTTTTGAATATGACAAATGGTTTTCATCGTACATTCTTTTATTAGGACATAGATAATATTATTTTAATATTTTTACGTAAGTTAGATGTATAAACAGCACTGGGTGAGGTATTATGTTTCATTCTAGTCTAGTCATATGCTATTCATATCTAGGTTTAAACTAATCAGCATGAATTTTTCGGAAACGACAAATAAGATAATTTGTGTGGCTGATACTAGATTGTTCATAAATATTGTATAAATACACTCGGATACACGCGGTTAATTGTATGTAGACACAATTTAGGTCAAAAACATTAAAGTAAATTTGCTGATATTCAAAATGAACCACGCAATGTGAGCAGACTAGAAAAGTTACAATTAAAGCACAATTATCCGATAGCTTATAACCAATCGGTGACCAATCGCCAAATAGTAGCTAGTGAGTTGCGAAAGGTAAGCTTTGTATATAAAAATCATAAACCCTCCGGTGTATTAAGTCTAAGCGGTTCAAATACCACCTCCAAATCGCATCGTCACTGTCACTTGAAAGGTAAGCTACGCGTGTCACTAGTTCCAGACCCACGAAACTTTATCGACCGTTTACTTACAAGCAAATATAAATTCATTGCGCATTTTCCTTTGATTCCCGTTTAGTCGTGTAAACGGAAAAATGCGTCAAAATATCATCACTTTTACCCATCAAACACGGCCGAAACATCCTTTGACAGAAAAGAGCCAGTTTGGACGTGCAGGTGACAATACGAGCCTGTTTTTGAACAGTCGTTTCAGGCTTTGTGTCTCGAACGGAACATGTCAAACATGACAATTCCAAGAACTTTCTAGATACTCTCATAAAGTTAGCTAAGTTTCTTTCATTTCTAAATTCTTTCCGTGTTCTTCCTAAAATGTAGCAGTTAAGTAACGCTATATCTACTCCTATAATAACTTCAATTGAAAAACACATGATCGTGTAATAAAAGAAAACCCCTAAAACTCCCAAGTTTTAAGTTCAATAAAAGTAGAATAAGAAAAAGACCTTTTTTACAATCACATGGAACAAGTTGTTAGCGACTTCATACTCTTCTACTCTGACATGGATGTCAACAAAAAATATGCCTGTAAATTTTGCAAATATATTCCATTAGTACATGAGCTTTAATCTTTTTGCATTTTAAAGAAAAAAATGTAGTGTAGTCTGCCCGTAATCGATCCATCTAAAACGGCTTGATTAGTTCATACATTCAGCGGTATTAAAATTTACTACAAACACACACCTATCACTAACAAAGACCATCATGACCTATCACTAACAACACCATATGAAACCGTTCACAACGAGAGATCATGTTGCGTATCGACTTCTGTTCCTAGACTTATATCTATCTTCGTTTGCTTCTAGTTTTAATTAAAATAAGTAGACTTTTTGGATTTTGTTGTGCACATTGTTACTTCTCCCAGATGGCACATTCTGTCAAGCTCTGTTTTTGCAACGAACGACACTATACAAAACGATTTCCTGAAAATTGTGTCTTCAAAAAGGTCCTCGCTCCTTACTCCTATGTCTATTGGTGATATGGGAATAACGTCTGAGAATTTGCCGTGATCTTTTTATTTGAGTTCACTAATGGGCTTAGACAGATATATAAATAATCTGAAAAGGACTGAACCGTATCGATTTGCCGCTTCCCAATTTGTTTGGACAAAAATAAATTTCGTTTTGGTTTTAGTACCTATCGAGGTTTTGATAGGCGATTTTATACCTCAAACCTTTTCGCGATCGATGCCATTATAACTAATACCTGTAGCAAAGAATTTGCGGTGGTACCGATATAGACATGTAAAATACTTTATAAGGAACTTTCCACAATTTTACATTTTGGTAGCTTGATTTCGTCATCTGCATCATTTAATTAAATATAAAATTTTTAGTCAGTAGTCAAAACAGCCGCCTGGGAAAACATTTTAAACCCTTTTAATGTATCCCAAAAACAATTTTGTATAGCAGTGTAACTCGGTCCGGCATTGAAACGTCCAAAATTTAATAACGTGTTAATTACAGTCCGTGTTCTTTGCATGCAAATGGTTCACGGTCTCGATTTCCACTGGAAAGCTCCAGAATCCTTATAATGAAACAGATCATAAACTCGAGTGCCCAATCCTAACATTGGCTGCCCGATTGTCAACCGAAGATTCAATTGGGGTACAATAAATTAGCCTGTCCCTTAATTTGCACCGCACCATTGTGTAGGAAACACTTATAGGCAACTTTACGGATCCTTTATTGTTGTTTTGGTATGCGTTCGGTATTTTGTTGTTAATAGTTGAAGTTGCGTTATAATAAGTTCGCTAAGGGTATTCATAGGTTTTAGTTGTACATACATTAACTTTTTGATCCAATGAGCTTGTTGGAATTCGCGTCTCGCAGTGAATTTGAATTGCTTTCTCGCAATGTAATTTCAAGCTTGGTGAAATTTTATTGAATGACACGAAATGAGTTCTAAGAATTTAAATGGTGTACCGTCAGATCATTTAAGACAATGTGTGATTTAGGAACGTACAATTTAGAGATACAGCTTGCTCTATCGTAGCTTAAGCTTTAACTAAATAGAAAACTGAATATTTACTTGTTTAGTAGTACTACGTTGGAAAAATATTCATATTTTAACTGGCAAAAAACACTTTTTCTTCTAGACCAAATATATGCGTATCTGACTGAATGCATGGAGAATATGACACTTTCCTCAAGACTGAAACTGAATCACAATCTACTGGTTTGCGTAGTCAAATGTAGGAGTCGACATAGTCCATTATTGCCTCTAGAACAAAC
This sequence comes from Elophila nymphaeata, assembly GCA_955850985.1. Classification (NCBI taxonomy): domain Eukaryota; kingdom Metazoa; phylum Arthropoda; class Insecta; order Lepidoptera; family Crambidae; genus Elophila; species Elophila nymphaeata. The sequence continues at coordinate 4,453,487 of OY039082.1, read as the reverse complement.
ACAGGAGACTTACCCGGCTTAAGGACGGACCCGTTTTGTCCCTTCTGTGGCATGAACAATTGAGGTGGGCCTGCATTTCATTCTAGTAGAGATTGTTGTTTACCTTCAGTTAATCGTAGCCAAAATGAAAAGGATCCAATGTTTCCATTGTTATTCTTGTATATTTGGAATTTAATTGGGATTCTGGGACGATTATCCTTTATCCTCAATAACTTTTAATCGCTTAAGATGTATATTTTATTTTTAAAATCCTCATCGGGATTTTATTTCTTATCCTTTTTTGAGTGTCCTTTATGTATTGCTTTTCGCCAATGCTCTCATTGCCTTTACATTGTTTTCAAACCTAACAGGTTTCTTTTCGTTCAGTCTTTGGAGAATTATTTGATTACCCGGACCTAGTTCTGTGGTATACGGTCCGGGTGTGCAGCTATTACAGCTACTTCAGCATACAATGTTTGTCCACAACAAAGCACTGGTCAGTAATGTTACTAATGTATTCATAAGGGTTGTACCGTTCAGAACCGTAATACGCTCAGGTACCTGGTTTATGGTTCATAAATACAGTCCTCGCAGAGTTTGAATACCCAATAACATTTGCTGCAATGTTGGGCATACCGTCCGACGTTTTATGTTTTTTATTTCGAATTTGCAATGAAAAATGAGCTTTTTATTCAAGGCCTTAATGTATGTCAATATTTTCACAACTGATGTTCTCTTTTTGCGTTTATTTTACTGTAATCGCATTATTTAGTTGCGCGAAAAGATATTTTTGTCCTTACAATCCTTAAAAGTCCTTACAATCCCTTAAATAAGTATTTGATTCAATGAATTCTTAGACGTATAATTATTTATTTAGTTGCTAGCTGGGTTGGGTGATTTATTTATATTCGTATCATTTTCTTCCGCTTTATTGATTCAGATATCGTGGAGGTTAGAGTCATTTTTAATTTAAACGTATACTGTAGTTTGTTTTTATATTATAATAAAATTAAAACTGTGACATTTTTTATTTTTAGTTCAGTTACAATTACACTGAAGACTCGCATAACCAAACTGCTCCGTTTCTACTTTTTAAAGTGTCGAGTTAAATTGTCAGAGCCTGTTAAGTTTCTACAGCCATGCAGTATCCACAAAGTTTTCAGTGTAACTGCAAGATAAATTGAGTAAAAACTATCCAAGTTGGTGGCCGTCACTTTTCCAGCGGTAGCCGCGGGCATTAGATAGTGTATTTTACTTAGATCCAACATGCTGCGGCTTAGCGTTTCGCCTATCGGAAACCAAAGGGAAAAAGACGAATGACCACGATGAGAGGCACTCTCGATCTCAAAATCTATAAACCTTATTTCTATAGGCTGAAAGTCTATAAAAGACTGTTGGGAATGGTGAAAAATATCTTATTTGAATATCCCGGGCGAGGGAAATGGATCGGATGAGCGTGGAACTTTTAACTGAAATAATATTGTCGTTGGCGCTAAGGTCGGCTTCCCTCATACTCCTGTTGTGTTTTCGCTTTATTGAATAAAAATGTTCCGATGGCTCTACGCAATTTATACGTTCATATCTTTGGCTTTTTGTGCGCGGTTTGAATTGTTTATATAATTTTGGAAGGATAAAATACACAGTATCCCGTTAAAATGTTCTCCAAATTTCAATTCTCATGTTGCTAATGACCTACATTTCTAGCAGTTAAGTAGAAATATAAATAGCTGGATGTCATGGAAAATAAACTTTGGTAGTTATTGGTGAAAAAGGATGTAAGTATTTCTATGTACTTAGTATAATAATGATGATGATAGATGTTGAATAAATACCCTATTACTGATGGCAATTTACACTTTGCAACAATTCCCTTAGTAGATATTTCTGTGCATATTCAAGCTCTTATGTGCATATTCAAACTCTTTTATTTTACTTACTTGTCTATAAGAACAATATAATACCAAACACTTCTTCAGAAATACTACTTCCATTTTTGTCTTCAGAGCTACTTTAAATAGTTCGCACAACTCAAGGCATTGCGTCTTGGAACGCGTTTATTGCATTTGGCTGCACATAGCATGAGAAATGTTATCCGTTTTCCTAGAAATATTTATTACATATCAACTATATATTACAAACTTCATAAAAGCTCACTTGTTCTTCCACTTTAAAGTCACTAATGTTGTTATAATTATTAAGTTAATGGAAATTACTGATTTTTATAAAATAGATCCATACTACACACAATATTATTTTCAGTTATTCGCTCCGAGTGATTCCATTAAATTCTTTGTATGACCCAATAAAGCATATATATATATTTTTTCTCTATTTTATTATCATATATCGGCATGAAAATGTTTCGTGGTTTCTGAAAACTGCGTAGGATAGACTGGGTACAATAGTAATAATGTTTTAAAAAGCCAGACATTTGCCCGTAAAATTTGATAGAAACCTTATATTTGGATGTTATACATGCATGTTAAATTGGGTTGCAGTAAGTTAAAGCATACTCGAGTTGTCGTGCTAACGCACAGACATAATTGCAAAAACGGGTTTTTTGGACTCAGGGAGGTCCAAAACGTGTAAATCCGTCAAAATCTTGAGGTCGAATTTTTTGACGATTACAAGACTTCCTCTATTGGTACTACGTGTACGAGAAAGTAAAAATAATAGTCGTAATTAGGTACATTAAAATAATAATAACATAACATAAGAAATTGCCATTGGCTAGATACGATTCCAGCGAGGCTATTAATTAAGAATGAAATGCATGCGACTAGGAAAGTGATGAATTTCAGTGTCGACGGATGGAGGGGAAGAGAAAAACTGCAGAAGAAACGGGATGGATCGTGTGGAACTTCCACACAGTCATATTTAGGTGTAGTACAGTGCAGTAACCTTTATCGGGTCGACTATAAAAGAGCTGATCATCTTCAAAGGGCTTAACCCTAGATAGCTAACCGTCGTATCGACGGGTAGCGTAAAGTAATATAGCTGTATTTTTATATATAGGTATACGAGAAAGTAAAAAAGTTGACCGGGTAAAACAGGTTGGCGGTGATTACTTGCTTTAACGACAACATGATGTTGTGATCCAACCCTACCCAAGATATGTTGTCGCACTGTTTTTATGATATGTCTACAAAATATTATTATCTTTTGTACGAATGTGCTAAACTGAGGGCGTTTAATTAAAATGGGCACGTTATTAGTTGTGGTTACCTTTATATTATTTATAAACACGCGAAAGGCGGGTGTGTGTCAAATTTTTATTTTACCTCCTTTATTCGAAAATATGAGCTAAATTTTTCCTCAAAATCCCGATTCAATTGAGCAGAGCTTTAGGTAACACATTGGGTCGCAGATAACAGTATGGGCTATACAGTACCCCAAACATCCTGATTACTATGAACTAAAAACTCGACACAACTTATATTTATAATGTCATGGGCTTGTTGCGATTATATAAAGTGATATTAGGATTATTTTCGAGAGTAGAACCTTTGGTATAACCAAAGTTGTGTCTAGTATCAAAAACCAGTCCATTGACTAAGATTGGTATCTTGTTATATAAAATTATTATTCTTTTCTAAAGTTATGCTTTTTTCTTCCATTTAGTGTTTTGTTTAAAAAATGTCCCTGAACAACTCAAAAAACATACACTACTTTTCAAACCAAAAAGGCTTTATAAAATAAAGAAGTCCTGAGGAATGCGTAGAAGCAGGCGCTATGCGTCATCGGTATCGGGTGTAGTACCCAGTTCTTTGTAAGTAGCGGATGTCGTATGGTAATTCGGTTTCCTTCCTGGTGCCCGCTGGCCCATAAATTAGGTGCCAACGGGCCTCTACTGAAAAATTACCAGCCTCTACGGAAGCGGTCGTAGAAGCCCTGGATGCGTCTAGGTTAAAGTGTTTTAATTCTACATTAAGATATATGGCGCAAAAGGGCACAATGCAGTGTTTTTCCTTTATTATTTCTTTTTCCTCTTTTAAGGTGTTTGTAGCATACGTATCTGGTTATCTGTTATATTATGATTTTTGCGAAAGCCATTTAGATAAATATATCTAACGATTACTGTAAATATGTATGCAAAAATGAATTTATATTTAGGTTATGTATAGTAAATGCTTTCGTATTTCTGCCGTGAAGCAGTTTGTTGTGTTTCTGATGGAAGAGAAAGGTAGCTAGTGTAATTACGGGCATGACAGGCATATCATCTCAGTCCCCAGGATGGCAACGCACTTACAGTGTTAAGTGATACCCTTAATATTGCAAGTGTCTTATAGGCGACGGTAACCACTTAACACCAGGCTCGTAGTATAAAAAAATATATGATCGGAAGGAGATTGAAGAAAAAATGCTTGAATCGGAGATGTCAGATGTATTTTGAACAAAACGTTATTTATTTTTATTGGGTGTGCTTGAAATGTTTAATAGAATTTACCAGATTAAATTACAACGAAACACAATAAAAACATTCTGGCTTATAAAGTCCCATCAACACCATGGAAGGTATTTTTCTGGTTTATTGGTTTCTATTTAATTTTGTACTTACATTTCTCAAATGTTAATCTTTACCTATGATTGCCAATCTTATACCTATAATTCTGTATAGTATCAACTTTCTATGACGTTTTCAATCGTTTCCTTTCTTATTTATTAATGATTAGGACTGTTTGGACATAAATAATAAAACTTTTCCTTCTCACTGTACATGGAGAATTACCTCCACAAAAGCAAGCCGACATAATGATGTTTTCCTCATAAAAGAATTATTCGTTTCCAGTATATATTTTTGTTCCTCAAGCGGCTCCAAGTTGTGGTAGTTTCGGAAAGTTAACCAATAGTTAGTCATTGCTGTGAAATGGGTCGGGGAAATAAACCATGCGTTACGAAAGGCTGGCCCCGAAAACGTATAATACCCCAATCGTACGATTGGGAAAAATGCGAAGAAACAAACCGTTGAAAATAATAAGGTAGCTAAATTTTATCAAAGGGAGTCAAGGATTCAAATGTTTCTGATATAACTAAATGAGATTTTTTTATTATTGTATAAAAATATTCTAGAGATACTGGACAATATCCAGAATCTAAAGAAATATAGATTAAAGTATAAGGTGATTCGTTGAGCTAATAATATTTCTTTCGGATACGGGTATTTCTGGCACCTCGTTGTTTCCGTTTCCATAATACGAGGGCTTAACGCTACTCAGTTTGGGATTAGAACAAAGGGTCTTGAGTGTTCGTTTGTATTTATTGAGCTGCTATCTCGGATAGCGTGTTGAATTGTGCACACGCAAAATATAGCGCTGTTGTAGGTACTTACGACTTACAACTCATGGGAGAGAAATTAGGTCTTTTAAAGATAATTGTTGTAAGAACATTAAACCTGATTGTTTGGACCAGTTGCAATTATTGAAGTAAAGCAATTACCGAATATCAAAATTAGCGCTTTTATCTCCATTTTCCAGGAACAACCTAACTTCCTATCTTGCTCTCAAAATTTGATTTTTCAGTGGAATCCAAAACTTCAAAAGACATTTGTGTCAGTTATGTGCTCCGATTACGTGCACCAACCATATTTCCTAAAATCTGCAGTTAAAGGATTCCTGAATATTCCAATATAGTCCACATATCAGCCCTACATGTATTGTCCCTGGTCTTTGATTGAATTTCTATTTCCACGCCTATCGTTGAGAATAAGATTCTTCAACGTCTTGCAGCGTTTTATATTTCTAACTATATACACTATACAGCATGAACGGCATCGTACACACATGTTGACTTGTGGATTAGCTACCTTCGACATTATGTGTTGGGATTATCATGTTCAATTTGAGATCAGCTTTATTCCATCGTAATACAAGCCGATCTTGCGCGCAAGTAACCTTTGATGTAATAAGGAAGTTTCAAGCTACAGGATATATTTAGAGGTATAGTGAAGTTCCTTAGTCTTATCTTTATAAAAATATATACTTACTACAGTTACATACACCTTACTACTGACAATTGCGTTTTTAGATCGATCTTATGCTATACTTTCAAACTTTTTCGAATCGTGCTCGATTTTGTCAGTTAATAAATTAGAAAATGATGGTTTTGTTAAACAGACACCAAAGTCAATATCGTTGCTAATCTCAAAGCAGCGACAGTAAAATTGATTACGCAATAAAAGCTACGTACAAGTATATATGAAACGTAATACGAGATCAAAATGCAACAGTGTTTCTACATTATCTTAAGTATGCTCTTAACCTCAGGTCGAGTTTTCTGTTTTACAAGATGTCGTATGCAGAAGCGAGGCTTCAGCCGATATGCAAATGTATATTGGCCATTCGAGATATCCCTTTCTTTCTTGCAACTGCCCCGTTTGTTTTTAGAGCTCTAACCTTATACGGTGTCTCAGTTTTATATTCGAATGAGGATTTTCCTGATCTACTTTAAATTGTATCAGTAGTTTTACTTCTACCCTTCCCACGTAAATCTAGTACAACTTTTTGTACATTGGTATTCATAATATGTGTTGTTTCTGTATTTACTTTTTGAATTCCTTGCTCATTTTTGTTTAAGCTACAGATACAGATGGTAAAGCAGTCACCGTATGGACAATTGTAGCACTGATGTGTCACTTCTGCTCTGCACCAATAGAAATTCAATACTACGCAAAGAGAGAATTATTATTTTATTGTTAATAGGTTTTGAACTCATCTTAATTTAACTTTTGAATAATGCGCATTTGAATTTACATCTTCACAAACGAGTTTTATCGGAATAATTATTTTGGCTCCAAAACCTTGATTGTATTCGTCAGAGTTAATATTCATTTGAATATCTTAATTTGCATATAAATAAGATTGGTGAGACAGATGCACAATTTGCTGATCCTGCATTTTAATCCTGCAGCCACGATCTATCCTGACTTGTATCATTATATTCTTGATGAACTTCAATTAAATTGAATAGGTCGATAGTCTTTGTGGAGTTGTCAGCAAGTGCCCCTAGTCGTCTTTTGTTGGCGATTGTGGTTGTTCAGTTATATTTCTTTAGAGGTCTTAATTAAAATGCATTATAAATAATCTATCTGTGTAACCACGGTCCTTATTAGTAAGTTTTTAATATCACTTCACTTAGAATAGATACTTCATTATTGCGAGAGTGGTAGGACCTCGCAGTCAAATACACTTCTAATTCAATGTTGTGCTCCTGTGGTAAACAATCTCTCTAGAACTCAACGAGGAGGCATTATGCTGAGATAAAATGTGTATCTGTTGATGTGCAAGCTTAAGGCTATGGTAATCACTTCCCATTGGTTGATTTCATCTTTCCTTGAAAATAACGTTTTTTTTTATCAGACACTAAAGTTAGATATACTTAGAGGAAAGTAACCACTTACGGTACAGTTTTCATATTATGTATATAACCTGTCTCACTATAATAAAAAGGTAATAGAATTTAATTTAACACTGAATGGGGTTTTAAATTAATAAGTGAAAAATAACGTCACGCGATACAATTCCATAATTAATTACTTTTTTCTATTTGTCGCTCTGTCATTGGTTAACATTATTGCTAATTTTTATTTAAAAATTGATGAATTATTTCATTACATACATTTCTGCCCAAGACGTTTCGTCAGTGGTGGCTTTAGACTGTGACAACTTTGCATCTCATAAAAAAACAACAGAAAAAAATACAAACCTCAAAAAAGTCGATTGAAAGGAGGTCGAATCAAGGAAATGCGGGTATTGAAAAAGCAGCTCATTACTCAAAATGTCTGCGAATAACAAAAACGTTTCGTCACTACAATGCAAAGCGGACTTCCGTCTAAGAACTCGCTTAAAAGTTCATTTCGAAGGTGCTAGCTTTCATAGCTATAATGTGCAAAGTATGAACCCCTGCAACCAGTTCTTGCTTACATTTTACCTGTTTTGTTTGCGAGAAAAACTGTTTAGCAGGGGTGCTCAATTAGGCGCTTATTTTTACGGCGGCATTTATTTCAGTCTCTCCTTAACACTGATTCTAATAAGCGACATTAATTTTATTTGCCAAGCGCCTAGGACTGTTACGGCGATTCCTGAAAAAGATAATTAGTAATGTACGCTTAATTTTATTCGGCGGACACTTCGTTATGAACACTTGTTTCTGTTGCGTCCATATTTTATTTTGGGTCTTAAATTTTAGAAGGTGATGACTTTTTGTTTATTTACAGAAATATGCATGGTATTAATCTAAAGAGAAATAAATAACAGTATGCATGACTTAAAAAATTAATTAACCCACAAAATACTTAAAAACTACTAAATTAAAGATAAAATACTTCGCCTAAGTCCTCTGAAACAGGAAGTATACCAATAACACTGGCTGCATTACCTCGCTGAATCGCGAGACTTATTTTTTGTGCGACATACAAACTAGCCTTATTGTCACTTACTGTCTCACGTAGCCGCTCTGCAATATCCCGAAAAAGTTATTAACCCATGATTTAAATACATTTGACAGTGGAAATAATAAACTCAAATTTTTGCAAGCCTGCAGAGGTCAAGACACAATACAGTGACAAATGGGCTTAATTTTAAGATCTTTACCCTATTTCTACATGTAATGTATTCTTAGCAAATAAATATTTCATATCATTTCAATGTCAAGTGATAATAGTAATGTTATAATAGATCGTACGGTAGATTGAAACAAAAATTGAGTCAAATTACAAGTGAATGGAACAAGAACTGCAGTAGATTACACAAGGTAAGTAACTGAATCGCAAATTCGAGGGAAGTCTTTGGAGCCAGTACAGCGCTGTCACGCGAGCGCTGACTTTCAATATTCTCTCCTGCTGACTTTCAATATTCACGCTTCATCATCAACAGCTCATATATTCCACCGAGGGGCTCGAGCCTACCCCACATTAGGGGCGATTAGGCCTTGGTCAACCACGCTGGGCAAGTGCGGGTTGGTCGACTCCACACACAACCTAAGAATTTCTTCAAGGTGTGTGCAGGTTTTCTCATGATGTTTTCGTTCACTGTAAAAGCGTCGATTATACGTACATATGAATTCAAAATTTGAAAACACATTGGTACGTGGTGGGGATCGAACCAGTGCCTCCCGGGCGGGAGACGACGCTCTTACACACTACGCCACCGACGTTTTTTTTTATTATTATATTCACTCTTACTGACTTTATAAACGGTGTGGTTATTACTCGGCGCTAGCTTTGACGCCTGCTAGTGACTCATTACTTACCCTGTGTGCAATTCTGCATCAGTATAACGTGTCTGTTACCAGCCACCCATTAGATAAACATACCTAGATGCACCAAAAAATCTACCAAACGAACTCATTGAATAAAAGGAATTTCTGTTCCCACAGATATTTATAAGATCACCAAGTAAAATACTGTCCGCCTTATTTAGACCTCGCTATTGGGCTAAAAACAAAAATGTCTGTCGCGTATCCAAATTAAGGGTGACATTGATTTCGTCTGTACCTATGGGCCGGATGGCTGGCCTGAAATAACTGGCGGCCAGGAACGATCGATTATTGCCAGGGTTGGCAACGTGATATAATAATATTTATTCACTTTCTGATCTACGTTTACGGAGACAAATGAATTAACTCCCTGTCTCATATGTGATCGTACGGTGCGGATTAATATCACAATATGTTTTTGTCGTATCTCTATTAATGTCATAAATATATTTTTTTGAGTTTTTATTATTACTATGGACTAATTAAAGTTATATCAAACATAAGTACATATTATTAGAGTTCTCCCGCGAGTTCTTGTTGTACCTAATAACACGCGTTGAGAGATTCTAGTTTTAACTCAATCTACCGTAAAATATATTGTTACTATATGTACATTCTCACTTGATATTAGCTAAATAAGAAATCACTTATGTGACGCCATTAATTAAGAATAGAATACAAGTTACATATTTGTAGTTTAAATGTCACGTTTTAAGGATCTTTTATTGAATGTGTTTCCTGAACTGATTTATAAGGCTTGTGCCATGAATCTTCTCATGATGATAAGGCCACAAATATTTTATTAACAAATAAAATTTTGGTAAAGTTTTCTCATCTATTCTATCTATATACATAAACATTGTCTCCATGTGCACCAGTGCGCGAGCGGTTAGTGTCTGAGCTTATAATTTCAGTCGTTGCTAAATAGCTCCTAGAAAATATAGGTACGTGCATCGTTATTTTGACATCCCATGACAAATATTTCTAGAAAATATCTACAAGGTGACTCCCCTAAGCAACCTTTAGGAGTTAGCCATAAACCCGGACGTCTGAGATAAGTTTATGTCAATACTACGAGAAGTGATTTGTTCTATATTATGTAGAAGTCGTTATATAATTTTGTATTTGTCTGTCTAAAATCCTTTCAATGATAAACGGTTCTAATTGATATTATTTTATGTTATATAGGTACTGATTTTTTGATAATTAACCATCAACGAAAAACTTATTTTATTATTAGATACTAATATCTAATAACAAGCGTCGGTGGCGTAGTGCGGACGAGCGTCGTCTTCCACCCGGGAGGCACTGGTTCGATCCCCGCCACGTACCAATGTGTTATCAAATTTTGAATTCTATATTATATGTACGTTTCATCGACGCTTTTACGGCGAAGGAAAAACATCGTGAGGAAAATTGCACACACCTATGAATAAATTCTTACGTTGTGTGTGAAGTCGACCAACCCGCACTTGGCCAGCGTGGTTGACTAAGGCCTTATCGCCCCTAATGTGGGGTAGGCTCGAGCCCCTCGGTGGGGACATTATATGAGAAGTTGATGATGATGATGATGATGAATATCTACATACAATACTAATTGAAAAACAACTATTGAATTACATATATTAATAAAATTTCTAGTATTTGCTATCGAATAATAAGTAAATAAACCATTTAGTGTAAAATTTGAGTAATTTCTGTTTATACAGCCTTTTGCTATCCCACCAAAGCGAAACTGTTGACAAACTAAGGCTAGGTCCACATCAACGCCGCACCGCATGGAACGATGCAGCGAGAAGTAAAAATTTAAATTGTACATTATTATTTCCGTTGACTTTAACTACTTTAGTGGATCGTAGAGCCTTCGCCTAGACAATTTTTAGTAAACAGGTTTTTATATAAACAGATCTGGCTAATGACTCCATCCCACCACATTCTATTAGCTAGTGCGAGAGATAAGTACTGTAGGTATACGAGTCGCACTAATTTGTGTATCACGCAGGATTGTTAGAAGGCGGGACACTTGTGCTGGGAAACTGCATGAAAAGAACGAGAAAGCTCTATGGCGACCGTCGTGTCAAATGTATGAGTAATACTCAAAATTATCATTTTGTTGTATCGTTTGCCACTATTTTAATTTGTAAAAAAAATCAGAGGGCCTAGACAGGCCCTCTGATTTTTTTTACAAATTAAAATATAAACAATATTCGAATGAAACGTTCTCAATCGGCGTCAATTCAGGCTGAAAAGCAAACCCTTACACTGAAGTGAGACCGTGCAAGCAAAGTTCACATCGATAAAACGCTTTGGCATGCGAGCGTTTACCGACAGCCTAGCGAAGTAGCGGTTTAGCGCGAAGTGCCGAAGTCTAGATGTGTCTACATACATTGCGATTCCGCAAAACTCCACTTGGTTACTCGTATTAGCTTATTTATATTATTTGTCCAAACGTAAAAAGATAGTCTATTCGATTTGATTTCCTATGCACACATACCTATGTCAAATAGTGCAACTAGCTAACACGTGTTTCCGTCCACTTGTCAGTTTATGTTTGCACATCAAACACAAATATTTGCGTTTACCTGAGACGTTGACCCACGTTTGGTCGCTCTACTGTCACCTGTCATTTACATGACCACTTGATTAGGCAAATATATTGACAATTCGATTTATGTACAAATTATTTGGGCCCAGTCCATGTTTAGGTGTCGTGTTTGCGAGTACAGCAAATATTTGGACCAATATAGATATCAATATCGCGACTCGAATAGGAGTAGTCTTAAGTGCCGCCCTAAGGCGATGTGTGCGTCGTACCTAGATTATAAAAATCTCTTGTGTGTGCATTAGGCGTATTATTTAAGTTGATAATAATATATGTTCAACTAGATCTTAGCATTACATCATCATCATCATCATTTCAACTATATCACGTCCACTGCTAAACATAGTCCTCCGACAAAGAGCGCCAAACGACAAAATAAAAGTTCTAATAAGATAAATAAAATTTACACGCGAATATATAAATGGAATCAATATTATGCACATAAATACACAAAACAATATCAACAAAAAGGCAAACAATACTATGGATGACTTGCGAGGTTTACTGTTTACTTGTTGAATAAAGACGTCCAGAGACGGAGCTTTTAGTACTTCTTCATTACGGCCGACCGTTACCGATATTTTCTTCTTCTAATAATGATAATAATCTGTACTAAGAAAGAGAACATAAAAAAACCAACCTCCTAAAATTTTCCACGGAAATCATTAAAATGATTATCGTACCAGACCTCATTAAGTTTATAAGTCGGTTGAACGTTGAAAACTTACACTGAATTTGTGTTCTCGTTATATTAATATCTATTATAATGTAAACATGAAATGTTTCTGAAATGATTAGTATTTACTTTAATGAGGTACAGTCGGCCTCGGAAGCAGTTAAAATTTCCCAAAAAAAATATTTTAGAATGTTTGGATTTTTTTGTTGGCAACATTGTGCTGAGGAGCTAAGAGGAAGCCGAAGATGAAGCGAGTTTACCCAGCAGATGCCTATTCACTCTAACCTTAAATAAAGCAGGGTTATAACTAATGGGGAATATGGACGCCGGCAGAGAATTGCACTCTTTGGCGGTGCGCATAATAAATGATGTTGAAAGGTCATTTTTACGTAATTATCTGCTCGGCAACGCTACTTTAGTTGACGCCTGGTAGATGGTGAGGCGAAAGGATATACGTTGTCCATCCCTTTCCTAGTTTAAAAGTGTGCTTTAATATTTTACAATTAGGGGTTGAACAGCATAAAAAATCGCTTCCTTTTCACTGAACATCATCAACAGCTCATATAATGATAGGCCTCAGTCAAGCACGCTGGCCAAGTGCGGGTTGGTCGACTTCACACACAACCTAAGAATTTCTTCATAGGTGTGTACAGGTTTCCTCGCGATGTTTCCCTTCACCGAAAAAGCGTTGAATAATCGTACATATCAATTGAAAATTTGAAAACACATTGGTGCGTGTCGGGGTTCGTACCGGTGCTTACCGTGTGGGAGACAACGCCCTTACGCACTACGCCACCGACGCTTACATTCACTGAACATTTTATAACAATTGCTCTAGCCTAAAAAAACTTCGATGGGGTGTTAACAGAAGTTAAATTTATTTACGACTGATGCGGTGACCGCCGCAAACCGCTCTGCTGTCAGCAAATTAAGCTCATTGATTATTTCAATGACCTCAATTAATGAGTAAATAAAATTGCTGCTTAAATTACAAATGTCAGCTTTTCTATTGCAGAGTCAGTTTTGACGTAAACAAATGATTACAGAGCCCCTTTATTTTAAAGCACAAATACTTTTTTTTCCTTAGATATAACTAACCTCCTCCGCCTAGTAGTTCAACTAATAATGGTCTAGTAGTCTAATCTTTAGTCATCCCATGACCACGAACGCTAAAAAGTGTTACGAAACGTCGGGCAATAATAATAACATGTAAAATCTAATCCGTCAAAGTTGTTTTATTTATAATGTGTAGTTCTCGCGCAAATCTAAGAGACCATTAGGTGGTCTAGTGGTTCGGCTACCGAAAGTAAAATGATCCAGGGGTTCCGGGTTTGATACCCATCGAATCCAGTAATAAACATTACACAAATAAGAAGTTGCCAGAATAAGGACACGTCGGTGGCTTACAGTATAGGGACACAGTAAGTGTAGTGTGTGAAGGTAGCAAAAGAAACGTACTGTGGGTAGACGAGTATGAATCTACCTCACATACGGAGTAAAGAAATCGCTGTTCTCCAATCCGCTTGTGACCACGGTCGGTGTAACCTGGCTGAAACATCCGGCATTTAAAAGATAGATTATCTAATTGCGTTAAATCCCGTTTTTACTCATGATAATCATGCGACGCGAAAGTTTAAAAGTGATTAAAAGTGATTGCAGCAAATCTCCTTCATTTCGAGATCTCTGAAATTAGATGTTTAAGTGAATCAAAATAATTTAATTTTTCAGTCAGTTGACTATAGGAAATTATGATGTCACGAGTTCTTTCGTACAAAATCTAAAGGTTTATTTAGTTTGTTATTCATTTTGCATATGTCAAATTAAGCGTACTTAATATGTACTTAATGCTTAGCTATGTTAAATTTATTTAAAAACTACTACAATTGCAACATATTTATTTATGACCATGAAAGTTATAAAATACTAAGTTTTAAAAAGAAAGATCCAATTTTAGAGTTTGCGTCGTGACTGTACATAATAGATATAACACATCTGGATGCGATATCTTAAACTCCGGTCTCAAGACTAGTTTGTTATAACGAACCACAGCCGAAGAGCGGTCTCATACAAAATTCAGACGCAAAATTAGCAAGCCCTGCAGAGAATCGAGTACGGAAATAGAGAACTTATCGACCCGGCGAGAGGTTTCGGGGAGTTTACGGCTGAGATTGTTAATTTGTTGGGTAAGAACAACTGGCCGAAACCCGCTAATGTTGTGACATAACTTAAAAATAACCAGAAGGCTCATTTCGCAATTTAAACCATACAGAATTTCAAAGTGAGTTCACTGTTAGGTGTTTATATTTATTAGAAAACCAATATCGTATACAAACTATTAAACATAACATTATTCAATACCAGTGTAGCCATTAACAGATTTATATATGTTTATAAATTGTGTTCCATACTTTTTTGTTATGCCACTAAGATAAAGCACAAAATCAACCAACAAGGCAGCTCAATAAAGCAATGATGAAAATATATATAAAAAAATACGCATTTATATATGTACTGTCATATGTGCTAACATAGTTTTAAGACATATTCATCCTAACACTGCATGGTTAGGATGAATATATACAAAAGGTATATATATACCTTTTCATCATGATAGCCTTTATGATGAAAATATAATTTGACCTACTGCTAGGTTACAAGGCCTCTTTTTGTCATCTAAGGAGCTTTAAACAGTAGTCCACTACGCTTGCCCAATGCGGATTGGTGAAACGGAGTATAAGGTGATCAATACCCCTTTTCTGATCCATTAGTCGCCTTCTACGGCACCCATTAGAGGAGATGGGGTGATGCTATTTTACTCTGCCGACATCATATGGCCAACTTGACCGGGAACCAAACCTGGCACCTGGCGACTATTAGGCTAACTGTCATTAAAAAAATAACAATAAAAAAATTCAATTAGCCAAATCACTTCCAAAAATAGAACCGAAATTTTAAATATTTTCGGCTTGCCATCCAAGCGAGAGAATTGTTCCGGAATAAAACATGTAGTTTTAAGAAGGCAGTAAAACTAATTACCATTGTTCCCAGCGCTAAGATGAAGTTAAACCATATTTTAATTTGCGCCGGGCGCTCCGCTCCATAAATCTGCTGGGAGCGGTCAAACGTAGCACAATTAGCTATTGTTTTATAATAACAGTATCACAGCTGTACTGTTACGTTTAAGAAGTATACGTAGCCACACTTCAAGCTTATAAACCACACTAAAACGTCAATAAGTGGGCTAGCGTTTATTTGTTTGAAAATTAATAGAATTCATACAGTCCACATTTTGCAGTCGTGTGATCGGTACGATGCTACTACTAGACAAAAGCGCTCTAGCAGCTGGACACCTCGTGGACAAAGGCTAACGTTTATTTGTATATAAATTAATAGAATTCATACAGTACATTTTGCACTCGTGTCGTCAGTACGACGATACTACCAGAAAAAAGTGCTTTAGCGGCTGGACACCTCGTGGACAAAGGCTAACGTTTATTTGTATACAAATTAATAGAATTCATACAGTACACTTTGTAGTCGTGTGGTCAGTACGACGCTACTACCAGAAAAAAGCGCTCTAGCAGCTGGACACCTCGTGGTCAAGTAACAACGCAAGTCGCAACCGCAATTTGTACTCCCTTAAAGCAAAAATCAAAACCCTTCCTTTTGTTCTCGCCGTAGTCGGGTAAAGAATTGTGTTACTCTTGAGCGACTTCAGCAATTGATTTCTATTCTGCATTTTACCCGATATACTATTAAAATTGTTTTGAAATTTATGCGCAACCAACAAACCATTTAACTATACTCTCAAATGCTTTCAATATTATATTACTTTCGGATAATTCGGAATTTCACTACGAAATTCCAGAATCTGTATATATGGGTGTATCTAGGTAATCGAGATAATAATTGCAGCGAGCAAATACACCGCTTTTATCCGGTTCTATGCAGTCAGGGCTGTCTCTTTATATATTTTAAATTATTTTAAAATGTTATTTGGTTGTTAGACTGATAGCAAGCACTCACCAATCCGCCCTACCCCCCTACCCCCTACCCTCCTACCCCGTGGACCCCTAGAAAACTTATTCACCAGGATAAAACGCAACACCACAAAGATGTCGGGTTATTTTGACTGTAGTCTTCTGTAAGGTGAAGGTACTAACCTAGTTCGGGTATATTTTTAAATTGTTACTTCTGCCTTTTAAAATTTAGATTTACTGCTCGTTTTTAATAGGTATGTAAACTTTTAGCTAAAGGTGTAATATATCCCGTGTCAGATAATATAAAAACAAATCCCATTTGTAGACCTCCAATTGGTTATCGAATTATTTTGTTTTATCAATAGAACAATTTACACGGAGATATTTAAAATTAATTTTACAAATTTCATTTCTTTTTTTTTAAGAAATAGATGGTATTTATATGAGTATGTTTACTTAAATAATAGGTTGGGGAAAAAGTTTCTTCGTATTTTTTAAGAAAATTCAAAACATTTTTTAATATAGTTTATTTACATTTAACTAAAGTATGTAGGTACCATTTTGTTCGATAACTTTTTGCCATCTTGTAGGTAGGGACATGATCCCATTGCTATAGAAATTTTGGGACTTCTGGTCAAAATACCCGAACAGCAGTAACAAATTTTTCCGTTTAAAAATTTGATAATTTTTCATATAATCTATACTAATACTAGCTGTCCCGGCCACGCGTTGCTGTGGTAATTTCATACTACCGTCCTATAACATTATATCTGCAGTAAAAAAAAATATGCCTACTTATCAAGATAAAAACTATCCTATCTCTCAAGTTGGATCAAACTGCACACGGTTTACAAATTTGATTAAAATCGGTTAAGTAGTTTAGGAGTTCATCGCGGACAAACAACGTGACACGTAATTTGTATATATTAAGATTATAAAGCTGAAGAGTTTGTTTGTTTGAACGCGCTAATCTCAGGAACTACTGATTCAAATTGAAAAATTCTTTTAGTGTTGGATACTTCATGGCTGGCTATATAATAGCCAGTATACTTATAAAAGTCATGGTTGCTGTAACTGGGGGCAACCCTAAACCGGTTCTAACTGGCCCGAGGCGGTAGGACGGTGCAGTCCGCGCCGCTGCCTATTGGATTGACGTCCAATTTGAGATCGTGAAGTACAAGACAAAAAATACTAGAATATCCCTGCGTCGTAGCGTACAGTCCTCGAAACGTATGTGTAGGTTATTCGTACGCATAGCGATTGAACATACCAAACAATAGCAGGACCGACGTAGCAATTACTAAATTTGGAGTATTTTAGGAGTGCTCGTGAATAGAAACGTTCGTAGTATTTTTTATACTATCTATTTTGACGCTATTATCAATATTATAGTTCCTAGGAAAATTGTCGACCACACCCAAGTACACATTTAACACAAAATTTTAATAGTGTTGTGTTTCTGTCGATGAGTAACTCATAGCCTGTAGCTTGTAGTTCGTAGCTCGTAGTCTGTATGTAGTAGCACGTAGCCTGTAGATGGTAGCCCGTAGCCTGCAGTTCGTAGCTCGTAGCTCATTTATACAGCACCGCTCCCGTACAACATAAAAATGAGCATTTGTTTATATTTATTAGGAACATAAACAGCGTATTGTAAAATTCTTTAACATTTAATGTATTCCATTGTATAATGGCATTTAAATATAGAATTGAGCTCGTACACAATTGATACACTTTAAACTGGCTAGGTTGCGACTACTTTATGTTGTCACTGTAAGGTAACCCGGATTATGTCCTGGTTACGACTAGGATTACTCCTTCCCATCCCGTGAGTGTCGTAAAAGTGGACTGAAGGAGACGCTGAACCCCGTGTAGACCATCGCAGCAGAGGGTTACTCGTGTGGCTGCGAGTTTGCCATTTACCTTTACGTTTCTAGGCGGGTTGGTGTCAGGTAGAATACTGGCCATATTATTCGTATAAGATAAAAAAGAAGAACAGGAGTTCGAAGCCTTTTATTGACCCATTGTGGCGATAGTTGCAACTACCAAAGTCTTTTTTGCATTGAGTTGCCTTGTTTGCATCTCATTAATAAATATTGCTATGTTAAACACATTGTTTAAAATCCTTCTTGTGTCGGTATAGTACGGAAGGCAATTTCCCATTTTCCTCTGCAATTCTTATTACGCTTTCCACACTAAATTAGTGGAGGCCGCTCGTGTTGCGGAAATTGTAGGTAACCATGTCCAAAATGATGTTACAAGTTTCCAGCTTTCGCTGAAGGCGGCCGAATAAAGCATTGTATTAGAAATGGCTTCTCAATTAGCATAGATTTTTATTTTATTTTAATGGTAAAAACTTGAATTGTTCATATATCTCTTTTTCTATGAAATGTTGTAGCAAATGCCGTCTTTCCACCTTTTGGTAAGCAGAAGTGCAGTCCAAATCTAAAAATAGATTCTGGTCTTGCTGATCTGCAAGATGCTTCTTCACGCCCCTTTAAAATGATGCGCGGCATAAAAATGGGTTGCCAGATTTCCTAGTTCGCGTTGGAATGGATAGGTTACGGAAACTGCTCATCAGAGGATCAAAGGCTTGTTTGCAACTATTGCGATATAAAAAACCAACAATTTTGTTCTATTTATTCCGTGGTAAATGGATTTCTTATTGCAGTAAGCAATAAGATTGAATTTCCTCTTAGCTCGCTGTCGGTATTTCAGCGCTTCACCTAAACCGTGGGAACGGAGTAAACCCTGAGCATTAAGTAGATTACATGGTGGCGCCAAAGTGACAACTTAAGTAGGTACTAGTTCGTCTTCACGCTGAAGCGTCGTGATCCGCGAATGATGTAGGTCTTCCAATATAAGCACGCTATCACGAATATATCCGTATCAATATTAATTACCTGAATGTGCGGATTGGCTCTACTTTTTGTGTTAATCTATTCCTAATTAACTTAATACATTACCCGAGCATCGAAAATGATTTAGAGTGTAACAACTGTCCCAGTGTTGGGTCACTGAATGATTAGATACTTTTTGAATTTGTTCGCCTTGTAGGCGACAGGCTTATCTTCCGGCACAGGTAATGGCGGCCTGGTGTCAGTTATACAAGTCGCATTTCTTCGATCTAGTTGAGTCGTACAGTAGTACAGTATTCTATTCTTAATTCTTAATTAATGGCGTCGCGACGCTTTAAGCGTACGCATTTTGCCAATGTCAAGTGAAAATGTAATTATAGTAACAAAAATTGTACGGTTGATTGAGGTGAGGAACAAGAACTTGGGAGAAACTCGCAAGTGGTAATTTCATGGGGTAATCAAATAGCTTTATTGCGTATCTTATAACAATAAGGGTCTTAAACATAGGGTGTAGTTCCTGTGATACCCCGTAGGGCCACTGCAATTTAAGAGGGTACATTATTTACTTGAAATCTATAATCTTAATCATATTAAACTTATTTAGCCAATGCCGAGTGAAAATTGCCTAAAGTAACAATAAATTGTACGGTAGACTGAGTTATAAATGGAGTCTTTAAACACGTGTTTTTACAACAAGAACTCTGGAGAAACTCCAAGTGGTAATTTCATGTATATGACAACCAAACATTTTGTCACAGTCCGTACACTGACCAAAAATTATTCGTTGCCTATACTTACCTAAATAATATACACAATACTTCCAACTACTTACAGCCGGCTGACAGTCCCGAGCCTAGATATCAGATCAAAGGAATATCCCAGGATCAATATTACTTGTGGATGTTGTGTCCAAGTATTATCGTTAACGTTCCATTACAAATAAACAACGACATTCGTTTTATAGTATCGTGTTGTTTAAGCTAATCCTGTGAGTCTGGTAACATTGTCACCATTTTGGAAACATCACCTTTATACTATTCTATTATTAATTAATGGCGTCGCGTCACATTAAGCGTACACATTTCGCCAATGTCAATTGGAAATGTAACTAAAGTAACAAAAATCAACCGTACATGATTGAGGTTAAAAATGGAGTCTCTCACACGTGTTTTTAGAACAAGAACTCGGGAGAAACTCCATCACCTTTTTAATCTGTCAAAACCGAAAATATATTCTCCCTAGCCATTGCCAGTTTCAACAGAATCACTCACATTTTTTCTTGGTATTTGGTTGGTAGATTTGCCCGATTGTTGGTAAGCAGTTACTGTAGCCTATAGACGCTTGCTGAAGTGTACTTGCGAGCTGCCAACGGTACTCATCAACAGAAACGACTCTACAAAAATGTAGCGTTATTTGACTATGGCTCTTCTCTATGGTGGAGGTACTACACCATTTCGAGCAACTAGTACGCTGTGCCGTACCATTCATCATCATAACAGCCTTTATAATTTGACCCACTGCTGGGACACAAGGCCTCTCTTTGTCATCAAAGGAGGTTTAGGCAGTAGTCCACCACGCTTGCTCAATGCGGATTGGTGGACGGTATTTTTATATTACGAGAAGCCAAACAAGCTTGTGGCCCGCCTGGTATTAAGTGGTTTCCGTCGCCAAAAGACACTTGAAATATTAAGAATAAATCACTTAACACTGCAAGTGCGTTGCTATCCTGGGGACTTAGATGGTATGCCTTCCATGCCCAGTAATTACACTGGCTACCTTTCGATACAATCCGAAATACAGCGAACTGCTTAACGGCAGAAATAAGAAAGGCGGTGATACCTTCCCAGACGACCCTTCCTACTCGGCTACCACCTAGTATGGTGATCAATACCCCATTGCTGATCCATTAGTTGCCTTCTACGATACCCATTGGAGGATATGAGGTGATGCTATTCTACTCTGCTGGCATCACATGGTAATTAAAACACGATAAACAAAGACATATCTACGAACAGTGCAATAAGTGTTATTTTCATTCAACGTTAACTTCTAAATGAGTTTTCGTAACACGTTGATATCTAAGTCACTACGCTCTCCGGTGAACATTTTCACATGCAAATCGGATACGCCAGTCGCTTCGGAGATCGCAACCTGTTTGTTGATCGGGCATCTTTGGTTTTCAAATGAAGTCTCAACCTCTGTAGAGTTTCACGCACTTTTATTCGTTCGGCAGTTTTAAAAGTTCTTATTCCATTTTCAAATGTTTAAAATACTCGTATTAATTTTAGAAAAGAAAATTAAAATTTTAAGTTTGACGAACTGTTTCACATTCTCTGGTTACGAGGTATACTGGCAGTTAAATTGACAATTATGTATGGACTATCTGTCAGATAAACGCTAATGGCAACTTATCTGGAACGAGTCAATCAGGGCCGAAGGTTTCTAAAATGTTTCCGCTTGGTTGCTTAACTTTCATGATCGTTTAGTCACTCAGTTAATAGTTATGTCTCTTTGATATAAGTTTGCGTCTTTTATATAGGAGTGTTTTTAATTGTTGAAAAAAATACGGTCTATTATACGCGCTAGTCGTGAGGCTAGCAATATGCTGAGCTGGGACCATTTGAGACATACCTAATTATTATATTTGATATATCTGTTTGTATGTTTTTTTGTCTCAATAAATATTTCTTTCTTTCTTTATTATTAGTGAATATTTTACTTTTATAGTTCCGTTAACAAAATCTACGAAGTCATTAAAAAATCCAGAATTAAATGAAATAACACCATGCTGTTTATTTTTATCTGCTGTTTATTTATTTAATCTGTTGTTTGTACAGTCAGCTTCAGAAGTAGATGATCACTTTAGTACCATGTCATAGCAACGCCAGCGTTTGTGCAGCAATAGTTGCGACAATTATGTATGAATTATTATTATGACAAGGTACTTAAGTGATCATCTACTTTTGATGGTGACCATACATCTGCTTGCAGTACAGCAACGTTAAAACCATTGTCATTCCGTACCCTCATGTTTGTTCGAAAGTTTAAACCCCACCGCATTGAATACAGCCAGTATAAATATTTTCACCAACTTGGCTCGTACATGCGTCTTGTGTTTGCTTTCAAACTCATATCAAGAAAATTCTCTTCTTCATAATACGCAGGCGTTGAAAGAACAAAATTATAAGTTGTAGTATTTCGCATTTAATCGTAATAAGTTTTTAAATAAACTAAGTTTTCAAATCATTATCATCTATTCAGCCGAGAGATGTTCACTGTTGAACATAGGCCTCCGCCAAGTCAGACCGTTAATTCACGGAAAAATTATTATAAACTGGCGTCGATACATCCGGTGGCATCTATCGACGCAAAGAATGAACTAGCTTATAAATGGTAAGAAACTTGTGTTAGAAGTTAGAAACCAAACACAATCCTTACCTTGAAGCGCGGTGTTGGCATCTCTATAAACATACAATAATGGCATAAAATTGTGTCTAAATAGTACCTTTTTAATTTTTGATATCTGAATGAGCTGTGCTTAAAATTCAAAGATTGTTTTAGGATTAAAAATCACTAAACGCAAAGGGGCAGCAACAGCCAAAATTAAATTACTCTAGAATGAATGAAACACGAATGAGCTTAAAAATTAACGGAGCTTCGAAATGTTATACTATTGTCAAATCTGATTTTAGTTGTATAATTAACAATGCAGAGTCTACAGCCGAGTTTATTTCAATTTTTGATAACAATTAAGTTGTAGATTCTAATTCGGCCCGTCTGGTGGCAGCTAGAAACTTTCTTCTTTAATTTGTATAATGCAAGAATTTCGATTGCAGTTGTATATTTTAGACAACAATCGTAAAAGTTAAGCAACTAAGCGCGTGGTTTTTACTCGAATGGTGACTAAACATTTTTCAGTAAAAACCACGCACTTTTTAAGTTACGTTTAGTCGTGGCTGCTGTCGTTAAGCAGTCGTGAAATTCTTGTGAAAATCACGACAAAAGGCCCGAAATTGCAGTCGACCTTGTTACTAAAAGATGGTGTTGTGGTTTGAAAGAAAACCTAGTGACAATAATTGAAAAAGTTTGGTCATGTTGAAATAATGAGAAAAATTATATTAGCGAGAAGAGTAATAAATGAGTGTACATGTCCTGGCCCGATCGTATAATTGGGCATATCGTCTGCCTACCGATCACATAGATCAATAGATTAGACTCTCCCACAAAAAGTCCACTCAGCTTGGTCATAAAAAAATATCCTTGAACCTACTGATCACTCCTGACCATTACCATTTTTAGATAATAGACTGATTTTCCATTTGTCCAGTAGCATTTCATGATATGCCGCACATTTCATGATCTGGCCAATTATACCATCGGGCCACGACATACATACGCGACGAGGAAGACGTATGCGAACGTTTAGCGAGCGAATTGAAAACATGTTCAAGAAGGTAAAGTGTTTACTCGAAATCGCCGAACTTGTATGGGGACTGTGGTGACTATTACCATGAAGCAAAAAATATGCCAGGGGATATGTGGGACTCGAGGTAAAGGCGTTCTCTCCTTACCCACTAAACATCCTCCCCGGCCTGACCTTGAGTGCGCTATTACGGGACGGCTCGACATCTGCGCACGTGAGCGCAACTACACCGAGACCGTCCCAATGCTGCCCGTCTAGACACTCCTTGCACCAATTGGTGGCTAGCAGCCACTCCTCCACCGACGGCTGCTCGACCTGGCGCGTCCTCCTGACAAGGACACCGGGAGCAGCCATCGGACCGCACCCGGGTACTTCGGGTGCGGTCGTGGTCCTGAAAATGACCGCCTGGAACTAACGGTGTTGGAAAAACCAAAAACAACTCGACGACGACATGTAACTTCGAATACTGCTTAAGGATTTGGTATTACATTTTTTTTTTAAATAGATAACTAATATAGGCTTAATATTTATTTTGTATAAAAAATGTACATGGGTGTAATATACCTGGCAACAACAGATGGGTCGCCAAAATAACGCCCGGTTAAAAGAGCTAAAATAAAAATACACGTGTAGAATTAACATATCTTCTTTCCATAATCTACGACCAACATATTTCCAGAAAGGCGATTGTTGAGTTAAGTTTTGAACTGTTCGAATACTCCAGATTATTAATCACAAACCGCGGGATTATGAAGGACGGATCGCTTTCATCCTCTTGCTTTGATGCCGTATTACCAATAAACATATTAAACATTGATATACTAGTACTCAATTCGATTATCCTAATATTGAATGTAAAATTGGAGCTATTAACGTAATTTGAGTAGTTACTGCGCAAGCTAAAATTATTTTGTAAAGTTACACACAGATTGCTAATAAAATCAAGTCTTACAGGTTGATTATTCTTGTTATTTAAAAAAAAAAAAATCAAAATTAATATATATGAAAAGCACAACACTTAGAATATCCGATAGAAAACCGTTATATTTTACACCGTATTTTCATGAGACAAAAATAAGGCCAAAAACATAACCTCAATAGACCTGAAGCGTTAAGGCGAAAATACATAGTTTCTGAAAAATTTAACTTAAAAGTGGTGATATTGTTGCGTTTATGATCGTTGATTTAACGTACCGAACACCGAATGAGATAATTGAGCTAAAATACCTAATACTGGCTCAAAACAATCTTATCAACAGTGTGTAGCGGATACACCCTGAACGACAAGTCTTGTGCTATTCTAAAGTAGAATTACAATGATATGAAATGTGTACTTAATAAACTATTCTACCCAAAACTTGTTCTCGAACCGTTATTTGAGGCCATAGGCACTTCAGCACATAAACTGGGAAATGACCCGCATTAAAGAAACAGCTGTATTTAACAGCTAAATTAAGTAAAGCTGTTTCTTTAAGCTTTAAAGAATTACTAAGTACCCTTGTCCATGAGGAAAAATAAATAAATTAAATATGTTATGTTTAACGCAACATCCTTTTTACATCTCCGAAGATATCACATAGGTATGAGCTGAAAGAAAAGAATATCACATTTCATAGTTGAAAAGAAAAAGCTCGCAGTGAATTGGTCCTTACGAAGCCGGATGCTTGTAATTGAGTTAGTGCCAGCACTCCCAACTCCTCTTAGTACGTGGCCACTGAACAGGCTGCAAGGCAGGGATGTAACGGAGGTAGTTTTATCGGAACCGAAGTCGGAGTCGGAGTTTTTAAATTTGATTTATCGGAATCGGAATCGGAGTCGGAATCGGAGTCGGAGGCAGGGTCAGAAGTGGTGGCATGAGAAAGAATTTTTATTTACAGACAAATAAAACATTCTTAAATCAATTTTTTTCAAATTATAAAATAAAACACAAACAATGAAAAAAAACCTTTCATAACAGTCGACACAGGCCGCCGTCGCCGCTATGGTATGCTTCGACCTCCGATTAAAACCTCCGATTTAAAAGTGTCGGAGCCGAAGTCGGAACCGAAGGTGTAATAATAATCGGAAGTTCCGACTTAACGGAACCGGAGTCGAAGCTCCGTAACATCCCTGCTGCAAGGTACTTGGTTTCTGTAACAGGTAAAATAAATAATGGGCTTGGAAATACTGTCTCTAATACTAACAGCATTATTGATAATGGCGGTAGTTTTCTTTAAATTCGCGAAGATTGCAAATCAGATGACGGTGATGATAGAGATGAACACCACACAGATACAGTTTCGCAACCACTAGCAAATATTTATAAAGTTGTAATCGGAGAAAATACAATAATATTTTTTCTCATTACCCTGCGCTTGTGATTCTGCTTCGATTGTCCATAGTTGCTATTAAATACAAATTACAAAAGTACTTCCGCGTTTTCTATGTTACTGAAAGAAGGTTATATTTGAAAGAAATACCAACAAAGTTCTTGGAATTCATTCGAAGCAAACTTTTTGGTATTTCTACAATTCGCCATTTTAATGGCTCCAACTTTAAGAGCCCCACCGCGGATGCGAAATCAATGCGATGAATAGACGCGAAACAAATTGCGGGAATCCGCAGGCGAAAGTTTGTAACGGTCAAACCTCAACTATTACTTCGTATACCATTAACAGGGGCACAATGATGTGCAAAATTAGTTCAGAATATGACTCTTGCGATAATTTTTAAAATATCAAGATTTATTGTGTAACAGTCAGTACCAACATAGTAGTTATGTTGTCATAGATTATTAGTTGATTCTCTGAAAGTTGCTTCCGGAAAATTAATCCGAAATTACTTAAGTAATGTTTCTTTTTCTGAAGTAAGAAAACTTGATTCCCGCAATTAGTTAAGGAAATCAGGAACAAACTACGTCTTCTGAAAGCCGATGTTTTAAATGAAGATGGACGTAAATCGGATCAGCTACGAATAGTCCATCTACCAATTGGACTTTCCTTCAATGGGATATGTTTAATTTCGGGAGTTGGATTACATATATCAGAAAATTACCTTACTATTGGATTTTGGTGTAGCTCTGTAGGTATTCGATCTGATTGATAATAAATTGCAAGCAAAGAGACCTAATTAGCTTTGATCTGCATTAATGTCGAAATATGCATTTGTGTGCAGAGGATAAGGTAGTGCACCATTGAGCTAGGTAGACTGATGACTGTTTTCGCATGTTGATAATAATTGAATGATTACTAGTTCCAAAACAATAAGGAATACGTTGTCTAAACACGGATGTCACATGTCGCGTTCTCTTCAATTGCTCAAGTATCAAGTTACATCAATCTATCTACAACAGATGCCATGTCCAGTTACGAGTGTTGGTTTCTTGTTCGACGGATATAAGTCGGCATTTAATTGGTGCAGAACTAAGTTATCGAAGTTGGTAGCTTCGAATGAAGTCCATCCATTATTGATGACCTATCTTGTTGTGATAATGAATCTATTCAACTCTGACATAAATTATTTTCTTGGTAAGTTTTGGTTAACTTCTTTTTGCGAATATTTATCTTTATCAGTTCCTAGAATACTGGTTATAACAGAAACATTGAAACTGTCCTAAGTCTAATCAGATTATAAGCACGAAATTGACAATAAACTCTTTGGAAATTTTCATGTATTTTCAAGATAGTAATTTGTAGACTTTATAATTTGGTGACGGCGAAACTTGGTAGAGGAGGCGTGGGATAGTGAGGCTATTTTCAGAAATTACCTACTATTTTTGTCATTTTGCTTATAAATACGAGCTACAATTCGCAAAAGGGTTTAATAGTCACCGAGGTAATATAACTGTACGAGTAAACGTATTAATACTTGCGATGCTAATTTTTAATACGAAATCTTCGTAAGTGTTCTTTTAATGCTATATACTACTTTTCTCTAGCATATATATGTTTGTAATAAAGATATCTTGCTCAAATCCTTTATTAAAGTAAAGCTCATGTTCTGTTGATAATCTAAATTTAATAATCCCTATTACGTTCAGATCACAACAGGGGCCGCCTATGTTAGGAGATACCGCGTTAATAACTAATGCCCGGTAATAACCGCGAATGTATGCTGCTTGTGACTGACAATGTGGCGAGAGAGCCCTGTTAATTTTACGATAAGTACTATAAGTACTTTACTAACACAAGTCCGTAGCAAATTGATATTGTTGAGAACCTTACGGTACATATTGAGAGCACAATTTCTGCTATCATTTAAGTCTCTTAATGTCCTTCGGCTTTTTCGGCCCGGTCACCGGTCGGTTTTTTCCCCGGTCTTTCGACCTTTGTTCACAGGTTTATTGAACGATGACTTACTTTTGGGTGTGATAGTTTTATGCAGGCGATTGGCTGACTGTTTTAAGGCACTACATGTCCCTAATGGCAGACCTCGTGTCTTTAACACCAACAAAGTCACCTGGTGCCGGAGCTTTATCTCCAAATGGTTAGCAGCCTGCGAGTCTATAAGTATCTATAGACTCAGGCATAATGTATTCTTGTTTGTCACTCATCGTATAAAAAAAATATCGTAATGTGTCATGGCAAAAGCGATTTCCTCGGGTATGTGGCTCCAACTTTGAGCGGCTAATCCGCGGATCCATATCTTTCTTCTTTCCATACAAGCCTGGGTACTTCAAAAGAGAAGTTAAGAATCTACTTGCACGTCGGCAAGGCGAGTATATATTGTATACTGTTGTAGTTGCCTTTGAATTAAAACTACAATTCTGCCTCCCATCAGGTGAAATGGAGTCATTTTGCACGACAGTAATGAAAAATAAAACTATTTATAATGGCCGTTAATTGGTTAGTTAGAGATATTTGATACAATGATTACAATAATTCTAACCGCACCTACACAACTGATATCCTCGCCTGTTGTCTCGTCAACAAAATTTTCAAATAACAAAACTAAACGCAAACAAAGTCAAACCGCTAATCAAACGAGTGCACTCTCCACTGCCGCTTTCATGTGGCTATAGAATCAGCGTAATCATAGTCGCAGATCGGTCTATTCGAAAACGGGGCTCATGATGTGGCAGCGTCGCTATTTCAAATTAGCCGCCGGTACCGCTCCATTACTGCACATTACGTATTTATGCTGCAGACCCGACTACTCTGCAGATAAAACGTGCAGACATAATGCTTGGCGTATTTCTATCATAAAGCTATGAAATGTCATTTATCGCGGAGAAGTTTCATAAATTATCCTATTATGATAGATGTCCACGTTCCCACTAATCAAGCTAGCCATTGCTGGATAAAGTCATCGTACATTGTACCGGTTGCGCTTGTTAGATTATACTTACAGAAATACGTTGAAAGAAACAGGTAGAGAGAATTATGTCTTACTTCTTACCCAAAAGTAAAGAATACTTATATTTTATCCAGCAAATAGGTACTCAGAATCAAATAACACTGACAGGAGGCAGAGCAGTGTTCACTGTGACGGCTCGAACGAGAATGCCGCTACCACGCGGAAGCGGGTCGTTTTATGTGAACAACCCACCCTACTCCGCCTCGCCTCTGACTACCGGTAACGCTTGTACAAAAGCGTTGTAATAATTAAGTTTTATTATATAAAACTATTTGTAAATTCATGATTAATAAATTATTAAATAATAATGATATTATTATTATTTTACCAAACTATTCCAACATAAATAGATTCTCAATATCCTATAACCGAAACAATTATGTCGGTCACCACGACAACTACTTTTTATCATAGAAATCTATTTCTAATTCATAACAAATCATTATTATCATTGTATAAGTTAACAAATATTATTAGAATAATTATTATCTTGGGCTTAATGTACAAATTAGTGCCCAAGATCTCACACGGCCATTCTGCAGAGCACTTCGTTCTCGAAGTGCTAATAAATCAACAATATTTTAAGAATAGCATGGCGGATAGTGATTGCTATTTTTATATATATTTATTTAATCAAAACTATTACGGCCAAACTGGCATGTACTTCGCTCTCGAAGTACTATAATAACATTATTCTGAAATATAATATTTTATCATAGTCTCTGGCCTTGACATACTAGTCCTATCACCTGCTGCACATGAATTCCAGACTAATATCAGGGCAGTGACTGACCAGCAGTATATATACAAATAAATGATAGTCTCTGGCCTTGACATACTAGTCCTATCACCTGCTGCACATGAATTCCAGACTAATATCAGGGCAGTGACTGACCAGCAGTATATATACAAATAAATAATAGTCTCTGGCCTTGGCATACTAGTCCTATCACCTGCTGCGCATGAATTCCAGACTAATATCAGGGCAGTGACTGACCAGCAGTATAGGTATATACATTTTTCTTTTCACTATTGTTTTTATTTTTATTAGTCCTTACCCATGTCATACTAATCCTACCACTCGCTACTAATGTTTACAGATTAGTATCTGGGCAATAACTGACCAGCGATAAGTATAATCAATTATTCTTATTGTGTACTTTTGAATACTTAGTGGTGTTAATAGATTGTTGAACCTTCATAATACGTTCGGCCAATCTGACGAGAAGTTTGAAGACCTATTTTTTTTTATTCCGATTCAATGACTTGACATTCGAAGCTATCTAGTACTTGATAATTATTACTGTTAACAAACTGTTTTTATGTATTGAAATAATTATACTTGATTCCTAATTCTGGACCTGGAGATAAAAACTTAAATATCTCGAAAACGGTGCATCGTAGCCCAAAAATAATGAAATTTTCTCCCCCGTAGACCCCAATTGGCCACGCGGTACATCCAGTGCAATAAAAGTTTTGGCACTACCCTCATTAATTAAAAAAAGAATAGACTCCAAAATTAATTCAAATAAT
This sequence comes from Elophila nymphaeata, assembly GCA_955850985.1. Taxonomy (NCBI): domain Eukaryota; kingdom Metazoa; phylum Arthropoda; class Insecta; order Lepidoptera; family Crambidae; genus Elophila; species Elophila nymphaeata. The sequence continues at coordinate 4,422,853 of OY039082.1, read as the reverse complement.
TTATGCTTATCTTCCAGGACTGCCGTTGTAATCAAAATAAATTAATAAAATCAAACGTACAACACTAAATTAATATAATGAAAACACAATTACCTTGTTTTATTTCTTCAAGTTGAATTGTAAGAATCAATCATTTTTATAATGTTACTTCTATATTCTTACAAACTGGTTGGTAACAAATAATACAAATCACTGGTAATTCAACCGTACACGGCGACAGTCAGCAAAAAAAGTGACTCGATCCGGCAACATACCTCGCTTTAGTTCATTCGAACTTCCGGTGTTGCCAGTAGAAATATTTGATTCGCTTGGAAACCGATAATTAATTCCAAATATCATCAAACCTTACAATTATCATAAAAAGTATGATGCCATCTTAAAAAAAAAACTTTATCAAGCACTATAAAATGCGTTTTTTATTTATTTAAATAACAATAAATTGTACGGTAGTTCGAGTCCATAAAAAAAATGAAATCTCAACAAGCGATTCCGTAACAAAAACTCTGGAGAAACTCTTTTTATAAAAGAGTGGTGTGCACAATAAAATTGTTAATTTGTCAAGCTGGTTTTTACACACCCATAGTTACAGCTGCAAGATATTTGTGATGGCGGTAGAGCGAGAAAATTTTGCGCGTTTTTTTTTTCGTAATACCTTATTTTGTTAGATACTAATTTATTCTCCACGTACGTTCACTAGCTCACTTGTAAAATTTCTCATTCTTTAATTATAATAAACACACCAACGCTCGAAGAGAACCAAAGTGCTTCAAACTCAAACTTTTTTTTTTTTAGTAGCCTTCAATATTATAATCATATATATTATAGGCGTTAGTCGTCACATTTCAATGCTATCGGAGAGTAGCCCCGATCGAACATCAAAATGCCCGGTCTAACTACGAAACATATATTTCACTACACAATAATAAATAGTCTGCGTTAGTCGACACATCTCAATGCTATCGGAGAGTAGCCCCGATCGAACATCGAAATGAACCACGGAAAATATGTTTTACTATTATATTACACAATAAGCGAAACATATCACCAACCCCCAAGCCAACAGGAATTAACACCATCAGAGAGTAGCCCTGACGTGGCACTAAGCCCATTGAACTTGTGGGCACGTATCGATAAAAAAAAATTTTTTAGTTTTTTTTTTCATGTAAATGAATAATCCACACATCTCATTGTCAGGGAGTCGCCCTGACCAAATGCAATGCACAGATCAGCCACAATCATATATCAATATGTTTCTTTACTCAACTAAACTTAAAATTTGAGATCTTAGCACTTTTGATTCGAAAATATTTCACTTGTACATACCTTTTATTAGTACGATCCCACTTCTGATGTTAGATTATACTTACAGAAATACGTTGAAAGAAACAGGTAGAGAGAATTATGTCTTACTTCTTACCCAAAAGTAAAGAATACTTATATTTTATCCAGCAAATAGGTACTCAGAATCAAATAACACTGACAGGAGGCAGAGCAGTGTTCACTGTGACGGCTCGAACGAGAATGCCGCTACCACGCGGAAGCGGGTCGTTTTATGTGAACAACCCACCCTACTCCGCCTCGCCTCTGACTACCGGTAACGCTTGTACAAAAGCGTTGTAATAATTAAGTTTTATTATATAAAACTATTTGTAAATTCATGATTAATAAATTATTAAATAATAATGATATTATTATTATTTTACCAAACTATTCCAACATAAATAGATTCTCAATATCCTATAACCGAAACAATTATGTCGGTCACCACGACAACTACTTTTTATCATAGAAATCTATTTCTAATTCATAACAAATCATTATTATCATTGTATAAGTTAACAAATATTATTAGAATAATTATTATCTTGGGCTTAATGTACAAATTAGTGCCCAAGATCTCACACGCTCAACAGAAATTTGACCATTCAAATATAAGGTTAAGGTGGTACTTTTTAGGTGCAGTACGTACAGTAGCTAGATTGAGGCAAGCTCGTTTACCGCGCGATGTTCGCTATTTGGTGCTGTCAGTTCCTTTATTTATTATAAAGAAAACTGTTGAATGCTTTACCCTGCTTTACTTTCTGAATTTACGCGGTATATTAAGGCCGTTATCTCACTGCTTCGCGCTCTGTCGCCGCGGGGTAGAGCGGGGTTGCAGATATTAATATTGTATGATGGAACAAACCTTTTAAAAAGGCTCAAGGTCACTCAAAGGGCAATCCGAGTTTCAGCACAGAATTTCGAACCTTAAGTGGTAGTGGGTGAGGCATATTGCGAGGAGGATTGACGGGCGTTGTGGCGGAAAGGTCCTGGAGTGGCGTTCGCGTACCGGGAGACGCAGCGTTGTTAGGCCCTCACAATGTGGTCCGACGATCTCGTAAAGGTTGCGGGAAACTGCTGGATACGGGCAGCGTTGGACCAATCGGGTTGGAGATCCTTGTAGTCTAGGAGGTCTATGTCCAACAGGGCTGCCCGTGGAGTACTAACAAATAAGCTAGTAAACACACTTCAACTCTTTTTATTATCACTCTTATATAATCTGCACCTGTATGTATGTTTGTTTGCTTGTATGTTTGTAACAGACTCCTTTGTACGCAATTTTGAATAGTGTCTAGTTTTTGTCTAGTGAATAGGCATCTTTAGGGTAAGCTCGTTTCATCGTCAGCCTTTTCTTAAGTCTTCCAGCTTAGAGTTTTGCCAAGAGTAAACCCATTTAAACACGCTTATATTAGTTTCACCTGTATGTTTGTTTGTTTATTTGTATGTATGTAACTGACTCGTTTGGATTCGATTTTGACCTACTTTAAACGGTCAGATTTAATTTAAACTTTATAGACTTATCAAAGACCGATGACATTACAATAATGCGATTAGAATATCCCATTTTCCTGATTAGAATCGCCAGGACTAATAAATTTCCGTTTGTAATATTAGTTAAATTTTCTAGTAGGCACAGAAATAAAATGATGACCGGAAAGTAAAATTATTATTTAGAGAAAAGCGAGGGGCTTAGTTCAATTTTACCAATCGAATATTCTCAAGAACTGATGTTATTGAGCACCCTACGCTTTTCTCTTAATACTTAATAATTATACTTTTCGTTCATTTTGTTTCTATACTAGAAATTTATTTTTCCCTTTTTAGTCTAATTTAGGTCCAGTAGTTTCTGAACCTTTCAATGCAAAGAAACAAACAATCAAATCTTTGCTCTTTATAATATTAGTTTAGATTAACTAGACAATTTATTAACCTTTCACTTTTTGTATACCGTAAAGGTACGACATGTTGATACCTATCAATTAAACCTAACACCTATGTACACATGCTTCGGACAAATAAATTATCTTTATCTTTACCTGATTGTTTCACAGGCGTGACGTCATTATGGTCGACTAGTCAAATTGGCGTGGTTTTGAATGAAATTTCAAATATTTTAAAACCAAAATATTCGAAGAAAGGTGTGTAAATTCTCGAAATATAAATTTGTAAATTTTCCAAATATTGTCAGCTAGACCGCTAAAGAAAATTTGCTATCAAACTTTTGCTGAATCGTCTTCATATTTAGTTTCATCGCAAAAACCAATTTCAAGTCGACCGTCCGCTCAACATTCCATTTCGTTTTTTCATTCAAGATTATCTAAAATAACGTCACCCAAAGAAATAAAATAGAAAATGCCAAGGAGCGCACTTGTTTTTAAAGCTATGTTCTCATAAAAGCCAATGAACCGATGCGTCTGAAGTCTGTCTGAAAAGATTACAAATCCTCCTAATATTATAAACGTGAAAGTTTGTATGGATGTACGGATGTATTTGTATAGATATATCGATGAGTGTCTGGATGTGTGTTTGTTACTCTTTCACGCAAAAACTACTGAACGGATATTAATGAAACAGTAATAAGTATAGCTTATATATATATCAGAATCACATATAGGCCGTAATTATATAAGTTATCTGACATTAATACGAGAGACCACTAGTTGTTAGTTATGTTATAAATCTTCTTTTAAAGTAGATCTGTGATGAATTTATTTGGTATCGCAAAACATCCACCGGATTTTTTTTTCACTGATTTACTTTTTAAACCTACTGCACGGCCCAAACTGCCCTGGCTGGAAACCAAGAAACAATCATCATACCAAATTTTGTCAATCCTAAATATCTCCTTGCTTCGTCGCCTTGTGACATAGTAAGTAACGATAAATCGTTTTGCCATAACAGTAGTTCTATGTTCGACGTGTCACATGATCACGATAGAGGTTATTTTTCCTTGTTTCGTTAAACCTTATTGGTATAACGGTTACCGCTGCATTTTCAACGTTTATGTTGTCATTGTTTTTAAACCAACTATTATTTAAATAGCCCCAAACTGCGCTTAGTCCTGTAATATTTAATTCAGTTTTATTAGCTTTAAAAATGAAAAATGAAAAAAGTTATGCCTGCTGCGGTGTAAACGATTCCGTGCTAGGCGACCCTTATTCATCACACTTAGGTGGTTTCCACACGAGAGCAATAAAGCAGGTGAATGTGCAACGCTGCAAAATGTACTAAGTTGTCGGCAAAATAAAACAGCTATTACGCTGCGTTGGTGGCTTGAGGCGTCGTAAAAAATATGCCTCATTTTTTAATGTCTAATGCATGAATATTTACTCACGGCGTATATACTTCAGTGGTCTTGTGGTTCGCCTATCGGAAGTCAGGAGATCCTTAATTCGATTACTAGGACCAACCCAATGAATGACAATGGGCAAATGTGTCAACGATTCCATTAATAATGTGTTCCTTGTGACTTATGATTCACATCATTAACAATAACAACGAAAACTCTTGCAGAAAAAATTATAACATTGTTTACAGAGATTTTGACCAGGTTCAATTCCCGGTTATGTATGGAAGGTACAAAAAAATTAATGCCACTATTAATAAATCGAAATCGACGCCATTGTTCCTAAGAACAGATTTCGCTATCTCCCAAAGTTTCCGATTTTCCCTAGTGACCCATTAGGATTTGGAATGGACCCTGTTTAGGTACCATTGTGGTTTTAAGACGGGCATGACGCCCGATTTTACCACTCGTACTCTGCGCATTTGATTCGCGTCATTTGCCACGAGAGTTAGCATGGTTTAAAAATTGTCTCGTATTATTTTTAAGTGAAAAAGGAGGTCGTAGGCGCAGCAGTCGTGTGTTCTTCGTACTGATCATGAAAGCAAAACTGCTAAGTGCGCCATCTATACTCGGATGGTTGACCAAACCTTTTTCAACTAGATTTTCCTCCGTGCTTCGACAGGCATGTTAAGCTGGTGGTCCCGGGTGCTGTCGAAAGATAGGAGTCGTTCCTGAAGAGTTGGTTTCAGGTAGGTGGCCGGCCGTATTGTCGATATCTAGACACACTGCACAGTCCCCTAATAACCCATTCAAGTTAGCCCCCATCGGATTTAATGAGTATCATCAGAGTGCAGTTCATGCTTTACTAGGACCTCCATCAGTGGCCGCTGTAATCAATGGTCCGACGCGCGTGTTGCGCGCACTCCTGGCACATCAAGCCGATGGAACTTTTCAGTAGGACAGCTTTAAAAATTGAGAGCACCCTGGCGCGAAGTACCGTATTCGTGTTGTCCAGCCCCAGAAGGGGGAGGGGAGGAAATTAAGAGGCAAGGGCGAAGAATAAAAAACTTAAGGAGTCAAGAAGGTGTGCTGTAAAATCAGAGCCTCCGGCAAGTAGCAGCGCACTACTCCCAAGATTTCGGCCTGTATAACCGAAAGGTTGCGCCAGGCCATGGGTTCGTGGTAGGCCCCTAATAAAATGGGAGCAGGGTAAAAGAAACAGATTATTTTCAAACGAAAAATCACTCAAAAGTAATCCCAAGCTTTCTATAAAACGATACATCGTAATAAATCCTAAGATTTCGACGTCTAGATTCGTAGCCAGCTATCCACGCGCAATAACCCAAATTTAATATCAGGCTTACGTAGTTACGAACGAGCGCGTCACCGTGACACGTCATTTACGAATAATCCGGTGGACACTGCCTATTGTTTGACGAAACAATGTCGCAAGTTTAGTCAAAGTTGCGCAACACAGTCCCGAAGACATATTATGAACACTTATTTGCCAATCATGCTATTTTAATAAATTCAAGTTTTGCTTTTGAATAAGTTAACAAGCTGCGTTCGTTACCACCAAAAAGCCATTAGTATAAAATTACATTTCACTTTCAAACTGAATTCGCTATTAGTTCATCAAATAAATCCTAATTGACCCTCAAATTATTCCAATTACCAACAATTTTGCTATTTTAAAATTTACTGCCAAAAGTTTCAACGTCGTTATTAATTTAGTGTTAACTCTCAAATATTGAATCTGAGTATTAATCTTTCTAACAGGAATTATGAAAATCGCTAAGATGATGCGGCCGAAATCCGGGATATATTATACCTAATATTAGTTTCGCTTCTCCTCAATATTGCTTTCAAAATTACTGACTAGTTCTTTTCAGCGTTGTGAAAGATAGATAATGCGACCGATTTAAGTTTATCTCCATTCATATTTCTTTAATCTTCAAGGATCTTACTTAGTAAATTGGTTTTCAAGTACGTATTATACATAATGAGTTACTACTCATCATTTGAATCCTTTATAAGTAACTGTAATAATTTAAGGTTATCTTGATATTTTTTTATTATTGTGTTTATGTTTACTATCTTACACCAGCCGTCCTTAGGAATTCTTGTTATCGTCTCCAGGGGTGAAATCCGAAAGTCAGTGGTTTGTTTCTATAGCAAGTCATAAGCTGAACTGACACCCTTTTGTATCCGTGTGCCACATATACGGTCTGTTAATTACTTTTGTTATCTATTTGAACTTTGTTTGCTCGTTTTTAACTATGTATGTATTATAATTTAATGTTTGCATGTGTGTATATTGTGATGCAAATTAAATTATTATCTAAACTATCTATCTGTTGTGGGTCGTTAACTCGCCGCCGCTCGAGTGACCCTTGGTGCAATAATCTGTCAAACCAAAGCAGTCAGCAGTATTTTATATTTGCGAAAATTCTACCATGTCTCTTCATATCGTTCTCAACTTAAATGGCACCCAATTCGTTGGCGCAGGTACTAAACGTTCTTTCCCTTATATATACTGTTCTATTTCTTCCTACCTGTCTACCATATTTACGTTCAAGCTTTTCCTTCCGCTCTTCTATTTGTAGTCGTACTTTACGCTCAAACTCTAACTTCACTCTTCATATACCTTCCTACAGTTCCGATTTCCTTTCTTATTCCTTTTCTGTGTATGCAGTTCGGCTATGGAATGCTCCACCTGAGAGTATTAGATGTGCACGCACATTGAACTCCTTTAAAAGTCAAGTTTGGAGTCACTTCCTTGTCACCTGTTCATAGCTGTCCTTATACTACCTATATTGTTTTTCTTATTTCATTTTTGTTTGTATTTTTATTTGATCTTGTATAAGATTGTAAGACTAGACCTTCCACCGTTCACTTTCCTGCACTCATACTTTATTTACTTACGCTTCTTTTCCTTTCTTTCAAGGTTGCCTGGAAGAGATTGCTTATTAGCATTAAGGCCGCCTACTTTGTACTGTTTCTTTTTGTTTATATGTATTGTGTATTTTTCTATTTTGTGTGCACTAAATGTGTTAATTATTATTATCAACCAGGACCGTACACTCGAAACCACCGCAGCACTCCTAGCAGCCCATCATTGTGTTTTTTATTAACTAATTTTCTACTTTTCCAGTTCTACATAAAATAAATGATATTCCTATCATCTCGATTTCCAGTAAGGCATTAGCAATCATTTGACCGTCATACCTCTGATATCTAATCATAATCAGCTATATTAGATTTGTTGGATTCATAGGGACAATAAGAAGTCTTTCGCCGGAGATTACCATCCCTTATTAAGTATATGAATGGTCCGATCTTAATTAGCTTTTGTGGGTATAAATCCGTTGTTCGATATATAAAGTAGGTACTTACTGAACCGCGGCCTTGAGATATTGAACTGATATTTCGTCCGTCTCTTTTAACCTGTAGGATACTCAATTATGTGGCGTAATTTATTGTGAGGTAAGATGTATTATTAATTTCATTATTTATAGCTGTGATCAATGTCTACATATATGTCATTGACAATTTGATCAAATTTATTTAAAATATGTGCTTTGATCTACGTTTTAAACCCTGCCTTTGGTATGGGTATCCTGTCAAGTTTTATTGTTATCCTTTTATTTATTTTTTGTTTTATATTCGAATATTTAAAACCATTACAATAGGTATCTAGATAGATCCACCTGTTACCACAATTTTATTCTTTTTTGTTATCCCTTCATCTCCCATGAAAATACCTAATTGTCTTGTTATATTTCATTTTAAAATGAAATTTGTATTTTTCCACCAAAATAACGATTTCAAATTAGAATTTGCTGTAAACTTCATGTATAATATTTTCATCTTCATTTTAATCATAGTCCAATATGCATTAAATGTAATGTTTTTAACACAGGTTTTTAAGATAATAATCGTAATTAGATTAGTATTTAGTAGTATTTATCGCAAACACATTTGACTATGAATACTTAATATTATGCTCGGAGTGGTTCTGATTAAAGAACGTCGCCATTAAAAATGTAAAACTCAAACCAATTCAAAAGTGCAGAGCGGACAGCGAATCCATCGGCAATAATTGATCAGCAAATCGAGGTAAACAGCCACCTGGCCGACACTCATGATTGGCTACTACAATGCATTGTTCATAGCACGAAACGTGTTACCCGACTAAGTAGGGAAGTAGTTGTTAAAGCTTGCGACGAGACTGCACGCGTGAACACAGAAATCGTTCGGGTGCTCGTCATCGTATTAGGCGTACTTAGGGTTGACAACAAACTGTAGAATTTTTTAAACGGTAAAAACTAGGTTTCTAGTACTATTTATAGAAAATAACTAGTTTCATTCCAACATCAATCAGACTATAAATATAAGTTTTACTATTCTTCGGATGACTTATATATATATTCATTTTAAATTAAAAGAAAAACAGAGATTGAATTATTTATACATATTTCCATTCATTTTAAGTCAACATATGATACTAATTTCATAGCTCTGATCCAATTCTTATGGTTGCATTTACTTTGCGTAATGTGTTTTTGTCTTCCAAATTAGACACTTTCTTAGGAGCATCGAAACCTGGATCTGAACAATCACGTACCTGTGGTGATATCAGCAGACTGTGGATAGGCTGGAAAGAACTAAGTTGGAATAGCAATTACGAACACGGTACTTACAAGAGCTCCAGGCCCTTTTAAGTACCGTACAAGTAGCGTACCGTTAAGAGGCTAAGTGTAAAAAGTCCATAAATTAACTAACCATCATAAACTACCACTATAAAAATTGTCCATTACTGTGTTTTGCGTAGTAAAAATGTTTCCAATGATGATTTTCTATTAGACTGATCATCAATACATTATAATTATATTGGAAAAGCCAATAAAAAAGTTAAAACTTCTTTATACAATCTGATACAATTTACAAACATCTTGTATGAAATCTTGTTGAAATTCTCGTATATTGAAAACGGAATTGCCTTGTGGTTTGTTTGGTCTTTCGTAATGAAATTACCTATAAATTTTCACAAACGTATCACTTTGTAATTTAATCAAATGAACCGTATTGTCTTTTGATTAATCAGATAACTGGCTTGCTAAATCTGATTAAGATGTAGGCGATTTAAATTAATCGTTAACCACAAGGGAAACCAAGGAAATTTAGGAGATTACTGTAACCAAATAAGTGTCTTAAATTTAATGATCTCAAATTAATCTAACTACACTCTCGAGGGGAAGATTTTGGTGCATTTAGAAGAAGTTTTTGCGGTTAATTTGCGTCCAGAGCCTAAATAATTGTTGTGAAATGTGGGTTGTGGTAGTGCATACTACCACATCCTACGCCAATTACAATTATCGTAAAAACTTTTATCTACACTCATGTCATAATATTCGAATTACGATATCAAAGGTGAACATAAAATGACATACTTTTTAATACAGATAATCAAAATTAAAATTAAAAAAAACAACCTGTAACATAATGACCATTATAACACCGGTTCGACTCAAGTTCGACTCATTATGATACAGTTATTTTTCTTAAATACTCGGGAAGGCAAAGGGATCTAACCCATACAAAAAATTTTACTCCTAATAATTTGCAAAAAGCCACAACAAATAGTTTGTTGCCAGAAAAATAAAAAAATAATAATTTTACAGAAAGGGAACAAACAAACAAAGGTTAATTAGGATTTAAAATAATTAAATGGAAAATTGACGAGCCCCTCATGTTATTGTTTTTAGTGTGTAATTATTCTATGGCTCGATTGGTCGCGTTAAGAAATCCCTCTTAGTGGTTCGCTGCATAACGCGTCACGGCGGCGGGCGGGCGGGGCGCTTCTGATTAGACAGTTCTGGCGGAGCGCTTGGTGATTAGTAAAAAATAAACAAATCTGTGTTTCCAATACGGTGCGAACAAGCATATTCAAATAGAAAATGAGAAAAAAGCACTTGTTTTGGAAAACGTAATATTTGTCTTTTCTGTTGTTTTATTTGAATTTATGTATGAGTGTAGATAAAGTAGTGTATGCAACTGCATATAACACGGGTATTAAAACAACTCGTTACTATTATGAAACTCGCTGCGCTCGTTTCATAAACTCACACTCGTGTTTTAATACCCTTCATTATATGACAGTTGCATAAACTACTATAATATTGGCATATGCTTATTGAGAAATATATAAGCCCGTAAACACATAATAATATTGCACAATCATAACAATGAAGGTGAAAATATAATACATGAATTCTATACTAAATTCTAATTTGAAATAACTAAATTGCTGAAAGATGTACCATCATCATAGCCGATCCGCATAAGAGAGCCTAAAGCAGGGGTTAAAACCGATAAATTTTGAGTTTTGGCTCCGGTGAATTTGAGTTTCTTTACTGTTTTAGTTTGAAGTTGCTTTCGCTAAATTTGTCTTGGAGACACGTGGTTATTAAATAATTATTGTGGATAACATAGAATGTCATCTTCCTCAACGAATAGAGAAGAATTCTTGGCCACCCACCCTATCACGAGATTTGTTTATTTACTTAGTCCTTACTACAGTAATAGATATTCTTTTACCGATGAGGTATTTGTATCGAAGTAGGTATAGAGAGAAGAATTTTCTCGTGGTATTTTTTTGGTTACTCAAAAACCACGAGATTTTGCTATTGATCTTTTTTTGACGTGACAACGTCTTATAATTCGATAGAGCCGGCTGCACGCACGAAAAAACATGACGTCATGCGGCGTTACCTCGCTCTGAATCTAATTCTCTAATTTGAATTTGGAATTATGGTCTTTAAAATTTAAACTTTCAATGATACCAAAACCAGCCAGATACAAATAGTATAGCCAAAGAGATTTTATTACAAGTTTATTTATACTATAATGCGAAATCTATTAAACAAATGAAATTAAATTTTTCTTTTGAAAAATGCTACCATTCCATCAGTATTTTCTTAAGACGTTGTCACGTTCAACTATCGTCAGTAAACCGACTTTACAGACAACCAATTTTTTTTTTTCATATAAAAGATAGAGGTGTTAGCCGTGTCTGCCAGCCCTGCTGTATCGTATGGACGAAGCAAACAAGGCTTGACTGCGCATGCTATTAAAATACTTTGAGCGATAAGCCGAGCCCTGTCGTGCATTTTTTAATTATATTTTTCCATTTCACGACGTTTTGCTGCAGCTGTGTCAATGTTAATTATGAATCATTGGAACTGTGTTGAGTATTAGTATTGTAATTCATGTAAATTAAAAATGGAGCTCTTTGCAAGTTTTATTTAGATTTCATTGTTTTTAATGTAGCTAGTAATTACTAGCTATGATAATCCTGTTTACCTCTCCATCTTAGCTAATTCGCTTGTGCTAGAAATGGGCTCACTTGGCAGACTAATGACGGTTTCATCTAGGATTTCTTCACTAAATCAGTACCATTCGTATCAGAATTACTCAAATATTTAATAGAATTAGTATAGATCATTTCGTAGAATAACTAAGTTACCTGGGCAAAATAAGTAGCTTTTTAATTAATGTAATTGTTATTTTAACGTTTTAATTAACAATAGATAAATAAAATTAATTCAACTCTAGAAAAAATATACTGAAAAATATCGACCTGCCTCAGGCGGGTCTAGTACTAAAAATATTTACGCGTTTGTAAACGCAAAAAATATTCCATACTTCAACTCTATTCTTTATGCTAAATATTATTATTATTATATATATATTTATAATAATACCAATAAAATTGATTCACTTTAATTAATATTTTAACTGTCCAAGTCTATCCCTTTCCATATAAGTTTAAATCGGGAAGTAAATTAAGATATATCTGTAAATCGTGAGAATAATGTCTTGTTTTAACTAATATAACTTATTATAAAGACCCCTTTGTTTCATAAAAAACAAAACTGTTTTTGTGTTCCAAAAGATTAAGTACATATCTTAACTATATAACTTATTATAAAGACCCCTTTGTTTCATAAAAAACAAAACTGTTTTTGTGTTCCAAAAGATTAAGTACATATCTTAACTATGTAACTTATTATAAAGACCCCCTTGTTTCATAAAAAACAAAACTGTTTTTGTGTTCCAAAAGATTAAGTACATATTTGAATACACAATTCTAAAATAGAACAGACTCTTCAAATGTGGGCTCCGCAACGCTACTCAGTATTTGTGTAAAACTGTCTAATCTCAAACTCGTGTAGCACTTCTGGAAAGTAATAAATTCCGTGCTTCCACTATTGAAATATTCAGGTTCTGATTTTTATTTCTAGTTGCATTGGATATAGAGCTACGATTTACTCAAAGACGATATATCCGATTATGCCTCTCTAAAAGTTTATCATCATCATCATCATTTCAGCCAAGAGACGCCCACTGTTGGACATAGGCCTCCCCCAAGGATCTCCAAACCGGTCGGTCCTGCGCTGCCCGCATCCAGCAGCTTCCCGCGACCCTTACTAGATCGTCAGTCCACCTTGTGGGTGGGCCTACCAACGCTGCGTTTCCCGGTACGTGGTCGCCACTCGTACCGGGAGGTCGCCACTCTAAAAGTTTATAGTTGACAAAAACTTCCTGTGAATGCCAAACGTAACATAAGTTTTAATAGAGTAGGTACTGTTAGATGACCAAATTAATTTGATGATGACGAAATGTTTCTCTAACCTAACCTTTCCATTATCAGGAAAGGTTAGGTTATCAGAAAATATCATAGCCTTAGACACTGATTAATTTAGTGCTATTCCTAGGAATCAGATCGACAGAACTTATCGGGACTGCTTTATATTTTAAGAGAAATATGTCTCCTATTCTGTCTATAGAATATACTATAAATAGCTTCTTCAATACAGGGATGATGGACATTGGTTGAAATTATAGATCTGAACTTGGACAGATGCTTGAACGGTCCTTATATCGAGAGATCCCTTGTGTTGACCTGTTGTCTTCTTTTACAACTTTGATAGCTTCAATCAAGCATAGTTATGATTTGTCCTATGCTATCCCCGCCAATGACCGGTTTTAATAAGTACCATAATCAAAAGGGTGTCTTATTGACATATTATAATTTGAACTCTTAAGAGAGAACAAATGCGGTGATTGCTTAGCTCATTAGCATTTTATTTATGATTTTTGTCAAGATATAAAAAACTCTATCGCGCCGTAATAAGCACTATATCTTCGATCCACTAGCTTTTCTTATCAGAGCCTACGTAATTATTGTTGGGGGCATCCCACAACTGGCGTCCGCAATGTTTAGCAACTTACGAAGTAAGCCCGTTCAGAACGAATAATCTCTTTGTGTCAAGTTTGAGCTTGGCTATTAACCGGAGGTACGGTCGATAGCGCGTCAAATTGTGGGTCTTAATCCGGTGATTTTGGAGTCGATTTTGCTGTGCAATTGTTTTTGTGGGATCGTTGAATTACTTTCAGTTATCTTCAGCAAATAAATCGCAGAACTAGATGAGGTGAAGATCTTTTTAGCCATGACGATACTCAGCGCATCTTGCCGTGTATGCCGTATGCTATGAGGAACTTACTTCGGCACCTATTTCGAAATTAGCTGTCAAAAGCGAACGAATAAGTCACAAACCAGTACCAACTTCTTCCCTTAGACCGCGTACAAAGGACATCAGCTCGAATTGTTGCCGAACCAGCCCTTTCTGATCGGCTTGACACTTTGGCATTGCGTAGAGATGTGGCATCACTCTGCATCTATTATCGCCTGTATCACGGGGAATGTTCTGAGGAGTTGTTCGGACTTATACCAGCTGCGGCATTCCGCTATCGATCCTCGCGACGACAAATCCCCACAGTCTTGATGCTTAGCTATCCACAACCGTGCGTTTTTCGCGCAATTTACTACCGTGGACCACAAAACTGTGGAACCAACTTTCGCCAGCGGTGTTCTCGAACCGATACGACCTGGATGTCTTCAATAAAAGAGCATGTTCCTTCCTTAAAGGCCAGCAACGTATTTGCGATTCCTCTGGTGTTGCAAATGTCCATGGGCGGCGGTGATCACTTACCATCAGGTGAACCGCCTGCTCGTTTGTCTCCATTTACATAAAAAAAAAAACAAAAAGCTATTGCATAGCATTTTGTATCAACTTATGCAATTATAATTTTATTTATTTATTTTATTCATGCAGTATTTCTTTTTCTTTGATATTAATTTTATAATTGAAATAATTAACTGAAATAATTAACATTCATATTCAAACTTTACAAGTACAGCTATGAATACGTCTAATCGCAGCACACAACGCCGTGTCGAAGACTGCCGAACTGAAACGACGTTAGACGATGCACGGCCTTCAAGCCACACCTCCTTGCCCATCGGAGTGGGGAGCGTGAGGTTTTTTCGTTACGGAATTTCTGGATTCGGTCCCCGCGCTCAAGGCCCGCGATAGAAGCTATGCAATAGCTTAAAAACAGTTTTATTCAATATCGCTCTTCGAATTAGATCTAATGTTTGGGATCGCAACCCGCAAAACAGATGTAATCGACATGAGCGTCGAAGCGAAAAGTGAGTTCTTTACTAGAATAGCACGACTGGACGTGCATTATTAATAGTTGTTTAATATATGTTAAATTGTATGTATATTTATGTTCAAACATTAATTGCACATCTACCACTTTCCTCATCTATTGTACGACGTCTTTGTTTTTTATAACATGTCTTTTTTAGGGATACTCGTTTTCCATGGCACAGGCAGCTTGCTTGATCAGTATAGCTGACGCCACACAGCGGATTGGACGGGACGGGACGTACCACGACGACGTCTCGTCGTCGTCACAAGACGTCACACCGCAACGTCCCACGGACGTTGCGGTGTGACGTCTTCGTCGTTTTTATTATTTTAACGCTCAGCGTCACCCACATGTTGACGTCAATGGCCCGTCTCGTCCGCGGTGTGGCGTCAGCATAATGTCTCATGTGCGGCTTAGATCTAGAAACCACTATATTTTAATCATTTGTATTTATAAATTAATATATAATTCTAATAAACTCAATATTAAATAAATTTCCGAAACATCGTAATACTTAATTAAAATTATAAGTAGGCAATCTCTGAAATTTCTATTCTTCAGCCTGCTTGAGTAAAAATGTAATGTATCCCACAAAAATAAAGTCCCTTTTTGTAAGGCCAATGTCGGCCTTAAATCTAGCCCGCCCTTTTGCTCATAAACCTTTACCACAACAATAATAAAAAGTGCTCATTGTTATTTTTATGTAAGTACCTATAACATATTAATCGTAATAGAGATAACAAAAACCGCTCTTATTGTTACTAAATAAAGGCGGTATTCCCTTCACAACCTAATGTTCAATCCAGAACATACAATCACGAACCTTTTACGTATTCACGTGAGATAGAAAGAAATTTACACAATGAATGGGCGAACATTATGTTGGATGAAATCAGAAACCCTCGTATATTAATTACCCAACCTAATTACTCATTAAACACACAGAATTTGAATAGCAAATTGAAACAAAACACTTTTAAAACTCGCCGTCAATCACTGCGTCTTAGTGTATGCTCAGTGCACACCTGACTGTAATTAATTGTGCGCCAAGTCCGGCTAATTACGAAATATATGTCTAACGAATGCTTCCATTTTGGCAACGAGTAAAGTAATACTTTTACTACGTGATCGTGTGGGATGTTGAAATCTGACGTCTCACGGTGATTTTTCATCGGTTTTGAGTCAAAGCCTTTTTAACATTATAGTCAATATCTATCCATTTACGAGATTTGTTTTATTGATTTATTAGAAGTATTTATTGAACGCCACTTAATAACGCTTCGAGTTAAGTGGGACACACACAAGCACAGGCGAGCTCGCTCTTCCCTCACAACATATTTTCTTTTAATTCGATGTTGATTTTCTTCTGCTCTGTCGATTCTAAGACGGCTTTCTACCGAATTCAAAGCACGTGTGTCTGTGTGCCTCGAAGGTTTACGCCATTCAAAAGATTGCAGGTCACACCTGGATAAAAATAGAGAATCGGGAGAAGTAGCGAGATGGACTGACGATATCACCAAGACGGTGGATCAGCATTTCCCAACTGGGAAGTGCTCCCTGCTAATGAAATTGATGTAGAAGAGAGCCTTGATAGGCAGATCCTGAGACGTCCCCCGTTAGCGGATCGGAAGTCAGGTCGGGGAGGAGGCTTAGTGGGATTTCTGGGCAGTGTCTGGGACTCCCACGTATTTTTGCGGTTGACACTATCCCGCAGGGACGATGCGAAAAGGCATTTGACCTCTCTGATAAAAAAGGTGCTAGCCTATAAACGTATCAATCCGACAATTTTTGATAAATAAGTCGAATTCTCGCGTCAAGGCCGTTAAATAAATGATATTTAAGTCTAAATGCGACAGGTGACAAATTTTTCAGTGACAATTTTTATCAAACAATCAATTGTTTATACATTGAATAGGCCCTGAGAGTACAGGCCCGTGAATAATCTCAAATAAGTAAACGATACTGAAAATAGTTCTTTGATAATTACATCCCTAATTACGATGTTTATCTTAAAATAAGCATAACCAATTAAACACTCTTAAACGTTATTCAGTAACTTTATCAGAAAGATTATTAACAAACATAGCCTATTCAAACCCACCAAAATAGTTTTAATTAGTCTGTGAACATATTTATGTGTTTACCCAACACAGCGCTAGTTGGTGTGTCGGTACATACGTTTGTATTTTAGTTCGTTCTCTAATCAGGTTGTTGTACTACAAATAAGATGAACTAACAGCACATACATCACAATAATGGTAATTAGACGAGTCTATTGACTAGCGCGTAATAAGCAAACCGATGTACGAACGATATGCTGCAAATTTACGCGAGATTCACATTTTTGATGTTGAGATTGGAAAAAGCGCCTATATTGAATGATAAACTGAATGCGATAGAAAAACTATTATGCCGTAAAGAGTGTAAAAAATCTGTTACTTATATTATATTGCATAATAATGTACTCGATGTTTTTAATAAGATTTTTATAATTGGAGGTTTGAAATGTTATTTTCGTATAACAATTAATCTCAACATTGTTTTTATAAATTCGGCGACCAATATGTCGCTTCGTTATCACCGATTTTGTAAGGCATAAAATGGTGATCACTTAACGCTCTTAAATGTATTAAATACCAATAATAAGGTGTATTATGACTCATAACAGCTTTCATAATTCGACCCACTGCTGGGACACAAGGCATCTCCTTGTCATCGAAGGAGGTTTAGGCAGTAGTCCATCACGCTTGCCCAATGCGGATTGTTGGAAGGAGTATCAATACCCCTTTGCTGATCCATTAGTCGCCTTCTACGACACCCATTGAAGGAATATGGGGTGATGCTATTCTACTCTACCGGCATCACCCCGCCAGTATTATGACTACTTAGAATAAAATCAAATTTGCTTTTTCACGCCTTTTGTAAGATACACAGGTTTTTAATCAGGAGGAGCATATATGTGCTGCCAGGAAATGTTACTAAATAATACCTACTCATTAAAATCCAATATTCATTTCAGTAAAAGTAGATCGTAAAAAACGTTGCTAAGATCTGCAGACTGATATTGATTTACAGGACCCGATGAAAACTATACCAACACTATAGCTATAAAAAAACGTTTTATCTTTATTGAGTCCGATTTACGATGTATCGGAGGTTGACATATATACACATACGGGATTAAAACTTCTTATATACTTGTTTTACGAGTAACTTAAATCAGTCGCTAAGGAAAATAAGACGCCTTTTTGATGTTTGCTAAAAAAATTCTAATGCCTTTTAAGGTATCGAAAAGTTTTACTTATCACCTAGGCAACGGGCCCAAAGACGGGGTCGTGGGGATTTTTATATAAACAAATGTCTATGATATTGTATGATAAAATACGTAGCAATACCTCTGTATAATATTATCAAAAGAAATATACTTGATATAATGTTTCAACTTTTTATGGTTAAATAAATTAAAAAAAAAAACTACTAAACTACTATATTATTGTTTCAACTACTGATATTTAATAAAATAATTGATATAGGTATTAGTATATATCAGTGTGGTCTTTTTATAGTTACACTATCTAGTAAAATTGGGCGACAAATATATGTATTTGAAGTGATAAGAGAGAGTTGTGGTTAGAGAATCATAGTTACAAGAATTGAAAAAGAGATGCTCAGATGGCCATGTAGAAAGAATCACTGAAAGTATTCTATTGACTGAAAGGGGATTGATGAAAAGGATATATCGATCAAAAATAAACGTTTAAATCGAAAACATTTTAAGGGCCTGTTCAAAAGTACTCGAAATTACTGAGCATATATATGACGATTGTGATGAAAATAGATGAAGTAAAAGAAATATGTGAGGATCGTAGCAAGAGGAAAGAAGTGATCTCTGCATATCTTTGACCCATTATAGAATTCACTGCCAGGAATCTTAGTCTTTCAACCCTGGGTCAATCAAAAGAGTTGTGAAGAAGTGTTAGCCATCTTTGCATTTGTTGTCCACTTCTTCTTATCATCAGGTAGAATTGGATCACGTGCAGATTAATGTAGGTATACTCCCGAGAAACCATCCACATACGGAGAGAAGTGATCCGACAATTTTTAGTGAAAAAGGTCGAATTGGATTAGTTTGTAGCTCAAAAATCGTAATCGTAAAAATTTTAACTGTGCCGTTTTCTAAGCGAACCGTAGTAATCTGCCCATCAATGTCAGCAAATCTGAATTGGCTTCGTCGCAACAATTAATTCGAAATAGATCCCGGAAAAACTCGACCACGATATAATGATGAAATGAAAAATGAACTCAAGCTTTTAATTTGCCGATTCGATATCTAAAAAAAGTACCAGTTTCCCTGTTTTCGAAGAAAAGATTGGCTCGCTGAAAGTCGTTACGTAACAAATCTCTTTGTAAAATCATCACATTAGAGTGTTATTTAAATTGAGCGATCAGATTGCAACGTTTCAAGCGTAATACCTACTTTATTTGACTCAATTTAAGCGTCATTTTAGCTTGTCACACATGATATGCAGTTCGGTATATAATTTGAATTCTTTCTTGATGGGTTCGTTAGTGACACGTGTAATGTAGATACAAAAGATTCCGATGAAGCAAAGTACACCGAGATGGCTGGCCTCGTGATAATAAAAGAAAAATTTGAAAATACGCAGAGCCTTTTTGTATAAACGTTTTGTTGTAGTTGCCTTAAAATACTTATATTTGTTTCACGTCGCTTACGGTCTTCTATAAGGAGGCAGCATTACAACCAAAGTGCCTAGAGAAATACCCAATCGATTGCATCGAACGTTTTATGAAAGTAATTTAATGTATGAAAATACGTATTACTGAGAAAACATCATGGCGATCGTAGTATAAAATGTTAGAATTGGTTTTGTTATTCGTAGAAACGTTACTAAGCGTTTCCCACTGTCTATGCACTCTGATTTAAACACTGGAATTTGAGTATTTTAAATACTTTTTGATTAAGGTATTAAAAAAATGAATATTTCACGATATCTCTGGATCATCGACACCGGGATTAAGCGTTACAAAAAAGGGTCGACTGCGACCAAATTTGGATTTTAATTTATATCCAGCAAGACTCGTTTCAGCTCCACTCCCGGCTCGATCTTAACTTGT
Source organism: Elophila nymphaeata (assembly GCA_955850985.1). Lineage (NCBI taxonomy): Eukaryota > Metazoa > Arthropoda > Insecta > Lepidoptera > Crambidae > Elophila > Elophila nymphaeata. The sequence continues at coordinate 4,402,548 of OY039082.1, read as the reverse complement.
CACAGGGTAGATATTTCATTTCAGACAATTTAAGCGTTTGGGTTTTTCCTTCGGTACGAGTTTGTTGTTTTATTTTTCTTATTGGCAGTGTTTACTTTTTAAGTGGCTTGCGTTTCGTAATCTGTTTTTATTGCTATGGGTCGCTGATTTCGAGTTAATGTGATTTTATAGCGGATATGGCACTTTGCTTATCGGCCTAACTTTTACATACTACGTATCACTATCTGTTGTTAATCGGTAGAGATACTACGTGGGAGAGCTTGCTGACTAGAAATCCTTTTGGGAGGTTCGCCTTATAGGCAAGAGGGCTCAACAAGCCGCTTCGCCTTGTTACACTGTGACCAACGAATTAATGTGTTCCAACGAATTAAAAGCACAGATAATTAATGAAACGTAAACCGAAATCGTTGAAAATCCAAACGCGGAGAATCAACAAGTAGTGCTTGTCTCTTTTAATAATTCTGAAGGCGAAAGACATCATCATATACATGGCAATTTTAAAGTCGAAACTAAGCATCGGCCATCAAAAAACCGTAGCCTACGGAGGCAACAAAGTGGTTAATTGAAACGGCCGCCGCGCGCCGCTTCTGCCGCGTCTCTGCCGCCCTTCAGTCAGTGCTACGATGCCCGTCGCGTAGTCCACACGCGTGCTACGCCGTAGCCGTAGCGTGTCAACGTGTTCATGTACACCTAATTTTTGTGTTTGTGTTCATTTGTGTCACGGAGTTGGAATGCGCATTTTGTGATCGTGTCCGAGGAGATGTGTGAACTCCGCGAAGGGTTTGGAATTGGAATGTTAATTACAATTGCAATTTAACTTTTTTCCAACTAATCTCAAGTCTTTTTGCGGCAAATCAGTTTGCATTAGAATGCGAACTATAACTTCCACTCACATTTTATGCTCATAATTCCACGTTCAGTTCGGCCCGTGAAATTTACGATGGGTCCCGAATTTGTTTATGTTGGCAAAGTTTGGTTTTCAGGAGTTCTGTGGTTAAAATAACCTGTTATTACAGCAAACAATTATTAAAAACACCGTATTATCGTGGATGAAATTATCTGATTGAATATTAATGTCGAAAAAATAATTATTTTAACAACTTCTTTAATGTGGTTAATTATGATTATTAATTTAATTGACTTTCATTATTGTTTGTGAGATCTGGTTTATCAAATTTTCTTTGATGGCTATAATTTGCTTTAGGGGTTAATGCTTCAGCTATCATCAAAAATATTTTACCTTCAAATTAAATAAGGAAAACCGTTAGGAGCTACGTTTAGAATAAATTCAAAATTAATGAAATTCTCCTTTTGTATTGACAATATAGTTCATTATTTACTCACTATCTCTTGATGTAATTTGTCGTTGCTAAATAAATTACTATATTCTTTGATGGATAATCAATTAGTACACTTTTTCTTTGGTGCAGTTTAACTTCTTTATTTTTGAATATTTGTTATTTTACGACCACTTCTACATTCGCTGCGAGACCCTTTGGCATTTCTTCGAGTAGAATTATCCACCAATTTATTACCATCCTATCAAAATCTGTTGCCATAACAATAATGTTAACAGCCTTATTGTGTTCCGACAATTAATGATAAGATACCAAACACCTCTGTGGTTGAGGGTTCAGGTAAAGCTCTCCATCTTTAGCCTTGTCCACACTTACCATCAGGTCAGATGAAGGCCAAGAGTTTCCTTGTGAAGAATTAAAAAAAAACTAATGTGACATAGTTCAAAACTCCACAAGTGTGTTATTACAGTGTTGGGAACAGTTAACGCTGTCGGTAAATAAGTAATTAGTGCAGAAAAACAGCTGGCAAAATGTAGAGGAGGACGAGTACTCGGATGGGTGACCGAAAAATTTTCATCCTCCGTGCTTCAGTAGGAACGTTACGCTGGTGGTCCCGGCTGCCGTCGAAAGATGCAGTCGTAAAAAAGTGACGTCGAAGGCCAGAAATGGTGACATTTAAAACTCTAATACCAGGATATTCTCAAGCGCGGTTGGTGTCTGCCAGGCCATTGGCCTTAAAAGCTAATTTAAAACGTATATCAGTATATCGATATCAAGACATACTTCACCGACCCCAAATAAATTGCGAGTACGGTAGGAGAAAGAGAAAACAACGGATGAGAAAATAAAAGATTATCATTATAATTATTTTCAAATTTCGAATCGACCAGACCTATTGAAGTTACTCATACTAGATCGCTTTATCAATTATAAAAGGGCTGATGATCTACAAACGGCAACAAATATTCTTGATTAATAGCCAAGAACACTGCCGATCAAGACTTTTAAACAAAATAAACGGAATAAAAATAGGAGCACTCGGTTTAAGAGCTACGATGCTACAAACAGACACACAGATACACACATCAAACTTTGTTATGAGTTTCCTCTTCGTCCCTCTCTCTTTGTTTTCTCATCGTATGTAAAACTGGTACGGACAGACATCCATCCAGCCAGTCATCATAACATCATAACAGCCTTTAGAATTCAACCCACTGCTGGGACACAAGGCCTCTCCTTGTCATCCAAGGAGGTTAAGGCAGTAGTCCACCACGCTTGCCCAATGCGGATTGGTGGACGGAGTATAAGGTGATCAATACCCCTTTGCTGATCCATTAGTCGCCATCTACGACACCCATTGGAGGATATGGGGTGATGCTATTCTACTCTGCCGGCATCACACGGCCAGCCAGTATTATCCTTTATTAGATTTGAAATACTGCAAACTTATATTTCTAAATATTATAATTTTTACTATGTATAACATTTAAAAAAAAACAAAATGCAGTTCTCCTTCGATATTAAGATCAGGGTCCCGACTACAGGTGGTTAAGGATCCAAAAACAGGAACCTTCTCACTATACGGGCCGTGTCTATAAGTACTGCCTTCTGCATCTGACTCTTGATCCAACCACCTAACGCTAGTCTCTTAAGGTGTTTATCGAGGCTCTTGGCTATCAAACCATGGGCAGATATACTATTGGAACAATAATTGCTATATCGTAGTCCGGCATGTCATCAATCTCGTGAGCTATAAGTACTATATATATAAATCAGAAAATCAAAACTATGAATCAAGATATTTGTTTTCTTTTTTTGCTTTCACAAGGTTGTCGTGGTGTGGAACAGCGCCATCAACAATTACTGCGCGACGTTCATGTCGATCTATCAATACAATATCAGGCTTGTTAGCTACATTATATTCCTGTCTGTAATGACAGATTGATCCTTATACACTGTGGCATGGCCATTTTTAAGAACCGTCTTATTAGTCTTACCTTTCTTCTCTGGTGTATCTTTTTTTTTTATGTTACGAGATGGCAAACAAGCTTGCGGCCCACCTGGTGTTAAGTGGTCACCGCCGCCTATAGACACTTGCAATATTAAGTGAAAATCACTTAAGACCGCAAGTGCGTTTGCCATCCTGGGGACTAAGATGATATGCCCTCCATGCCCAGTAATTACACTGGCTACCTTTCCCTTCGATCCGAAACACAGCGAACTGCTTCACGGCAGAAATAAGAAAGGCGGTGGTACCTACCCAGACGACCCTACATATGGGTCTACCACCAGTGCTAAGTGATTTACCCTTAATATTGCAAGTGTCTATAGGCGACGGTAACCACTTAACACCAGGTGGGCCGCAAGTTTGTTTGCCATCTTGTAGTAAAAGAAAAACTTATTTGTGGTGTTCTGTTTCTGTTGGTGAGTAAGATTGGTAGATCTCCACGGGGTAGGAACGGGACTTGTGGTTGGAAGCCCGCGAATGTCACGCCAGTGCTGCGAGCGAGTATAGGCTACGGTGACTGCTTATCATCAGGCGTATACTTTTCTGCCAACCAAATAACAAAAACCGACCCATTTCAAACGTCCATTATCACGGTTCATTAGCATACTTACACGGTATTTAACGCACAAGCAAATAAATGTAACACCGCATTCCGAACATTAAGAAAACCTCAAGAAATCAAAGCGATAGAAAGATCGCAGCTCAGATATAAAGTGAACCATCATCCCTCTCACTCTTTAAAAATACGGTAGAGACGGCACGATTTCAAAGCGAGAAATGAGTGAGTACGTTAAGCCGGTCGATAGAACCACACGCGATGGTAGTGGCTTTAAGCCTTAGAAACTGGAGCTTTCAGGTTTATTCGGTTTTATGACTTAAGTGGTGCAGTTTTCGTCACAACTTTCAATGCAGCTATTTGCTTAAACAACTGCAAGCAACTTGTTTTTTTAAGAACATTCTCCTGAGACGAAATTTTTAAAATAGAAGTAGGTAGTGGTTTCCTTTTTCGAATGAAGTTTCTGTCGCGCAGTCAGGATTTATTTCCAATTTATACTTTAAAAAAATGTCTGAGTGGATTATGTTTGTTCCGTATTCATTCTGAGGTGAACAGCCCGCACCAAGAAGATGCACATACATTTTTGAAAATATATGTATTGTGTGAATATGGGAAGTTTTGAATAGTTTAACCGCATCCATAGACTAGAGATTCGTCCACCGGAATCCTCCAGATCCAGAAATCCCGAGATTGACGTCCAGCGTTGTTAGAATTTCCACTCTGCTTGGTTGGTAGTAGAGCTTTTTTATTTTGGCATAACCGACAATAATTTGGTAAACTGACAGATAATAAAGCACAGGTGCGTTTGTCGATTGATATAATTTCCATCAGCATCTGTCAAAAAAGCATCTTTCAAATAATTAAAGACAACATAGAATTCTGTCAAAGTAATTAAGTAAAGGAACATTAATTATTTGCTAAGGGTAAAGCGGTTCCGGGGTAAAAACCACAAGGCCGTTTAGTACGTGTACGTCGTCCGTGATTGGGCAATTTGAGACATTACATTTTAATTTATTAGCCTAAATGTTTTGACAGACTCACCCAACGTTTATGCGTGACACATCATAAATAATTATCGAATGGGATATTTTCATTTAGTCGTTGCGACCCATTTAAGTGTCGCATATTGCTGGTGATTTTTTTTGTATAGTGTTGGTGACAGGCCCGTACGTAGTAAGCAGTATGTAACCTTAAGTTGTGAACTACACGACATGGGGTTGTATAGAACAAATGAGGGGTCATTAGAAATTTAAGTACCTACCTATATAGTGTAAAACAACGTTTACTTCTAAATCGAGTTTGCAAGCAAAACAAATTAGAGGTGATGTGAGAGCCACGACATGAAGGGATAGGGGGTAGTGAGAAAGCTGACGAAGTGACAAGGAAAGGGTCAGATAGATATAGGTCCTCAACCAATTTCAAAAAATTTTAAAAATTTGTACCAATTTCAAAAAGCTATATCAGAAGAAACATTAAACGACACGCCCATAGGAGATATGGAAACTGTTGCCAGGTTTGAAACACTACATTCTTCACAGGCGACAGACCTAGACGAAAGAGTAAATTTATATATGGAGGCACTAGTCTACAGGCCCGCCTTATCCTAATATTTTTTTAAACTGTCTAAACTTAATAAAAAAAACAAGCTACACAGGACTGAGACTTTTTCTATTTCTATTCTTTATTTTTTAGGTATCGTTGAGCCTTTGTTTTTATGTTTTATTTAATGTTTTTCTATATTAACCACGGTATTAAATTTAATGTTTTTAACTTGTAAAACGTTTTCTTTTTACTATTTACCATTTTTAAAATTTCTTATTTCTATTATATTTACTGCTTTTACATTTATGTTTTTTGCATCAATGCCGCTACCTCCAATCGTCTTACACTATTCTTCATATTTTAAGCTTTTGCATTGCATTATACACTCGGCTAATTATAGGGTCTAGACGCATTATTACATTATTCTTATTTTATGCTTTGTTTGTTTTACCCTCTTCCCATTTTTACATACTAATCTATTTAGCCGTTGCTACATATAATGTTCTACTTATACTTGTATAGGACTGTGAGATTTCGAGGAATTTATTTAATTCTTTCCTCTCTGATTATATCACAAGCTGACTTATGACTTGTGACGCAATCAGAGACTGAATACGGTAAATTCTTCTCAATACTTGATCATGAGAGACATTTTTCTCATTTATGTTTGCCATTTAATTTGGTACAAACTTTCTAAAATTTGTTGCCGCCGTGGTCACGAGTGAACTGGTGCCCCGCAGCGTCGTTTGCCTGAAGGTGTGATCCTCTTCTACCCTCGGCGAGGAGATGAATAATGCAACGCGAAAATTTGGAATTTTATTTAATATCACCCCAAATAAAATTATAAACATAGTCAATGTTAATTTTTAGAGTATCAATTCTAAATCTTAATACATTAAAGTTGCATTCAGCATTGTAGAAAGTAATCGTTTTGTCATATTGTACGTATGCTTGTTTGCCATCAGAATAACTTGGTAAAAATAAGCCATCGCACCGTCTCCACAACTTAAATTTAATCAACTTTATCTTTTACACTTGAAGGTTGAAAGTCGCGTGCCAACAAGAGTGCCGTTGCGTGCTCCTAGCTGTTATCACTCCCATTGACCTCATCCCAATATTCGCGCCATAATTTTTTATGATAGCATTATACGAATTATGCTATCGTTCACCTTACAGCTTATATTATAGTGTGTTCGTTTTCGTCATTAGACTGTGTAACACTATCAAGCTCATGTTCGATAAATAGTTGAGCAGAACATTATGTAAACATTTGGTTACACACAAAGCCACATTTGTGTCCCTATGGGTGTTGCAGTAGCTCAAAATAGTTACAGGTAAAAGGGGCACCATACCCAAAAGTAAGTAAATCTTCAGTGAACCAACAAAAAAGCTGACAACCACGACAGGATGTTACATTCTAAGCCATTCAGCAATTCGGATGAAAAATAAAATTTATTTAGCAGTGGACGTTGTAGTAATAAGATTTCTTGAGAAGTCACGTTCATTTAATTGATTAAAATATTGATTTTATTTGTAAATACTATATGTGATTAAATGTATCTATAAGATGGGAAAAAATCTATAGAAGTATCTCTGCTGACATCATTGTCGAGTAGTAACAAAGTGGAACCATAACGACGCGTCCGTGGTGGAGTGGTCAGTAACGCTGCCTACACATCGGGCGGTCTGGGTTCGAGTCCTGGTAGTGGCAAATGTTAGTGTGATGAACACGATGATTTGTTCATGAGTCATGGTTGTTTATATATTTATTTAAGTTTATTTATAAAAATATCTAGATTATTATGTATATTTGTCCATTATCTAGTATTCATAACGCAAGTTCTTAAAGATACTTGATTTGGGCTAGATAATTGGTGTGAGCGTAGAAATGTATTATTATTATCTCCTTTATTTCATTTAAAATACATACAAAATTATATTTCTAAAGATTAAATCTTCATGAAACGTGGCATACTGGCACATTGGTGTTAAGCTTACCTCATGTAGATATTTTCTTAATGTGTCTATTTTCTAAGTATTTAAGTCTATTAGTCTCAACAAATGTAGCTAAATCAATTAGTACATAAATTTCCATTTTTCAAACTCCAGAACAATGTAAGCTTTCACTTACTTTATCATATTCCAAATTCAATTTCGCTGTAACCAACTATTGGACGTGCGCAGACTCATGATTTATGAGGTATAATAGCAAAAAAGGATAAATGTATTTGGATAGCCGCCGCAGTCACGGAGGCAGCCGTCAACATGTCACCTATCTGGAGCGACACGTTTGTCCCGCCTTTACGCAGGGACGCGATCTAGATTGTTGTTGCAAGCTGTTTTATATTGTTTTATTTATCACCAGCTGAGCCCCGTATGAGTATGAGTGTCATTTTTTGTGGAAAAATTGGTGTAAACAATCTGAAGATGTGATAAGCAGCGGCAGGTTTTGATTTAGAATATGGTTGGAAATTCTGCAATAGTCATTTTATATAGCGAATATTGGACCGGCTCCTGTATTATATTACTTACCAAATGCGAGTAGCTAATACATAAAGCGATCATGCTAATTTGTTGAAAAATTAGACCATCAAAGTATTTTTAGGAATAACAAAGTTGGTGCAGTTTAGGAACCAATCCAACATTGACAACTCCCCTCTACATATTTATCTTTAGATCGTTATCGTATTTGTGAAGGCATATGGTCCCAGTTCTTCATAAGTTTATAGTGGTATTGCGGCCATTTATCCGTTCTTTGTCTGCTTCATATTTATAGAAGCAACGCAATGACGTAACCTAATAATGAATAGTAAAAATATCCCTAAAATCATCTCGGATGCGGATGTCTCTTAGTGCCTGCCTACCCATAATTAACATTTTAGCGTTCTTCCTATATCCATGAGAGCTTATATTCATCCTCAAACTCAACACCAGATCAAACTTACAAATGAATTTGTAAAGTGAAACGCGGTAGTTAACATTATATTATCCACCGTCCGCAACGCAAACCTCCGTCCGCATCTTGGAGATGGTCACGGTAAAATGTGTCATTAGCACACTCATTACGACACTTAATTGAATACTTTTACAGTTGGGCCGCTGTGCTGTCATTGATACGTTTCAATAGTATGCTGTCTTCTTCCTGCCATGATCCCAATTTATTTAAAGTCGGTACAATTATGTTATCAAACTATGGTTCTATGGTTTTCGTGTAGTTTTATGGCTGGACACCATATCTTTCTGAGAATGGTGTGTGGGTAGTTTATCCATCATTACGCCAGTGATCCTTTGGTAGGACGGTCAGCACTGGATTCAGAATCTACCTCAGTGTGTTTGAAGAATGAAAAGTTTCAATAACTTACAATATCAGTAACCATTTGAAAATCATATCTTTTTACACTCTCTTTACGTTTTTATCCGTTTCACCTGTCAAATCGTTGCTATTACTGTTCCATAGTGGCTTAAAAGCGGGCTATTCTAGGACAACGTAATTCATTTGATTTGCCCGTATATTTCAAGCGTTGAAGTGAATTCGTTTTCAGAGCTTTAAATCAATATGTTTGCTTTTATGATGCTAACGTGGTCGTAGTGTTTAGGTACCTTTTGAAAATGAAAGTACGATTAATGTAAGAACGAAAACGACTAAACAGTCATTCCATGAATATTAGATGTGTTCTAATTTGACTTTAAACGTTTTTAATTTGTTTTCAGGGTTCCGTGCCTCAAAAGGAAAAATCGGAACCCTTATAGGATCACTTTGTTGTCCGTCTGTCTGTCAAGACCCTTTATATCGAGAATGAGTGGAGGTATCGAGTTTAAATTAAAACCATGTACTCAGGTCTACGGTCCCTTGAAGCTGTGAAAAAATCAAACTTCTTAGTTAACGCAAAAAAAAGATACCTACGGCTGTTTATGCAGCAAAAACTTTTATTTCGACATTCTCTCAAGGTTCGCAACGTCGCTAATAGATGGCGCTGAACCGAAGCAGACAATTCTTCATGGCACTTTGATGTACGATCTTTTTTCAGTCACCACTTACAAATCTGGATTAAATTTGAGAATTAAGTAAAAAACAACTTTAATTAGGTTACTTAACTATTTTTTTTTTATGTTTCGAGATGGCAAACAAGCTTGCGGCCCACCTGATGTTAAGTGGTCACCGCCGCCTATAGAAACTTGCAATATTAAGTGTAAATCACTTAACACCCCAAGTGCGTTTGCCATCCTGGGGACTAAGATTATATGCCCTCCATGCCCAGTAATTACACTGGCTACCTTTCCCTTCAATCCGAAACACAGCGAACTGCTTCACGGCAGAAATAAGAACTAATTTAGGTATTAAACTACTATAAAACTAAAAAACTTATATTACATACATTATTAAACATAATAAGGTTTTGTACTGAATATCGGGATAAGCTCGGAAAAAACTGCGAGACTCGTTTCCTGAATAATATGTTGTAACTACAAATTTCTACGGAACCCTCGGTAGGCGAGTCCGACTCGCACTTGTCCGTTTTTTTAACTAATATGATTTACAAGTTATATGTACAATGAATTATACTTCCCTTTGACCTTAGCACCAATAATTATGCTTTGTATAGAATAATGTTTACTTTATATAATAACTAGCTCACCCGGCAAACATCGTACCGCCTAACAGTTGATTGTTTTTTTCTATACTTATTATTCTATTCTAGACCCGTTGTCCCGAATAGCAGGAAAAAGAAAGTTAATAACTCAACAATTACATTATGTAATTAAATTATAATTTAATTTAATTTTAATTATTTTTTTAATTTTTCCCTCCGTAAGAACCATCCTTGTACTTCAAGGAATATTATAAAAAAATGAATTAGCGAAATCGGTTCAGCTGCTCTCGAGATTTGCGCTTAGCAACACATTTAGCGATTCATTTTTATATTATAGAAGATAACATGACACTGTATATTTATTTATTAATATATTTTCAGAATTCATCCTACGAGAAGTCTCATTACTATCGAAACAAATCTTTGTGTTAGTTTTATCAATAAAATTTCGCGAAAATGCCCACAGAGACAAATATGTCATGGAATAGGAATGCAAATGTTAGTGATATTTCATCTAAAGTCAACCTTACATCGTGTAAATAAGAACACGCGTACAGCTTTAATATTTAATATTACTGTTTAGATATTACCAACCTTAAGATACGTTTAATTATTACCATCAAAGAGATTTATATTATATCACATAAATGTATAAGCCACCTTTCCTTAAGTACCAGGGATGATATCATGTCGGGTACTTACAGCGTCATGATTTAAAATGAGTTTACAGAGTATACCGTAAGGTCGTGTTCACGTTGCAAATTTAATGTTCTAATAACTTTTGATTATACACCACAAAATTAACTATATATCACTAACGAAAAGGTACCCCGAACTAGAAAGGCTTATATGTTGTGGCCTAGTGATACAAAAAAATCTATAAACATATACATATTGCGTATATATTTTTAGATTTTTTTTGGTATCTCTCTAGGCCGTCTCGTAATATATAATGTAAATAAATGCCTTAAAATAGTAACAGATTGCCAGCCTGTCACCTACATGAAACGGTCATCAGAGCGGGAGGATCTTTATCTAAAGCGGAGCTCACCACAGACTACTCGACGTCGACGTGTGTGTGGCGAATGTACCGTGCCGTCCACAGTACAAATAAAAGAGGTTAGAAGTCGTAAGTAGGCGGGGCGCGCGCGCTGCTGGTTACGAGTAAACACTCATATTCGATCCTTTTCGAGGAGGAAAAATATTTAAAAAATAAAATTAAAACACCGTCTTGTGCTATTTTAACTGACAGGAAGCACAGTAAGACTTATAATCTTACTAATGGAGACATTTCTTTTCACCGGTAAGTACAAATATACTGTTAAATTGAAAAAATATTATGTCGCGTGTGGCGACACTGGCTCTGGTATTAACATCGGTTACATCCTCCTTGCAATCCTGGACCATTCGAAAAAGGCGTGAAGAAGCGCCTTGTAGAACGGTAAGGCACGGATGGCTAGTACTCTTAGCTATAGTAATCAGTCGCCGGCTAGACACGAACGTGGCAGCACCCATCGGTCACTCATAAAAAGTTCAGTTTATATTAGACGGTTTTTTACCTACTCTATTCCAATTAAAATGCCTATCATTTCATGGAGCCAAGTAAATATTCGGGCATGAATTAAAAGCTTAGGATTAGGAGTGGATCACCTAATCCTCATTGTTGCGCCCAAGAGAAAGACTGTTAATATTCCCTGTGCTCGTAATCGGCCGGTGGTGTTTATAGAGGCCGGTCCTAAGCAAATAGCTCCGCAAGATAAATTTACAGTTGTCAGCCGCTACTTGTGAGAAAAAAACTATCGAGTACCGCGACGTTCGTTGTGCTGGTAGGGTTGACGACGCCTAAATTTTTTTTTTTATATTACCGCATTTATGCAGGTAGCTGCGAATAAAAGCTAAAGAGTATCGCGACGTTATTTGAGCTCGTATGGTTGACGGCATCTAAATTAGTTTTATTAGGTACTTTTTCGTATTACAGCATTGATGCAGGTTGAGAAGAAGCTATCGAGTGCCACTATGTTCCTTGAGCTCGTAGGGTTGTCGGCATCTAAATAAGTGTTATTTTTTGTATTACCGCCATTAATGAAGATAGGTATTTGATTAATTATGATGGCCTTTACAGCGGCTGTAACTTCCGGTCGAGAACGCAAGATAACGTTGTACATTGACGCTTTTACTGCTAACCTAAAAGCTAATGGAAATCAACAATAATCAAGGTACAACGTTATCTCGCCTTCTGGACCGAGTGTTCAGTCGCCGTTATATTACATTTTTTCAAAGTCAAAATCAAAATTTCTTTATTCAGCTAGGTACAATTTGTACACTTATGAAAGTCAATTTTGATGCCATCGGTTCAAGAGTCTACGAGCAGGCCTTATACATTACAGTTCGTCTTTTAGCATTATTGTTACAGCTTGTGATAAGATAATCAGTCCTTCTTGAAGGTTCTTTGTGAAACTCGCTTCTAACTTTCGACCCAACCAACACTTACCAATTGATTATTGGCATAGTCTATAAAATAATTAAATTCTGCAACTGCCAGTGCTCTTACAAATAAAATCAAATTCTGAATGCAAAAGGAATTTCAATAACCGTTCAATTGCTTTTAGAATAGTCGCAAACGGACAAATAAAATTTTATTTTGTGGAAAGAGACAATTCTCTTAATTTTTATTCCTGTCTATTATGTCGAGCCAACCCTATTTGCTGGACCCTTGCATAAGTTTAGACACAGCAATTTGGACCGTATCACATAGGAATACGGAACAACCGGTGGTATATGCCTGTATATGCAGGCGTCTTACTTAACTTACCGCAAAATGTTGTTTGTTCGCGATATCAGTGGTCTAAACACGATACAGTTTTCAAGCGAAGCTTTTTTTTCTTTACGAGTTTCGTTCTTATTTACTTAACTGTAAGGTGTACTTTGGCAACCTCAAAGGACGTAACTCCTGCCTGTGCGGAGGCTTTAAAAGATGTGTTTGGGTATTTGATAAGTACGTTTGTACTACTGGTTATGTTGTTTACTTTTGTGTTTGCACTGTTGGCGAACGGCTAAAGTAAACAAACTTATTTTTATATGAACTGTAGCCATTTCTAAATAAATATTGGCTATGTGTTCGCTGATTTCATTTGTGCTGGATGTGTACTTAAAGCTAGCTGTGTCTGATTTTAAAAGCTCCAAGCTTCGTTGATTTTGAAGATTAATTGGATCAGCCGCAGAGTAACGGTTATCTTTTATTACGCTGACTTTATTTTATTTTCTATTTGTCTGTATTAACTTTCGTTTATAAGTTCATATATTTCTTTATAATCACAAATTATACTCAAGAAATGCAAATCATTGGTTCTTGAAATTAGCTCGCTAACAGTGACAAAGAATGAGGCCAATGTTCGTTAGGGATTTTCTTTTACGCTATTTATTGATATTTTTGTCAGATAGAGCAGATTTTGTCAGAATTAAATTAGTTTTCTAGAAATGGAAGTTACTCGTGGAAATTCTATTTTATTTTCTTGTTTAGTTGTACCGAAACTTATGGGTAGGAGACAGTTTAGAAAAATAACGACACCTACAAAACTTCACATAAAAATAGTCATCCGATCTTATTCGTAGTAGTATTAGACGTAAGCCTATACCTGGATATCCAATCGATCTATAGAATCTATAGGAGTTAATCTCAATGTTCCACCAACAAATGAGTGAACAATTCAATATGTTCAAAAACTTGTAACTTGAAATATACTTGCTAGACTACAAATCGAAATATTTTGTGAAGCTGTTAAAATTATAAAACGAGTTTGTTGAAAAAAGGAAGAAAAAAATTTCTGGAGTTCATGAGTAGCACTATTGCGTTTTTACTTTCCACTGTATAATAATCTTTGATACCAATATAGAGTCTCAAATCGAACTCAACGAGGCAATAAGCAAAAAAAAATCACCTCTTCCAAAAGAAACCACAATTCGCTCGAAGAATAATTAATATCGCAATTTAAAATTGCCAACGATATTGGCATAAATCATGACCGATGACTTTATTATTGGCAAAAAGTGAACGGGAAGAGTGAATGGCTAATAACTCGGTCCACAGATCGTTCACAGTTCATTAGACCGCCAGATTGGGTCGTTCTCGTCCAAATTCATTGCTACCCACAAAATAATCGCGCCGAGGGCAGATTTCACCTCCTTGACTTAATCTGGGAGGACATTAAAAGTTTGATCCGGCCTTTTCATTTCTGATTGCCTCAGACATTGGTACGAATGAGATGAGAAGTATTTCCAGCGATATTTTTTCTGTAAACTTTAGTAGATGACTGATAAATAATTCAGAAGATATATACCTAGGATATGGTTGTGAAAATGATTTTTTGAATGGTTGTCAAGATACGTTTTTACAGCGTCGCCGCATTTTAAGAAGGCGAGAACCTTGGTAGGCTCTCCTGTTATTGCAAACCCTCCAAGAGAATTCCTAACTAATGAACCGTTTTATCAATATTATATAATTTCATCTAAAATATCTCAGTTCAATGAAAATTAATACAGTTGCAGGATTGTAAGCAGAAAAACGTTTCAAACGGGCTTAGCCATTTGATGCCGGCAGAGTAGAATAGCATCACCCCATATCCTACAATGGGTGTCGTAGAAGGCGACTACTGGATCAGCAAAGGGATATAGATCACCTTATACTCCGTCCACAATCTGCATTCTGAAGACTTCTGCCCAAACCTCCTTCGATGACAAGGAGAGACCTTGTGTCCCAGCAATGGGTCGAATTATAAAAGCTGTTATGATGATGATGAAGTAGAAAAACGGCAATTCCATAGGTTACCTAATACTAAATAGTACCATGAGGCAATTAAGGTAATTGTATATTGTACCTCAACATAAGTTAAATAGAATATTTAATCAGTGAGTATTTCTTTTGCAACAGCCAGAAAGGTCAATGACTTGTAACTTTATTACACGAGGTAGAGATTCTAATCACGTCCACTAATAAATTAATTCAATTAATTATCAACTCAATTGGATTAGTAATTTAAGGTTTCATTTTACAATGTTTTTGTGTCGATATCAAAAGAGGATTAAACTGATTGAATTTATCTGTGATTTTAGGAGTAGCAGCATTGTTACCTTAGGGTAAAATTAAATGTGTTTGTAATAAAGGTTTTGCAGCAACTAAAAGTTATTATGTATATAAGTTATTCTTCAACTACGATAGCCACAAGACAGTTTCGAGCTTCGTAGATCTCAGATGAAGGTATATTCAAGAATCAATCTATCACTTGAAATTGGCATGAATGAGTTTTATCGATCTATTTCATCTATACAACGACTTGTCTTTTATATTGTGTCACAGTCTATCTAGAGATGACCCATACTGTCAGATGTGGCTTTATGTGTAACTCAACTTCACCTAAAGCTCAGCTTAGCCCTTTTGGAATTATGAGCGTGACATGTTTATCTATGTATTGTAAAAATATTTACATACTGACTGATATGTACAAACGTCAATAGACTACAGTTGGATTGAATGTTAAATTGTCAATCACATAAAATTAAAATAGTTTAATGCCATTTAAATGTATCAAACAGCGCGCATATTACACGAAAACCTATTAACTACCTTAAAAGATACCTTATCAAGTATACATTAATGCTCTTCGTTGTCTCTAAATACACGCTATCTCTCAAACGGCCACACTCACATTCGAATAAGACACGCAACAGGTCACTCGAGGGGTCACTGTCTACGCTAGTATAATTTACCCATTTCGAAACTAGACACCTCAACTACCCATTAAAAGGGTGAACTTTCAAACTTGTTGATCAAATTATTAGTAACATAGGAGAAGGCAGCATGAGTGTATAAAAAGTTGGATTAAGTTACATGACATAGCATTGTCGACACTAAGCCCTTATATATTAACTTTTTGATCTTTCAAAGGCAGGTGGAGTTTTTATTGGAGTCGAAATAAATATAAAAGTTCCTACAGAAATTGTTAAGGTTCTACAGCTGCTTACAATTTGTTGTTATAATGATGTACAGATGCTACGTAGTTTATAATAAGGACTTACCCTTATCCAACTTAGGGTTAGTTTAATTTTTCTATCTACCTCCTTTGAGAGAGAGCTCTGATTAAGATTAGCAGCATTGTACCGAACATCTTTAGATGATGTTTGAAAAAGAGATGATAACTTCTGAGATACGCTTATTGATATCGATATTGTATTATAATAAAATAGACATGAAAACGTGATCTGGATATAAATGGTGCAAATAATGAAATATAAACTTCGATGACTTTGTAGGAAATGCACGGTTGCACCGTACACACATCTCTTATTAGGGGGCCATGAGAATAGGAATTAAATAAACGTTTTATAATAATGTCACTCTTATGTCATAAGTATAAAGTTCAGTCTCTGGCGAAACGAAAGATTTTTGTCATCGCACTATCACAATATTCCATTTCCATTGCGATCTCAACTTCAATCGCCAACATATCATGAAGTTGATAATCATTTGCACTACAATAGCCACGCAACGCGAGACAGAGTCAACAGTACAATAAATCTGCTACAAAAGCCTCGAGAAATCTTAAAATACATTTCTTAGAATTTACACTAAATCGAACTCGAAACGAGCGGGAGCAAATTGAAAACAGTCGACTTTGGCTCGTTATGGAGCCGACTTCACCATTTATCTTCATTCGGCCTTTCAATAGGATTGCCAACGACGTTTTCCGCAACTCAAACGGTGGAACTACTTATTATTTTGAACAGCTCGAGCTTAACGATTTGGCCTGGTCCCGAGTGCACCTGTCTCTGGTATGAACTGGAATAAAACAGCCTCTGACCCGATTTAGGCCACCCGCATAATACAACATGACTGGTGCGTTGTTAAACGGTGGGGGAAAGAACTTTTCTTAAACATACGAACAGAATCTAGAAGTTTCGAGTGTTTCCTACCTTATGCTGGACTCACTCGTTTGTAAGTTTAGAGTTGTATCGCATCGGCGGAGGCGGATTAGTATCTAAAACGATTTTTCCTCATTCTTAGGAAATAAGTAAAATGCGATTGTTTGCTATCTAAAGACTTGGATTGTTTAATTCCCAACTTGGTCCCGTCGACGAAAGTAATTAATCTTGTTATTTTTAGCGAACCTAACTTGTTATCAATAAAGATTACTGGTGTAATAAAAACTACAGTTGAAGCTTTTCTTTATTCGATTACGTGATTTATATTCATTTCCTTTTTAATTTGGGCCTTGTCAGTAGAATATTCATTACCAGTTTCTTCTCTTTGTTCCAACTTTAGTTTTCTTGATACACTTTCTGCATTGATCAACTCTTTCTTCTTAGTTATCTTTTTCGTGTGTGTTTTCTATTTTACTTCTATGTCATTATTAAAGAATTCAGGGTAATCAAATCAATAATGCGTATATTATTAGATCTAAATTTGCTCATTGTGAGATAATGAAAATGATAAATTTATGCTGTCACCTACCCAGAAACTGTAATTCTAATAATGCATATAAACCACCAAAATAACATGCCACCTACCTAAACAATTCTAGTATACCTACTCATTCCTGGTATTATTAATTAATTAATCAACAATAATATTATTTACGACTTCTCTTGTCAGTGTCTTAATTACATTTCAGTATCTTGTTCCGCAAATAAGGTTGATATATGCACGTCAAATGAGTTTGCCAATTGAACTAGCGTTCAAAGCCTTTGATATTCATTGCTCGTAATTAAGGACGTAATTAATTATTAATCATACATTCGTTATTGATAAACAAACATTAATATAATTATAGTACTTTTTTCCTTTAATAATATCAGTCAATGCATGCGACCCTGATTGCTTTTGCGGATTGCTTGCTGTGCGAAATCTACGTTTCTCTGAATACAAATATAGAACATTATAATTCCTTAGTAAGCGTTAGGTATTTTAACATAAAACTAGTATCAATATTTATCTCCGGTATGGTAAATTTTCCGTAGTAATGAATAACAAACAAATTAATTAGCTTTCTTTCTAACTTGATGTCAACTATTTTAACTATGACATTGTACTATGTCTGACTAAATACACTATCACATACCAATGAAGTATATGGCCCAAAAGAAAGAAATATATTGATTGACAAAAGCCCGAATATGAAGTTTTAATTATATCCAAAATTAATCACTTGCACTCCAAAACATAGTAAATTGAATGGACTTAAAAGCCTACACCAAATTAGTTAAAAAGGGTTTAAGATTTATCCTTTACAATAATACATGTCTTTAAAACTATGAGAAGCAATAATCCCCATGATTGGGCAACTTGATGCAATCTAGACCATTTCATCCTTATCGTCCCATTTCTCGATTTTACTCAACATTATCTTCGAGCTGATTACTAATTGTAACATCGTGTTAAACACTGTCATATCATGAACATAATCAGGAAACGAGCAATCGATATGGAAGGACTAGGCGCTTAATTTGTGAGCTCCTTGTTTGTACAACATTGACGTAAACGAGATCGAGTGAGTGAATTTGCGTTGTCACAGGCGCTAATTAACCAGTGTTGTGTGGTACAATAAACAATTGAAGGTAAACAATCGGGTATCTTCCTCGAGTATTATAAAGCGGTACATCTGTTGTTAAAGCGGTTGTAACTTGAGAGATGTTTGTGGATGATTTATGTGTGATTCCATTTTGATAGGGTTTGTATACGTTCCATAATATTCGTTTTAATATGGCTTCGTCTTCTAGTGTACACTTATTGTATTGTATTTTAATTTATATTTATTTTTGATATCTCGAAGATGACAATTGTATGCGCTTGTTCCATGACTCTAACTCTGGCTGACGCGTGATTATTTTGCTCTGCTAAACCTGACCTTATTCCTTATTTCATGAAAATAGAAATAGTAGTGTTATTTGAAAGCATCTTTAATCCGCTGTGCCCTGATCTCTTTATATTTTTTTCGTCGTTACATAGGTCTATGTCGCTTTTATTCAAGTATTTCGGATAGTTTTAATCTCTTTCTATGATCTTTGGTTCCATTGCTAAAAGGGCATTCGATTTCAAATAGTTTTTTTAAAATAGAAACACTGTCTGCAGCAATCAATAATATAATATTGTAATTTTCAAAAAAGTTTAATATGAATATAAGTTTACTGTGTTGACTTTTATCCGTGTCGTTACGGACTGGCGTTTGATTAGCAACTGGCTAACGAAAGCAGTAAAAAAAAAAAAATTAATCCATTGTAATATATATTATAACATTTTTAAATATTGCAGAACTCAATTATTGTGACCGTTCACATAGTTAGAGATAACCCAAGAAAACAGGAGATAAAAATTGTTGCAAAAGCCAATGTATTCAAATTGATATTAAGTTAATGTATACAATGAAACAATAAAACCTGACTGATGGGGTGGAAGAGGTAGACAGATCGCAGGAAATGGATAGATTGAGTGAGGAATGATAAGAATGCAAAAGAAGTCTACGATGAGATGACGTCTGATAAAGAAGAATGGACGAGAAAAACATATTTCACTGACTCCATTTGATAATAAAAGAGATTCGGGTAGGAAGAAAAAGAGAAAAACTCTTAAATAACTATTCTGATATTTGATGAGATTGACCGCGATTGCATGATTGTTACCAAGACTGGAAACAAGCATAATGAACAGGTGGAGAAATCAACAAGTTGTTACTCCAACGTCAAGTAAAAACTTTATTTCGAGATCGACGATGCCAGACGACGGTGGCGAGTAACCCACCCACAATAACGGAGGCTTGTTGTCAGCCAGGTGGCCGTACGTAATGCTGGCATCAGAGTTTCTATCTACCCCGATCTTTATGAAGATCTGTATGTATTCCCCTTAGTGAATTATTGTAAGTCGCTCGCCGCTTATGTCTTGTACGCCTATTTCAGCAAAGGTTGACTTTTGTCCCGGCCTTTGTTGCTTGCTGATGATATAACGTGACTGGAACACAAAGTGACACGACGTTTCACGACGGTTGTCATTTGCGGAAGCCTCATTGACCACAATTTTATTGACGAACAAGTGTATTCGAATTTATTCTCCCTGATTGTGAAGGGGTTGTGTAAATGTAAGTCAAATAGCACTGAATTAAAACTACTATGTTTTTCTATTTGGAAAAACGTGTCCTTGTTTTTAATATTTGCAAGAAAAATATAAGGACAAATGGTGTTCTATTAAAAAGTACCCTACAGTTTTTTTAATTGGATTTTATTTTGGAGTCTATTTTGAATATATGATTACGTTTGCAGTACTAGAATATAAGACTCATAGAATATTATATCTTTATTCTACATCAACCAATTCAAATATGAATACAGGATAATTAAAATATGCAGTACCTAGCCTACCCGGAACTAGTTAACTAGTGGGTATTCAAGTTTATTTTTACTTAAATTTTGAAATTAGCAATGAGATGGAAAGTAGGTAAATAATGGCCACTTCCATCACTATTCAATATAAATCCATGGGGTAATTCAAATAGACGCCCAACTCGCTAACTCGCTCTCAGTTCATACCTTGCACCCTAAACTATTTTGAGGTCGGCTTTTCACACATCCTTTGTTAGTTACGAGTGATCCGATTATTATTAGAACACTCGCACGTTTGTGATTCAAATCTTATGGGGATAGCTCTGTTTCTATAGAGACGTTAAGATAGTGGTGCAGGTAAATTAAAGATTATGAGGTTTTGTTCAAATGAATAAGTTTATTGTATTTTTTGGGAGGGAGGGGAGATTTTAATGTGAGATTTTAAGATATGATATCCACTTGAATATTGAGTTTGATGTGCACCTTACAGAAGATTGTAGTCAAATAACTTTTGGAGGGACTTTCAGAGATGACTACTATGTAGGGGATAGGCCCAACGTTCACATCGCGTGAGTGACATTCTGGTTTTCAAGGTGACCTTAGAGCTTAGAGCCATATTTCACAAGGCGTAACCGATACAGCTCTATGGAGTATATTTATCTGAGCTGGTGTCTGCTTGGTTGTGCCATGGTGTCCCAGTGAAACATAGCTCTATTCCACTACGCCACCATGGCGGCGCAACCAATCGCTACCACAAACAAAACGGTCCGTTGGTTGCGCAACCAAGACAACACCAGGTGAGATATCCTCCATTAACCTATATACATTTTGTTAGTGGCAGCGATTGCTTGCGACAACATGGTGGCCTAGTGGGACAGGGCCCTTACTAAGCGGTTGCTCCGTTCGCCGCGAGTGCCTTGGAAAGAAGTCGGCAGAGAAACTCGTAGATAGGGATTTGAGATATTCGCCTTATTGGCTTAGGGATCCACCAAGGTCCTCTCCATTCTTCAAAATCCCGTGACACTTAAAAATATTCTGCTTGTAACAGCAATAGTCGTCCAAAAAACGGTCGTATGTTAGATTTCCATTCCTCTCTTATAAAAATGTGATATAATTGTCATGTTATCTATTTTTAGATCATTTTCTTTATGAGTTTTCCTCATGTTAGCGAAAACTAAGAGAAAATATTATTAGATTTTGAACGGTAGTCACATTTCTTATGATCTGTATGCATTATTACCGAGGGACATCAAAGCGGAGAGAGGTAGGCATATCATGCTTGAAGGATTGGTGAATTTTCCCTCCTAGATAATTAAGAATAATTATTATGGTGTGTTTCTTTTCATTTATGAATTACAAAGAAATGGATATGTTTCCGTGAAATTGTTGAACGTGGAAATATATTAAAAGTAGCCTACTTAATTACTCATCCGAGTAGCAATATTAGTAATTATATTCTCTATGTATAGAAGCTACTATTGGCTCATTTTTGTTAGTATACCTACCTAAGATAATCCCTTAATACTCGTATCTATGCTAGTATAATTTCGTGTAGTTATAACCGCGCATTTTGATGCTTCAACTTTGCGATATTTACACAAAACTTACTGTTAAGTCCTAAACTTAACATAATAATGTAAGGTTGGTGCACCTTTCGCGCCATTCTAGTTTTTATTATTATGTTGGTGCGCTTCTCGCGCCATTGTCTATTTCTTTTTGTCACTGATTGCCTTCGGGAATAAACGCGTATTTACGTGGTGTGGGCTATAGCCACAAATTTTATATAAAAACATATTGTAAAGATATTACATCGTCAAGGAAATAAATAAATTCTATGTTGTGTGCATGGGTTGTTTAAATTATCACCAACCTGGCACCTACATAAGTGGTCCATCGAGCGCTAAAGGATAAAGAACGGAGAAAGGAAACGAAAGAATTACATAAATATCCATTGAGCGAACGTTTTATAAGAAAAAGAAGGATAAAAGTTGCTAAAAAAGGCAAAGAAGATTTGCAAGAAAAGAAGTTAAGAAAATAATTCTTGAAAAAATTGCTAATTCATCATCTCAAGCATTTTACGAAGCGGCGTGATCGAGGTCAGTCATTGGTTGAACGGATCAACGAGGCGAGCTATTGGCCGAAAGTACAGAGTGCTCATTGAGTACGCGGTTTGTGATTGGCCGAGCGGCGTGGAGTTGGCAGCACTATCGCGTTGGGTGGCGTTGGCGTCGACTCGACACAGCAGCCAGCGCAGCAAGGAGCGAACGCGAACGGCCATTTTGCTACTAAAGTGTTAGCGTCTATAAAGTGTTGTGCGTGCGTCGTTTCAATTATCAATTTATAGTGTTTTTTTTTCACGTACATACAATAGAAGTTATCTATAAGAAATTCTAGTGCTGTTTCCACGTATTTCTCTAACTCACACTTGATAAAAATGTCCAAAGCCATGGAAGAAATGGTAGCGGCCCGTGGCCAGTTAAAGGCCACTATCACCAAAATATTCAATCAAACACAGACTTCGGGGTGGGCAGAAGAGGCAAATGTAGATGCCCTTACGGTAAAACTCAATTATTTACAAAAAACGTTTGAAAGTTTTCAGTCAATTTGTCACAAAATCTCGACAAATCAAAGTGAGTTCGAGGAATACGAGGATAAATATCTAACAGCCTTGACAATTTTGCAGAGAGGTTTAAATATGAAAGGCAATAAGCCTACAAAATTAAGTACAAGTACTCCAGATGATGTAATTAGAAATGTAAATTTACCAAAAATTAACATACAAATGTTTACGGGTGCAGCAAGTGAGTATTACCCATTCATAAATTTATTTAACAGCTTAATAGATGCTGATTTAAGTTTGAATAATACACAAAAGTTGTATTACCTTAGGAGCTTCCTCAGAGGGGAGCCCCTAGATTTAATTAAAAATTTGACCTTAGATGATAACAATTACAAAAAGGCTCTTAACTTATTAACTGAAAGATATGATAATAGAAACAGAATTGTAACAGAGCACGTTAATAAAATATTAGATATTGTACATGTAGTAAAGTGCACCTCAATGGCACTTAGGAACATTGTTGCTGAAGTCAAGCAAAATTTGAGTGCACTAGAGAGTTTAGGCCAACCTGTCTCCCAGTGGGACACAATTTTAATTGCCATTTTGTGTAAAAAAATAGACCAATATACAGTTAGGTCATTTTATTTGGAGCAATGTAACTTCAAAGATAGTTGTTTTAAGTTGTGTGATTTTTTAACCTTTTTAGAAAATAAGGCAATGTCGTTTGAAGCCACAGCCCAGCCGGAGAAGAAGGTATCTTCTCGGGAAGGTTCATGGGGTGGTGGAGCCCCACGAGTAAGCTTGTTCGTGGGAAAAAACACATGTGAGTATTGCAATAAGGATAATCACAAAATTTATAATTGTTCGAAGTTTAAAATTAGTTCATTGAGTGATAAATTTAAATTTATTGAAAAAACAAAGCGTTGTAAGCTGTGCTTAAATAATCATACTAAGAAATGTCATTTTAATTTTCGCTGTGCTAAATGCAAAGGAATGCACAACACATTATTGCATAATGATGATCACAGCGATGATATTCCAGCAGGGGGTATCCCTGAAGATATGGGAGCATGTAAGGTGTCCCTTTTCAACTGCAGAAAGAATAAGCATATTCTGCTGCCTACTGCCATGGTAAAATTGGTAAAACATGATGGTTCTAATATGTATATTAGAGCAATTCTGGATTCTGGTAGTGAGGTTTCCATGATCACCAAAGAAGTGGCTGATAAAATTAAATGTACAATTTCGTCACAGTCACATACTGTTGTGGGAGTGTGCGAAGGCACAAACAATATAAATCATGTTGCACAATTCAATATAGGCCCTTGCTTTGAAACAAGCTATACTTTGCCTGTCACTTGTTCTGTTGTTGACAAAATTTCATGCACCTTGCCGCACCAATTGATAGATATTGCACATTTAAATATCCCTCCTCACGTGCAGCTAGCTGATGCAAGTTTTTACGCACCAGGGCATGTTCAGATGCTTTTAGCTTGTGATGTGTTTTTCCAGGTGCTGCTGCGTGAGCGGATCCCGCTGACACCCAGCGGGCCCTACCTCATTAACACAAAGTTAGGGTATGTTGTGGGTGGTGCTGTTCTTGGCAAGGACGAGCCAAGTAGTGTTAAATATGGTAACTTAAATGTATGTTTATTAACTAGTAAGAGTGTTTCAACGGAACCTTGCCTTTTTTGTGAGGATTCAATTAATAAACAATTAAAACAATTTTGGCAGTGCGAAAAGGTGCCTGAAACCTTTTATGAATCAAATTCAGAGCAACAATTAGCGGAGAAATGTTTTACTGAAAATGTAACTATTAATAATAACAGGTTTCAAGTATCTTTGCCACTTAAAATGCCATTTAACTTTTTAGATTTAGGTGATTCATTATCCTATGCTTTACAGAGATTTTATAATATTGAAAAAAGGTTTTCTAGGGATCATAATTTGTTTATTAAATATAAGGCCTTCATGGATGACTATTTGAAGCAGGGACATGCAAAAGTAATTGATATATCACAGTATGACCTTAAAAAGGGTAATGTTTATTTTTTGCCGCATCATCCTGTATTCAATGAAGCCTCTAAGACTACAAAATTAAGAGTTGTTTTTGATGGCAGTATGTTAACAAAAAATAAGATTTCTTTAAATGACGTTTTGTTGAATGGCCCTACTGTTCAGAATGATTTGATTAATATTTTAATACAATTTAGATTAGACAAATACATACTCATTTGTGACATAAAGCAAATGTTTAGAAATATTTTATTAGATAATAAATACTGTCAACTTCAAAATGTTTTATGGCGCGAGTCCAAGAATGACAATATTCAGTGTCTCCAGCTTCAAACTGTCACCTATGGTTTGAAGAGCTCTTCATACTTAGCTACACGTTGCCTTCTTGAATTGGCCAATAGGTATGGCGAAAAATACAGTTTAGCAGCATCTACTTTGAGGTATAGGACTTATATAGATGATATTTGTGGAGGGTCAAACAATTTAGAAGAGTTAAAACAGTTAAAAAAGGAGTTGATCGATTTGTTACATTTAGGATCTTTTGAGTTACATAAGTGGTGTTCCAATGAACCTCAAATATTGGCAGATATCCCTGTAGAGAATCAGCAATGTGAAAATATTGATTTAGGTTATGATCATAATATCTCTGTAAAGACATTAGGATTACATTATAATATAAAAACTGACAGCATTGATGTTTCTTGTCCTGAAAGACAATTAGGTAATGTTTATACTAAAAGAGGAGTTTTAGGTTTTGTAAGTAGGTTCTTTGACCCATTAGGTATGGTGGGTCCTATTTTGGTTAAGGCAAAACTATTTTTGCAAGAACTCTGGAGATTAAAGTTGGCTTGGGATTTTCCTTTACCTTCTGAGTTAAATGATAAATGGAAAAAATTTGCACATAACTTAATTAATATGTCGAACATTTCCATAGTTAGAAATATAGATATATCTTTTAGTAATAAAATAGAGTTAGTAGGTTTCGCAGATGCATCTAATGATGCTTATGGGTGTTGTCTTTATTTAAGGGTGATAAGGCCTGATTGTACAGTTACAATGAACTTACTTTGCTCCAAATCGCGTGTCTGTCCCATTGGCAGACAGTTGACTACACCTAGACTTGAGCTCAATAGTGCACTCTTGCTTGCTATATTGGTAAATAAAATATATAACACTATATGTTTAAAAATAAATAAGGAAATAATTCAGGTTTACTTATACTTAGATTCCCAAATAGTTTTATCTTGGTTAAAAATAGAACCTGTTCGTTTGTCTGCATATGTTGCCAATAGGGTAAAATGTATTAATGAAAACACAAAAGGGTTTTCATGGTATTACATAAATACACATCTGAATCCAGCTGATTGTATTTCTAGAGGACTTGAGCCTGATATATTGAAAGAAAGTTTATTATGGTGGCATGGACCACAAGTTATGCATGATAAAAAATATTGTCATTGTTCTAATGATTTAATTGCAATTCATAAGTTACCAGAGATTAAAAACACATGTTTAACAAATGTAAAACAAACACATGATTTTATAAAGGATTTATTTTGTAAATATTCCTCATGGGGTAAATTACAAAGAATTGTTGCCTACATAATTAGATTTTATAAAAATTGTAAAGATTCAAAAAACAAAACAAATAATTTTCTAACTGTAAGTGAATTAAATTTTGCTATGATTGTTATAGTTAAGTGTGAACAAAGATTGCATTTTTCTTCTGAGATTAAATGTATAGCCAATGGTCAGCCAATAAAGGGTAGTTTATTGCAATTAAATCCATTTTTGGATGATAAGGGTGTTCTGCGGGTCGGAGGTAGACTGCAACACTCAGACATGTCATTTGATCAAAAACATCCTATTATTTTACCTAAAAGTTCCCATGTAACTAAGTTAATTATTACAAATGCTCACTTGATGTTACTGCATGCTGGGCCAAGGCTTATAATGAGTTATTTAAATCAAAAATATTGGCTGATCAATGGTTTACGAGAAATAAAATATGTCACACATAGATG
Source organism: Elophila nymphaeata (assembly GCA_955850985.1). NCBI lineage: Eukaryota > Metazoa > Arthropoda > Insecta > Lepidoptera > Crambidae > Elophila > Elophila nymphaeata. The sequence goes on along the minus strand of OY039082.1, from coordinate 4,375,590 downwards.
TATTGTATGTTTTAAACTTAAGGCAAACCAGGCTTCACAATTAATGGGTTCCTTGCCACATAGCAGAGTAACAGCTTCGCGACCTTTTGAAGTTGTAGGAGTCGATTATGGGGGTCCCTTCCAAATAAAACAATCGCGTGCTAGAAAGGTTCTGATATCAAAGGGATACCTTGTATTATTTATTTGTTTTTCAACTAAGGCTATACATGTTGAACTCGTGTCAGATATGACTACTGAGTGCTATTTGGCTGCATTGAAGAGGTTTATCTCCAGACGAAATAAACCATCTGTAATATATTCAGATAACGCTTCGACCTTCCGTGGGGCAAGGAACCAATTAAATGAACTGTATAAAATGCAAAATTCTAGTGAACATCAGGCAGCTGTTCATAACTATACTAATTCATTAGGAATTTCATTTAAATTTATTCCTGCATATTCACCGAATTTTGCGGGCATTTGGGAAGCTGGTATAAAGAGTGTCAAGTACCACATAAAACGTGTAGTAGCTGATAAGTGTCTTACATATGAAGAATTGTATACTGTGATGGTTCAGATAGAAGGAATCTTAAATTCCAGGCCATTAATGCCATTAATTAGGTCAGATGTTGATGACATGTCCTATCTCGCTCCCGGCCATTTTATCACGGGTGCACCCTTGCAGTCATTTCCAGAAGAAGATGTGACTGATGTTCCAACAAACAGATTAAAGTTTTGGAGACAATGTGTGCAAATGCAGCAGTCATTTTGGAAACAGTGGCATAAACAGTATTTAGTGCAGCTGCAAAGTCGGCCTAAGTGGCAGCTCTGCAGGCCTAACCTGCAGGTTGGAACATTAGTCATCATCAAGGATGACAACACAGGTCCTCTTACATGGCCTATGGGTAGAATTGTAGCGGTGCATCCGGGGAAGGATGGCAGGGTGCGAGCTTTAGATGTTAAAAACCAAAAGGGTTTTGTAACAAGAACTAGTGTTTCTAAGGTTTGTGTCCTTCCTATAGAAGATAACAAGGATGTATGTAGTACATAAGTTTTTTTTATTTAATTTAGAGTAATTAAAGTTAAACCTTTGTTTTTTGTTGAGGCCGCAACTATGTTAAGTCCTAAACTTAACATAATAATGTAAGGTTGGTGCACCTTTCGCGCCATTCTAGTTTTTATTATTATGTTGGTGCGCTTCTCGCGCCATTGTCTATTTCTCTTTGTTACTGATTGCCTTCGGGAATAAACGCGTATTTACGTGGTGTGGGCTATAGCCACAAATTTTATATAAAAACATATTGTAAAGGTATTACATCGTCAAGGAAATAAATAAATTCTATGTTGTGTGCATGGGTTGTTTAAATTCTCACCAACCTGGCACCTACACTTACTGTCCAATTGACTAACATAGGTATAGATTTCTAAAATAATCATAATTTTTCTTTAGGTTTGTAAACATTATATTTATAGATCCCGACTTAATGAACTCACCGTAAAATTCGTATCAATGATAAGTTCCCTCATTTCTTCTTAATTTTTACCTCAGACGTAATTCTTGACTAAAAACCGTTACCAATCCAAATTTGAGAGAGTTTCTAAAATTAGAAACATACCTCTGTTTATTTTATGCCGTAGAAAAATCTCAATACTCAGAAGTTGAATTATTAGTTCCAATTTTATTTAGTATTTAATATAATTTACACCTTGTCGGTCGTTGTCGTCTTACTGTTAATAATTGCGCTATAGTAACTTAAAGGTGTTGTATGAAAATTCGTTATTTATTGTATCAAAATTGTGTGTCTTCGAAATTCTATTGAAATCCTATATTTTTAGCATACTGCACAATTTTTACTTCTATAACCAACAAAAATGGGTAGTGTATTTTCAATTATCTGTAACGTTCAATCTAAATAGTTTTAGTAATCTTAAGGTCTCGCCACACAGCCGGCGGGACGCGACGTCGGCGCGACGCTAGCGGGACGCGAGTGTTTGTAATATATTGAACTGTATGAGAGATAGTAGAAGATCCGAACCTAGATCGACCTTCACCGAGCTGATAATAGAATGAAACATATTTTATTATTAATTTAGTATATTAGAAAATATATTAAAAATGGGTTGTCTAAAAAAATCCTGGACAGACTATTTTTTTTTATTTTTTGAAAAATGATTTTAAAAAAAAAATGAATAAAATATTGCAACATCAAGATAATAAGAAAATTTTGTCCTGACTGATAGTAGAAACCGTATAGAATGTGCAGGCATTGGGTTGTCTATTATTTACCTGCGCGAACTACTGGGTTGTCAGGTATGAACAGGTATGTCGATATCAGTTACTTTCACTCGATTGGATAATAGAAAAAATTTTATATCATCATAAGCGCGCGACAAAATTTTCTTATTATCTTGATGTTGCAATATTTTATTAAAAATAATTTTTCAAAAAATAATTAAAAATAGTCTGTCCAGGATTTTTTTAGACAACCCATTTTTAATATATTTTCTAATATACTAAATTAATAATAAAATATGTTTCATTCTATTATCAGCTCGGTGAAGGTCGATCTAGGTTCGGATCTTAGACTAAGAGGTCACACAGCGGCGGCGCGCTCGGCATGTCACGCCACGCCGCTCTGTGTGACCTCTCTCATACAGTTCAATATATTACAAACCCTCCCGTACCGCTGACGTCCCGCCACCGTCGCGTTACGCCGGCTGTGTGGCGAGACCTTTACTTTTTATTATAATATTTTTTTTTTACTCGCAGCAAAAACTTACTTTGCTCACTTGTTGAACAAATAACTATTCCTGAATACGGGAATTGCTTACTTAATTTAAAAAATAAATAGATTTAAACGTAAAACTGTCACTGTTATAATATATATTTGTGGAATATAATTCTGTATCAAGAAAAGAACAATTCTAAGCTAAACAATTCTGTCAAATCTGTAAGCTTCTCGCTTAGTACTTGGGCCACCGTGCAATGCAAAGTTTTATTACGATCGCCTGCTTATTTTCCAACTCCGCAATTTCGAATTGGCATGCCATTTATGTGTCCCGTTGTTAAGTCCAATTTTAAAAGACCGAGAACACGCTCTGGTCTCATCACTTACGACGCGGTACGTTCCTGAGGTTGGCTTTTGTCCCATCCTTTGTTGGTTACGGATGATCGCGCGTGACTGGAACACAAACGAGCGGTGTTTAGACCCCGTTTGTCGCGACTAAACGCCGGAGCATTTGATTGACAGTGGTATTTGTGAGTCTCTTGGGAACGCGTGGATATTGCGTATCAGGCTCAGGTTGGCTCCCGGGGGGAAATGCGGAAAATTTGGACACATCTAATTTTGGCTCGGTTTTTGTAATCTACGCTGTTTTTACAGCATCTGTGTACGTATGACATATCCAATTTTGTTGGGTTTTAGATAAAATCTGTAGCCCGTGTGCGTAGCAATCCACCGTTACTTTTTTAATTTCAATCCCTGGACTAGTTATTACATCAATGTGTTCGAATATCTAATTTTAAAGGCTCGGACATGTAAAATTACTTATTACCAAAGACTTATTGTGCTTGTATTTCTTATTCATTTTTTTCGTCGAAGCCTTATAAGCTGGCAATAAATCTTCATCATCTGTTTGCAAAGTACTTAAAGCTTCACCGTCTTGATAATCTAAATAATATACATGACGAATTCGAGAGATCCGCTCATAAGTTCTCGAAATTACTCCCCAAAGTTATCCGATCTCATTTGTATGAAGTATTAAAGAACGATTTCTCTGTGGCATTAGCTTTTAAATGAAACAAAGGAAGCTATTAGCGTCTCTCGTTTCCATATATTCGTGTAAGTTTAAGGTAGTTTAGGTAAGTTTGAGCAATGTAACTATCAAATTCAGGCTTGTGAATTGGAGCTTGTGAGGCCCGAGGGCGCGTTGCTTAGAGTTCGGACTTGACTGCTAGTTCTTGGTTTAATGATAAAATAAATGTTATTATTAACTTCCGCTAGGGAACCTCGGTATAGTTGATGTACTGCATTTATGGGAATTCTGAATTATTTCTGTTATCTATTTGACTGAACAGCAAATTTGCGTATTCATTTAGAATACCGGCTTCAACTCTCTGAGAATACTGAACAACTATATGATTTAGAAAAATGCACTGAAAAAAATCGACTTGCCTCAGGCGGGACTCGAACCCGCACCTTCCACAATCCGGGTGGACGCGTTGACCAATTTCGCCACCGAGGCACTGCTTTTCGCTGTCGAAATTTGTCAGTGCTTGGTGCTTATGTTTTTATGGTAAACATCGTTTCATCAAATCTTTGAAATTTGCACTTCCAAGACCCGAACGAAATATTTTTGCAAATATTTGACGCCCAGCTAAGATGAAACTACCTTACATTATGGAATAATTTTATTTTTGCGTTTACAAACGCGTAAATATAATACTAGAAAAATGCACTGAAAAAAAAATCGACTTGCCTCAGGCGGGACTCGAACCCGCACCTTCCACAATCCGGGTGGACGCGTTGACCAATTTCGCCACCGAGGCACTGCTTTTCGCTGTCGAAATTTGTCAGTGCTTGGTGCTTATGTTTTTATGGTAAACATCGTTTCATCAAATCTTTGAAATTTGCACTTCCAAGACCCGAACGAAATATTTTTGCAAATATTTGACGCCCAGCTAAGATGAAACTACCTTACATTATGGAATAATTTTATTTTTGCGTTTACAAACGCGTAAATATAATACTAGAAAAATGCACTGAAAAAAATCGACTTGCCTCAGGCGGGACTCGAACCCGCACCTTCCACAATCCGGGTGGACGCGTTGACCAATTTCGCCACCGAGGCACTGCTTTTCGCTGTCGAAATTTGTCAGTGCTTGGTGCTTATGTTTTTATGGTACATCGTTTCATCAAATCTTTGAAATTTGCACTTCCAAGACCCGAACGAAATATTTTTGCAAATATTTGACGCCCAGCTAAGATGAAACTACCTTACATTATGGAATAATTTTATTTTTGCGTTTACAAACGCGTAAATATAATACTAGAAAAATTTTCTAGTATTAATAGGTTGGGGAAAAAGTTTCTTCGCATTTTTTAAGAAAATTCAAAACATTTTTGAATATAGTTTATTTACATTTAACTAAAGTATGTAGGTACCATTTTGTTCGATAACTTTTTGCCATCTTGTAGGTAGGGACATGATCCCATTGCTATAGAAATTTTGGGACTTCTGGTCAAAATACCGCGACAAGTGGTTTTGGCAGTCCTCTCGTGATGTTAACCTGACACTGCCTAAAGAATTCTGAAGAGACCGAAACAGGTGGAAATCTGAAGGTGCAAGGTCAGGACTATACGGCGGATGCATTAACACCTCCCAGCCAAACTCTCTTAATTTTTGCTGAGTGGCTAGAGATGTGTGAGGTCTAGCGTTATCATGATGAAAAACCACACCCCTTCTGTTGATTAATTCCGGCCGCTTTCTCTCAATTTCTTGCTTTAATCTCATCAGTTGTTCGCAGTAGAGTTCAGAATCGATGGTCCTGCCTGGTGGTAACAGCTCATAATGAATAATGCCCTTCCAATCCCACCACACACACAGCATCACCTTGTTGCGAGTTAACCCGGGTTTCGCCACAGTCTGTGAAGCCTGACCGGCCTTTGACCACGACCTTTTTCGCACGTTCTTGTCGTACGTGATCCACTTTTCATCACCAGTTATCAGCTTCTTCAAAAATGGTTCGGTTTCATTACGTCGTAATAAAGAATCACAAATGAGTACACGGTTCATTAGGTTTCTTTCAGTGAGCTCGTGAGGTACCCAAATGTCGAGCTTTTTTGTGTACCCAGTTTTTTTCAAATGCGCCAAAACTGTTTTGTGGTCAATTCCCAGTTCTTCAGCTACGTCGTAACTACTGACATGCCGATCTTGCTCCACTTTTTCAAAAATGGCATCCCTTTTATCTGTAATAGGGTGACCAGAGCGACGTGTATCTTTGACATCAAAATTTCCGGATTGAAAACGCTTAAACCAAATTTGTGCTACTCTCACAGACACTGCACTAGGTCCATAAACATCGCAAATTTTTTTCGCGGCTTGCGTTGCATTTTTACCTTTTTTGTAGTAAAATTTTAAAATGTATCGAATTTCTTCATTAGATTCACTCATCTTGGCGGTACGAAAAACAAATGAAAATCACACATTTTCCTAATTTGAATTTGGAATTATGTTCTTTAAAATTTAAACTTTCAATGATACCAAAACCAGCCAGATACAAATAGTATAGCCAAAGAGATTTTATTACAAGTTTATACATACTATAATGCGAAAAGACTTTTTCCCCAACCTAATATATTTACGCGTTTGTAAACGCAAAAATAAAATTATTCCATAACTATATGATTTGTTCTTATCCATAATCATACTTTTTTACCCATTAAGTTTTATTGTTAGATGGACTCGATGAGTGTTATTCTCGAAATCCATTTAATAACATTCAAAACTGTCATATTTTTTTCCTATCAAGAAACCTTTAGATGAAATTGAAAAATATCACGCGCGTTGATTAAGGTCACAAACATAAAAAATTATCCACAAAAACTCTTAAATATTTGTTAGTTTCACGGTTTGATTGTGTACGGAGAACCCTTAGGGATTCGATGCTATTATTATTTGTCCAGATTTAAACCACATTGCACCTGTTGATGTAGTTGTGAGTGTAGTCTTTTGTAAGGTCTGGCCTCATTTATAGTCTTACAATTTGTAATGCATAAAATGCTCGAGGAAAACAAACAACCACATATGGGGTTGTACAGCCACCTTATGATAGGATATTCGTCAATTTTATGATGTCGAAAGAAATCTAAACTACCAATACGATTACCTGATGTCCAAACTCATATTAAGTAATCGAGACTGAATGGAACAGTAGCCTCGTAACATAACTATGCATTAAATATTATACTAGTAAGGTAGGATAGGGAAGATAGGATAACAGCTAATGTAGTAAATAGTATCGAATCATCGATACTATGAATGAATTCCATGCCTTTTTTATATATAATATCTGATAGTCCTGAATTACCACGCGTTAATTTTACCCCAATATCCTCAACATATGGTAGTAATTGTACGATAAAATTGTCGAAATTTACCAATTTTATTTAACAACATAAAATAATTTAAAAAAAGAATAAACAGCTGCGGACAAAGGATACACACAGTGTATTTCATTCAATTTGCACTGGACATTATTTTGAATAAATCCATTTTTGTTTCAACAATTGCGACATGACTTTGTCCATTCGATATTGTCCGCGTAATCACCGACTATCCGATCGGTACCGAAATCCTAAAATTCGTGTGCAACTTGTTTAAGCCATGTGGAAAAAATGCGCGCTTACATCGCCACGTTGATGTAGATAAAAGTGAACAAAACCAGTTGTTACATAGAAACGTTGGAAAGTTTTTGACGCTTTGACGCAGACGTACCTGGTTTTATGGTGCTAGCACGCCATTATATAAGCTGTTTGTTGTTTTATGCAGCTTATGCTGAATCTCATTCAACGTTTTGGCAACATTGGGTCGATGTTATTTTATGACTCCTATGTTCAACTAGTAATCGTGCTGTTAAGTAATTTCGAAACGCCGATTTCAAACTATTATGATGTAACAGTGACATAAGTCTGAGAATTCTAACATTGGATTATCGACTGGGAACTGGTTCCGGCAATTCCACTCTATCATTGCCTTTGTTAGAATTTGATTAGCTAACAGAAAATAAATATAATTATCTTACTTTTTCATGGTTTTTAAAAAATGAAAAAGATTTTATGCCACACTTGACCAGGACGTGGGTGACATAAAATATTGTACTTTCCTCAGGTGGTAAAAAAGGTAGCCTCAGATCGCATATTAATCGTAAATACCTGCGATCTGAGATAGTGTTTGTGTTAGCCCTAGTTCATAAATGTTCTATTGTCTGACTGACGTGCTCATCGAAGTAGGTAATAATTATTTTATTTTAATGGAATGAAACAAGAATCAACTGCAGCTCATACAGTCATGTCAGACTGACATATGTATAAATATTTGACGTATTTCGATATTATTTATTACTTGTACAAAGTGTATTAGGCGTGGATATGTTTTATTGTATAATTTGACTTTCATATATTGACTCATTATACCGAAACAGCTATAATATATGACTTATACAATTTGTTGTTTTTTGCAATACAAAAAGGTAGTGTTATTTGACTGCGGTATACAATGACGATTTTGCAGGTTGAAAGTACACCGAGTGCTCCAATTCGGGAGGAGAATTAGTTGCATCATCTTTAAGGTTTTTTTCTATGTGCCGGCTTTTTCTTCAAATTCTTCTCTAAACGTGCAAATCAAAGCGGCTGAACTGCATTCTCTTTTACTCTTATTTCTGGTTCTGATTCAGTCACTACGTCCCGTACACACGTACAGATTAAACCAACATGTTTAAACTAATGTTCACTTAACTCGATATTCGATACAGCGGAACTAGCACAACTCGACTTCCTTACTCCACAAACGTTCTCAGGCCCAAGTTCCAGGCCTCAGGTCACGAATAACATATTAGTCAATTGAACACAATGCTCGTTACTTGGGGCTGGGCTAATTGGGTAGTTGATTCGTCTTAACGTTCAGCGGGTCTGGCTCAAAGGCATACATTAGATCTATGAAACTGTAATTAGAGTCGAGAGAAATTCATTACACCTCTCAGAAGTGTGCAAAATTTGCCATGTGTCTATATTTGCGAGTAGAAAGTGTACTGATGGTTATGCAAAATTATATGGTGCATTTGTGAAATATGTCATTGGTTGTACCTTCAGCGTTGGTAGTCGTCCACAAGGTGGATCTGGTAAAGGTTGCAGGAAGTCGCTGGATGCGGGTAACGTAGGAACAATCGGGTTGGAGATACTTGGGTAAGACCTATGTCCAACAGTCGGCATCTCTCGACTGAAATAATCACTCTGACGTCTGTCTGAGTCTGAGGCCCGTATTACAGATTGACACTCAGAAGTCAAACATGTCTTGAGAATCGTCTGTCACTCTCTATCACTCACAAAGTGATAGAGACGTAGGACGCTCAAGTCGGCGTTCATTCTTGAAACTTATTCTACAATACGAACATGAGTTATATTTGTAAAATGATACTTAATTTGAGCTATTTAATTGGTTTGAGTTATTACTCCTATAGGTAATTTTAATATCGTTTACTGAGCGGCTGCGCGCTCGTAAATTTTGTAAAATCATCTTCTGTCAACATCGAATGGCCACAGTGAACTTTGTGCGCTGTTATCGGTTCAGCACACAAACAAATCGGCTGGCGGTTGTGTATTTAAGCTAATTGATTCCCGTTTGTCCCCTCAAAGACTGCGTAATAATGCCCGGTAGGCCTCTCGGAATAATTAACACAAAATTAGGGACGCCACCCGCAACTGTTTGCCTTTATAATGTCTTTTAAAAGAATAAACGATTTTTAGGCACGCCCTTAATGGCTCTGGCTACACGGAAATGTACAGGCGGCCGCACGTTAAGAGGGACAGTTGCTCAACTAAACTGTACTGTATTGCAAAGGAGCAAGGTTGGTCGCAATCGTTAATGTTTCTTGTTATTTTGAAAGGGTGTATCATTCGATATTGTTTATTAGCAGCATCTTTATGTTTGAAGACAAGTAATGCTTGGTTATTGATTTTGCCGTTCATTGTGAAGGTAATTATTCTTTAAATACTGAACAACAGACAAGAACATTGTACAGTATAACCTTTTCTTTTAACTCTAAAAATTTGTGCATGGTTCTTACATACTTCGCATAGAATAGTTGTATCGGGCAGCATTTAAATTTTCTTATTATATCTTGTAACCTTAGCGTCATATATACAATTTTCATCGATTTTACTTTAAAAAGGGTCTTGACAGACAGACGGATAATAAATAAGGGTTCCGTTTTTTCCTTTTGAGGTACGGAACCCTAAAAATGACAGATTTCCATACAAACTTCCATCCCTTATTCTACCCCCTTCGGAATTGAATTTTCAAAAATACTAAATACCCCTTACTTAATTTCTATCTGAAAGGTCAAAACTAATTTTTATGGATTTTACTTTAAAAATGACGGATTTCCATACAAACTTTGCACCCCCTTTTCACCACCTTAGAGGTGAATTTCCAAAAATCCAGTCCAGGGGTGGACTAAGAAAGGATTTTTCAGGAAAGGAAAGGATTCATTTATATATACAGGGTGTAAAAGACATGAACAGTCAAACGAGAACCATGTATTCTCCTCACCATGATAACATTTTTCTTCCTTTAGACTATACCTGGGAAATTGATAGTTACGATTTTATTGAAGGTCAAAGTCATAATTTTTTTTTTCATTTTTTTATGAAAACGTATTCTATACGTTATTTATTAATTATTGTCCAAAGAAACATTATCATTTTTTTTTAGTATTTCATAACAAAAAATGGCTTCAAAACGTTAGCGTTCAATGTAGCTCACTCGATGAGCAAGGACACTAACGAACGGGGCCGCCGTCAGGCAAAATTATCGCGGTTTTGCGAGTTGAGTGCGAGTTGAGCCCTTTACATTGCGCGGTACAAATTGCATTTTTTTTTAACACCAAAAAATAAAAATCATTTCCCAGCAAATTTTTTTTTTAAATAAGTATGTCTTATTTTGATGTATAGAATACGTGGTTCTCGTTTGACTGTTCATTTCTCAAATATTAAATAAATAATAAGAATAAATTGAAATTGAAAAAGAAGCGTCGGTGGCGTAGTGTGTAAGAGCGTTGCTTCCCACCCAGAAGGCACTGGTTCGATCCCCGCCATGTATCAATGTGTTTTTGAATTTTTAATTCATATGTACGTTTAATCGACGCTTTTACGGTGAAGGATAACATCGTGAGGAAACCTGCACACACCTATGAAGAAATTCTTAGGTTGTGTGTGAAGGCGACCAACCCGCACTTGGCCAGCGTGGTTGACTAAGGCCTAATCGCCCCTAATGTGGGGTAGGCTGTATGATGATGATGGTGAGAATAAATTGGATAGTTTTTTTTTGTTCTGTCTATAACGACTGTGACTCTTGAACAAATTTTCGTATTCATCACACAGATGCCTCAGATGTAAGTCCACTCCATGCTATGTGATCCTGACTCCTTCGTCATTGTTTACGCCGACGCTGTAAAGAGCCGTAATATGACTTTCTATTACACTCAGGTCTGAACCCTCCCTTTTGACTAAAACCCTGCATACACTATAGACCACAATGAGACTCGCTCACAGGACGACTACAAAACGTTCGGAAAGTTCGCCCGGAGGCTAGAGGAACTTATAAAAACATCGGCTTCTTAAATATCTCCTTAAAAAAAGGCTATTTGGAGCCAACAGCAATAGGCAATAGTAAAAACGATGTCTGTCTAGATACTGATGAGTAAACCAAAATACAATAATTTCTAGCCCAAGATAAATTAGCGACAAACCTTTTAGGGTTAAGTAACTTATAACAGTGAGACGAAAAGAGTAACTTTCTCGGAAAACAATAAAGAAAGTAGATAAATAAGTGACTTAACCCGTACCCCGCTCATCTTTAAAACGAATGAAAAGCTTAAAAAAATTCAAACCGCCCTGTTTATTCATTTTCGTAATGGAATTTGTGAGTATTCCTTAAAAGGATGGGATCCATTACTTTATATTAAATGCTTCTTTTAGTATGATGGATAATATCATACCGTCTCGCTGAGAAGTTATTAAAATTAACATAAAATTATTTACTCAAAACACAGACACTACGAAAATTACGTTTTATTGGGAACAAAGGCTCTTATAATTACTACGGGAACTTAATTACATTTTAGCATTTTATTTCGATAGACCGAAGATAAAATAACATTTACTATGTTACTTTTTAGAGGTTTAGTTTGATTAGTGTTTAACAATTGTTTTAGTAATAAAACACGTTTCAAATTTAAGTTCATGTGAAGTGATGTGATGTGAAGAGCAGTGCTGTGTTTCCTGATGAAATGATACGTAAAACGTCAAATCAAAATAATGTTTACAGAGGTATAATCAACAATATTTCATAATTAAGGTAAAGGATGAGAGCGTGAATAAAAAGTCGGAAATTTATCAAAACTCAATCTACGAGTAAAAAGGACACATCGAATAATCGACATTATCGTGGACAAAGATCTCGAAACAATATTAATATTATTAAGTATAATTATATAGGCCGATCCCACAGAACAAATAAAACCTCTTTTATCTGTTCTGTGGCCGATCCCATAAACAATATCGATGAACTATTAAGAAAACCTGTAATGGGGTTAATGAACATAGCATATTGCAACAAGTACCTACCATAAGTACTTACCTAAATCTCGAACGCTATAGGGTTGAGAACACCAGATATTTCAATAAATTTGCAAAGAAAAAATCTTGTTCAATATAGCGATTATTAGATAGAGATAAGGCGTCTCTTGCGAACAGATTTAATACATATTTTAATAAATATAGGGAATATTATTGATAGCCAGTTCAAATAGTCTGATCTCAAGAAAACCTTTCAGAAAGTCAAATATTGCAGCCATTGTCACTTAAGTTTAGAAAATCTTTTATACATTGATACTAACTTTTAGCAGTGGCGATGTATATTTAAGGTTTATTGTCGTGATAAAAGTATCTACAATCATTTATCTCTATAGATAGATGGGGCTCTGGAGACGGCGACCCTTTAAATGTATATGATGAATTTTGGTGTAGACCAAACGTTGGTTAAGGGGTTACACCTAAAAGCGGAACTAATAAAAGAAAGGTAATATCGCAATATTTGTTTGATTTTTCTATTTTTTATTTATAAGTATGACTTCAGAGATGATTTTGAAAGTAACACCTGTCCTGGTCGTTAGATTTTTGTTGTTTTTTTTACGGAATGATTGTTGTTTTTGGGTTTGGTATCCCTTTTGTGGCGACAGGTTGGCAACCTTTCACTATTTTGGGGTACTGTATGGTCCATACTGCCAGATATGGCTTTATGTGAAACCAAATGTTATCTAAAGCTCCGCTCCCATAAGGGTATATGGGATTATGAGCGTGATTATGTATGTATGTAATAATAATACTGTCTTATTATTCCCAAGAGATGAAGCATATACAATAAAAATAACAGAAGAGATGTACAAAATAGCCGACCTTAATGCTAAAAAGCCATCTCACCAGGCAACCTTCGGCTAAAAAACAATGCCGACAGGTAATACAGGGGATGGGTGCAAGAATGGAGAATTTACTTGAATATCTAATTACACAGACTAAAATAATTTCGAAAAAAAATAAGAAATATATAAGCTGTAACCCAAAAGTAAGATGAAAATACCTGTAACAATTACTTTACCATTTCTACTTCAATCAAAAGCAGCGAATTGCCTATATTCGTTGAAGCCAGTGTATAGATAAATATTATATCTACTGTATCTTCTATTATATTCCAAGGAATAATACGCTAAAAATAGTTTTAATATCAACATGGGTAGTCTTATCCTTTAGAGCGATCTAAAATACGATATATTTGTATCGCATGCTTACCAGAGTGCCTAGACATGAGGCTAATCAATTTAATTCAATTGAACGCTTAAAGGTTGCAGCACACTGTGGGGCCACACCTACCGGCCGTTCTGTTCTAGCTCATAAAACCGGGTTCATCGTCACACACTCACCGGTGGCTGGGCTTTCTTATTCGGCGCTCAGTCGTAATATAGCGCTTGCCGAGAGACGTACTCGTACCTTTGTAATAATACGTAGGAAATGTTTGGTACATGGGGTATGTATGGTACATGCTAACATAGTAATATAAATACTATGGCGATATAAAAAATTTGAAATTATAAAAAATATGTTGATATCTCCATACAAATAGTTCGATGTGAAAAACAAAATGTATGAAAAATTGCATACCTTTCTCAATTCTTGTCACTGTATTCTTTCAAACCACATCTCTCTATGTATAACTTTTTACTCAATTCTATACCAGCTATACTCCTTAAGATTCATTTCCACAGTATTTTCACTGCTTCGTTACCTTTTCTCCCATACCCAATTTTCACTTCCATACATTGTGGTTGACGGATTCAGATATCTTCTGACCTCACCATATTCTCAGCTTTTAATCAATTCTCAACATCACTGTAACACTTTCCATCACTCTTAAATACAAACACCAATTAAGCAAACTCTTCACTTGTTCAACCTTATCACCTCCAGTCAAAATGTCACACACAGTCATCCTTACATTTCTTTCAAACACCATAACCTTAGTCTTGCTTACATTCAAGGGCGTTCTTTCTCGAATAACACTAATTTTTAAAGTCACTATTAAATGGTCCTACTGATGTGGCTTTATGTATAACCAAATGTTAAGTACTGAAAGTTCTTCTCAACCACTTTTGAGATTATGAGGATGATTCTATGTCCATATTGTGATATTCAATGGCTCCAAAATTATAGGTATGAAATTTGATCATTAAATTAAGTAATAAATCAGCTGGAATCAAATAAAAACTTTCCACGACTCCACAAACACGTACATTTGTAACGTCGATCATTAAGAATGCTGTAAATCAGAGAAATGCGCGAATATCAAAATTTACGGTTCGAGACAGCCCTATCGAAATAATAGTGCACTTAAGTTGTACTTAGAAAGCACTAATCTCTAAGAGCTTGTATGAAGTAAACGGTCATCTTCATTAGTCCTTCATTAAATATTCAAGTCTTGCAGTACAATTGTTTAACCATTATTCGTGGGGAGGAAACATTGGCGTCGTCGCGGTAGAGCGATCAGTAACACTACTTCACATAAAGCGGTCCTGGTTTAAATCTTGGAAGGGACGAACATTTGTGCGATGTACAGGAACATTATTTTTTAGTGATAAGGCCGCCCATTGTACAATTTATTTATCGAACTATGTCTGTATTATTTACTTTAATTTTAAAGCTTATTCATTCATTCAATAATTTATTGTTCACGGGTCATGGTTGTTTAATTTGAATTTATTCATGTAAATTGGTATTTGAATTTATTTATATGTTGTTTATTTATTTATATTTATGAATTATCGAAGAAAACAGAAAGAAGTTTTACCGCCAATTATCTAGTCCAAATTATGTATCATCCATCATACATAATTTAGACTAGATAATTTTTATTGGTTACTTGTATTGGGAACTTTTAAATGTTTTTTGTCTTGAAAAGGGAATAAAAATAAGGTCTGTTAAAAGGTACTGAAAATTGCAAGATTATGACAAGTACCTATCGTTGCCGAGCGCACTTTAAATTTTATAATATTATAAAATGTACCTAACTAGAGTTATTCTAAAATGAAATATCAAATCCACAAGATGTCATTTTAAATAAATTAAAGTTTATAATGTTTTTTAAAGTCTTAACTAATTTTATGCGCATTTGCACAGTAACATAATAAATACAAACAAAACCAAGAGTGGCCCCTAATTAGTTGGTATGCGAAACGTTGTCATGCAGTTTTCATTGTTAGCACCCAACCCTTTTACAACCGCTGGGTTGTAAAAACACCAGCGCTGCCACAATCGTGAACATTACCTTTTTATTAATGTTCGTGAAAAACAATTTAAAGAGCACGCTCAAAACGTAACAACACACGTAACGTAAATCTCCACAGTGTCTATCAAGATAATAATACTTTTAACGATCTTTTTACTATCAGATAGCGTTATCAAATGTTGCTTTTGGCTTTAATTTACTTTAACGATGTCAAAAAGTGAAGGTTACAATTAAATAACCTCGCACAGAAAAACTAAACACGCAAAAAGGAAAATACCCGTAAGAGCGTGGTGATAGAATAATACTGATATAGCAAGCGTGGACTTTTAAAGTAGACAGTGCTCTTTGTTTAAGTATACCTGTTTGTCACAGTTTCATGAGCACAAACACTCTGGCACCGTTTCCACCGTCCTCCCGCTAAGATCCTCCTAGTTAAACGTATTTCCCTGAACAAAGCTGTTACATTTCCCGTGGTTACGTCTAACATCACGTGCCGTGAAGATGTGCCGCTACACAGAGAATAGCGGAGTAATAAAGCCGCTTTGCCTTTTTAATGAGGTTTTAACAGCGCCCTCTACAGCGCTCGTGCAAATGAGATTACGAAGAATATCGCACAATGTGTAATTCCTATGTCGGTCAAACAAAATTTCCAGTGCCTTTTACGTGTAATCATCCAACCTGACCTAAACAAAACGCGGACGTGAGTGATACAGACGGATGGGAAAATAAAACACAGACGCAATCAGCTAGGAACGAACGAGTCGGTGCTTGAAAAGATACAAATTAGACCCGTCTCAAGGATGTGCCTTTCAAAAGGGCCCGGTTAAAAAGACCCCTGCCACTAATTAAGGGTTAGATGAACGCTGAGCAGGTTTAGAACTACAGCACGGAGTTTGAAATCGGAAAAGTACTCGTAAATATCGATATTCGAAATGCCTTTGCTTATTCTGCGTAAGCAAGCTCTTGCCGAGATGTCGGTTCAACATAAGTATTTACTTCACTCGAGGAAAACGTCGGCGTCTTGCATAAGAGATTTCACGTCTCGATTCATCGACTGGATACATTCGAATGAGTATCGTTATCGGCGTATTGTCGGGCGATTTGCACGCGTCTCAAAGAGAGAAAATCCGCGTTTTCAGAGATATTTGTTAGTTTGAGTAATTGAGAATTTAATGACACGTTGGTTTCAAAGGGCTCACGCTCGTGGATTAGTGACTCAATGGGGCTAAATTCAATGTTTTCCACTATAGTCGTTTGTTCGCAACAGTGAACATTTTGGGGGCGTTCCTCTCTTTTTTTCTCGTTGACTTCCTGCTGCGTTAGAAAGGGAGGAGAAGTAAGAAAATTGAGCAATTTGGTAACCTTCTGTTGTAGGAAAATCAAGGAATTCTATTCAACCTGCATAAAACAATGTTCAATATTCATATTAGCGAAAAGTAACACTTAATCCAAATATTAAGTACGATACATGTTTCTAGACATTAATAGTCTGTAATTTACATATGTCGTGAATAAAAAAAGTCTTGATATTTTAAGCATGTTTGAAAATATTTCTGACGAAAATATATTATTCTCCCAGCCATTTTGGTAAGTAAATGTTAGAGCAAATTCTGCTGGTACCTGAAAGCGGCCCATGATCACTTCCTATTTTCAATCAAAATTGTGATAGAAATAATGGCGCATTTCCAAGAGGATAATCATAAATTCTTGTTCGTTGAAATATAAATTTTTAGTCACAATACAACGTCACAAATATTACTCTGGGCCTTTAATTAAAAATCACTTTAAATAAGTACCTTGTGGAATAATATTATCTATATTTTCATTTCTTGTTTAAAACTAACGAGAATCACGTTTCACTTTACATTTATAGTATTACATGTATATTTATTATAAAATACACTTTTTAAAGTCTCTTAACCAACATTACCTATACAAACTTGGCTACCTTCATCGCTATGAGCCTGGCTTCATTAATATAACCTATTGACAATCTATTTGGCTTTGAAGTCATGTTATAGGATTATCTATGTTGGTATTAGGGATTCAATTTCACCAATATTGACGATAGGGCTATAATTCAAGAGATGTTACCAAGCATTACAGGTCTAGTTTCGAAAAAATCGATGGATTCCGATGATGTTGCACCACAGAAAGTAATATTTCACTACATGTGTAAAGGTACGCCTCTAAATAAGATTTCATGAAGCTGCTGCAAATGAAAAAATATAGATTTTATTGTTACCATTATTTGTATGTTTACAACATTAACAGTGTCTTGATATTTCTACAGTAAAATTATTACTGGGAACGGGTACTGAGGTATAATTCCGGTACTGGACAGTCCGTGAATTTCTATGATATTGACTGAACTTTATGTTATCTTTAAGATGAACCCGGAACTAGTTTGTTAGGTATACACACGTATTATGAGTAAATAAATTTCGATTATGGTAGTATTTCGCTCCATGTGGAAACGATAACCCCATTTCAAGTAATTTTATTGGGACAGTTCTCGTGCGGAGTACCTTCACGCTGTCACATCTAGCACAAAATTTTATGATCGCGTGCAGCCGGCTACTTGCCGTTGCGCGACCGCGGAGAGTGCAGGAAGGTTCTAAAGTGTGCTAAGCCAATCCCAAACGATGTTCCCGAGCACCGAGATCCCGGGATTTTTCTCAAATTCCCCAGAATATTGCGGAAATTGCTGCAATTGCATAAGTAGTTACTGCATTGTGGATGTAGGTAAGTTGGTCGTGCGAGGAAATATTGTTGATTTGGAGAATTCCGTCGTACATTTGAAAAGCAACGTTGATGTGCATTCAATAAATGCAAATTACGTGAATGCACACATTTTGCTTGGTATTGTTACAAACAAGCAGGCAATAATAAATAAATATTTCGTTATTTGAACAGCGGTCCTTAATCTAATTTAAGTCCGACTACGCGCATTTGAAGCTGCTTGGCTAAATATAGCGAATTGCACAATGAAAATTAAATCTAAATGCTTTTCGTGCTATGTCGAAGTGAAACTTTTTAAGTCAATAAATCGAATGATAGATAAGACATCGAAAAAATGGACTATAATACCAATACAAGTCAACTTATTAAAGAAATAATAATCTTGAAAACATTGGTAAACTACAAATCAATAGTAAATAATGTCTACATTCTTAATTTTAATTCCTCGTTGATTTTTACGGTTACCGCAAAATTTATAGGTACTTTAAATAATCATTCTTTGATGCCGTGCTGGATTACCCTCCATTTAATCAATTCTCGGATAGTGATGATAAAAGAATTATACTTTCTATTACTTCTTCTGTTGATTCTATTCGTCTATCCTCAATAATTCTTTAACGACATTGTAATAATTACTACAATCTTTTTTTACTTGACATCTTAACCTAACATATTTTTTTAAGTATTAGTTCTAACCACTAATTATTTTGTCTTATTGTTTTAATATTGTTCATTCAAAAATCTTTCTATGATCGAAAATTCTAAGGAAGTTTCTAATTATATAGAAGTTATTAAAAATAATTAAAATATAATCAGCTTTATATCACAGGCAATAGGTAAGATTAATGAATGTAACGAATATGCTTTAATAACCAAGCAATTATTTTATTATTGGCTTTTAACTTGAAATCTGCCGAATTTGTTGCTAAATCAAATATGTATATTGATATTCAGTGTGATATTATATTTGAAAAATTAATATTATATTGTTAAAAATAACTGGGAAATGGAACAGACGTCAGTAGAAATTATCAATACAGTCAAATGAACGCAATGATATGATGTAAATGTATCTCAATATTTTTTTTTTTATATTTTATTAAATAATAGGTAATTTATTGTTTGCACTTGTTTTTTAAAAAAATAATTTCAAAACAGCATTGTATTTCATGTGTAGATGAATGATTCTCATATACTTACTAGAAAAAAAAATGCACTGAAAAAATCGATCTGCCTCAGGCGGGAAGCAATGTTTTTCTGTGTAATTGAAGTAATTGAATGAGTATCATATACTAGAAAAAAATGCACTGAAAAAAATCGAGCTGCCTCAGACGGGAAGCAATGTATTTCTGTGTAATTGAATGATTATCATATACTAGAAAAAAATGCACTGAAAAAAATCGACCTGCCTCAGGCGGGACACAAGGAAAACAGGAACTAATAAATGACCTTGTAGTAACCCCAAATGGCTGAATTTGTATTGTGCTCTATATCAATAGGCTTTTCAATTTACAATGTACGCTCAGGTGAAAAGTTTGTCTTTGTGTGTTTCGCGTATTCGTTTGCAACCCCGGGCGACGATATGTATTGACTTGTTCGCTATCTGGTTGTACCTTTTTCTTCTATTATTGTACAATAGAACTACTTATTTATAGATACTTGATTCTTGAGAGAAATTCTCCAACTATTTTCTTCAAAAGCCATTTATGTACCTTTTCAAACGAACTCTAGATCTTTGTAATTAATAGCTTCCTGTCCTTTTCTTATGAATGCTTGCGGAGAGTGATGGTCTCATTACAAAGTGATGTTACCATTTTGTATCATTTAATCGTCTAGAAATCAATACCAAGAGTACCAAATTAAAAGAAAACAGCGGCGGCTATCTCACAAAGCAAACATTTGACTTGTGAAATTCGATATTCCAAATAGGTACTTCCAAGAATTTCTGTACTCCATGAAAATTTCATAAAGGTCGCCGTGCTTCGATTTATTACGGCATTCTATTCACGGCGATCTTTATTTCACTAAAGCCGCGTGAAACTAACAAAAAGGGCACAAAGCAGCCTATTCCGACAATATCCACGCACACAAACGGCCAATATAACTCACAGTGCGCGGGCCGGGAAAAAAATGACCCAATAACAACCAAGGAACTACAGGCCACCGCAAAAACAGGATGGATGGACAAATTTGTGCTTAGTGACTTATTTATCTCGGAAGCGGTCGTAATTAAAGGGAATTCCTTTCGAGCGACTGCAGATTTTTTTCTTTATTTTTTTCGAGAATTTTCGTAAAGCACAAGTCTTCTCTAATATTCATTAGGAACGTGACAGGCAAGAAATACTCCCTAATTATTCATCGGGGCCGTCGCTAAATCGTCAGTTGGCCCGCCTTTTAATGGAGAAGAAAATAAAAAAAGTTTTAAACATAACAAGTGAGGCGTGTCGCGGCTCGTAAGTTATTCATGAGCATCTAAGAAGTGGCAAAGTTTTGGGCAAAGGGAATTTTGATTACAGCCGCTGTATGCAGCCTTGGGATCTGTGATGTGCGGGAAATAACGGAATCGTCACAAATAATGAGCATTGCTGAACGACTTCTAATGAAATAAAGAAAGTTTTGAGAAGACAATTACTACAACGCTGCTTATAAAATGGAATCGTCGAAAGCTTATATACGAGTATTATTGTTATTTTTCTTTGAAAACTTAAAGTGGAGTTACTTAAGACTTAAAGATGCTCTAACAATGCTATTTAAACATAATTACACAGAAACGTTATCTTTTTGTTATGTTACAAATCGATGACTATCGCCTTTAACCGAATGAACAAGGTAATAAATCGGTGAAAAATGTTGTAGAAATATTCTATATAACTCATAAAAATTTGATTTAGTGATTTGTTATGAAATAGTTACCCGAGTCTTGTTTACTACGTCACTGATTGTTGTGAGCAATATAGAGACAAAATCCAGGTTAGTGAGCTTCTTAATTTCAATATGTAGACATCTTGTCCCCATTTTCTTCTTTTAAATCCCAAACTAATTCTGATATTGCAAGTTCTCACATTAAGTATAAAGTGGCAAAGAAACATATGGTCTGCCTGATGGTAAGTTTAGTTATTGGTGAACTGCCAACCATCCCTTCCTTCATACACATCACAAAATTATGTTAATGGAATGCGGTTTTCTTCAAGGTGACGGTTCCCAAACACTTTAATTTAAAGTGGCTAATATGCTGTACCTTACCTCTGTAGTCTTATAAATTTATGTAGAAGCATGAGCAAGTGTTCAAGAGCGTTTGAGCGCCGAAGTTAGATTAAACGCCTCAGACGGGTGCGCTAGTTATGCTCGTTTTAGTGCGCTCAGATGAGAGCCGCATTGTGTTGCAAATTAGTTGGGAAGGGTTAATTAATGAAAAACAATGCCGTTGCGGAATGTCTCCTCTTCGTAGCAAATTTTTAACCCTTAAATTTTTAAAGGCATAAAAGTAGATAATTGTTTATGGCCCGTTATAACCCTTAATGGAATTAATATATCCCAGGTCCTAGTTTGGAGGCTTTATATAAATTGTGGTTTCATATGTGATTAGGTACATTATAATATGTAGTTATTATGAACGCTATCAATTATTTTAAAACCAAGTTCTTAACGCTACTTAATTAGCGCTATACCTACATAATTATCTGAAAAAATAGCGTAGCGTTACTGTTTATGGTTTGAATTGAAAGTAGTCATGGAAAATAAAGTCAGAAGTACTCAATTGTTTAAATATCCAATTGTAAAAGAACGTGTTTTGTTTTCCATTCGACTATATTACACTATCAACGCGAAGCTACACCACATGCAAGCTTAGTTTAATAGACTATAAAGGCAATGGTAATAAAATATTATTTATTTCAACTGCAAAATTGCGCCAAATAAATTTTTACACAAGTACGGTAGTTTCACATCTTGCAGAATGACTGCCAGCATGCGCGGCTATCTGAATTTATATTTTCATGTTTGATCTGTTTTCAATTAAAATTTTAATAAGTGCTTTAAAATAATGTGCCAGGACTGCAAATGGTGTAAAATTTATGAAAAGTTAGTAAATGATTCTTTGCTTGAATTGTCGCTACATCGTGATTCGTGATACGTCACCTGCGTCGTGACATTACGAAAAATCAGCTGTTTCGTTATTTTTTTTGTAATGACAAAGGATTATTTATTTATTAGAACAAACGTTACTTTTACTTTTTATTTATTTATTGCCGTTAATGTTATTATTAGCAGTCTTGACAAATATTTAAATGCGAGCTTAAGTAAATAGCTTGGTAAATATTTTGAAAAAACTCCAAACACAGTAAATCATTGGCAGTTGCTAATCAAAAAGTATATAAATTCGATGTTCCAAATCATGTGACTTTGTGAATTCTTCTTTTGCAATAAATCGAGCTGCGCCGCGTGCCGATAACGTCGAGCTAACCGTGATCTACAGTGATATTATTCAGCGTGATATGCACGGGCACGATTAACAATACATCCGCTGTCCGTTATATAGGTAGAATTGGCGCTTTATATAAACGTGAACTAGACACTGGTCCGGTTAATAAACCCCGCTGAAATCATTCGCCATTTCAAGTAAATTTGGCAGATAACTGGCTGATGTGCAACTGTCTGTGCATTATTTGGATGTGCGGTTTAATATTGAAAGGTAATGGACATATTTCGTCTCATGGTTTGTTTTATTTTTTTAATTTGGTCCAATTTTTCATCACTATCTATCGCTAGTATTTACCCGAACTTTACTTACCCGAACTTATGCAAATTTTGTCAAAACTATATTTTACTATTCCTTAGGAACAGTTTTTACTGAATCAAATAAACCTCTGCCGTTTTAACCAGTGACAAGTGTGCATGATGATCTGCGTGTACTTCATGTGTAGCTTAGACAACAAACAAACAAATAAACTTGTTATTATAAGTTAGTATGAATGAACATAACAATTAAAAAAACGTTGATTCGTTAAAGTAGAGAAAACTGAGTTCACTATATTTTTATAGTAGAAGCTTCTTAAAGTTGTTATAATATATAACCCATTGGGTTTTGCATCAAAACGCTGCTAAACATTATTTCCTACAAATATAGAAATAGGTAAAACGTATTTAAATAATTACGATTGCATAATCATGAAAGCAGAACCTCACGCACACATTAAGCACATTTAACATACAACTCATTGCATAACATGAATAATAACTGTATGAATACTGCATTGAGAATTCTTTTGTGGGACAGTTGAAACAAAGCTTTTAAGTTCCATACAATAAAAAGCGGCAATAGTAAATATGTAAATGGGTCTTTATCCTGTTTTTAATCAGAAACAGCTTTGATTTAAGCAAATTATACAGTAGATTGTACTTTACTGTGCTACCGAGTAGAAGTTGAAATTACGGCATTATACCTATTTTACGTTGTTTTTCCGCCAGATCTATGCGAGGAAAATCTACAAACAGGTTATCTACGCTGAGCGAAGCTTCGCAAATGAAGAGATATATTAGTGGATATTGTACTCGCCTGCAACTTAGCTACTTCACGAGAAAAAGGAATATTAAGAAGGATAGAACGCAGCATACCACTTGAAAATTGAAACACCCGTTCTGCAAAAGTACCTCGACCTAACAGAAGAGCACAGTAAAATAATAATTTTTGTAGTGTTGGTGAGTGAATTTTCTAGAACTCCAATGAGTGGTTCCAATGAAGTATAAAAGAGAGTCCATGACTACGTTTATGATGTCGAGGAATCTGCAGGAATTTTTTCATATATAAAAAAAAATATCTTACACATATTGGAGTTGAGCAAAACAAATATTAGGGACCCAAAACGGAATCCCTAATTACGTGCTATACAAACGTTAGTACTTCATTTAAATTAGAAATGTTTCTACAGCCTTTTATCGCTCAAATAGAAGAAGTAAGTAACACACATTACTCACAGTCATAGTTACGGTGTATGTGAGTGGTCAAATAAATGCGCTAAGTGCTTCGAAAGGTCAAGAATAAATAGTAGCTACACAGGTTGTCACATATTGTGATATCGATCATGAATTGTTATTTTAACATGTTGATATATTTGCAAAGAAATAGATTTTTTATCTTTATCAGTCAGTTGAAGGATAAAGCAAGAGGGTGAAACGAGCTTTACTCGGAACCCTCAAACACTGGTGCACTATCTCTTAGTAACTGTCAGAATACAACGTTGACAGCATTATATGTATGTTCCGACGTTAAGCGATCAGGTTGGAGATCCTTGGGGGAGGTCTATGTCCAACAGTGGGCGTCTCTCGGCTGAAATGATGATTAAGCGATAAGATATTTAGGCCATTTGAGAGTTCTTTTTGAATTTAGCTTCTATTTTTGGTCTTCTCGTCATTTATCATCATCCTCATGCGATAGCCACGCCAATGTAACCCAGCTACAACATGGAATGTAAATATATTTGCTAATTAACGTTTCGCGAAGCTTCGTCGACAAAACACAACGAATGAATTTTTTGATAAATTGAAGAAGCAATATTTTACTCTAGTTTTTCGTTTCTCTTCTTAGTTAATGACCTCCAACGAAATTAAATCTTAGCGTGAAAGATCTAAGAACATTGTTTTATTTTCCAATTAAAGCTGTAGGAACCACGATGGAAGTAGCCAGGTCACGATGAATCGGCCGATACTATCGATGAGAATTATTTTGGGGTACCCACACTTTGTTAGGAATTTTAAAAATTGTGCTTTCTAGGACCTGCTTTTGGTAGATTTAATACGTCATTTTCATTCGTAATTTGGACACTATCTCTAATTACGTTCACTTTAAAAATTTTCAACTAATTTGTATCAGAAATCATCACCACATAGTATCTAAGGCCAATAAATGAAGGCTATCTATTGAATATATTAAAAATTGTTAATTGTTTTTAAGAACACTTATTTCCGTAGAAGTGATATGAAGCTAGTTTATTTTTTCTTCATATAGATCACCTGCTCTATAGAATTAACCTTTATCTTAGAAAAGATGACAGGCGAATAACGAAGCAATTCATAATTAAGCAGCTCAATTCAGCGAATAATTTTGAAATTAAATTTCTCACTACAGCTGGAGAATTATATTTCCAATACCCCTTAAACAATATGGGCTACATAGTAGATTAATATTGTCAATACATAATGTCTATCCAAGACCACTTCATAAGTCGTAAGCATGCACTGAAATCTCGTGCCCGACTCACAATCCAACGTTTGCCTACACGTCACTGCCATAAGATACACAGTCTGAGGTCGATTCAATAGCTCTTTGTGAGAAGTCCTTAACGATCGGGTCTCCCCACACCCGCCAAGAACCGAACACAGCTTGAATTCAAATGGCAAATATCAATTATTGGCCGAACATCCACGTGTTCCCGTGCCAAATATTAGTGAGCTTAATAACAAAACATGTTGCAGATAGAATTTTTGTTCCGTATCTTCGGACTTTCAATTATCGTCTTAAATAACGAAGAAATTGAATTGTCTCGAGATCAAGTCATAAGGACAAGCTTGAGTATAATTTCTTGGAACTGAAATCACGAAATCTTTTGACGAAGTGTCACGATTAAAACTGATGTAAATGAAAGGCATTCTTTTTGGCTTCGTTTTATAAGGATTTCTTTCCTTAGTTCCAGTTGAAAGGGCTATCCATAAAGAGAGACGTCGAAATATAAAAGGCGTCAGAATCAAAACTTCTAATTCAGTGAACAAGACCCAAGGGGCACTTTACACTTCAACAGCCATTGAGCTTCTACTTTAGACACCTATAATTTCTATAATTTAAAACTGGAATCTGAGCAATTCCGTATTTTAAATTTTATCTTTAATAATAATAAAAGAAGATGATGTGGATATACTAGTGTAAGTGACCGAGTATACACAAGCAGCTGTCGTTTTAACTCGATTTGATGTCTATAGCGAGATCACCAGGTGCAACCCAGTAGTAAAGGACCCGGCCATGTGTCGCCTGTGCATTAGGAGATTAGCTCAATACGTGACGTGCCAGTACTGTTTACTTGAGAATGTGTAACCAAGCGTAATTAGAATCAGACTTTACAAACATACCTTAAAATATGCCACAGATAACAATACGGGTTGATGTATATAATATTTGATCACAATCTTTTTGTGTTAGTCACATTGAAACTTAACTCTAATATTAGTACCTACTTTTATAAAGGTAAATTCGTTTTTAAACAGAAGTAGCAGCTGTTGTGCGTAAGTTAACCGTCAATATCTTTTTCATTAAATGCTTCCACAATAATTTGTTATAGTGTGGTTTAGTTTAGTATGTAGTGTAATTTAGAACAAGCACGGAACGCATTATCAAAATTAAGTCTCCTCCTTTGCGACCGCTCTCCAAAAATATCTACCAGGGTGCGCTTAGCGCGGTGCTACGTCTTTTCGGTCCTTTTGTATGGCATCGAATCTTGGACGTTAACTCAAACAATGAGTAAGCGCTTAGAAGCTTTTAAAATGTGGGCATACGCAAGAATTCTGAAGATATTGTGGACGAATAGAGTACCCAATGCGAGAGTTTTACAGATGATCAAAAGTCAGTGGAAATCTTATTGACTGTTAAAAAAGGAAAGCTACAATATCTCGGACATGTAATGCGAAATGATAAATTCGATTTGTTACAATTGATAATGGGGAAAAATCTAGGGAAATCGACCACCCGGAAGGAGACGCACCTCGTGGGTCAAAAATGTACAGACACATGCACGAGATCCCTATTCCGCGCAGCAGTCTCCAAAGTTCGAATAACCTTATTGATAGCTGACCTCCGGTAGGAGATGGTACCCCAAGAAGAATAGTTTGGCATTAATTTAGCACAGTTAACGAGTAAATAAATACATCATAACACACATCACACACACATCACACAACAATCAATAACACACATCACACAACAGCCTTTAAAATTCGAGCCACTGCAGGGACACAAGGACTCTCCTTGCTATCGAAGGAGAGCGAGGCAGTAGTCCATATAATGATTAAAATAAATAGATAAATAATTATTTTTAAATTATCTTCATAGAGTATATTCTCGACGCAAAATTTAATGCGATAAGTATGCAGCTCAAATTCTTGTATTGTAGTAAAGAAAACTATGACTGACGATAAAGATGTACATGTACTATCAACTCAATTTTACTTAGCAACAAGTGTTTAGTACTACCTAGAGCCAAATACCCAAGAGTAGTGCATAATAACATAAATGTGAGTAAGTTAGAGGTACCTATTCAAGTATTTTTGTGCGAGGATTCCGTGGAATTTTTCGGAGCACTCCAGGAAACTCGGATAGGAATCTCAAATCTCGTGCTTGCTTATATCACGGATATGAGAACTTGTGCGAGCTCTGTCACTATTCTTTTTATCCCAGATAGTTTACATGCCTGATATGCTCTCTCTTGAGTTTTTGTAATGAAACTTCGTATTTATTCAGAATAAATTCTTGAAAAGTATTCTAATCAGTCAATAATTTTAATGCATTTTATATTTTCACTAGTAATTTCTAATTGAAAATAAAACCATTCATACAACTCTATGGATAAATAACATTAATAATTAGGCACGTAAAGGCTCTGATTACACCATTAGTTACAAAATTAATGTGTAATTTTGTTGGATCTAGTGGTAACATTAATTGAAGCAATTATTAAGTTCGCGCCCATTATTTCGTGTTGCTTAGAATACGCCATGAACATTTATTGTCCTGGATATGTTCAGATAACCGCAATGTTTATATTTCATCGTGTCCGTATTAGAAGGCAGTTTGTAGAAAAATGCTCAAAAGTTAGAACGAAAATTATTTGTTTATTTATAAAGACTGATTTATTCTAAGAAAATCTTATTAAAGATCAAAACCGAAAGATGTTGTGAAAGATAAAGGAAGTATCCATTATAAAAGCACCATTAACTCCGTCCACGCTTTCGTTTAAGAATTACCTACTCTTTTGTAAAATGTATGGACGCTGCTAAGATACTCCTGTCCTCGCCAATAGGATCCTAAACATTAGCCGACGTTTCATTACCGGCAAGCAAACTTTCCATGAACTCAAACCTTTAAAAGCTCCAATCGTGAATTATATATTATTTTACAGACTTAAATTATATGAATATTATCTTATACTTGTATTTCTGTTTCTCTTTCACTTTCTCATTAAATATTTAATAAAATGTTTTCTAAATTTGAATTACTTTACTGCGAAGATTAGTAAGTATCTTGGAACTTTGCTATTATAAACTAGCTATCTAAATATATGATTGAGATTTATTGAGATCCAAATCAGTTTAGAAGCAAAATAATCCTAATGCTATTTTATAATTCATTTCATAAATGCTCAAACTCATTAAGCTACTAGATATATTATTATATTCGGTCAGATTATGAAGTTACTTAGATTATTTAGCTTACTTTACCTTTTTTTATACATTTTTAATAACCATTTTTTATAATACCTAGCTGTGCTAAAGGCTTCTTAGGTTCCATAATGAAATCGTGCTTTTTTAATTAAAATCCGCTAGTTGCAATGTTTTTCTTCATTGCAAGAGTAATAAAGTGTTAAGTAAATTAAGTTCGGAAAACAATGTTACTTGGAGGCAAAAATGTAATAGTCTTACAATTGCATATAATATTACTTAGATTTGTTTTGTTTTCAGTATTACATAGTACTCGAGTATCAACGATTCATGAAGAAAATGAATCATCATCTGCTTTGATTTTGGCAAGGTCATTATAATATCAGGTTATGAGTCAGTAATTTCAATATTAGTTTATTAAAAGAGATTATATGAATCTCTGCACTAATTAAACTTCTTCAAGTTAAAGTCAAGTGATAGCCTAATGTTCACTGAAGCGGAATAGCAATTCCATTTTTAACTTCATAACTTATGTTTTAATTTAATTATGGGGACGTTTATAATTTTCGCCCGAGGCGCGTTACTCGACGTAAATTGGGAAAGTTTATTATTTATCACGATCTGTTTGGATCTTACTGAAAATAATGATTCTTCTATCTACATCAGTGATATTATCTGTATCGAGATGACTAGTAAATTTATTTCTTTTAACCACTGTTTTTATAGAAAATTTGCTTCTTATTAATTAAGTTTTGATGTTTTTTTTTTTGTAATATAATGAGATAAATGTTATTTTTTTGTGAAATACCAGTAGCAAAAATTCACAACGTATGGTATATAACCATCACTCTACGTTATTTTATATAAATACATGAGGCAATTTTTTGCGTGTATATTTTGATAAGTTGACATAGTTCCCATTTTAATGGCGTCTCAGTTGAGACATGCAGTTGATTTGGTTGAAAGTTCTCTTAACTAGTATTCTCTGCTTGCCACTTATACGACACTTCGAGTAATATGGTGAGTAATATCACTTCAACTTTACTATCCTGCTTAATGTTAGCACAAAGTGCTGGTCCATTGGGACTGTGCACACTATTAATGCAGTTCCTCGCAGACATTATTTTTATTAATAATATTACTTAAGAAGTAATATTTCCACTATAATTTTTAAGTGCTCGATAGTTCCAGCCTAAGAGAAATTTATCGGACTTAATTTTTTGTAGCATCGTGGTTCATGCGATGAATTATAGGGAATTGGTTGAATAGTATCATATTGTAGGCAGCTCATTTTAGTAGGAATTACTGAAAGCAGGACAGGTCCTCGTAATTGTTGTATTATTCCACTTATGTTTAACTAATGCCTTCGCAATATTTACCCATTTAGCCAATGTAAAGAGAAAGTAATTTTATAAGTTTAGCAATAAATTCTATGGTAGATTGAATAATAAAGGCTGA
This sequence comes from Elophila nymphaeata, assembly GCA_955850985.1. Lineage (NCBI taxonomy): Eukaryota > Metazoa > Arthropoda > Insecta > Lepidoptera > Crambidae > Elophila > Elophila nymphaeata. The sequence goes on along the minus strand of OY039082.1, from coordinate 4,345,377 downwards.
TTTTTCAATACCTAGATATTTATTATTCGTTGGATATGGTACTACTCTGACAAATTAAAATTACGTTTTCAGGTGTCATTTCGTGTTCTGTATTTGATTGCAAGTTTCATTTGCATTTGTTAGGTTAATAATTTGTCCGACTGTTAACTTTTATCTGGGGATTAAAAGATCAGCCCTTAGTCTAACAAATAAATAAACTAGCAACAACAAAATAAATAAAATGCTATCATATTCCTTTGCATTAACTATAGAGAAATTCGTCTACAATTCACCATAACATCTTGTTACAATGGAAAGACTTCCAAGTAATTGTTCCCGAAAAACCAATGTAACGTAATTAGCACCAGACAGAGGGTCAATCTTCTACAGAACCGTTGAGTTGCTGAGTGCTTCTTAGTGAGGGCCACTGGACTTAACTGGGCCGTTGTGTTTTATGTGCAACTCGTTACGGTTCCTTGTAAGTGTGCAGTGGCTTAACTGAACAAGCTTGCTTTAAGAACAAAATAAGTTAATTATCATGTTGCATGGTACAAATTCCATTTAGACATTTTAACTTTTTAACATATATAATATGGTGTGGTGGAACTATTAAACCTTAATATGTGTAAAAGATCTTATTTTAGAAACTAATTCAATTTGTATACCCATTCAAACATTTTACTTTTCAATTGATTTTCCTTTAGTTCCTATTTTTCTTCTACTGATTTTTTTCTGCTCGCTTCATAATTTTATTAAATTTTTTTATTCATTGGGTGCACTATTTACTTCACTTGGAATTTCAACAGTTTCCTTCAAAATATCTGTTCATTCAAGTAGTACCTATTCACTGGATCAGCTAAAACTACCGCAAGTTTTTGGGATAAGTTTTAATACGGTTTCCTTTAGATCCATTCCAATGGGCGAGGGGTGTGAATTATGATTCTATGTGCGTTCGGTTTCAATGCGGTCTCGCTGTTCTGAATTAGGTATTTATTTAATTTCTTCTTCTATGTATGATTAATATTAATAGAAAATATTATTTATAGCTTTACAGCAGTGTTTTTTTCTAGAATTATTATTAAAACATTACAAAAAGCTTTTATAGATATTTCTTTCCCACTTAGTGTTGGAAAAATGCACTATTGTGAAAAATTAATCAATTAAATTGAAGACGTCATATCTTTAAATATGTATAATGGTAAACCTGTCGTTAAAATCATACCTACATTTTCTCGATCAAATCTTATTTAGAAATATCTGTTTAGAATCAGCTCCGAATAACGATTCCTAGTCCAAAATAACACAGTCATGAATATGTATTTCTAAAAATCACGATGCAATAGAGAAGATCGAACCTTGTGCTGAACAAACACTACCCATCCATAGTTAGTATTAGATGTGGAATTGTGGAGGATAGAACAGGTGCCGTTAAAATTTGGCTCCGGGCCATATCTGATATTCTGATTGTGGGTGTTATAGCTTCACGCCAGGTAATGACCGCTTGGAGGATGCGCGCAGAATTTCATTTCTCAACGGCTTTAATTCACGTGGCTGATTCACAAGAATTTTTGCTTCTTTGTTAAAGTCTTTTTCCCGACTCAGTTGCAATTCTTTATGATATAAATTTTCAAATATAAATTTTAATACTATTCGTTATTATTCTATAGCATAAAAATTACTTTTGTAAATGGTTTTTAGGTGTATTATTTATTAATAGAACTGGATTGTTGTTTTCCGTTTGTGATTGATCTAGTAAATAGTTTCACTAATTTGGTTTTTGCTTCTTCAATTATATCATATCACAGTATTATTTGGTTTTTAGGATATCCGTTTTCATTTATAATGCTTTACTCATTGTTTTAAGAGACAATCTAAATAGTTTAACAAAGTGTGTACTTTGAAACAACTACAATTGATTTAGTATTCACCTATGTAGGTGAACACTAAATCAATTATAGTTGTTTGTTGCCAGTTTTCGCTGAATAAGGGACGTTCGTTTATTGAACTAATTGCCCTTTCCTAGTCTATAGCAGAACTTTGAAAGTTTTCCGACCTTTCGCACTACGGCCTGTCACGTTTTTGATTGATTGAAATATTTAACCTCAATGAATTTTAATTACTTACACAATGCTCAGTTTGTTGGATTTATTTAAATTTATATTAGTTTTTGCTTATCAGTCTTTGAACTGACTAAAAGCTAAATTCTGTTTAAAGGGTGGTAGGGCGAAGTGGACTAACCGGCCTAGTAAACATGCCTCAAAAACAATCAAACCAGGCACAAATTTTGATCCTTTGGCTCAAATTGGAACAACAATAGAACTTGCCTTATGTCAAAGCTTTTAGAACAAATATTAGATACGACTCAGATATTACATGTATTACACTTATAGCACGTCCAACTTTAAGTTGGTGCACTCCCCTAACTTTGTACATAAGTACTCTTATCTAAGGAACTAAATTTTGGAAATATTTAAAGGAACAGTGTAGTTGCACGTCTGTCGGTAAATTAGATGTCAGAGACTCAACTAAGCACGTAGCTACAATCTGAACAGTTTCTGATTTATATTGGGAAAGTGAACTTGTTCGTAATTCCCTTAGATTCCGGTTTTATCATACGTGGAATTTAAATTTAGTATCTCGCTAAGAGTAAATTTACTGAGTTTGTTAAGCAAACAACAATTTACAACGGTCGATTTGCTTGAATGGATATTTAATAACGCGCCATTGCTGTGTGGTATAGCGGTTTTCAAAATATCTTACTTTCCTTACACAAACTGTGGCAACCATTCCAACGTGAACAAAGAAATTTAGCTACTCATGTCTATATCTTACAATCAAAAACTCATCTTCTCTGCCAGCACACATGTTGTTCCCTTTATAACCTAGGGTCTTTCAAAAGAGACGTGTAGATGCCCCTTGCAGGTCGACAAGTCACGGGTGACTGGCTATACTGTGTCTTACATTTTCGCTAGCATTATTAAATTATTAAGAAAACTATACTAAAAGATATAGGAGGGCAAATATGAAATAGTTTTAATTCCAATATTAACGTGGTCACCTTTTAAACCTAGAACAAGAATCGGCGAAACGCCTAATTCGGAGTCAAAACTTGCTCCCTGGCTTTGGGCCATTAATTGTCGAAGTTGGTTCGTATAGGGATCCCGGGGCGAGCGCGATATCTCGCATGTGTTGAATAAACTTTGTTAAAATTATCGCTCGCCCTCTGAAGAATACAACTGTATACGCCGTTAGGAATTGGAAGCACGTTACTATTGGTAACGTATTTGGAAACCTCTGGGGTGTATCAGAAACTTTTTGCTGGTTCCTAACAGACATCGTTTTATTGACTGCTCTAATCTCTACGGAATTTCTGTTTTGGAAGCAATAAAAGTGGTTGGTTGGTCAGACTTTCAATATTTTTATTGTGCTTTTTCTGTTTTGTATTTCTCTATCGAAACATTTTTATGGTTTATGAAATAGATAACGGTCTTTTGTAGTCCATGTCGGTTTTTTAAATGACATATATGCACAACAATCAATCGCTGTGGTCCATTGTCTCTATTATCTGTACGTCTATTGTATCCGTGTCTCCTTTGTGAGTGATATCTTCAATTCGCATTGAATACTATAAAATAAGGGACTCAAATATTCATATCTACTCATTCATTGTAAACCACAATAGTGTCTACCTTTGTCATATCTTCTTCAGTATGACTATTATTCATTATTATTTATCTTCATTTAAATTCCACGTTTTCTGTCCATCGTCCATAATCTCAACTTATTAAATGTGATTTCGTCGCTTATAATGTAAGCTACATTAAAATGTTATTGCAACTGTATGTCAAATACACCATCCATGATATATAGTGGAGATATGCGCATAGAGCATTTCGTCCAATTTCAAATACGGAGTTGCAACTCCAAAGGACGCAGATCTCTGTTATGAGAGCAAATAACCAGCACGTTGGTTGGTAAACAACTTCCTACAGAGCAAATGTTTCTATTTCATTCAATTGTGGGTGCTTTTAAAACGCTCTTTGTAAATGTAACGTTGGGATGAAATTGGTTAACGGAAACATGAAATAAATTATGCTTCATTAATGCCTTATTAATTAATGGATCTGGTTATAATTTAATATATACTGCTGATTTTTTTTTTCGATTATATGAATGGTGTATCTACAGAATACTATTAATAGTTGATCTTACTAATTTAGGCACTCGTATCTAGTTATCGACAAGATTGCAAACACAAACAACTCTGCATTTTACTTTATCGACTGGACGAAATATTGCATTCCCAACCACAACAGTTTAGCACACAGACAACTTAAGTAACAAAGCAAACAGCCCAAACTTTTCTGAACTCCATTGCAAAGATGCCAGCTCAATGAATTTAAATCTTATGAGAAGCAAGATTATAGGAAGCGTTTCTACTTCAAAATAAACGCCTGTTATATTATTATAAACAGAACGTATGACAACTCTACGCAAGGAGGCACTTAGTCAGAGGAATCACTTTCATTTACCGGCTCAAGAAGTTAGCATACGACTACGACACGGCACATTATAATGACAAAGACGGCTCCAACTGCGGACTTAATTAATCATTGTGTTTACTGATTAACATCCGCCATTCAGACAACTTACCCGGTTAGCGAATTTACATCCTGATGGAATAGTTAAATTGTTCTTGTGGAGTTCTAGTGACAGGTGTGGGCTTGGCCGAAAATTCTTGGATTACGCTTGAAAATTTATAATTAACGTCTTCATCACTGCGAAGAAACAGGAAACGTTATATACACGTTGCTTTCATTAATTGAAACTATTAAATGTATGACACAAAGATATAAAGCTCGTCAAACCTCCAGAATTGAATTTAATACTGTTAGTCGGAATGATTTGCTTAAACTTAGATACATGATACAAATATAAAGTAAAGTAGTACAAATCAAACGTGTTGAATATGAGTACATCACAGAAAAATTTTTTGTTAGGCTTGAATGGCTTTCAAAATGTGGTTTTTCTTCTTTTAACAAGTTATTCGAAGGTAATTTTTATAGTTTTTCAGTCTATAATTATTGTAGGCAATATTTTTTACAGCACCAAACCTTCAGAGAATTAAAAATACACAGAAAACTTTTAACCATATTTACCCCTAACCATATTAAACTATTCATTCTGAGGAATTATTAACAAGAAACTATTTCCTCTTCACTCGATGACTTTCTTCGGATGCCATGCATTACTTGTAGCCATTCATAAATAAAATCTCAATTCATTGAGTAATATTTTCGCTGCAATTCTCTCCGCTCCCTTGGGCGGATATTGAATTTTCATACTGTTCGTTTGTTATTGCAAGCCCGTTTTTATTTATCGCACATTTAAACCGGGGCGTTTGTTGACAGGAAATTAATGCATCGGCTGATTCAATTGCAATTAACAACACGAGAGTAGGATTGGGAATATTTAGCCAAACTCTTCGTCAAATAATAGAAATAAAAACAAAGCTCGCTCTCTCTAGCTCAAGTACTCCCAATTTCTCATTTAAAAAAAATATTTAAGTATTAAATTTGAATTGAGAGTAAATTTCAAGTTTTGATGAGAATTCTGAGTATTGCAAATTCTTAATTCCACCGTGAGTTTTATAGAAATTCAATATTCTGTTTGTGTGGCATTATAAATTTTACCGTTTTGAAAACTACATATATCTCTGGCCTTGTAATAATTATTTTTCCAGCAGAAATTCTTATGATGTATTTTAATAAATATGAATATGCTGCTCAAATAGCAACTCCCATATACATTCCTTATTTGGCTAATGTAAGTGTTCAAATTAACACCAACGGTTATCGGGAAGCTGTAAAGTTTTATACACAGTTGTAAAATTTTACTGCGTGCATCTAGGTACTTTTAATGTGAACAACGGGAACGGGAAATGAAGGGATCTTTTTATTCTTTTTAATGACATTGGTAATTTTGATTATTTTATTTATTGAATTGAAGTTGCTGCATCGAGATTTATCATACTAAAAGATTTAGCTGATTTTGTAGTTGAAAGTATAAAGTCTACAGAATGCTATGCTCCACAATACATTCTTTGAAAACTTCTGAACGCAGGCGTGGTGAAACTTTGCCAACATATTCTGCTAATAGGCAATATATGTCTCAAGTTTTATACCTAATTCCGGGTTTCGTCGAAGTCTTTACCGTTTATTAATGCCGCCGTCGATTCGCAAATCATTACGTTTAAAAGGGTTCGAGAGCAAATTAGTGTTATTAAGTGAATTTCGGCTCCTTATTATTTATTCAGGTTAACTGCAAATTCCTCTCTATTTTTGCCTTGCCAAAATGTCCTGCTTAGTAACGAGATATTTCGCTTTGCAGACAAACATCCGTTTATCAAATTGAATTAGTCCTGTTATATATACATTAACTTATTTAATATTCTCCTATTGAAACTTTTTAAGGTTTTTAAGGTTTATTTGAGCAGTGTCCAGAAGGTTTAATCTATTTACAGTATATCTTTTTGTGCTATTTCCTACACTACCCTTATTGCTCAACGGCAAATATTCGTCATCACAATTCCTGCCAAACTGTTACTCGGTGAATAGTGCTTGCATCACGCTTAAACGCCAGTTCGTAAATCAAGGGTTATTCTGCAGACCACGCCGCGTCATCGAATCATCGTTGCGCGATTGGAATCGTCCAAACTTGGTTAAGCTTCGATTCAAAAGTGTTTTAGTTATTCTTTTGGTGAAGCTCAGAGGAAATATTACGGGGGGATTGTGGGGACATTTTTGTCTAGACTTGTGATTGTGCTGCGTCACCATCATTTAAAAATTTAAACCAAATTTGATTGGAATTTAATAGTTACAGCACTGTAGGCATCAACATACAGTGATCATCAAATAAAATTCACGTTTCTCACTAGAAACTATACCACTGGCTTTCTCAGACTCCAGATAATTATGCTGCTGTGACAAGTAATCACCTAAATTTTCTGTATGAATTCAGTCCAAATTTGAGAGTTTACTTTCAATAATGTTTTAGAAAACTATTTCGTACAATCTATTGCCATTTGCATGTCGTTTTACGCTACAAGTTATTTGGCTAATTTAGAAAAGATTATTTATTTAGCGTTTTCTAACAATATTTTTTACTCAAAACCGTGAAACTTTGTACATTAGATACACATTTCGTTATGAATATTTAACCATTAAATGGAATTAATAACTAAAAACTTTGCTTTTAGTATTTTACTTTCTACTTTAGCTAACTTAGGTTCTATTTCGCTGTAAATAAAGTACAGTATTGCAGTAAATAAACTCTTGACCCTTATTTATTTAAGAGATTCATTACTATTTTTTTCTTTTAGCTTTGTATAAAATGGCGCTCGTGTTTTTAAAAAAGAAATACATAGTAAGATTTATGACAAGTCAGCGTACTTTTTTAGCTTGAAACTTTCCTAATAAGTTTTTTCGTTATCTAGCCTTAGGGCATTGAATCTTAATATTTAATATTTTGAACTGTATTTGTTCGATATTTAAAATGTTTTTGTTTATAAGATTCTTATTTCTGATCGAACAGAATAGGTAATTGACAAATGTTTATTTTCTTTTTATGCAAGTATAAATTAATAAGATGTTTTAGTAAGAATTTTGAGTGAGTGTTCATTTACATCATCTTCAGAATCTCCGGTCGGAAATACACAACGAGAAAATGTTATTAGTAGTAATTTTCTGTGGATTGTTCAATCTCCAATTCAGCTTAATACTGAAGCATGTTAATAATGCTTGTATTAGTTTAATAATCGTTTTGGCAATTATGTGTTTAATGGAATTTAATGTCTTCAACAACTAGATCATCATACTTTAGGATAAAACGATGGAAATTAAGCCACTCCACAACATAGGCTGTTAAACGATAGTAATAAAATCACTAATAGCTTATTAGCTACCACGTCATAACGGAACAGTTATGGTCCCAAACAATCTAGCTGTGCTAACGATCGTATGTGATTAGGTTTTGTCTCCCTCACACATATTATGCTTGATTACTAGCGCGACAGAGATCGAACGCAGCAGTTCAAAAATTTCGCCAACATAAACGAATTTTCGGGGTATTTGCAAAAGCCCTGATAGGAGTGACAGGCAAGCACAGGATAATCCCAAGTACAGTGACAATCTCTCAACATTTGTTCTGGTGTGATCTAAAATAAATATCGCGCAAAGCCTTTTCATTCTGCGAACACATGTATTGGTATTTTTCGAGAAACTTTTTATAGGAACTAACTGTATATTTGATTTTTCAACATCATCGAGTTTATTATCTACTATGGTACTTATAAGCTACTGTATAACCGACTATCTTCGTGGACGTCAGCAGCGCATTAAGTGTGATGAGTCATTTTCAGACTGGTGTCACCTTACTGCTGGCGTACCGCAGGGCGGCGTCCTTTCTCCTCTTCTTTTCTCAATTTTTATAAATGAGCTCACAAAGGTCATATCTCCTCCCTACCACTTGTACGCAGATGATTTACAGATATATAGGCACTGTAACTTGGATGACATAAATACTGCTGTAGACAACATTAACAACGACTTACTCATAGTAAAGGATTGGGCAGATTCATTTGGACTTCTTGTTAACCCTAAAAAGTCACAGTCAATTATAGTTACCAGTAATAGGATGTCCTACAGAATTGATAGGGGTAATATCACTAAGGTTTCATATAACGGAGTTATGATACCGTACTCTGAAAAGAGTAAAGATTTAGGGCTTATTATTGACAGCACGCTGTCATGGTCTTCGCACATTAATGAAGTCAGTCGTCGTATTCACTTCTCCTATCACTCTCTCAAGCGTCTTCAGTATTTCTTGCCATTTAAAACTAAAGTTATGCTAGCTCAATCTCTTTTACTTCCCATTCTCGACTATGCTGATGTCTGTTATTTAGATGCAACTGAGGAGCTGCTTAACAAACTGGAACGCCTTCAGAACCTGGCAATTCGTTTCATTTTCGGCTTACGGAAGTTTGACCATATTTCAGAATTTCGATCAAAGTTAAAGTGGCTTCCTATTCGACTTCGCAGAAATGTACATATCCTTTCCTTACTGTACAAAATCCTTCACAACCCTCAACATCCTTATTATTTGCGCTCTCGTTTTAATTTCCTTCCCTCTGACTCCCGTCCTAAGCGTTCTTGTATAACTAAAACCCTTGCCCGACCTGCAGCCAAGTCAAAATTTTTTGGTAAATCTTATACTGTGCATGCTGCACAACTTTGGAACAAATTACCGCCGGGAATTCGTGAGAGTGATTCTGTGACTACATTCAAACGAAAACTGAAAGAGCACTATCTCTCTAACTTATCTTAACTTTATGTATATATTTGTATTTATTATGTATATATTTATATTTATGTACATGTGTATGTAGGTATACGTAGATTATATAATTATGTAAATTATGAATGTATAAATATAATATATTTATGTTAGTTTAGTATTATAATTTTAGATAGTTAACTACTATTATTTTTGTGGTTTATTTGTAGTGTACACGTTACTCCCGCATATAAATGCTTAGACTATTGCTAGGGTTGGCTGGAAGAGATCTCTTTTAGAGATAAGCTCACCTTTGTACATGTTTTTTCCAGCACTATGTTATAACTACCTATTGTGTGTACAATAAAGAATATATATTTTTTTGTTTCGAAGCCCAATTGTATCAGTCAGTTCAGGTCAGTTTTCTGTTCAGTTAGAATATGCCCTATCATCAATCACTCCTGATCCCACGTTGATGCCAAATATTATCTATATGTTTAATAAAACCATTTTGTTAAATAGGCAGAAAGCGTTGAAAGATAGTTTTGCAAGGCGATACTGGAAATAACTACTTCAGCTACTTGCATTTATTACACTTGTGTCTTGCCTCGTCCTAGAGATGTCTAAATTATTTGCTATTCTTAGTAAGCACCATTTGTCGCTTTACAATACTCGTAATAAAATTTTACATTGAAATTTTACTCAACGTAAAAGTATAGAATATGGACGGAAGTACTCGATTGAAAGAGCAAAGTGCTCTCATTAGCGCTACAGAATAAGCCTTGTAATTTCATAAGCTGATCTCATAACTAATTAAACATTAAAACTTTAAAATCCTATTAAAAGTTAAAAATAGGGCTTGCCGGATGTCGGCACGGAGTAGCAAATAAGATCGTTAGTGAGTTAATTAAGATCGGGAGTTGATTAAACGTTTCCGAGTCGTGGCATGATAGATGATTATTGCACCCGGCGACCGAGTTCTTCGTGTTTCGTACTCGAGTGTTTGACTAATCTGCTATCTTCAAAATCGTGATTGGGAGGGCTATTCTCGATAGCATTGATGTAGGTATCTAGAATCTTCTATACGTAATATGAAGCAATCCTAAGAAGCTACCTACTCTTCTTTAGATTAGTCAATGCAATCTTGTCCCATATTGGCTCTCATAATATCAACTAGATTTTAATTTGCATATTTCTTAATCATTATTTATCTTAAAACGAACTTGAAAGTTTCATCTGTTTCTTATCCTTAATCTACCAAAAATGGTCTTGTATACATTTTGAGTTTGGATGAATAACATTATCCAAAAGCATCATAGTTATTCACTCATTCACATAACAATCGAACAACGGCAATAATACCTAAAACGAGAGACGTGCAAATTGCAATTTCTAAAAGCATCTACATTCCAAACCCTAGCTCAAGCGCTGATCAATATTTTGACAATGTAAAGACAATTTCACAACTGCCCAATCGTAGGAGATATGCAAATAGCTCCATTCTTGCGACCCGGTCACACCTGGGCCAGTCTTATTGAAGTTATAAGTTGTGCAAACTGCCGCCGACGACTCTCTATCATTGAATATTTAGTTTCCGATGTTGCCTTCCCTTTCCGTTTTGTGGGGCTGTGAATTTTCTCACGAAATTGAATTCTGGCGCCTCCTACCCCAAAGTTTAACTACACTCTGTTCTCAGTGATGAATGTAATTTACCGAGACTCAAATATGCACGAACCTTTCGAATTATGTTTCGTAATAAATACGTAAAGCTTCGTAGCGAGAACTAAACCACATCAAAATTGCTGACGTGATTCTGTTGTGGTTTTAACTTTGCAGAGCGATTAATGTTTGTTTTTGTTGTACCGACGTTTCTATAAACCCCAAGTTTAGCGATGCGCATTCCAACTCCGTTTGAAGATCAAACTTCGTATTGTTTGTCAGCATGACTGATCCAGGCATGCTAACTTACAATACCTCTTTCTATTTGATTTGTTTTCAGGTTCAACAAACAGCATATGTGATTCTGGCTCTAAAAACTAAAAATGTGTTTGATTGAGAATAAAATCTGTGTGTATCGTGTAGAGGGGCGAACGTCCGAGTGTAGTGACTCTTTACAAAGTTGAGAAGACGAAAACAGTGACGTATAACAATGGAATATGGTTGAACATTGACCGTCGCGTCATCTATAGAACTGTGCTTCCTGATTTGCTCGCGCAGTGAAAATCTCGCTTAAATAAAGCAACAAGCGAATAGAACACTATATAAAAATAATATTAAAAAAAAAACTTGTAAATAATAGTTATTGTCTACGTGTTTTACTAAAATTTCGAAAATTTAATCATCGAAGCGGTTGTCGTATTTTTGTGATAAAATCGTTTAGCCTAATTTTTGAAATAATATTTAAGTGGCAAAACTGGGTTGTGATGTGTATAGTTTGTAAGCATTATCGTAAGTAAGGTTGTTTGTGGGGTGGGTGAGGGTGAATGGGTGCGCGCGCGCTCGCCGCGCGGTGATGTTGGGGGCGGAGCGTGCGGTGCGTTGTCACGTATTGTGTTGCACAGGCGCGGCGCGGCGCCGGTAAGATGCGAGAGTGGCGTCCCGCGCTCCACCGCACCGCCGCTCTGCTGTTCGCCTGCGTTCTCTTCCTCAACTCGCACGTCGAAGCTTCTGGTGAGTCTTAATTCTTTTTCAACACAGATTGATCGTCATTTGTTATTTTTATAGCACTCACCTTGCGCTTTAGAAGTATGTATTGCGGTAAATGGCTTCGGATGTACAACATCGTTACTAAGTTAAGAGGATCGTACGGCGAGCGCCGTCTACATACAAAATAACACAAATGGTGAAAATGTTTTCCTATTCCTAATTCGAATCCGATCTTTATGATATTTTAGAATGTTTTTAACATACTAAAAAACTACGTTTTATGTACTTATTTTGAAAAAAGGAAAACGTACAGACAGAGTTTTTCTTTTTATCAAAAGCATTTAAATGCATCATAAAGATCGAAACAGTACTATCCTCTTAATGCGTAGGGACCAACCCATATATAAGTCATATTCATGGAGAATGAAATAGAAGATGATTTGCCGCATTTTCTCAAATTATCTGCTATTTGATGGGTTTATGATAAGATTATTAAGGCGATATTAGAAACGATGCCATTTGTAGTAATACATATTTCGCAGGATCATGTAATAGAAGTTAACATTCCGCTTCATATATTTCATGACAACTTTTGTTACAACGTATAAAAAATTAAAATTTATTTTTATACCATAGTAATTACTTAATTATAGCAAATGATGATCAAAGTAATATTCAAGATAATTTGTAAGCTGAAAATTATATATTTATTGTGAAGGTAGTGAAACGAACTGGCGACATACCATAATTGAGAACATTAATAATTGAATACGGCATTCTTGATTGAGTATTTTATTTCTTCGAAATTGTGCTGCCCATTAGAATATCGTCTTTTTATTTAGGTCGCTCTTAATTATTGTGAACTTTGTTGGTAATTACAACGATTTGTATTTAATAATCAGAAAAAAATATTCTAAGTATTAATTATCTCTGATTAGGAATACTTATATAAATGATGATAGAAAAGTAACATAAATTATAATTTAATGGAGTACGATGTTAACTACTTTATAAGCATAAATTTTATGCCACGACAACCACAGAAATAATAATATTATTATAAGTATTATAATATTATTTCTGTGGTGACAACACTATGTGACGAGACCACAGATTTAATAATACAAGGAGATAGGCCAAGCCGGTGTTTAACTTGTGACAAGTGTATGCCCTATGGGCATACATTTCCGCCACTTCGCCTTCCGATAAAGTCAAGTGAATTGACGTATTCACGATCGACGAATTCGACCAATCTCCTTTGCAGCTGTGCTTAACTTTCATCGCTTCGCAGTCCTTAAGACGCGCAAACCATGTTATGTAGTGCGGCCGCTGATCGCGACACTCGGTCTTCCTATGAACTCGGCGATTCGACCGATCTCCTTAGATTGATATATCTGTGGACGAGACGCTGCGCGGGGAGAGGAGCCGATTCGTCACATAGTGTTGTTAACACTAGTATCGTCTAATAATTACGATAGGGATATAATGAATAAATGATATTAAGAATGTAATGTGATTATTGCATAATGAATGACTTTGCTACAAATGAAATAAAATGAAAAAGCTCTTCATTTAATGGACTTTGCCAAGTTCTTTTAAATCGTCAAAAGCCCTACCACCATTTCGGGATTAAATTATTATTTTACTGAAATAATTATAATTTGAGATGGAGAAGAAATTGCGAAAGAAACTCCCCAGCTTACAATTTAAGATTTTAAATCGGTGAGCATCGCTCGTGAGGCTAGAGGACCCACCTCGCCTTCTTAAAAACTCCTGTGATGCTGTGAAAGTCATTTGAAGTCAACAGCAATAGTCAAAGGAATGCAGACTAACATCTAGGTCCACTCCAGCATATTGCTGTGCTTCATAGTCGTGACAAAGCACTGGTTTTGAATATGAACCCCAAGTGACGGCTACGCGAGGCTAGACTACGCTGACGCGATCGTATGATAATAGGAGCACCAGTCTCCCTTGGGCACGGAAATGCAAGGTGCAAACTTGACACACGTGTTTCCATCACCTGTGGTTCTCCAGAAGATATGTAAAGCAGAGATGAGGGTATACGTAAATTCTGTGCCGCACCATCTTCAGCTTACTAGGTGATAGGGAAAGGAAGTTTTTGACAGTTCTTCCATACGGTAAATTAAAATCGCCTGTTAGAATTTGGTCGCCTTTTACAACACTTTTTTTCTCATTTCTTTAGGGTCTAACATGGCGTTATATGTCCTACTAAGGTAAAGTATTATTCTTGACTCTCATATACATAAAGCGAATCAAATACAGCTCAAGAACGCTCTGGCACTTTGTTTCAAATCTTCAACAATGTTACAACAGTGATATTTATAAGAACGTACAAAACTGGTACAATATGGGAAGCATTTCCTATGGTTTTACGTCACGCTCATCATCATTTCAGCCAAGAGACGCCCACTGTTGGACATAGGCTTCCCCCAAGGATCTCCAAACCGGTCGGTCCTGCGCTGCCCGCATCCAGCGGCTTCGCGCGACCCTTACTAGATCGTCGTCCACCTTGTGGGGGGCCTACCAACGCTGCGTTTCCCGGTACGTGGTCGCCACTCGAGGACCTTTCCGCCCCAACGGCCGTCAGTCCTCGCAATGTGCCCTGCCCACTGCCACTTAAGGTTCGCAATTCTTTGGCCTATGTCGGTGACCTTGGTTCTCCTGCGGATCTCAACATTTCTGATATGATCACGCAGAGAAACCCCGAGCATAGCCCTCTCCATTGCCCTTTGGGTGACCTTGAGCCTTCGTCGAGCCTACGTCACGCTAGAGTTTAAAAAAAAGCAGAAATTGACAATCAGTACTTTACGTTTTGTAGTACAAAAGTAAATGACACTATAGAAACATTTTACGAAAAAAAAAATAGTAATTCCTCCAGCAAAAACAGCATTTAATATCTTCGCTGTGTAGCTATTGCACCTACAACTTTAATATTTACCGTCGGCGGAATTTACGCTTCCATATACATTTTGAAACCAGGTCAGTGCAATCTCGCTTATAGAACAAAAAATATATAACAATCGCGCAGATGTCGATACCGTGCGGTCATACCAATTTTATGATGACTGATGAGCGTGGTCGCCGATTGTACTATCGTTTTGTAGTTTTATAAAACCGCACCAAAACAAGCGATGCATTTAGTCTGTGTTTCGATTGAATAAAACTGTTATTTGTGGCCGCTATTTGTTTATTTTTTGCTGACGCTGCAAAACTTTAATAGAAATTGGTCAAATTGCCCACTGGAAATGTTTGCGTTGTCCTATTATTTGGCCTTTGTTTGTATGATAAAGTAACGATTATGTCGTCAGTGTTACTATCCTGAGGCAATTCTAAAGATGTCATCGATTTAAAGAAACAGGATCCTTAATAATCGTACAGTAAACAAACACACACACACACACACACACACACACACACACACACACACACACACATACACACACTTCCGCACCACAAGTAGTGCAACTTGATTAGCGGGTGGGACCTGGAGTCCTGAAATACAGGGTCGCCCTAGTATACTATCATGCCTTGTACAGTTACTTGTGTGATAAATAAGGCATTTTAATTTTATTTTATTATTTTCAAGAAGATAACTATTGCAGTGTAGTCGATCATCCAGTTACTTTTACGATGTATTAGATCTCATCTTCATCTTTTTGCTATCGATTGACATGCTGTTATTAGTTTTGGCTTCAGAGTTTTACGGCCGGCCTGACACTAACCCTGCTTGGAAGACCAAATAAATTTAACGAAGACATCAAACTGTAGTAACATCCAATGTAGTAGATCTCTTGCGGTTGTTCAAAAATAGTTGATAAAAAAAATGTTCTATGTTTATATTACGAGATGGCAAACAAGCTTGCGGCCCACTTGGTGTTAAGTGGTTACCGTCGGCTATAGACACTTGCTATATTCAGCGTAAATCACGAACGATCACGAACGATCACGAAGCGATTTGCTTCAGCTTTCATTATGCGAACTGCTAAGGAGTGGAACTCCTTGCCGAGGTCTGTTTTCCCGGATCAGTATAATCTGGACATCTTTAAGGCCAGAGTGAACAAGCATCTTCTAGGCGAGCGTGTACCATCATAGGCCTCATCATCGATTTCCATCAGGCGAGATTTTGGTCAAACGCCCAGCCTATTTAACATAAAAAAAAAACTTTTTACTGCAAGTGCATGGCCAGCCTGTGGACTAAGATGATATGCCTTCCATGCCCAGTTACACTGGCCTTCAATCTGAAACACACGAACTGCTTTACGGCAGAAATAAGAAAGGCTGTGGTACCTACCCAGACAACCCTACATATTGATAGTTCTTACAGTCGTCCAACAGCCATGTCTAGATAAGGCAATCGTGAGGGGGACGCGGGAGGAGAGGGGCACTAGCGAGCCCGAACTGCATACACTCCCTCGGGACACGCTGGTTCATTGGAGCAATCTGGACAAATTTCACTTAGCCCCTCTGCTGATTTTCTTAGCTTTCGTCAACTTTAAACTGTTTATTATCAGACGGACGGCAGACAAGTTTTTCAAAGAAGTGATATACAAAATTATTTTCATGTTAAGAACTAGCTTTTATGTTTAGAAAGGTGTTCGGGATTGTTCCCCGTTATTTATTCATGACTTTCTGCTATAAAAGTACCTGAGTTAAAACTCGAGTATCTTTTGGGTATTTAAGAAAGGTTTCATAGAGCCTGAATATTGTAAACGATAGTTGAATAACTCCGTCAATGGACCGGTGAGAAATCTCCCCTAAACATAATAAGGTTCTAAAGAATTTCCCGTACAGGTATGACGAAGATAGAGTTTTCTTTTGAAAGTTTGAAAGCTTTTTAGGTTCAATTGTTAATGCAGACGCCAGCCGTAATGGATGTTGTAGCCCTGTGTATTAGTTCTATATCAATCAACCCGACGAAAGCGTGAGTGTTGATTTACTCAACGTGTTTGAGTAAACAACATTTTCCTATGCTTCCTTAAGCAGTTTTTCGTGAAATCAGTATGCTTAGACAAGTGACAAACGCTCCACAGCGTTAACGTTTGACACGATAAGTCGCCATGATGTTTCGTCGGCAATATGTAAGTTTCATACATTACAATTTTATAGCGTTCGATGGAAAAGCCAATTTATTCCATCAAAATTTATTTATTTATTGAACGGAAAAATGAGGCTACCCACGATGCTTTCATCGTAACGATCGTAGAAATCACGCACCTAAGTGAGAGTGGGATAGATGACCATACAACTTTCAAGGCGACATAGCTTCGTGCTTTAATAAAAGTTATGATGGTGGTGCCCTCCTTTTTTTAGAGAAAAATAGTATTTAGATGTGATAGATGAGGACTGGACATTGACTTCAGCACCTGGAGAGAGTATCTGTGTATCTTTAACATGGTTATGTAAATTTTGTCTCATTGCTGTCATCCAAAATTTGTAGTGACTGCTTTCTATCACGGATGTCAAGCCATCATGTGAAGTTTATTGTATAAATCAGACTTTGGATTATCAGCTAATTGAAACTGTAAATATTGTTTCATTAAAATCATTCGATTACTTGGGTTGCGTTTTTCCTTATTTTTTCATTACGATACCAATGGGGTAATATATTTCAAAGATATCCGCTTCGGCTTAAAAAACTGACTAACAAGTATAAATAAATCATGACGTTTAGCGTCGCCTCCAACAATAATTGCCAGGAGAAAATTCAAACTGTACCTTAAAGCAATAGTCGTAAAGCTTAAACTTAAAATTACATAACGAACTAACCGGACCCTTTTGAAAAATTCCCTCTATATACGATATAAAAGAGGCTCGCGATTTGAGAGTGGTCAAACCTGACTGGTTAATGATGGGGCATAACGGACTCACAGACTGACTTCTCTTAATCACGGTTCCCTTGAATTTACTGAAGGAAATTAGCATATTTTCCGTTACCCAATTTCAGCTTATGTTAGTCCGCGCGAAGGGTTAAAATAGTGGTTCCGTATGAATACTCTCATATTCACTCATTAGCATAGAGGCTGGGTACATTAACATAAAACTCATAGCAAAAATCCGTATGGCTCTCCCATACCACGCATAATTGTCAGTATCACTGCTTTATTAAAATGAGTGGGCAGTTTCATGGTTTTGATGTAAAATTAAGTGATCCTTTTGTGGAAGGCCGGATTAGCTATTGCTGGAGCGAGGACTCTGTGTGATTTATACGTAATCTATTTATAAAGTAAAATACTTTTCGTTTACAAAGGAACGCATTTGCGCCTATACTTCTTGACAAGGTTTTGTGACCTTACAAATCACCCGCAAGCCCGCCGAACGAAATTGATGTATGAATATACGTGGATGGGAAAAACGTAACGAAAATTGTTCACACGAAGTCAGGGTACAAAGATGTGGAGCGATGACGTAGAAAGTACTCAATTTATTTCTCCTCTCTTACAATGAACTCGCGATGAACGTCGCATCACTAAATACCGCGGCACGCTAAGCCTTATTGTTATTATATTAGAAGCACTTATTGTTGTTTTACTTCTTAAATTGTTATAATGCTAACATTAGGAACACGCGGCGTGTATCATTTGCATAAGCGAGCTGAGGCGAGCGCGGCTGCGGCGACGATAAAACGGTCGGCTTCAGACTTATGAACGCAATTAATGTACCGAAATGATACATTCAGATATTCCAAATTACTCCTCTTAACCCTTGCATAACCGCTCGCGGCTGCACCTTGCCCACAGCATTAATTCTCGATTAAGATTTTATTGCGATCGTAAAAAGAAAAAACGGTTTATGTCTGCACATATTGGAATAAGTAAAAAAGATTTCGTATTAGATGTCTTTACGGCACCCACAGAAATATATTACAAACGTGACTATCCGTCGGTTCCCATTACGAGTGGATCGATTATTCGAAAAAAAAATTCAGCGTCAGGCGTCGGCTTTGATTTGCATTTTAATATGCACAAGGGGATAGCGGAGAACGAAGCTGTCATATTGTGTAGATCGGATGCGAGGTAGACGGCAATCGATGAAAAACAATTGGTGTACGGAGCGACATATCCAGGGCAGCCTCTGTGAGATACGAAACTATTCCGCGCCATCAATTAGTGCAAACAAGGCGCATTCTAACGACAGTATGCGGCACGCCAACTGTGTTCGTCTTACGTATCTTACAAAGCCACGCGTCTGTGACCACAGTCATTACTTGAATGGTCCCCAGATTCCCTTCCAGACGGTATGGACGTAATGAAGCTATGTCAAAGATTTATGCCTCAATTTGAAGCTTCCAAGTTGGCTGAAGAAAAGAAATTTCAGTTCGTGATGCAAAAAAATGTTTGTAACATTTCTTGTTGAATTCTATGTAGCGGGCCTCATTAACGTGATTCATTCGCATTACGCTTTATGAATATTCGTCTACATTGTTAGATTGGCGCCCAACATGGGACTTCAAAATGAATGTTCAAAACCTATCAGCGACATAAATAATTGTGATGTTATAAAAGTGTGAAAGACATAACTTTGCAATAGGTCGCGACTTATACAATGTAGTTCTTAACGTAATGTGCTAAGGTTTACAGCTTAAAAGCTTGTCAAACTTTGTGGCAAGTCACATCTGATGTAGCGGCCAATACACTTGTTCGTGTGTGCGGCTCTAATTATGGTAGTGCCCTATTGTTTGTTATTTCTAGAAGCCCAAACATCATTCCCGCCGTGCACACTTCGGCTATGCACATATTGACGTAATCGAAGCGCTGTTGACGTTTTGTCATTGTGCACGTTATAATGGCGGTAGGACTCTCCCAAATATTGGGTAAATGCCTTTACATGGCCAAAGGTGTGCGCTAAGTGCAGAACTGAAAATTTATTTAATTATTTTACACTGTGAATCTTTAGTTTTATAATTTAGTTAAAATATTAAAATTGGACAGGCCACACACAACGTGGACTGACGACCTGATTAGGGTTGCTGGTCACGCCTGGACGCGAGCAGCACAGGACCGGTCGTTGTGGCGTTCTTTGGGGGATGCCTATGTTCACCAGTGGACGTCATGTGGCTAAAATAATGATGATGATGATTAAAATTTAAAACGGATAACCCGTTATATTATCTGGTATCCATAACACAAGTTCTTAATCTCACTACTAATTTGTGTGATTGTGGGTGAAATAAAAAAGACCATGATCTTTAGTCTCACAGAATAAACAATACGTTTAATATAAGGTAAGCTTAGTTTACTAAAATGAAAACGTATTTACCAAAATTATGTTATTAGTCTGCTCAGTAATTAAGCATAATTACACGAGCAGGTAGGGGCATTTGTAACGTTTATGATGATAAAATCGATAGGCAGCATAAGAACTACCGTTTTTACCTTACCGAACTTTGTTGCGTAACTACCCTGTTTTAATAATATTTTCGTCTTTCCTTTGGCAAAAAGCAGATGACCCAAAACGATGTTTGGGTTAAAGGTTAGGTAAGCACCTACCTAAAATTGTTTTTTTTTACAAATTCATCGACCTAAATAGGCTTATGATTAAGACAGCTGGTGTATGTATACTACTCGTAATTTGAAAAGATTTTTACATGTTTTAAAATATTCGAATTTGTACTTTATTAATACCAACACAAGTATGTAGCCGAGATTGAGACAAAAACTTTAGGTATACTTTTATGTTTTCTTGTTAACATATTTTAAAAATATTCTGCCAATGACTGTAACCAAATTCTTTGCTCATGGCATAATACATTGTTTGTAAGACGCATATTTTTATGAACGCGTGTAGAATGTAATATCTAGGTACTGTAAGACGTTATTTAAATCCCAGAAAATACTGTAGTTCTTTTCGTAATGATAAATTGTACTCAAGAGATTTGTAAGCAAAACGCAAACAATCTAAATGAAAATGATCCTTACCGCTTTCCATTTCAAAGTATATACTTACGCCAGTAGTAATATATTTCATGTCAGAAATAAAGTATTTCACAGTATCGATTACCACTAACATTATCTAGACGTAACGTCTAGCGCCAGTTTCATGTGAAACAAATCGCAGGGAGAGCAAACGACACCGCATGTTCCCGTTCGAGGACATAATCTAAATGCTAATATATCTGCGTCAGGACCGCAACCAGTGACGGCACGACGGGGATTTGACGAGACATTTTGCGAAAATCAACGCCGCAGTGAAAGTTTTTCCGTTTCAATTGCTAATTTTTGTATCTACCCTTTTGAGGGGTTCATATTTTTCGGAATAAAAATACACAGTGACAGTGCTAGTTGCTGAGCGTGTTCGAATCTTGGAACAAGAAATCTGTAATATAATTTCTTTCTGAACTTACAGCAGCCACTAGTCTTTACAATACGGACTATATGAGGCCAATAAATTTCGATGGTTTTGAAGTGGCGTACTCTACTACACGATTGGTCACCTGCGCTGCTAAAATTCTATCCTAATGCCTATCAGATGTCTCTCCCTGATCAGTGTAATTTAGTGCGTTGGGGAAATCCGAAATGACACATGCGGAGAAGCGCCTGGAACAGCTAGGCACATATTGGTGGGATCCAGGGTGCTCCTAGAGGCGGGACATTATTAATCTGGTTTCAACATAAGAACTTTTTCCATCGCCTATTTTACCCCCTTAGGGCTTCAATTTCGGAACATCCGGCCATATCCCTAGTCTCATCATAAAAGGAACCTCTGTGCAAAATTTCAGCTATCTAGGTCCAAGAGTATGGGCTGGGCGTTGATCAGACAGTCAGTCAATACTTTTCTTTTTGTATATTAAGATTAAGAAGTATTTTCTAAATATAATACACTATACTGGTTAGGCCTCAGTTATTCCTATTCCCTTATGAATATGAATAAGTTGACTGCTGAAACTATCCTGGAGTTCTGCCTTTCTTTTTCGATCGTTACGCATAACCTACACAAATTCGAATACAGTTAAACTACAGTCGAAAGAGAAATTAATTGCTGATTCATCTCGACCCGTATGAAGATCAAAAATCAATAAGAGAACTATTGATAGCATGGAGTTTTGCAAGTTGCGACTTTGCCTGTTCCATCTTCGGGTCCTACGCGAGTAAACCCTCAGTGTAATAAGCATCTACTTTTTCCTAGCCCGTCCGTTCACGATTGTTACAAAACTCCATTGTTTTTCAAATTAACGTAGGCTACACATCAATTTCTGTAGTAAAACAAAGGCACTCCTAGACCACAAAGGCTCTGGAAAAATCCCATCTACGGAGCGATGTCGGCGATAGATATTAATCCTTAACCAATAATCGCTCCTGATAAGAGATTTTCTTTCGATCCCCAGTAATAGGAAGTTTCTGCATGGATGAACGGTCTTATTTAAGTTTAATAACGTTTCGTGGCTGGGGGCGCTGCTTGGTGCAACGTATTGTTTGGAATTTCAAAGCTTTTGATCCGAACGAGACAGTCAATATCTTAGATTAGAAAGAAAAGTAAGTTTGACTTTATGAAAATCTTTCTGCATCTGATAGTTTAATTTCGGATAGTTTTATGATGACAGCTGCATGCCCTATGATAATTATAAGAACGCTAGATTTAGTATCCAGTAGTTATGCAGATATTCAAAATTCACTAAAACTAAATTATCGGCTATTCACTCTGTTTCTTTATTCATTCTTTTTAAGCTATTGTGTTGTGATGTCATTTCACAGTCATCCTTTCGCTTTGTATTTTTTGATGTAATGCAACGACTTTTCTACTTATTGTTAACTGCCTCTTATTTTTATTTCGGGTACTCTGCAGACAATAAGAGCAATATCTTCCTCCAAGCAAGTGCGCGCAAAGAACATAGAGATTAGATGTAATTACGTACAACGTTGGAACTTCTGTATGGGCTTGAGAAACTCCGTGAGACTAATCAGGATTGCTTTACGTAATATGACATAAGTGTGTCGTTACCCAGTGCAATATTAATGCCCCAGTAAGTTTTGCTAATCAGACATTCCTTGGTTACTCACTACGAAATTCTCCCGCGTACACCGGTGTAATAGCTCTAATATTCTTAACTGGAAAACCTTGATTTGAGTTTTAATTTTCTCCGCATTAATGTCTCTTATTTGTACGTGACCTCTTTCGTTTTACAACCCTTAACGAAAATGTAACATTACATATTATAATTAGCATACACGTCCAAGAGAATATGCTAGAAAAATCCGGAAAAAGTCTTTGGCAAAAGCGTCGTGTTGCGTTCATAATTTGAAACTAACGCCAGAAAAATTGGCGGGCTACGCTGGGTCTTTTAACGAGGACGAAAGCAAACAAGACCGGAGATAAGCTGCATTCAAGGCAAAATTGTGAAAGCGTCGGGCTCCAACAAAGAACCTTATTAACCTGCCACTAACTAATGGACGACGATAGGGTTACAGAATGACCCGACTCTTAAAGGACCTTTGTAATGGTAATATGGATGTTGTAATTTCACGTGACAACATTACGCTAAGTAATTTTGCCGGACTGTAATGTAGCCGTTATTTGTATACGTAGGAAAATTTGAGATTGATTTTTTCGGGGTCTATTTTAAGAAAAAATATAGTCACAAATTCGGATATAGCGTTTATTAAAAGAAACGATACCTTTACTTAGGCCACAGATTCATAACCTTATGCGCAGTAACAGCAGAAGACTGCGATTAAAATTGATTTATGTAATCAATAGTCTAATATGCGGAGTTGCCTTACAATGTTTTATTGTGCCATTCTAATTTTGCTGTTGACAAAATTTCTTGAAGTTTATATCTTTCTAAGGTTGAAGGAATACTGAAGACATTAGACTGATTTGGGTAGAATATGCAAAAGTTTGTGCAAAGTAAAATATGGTTTTAAAGCATGTAAATACACACACAAACTTAGCTATAACGAACACCCAGATAAAACGACCTCCTAAAAGTTTCGCATTACACGAAAATTTTAGAAGTGTCCCTCATTCGGCCAGGTGTAAAGAGTTCTTTATCTATTCAAAAAGGTGAACATTAAAGAGATCGAATTCCCGCCCCTCTAAAGATGGCATCTCGAGTACGTTGGCAGACTTGTCTCTTTGACGCGGCGTTTTTCATTCTTTTATAGTGTGGTAGGTGGAATGTTAACTACGCTACGCTTGGCCAGCGCGATGAAAAGAGATGCACACACGATACATGCATAGTTAAGACACTGCTTTTGCTTTGCCGAAGTTAATGGAACTTGTGAGGGTAGTATGAAAAGCGTCTTATCTAGCCTGTTTAAAGTTTCAGCCGAGCCGTTTTTGTTCGCTCCCCTTGTGTTTATCAGCTAAATTTTGAGATAAAACACGCTAAATATTAGCCATAATTGAATTAAGCATCGTCATAATAGCGTGTATATTTTCTTTGCTGTAATAAATTTGTTTAAATCCAATAGTTTTGAAATGAATGTTGACTGTTTCGACATTATTATATTGTGTTCCCTACACACACTTACAACCACGTATTTTCATAGATATCAATAACGAGTTAGCCAAGTCTCGCTGAAAGCACGTTACTGAGAACAGCAGGCGGAATTGTCCCCTATTCTGTTTTCTTTAAAATAAAAAATCAGTTTAGATAACTGTGAATAAAACTGTTGTCGTTTGTTATTAAACGAAATAAAACTCGTGCCTATAGAGGAAAGAGTAACTGCGTCTAAGTTACAATAGCTATATTATATTAGGATGGAATTTATTGCAATCATAAATTTTAGGATGGAATTTTTGCAATCAACTAGATATCTTAAATCTTTCAGTTCTTAAATTGATTGACTGCTTGATATATATAGGCCTTTCTAGGTAGGTAACTTCTAACTGACTGTGAAAGCATACATAAATATCAAGCGGTCTGAGTTCGTACCCAAAGGATTTTGTGATGAACACGAACATTTGTCCAAAAGTCATGGTTGTTTCTATAATATTAATAACAACATCTTAACCATCATGTATAGTTGTCGGTTTTATCTAAAACACAAGTTCGTAGTGATACTTCATTGCATAATCAATAATGAGCATGGTAATTGATTATATTATTTATTAATCCGTTATAGTACTGAACGATATCGGTGTTATAAATTTCTAAAAAATACGTACGGCCTATCAGCGCCGGCGATGCTTGACAAGAAACCCAGCCATACTCTCAATTTTATTACTGTAACAATTAAAATTCTCCAATCAAAAACCTTGCGTTATCCTACGGGAAATCAATTGGGTCCCGGGAAGATTAGCAATTAATTAAAGCTCACCGAAACCTTACGCTATTCCTATTAAATTGAACCAGATTATATGAAACTTTGCACAGTAAATATGAGATTTAGACTGTTCAGTGTCTGCTGTAAGAGTGAATTCTGTAACTTTTCAGCTGCTGAAGATGGTTACGGTTAATAGTCTTAATAATGGTTCGATAATGCTATTCTATTAAATTCAGGGATTAGGATTGCCATTTAAATAAAATTTTCATATCTAGTGTAAAATTCTCAGCTACATATAATCTAATTATCTTAACTTAATTATAAAAAAAATTAAGATATAGCCTGTTTGTATATTTTTTTATGTGATCATCGAAGCTGAGATATACATATGTCAACAGTTACACCCGCATCGAACAAGGTTCTAATATTAGTTCACTAAATCAGTATAAAATAATATGCAGATACTCGTATGTTTTTCAAGCGAACCTCATACTGCAAACCTTGCTCGATGCGAGTTTCAATTATAAAAAATATTATAGTTTCTACCAAACAAATAATAAATAAAATCATAACAAAATTCACGCTCCATGTGTTTATAAAATAATGGTGTTCATAAATCGCATTCAGTTATTTTAAACTATCCCCAAAAGGATATTTATTGTGCCAGTTTAGCTGTTCACAATTTCTGTATAGTTAAATGTGATTTAGTTTGAATAATGTTTTCAAAAATAGTTGGCTTCCCAAATAACATCGAGAATGAAATATCGGCAAACGAGTTTAGCAATAATACCGCGCTGCATCTGGCTACAATAGAAATAGCATTCATATATTCAAGTTGCTGCGCCCAACAAACCATTTGTCCAAATTTACATTCAACTACCTACCTATACTTAAGGTAGCACACTGACCGAAAATGAAACTTGGCTTGCATCTATTCTAAATCAACTTTCGAACACAGTGGAGGGCAAATTATAGGTACAGATCTATCCGAGCCTCCGACACTGAAAAATATTTTGTTACGTTTGGAAGTCTAGACAAAATCTAACCTTGCTATAGAGAGATGCACCCGTAAAAGCAATTTCTTGAATTTGGAATTTTAATATTTCTACTACTCTTTCTACTAATCCATGATCAAATATCTATTTTCTTTAAATTGTAATTGTTCCACAAGCAAAAATACACAAAGGTTATTGTAGGAACGTATTCTTATAAGAATTCTCTACTCCAACAGCATATGGGTGAGAAACTAAAGTTTAGGTATTTGCTACATCTTGACTGTGATCTTTTCATATTAACGGTGAAGTATAGTTCCTTCTGATAGTCTAATACTGTTCGATCATTGTACTAGAATTGTGCGTTCAACTGATTCTATGTGTATTTAATTTACGCCTTTACCTTATGTAAGTCGTGTCATTACACCTTGGAGTCCTACTTTGTACTAAAAAATAATAGGCTTCATTGCTACTAAAACCTGAAACTGACGTCTAATAGCACTAATGATTTCCATAAATATTATATTGCTTTCGTCCATCGGTGCCATCTTAAAGCTACCATGTTTGGGCAATAAATTCTGCCTCCTGTCATTACGATCCTCAAACTACATCTCGATCTAAGCAAGTACATAACGCACTGAGGCAAGCGTCTGCCAGATAATTTGAAGTTTAAAACATTCCCGCAAGAGTGATGTCTTTTACTTATTCTTTAGACTCTTTTACCTATTCCTAAGATGTGCTGCCATCTTCTGCACATCTATCTAGATCTTATGACATCAGATACAGGGCTTAAAATTGAGAAGCAAATCGTACCTGTCATAAACTTCCCAATCTACTAATCTGAGGTTTAACCTAAGGATAGATTTAACCTAAAGATACCTATATTAGGAAGACTCAGAGTAAGAAAATATTCTTTCTTAATTATTATGAACATCTACAAGAAGATTGATAACCAGTCTTTTATCAGTCAATTTTATAAATAAATAAAGTAACGGAAACACATAAGACGATTACAGAGGGTACAGAACTGCTTTGTCAGTCATAATATTACTTCAAAGGTCTTAAAGAAAAGAAATATGCAAGCATGAAAGCTACAAAAAAAAATCCACTGAATCCCGACCATCAAACAACGCTTTCAGAAAAACCAACGGTCGTCACCAAAATGACCACTAACCCTCACGTGAACCAACCACATAAAACCAACCCGCGCTTGCTTTCGATTTGACCCGAAAATTGACCGATACCGCCGCTTGGACCCTATCGTTATAACGTCCCATATCTGCGACTTAATAAAAACCCCATGTTGTGGAATTGAAACATGCTATAACTTTGGAACGAATCTTTTTAGTACGCACTTTTATTGTGATAAAAAGGGGTGGTGATTTGTAATGGACTTTGTTAATCTTTGCAATATTTCAAAGACGGAATATTTCAAATCCGTTATTTCGGGGTGTTGGTGGAATGTTTGTGGTCAGTATTTTAGATCAGTCATGTCAAGACTTAATATCGTATCAAATTGGTGATTAATTTGAACTTAATCTGTATAGATGAAGAGTGCTTTACATCATTTGATGGAGATGTAATCACAACATTTCCAATGAGTGATTATTTAATTAAATAAAAGTAATGGAACATCTATCAATACTACCATAGAGACTGATTTTCAAATTCTTACTAGTATAGTATTATATTATCTATGTTAATACTTAAAAATTCTTTACACTTACATAATATTTTTAATTGTAAGTTAGCCACGACTTTCTTTGTGTTTTATAGAAAATTAATTTTCTTTATTGATCGGTGCACGTAAACGCATGAGAGCGTCGTCCTATGAGGTGTGCTATGGTAGTGTGGAGCTATCGGCCTCATCTAGTAATGTTTGGCATCCAAGATAAGACCCACGTAAGTCTTTGCCTGTTAAGCACCTTTATAACATTTCTCAAACAATCTTCCTAATTAGAGTAGTTTGAATATTCTCTCAAATTCACGGCTTTACTGACAAACGCGCCAGTTACGTTTTCCATTAGCTGCTTTTTAATTTACAATACAGCTGAATTCAAAGGTCATTGAACCACCATCATGCAATTTAATTCCTGTGTAGAATTCACTATGCAATGTTATTACCGAGCCTTTTTAATTGGCCGTATTATGTGGTATTATAGTTATTAGTGTTGTTCAAGCTTAACATGAAGGCGTGAACACAAGGTTAGTAGAATAAAATCGCCACAAGGTTGATAACCACTGACTTTTAGGGTTGTTTGAATGCTTTGTACTGTATTCAGGGGTGCTACAATTTAGGAATATTTATTTAAGTGAAAGTTTTTTAAAGATATTGATATTTTTTATTGTACATCAGCAGACATTACGTATACAATTGTAAATTTTATTATGTTATGTCATTGCTACTTTTCCTCCAAACAACCAGATGTACTAATATTATAGATTTAAATTTACTAAAATACACAAGACGCTTCTTACTATTATTAGTATAAGTTCTATCAATTTCAAAAAATAGGTCCAAAAGTGCAACTAGAACGTAAAATATTATTTCTATATAAGTATACAAATTTGAGTTCATGATTCTTAACACGAGAGCAATAAAGGTTATGATGTCGTTTGCTTAATTTTCTACTTGACCCTACCATAAACCTGAAAAGTTTCTCCACGGGACATTGGTCGGAAGACAAACAGTTTCCACAAACATTGGGCTCGGTTTCGTATGAAGGGTCACAATTACTCTTAGTTTTATTTTCGACCCGAGCTCTTTTGACAGAATTATTTTATATTATAATACCTGTGCCCCTGAAAAGACAGGGGATGTCGTAAGCACGTAACGTACATTTTTTTTTATAAATTAAATATCAACTTACAATACCATTTTCCATACTAACAAGCGAAGAAATTTTGTTTTAACTATGTAACTAACCAATAGATTTAAAGAATACTCAAATCCTCAGTAATCGAAAATCGAATAGAACGATAATTGCTTACAATTTGTATGGAAATTGAGTGCAAGTGTTTTTTTTTAAAGTGTACATAGCGAATTCAACTCGATTCGTCTTTTCAATGAGATTGGGGACATTGTTTTATTTTTATTTTTTTTAAATCCGAATAAAGACATTTCAACTTATAATATTCGAGACTGTGTTATAGTTATAGATAACGGACAATTTTAGTAACATAATAATTTTGGATGTTTTTATAAATAAATAAATATTTTTATATTGAGCGTCACCGCGTCGGAACACCACTAATAAATCAAATACCAGAATAAAAATAAAAATATAATGATAAATTATGGATTAGGTATAAATTTTGTGCGGATGCGAGCGGGTGGCTAGCGCTATTGAGTCTCTCAGTGGCCGCCCCGCGCTAGCGACTAGAAGCAGTGTTACAGTTTTATAACAAACCTAAATGTATTATAACTTTGCAAATACGCATCGTATCGAAGTGGTATTATAGGTAGTAATAAGATCTATAACTTAATGAAATAAAAAGAAACTAATCTTTTATTTTTCCCTGAGCTCCTTATCTTACTAGTTGCGTAACAGCACATGTTACCGAGTTAACACAGAATACAGAAACAGGTTAGAAGAGCCTTATAGAGCGTCGTGTTTCTCTCCCCCTCGTTTCCTTAACACAACCAACCTCTAATTACTATGTACAACAGCACAAACACGGCATAACGATGTAGGTAGTTTTATTTTTTGTATTTGTTTCAAAGTTCTTTTTAATTTACATGGGAAAATAGAAAGAGTCCAACCCTGAATACTTTCAGCGGTGTACTGGAGTCAATGAACTGTAAATATTTATCAACATCATAGTAGGTAGGTCAAGACCGGATTGTCTTGTTTATTCACGTGTAGCTTTTTCCCAAAGTTGCGCATTTTACAATAATTACTATAAAACATATCACTTTGAAGCGTCGGTGGCGTAGTGCGTAAGGGCGTTGTCTCCAGCCCGGGAGGCACCGGTCCGAACCCCGCCATTTAATCTTTTAATCGCCGCCGTTTAATCGACGCTTTTACGGTGAAGGAAAACATCACGTTCCTCGTGATGTGACCTGACCTGCACACACCTATGAAGAGATTCTTAGCTTGTGTGTGAAGTCGTCCAACCCGCACTTGGCCAGCATGGTTGACTAAGGCCTCATTGGCCCCTAATGTGGGGTAGACTCGAGCCCTTCGGTGGGGACATTATATGAATTGCTGATGATGATGATGATATCAATTTTATGTTATTGTAGTACGCAATAGTTTCTCTACTTTATTTATAAAGCCACAGATATTTTATTTGGGTATTTATGACTTTTTTATAACCGACCACGTTAATATAACCTTGACCTTCTGCAAAGGATACAAAAAAGAAATTTGCGTGGGAGCATGCAGTTTCGATGTGCAATCATTGTTCTATATAATTCTAAAACCATTCATATAATTTCATGAAGAGGAAACTAAGACTGTTAAATAAGGTCATTTTCATAAATAAAGTTCAATGTATAAATACTGATGTTTTAATTCTTCGTAGAAATTACGAATGGTTATTATTTCTTGCAAATTTTACTCTACACGAAAATAAGGTTAGTGTGCTAGAGATAAGATTTATTTATCTATGACAGGATGCTTTCATCTCATCTAATGGTGACTTTTGGTAACACAAGAAGCTTATAACGACTGAGGTAAAAAAAAAAAGCTTCTATTGACCAACAAATAAAGAGAAATCTATATACAAAATTCAAAGTCCTTACGAATTGACTGAGATATTAACGCACAGCCCAAACCGCTGATCCTAGAGACTTGAAATTTTGCACATAGATACCTTATACGGTGCAGACATCCACTAAGAAAGGATTTTTGGAAATTCCACCCTTAATGGGTAAAATAGGGGATGAATGTATGTATGAAAGTCCGTCAGCTTTGAAGTTAGGATCTTCAACTTTTGTATTTAGGATGATAATTGAAAAATAATATTTAGGAATTAAGTTAATGAAAAGGGGGATGAAATGTTATAGCTCGAAATTATTTAGGTTTATGGTTGGAAAGTAAAACAAATAAGCAAACACATTTCGTATTTTTTTGAGAATAGCTATCATATGATAACCTCCAAGGTCCTTACCAAGCAAGCAGCCTCGTGCGAGACCCACCGCACGTGGCAAACGTTCTGCCTCGCGCGAGACAGCGCGCGTGGTGAGGACCCGCCTATGATTTTGATGAAATTAAAACATAGAATACTCTTTAACCCCTAAGGATTTTCTCGATACTGTCCCATACTGCCAAATGTAGCTTTAAGTGTCACTTAATGTTACCTAAAACTCTGTTCTACCCCTTTTGGGATTACGAGCGATGTATGAAGTCCGTCCAACAAATCCATCCTTTCTTAGAGTGTCCGCACATCGAACGCGCCGTCCTATGTGCGTTGCTCTGCAGAGACGCGGCGCGGTTTCTATTACCCATGTATTATGTTGCCTAATTTGATGATATATGCTGTTTACACATATTTGTGGAGTTCCAGCCTATAATTGTTACTTACGATGTCGAGTCCTCCATTTAATGTCTGTAGTAACTCTGTATTGTGTGACAAATAAAATAAATAAAACAATTACTCTCAAAAGGGAGGCAAAGCCTAAGATTTGGATACATATTAAAATTAGACCACATCTAGCAGTATGGGTTGCGTACATAATAAGGGACATCGAAACCAAAGATGTAACAAACCTTTTGGAACCAATAAACAAACAAGACAGAATGTTTAAACTCAAATCTAAATCATCGCACCAGTTAGGTAATTGTTATAAGAGCTCGCGCGAAACTTCTAGTTCGCTCTGAAGTTGTTTCCGTATCTTTGGCACAGCCGTAATACCAACCAACAAGGTTTAATTTCGCTACTGCTCAGGTAATCGCCTCGTGTTCAGAGCGAACTAGAAATTTGACACGAGCTTATTACCAGTTTTTGAATACTGGCTTTATGTCGTACGTTAATAGAACGTACTTTTATCAATTATTAATGAAAGCATTTTTTTAAAATATTTTACAGATACACAAAGAGACCCATTATCAATGAATATTTATAGAACGTCAGCGGTAAATCAGGCTTAAACCCAACCTGTTTGGTATTAATTGTAGTCGCGTGCCAAAGGTATCGTGTTGAAGGATTTTATAATCGACTATAGTCTTACGCGGTGTTGCGAAGTAGAGTTAGTAGGGAAACAAAAATTAAATACAACAAGCCGAACCGGTAGTAGCGTTCTATTATGGGTGGCTGAAAACGATTCGTGGACATGAAATATTTTGGAGTAAGGGTCAGTTCACACTAGGGTTGCCAACTATACTGTTAAAATCATATAATACTAGGTGGTAGACCCATATGTAGGGTCGACTGGGTAGGTACCACCGCCTTTCTTATTTCTGCCGTGAAGCCGTTCGCTGTATTTCGGATTGAAGGGAAAGGTAGTAATTACTGGGCATGGAGGGCGTATCATCTTAGTTCCCAGGATGGCAAACGCACTTGCGGTGTTAATTGATTTACACTTAATATTGCAAGTATCTCTAGGCGGCGGTGACCACTTAACATTAGGTGGGCCGCAAGCTTGTTTGCCATCTCGTAACAAAAAAAAAATCAGTATTATACTGTTAAAAATAGTATTATACTGTTTTAACTGTATAGTTATACTACATTATACTTTTTACTGCTGAACAGAAATAAACTATACAAAATACTATTTTCAGCACTGATTATGATGAGGCCTATAAGGTTTTTAAAAATAATACTAAATTGATAAGTTTCCTTCCGATTCGCACGCCCTAGGGACGCTAGGCTGTCGAGAAACTCCCCAGGGGGGAGATGCTCGGTTGCCCAGTAATCCCCTAGGATCAGCAGACCTACAGGCTTGACGACCCTCCAAGGCTTTCGCCTTCTTAAAAACCCGGTTAAGCAGTAAATGCAAATAAACTGCAGTAGTCAGTCAAAAAAAATTATAAATTGTGCGAGAAGCACTAAAAATATGTCCTTAAACATAAAAAATAGTGTCCTTTTTTCTTGTCAGACCTAAATAAACTTTATTTCTTGTTAAAAAAAGTGGGCAACCTTAGTTCACACCGAGGCTTTAGCGGGGCGATCTAGCTTGAAGAGGACAGTCCTACGTAATGATTGGTAAAGTTAAGCAATAATATTTTAAAGTCAGTGACGCAGCATTGGTAGGACCCCGACAAGGCGGACTTCAAAAATATCAGGTAGTTTTATCTATTAATTACTGTTAGATAGATACCCAAGCGTCGGTGGCGTAGTGCGTAAGATCGTCGTCTCCCATTCGGGAGGCACTGGTTCGATCCCCGCCACGTATCAATGTGTTTTCAAATTTTGAATTCATATGTACATTTAATCGACGCTTCTACGGTGAAGGAAAACATCGTGAGGAAACCTGCTCACACCTATGAAAAAATTCTTAGATTGTGTGTGAAGTCGACCAACCCGCACTTGGCCAGCGTGGTTGACTAAGGCCTAATGGCCCCTAATCTGGGGCAGGCTCGAGCCCCTCGGTGGGGACATTATATGAGCTGATGATGATGATGAGATAGATACCCAGAACTTTATCAGCAAGCGGTGACAGGCCCTTAGTCTAACTATTTACTACACAAAAAGGATTTCATCGACAGAATTCGAAAGCACACTTTTGTAGCGCAATATAGTGTGAACTAGCCCTTAACATTCGCTTGGCATTTTGATTCGTTCTGCTAATACTGATACTTAAAGCAAGTAATAGACAGTCCTTGGGCGTTTCTGCTTTATTTGATACCGATAAAACTAAAACGACTGTTAGTAATGTTCCAGTTAGGTACTGATTCCATCTGAATGGGTTGTACTAAATATTCTTTGGGCTTGTTAAACGAACGAATGGCTTTTTTCGGCATTCATAAGTAGTAGTAAAAACCATAAGTAATATAAACTTCCAGAGTTTATATTACTTATGTTAAATGGAGCGATTTCGAGCAAAAACGTTGAGATCAATCTTCAATATTCCACATTATATAAGCAACAAATCTAACTACTTCAATTACTTAAAAATAAACACTATCAAATAAGAGATCACCAATAAGTATGAACTAGCTGTAATACTCAGTGGGTGGAGTTAGCTGCAGCATAAAAGGTTAAAAAAGCATAGCATCCCTATGCTCTTGGATAGATTCTGCCACAGAAAGTGAAAGCCCCCCAGTAAATTGGCTAGGCTCACTGCGAAATAAATAATTGGAGATAGCTATATCAGTGAAAAGCAAGGCTTATTGTTAATTGAAAACGTAGAATATGAAGTAGAATAACACAAAACAGGCTTCCATATCTTTCAACCAAGGTGGTGGAAACTCGCTTCCATATTCAATCACCTTGGTTGAAAGCGAGTTTAAACCAAGGTGGTTTAAACTCGCTTCCATATTCTACCACCTTGGTTGAAATCGAGTTTCAAACAAGGTGGTTGCAAACTCGTTTCCATATTAAACCACCTTGTTTGAAAGCGAGTTTCAACCAAGGTGGTGGAAAATCGCTTCCATTTTCGGCCTATTATCATACTATCATGTTAGATGAAGGCTTCCCTGTCAAAGAAGAAAAATGCTATTACTCTACGCATTCACAACTGTGATATATTCTAAAACTGTACCCTTGTTTACGAGCGAGATGCTACTGTTATTGTTACAATCAACTGTGACGTTACCTTATTATAAACTCAGGAATAGCGGGTGTCGGAATTTTAACGAATAAAATTATGACACTTTTATTACAATACTTGTAACTACATCAACAATACACCTCTTTACCCGTGTCTTTACACTTATTTTCGACCCGGCGACCTCAAACAGACTAACCACATTTCGCTTAAACGAAACGTTTTAAATGTCCTCACTACCTACTACTACCGCTGGATTGGCGCCATATTGTCTTAACATTTGGCGCGAATTCAAGAAGATACTTAAAATAGCATTCCTTTTTACTTTAAACATAACCAAGGACTAGTAAAATATGTATCAATAAACATTTTAGTAATATTAGTAATTTATAAAAAGAATATAATATTAAATAACGATAAAAGTAGTAATGAGGAGTTATTCATAGTAGCCATTAAAATTATGCTGACAAACATTTAGGCGCGAACTGAACAAAAGTAATCAACATTACCATTTAGCTAATTTTTAAAGGAAGATGGAGTTTTACATAGTTAGGTTATTACAATATAATTTATAAAGATTATTAATGGATATTATAGGCCCGTTACAATTGGAAAAATGGTTTACGACAACTCGGCCATCCAACCCTAAACGAGTCCCTTCGTTATTAATAAATACTCTTACGTTTTTGTCATTAATATAATTTTCACAACAACAGAATCATTGCTACAATGATGGAATCTTTCTATGGAATACAACACTATAATCATTTACCATCATGGAAAATACATAAATCTTATTGTACAACCGTTTTTCAATTATCATTATTGGTCATAATTATAAATTCTCTTACATCAACCTACTTCATGACATTAACTAGGGTATGGAGTATAAGTATCATATGCAGTAATCATAAAATAGGCCTGGTCCACGGATGACGTTGACAATTTCCTGCACTGGATTATGTATGGTTGTACTGCATGCGCCTGGTCCATAACGTTGACCATTACCTGTAGGAACTGGACTAGTCTATACACGACCAGCGATAATATAAAGTGTGCTGATCCATGACGTTGACCATTGCCTGCACTAGACTAGTTAATACACTACTAGTGATAAAATAGAATGTGCCTGGTCCATGACATTGACCATTACCTGCACTAGACTAGTTTATACACGACTAGTGATAAAATTAGAATGTGCCTGATCCACGATATTGACCATCACCTGCACTGAAGTTGCTAAATGTGCCTGGTCCATGACGTTGACCATTACCTGCACTAAACTTGCTAAATGTGCCTGGTCCATGACATTGACCATTACCTGCACTGAACTTGCTAAATGTGCCTGGTCCATGACATTGACCATTACCTGCACTGAACTTGCTAAATGTGCCTGGTCCATGACATTGACCATTACCTGCACTGAACTTGCTAAATGTGCCTGGTCCATGACGTTGACCATTACCTGCACTAGACTAGTTCATATAAGACTAGTGAAAAAAATAGAATGTGCCTGGTCCATGACATTGACCATTACCTGCACTGAACTTGCTAAATGTGCCTGGTCCATGACGTTGACCATTACCTGCACTGAACTTGCTAAATGTGCCTGGTCCATGACGTTGACCATTACCTGCACTGGACTTGCTAAATGTGCCTGGTCCATGACGTTGACCATTACCTGCACTGGACTTGCTAAATGTGCCTGGTCCATGACGTTGACCATTACCTGCACTGGACTTGCTAAATGTGCCTGTGAATAAAAAATAATTCAACAGTTCTCTTTTACGTTCATTTTGAGATAAACTTAAGACCGTGAAAAAACTTATCCAAGTAGGATAGGACCTCCAAGATATCCAAACATGGCAGCGGCAATAAATTGTAAATTTTTTAAACATGACTCCCAATATCTTAGTCCGAACATAGTCATTAACACTTCTGCGTTAACCATAGCTTGTTTAAGTCAGTTGTTCCCCACCATAGCGAATGGTTGAGTACACATATCTATTGTACACTGTTAAAGATGCTTGTACAGATACTACCTGTCAGACTGTTCTAATAGCGAACACAAACTGATTAACTCTAGACCAAACATTATTTATATTATCTCCATTTACAGTTAGAATCAATAATCATCCATTTCATTACATTTTATGAATAAACATTGGGGAGTAGTTCGTTCGGTATGAAAATTATTAAATTTAGTTTTGGAAGTTATTTATAGGTAAATTATTTGATGTTAGCTATATTTTTGCTTAGTGGAAAATATTTTACTGTTTTCTACTCACCGTGATCTACCTTCCAAATAGGACTTGTTGTGATGCGCATAGTAAATATACTGTTTCTATCGAGAAGTTTAAGAAGTCTGCTGTACATTACCTTCTCGTACATTTTGGAAAAAATAGGGATTAGTGTAATAGGTCTATAGTTATCAGTTTTATACTTCTCGCCTTGTTTATATAATGGTTTCATCATGGATTTTTTTAAATATCAGGAAATATATCTTGGCTTATCAATAAATTAATGACATGCAACAATGGTTCTAAGATACTGCCTAAATTATATTTAGTAATATCAGCTCGTATACCATCAATGCCAACCTCCTTAGAAATACCATACACTACAGGTTCAAAAATATGCTTTTCTCAACACTCAATCACTTAAATTATCTATATTTGAATTACAGATATTTTTAACAATATTTACGAAGTAACCGTTGAATAAATTAGAAATTGAGAGAAATTAAAACTGGAGTGTCAATAACATCTTCATTATCATTCATTCTAAGTTTATCAATTGTCTTATTACAATGATCAGTGGTAGTACATTTCTTTGTTATATATACTCCATGTATGTATCTTTACTAATTTTTGCTATTAATTAAACGCTTAGTGTTTACTGAGTTTTGGTGTGAGAGTAACATCGTTTTAACCACGTGTATATTGTTCCAACCACCTGTCTATCGTTCCAACCGTATATTTTGCACACTCTTCTAATTTATGAATCTACGCATCTACTGTATGTTCCTTGTGCAACGGATCGAATTCTGATATTACGTTCAAAACAGGAAATGTGTCACTGTCGTCCTTAGATTTCATATTTATTATGACATCGAGAAACTTACTTACTTAAAAACAAATTTTCAACATGGTCATTATTACTTGTACCTTTAATGTAGTTATTATTACTACATATCGCTTGAGCCAACTCTTCGAAGTTTGGGTATATCGCTGCCTCGAACACTCACGTGACCCTGGGCGTTTTGAAGCAGATTTAGTCTCCATTGGTCGTTTGAGAGCGCAGTGGCGTGCGATCTCGAGACTGGTTGCGGCTTCGTATGTCCTTTCGTGATACAGCAGCAATCTTGGACCTTGATCTGTTATTTCGCTGCCTTATTTCCATACCCATGACCTCGAAAGAATTTAAACATACTGCATTAGCAATAGTATCCTCAACTTAGTGTACGTACGTAAAACAAAATTAAAGTTTATAGGAAAAAATATTTTAAATAACCATATCATATCCAAAAAGCTACCAGGGAATGTCCTTGGCGAGCATTCGGAACATAATATAGCGTATGCAACCAAAAAAAAGTAATACGGGGAGTGCCCCGATCAATTACCTTCAATAGGCTTATACTTAATAACAGCTTAGGTACAACGTAAAGGAAGAAAACTTCTTGATACCCACATTTCATTCAGAACACTACCAGGGTGTGCCCTGGCCGAGTATTCAGAACGCAATATGGTATGCGTTACCAAAAGAAAGCAATACGGGGAGTGCCCCGATCAATTTCCTTCAATTGGTAGACAATAGAAGCTCAGGTCTTACGAAAAAAATGTTTTCAATAACCATATTCCATTCAGAACGCTACCAGGGAGTGCCCTGGCCAAATACTTTGAATACAACACGATCAGACAACCCATCAAAGCAATACAGGTGGTACCCCTATCAATTATTTTCACTAGGCCTTCATAATGTGTAACAAATAACACTAGCTTTTAAGATGAAACAAGAACGTTACATAAATCATAACCATAAATAACATGAATCGATATTTTTAAAGAGAAAAGCTAATGAGAAAAAAAATTGCTCGTACTTACACTTTTTCTTTTGCAGGCGTCTTCTTTTTCAGATCCCACTTCTGAGTTGTGACGTTACCTTATTATAAACTCAGGAATAGCGGGTGTCGGAATTTTAACGAATAAAATTATGACACTTTTATTACAATACTTGTAACTACATCAACAATACACCTCTTTACCCGTTACACTTATTTTCGACCCGGCGACCTCAAACAGACTAACCACATTTCGCTTAAACGAAACGTTTTAAATGTCCTCACTACCTACTACTACCGCTGGATTGGCGCCATATTGTCTTAACATTTGGCGCGAATTCAAGAAGATACTTAAAATAGCATTCCTTTTTACTTTAAACATAACCAAGGACTAGTAAAATATGTATCAATAAACATTTTAGTAATATTAGTAATTTATAAAAAGAATATAATATTAAATAACGATAAAAGTAGTAATGAGGAGTTATTCATAGTAGCCATTAAAATTATGCTGACAAACATTTAGGCGCGAACTGAACAAAAGTAATCAACATTACCATTTAGCTAATTTTTAAAGGAAGATGGAGTTTTACATAGTTAGGTTATTACAATATAATTTATAAAGATTATTAATGGATATTATAGGCCCGTTACAATTGGAAAAATGGTTTACGACACAACGGTACTCGTTTTAGTTTTTTTACTAAATCTTTTTAGCCATATACCGCATCCTTATCTTCGTTCTTGAGAATCTTACAAAAAATGTTTTAATAATGACCGGGGCTTA
Source organism: Elophila nymphaeata (assembly GCA_955850985.1). NCBI lineage: Eukaryota > Metazoa > Arthropoda > Insecta > Lepidoptera > Crambidae > Elophila > Elophila nymphaeata. The sequence goes on along the minus strand of OY039082.1, from coordinate 4,305,704 downwards.
TGATATTAAACCCCCACATTTATACGTTTATTGCCCTTGTGATAAAAAGGGGGTTAATATAATATTCTCGGTATCTACTCAGGAGCGATAAGAAATTTGTACGAATCGACCCTTAGATATTTTATATGAGAGATTCTAGTATTTTTTGCGACTGGATCGTTACATTCGGTATGGGGTTCTTTAATAGCCAAGACTATCGCTCGACCCGACTGTAGATGGTTTCGTTTGCATACCACGGTGTTTCTCATTATAATATTTATGTGGGTATGCTTTGGTAAAGAAAAGAACTAAAGAAAATATTTGAAAACTTTGAATTTGGAGCGTCCAAGCTGGGATAGTTCGTCCATCTTACAGAAGATAATAGTCAAATAACCACATTATTGTGGTGGTACTCGGTTTGGCAACAGTCAGCGTTACTAGCGTTTATAGGCTCCAGGAGAAGAATACATACCACGCGAGTCAGCACTTGGCCAGCGTGGTTGACTAAGGCCTAATCGCATGTGGGGTAGCCCCTCGGTGAGGACATTAGGTATATGAGCATGATGATAATGATGAAGTTGATCAGCACTGATTTCTTAACTATTATTAATATTATTTATTTTTATTTAGAAAAAAAACTGTAAATGAACAAACTAAAGCAGACGTTGGATAAAATTAATCAAAAATGACTGGTTTAGTATAAAAATATAATAATGGGTAGGTATTTGCCTACTTATTCGTATTCCAGGTCATTTTTAAGAGGCGTGAAGTATTGTACATTGTTTTGTGTTCTCATAAAAGTTTACTCATAAAAGGGACCCCCACCAAAAGAGGCCGCTTTTTGGGTGGGTTTTGCGAGTAAACCCAGTGTACGGTGATTAAATAAATAAGTATTGTAGGTATTTTCCGGTCTATTACAATATGTTCTACGATTGTGTTCAATTATATGAACAAGTTGGAGTTTTTTCCACCTGGTCTGAAACTGCTGGGACACAAGACCTCTCCTTGTCATCGAAGGAGGTTTAGGCAATAATCTACCACGCTTGCCCAATGCAGATTGGTGGAAGGAGTTTAAGGTGATCAATACCCCTTTGCTGTCACTTTTTACGACACCTATTGGTGGATATTGGCGGATGCTATTCTACTCTGCCGAATAGAAGAAGACGTTTAAATATTAGACCGTAATTTCCTAAGGGACCTGGTCGCCCAATTAATGAAAACTTGATCTGATCAACGCTATTTCTGCTTACCCTTTGGTTTAAAGTGCTGTGACAATTTTTGGTTTTCTATTCGCATTGCACTCTCTTCTTTACCTTTTGCGACTGTTACGACATGACTGCAGCTCCGTTGACCTCATTACTAAATAGTTTTCTTCAGCAAAATGCAGTTGTTTATTCAAATTCTAAATGAACAGTTATTGTGTACAAAATTTTCTACCGTACAACTGCATAAGACGAGGAAAACTCCGAGATTTGTTACGCGGCGACATTTCTAAATTAAAAGCTGTTTCGTCATTCGCACAGAATTCTGGACGAAAAATTTGTGTACATTCGCCATAGGACGTATCAAAACTTACCCAACAGAATTGGAAGCCCTTTTCTAATTACCATTTAAACGGTGGACGTGACGGAAATTAGCAGAATTGCGGTTTAGGGTAGTGTTTACGTCAGACTTGTCTTAAATTACTGTGTAAACAACGTACGCCGCGACATAAATAATTTCACGGGCCGTGAGCACCGCACGAGTTATTACATCGGACTTGGGACACCTTGGTTACTACTGAAGTTTGGCTAGCGACGCCCCAGAGAAATATGTTTGGGGCGCCGATTAAAACTGGCGCAAGGGATGACTGGGTTTACGATAACGATGTTTAGTTGGATCTTGGGTTTCGAAGAAGACAACTCGAAGTTCTGATGGGTCAGAAAAATATTATGGAATTATTTTTTCGTTTACAAACGCGTAAATATTTTTAATACTAGAAAAAATATAATGAAAAAATCGACCTGCCTCAGGCGGGAATCGAACCCAGCATCTTCCGCAATCCGGGCGGCTGCGTTAACCACTACGCCACCGAGGCTCTGCTTTCGCTGTCGAATTTTGTCAGTGCTTGGTGCTTATCTTTTTATGGTAAACATTGTTTTTACCAGAATAATATTTTTAAGATTAAAATAACATAAAATAAATTAAAGTTTTTTAGGGAATCCATACGGGTACAGGGACAGTCCTGATCGTCATGTTATCGAATAAAAATTTCAATATAACTAATTTATACCATAATGGTAATTAGTACGTTAGCTATTCACTTACTTTACTGCATAATACAGTAATAGGGAAAAGTGGTAGTTATTATTACACAGTAATTGGAATGACTCTCTGTTGGCAACACCTGTTAATAGATTGACTATTGATATAGATTTTTAATCTATGAACAGAATTATCTTCGCTCAACCATGTTTTAGGGAGCGAATCCAACGACGCATTACGCCATATATGTTTAGAATTCAAGTGTGTTCGTTTTTTTAAATTTTGACTATTTAAACCAAATTTATAGAGCCTATTTATTCACTGACAACTACTACAAAATCTTATAACTTCGTTGACTTTGTATAGTATGGTCTGCATTTACGCAAATTTAATTCAGAATAAAATTAAATTCACTCAAATTCACATGAAAAGAAATATTATATTTTTATATTACGTTTTTTGACTAGTTATTATTATCTGAATTAGGAATTTCTCTTATTTTTTGTTTCTTGCCAGCCATTCGCGATTTAAAAATTGCTCAAAAGTCGATTATTTTGATAAACACGTGCCTTAAATAAACTTGCTGCTTGTAAATTACAAATTTCCTATTTACGAAAGAAACGTTTATTCCTAAATTTGCACCTGTGGTGGTTAGGATCTAACAAAGGGACCGGTCTTGGCTTATTTATAACCTTTGCAATGGACAAAGGGAACCTACCGCGAATGTTTGTATGGGACTCTGTTGCGGAAACCTTTCTCAAAATAACGTATTTGAAACTGTGTTTCGGCTTGTATAGCTAAAAAAATGTCACTTACAACAGTATTGAAGGGACGTTTTTAAAAACCAACAAAAAAGGTCCTTGAGAAGAACGGATAATCTATACATACATATAAAAACGATTTGCTGTTTGTTAGTCTAGCTAGCTAAAACTTGAGAAGGGCTGAACCGGTTTGTCTAATTAAGGTTTCCAACTATTTGTGGGAAAATTTAAATGGTGAGAACATATGGAAAAATTGCGAGGAAAAACATTTTTTTTATTTACCCATATAAACTGATCCTATTTATCAAATATTTTGATTTCTTTCTTTTCTGATTGTCATTCAGAAATCAATTCCGTTCATCTGTCATTATTGTCGGTAGGCGATAGGCTGGTAAACTGTTACTATTGGAGGCACTGCATGGCCCATACTGCTAAATGTGGCTTTCCGTGTAACTAAATGTTACCTAAAGTTTTGGCTCTACCCTTTATGGGATTACGTGGGTGGATTATGTTTGCATGTAATTATTTTGTTACAAATTTAGTGCGCGAGGACTATTTTTCTCGGAAACTACTTTTAATGAAATTTCGTAAATAAGTTTTACTTGGTCTAACTTAGACTATAGGATAGTTTGTTCTTATCTAGATAAGTAGTTCTCATTTTTTTTTTGCGAATTGACGAGACAGCTAGTTCTGTGATAAAGAAGATGATGAATTTTATTGTGGATAGATACAGAAAGAGAGGAAGACCGAAGAAAATATAGATAGATTAAGTGAGTGAGATGATATATACTGAAATTGAGAAAATATACATTCACCGATAAATGTGTTTTATCTCGTACGCACAAGACTGCTATTTACACAACAGTATTAGGCTCAAGCTATTTTCGGATTGTTTTTAGAATGTTTCTAAGATTTTTTTGTAGACTCAAGCATTAATATCGCATGCAATGTGCCTCGCTGGCGGCAGGTGTCCTCTGCTTTAATTATAAAATTATTTTGCCTGAATCTCGCTTCTTTCTCTTTCTGCTGAGATTACATTACGTTATTAAATTTTAAAACGCTGCGGGTCGTTCTTTTTCTTGACACGCATTTAATGGTCTTAATTTAATGCTCGTACTTAGAAAGTAACTGTACTGAGTCAGACGATAATGCAAAAATCATAGCAGGAAAACCGTTTTGCTGACAGTCACTGTGATGCATTATAGAAAATGGAATAAATTAATAATACTTATTTATTTATCGGACTTATTTATTTATTTATAAATTAACATAAGATACAGCTTTAAACATATATACTTAGAATAAACAATACTAACTTGAACTAACTGCTCTTACAATTATAGGTAACCACATCATCTATTGAAAGATTATAGTCATAGAAATATAATTACACTGCGAAATTGGACAATATTTGTATGTTATTCCTATTTTTTTATATAAATATGTAGGTATGCGTATGTATCTAAAAATAACAAAGTATGGGGGTAAATATTTATGGGCATAATGGGCATAATAACACTGTGACTGTACTGTATGATGTGACAAATTACTACATTCCTTCTGCATGAGATGGTAAGTGGAACTGGGCTCCGAATTCGTAGATAGAGATTTTTTTTAGAAATAAGCGACACCTTTTGTACAATTTATAATTTGTAACTTTTCCTATTTTTGTAATTCTCGTGTACAATAAATGATTAAATTAAATAAAATAAAATAGTGCGAGAGATAATGTAACACTAACCACCTTCGTCTTACCGATCTACAACGTGCTTAACGCCTCTTTTGAATGACCCAGAATTGTTAGATTCTTTTTAAGATTATGAGTGTGAATTATTTACGTAAGTATGTAGTACATAAGTATGCAGCGTTTACAAAAGGGAATGAAAGAACAAACCCACAACGTGACCGTCCACCTATTACCTAATAACATTTTTTTTTTCAACACGTGTCCGACATTTGGCCCAGCACCGTCGCATTGCACTGAATTTTGCAAGCCGGTAATTGCGATACCACCAAAACCGAACTACTTTTCTTTATAGGGTTAATTTCGTGAATTGAATTAAACAGGGTTTCATAACGGAGCCGGGCGGCTTTAATATTTCGGGGTCGTTCTGGCCGTTATTTAGTTCTTCTACGTGAGCATTGCGAGTGTATTTTAGGGTTAACTTAAGTTTGGACCTGGCACCAATTGGATTAGTTTCTACGCTCTCGTTAGAAGGTAAAACGGAAAATTGTATGGTGAGAAAATAAAATTAATAAATATGTTGTGTAATTTACAGTAATATTTGATTAATCATTTCATTAATTTTCATTTGAAAGCTACCAGAACACATATGCCCTCAATCAAGAGGCGTGAATAACCTCCTTGCAGGTCGGCAAGGCGAGGAGGGCTAGTGTGGTATGCACAGATTTAATAATACCTACAAGGAGATAGGCCATGCCGACGTTTAACTTGTGACAAGTGTATGCCCTGTGGGCATACATTTCCGCCACTTCGCCTTCCGATAAAGTCAAGTGAATACGTAACTCAGCGATTTGACCGATCTCCTTTGCGGCTGTGCTTAACTTTCATTGCTTCGCAGTCCTTAAGACGCGCGCAATGAATAGTGTATATTACAGCATGCTCAACTAGAACCATGTTATGTAGTACGGCCGCTGATCGCGACACTCGGTCTTCCTATGAACTCGGCGATTCGACCGATCTACATCGGGTGAGACTAAGTCATTTACTTGAACTTTGTGTACCTTGTATTAAAAAAAAAAAATTTCACAATGTCTTCCGATCAACAACTCGAAACACATGCTCATGTCGTTTGCTTCTTTATTAATCACATAACGACCTGCAAACGTGCCGAAAAAATTCACGTTCGATTTTCAAATTTAATAAACACTTCTATTTTGTATTCCTATCACAAACGGGGCGATACATAAAAAAATGCATTTTTAAAAAAACACAGTCCAATGAACCCGTAGGTGCTTAACGAATGGTATTATTCACTTTTATGTCGGTAGAATATTAATGCTATATTGTACCTGAACAGATCTTGTTTGGGTGTTCATATGAAATGAATTTGTTCATTGCTCACAGAATCGTTGCGTATGGGGTATTTTTTTCCGATTGATTTTGAAACTGGTATGCAGAAATCTTTTCAAATTAAGAAGCGAAAATAAGTGTTTAAAAAAACGGCGCGGCGGATTGTAGTCTGTGTGAATTGTTAATCAAATAAAATTTTGTCGATAAATAGATTCTATCAAGTCTGAATAATCGAATGGAGATAGCTTATTATTAGTTCAGGTTATTTTTTTTAATGGCCCAGCAGAGTTTTGTGATCCATATCGCACGCCGTTTTGTAATATGGCGTACGATATGTCTGCGACATATAGACTAGACCAAATTCGGCTTGTTCTCACGTATATACTATGTAAGTCAACTGACTAACACACGAGGTATCCGGCAAAGAAGTCGCTCGGATACCGAAAGGTCAGGAGTCTAGACTCTTCGTTATAACTTGAATCACGACCGGAGTTTACACTTCCCTTTTTAAAACGTAAGTATTGTCCTTTTCTCCAATTTGACCAATCAAAATCTTTAAAACAGCGGTTCAATAGAAATAATTTTCTGCGCAATGGTTGATGTGAAAATTGCAATTTAAAGGAATCCGGTTGCATTTTCATTAGCCATCTAAAAGTTCGAGTGAGCACGAAGATGTAACAAACTTGGAGTTTTTGAGCTAAAGTTCTCGAGTCTTAAGTTCAAATTCTAATCTGGTAATGAGGGTAGATCCTGAAAGCCTTAGCTTATCTAAATTAAAGTCTGGGTTTTACAGTGAACGTTACATAAGTAATATTTTCTGACCATTATTTTTTTCAAAGACTTGAATGATGAGATCCGCAGGAGAACAAAAGGTACCGACATAGCCCAAAGAATTAACCTTAGGGCTGACGGCCGTTGAGGCGGAATGGTCCTCGAATGGCGGCCGCGTACCGGGAGACGCAGCGTTGGTAGGCCCCCACAAGGTGGACCGACAGATCTGGTAAAGGTTGCGGGAACCCGATAGTTGCAGGCAGCGCAGGACCGATCGGTCTGAAGATCTTTGGGCGAAGCCTATGTCCAACAGTGGACTACCAACTGTACATCGTTGGAAGTTGTATATGTACTAATGTCCCTCGGAAACTTCGTAAGCGCGATTTAGGCTTGCATTACGTATTGTGACCTTTCCATGTCGTATCTTGGCTCCTTGTTTACATTTGTACTTTTCGCTGATGAACCATGTCTCGGTTACTCGATACTGTCTATGTAGCGCTGTGACGTAGTCGCTACATCACTCCCGCCGTCGCCAGTCGCTCCAGTCGCTTGTCTCGACGAGCTCGCTTCATCTTCATCAGCGGCATGGGCTCCATGTGCCGTGCACCGTTCGTCCGCTGGTTGTAGCAGCAGGACCAAGTCGCATTTCTGTTAGCAGATCGTGGGCCTTGATGGCTCTGACTCCAATAGCTTGAGGGATGATAGATACCTTAGATGCTGTCCATGCTGTCTGAAGGCTGCAGTTGTCCAATGTCGGTGGTCACCAATGTAGGATGTGGCTGGGTTTGCCACATCTTCAGTGAAAAGGGAAGATCTTCAGCCGAGCTAGGTGTTCGCTCGGGGACCGCGCCACCGTTACATTTTTAATATTGTCTAAATCACGTCAATTTTGAAAGATACACGTCTAATATTTATTGAATTACTGTACACTTGTTTACGTTCTTTCATTAAGGCATAAAATGGGCTTATGCCAAAAGTGACCACTTATCGCGAAACCGGAACAATGAATAGTTCTGGTATGTCATTTAATAAAAGCTCGCATTTAAGATCGTGGCTGATTTAGATTTTTCAAAATTGATCTGATTTAAGAGTTATAAAATTAAATGTATCGGTTGCGCTAGTTGGCAAGTGTCACCCTAATAAGTGTTTATTGTTTAATTGCCAGTTCACCGGATTTCTCCTCGCCACCAGAAAGAGATGCCAAATATCTCCAGTCTTTTCATCCACAGCTGACGCGGGCATTTTTCGAATTCCGAACGAAACCTGGAGTTATTCTTGTGTGTATTATTTATAGTCGGTTGTTTTCAGCCAGCGAAGTTCTCCATAACAAGCGAGCACATTTTTATGGCGCAAGTGATGAGCTTTTGGAGAGAATGTAGCAATAATGCTTTGATATATTACGTCAACTTTGTTGCTTTTCGTAAGTCTTTTTTTATGGATATATTTATTTGGTGCGAAGATTTCAAGAACGGCAATATTGTTGTCTTCTTTCTACTCTAATTTCTGCCTAATTCTATGCAAGAGAGGGGCGATGGGCTTCCTCGGGTTGCCGAGGAGCGGCCAGGAGTTGCTTAGCAACCTAAACGCGCTAGGCGACTTACTGGTCAGGGTGGCTTGACTGATCCGGCCCACACCCTCGGACGCATATAGGCACACCGGCCGACGAGTTGCGGAAATTACCGGTAAGAAGAAGAAAAGTGCGAAGTAAGTCAATGACACCGTGATCCCGCATTCTTCGTAACAATCAAAGTTATTGTAGTGTATGACGCGCCTCTCCTGACTTAGCATAAGTTAAGCTAAGCATTAGCGTTTCTACTGATACTCCCGGTTCACACATTGCATTATAAGATCAAGTGCGTAAACGGTACTCGGATGGCTGACTGATTTTTCTACTCGATTTTCCTATGTGCTTCGTGCTTCGAAAGGCACGTGCAGCTGGTGGTCCTGCTTCTTTATTAGGGCTTGGTGCAATATAATACCACACTGATATAGGTTTTGGCATAGTTTCATTTGGCATCATTTCACTTATTACGCAATACTATTTTTGTTAGTTTTTGGCACCTTCCCCTCTATAATAAGAAGAAATATATAAATGGCCCCATGTTGCTTTACTCACCACATGGTTTACAGATCCGCGTATGATCCCTTAGTGCGATGGCCTGCAAGGAGTTCAGAAACTCCCTGTCAGCTTTTAAAACATCTATAAGAAAGGAAAGTCCTATTCCTGGTAACGCCAGGAACTTAACCCTGTAAACAGCTCTTGAGTAAATTATGCGTTACGTAACTAAGTCGCCAAACATTTTTCACCACAAGCTGGTGTCGAGAGATACCTACATACATACAATGACGCTAATAATCCCGAGAGGGTTTGAATAGAGGCTTTCGTAACATTTGGATAAACATAAAGCAGTAACTGACACTATGGGCCATGTAGTCAACAAGGTGACAGGGCGCATGCTTAAAAGGGGATCAAACCAAAAAGTAATTAATCCTCGTGGAACCAACCTACAAAAGCCAACGACCAGAACAGAAATGTAACGTCTGTCCTAATGTTCTCAGCAGGCCGAGTCGATAGATGGCAAACATAAAATTCTTAAAACGACAACCAGATTGAGTTCGACCACAAAACAATATAAAGAAATCTGCTATATTGAACATCCTGGCATATTCGAAAACAATTCTATTACCGAACAAGAAAAAGAAGAAGATAAATAGTCAAGCTTATTTATAAAATAAACGTCATAACTTCATAAAGAAAACTCCGTCTTTTGTTTGTCCCTCAATGGAATTTCGCTTCAGTTAAAGCGATAATTAATTACTTGCCCGAGTAGTCATTAGTTAATTAATTAGGCGGGGCAAAGTTATCGGTATTGCTCTGTTGATTGAAGTTGCCAACTTGACAAAGTTGTCCAGTTTATGCTATATTTTGTGGCCATGAAAATTTTGTTGTGCTCAATTTGATTAACAAGATGGCGAAAAAGAAATTTTAACACTTTATAACGAAAACCCTGTTTATCTACGAAGTTAAATTAAATTTAGAATTACTGCTAATCGTGCAAAATTATCAAACATAATGCAAACAATTCTTAATTATTTTTTTATCCATCTGCACAAATTTTTGGACCCGGATCGCTAAGATCTTGTGAATAGCATCTGTCTTGATGATTGGCTTCTATTTATTAGTTTACTACAGGTTTAATTACTTTTGACTGTTTCCCGTTTTATATAGGCGACAGGCTACACAGCTCATTTTCCACGATTGGGCTTTATGTTTTACTAAATGTTACTTAACGCTCTGCTCAGCTCTTTTCGAAATTAGCAGAAAGTCTGTAGGTATATATTATTATGATAAAATGTATCTCCCTTCCGATTCGGATGCTAGGCGATCGAGAGACTCCCCAAGGGGGAGATGCTCAGTCATCCACTAGTAACGACCGACCTACAGGCTTGAGGATCCGTCAAGGTCTTCGCCTTCTTAAAAAACCCGGTGACAGAAAAAATGTCTTTAGCGACTACCTGCAGTCAAAAAAAACATTGGTTATATGCGCGTCATTACAACGTAAACTTTACCAATGAAACTTACCCTACTCTATGACAATAAAAGTGCACTTTGCTTCTGCACTGACTTCGAAATTAGTAGTACCTACCTGACAAAGTATAAAAAAAACTATTAATAGGAAAAAAACTTGAAATAAGATTACCTATAGTAACATTATATGTTATCGTTGGTTTTGAATAACCATAAAATGCTACGCTAACCTCGCATAAGCTCTTATATTGCACCACCGGAACCCACACGCTCAAATTGGCTCAAATTATGACATATAGCGGTAAAGGAAGTACTTTACTGTGTGCACTCGTAACATTACGCCTTACAGACGATAAAAAAATGAACGGGGTTGATAAGGCTTTCTTCGTAATGACAGCAATTTTGCACTTAGAGTGCATGCAGGTTGACGCGTGTATCTAATAGCAGTTTTTTTCTTTTACTCGTATGCTGCGAGTGAAGGACAGATGGGTCGAGACCAGAAGGTATTTGTTTATTATATTGGATAGATAGTTATGGAACTGACTAAGTGGTCTTGTCTTTGGTAATGTGCCTCCGTCTGTTTTAACAACCTCAGTTTTAAAATAATACACATACATAGGTACGTTCATAATTCTACGCCCCTCTTGCAAAGAATTAAGCCGAGATCCTCTTTTGAAATGTTTTAAAGTAGTACTAATTAAATAGAAAATGAAGAAAACAATCGTAATTTATGAGTAAGCGCTGAGACGGGACCACTTATCGCGATCCTGATAAATGCTTTCATTTCTTATCACAATCCTAGGGGTAGACCCATATGTAGGATCGTCTGGGTAGGTACCACCGCCTTTCTTATTTCTGCCGTGAAGCAGTCCGCTGTGTTTCAGATTGAAGGAAAAGGTAGCCAGTGTAATTACTGTGCATGGAAGGCATATCATCTTAGTTGTTGCAGTGTTGAGTGATTTACCCTTAATATTGCAAGTGTCTATAGACGATGGTAACCACTTAACACCAGATGGGCCGCAAGCTTGTTTGCCATCTCGTAGTATAAAAAAAAACCCATAGACAATGGTCAAAGATTTTGAATTACTTGTGACCAAATAGTTACTACTTTATTATAATGAACAACGTAAGGCAGTAATTAAATTATAATAAAATTTTTCCTTGAAACCAAAAATTGATTGTCGTTTCTCATTTATTTTAAGTGGAGCAGACTGAGCTTAATTTAATTAGTGAGAAAAAGCGGAACTAAATAATGTCTGATTTTAATTACTGAATATTGAGTTCGATCCATAAACTTCTTGGAAATAAAGTTTATAATTATTTTATCAGAAACTATCGAAAAATTAGTATAATTAGCGTGGGATTAAGTCTGCTTATAGGTGGGAAAAGCATCAAATATACTAAAGCGTCATCAGGTACCTCGCACAGAATTACTACAGCTGAGTTTTACAATTACGTACATACGAATGTAGAAAATAGTTTTGATGATTTTCTGTTTGATTATGAGATGTCTATAGGGAAACAAATAATGGCACTGACTTAAAAGACAGCGCGATTTTTTTTTCATTAAAGAATCTTAAAATCTTCGAACCCACCCAGCTTCCACGAGCCTGTCGTCATGCGTGCCCACAGGTTTGGTTAGGTGAGGACTTTCTAGCAACTCGCATTAAACCCTTAACCTTTGGTATTACTGATACCGATCAACAACTTTATCATTGTCTCAGCGTTTATATAGCAATATCTGAGAAATTCCAACCCTTGTCCCGAACAACCAAACTGTCCAGACAACTTCCGAATTCTTCACACAAAATTCGTTCAACAAGTTTAACACTAGATCAAAGTTGCCGTTCGATCTCTGAACTTCGGCACGACATCCTATTAAGACATAGGCTAAGCCTGTTATTAGTTTAGCCAGCGAACATCTCCCATAATTTCTATCGGATAACCCCGGTAACTACACGGAGTAACTCGATTACTAAAACGACTTCCATAGTATTTACTTGTATGTTATTTGCCACAAGCTTAACCTTAGATAGTCTACATAAATTTTTATTATAGCTTGCTACGAGTATATATTATCGTTATTTATAAAGAAAAGAATATATTGAATCATTCTACATGTTAAGCAGTTTCGGGGATTCATAAAATTATTGTACGTACATAAAGAATCTCGCTTTTTGTCTGAAGTAAAATGTTCAAACTCTTTTCGAAATTATTTCGTTTCTTCATCATCCGCACATTGTTTAGAATCTCACGATGTAAATATAAAGAGCGTTCCTAATTTATTGTAGGCAATATTACCACCACTAAAAATTAAAAAACAAAAGAATAAACCGCTTATGCCAGCATTTGACCTTTTGTTTTAATAAAAAAAGAGATATTGTTATCTTTTATTTGATCTTCAACGTCTTTGTGTACTTGTATTCGTTGGGTTATATGTATAGAGATGTATGTAACACCAGCACCTTAATTAGGGGATCATTTAAGTTTATGTGTACCGAGACCGGGTTGGTTGTCTCCAGTACTAGCTCTCATTTCGTATGTTATTTATGAGATTTAATGTGCCTAATTTTTCTTGCGTGTTTACTGTCTCGTGTAGGCATGAGATTTAAAGCATTCTCTGTTTTGTTTTCTTCGACTTTTAATAAGTTTTGTTGCTTTTTTTACAAAAACTGAGGATTTTTTCCTTGATCTCGTCGTCAGTTACATCAAAGTGCGCGGAGCTATGTTGAGAGTAGATGTTTAATAGACTTTGATAGACGTCTGGCTGAGTTGGTCTTACTTACAAAACAAATAAACCACAAAAGGTAAGTTTTTTCCTCATTTATTCACCTAATCTGCAATCAGCTGCAACGTGAAATTTTTAAAGCCGACTCATACAGCAGCTAGATACTATATCTTAACTGTATATTTGAGTTCATATACAAATTATTCTTATGTATAATAATAAGTTTCTATTATTATACATAAGTACATCTTATATAATAGCACCTAAATCTAGTTTTAATAAACGTCAAATAAAAATCTAAAGCCTACATGGGACCAATAAATTTGCTAAAGTAGTTTGGTTTTATATGTGTACAATTCTCACAATTCTACGAAAACGTTGATATTACGTGGGCTTATAACTGTATGTTTTATTTACGAGTAGGCACGGACAATAGCAGATCAGACTACTCAAAACTATCAAATACCTGTTATTGATTTTCAACCTTAAACGTGAGTATTGTAAAGCGCAAAATAGATTGGGATAATTTGACAGATTGTGGTAATCTTATGTCTTGTAGACTGTACTTAATTATGATGAATCTAAGAGTTATGGATCCATCATAGATAAATAAGTGTATCTTAATATGATTTCAATAAAAAATATACTAGAATATGCAGACAGTCAAGAGAATCTAAAATCTGACATTCCTCGTTATCATATAATGAAATTAGCAGCAGCAATTGATTATTCATCTCGTGTCGTTAACCGAATCTTATCTTTTCGAAATATTCTTTGATTATTTTAGCTTCCCCTTAATAGTGCTGTTAGTGCTTCTCTTCTTCGAACTATATTTGGTATTATTATTTGTTATTATTACTATGTATTTGATTTGAAACTATAAGCAGATTCGTCAATAATCCAACCATTGTTTTGCTTAATCATATCTCTACCATAATATTTATCTTTCTCTAGTATTCATTAACATGTTCGTAGTTTTGTCTGACCTAGTTCGCAGTGTCTTCGAGATTAGCTCGCTCCAGGCTTTCGTGAAGACTAAATAAATATACGAGGCAATTCTTAAACAAATATACATGTCAGGGATTCTTAGTGGGGCATTCTGCGAATTAGGCTCCAACATGCTGTGGTTGGAAACAGAATTTGACTTCTGAGATTAAAGTTATAAATTTTCATTATACGAGAGTTTCTCGTATTAAAATGTAGTTAAATAAACCCATGACGCTTTACCTACTCCATGTATGTATGTATACCTACGTAATCACAGAAGTCTTGATTCTGTTTCCAAAGCTTTACTTTTGTGAAGACCAAGCCAAAGCTTTGCAACGCTCTGGTGTAAGAGATTTTTAAACGCCGGACAAAGTTAAATCTTTTACGAAAATGAGCACCGGAATTGCTTCGTTTTTTTATTTCTAATTTCTGACTTCGACGGCGATTCGAAACAAATCCCGCAAAATGATCTTCTGGGGAATTTACAATTCTCCATTCTACGTTGTTAAATTTCTAAGGGGGCATTACACGGCTCTTATTAATCATGCTCTGTATTTCTCCCTCGGATTTTCTTTTTTATCCCTGACCGCGGGATTATAATAAATTTTCCTAATTTGCATTTCATTTTAGGAGCAATTTTTCGGTTGACCTATACCCGTCAATTTTTGGTGATCCTCGTCGTCTAATAATGAGTTTGGTGATTGTCCCTTGTTGTTAAGTCAATATCAACTTACTGGAATTTTATGAAGTTCTCCTTAGAGTCAGTTTCGTTATAATATTCAAAAGCTTTCTTTTCTCATTGTAACAGCTACGTAACAGTAATAAAGTCTCATGAGTATAAATTGTATGTCTCTAACATATAGGATGTTGTATTTTTATCGGGATTATGATTTGATCAGGGATTCAGGAAAATCGAAGTACATCCAGAAACACGAGAAAACATACATGCTTCATCACTCCGTACAAATCGATCCATCACAGCAAATCTCAAGGTTTAAATCTATTGCGACTGCCCGTTGGGTAATCTGTCGCAATGATTGATATATAGGTGTAGCACTCTAAACTAAGCGAAACGGGAAAAACAACGCATATGATTCCTTTGACATGTCAGTGATGAATATGGTCGTTGGAACCCTGATTGTCTATTATGAACTCTACCGGTTCAATAATCGAATATATAATATAATATAATTCGAATAAATTTATAAAAAATAACACAGGTCAAAAAAGATCAAAACTGTTTTGCTTCTTTATCATATGGTCATATTATAAGATTAAGGCAATGACAGTCAAATATTTCTTCAGTGGCATGGCTTATTCGTATACTATGACATTTGAAATTAATGATTATTCTGTAGTCATAGCCAAATAATTTTTCAAATTGGTCAATTATTCTCTTATCCAATTACAAATAGCTACTGCTTCCGAACGCTGCCTGTTATCTTAATAGATTTTCTCCATTTGCAGCTTAACACCAGAAAATATATCTTGGATAAGAAAGTAATCACAAAACAGATGTTCCAGCATATCCAACGGTGAATGTTTAACACTAATCCGCTAAGTGATGGACAGTTCATTCGTTGTCTTATAAATTGATACGTCAAGGAAGCGGCCCAATCTCGTCGGGGGTAGTATCTATCAGCCCTTCGGAGGCCTAATGATTGATGAGTTTGATCCAAGAGTCCGTCGGCATTCGGTTTATTTTCGAAGCCGTGATTTTTGCTAGTAAAAATCCGTGTTTAGGTTAGTCTTGTAAGTTGATCGCGTGGCCAATACTCAAGTTTTATAGCTCGTTGACTTAAAAGTAAATTGGGTTATTTCAATTTAGCGAGTTATAATAGCGCACTCGAGACTAATATTCCATTAACAAATGTTTATTGTTCCACTATTTTTCATAATTCTAGAACTACGTATATAAGTTTCTATTTAAATAAATATTTCATAACTCAGAAATCAAATAAAGCAACACCATTGAATGGAAATATTTACAAGCATGACAGTTCTTTATCGGGAATACTAAGGGCGAAATATTATGTACAATGGGCATTCAATAAAATCAATTTACTGATTCGTTCATGGAAAATACGTCGCGGATTTTAGTGAATTTCTTCGAGGACTGACTGAAGAGCTGAACAAATCTACCGAATCGATTATCGGGACTTGGCTTCCATTAACTTAGCATTAATCGATTCGTTTACACTATGAGTAGTCAAGTGGGGCCCGCAACCTTAATATACATATATTTAGAATTTGGAACTTTATCATGTATATTCTAGGATAAAAATGAAAAAATCTTCGCATAAGCTTGTTGTTTCCAATTTACTTATAATTACCAGAAAGTAACTTTCGTTATAATTTGCAAAATGTTGCCTACGGGTATTTCGTACATAATGCGTTACAAAATATTCCAGAACGGGCAATTTTCGACCGCGGACTTAATAACAAGAACAAGAGCTTGCCCGCAAGCCTAGCTTATACAAGCGATGTAGTTAGTTTTTATAATCTGATCAATGATAACAAGCAGTCGTGAAACGTAATCTGACTCCCCTTGGAATTCGGCAATTTACTCCCAAATCCGCGTACCTCCAAGAATCCGATCCAACACCACGAAAATTCCATTGTGGATTTACACCTAAACAAATCTACGGCTGTGCCACCCGAAAATATTGGGCCAAAGATGTTTCAAATAGTTGACGTAATGAAATGGGAAGTTGGTGAAGTTTGGGCCGGGCTTGTAATGTAATGTTTCTATTGTTAAACATAGTGCATTTCTTTGTTAGTTGTCTCTTCATGTATATCCGCAATCACTGAAATAGATATAAAATTTTAGAGGGTATCAAGTGCGTACAACGATGTTTACTTGTCACCTTATGAGAGCTGTGCCCGCGACTTTCTTCGCGTGCTATGATGTTATATAGCCTATAGCCTTTCTCGATAAATGAACTATCCAAAACAAAAAGGTTTTTTCAATTTGAAACAGCAGTTTCTGAGATAAGCGCGTTTAAACAAACTCTTCAGCTTTGTAATATTAGTATAGATGGGGTAGAGAATTTACTACCTACCTTTTTGATATTCTTCCTTTACACCATTAATACGATAAAATTTAATAACAAGTTATATCAACACATAAAATAGACAAAAATCAATCCATGGAATATAGGATTTTGCCTTTATTAACCTGTATATGTCCTGTTGTCAGTTTGTATCATTACTTCGATACTCATCAAGCTAACGAAGTGTTTTTTACAAATCAGTACCTAACTTACTTCATTGAAATATGAAACTTAGTTTTGTTTGAACGCTCAGTTGCCACAATAATATATAAACTGTGTTAAAAAGTTTTTTTTATACAGATTTTTTACAGGGCAACATAAAAAGTACTTACTGTTCTGCTTACAACATGCTTCCATCATGTACCTACTTGAAATAATTTAGAAATGTATTCTTGTTATTATTCTTTAATTACCGAGGAATATTTTTGTTACCAACTCTCAATACAATTGTAACTTTATGTATTGTCATCAAAATTAATTAAGTCAATTAGTGTTTGATATTACCGATCCCAGCATGAGACTTCATAATTTCTGTAAGCAGTAAAATTAATCTGATTTCGTCAGTAACAAGATTTGCTGTAAATAAAGTAATACAAAGAAGGAATTTCTGCATGTATTACTTTTCCTGGTACTTTCAAACCAAGCCACTTTTAAAGCGCATTTAAACGTCTCAGAATAATTTATCAATTCACCGTAACCCTGTATTTTTAACGGGCCAGAGAAAGCAAAAACGTGGAACAAAAGCGAACAGGAATCTCGGACGACAATACGCGAAAATGTAACAAGGGAGAATAATTGTTTTCTTGATTAATTCAGAATATTACATTGAGAGACCTCGGCGGCGGCGAACTGGAGCTATTCCCTGTAGTATATTTAAAGGGAGAATCTCTTAGTTCCAAATTGATAAAGCATTAAATATGTAGAAGACATTATTAAACTATTTAGGGTCGTACAATTTTAAAGTTTGCCCAACTGACTAGGGAATTGTTTCCATTCATTCGATCGTGGATTCTGCGATGGATCTAAACTTACTGTTGATAGTTTTCAAGAGATTTTGTATTCCATATTTATTTCCATATTTATTTATTTTTGCATTTTCATTTTCAGAATAAAGCATTATAAAAAATATTTCCAGGCGCATCCAATTTTAGGATAAATATACCGGATTTCCTATTAAATATTTTCGATTTCTTTTCTCATCTCGTCTGTTTTTAATATAGGAAAGTGCTTGTTCAATTTACAAGAGTATGTTATATGTTACACGTGAGGCTTATTATTTAAATTACGTTTCGTTTTCTAACATTGATAGTATCACTGTAAGGTGTTTAGACTTTGAATCCTTCTTGCGATCTAGTTAATTATTTATGTACACACAACATTGAGATAGATTACACATTACAAAGATACGTTGGTACAAAGGTGCTGCTTATTCTAATGAAATCTCTGCCAGCAGACCTGCGTTAGGAAAACCTGACAATAATGGTAGACTCCAGTGTTTATACAAAACAAAAAAAAAACATGAATACAATAAACAATATGAATAGTTATGAATCAATGAAGACGATCGTTTCATTTAAAAAGAGGTTAGTTTTGAAATTTTAAATAACCCCCGGACATTGCGTTGCGTTATTATGAATGTTCCCCCTTAACGTTGTCCCTCATATTGCAACATACAATCACGTTGAGTGCTCTTTGGAACTGTGGAATAGAAATTTAAGGGTTATCGTTCATCCCGTGCTACGTTCACGTAAAACGAAATCTCTACTGTTTGTAAAACAAAGCACACAATTGATATGTGATGGAAAGGGTTTAATGTTGACTCCGAGTTTGTTATTGAATATGCTGTTTATTTTGTTTTGTGTTGGTACTGCTATTTTAGGTATACAAATAAATGCATATCTATCAGCTACAGTTGCTGTATCAATTGATCATACTTAAAATTATGGAATTTATTTTAAAATATTTTTTGGCAATCTGAACTTTTTGCTAACCATCTAGGAGATTATAAACAACCATATACAATTATTTTATTATTTTTATACAATTACTTTATTCTCAATATTCTAATAAGCACTTCCAAGTGTTATACACCGTTTTTTTAACCGTTTAAATTATATCAAGGTGAAAGTGCCAATTAATACAAACAACTCTTCCTAAGAGGCCAACAACGAAAAATATTCTATACACTTTGGTTGCATCGCGATTTCCATCTTGGCCCCATAGTATGAGTTATCGCACCCTGAAATAATTAAAAGGGTTAAAAAGCGCGATGTATATTACATATACGAAATAAATATACAGCTGTAATAAAAAGAATTAACGAGCCAAAACGTGAACGGCTTGTTGTTTAATGTTCGGATTAGAAATCTTACATTACTGCATACAACTAATTTATCACAATTTACAACTTTCAATTATTTTTTGAGAAAATCACTTAACAATAGCCTATAAATAATTACAATTCAAAGTCCGAAGAACCCAAGGTCACCGACATAGCCCAAAGAATTGCGAACCTTAAGTAGCAGAGGGCACATTGCTAGGGAAACTAACGGCCGTTGGGGCGGAAGTTCTTGAATGGCGACCGTGTACCGGGAGACGCAGCGTTGGTAGGCCCCCCACAAGGCGGACCGACGATCTGGTAAATCTCGCGGGAAGCCGCTGGATGCGGGCAGCGCAGGACCGTCCGGGTTGGAGATCCTTGGGGGAGGCTTATGTCCAACAGTGGACGTCTCTCGGCTGATATCGACGCTTGAAAGGCAAAATTGACTAAGCGACATGGAGTTAATTGTTCAGGAGGACGACTTAAAGATTCATTTTTTAGAAAAAAAATCATAAAACTTCTTGTAATCATCTTAGAGGCGTAATTCTTCAAGTAAAAACGTTTCATAATGTCAGGTTTATCATGATATATGCAACTGTTTAAAATAATTAATAGTTTAGGAGTTAGTGGCGCTTAGTAAAATATCACCTGAAACTAGAAACAGGAAAAAAGTACTAACCGACGTACGTTGGTCATTTAACTGTTCGGTAAAAATGTAATATAGAAAAAAATATCCAATTGGCATCGGAGAAAAAAAGACCTTACCTAAATTAAAAAAGTTAGAAAATAGAGGCAAAACTGCTCATATGTCATTTTTAGATTGAAGTGTTTGAGTGAATGTTACTGAAGTGTCGTTAGTTTTAGAAAGTTGGATTGTTTTTTATTAGTAATTATTATAAAATTCACTTTAAAATGGCTTGAGCTTTATTTATCAGTTGCACAATCAAATTAACAATTAAATCTTTAAAAAATCAACATAGTATTTGGAATAATAAGATCATAAGTAAATTTTATAAGTCTTATTAATCACAATCATTTTAAATATGTGGAGACACAATCACAACAGTAATATTTTCAGCAAAAACCGATAGGCCAGAGTCTACGTGGGTCTTTATAGATCCCACACCGGAGACGCTGAGACAACTCGACTTTCTGAACATCTGAGTCGGGTGGCAGATGACGCGCAGGAGCAGTACTGGTGTTTTTCAGGGACTTCAATGCTCACCACAGTTAGTGATTAAGTTCCTTCAAAACTGACCATGCAGGAATCTCTGCTCATGTATTCGCTCTCACGCACGACTTGTCAAAACTAGTTGATCAGCCCTCTTCTGCTCACGACCCATCCGGAGGAATAGCAGGTAGAGGTCCTTTTTTTGTGACGAAGAGGTTAAATGTATTTACGCATCGTCCCTGCGAGTTGGTGCCAACCGCAGGGGGTATGTGGGGCTCGAGGTAAAGGTTTTCCCTCACTACCCACTAAACATCCTCCCCGGCCTGACATTCTTCTTGAGCGGCTCGGGATCTGTGCAAGCACAACTAGCATCAAGACCGCCCTAACGCCGCCGTCTAGGCACTTCTTGCACCTATTTATGGCCAGCAGCCCACAGGGGCTACCGACTGACGCCAGCCCCTGTGGGCCGCTGGCCGAAAAGGCTAGGAAAAGGCCTACCTTTTCCTACCCCTACTCCGTTTACGCTGGGTGGGAGCGGGAGCCTGATCAACCGCAACAACCTTCCCCTACCAAACGTCATTCCCCCCTCCGCGCAGACTTGCCAACCTCCGCCTCCACCTTCGCAAGGAATTCCGTCCTCCACGTCTTCTCCTCCACCTCCCTCACGGTCATGGGCGTCCTATCCACACGGTCACAAGACTGCCACTCCTCCTCCACCTCACCACCGCCGCAGCGGCCTCTGCGGAGGCCCGTCTCCTCGTCGACACTCTTGGGCACCTCCATCTCCTCCTCGTCACCACTTCCGCTGCTGCAGCTGCTGTCGGGACTCTCGGTCCTGACCTCTTGGGCAGCTGGCTGGGCGTCCATGGGCTCTCCCTCGTCCTTCTGCCGGTGGCAGGATGGACCTTCACCTCCACCATCAGTGCTCCCCTCCTCTCACGCCTCTTGGGCTCCTCCCTCTCCGTGTCGACCCCACCAGTGGAGATTGGGTGGGGGACGGATCCCCAGGCATCCACCAACGCGGCCCTAGGGGCTATCCCTGGCGGTCCCAGGCTGCCTCTTACCGGCGGGGGGTTACACCGCGCACCTGCCATCCTATGTCCAGCTGGCCGACCATTATCGGCACAGGGGGCACAGTGCGGCAGCGCCCGACAGGTCGCCGCCTTGTGTCCCTCCTCGCCGCATCGGTACCACAGGCTGTTGCGGTCCCTCCCAGATGTACACCTCACCCCCGGGTGGCCGGGCGCTAAGCAGCGGTAACACCTCATGGGCCTCCGGTCCATGAGACGAACCGACGCCGCACATCATCCTACCTCTACGCTGCTCTTCGTAACCAGGCGCCCAACTCCCTCCGCCGGGAGCGACACAACTACTGTTCCCCGCCGCCCCGAAGGTCATCGGAGATAGCGCCCACCTTGACTTCTTCGAGGGGGCAGCCAGCCCTCAGGGCAACGGCTGCCCTGACGTCCTCCTTTTTTTTTGTCGGGGAGGTCAAATGCATTTACATCGTCCCGGCGGGGTGGTGCCAACCGCAGGGTATATGTGGGACTCGAGGTAAAGGCGTTCCCTCCATAGCCACCGCAGGGCTATGGAGGGAACGCCATACCCACTAAACATCCTCCCCGGCCTGACCTCCAGTGCGCTATTGCGGGACGGCTCAGGATCTGCGCACGTGAGCGCAACTACACCGAGACCGTCCCAACGCTGCCCGTCTAGGCACTCCTTGTGCACTAATTGGTGGCCAGCAGCCCACAGGGGCTACCGACTAACGCCAGCCACTGTGGGCCGCTGGCCGACGACGGCCTTATAGGCCGCCTCCTCACCGACGGCTGCTCGACGTGGCGCGTCAACCTGACGAAGACACCGAGAGCAGCCATCGGACCGCACCCGAGGTCATCGGGCGCGGTCGTGGCCCTGAAAAGGGTCGTCAGGAACTAGCCGTGGTGGGAAAACAAAAACAACTCGACGATGGCATGCGACTTCGAATGCCAAGCGGACACACTTGGCATCAAAAGCCGCACACCCGCCGAGAAAGTTTCCCCACCACGTTACCAGGGTCCGCCACGAGGAGACTTCCGGACTTGGACCCCATCAGGTAGAGGTCCTAGCCCCTCTAGGCTCATCTGACCACTGCCTGATATCCTCCAAATTGCCGCAGGCCAAGCTTCCGCAACCGGTGTTTGCTAAGCGCCAGCTCTGGCATTAAGGGTGTGCAGATTGGGATGGTATGCGCGACTACTTTGCATCTGTCCCTTGGAAACAACTCTGCTTCAGTGAGAACGCTACATCAGCTAGCGCCGCTGCCATTACTGAGGAGATGTATTGGGTATGGAATACTACATTCCACATTCCGATCTCATCAGTAAGGGCAGACGTAACCTCAGGTTCTACCGCGATTGTGCTGATTCTGTTTCACAGAAACAGGCAGCGTATCGCGCTTGGATCAGGGGTCGGGCTCTTAAAGCTCCTGATGTTGAATCACTGAAAGCAGCTTACAATAAGGCTTCAGAGTCCTGTAAGAAGACTAACATAAAAGCGGATGCCCAGCGCGTCGCACGCATTGGCTACGAATTTGTGAACTCTGGCGTCTGGCCATGTACTTACTCAATGCTTTGGATGAGTTGCAGCATCGCTCGGCCCGCATCATCGGCGACGAAGAGGTGACTAAAGATCTTGAGCCTCTCCCATTGCGTCGCAATATTGCGTCGTTGAGCCCATTCAATTGTCTGTACCATAGCGAGTGCTTTGAGGAGCTTTTTTCCCTAATCCCACCATCTCCCTTCCTTTTAAGGACTACGCGTGCTCGTCTACGTTGTCACCGACAAACTATGGCTAACATTCCAACGCGAACTAAGAAATTTGGCAACTCGTTTCTTTGTCCCACAATCAAGAAATGGAATTCACTGCAAGCGCACGTGGTCCCTCCTACCTAGAATCCTGGGTCATTCAAAAGAGGCGTGAAGAAGCAGCTTGCAGGTTGGCAAGGCGAAAGTGGCTGGCGCGGCAGTTTATTTCTCGCACCAGTTATCTTCGCATTTGGTCTCCACTTCTGCTTACCATCAGGTGGAATGGAGTCATTTGCTTGACCTTTTTATATAAAAAAGTAGAAACTAAAATTGAACCTTTTAAAAAATTTCCACGTTCCCCATTTTAAGAGTGCCGTTTTTCAAAATACTGTGACCACGTTTTCTTGGATCCATTGGTCTGAAATATACCTCATGCTTTAATACTTTCAATAATGCAAAAAAAAACAATTAAAAATTAAATTGATTCGACTTATAGTTTTTAATTTCAGTTGTCATGAGGTCAACCTATACGGAAGCGGTAGCACTACGCTAGACTATGCGCGCGTGTGCACTCTAAGCGACATCCTGTCGCACACTGGTAGTTCCTATGTTACTGTGAATCTAATTTCACTGTATGCGCATACGACAGTGCTCTGGTCATTTGTAGGTGTAACCATCATTTTATAGATGTATTACTTTAGGTAAAAGCCGCTGGAACCCCAGTATGTGTGGTGCCAATGGGATACAACCAACATTTTGTTAATCACATAAGTTCAAGTAAAAGTTACCTAATCAATAAATTTGTACTTTGAAGCGGCAGGTAAAAATTTACTAACCGACGAAAAGTTGTATTTCTGAAATAGGCGAATTTAACTAAACGCCATAATGGCAAAAATAACAATCGAGCCAAGATGACGGTAGTGAAAACAAGAATAAATCTTTACATGGAAAAAATATACCAAATTCAATACAATGTATTTTCAGATACAAGTAAAAAAAGCTAAAGGGAGAAATTATTCTACCAACATATATGTAAAAATTTACCAAGGGCAAAACCATCGTCGCACAATAATCTCAACGACCAATTTTTTGAAAGAGGCCGAAATTTCTGTCGGTTAGTAACAAAAAAAAGTGATAATTCGTAAAGTCCAAAATGCAGAAGCGACATTAAAAGTCGTCGTAGGAAGGCGTGAGTTAGACCAAACGACGCAGAAAAATTAGGCGATTCAAACTGTATATATAACTCAATTTGGCTCAAAATGGCGCTTAGTCAACTTTTCCTTTCAAGCGTCGATATGATGAATTATAATTCTAGCAAACAATAATCTTTCTCTGTCAATGTTTATGTGATGGATTGTAGCAAAACGCAGTAGATGAAGAAAGTTTACCGAACGTACTAACAGCAAAAGGAGTTTTAAATAATACTAATCGCCTTACCTAATGCGAACCAGCAACTATCCTCAGAATTAACGTAGACACAATAAACGAAGCATGTTACTTTTTCGAAGCTCCATCAATAATAGTTAATGCTTTCAAAGTTCCTCGTAACTGGAAGGCATTAGTTGCTTGTTTCGAGAAACAACTGGTGCTATCGCTACCTATCGGGGTTTGGAAATGAGTTGATGTAATTCGGTTTGGGCACAAATGAGGGTCGAATGGTCTTAGATGACTTAATGTCTATAATAGGAACGCATGGTTAAGAACATTGTGCTCATTACTAAGTTAATCTATTATAATCCACGTTAAGGAACAACTTTGAAAGAAAAGGATTCGATTTGACCGCTCAGCTTTTAGGAAGCTTCGTCGTTATATCTTTACATAAATCCTGCTGAATGCCAGAAGACTAAGATTTTTAATCAGCGCGTCTAGCCAGTCATGATAAACAGCGAAAATATAAATGACTATATTTTATCAATCAGAGGACTAGTTGACAAATTAAAAGTTGCTCAGTGATAAATCAAAGAATTCAAAGAGCATATTCGTCACAGGATGAAAGATATCGACATAAATAAAATGATTAGCATCGGTCGTGTTGACTTGATTTAACTTATCATGGAATTTTGAACTCTTAATTATTATGATACAAGAATCAATTATCTTGTTAGAAGAATATTTCCTTACTAAAACTAAGTTGTCTTGGCTGTTCATTGTTCTAAAAATTATTGATACATCGACGTCTACTAAATATTCGTCGTTAAATGCTTGAATATTTTTTCAATATTGTAACACAGGCAGGCTGTTATGCAATTTTCTTCAACTCATCACGGTATTAAAAATCGATTTCCCTCAGTGTCAGCATCGGAGCTTCACAGCTTATCGATAACACGGCTCATCCCTATTTAATATCGGTATTTGGTTTCTAGACACGTGTTTGTAGCCAGTTACTGTTTAGACGTTCTTGGATGAAGGTGAGGATTACGAAACGTCAATACTGTGAGTTGAATTGTCTGGGGACTGACCACAATTACAGTTTGTATTATAAATGCTGCTTCTATAAATACATCTCTATTTTTTTTACTTATATGAAGTGTATTAAATATACACATTGCACTTAAAATCAATATGCGTAGCTGTATTGCGTTTCTCGTGTGTTTATGTTGCTTTTGTATCGATACAAACGTAAACACGACATAGCGAATATGGCACAATATACCAACGCGATTGGTCTGCACTTTCAAGTGTTATCGTGTACATGGAGTCGTTTTGACTCGATCTGAAAAGTGTCAATCTTTTTGTGGACACTTTAATAGTAAAATATAGCTCCAGTTATAGACTTACAATTCGTCATCTCAAGTGGAAATAGCTCTCTGCTGACCACTTATTTTGTAGTATTTATTACTCTTTTTTGCCAACAATAAGTTTTTAACATTGTCAATGGTCGATATCATGCTTTTATGAAATATCCAAACAAGATATATTTAAAATAAAACCTTTACGAGTATCAAAGTTCCTAGCTTTAGATCACATGCAAGAATGCAAGAGTGTATTACACACGGGCTTCAAATTTCCATATAACACAGATGAGAGTATGCTTAGAAAAGAACGAAGTCAAGAATATGCAGCGCTATGTTGCATTAAGTGAGAACAGTACTCGGCACCCTTCATTTGAATCTTAAAGACTTCTTTGAAATTGGATTTTAACTTCATTTTTCCTCATCATAACACGAAGTAAGACTAGCACCGTAAATTTTGCCGGTCCATTTTAAGGTATAGCCATTCTATTTTGAATATACATACAGATATAACTATTCGTGTATTGGTGTATCGTAGATTTCTAAATTTGGACCTGCAAAATATATTGTGTGAGAAAACGGAATTTATACCGTATCTTCGTTTTTCCTTTTTCTGACATTTAGCAAAGTCCTAACATCGTAACCACAGCGGATGCAAATAACTACCAGGTATAAATTCCATTTTCTCACATTTTAGTTTAAAATATAATTTCATTTAAAAACGCATTTTTTATGAAAATATGTAGTAGAATTACTAAAGTATTACTAGTTTATCTTAGTTGATAAAATTCTCAGCTAAATCAATAACTCCTACAATCTTAACAACAGATACACAGCTTTCCTGATTTCAGCTAGAATAACTGGTTGCTACCCAAAGCGAGTCCTCGCGGCGCGAGTAATTGTTTGTTTCTACTCCACTGCCGTTTTTCGTGAGGCTTTGTTACCTTTGTTGCCTTACCCAATAGGCAATAGTAGCTTAATAATCTGTAACAATTGTAGATTAGTGAATCGTGCACGGAATTCTCAACAACCGCTTTGTTGCTGTAACTATTTTAGAGTTGCGAGTTACCTTATCACTGTTTTTATGTTATTCTCCTTATGATTAGGCGCCACGTTAATATCATTTGATGTTCGTGCTATAGTGAAACCTTTTGTAATTTTGCTGCTATCGCGTCGATAAATAGGGTTGTAGACTTTTACGTTTATTACTTCATCGGTATCAGGCATTGCGTCAACGTTTTTGGACTCAGTAACAATTACTATTATATTATGGACTGAAACTATTAACCGTAGTTATTTTAAATATGAAACAAGCAACGTGCATATTGCTTAATGGTACACAGACGTCTTTGCCTTTAGTCGCCAACACTGATCTTCTTATCTTTTGGAACTCGGGACTTAATCCCCGATTAAAAAAGCGTACAAAACACATTTTGTTCACTTTTTTAACAGAACCTACAAGTAGAAACAATATTAATAGATTGTTAACTATCGAAATTAAAACACGAGAACACCTTGTGCTACCTCATTGTAATATGGAGGTTTTTGAAGAAGAAATATAAGCAATAACAAAAAATCAAGTTTTTACAGTCCTCATCAATATCGTGTAAAACTCCATATGTCATATAACGGAGTAATTTTCTCCTGATGACTGTAATTCTGCCATAAAAGGTACAATAAAGCGAAACTACCGGAGTCCGAAGCTCGTTTTTATAAGCTTTTATGCAATTTTCCGTCGATTGCTCAGTTCGTATTTTTAAATGGGTAAGTTTGCTGAATCAATATGAGTAATAATTGTAGCCATTTGGACGATAAACTGTTAAATATGTATGTAACATTTTTAACGACGAGGTGGATTAGCACCTGGACCTTATGGAGATTACATCATATCACATCTTTGTAGTGTGTAGTGTTATTGTTTCTGTTGGTGAGTAAATTTGCCACGGTTTCTCAAGGATATGTTCGTGTTACAAGTGTTTACAGGCTACGGTGATTGTTTACGATCACGAGGGGTGTAAGCTTGTCTGCAAACCTCAACCAAGCTACAAAATCAATCAAGGTCAATATTTCCACAACATATTTCTTCAGTTTATTCAAAACTTTAATCTGCGAGGATATTCTTAATATTTGGTCTGTTCCACGAAGAACATAATCAATCACCCCGCACAGAAAAGATATACTCGTATTCTTTTACAGGTAAATGGTTCGAGAATGATTTGCAAATAAGTGGAACTAATTAGTAATGACGTTCATGAAATTTAAGCCCTTTGTAGAAATATAGTAAACTAGGTTACTTGTTAGAACTCAACGAATATTCTTAAACTAAGTTGGATATAACTTAGTTGGCTAGTTGCTTGCTTATTTATCTTTGAAGCAGTATTCTTTAAATTTCAAGCTTGAAAGCACACCTAATGTGCTGTTCTGGAGTAATAATTTGTTCGCAGTGTTGTGTTTTTGTTTTGTTTATTCAAATAGTATAATATTGTGTTAATCCATTCCCATCACTCTTTTCATTTTGTGTCAAATGCTTCTAAATTATCAAGTCTACACTAAGGTTGCCTTAAAAAGATCGATTCGATTTAAGCGATAAGGCTGCCCATTGTGTAATACAAATAGTTTTATAAATGTAGCATCTTTGTATCGATGTAGATTATAGATTACTATCTAATTTCCATTAATAACCTTTGCTATTCACTGAAGACGTTTAGAATCTTCAAGTCTGTAAAGAATACGCCATACATTTATAAATGACAAAGACTTTGAAAACGCTGACTGATAGAATCGAGACATCATTTGAATGCCGTGAACTAATTTTAAGTTGCATAATACTTAACTTCAAAGAACTGAAAGTAGCCAATTTGTTCTTCTATTTTCATCATCGAATATGGATAACGAGTAGACTAAAATATCTTCTTCGTAAGAGCAAATTTTCATTATTTCTGTTTCGTTGAATTGTCTGTATGGTCAATCAAATTAACATACGGCGCCCCGGTCAGCGTTCCATTCTTTTTTCGCGGATCTCGCTAGCCTTTACGATCGGCTATAAAACCGAAGTACCGGTCAATAGATGCCAACTAGTCGGCTAGTGATGTATCTAGTCAGCAGACTTAGAGTGTTATCAGCACTAAAGTACTAAATTAAGCTAGGTGTAAATTTTTTGATTTGGCTTTTGCACCAACAAGTTGGTTGATTCTTTGAAAATTAGAATACTGAATGTATTATGAGTGAACAGTATTATGAGTAGAGGAAACTACTATATCTGCATTTTTTTTTACCTATATACTTATTCACAAATAAATTATTTGATTTGAAAAACAAAAAAAACAACTAAAAGCTAGCGTCAACTCGGTAGCACGCGTGTGATTTCTGCTTTTAGACAAACAAATCTGAACTACTAATTATTAATTTCTCGCAGCAAATAGTGCACTAACTATGTTGCTGACTTAATCTCCTTTTCATCAAAAACCTTGTTGAAAGTATTACAAGAGAACAAAAATCGGCTACTAAACCATTAAAACATCGTTCCCTTCACTAGCTCGTTGCGTAGTGGTCCAATTGGGAAATCGTGGAATCGACAGTGTTTCCCGAGATCCTCGTTTTTGTTCCGCAGGATCTGAGGTTTGCAAAGCCCAAATCGCCTTTTGAAAGCGGATTTACAATTTGCTGGTTTTTGAGCGGAATGTCTTTTGTTTCTATTCTCGGTATTCAGCAATTAGCAGCGGCAGTATATTTTTGAGTGCTTCGATTTTATCTATAAATAAATCTACTTTATACTAGGCGATAGGTTACCTTATATCTAGGTAGGTAGGTACTACCGCCTTTCTTATTTCTGCCGTGAAGCAATTCGATGTGTTTCGGATTGAAGGTAAAGGTAGCCAGTGTAATTACTGGTCATGGAAGGCATATCATCTTTGTCCTCAGGATAGCAACGCACTTGCAGTGCTAAGTAATTTACCCTTAATGTTCTAAGTGTCTACAGGCGACAATAACCCCTTTACACCAGATGGGCCGCAAGCTTGTTTGCCATCTCGTAATATGAAAAGTAATATTTGCTCTGTGTTAATAATTTTAAGGTAGTAGTTTGTGCGTTCACAAGGAGGGTTTGTGTCAGGCCGCCATAAAATCTAATGTAAAACCTATAGCAGTATGAAGATAGCAACATACTGCACCGACCCCACATAAATTGGGATCAAGGAAGAAGAAAGAGAAAGATTTACATACGTTAAAATTTAGATTCAGTGTCAGTTTTCAATAGAATATTATGATTGGAAACAACTAGGAAATGAAAACCAATTCGAGAATCCCAACACGCAACAGCTTGTCCCATTTATGCTTCGCTAATATTGTGAAGATAGGCCTTGAATTTGAAAAAAGACATATTTGAAATCCTGATATTACAAATTACAAGTAGCGGTATATGAATACCGCTACTTGTAATTTGTACTTCAGATACGGATTGTTTTCAACATTAGCCTTATAATAAAACAATTCGAACAGTTGTTACGATTCATTCCACTTCGAAAAGCACTTTTTTCTCCTCGTAGTGTCCATTACGATTGGCTATAAAGAGAATGGCCGCAGAAAATGGTCGGCCAAAGTTGCCTTACGGGCTTTCGATGGACGCGATCTTTCTACCTTTCTGTCGAGGAGAGGGATGGATAGGACTGCTCCCTTGAAATATTAATATACTGAAATAAAGGCATCGGCTGTACGTGCAAGATTTATCTTTCCTACTCACGTAGCCAATTCTTCAATGATGTGTTAGGCCTCTGTCATTTTAAGGTTTTATTATTTGGCGGTTATTTTGAGGCTTTTTATTTTGTTCCTTTCATCGTTTTACGTTTATAACAACGGTTTTTATTGGATTGGTACTTTTATTCGAATGTTTTATTGGATCATTGATATCAGTATTCCTTTTGAGTAAATGAATTACCTCCGATTTGTCAATACTAATGAATTGAAGTTCATTTTGGTCCGTTTTATTTAGCAATATTTCATTGTCTCCGTTAAATTTCGTCCTGACAAACTTGACAATTACAGCCCCGTTAGAAACTCGATGCGAACGTTTTATTTCAATCAATTCGCTTTCGTTCCAACCCCAGCTATCAAGTTTTATGCCTTCGACTTGTGTGTTGTTTTATACCAGTACCCGGCCCGTAATTGATTCTCTAAATATGAAATTGCGTGTCGCCGTTGGTTTTTCTCTTGAAATATTCTACGTCAACGGTTTAAATTACGTTCGATCTATTTCTGCCGACTTTGCTTTGCAAACGAGAACTAGGGCTTTAGTTACACTGGTTGAAGGAAATGTATTAAACCCTTTAATGTGCTCACATAATATGGCTATAAAAGGAAATACGGAAAGACATGTAGGAAATATTATAATTGTTTCTTAGGTACCTTCTTTAAATTACTAACAGTTTGATTATAGGTCTTTCCCTTCGAAATTCAATACTTGTTTTTAACAGATTTACAAGCTAATATAACTTTTAAAATGTATATAAAACCTTTACTATAAGCTATGACTTGATATTTTATGTATATACTAGGAAGCGTTGAGTAAGCTTTAAGTTAGGCTGATTATTCGATGAATTGAAAAATGGCCCATAAAAAAGAAAATATTTTGTAAAATATTTACCAGCAGCAAGCTTCGTGTAAAGGAGGCTTAATAGGCTTCGTTCAACTGCCGTGAAATTGTGGGGACAATATTTCTTTATGATTACATAGTCGTTTCAGAGCGTAACGTATGATTTACTATACTTCTGTAAGTGCTTTGCCGCAATTAGGAATGGTGTTAGGTAAATAGCCGAAAACAATTGATGAAACTAATTTAATGAAAATACCAACGGCTTTTAAGTGCGTATGTGGAACAAGTTTGATAAAGCAAAATAATTATAGTATATTGCTGCATATATGCTGAGATTTGTTTGTGCTTTTCTTGCTAATTTTTCGTATAAAGGACCAGCATTTATTTAAAAACGTAATTAAAAATTTGAAATGTTCAATAATTGCGTGAAGGGAAATTTAGTTATCATACTTTTAGCCATTGAAAACTCTATGGAAAAGTGTCAGCAAAGTTTTCTCAATTCGCTTATGAGGACTTCGGGTCTTATGATGGTCATTAAGCTAATTATGAATGACCATAATTACCGTCACTTAGATTATCTGTAATTAAATGAAATAAATAATCTTTGCCACTTTTCATACAGCGCATATTCTTATGAATGGTAGTTCTAAGCTAACCACTTATATGACCTGCAGCAGCCTCTGAGAACAAATATCAAGACTCAATACACTGGAAATAACGGCTTCGTTATTTCCAGTATATTTTCCTAATAATAGTTTTAATAATACGAATACCTTTTTTATTCAGTTGTAGTGTAAATAAGAAAGATTTCTAACAAAGAAAAAAACAATTACGTGATACACTTAATGGAAGAATTTCATGTTCGCCAAGCATTTCACCAATTTCAGTGACAATTTAACGTCTCATTTCGATACTTTCGCAGTAAAATTCACATACAGAGTTCGTCCAACTGCTTCTACCGAAATGACAGTCAAAGAAACTTATTCAAAAACAAATCTACCTACGGATTCCATTTCTGAAATGAGTAACATCTAAGAAATATGGAGCTAAAATTTTTAGTTATCTTATTTCTTGACTTACAGAGACTTCATTAAGGAGCATGGATTTCCAGAAATCTGATGAATGGAAAGTTTTGCCAACAGTTTTCTCTATTTAGTCATACGACCAACCTGATTACGCTTGACACAAATCATATAATCAGGGCACTGTTTGTTCCATTTCATTCGTTTGTATTGCTGTTTGATAATGGCATGACGATTCCACTTCTCAGAACAAGCGTGAATGCTAAAATAGCTTACCAGGAATAAGCGATTATGTTCGTCCAATAAAAACTGTAAAACCGCATTGTAGCATAAAAGTGGCTTTCATTCCAATCATTAGCTGATGTGGATGAATGAGTTATTATTCGCTGAGGGAAAAATATTATGTACAATTTAGGACAGACAGACTATGAACAGACAGTAGAGTTTCCTAATTCAGATCATTTAAACTTTTCTTTTAACGAGGTGGTTGGTCTATTTCTTCTGTTGTTATCAGGAACAGTTAGTGATGACAACTCAAACTACTATTCTATTCCATTCTTAATTAATAGCGTCGCGTGGCGTTAAACGTGAAAATGTAACTAAAGTAACAAAAATTGTATGGTTGATTTGGGTTAAAAATGGAGTCTCTCAACACGTGTTTTTACAACAAGAACTCGAATTTTGAGTTCGAGTTCTTGTTGTAACAACACCTTCCAAACTACCTTCTGAATGACAATGGAGGTCAAAATGAACTTAAACGATCCGTCAAGTAGATTTTGACTTAATCCTTAAAATAAGCGTTTCGTCATAACATAACGTGACCTCACATCAAATCCTTAGTCAGAAAGATGGCACTCTCCAACAAAAGGCCACTCCGCCCTATTCTTCAAAGTTCTGAACTTTCCAAGAAGTTCGATTATTGATATTCAAAAGATGTTCGAAACAAAATGTTTAAGACGGTCCTCTTATTTATTTCATAAATAAAATTTGACCCTCTCACGAAAAGCACAATCAATTTATAAAGAAATCTTTACCCCCGAGACTTTTCGCACAAAACCCATTACC
Organism: Elophila nymphaeata; assembly: GCA_955850985.1. Lineage (NCBI taxonomy): Eukaryota > Metazoa > Arthropoda > Insecta > Lepidoptera > Crambidae > Elophila > Elophila nymphaeata. The sequence goes on along the minus strand of OY039082.1, from coordinate 4,271,935 downwards.
CTCATGTATGTAAGTTTTATATCAGTTTGGATGTTTCTTTTTGTTTTTGATAGATATCCATTACTGTATAAAAGGTTTCGTGGGTCACCCCGAAGGCATGAAAGTCGATTTTAGATAAGGTAATGAAGGTTACAAATGAAAACAATAAGTCCTTGCTTGATGTAAAAGAAGTGGAGGACAGTGTATTCTTTCTTCTCTTTCGTAACGCAGTAATTACCAGTGTTAGTTGTCATGTAGGTAGTTTATAGCCCTCCTCACGATGTCTCGCCATGTTTCTGTATTTGCTGGGTTCCTGGTCCACTCACGCAAAAGACCGCCCAATGCAGCTTTTTTGATTTGATCAGTCCATTGCATGGGTGACCTTTCGTGAGGTCTAGTGACCTCCTTGGCCCTTGTACGGCTAGTAAGATAGTATATTATCCGCTCGAAATTCGAACGTTTGTCCTCGGGCCCAACAGATCTACTTTGTGGAAGTTGACAGTTAAAGAACACGGTGTGTATTATTTGCTCCGCCGAATAAATATTTTGTTGGACAGTATCTTAAAACCACTACGCTAACTGGTTTTGTAGTTCTATAAATAGTTTTGATGTATTGAATAAAGCCGAAGCCATTAAAATTCCAATAGTCCAACGTCTTAATATGTCAATAAATCAGAGATTTCCTTAGGACTAAAATCCAAAGTAGAGTAATTAATCCGCTGTGCCCCATATTTCTTTTTCTCGTTTTGCCGTTAGATAACAACTTGCTATTACTGTTATGACAAAATTGTGAAATGACTCGGGGCAACTAATAATCTGCACTCCCTGTCATCGGATGCACCGTTTGACTGCCAATTATACTAATGAATAGTTCCCGGACACTGTTGGGTTTACTTTGTTGCGTCCAAACATTGTCGACGAATACAATATTCGTTTTGAAAATGAACCGGTGCATCTGTAATGGAATTGTTTGCATCTCTCATTAAAGTGCATTTGAGGCCAGTGTTAGTTTGCCGTTGAAAATATAAATGGCGCCCAAACGGGGACTTTGTTGGGCGCCATATTTATTATTGTGGTATAACTTACAATATTTGTTTGAGAAAGCAGATTGTTTTTATAGCCATAATTTATATGAAAAAGTCATTATGTAAGGTCACGGGTGTGAAGTTACCCGGAAACATTTCAAATGGTATCGAATAAGGGGTATAGTGCAGAGTTTACGAAGTGAACGATTCGTCAAACTACACAGTAACGGTGCTTGGTCAAATTTTAACGTTTTACGGTCGGTTGTAATATTTTATGGTATATCGTAAAAACACTCCTGAAATACGCCGCCGGAGTGTTCCTGTCACCACTTCGTATTCCAGACTTGTCTTGATTTTGTAGGGGTTTTGTTATCGCTTTTTATGCTACTTGCTCGCCGGCATTAGAATGCCTTGTAGCTTTTGTTATATACTGCAAGATGGCAAACAAGCTTGCGGCCCACCTGGTGTTAAGTGGTTACCGTCGTCTATAGACACTTGCAATATGAAGGGGATTGCCATCCTGGGGATGATATTCCATGCCCACTAGCTACCTTTCCCTTCAATCCCAAAACACAGCGAAGTTCTTCTCGCCAGAAATTACCCTATACATGGGTCTACCACATAGTAGCTGCGAAAGCTTTACCTCGTACTGTGTCTATATATGACACGATCAAAATATACAAAATAAGATCATGTTTCCTGTTACGAAAATAACCACCAAATCATCTCACTTGGTGAGTTTCCAAACGAGATTAATTTCATCTGATATGGATTATATTTCTGAGAATATCATGCCATTAATATTATGTTTTCTCGTTATGATTTAGAATTCTTTTGCAATAACACGCGTGTAATCAAAATCAGAAAAGTAATATTCCTGGCATCGTAGCAAAACGACACCTTATTTTGATGTGTAATAAAGGAGAACGCTCCGATGCGTCGATATAGACAAAAAAAAATAAGATTTTCGATTATATCAGATCTTGTATTTCCAATCCCGCGGAACGGCAACTAGGCGTGAAACCGAAGTGCCTTCTCAAAAGACAATACTAACCTCTCAGTCAAAGGTAAAGAAAGCGACGAATCTAATAAACGGAGCCCGTATCCATTCCGTTTGTTGCTATACATCCAATCAATGATGACCCCTTCACGGTTTCCTCCTAGCTCTGCTTTGCCGTTTAACAATATGATTTGCGAGGGGCTCGGCAGCTCAACTTTTACTGGCGCTGGTACACGTCCAATTCTCCCAAAATGGAAGGGTACACCCCAGGGACGGGCTTTCACAATAGACCTTTCCGAATGAGAGCCATTAATTCGCATCTTTGTTTTATAAAGCCTAAAGTGACATGAATTGACGTTATGTGAGCTCATTTAACGATAATTCAGTTTGGAAATGCTTTTTGGACAAAAACGTTTAAGCCTCCTCGTTACTCTTTGTTGTTTTTTCATGAATCGTTGGGTACGGCCAAACGAAATTATCGATATATGAGATGTTATTGATTTTCGTTCAGCGTAGTGTCCTGTCCTGACTATTTTATTTTCTATTGTAACGTTGAAACGGAAACAAAACCGATGTTGTAATACAGGTGTATTCTCGGACGTTAAGTTCAGAAATTCTTGATTCGATTTGATACTTAGGCTATTACGAGCGCGACGACGAGCATTGACTTCACTAGATGGTGTCTTTTTAACTTTATCTTATCGAATTGTATATAGGAGGCGTGATGTGGCAGTCTTCATGTTACATTCATCATTGAGACGTTTCTCAATTGAATAGCCTGTTTTATCTTGACAGTAAAGTTCTCTTTTTCAGAATTTATCAATTTTTTCAACATTAAAAAGATAAAGAATGAACTAAATATACCTAAGTACTATAAAATTCTTTCCAAATATTGAAAAATATCGATAGCTTTGCAGTATATGTAGAATCATGAGAGTTATTTCGTAAATATCGTTAAAGAAAAAATGAGCAATTTCATATAATGATACTTATTTTCCAGGACCATATGAGAAACTTACCTGGTTATAAATGTTAAAAGAATTATTTAACTCTGTTCTTTATTCGCAGTTAAGAACATGCTCGAATTAGAAAAAAATACTTGTTTTATTTGTTTAAAAATAGGTTGTACTTAAAAAGGTCAGCTGAAATTACATTCATTAATATCATGACCCAAATAACTACACATGGAAATTGAAACATTACATCCTCACATTGAATAAGCAAGGGTCGCTAGTTTCGAGGACACCGGTCGTACATCGCTGGGACGAATAAAACCGAAAATTTTATTGAGGACCAGATACTAGCAGAGATTTTATGTTCCTCGTGCGGGCTCCGAACGAGTATGAACAGATTCGTTACTCCACAAACACTCGTAAATCCGTACTCTGATCCTCCCTGTATAAATAGTTTAATAAAAAACACAACAAGTTCGAACTGTCAGTGATTTATCACTCGCTGTGCGACAGTTTTGGTTATTGTTGATGTTGGCTTACTGATCATGTCTGATTTAATTGTATACGTTAATTCATTATTCCCGTATATTGGCGATGTGTATCTTGCGTCACACTATTTTCCATGCAATTTAACGGGCTGATGTTTATTCTGATTTTGGTAAATAAGTTTCTTCTTTAATATTTTTTTTGGAGTTTACTCCTTAAGAATCGATTTGCATAAATAAGGGGCCCGGTATTAGAAAAATGTGAGGAGTAAAATCTATCGATGAATGACCTCGAATGACCTCGTTACGTTTTTGGTGCGCATCCTATGTCGCGCAACTTTCTAATTGTCAAAACACGGATGACAGCAGGTGCGCCATCTCACCTGTCTCGGAGTAAACTCCAGTCGTGCGTCGGAGCTGACACACACAATTTTTTTATTTTTCTGACTGACTTAATAGTAACATATGATAATACTTAAAAATACCAGTTACTATTATTACAACTAGTATCTAATTGAATACTTTACTGGCTATTAGTAACACATGATAATACTTAAAAATACCAGTTACTATTACAACTAGTATCTAATTAAATACTTTACTGGCTATTCCACTAAACTACACAAGCACAAGTTTGCCTCAGAGTGAGCATTGCTATGCCTATTTCTGACCTATTAATTCTAAAACTGTTTTCATATAATTCTATTTCATTCTGTTCCAGTCATACTCCATCAGAAAATGCAACATATTCTCGTATCTGACGCTCGTATTCTTTTATATTTCTTACGACAAAAGTCTTCTTATAATGTGGTTCTGGTTGTCCTAGCCATTTTGGTCTCTGACGTGGTTTATTTATAACTACCATCTTTTGATAGAAGCCAAAACTACTAGCTTAACGTATCAACATACGGAAGATATTACTATTTTCTCATCTGAGTACCAACCGCAGTTACGTAGGCTGGTTATATTGAAATAATCATGAGACGGTCGTGAACGATCGTAAATGTTAAGCAACTAAGTGACTGGTTTTTGTAATCGATTTTATTGTGTGGATGTTCGGAAAGCAAGTGAATAATACTGTAAACACTATTATTATGGCGTTAGACTTTGTCAAGATGGTGGTGGCTGGACAGATGGGTTTTAAACAAGGTCTGCAACCAATCAAATCGAGGACAAATAATGTGGAGTACATATTTATCCCCATTTTAGTTGGTCTTCGAACCAGGCTTTTGAACAGGAGACCTCCGTATGTAATTCCGGAGGGCGAACCACTGGACTACCGAGGCGTTTACAGTTATTTATGCAACTGTTGTATAATGAGGGGTATTAATCGAATGTGGGTTTATTTATCACACGAGGCCAAGCCGAGTGAGGTAATAGTATCAAGTGAGTTTTTAATACCTTATTATATACAGTTGCATACAAAACTTTAACTACACCCATGTTATGAATATAAAAGATTCCGATTCCGATGTGGTAGTGAAACGTGAAAGACAATGTGTTTTTTTTAATTCGTACTAATACCACACATCGGCCAGTAAGAATATGGCTGTCTGATGAGTAAACCACTTTACGCGGAAGGGATCGAAAAAGCGAAGGAGTGATGTTACGAATTTTAGTACAACATTTTATCCTCCGTTTGGATGATATAATGGTTATTAGGACATTGGTTGTTTTAATGTTGGTAATAAGATAACTGTTTCAGGATCTTTTAAAGAGGATTTAAAGCATGGGTGTAGATAAAACAGTTTAAAGCTATCAGAAGACTCTCAGTTTTCTAACGAGTCTTTTGAACTGTTACAAATTGGACATCGTGTATTTTTAATTACTTCTGAAATACAAAAAGGGATTGCTTTGGACTCTTTGTGTCAATTAAAAAAAAAACGAGACGACTTCATCTCGGTGATAAAAGAAAGTTGGCTTTCATTTTAATTACATTATTTTAACACAATTTCTTTTTATATGAACAACAGGTCGGACTACGGCAGGGTTTTAGTAAATTGAGCAATCATGATAAACCAATGTATAATAAACTTGTCCGTTATTAGGCTATTCACAATACAAACGCCGTACCATTATGGTTCTCTTAACTGCTAAAAAAATGAGCGCACGACATTAAAATAAGCTTAAACCGGGACTTATTCTTTTCAGTTAGTACTTTATACGTTCTTTATATCGATAGGGGGGTAAATTTCAACATTTACGGCCGACCCATTATATTTTTATAGACGGTACATAAAATAACTTTCTGAATACATTAAAACGAACGTTTAGCTCACCAGGCGTTGCTCTCGAGTAATATTTTTAACGTTTATAGGTCTTTTACATAAGCCACGACCGTGTAAAATGTTTTCGATATAAACTTCTGTTCGCCTCTCAGGACGTTTCACGGGATTCTCTTCCGTGATTTTCATAGAGACAATGGATTTATCATATTTCGCGTGGATTTTCTGCATGTGATCGCTTACTTTTAAAAAATTTTTTTATTAATTTTGACAAAAAACATTTAGATAAACATTTAGCATGAACAAGAATCTCGTTATTTTCTTTCAACCATATCACGACTTTCAGTAATTGTATCCTTATTTGCGTCTCTCAACTCTGACGTATCAGTTTTCGCTCTAATATAATACCATATGCTATATTCATATAAACCTCACAACTCTGCTCAACTAAGTCTATCGCTAAATTGCGGCGCAAGAAAAATATCATTCCATAACTTTCAATATCAGCAGAGTTATATCCACAAGTTCACGTTCCTGTAAAGGGATTGAAACGAATGCGTCCCGCGATCTCTGCTATTTTTCATGGCGCTTCTGAATTCATAACTCGTTCCGACGTACGACTCCGCCACACTCCCTACTCCCTACTGAGCTACTTATGATGCTGTCATAACTGCTTTATATGCCGTCATCAAGGTTCATGATACTTATTATATATTTCTTGTTATATTGCTAGTTTGTCTACATCAAAAGAGTAGAACGTCATTTCAAATCACATAAAATAAGCTAACAAAGTCTGTCATAAAGTTGATCTAGTGCAGCGTAAATAGATTATTCTGATGTTTCTTCCAGAATATGTTGTGTTTTCATTCTGTAACACATTCATAAAAATGTCCACGGTTAGACCAATAAAGTTAAAGCTTCGTAGTGCAACTTCAAGACATTAGTTCTTATTTCAAACGCCATCTGAAATGGAAACGGGAAACTGCCGTGGCGAGCCCTGTCACGACAAATTTCTTTCCAGAATGCACCGTCTTCTACAGGCGTAACAAACAAAGAACAAAGATAAAATCTTATAAAAGACCAGTACCGCCGTAATTTAAATGAATGGTAGACGAATCGTCGGAATCACTTCGAAATTAACTGTGTAATTTTTGCTTTTGTCACAGCTACAATAAGACAATGAGCTGCATGTCCATTCTCTTAAAGGGGTACAAAAAAGCGCGGTCGGTGTGGATACTCTTCCTAGTTTATATCTTTTAATTAACAACGGTTGAAGCAGTCTTGGCTGATTCCCTTGGTGGATTACGGTTCCGCAAAAAATGTTGCCGCCTCGCAAATTAAAGCACGTTTTATTTGCTTTTCTCCTATTACCTTTTTGCATACGTGAGAGTTCTACAAATAACTGATTTGTTTTTTCCAATCTACTCGCCGTAGTTACTGTTTACAGATATTGCATCAATTAACTCGGGACTTTCTCAGCCTGAAATTGAATTGTGTTACCCATTCTAATTTATTTTACAAAGAAAATCATTTGACTTTGAAGTTTACTAGCTTGAATTCTCTTAAAGTAATTAACACCGTCTTATATTGTTCAGCTGACTGATGACTGTGGGATAGACTATGGTCAATAGAGTTATTTGACATGAAATTTAACACATGGGAACAATTTTAGTGTCCACCAAAAAATAGTACATTGCTCATCAAAATGGATATTTTGATCACCAAAAACTAACTCACTAAAAACTTTTGGTGAGACTTAATACTTTTATGGTGAGCATTTATCCTTTTTTGTAAGGTTAAGTTAGGTTTGGTTAGTATGGTGTTCATTTAAATACAAGCCTTAACATATTAAATTATTTTAGGTCGTCCGTAGCCCACTTACGCGATATTTCTTAGTTCTGCGGTAGAAGCTTTATAGTGACAATCATGAATTTCTCATGCGCGTCATTCCTTATTTGACCTAGAAATGGAATGTTATTGTGTTCATTTTAATTTTAATAATCATTTATTGTTGATTCGTAGCATATTTAACGCATCAAATTCCATATTGACTTAAGTAGAATTACAACTTACGATTTATTATTTTACCTGTAAACATCCGATAAGGTGTATGGAGTGTGTACCGCTCAATATACACCAAATAACGCTTTATCATGCCTCCAATATTCCGCATCCGCGGCCGAATATGCCACTTGACACACTGCCAGGAGTAAATCAAATTTCCTCCGCATACCTTCAAAATACGCCAATCTTTTTTGAGCCTTATTTTTTGGTAATAAAACAAAGATTGCATTGTTTGCATACATCTTTTACTAAGCGTTAGAATATTTCTTCAGGAAGTTTTCGTGCGCTTTCGTTATTGAAAATTAAAATGAAATGACACCATCCTTATGAATTTTGATTAGTGGTTTATTATTACGTGTTATTTTCAGAGCGCTTGATATAAAATCAGGAATTTAAAATATCATATTTTCTGCCTGATGGTAGGTCCTGCCTATTCTATTCTTAATTAATGGCATTCGCAAATCTTAAAGATTATGCATTTTGCCAATGTCAAGTGAAAATTTAATTATACTCAGTTACAAGAAATTGTACGGTAGATTTTGGTTAAAAATGGAGTCTTTCAACACGTGTTTTTACAACAAGAACTCGGGAGAAACTCCAGGTCCTGCCTAGTTAGGAAGGTTTACACTTTTATACTTATTAAAATTTTAATGTTCAAAAATTTTGATTCATACTGCACATTCAATATCCCCGAAGCCAACTTGTAGCATTTTGGTAAAAGTTTTGCGAACGACAATTTTCACAACAATTGGTATTCAAAGACTTCTCAAACCTAAAACGGGCGTCTCTGTTGTGTTCTTTGCGAAAACACATCTCGTTGTATCTCAGTTATCCCAGTAGGGATTGTTATTTTGTAGATTATTACCTAGTTCCGTTTATCTTCGTTACATTATCATTCAGGCTTATTGTTTCATTCATTGTGATTCCGCAACGCTTGCCAACGATGCGCCTTCATTATTCACCAATGTTACTGTGAAAACTGCACCGCCAGTTATAGTCAAGCGTGAGTCGTTGGATGCCATTTGCATAATGTTCCGAGTTGAAAATTCATGTCCGTTCAACTTAAATAAATATTGTTTAATTGTTTCGGTTGGTATGTTGTGCTGATAGACGAATGCTTAATTTTATGCCTTACAACTGTACAGAAAATCTAGCTTCAATTAATACTATGTTTAAGAGTTCCGCTGATCATTTTATTACAGCATTATGATCATATTCAGGGTCGTGGAAAGTTAATAATTACACCGTTGTCCTATGTAAGAAATTTTAATAAGATTCAATCTTGTTGAGGGTCGAGAGATGTTCAAGACCTCTCACATAAAAAGTACGTAAAGAGAACTTTTTTAATAAATTCACGAATGGCGTACTCGTAACCTGAAATACATTGCCTTCTTCAGAAAGTATCAGTTTTAATGCTCTCGACCCGACCTCGATTATTCATTGTGCTGCACCGCCCAGCTCTGCCCGTTAATCCCGGGCCATCCCTACCCGCAACACACCCAGGATTCTAGTTCTGTATTTTTTTTATTTTTCAACATCAACAAGAGATGAAAACTTTACCGGAGGTCCGCGAACTTTCCATCGACTAATCCCGCGGTGGCCGCGCTAAATTCTCGATTTACTTTGTTGCCGAGTTCAGGATTATGGGGTAGCATATTTTTCAAGTGATCCCAGCAGTTTCATAGTGGATTTTGTGGGGTGTTTGTTATCGTTAGTTCGGAAGTTTGCTTTCTCAATGATGCGATCCCTATTTGCTCTGCGTCCAATTAGATAATCCTTGGCAGTTTGATGTTCAAACTCTGCATCTGTTAAATTTGCACCAATATCTACGCGAAAACTTTTAATATGTTTGAACATCTGGTTACAACAATTGCATTTGATTTATTTATTGCTGAAGCCAATAGTAGGCATAATAGTATATCTTTATTTATTATTCTTCATTGGGTTTCAAAAGCTTTAAAATTAAACAAGGTTGATATCCTACATTTTATTCTTGCATCTGAGTCTAATTGTTTCCGATGCGACTTGGCCAGATCTATAATTTTCTCATCTGAATCAAATTACTCTAGTCTTGCCCCAATAAAGATTGATTCTTGGAACCTTCGCGCTACAAATTACTCTTGTTTTATCTCAGCTGAAACATCAAAGTAATAAAACTCTGCTCCCTGTTTAAGTTTATAAAAAGATACAAGATAGTCCCAAGGTGAAATTACTTTGAAACTTTTATTGACAAACTGTCCGGGATGTAACGAAGTTTCATCTGGGGCTGCCCAGCGGCTAACTTCGACGACGTTTGTTTCTGATATTGATAATAAAAACTGAAGGGGGTTGTATGGTGACATATGGAAAATCAGTTCCGATTCCAATATAGCGACTTGAAACTTTTCTGAGCTTTAATCAAAAAATTTGTTACATCTATGATCAAGACAAAACAGCCAGTACGCCTTCGGTATACCAATATCAAAACTCAAATTTCTTTATTCATTTAGGTACAATTTGTACACTTATGAAAGTCAAGTTTGATGCCATCGGTTCAAGAGTCTACCAGGCCTTGTTCTGAGAAGAACCGATATCTGATATAGAAGGTGTTCTGGCTGTAGTGGTAAATGTTAGTGTGATGAACACGATCATTTGTTCATGAGTCATGGTTGTTTATATATTTATTTAAGTTTATTTATAAAAATATCTAGATTATTAAGTATATTTGTCCGTTATCTAGTATCAATAACACAAGTTCTTAAAGATACTTAATTTAAGCTAGATAATTGGTGTGAGAGTAGAAATATATTATTATTATGGAAAATGGGACAAACGAGCAGACGGTTCACCTGATGGCAAGTGATCGCCGCCGCCCATGGATATTTGCAACACCAGGGAATCACAAATGCGTTGCTGAACTTTAAGGAAAGAGTACGCTCTTTCTTTGAAGATGTCCAGTGTCCACTTCGTACCGGTTCGGGAACACCGCTGGCGAAAGTTGGTTCCACAGTCTTGTGGTCTGCGGTAGGAAATTGCGCGAAAAACGCACGGTGGTGGATAGTTATGGGAGTCACTCGGCACGGAACAAAGCCGGTCCTATTCACTAAAGACCACCGGTACCGTCCTAAGCCCTTATGAGGGTTGTTTTGATATCGGCGTACTTTACGCATGCCATTTCACCAAAACGTCCCCCGGCTGTGCTGCACTACCTACAATTACTATTTACTATCCAATCGATCATATGTTTTTTATTTATAAGCAGAAACACTTTATTTTAATTTTGTAAGAATGAAATTGTGGTACTGTCGTCAACCTTTGTAGCGAGGATGTTATTATTTCCTCATCAATTGCGGGAACCGCTTCCTCTATAAGTAAGGGCTAATATAATTCTTCAAAGCGTAGTTTATCGTCAAGAAGCGTAATATGAGCGCAAAAAGCGTAAGTTTCGTTTTGTTTTCGTGTTGTGCCCATCTCGCTGCCTGCCGCACGTGCCGATATGATTTATGCCCCACTGAATAAATAACTTGGGATGCTTTTTCCTTTACAACCCTCGGCGTATCGTGTTAATGAAACAACGTCAGATGCTTCTGGTTATAATGCGTGCCATCGACGTGTTTGTTTTATGGCTCCGTGTTTAGTATTGAATTTTTAATTTAAATTCTTAAGCCGCGGGATTTAGGCTTCTCCGTCTAGGTTGTTGTGGTTCAATTTGCTCCGTCGTTATGGCTATGTTAAAAAAATAGATACGTAATAAGGTAAATTAAGCATTTATCTGTTTCATATTTTTGGTATTCAAATCATTGGACGTACCTTCCTATAGATTTTCGAAAGAGCAAAATTTCTGGGAAAAGCAATCTTAGAAGTAATGTATCACAATTTTTAAATTTATCTATATATATAAAAATAAATACTGACTGACTGACTGCCTGAATGAATGACTGATATATCAACGCACAGCCCAAACCGCTGGGTCTATAGATTCCAAATATGGCACGTAGGTTCCTTATGAGGTCTAGGGGTGCTCTAAGAAAGGATTTTTGGAAATTAACCCTCTAAGGTGGTGAAAAGGGGGTGAAAATTTTGTATGGAAATCCGTCAGTTTTGAAGCTAAAACGATAAAAATTGGTATTTAGGTACTTAGTTAGAAATAAATAATGACGTATTTCAGGATTTTTGAAAATTCAAAAATCCATGAAAATCGGTATATGGCGCTTGGGTTAGAAGAAATAATAAGAAAATTTAAATGCTGCCCGAAGTAACTATTCTACGCGGACGAAGTCGCGGGCAAAAGCTAGTAAATAATAAAATGGCTAATATTGACAACTGTATTGGTCTTCGCGCTATAGATTGTCTTGGTTGTTGCTGCAACTTGAAAACGTTTGAGTCGTCAAGTTGTGGTATCGTAATGGTATACATACATTCATAACATTTTTACAAAGTTCGACGGCAAGATTGAGTGAACTTGAAGTTTTTAATTGAGAATATCACCTTTGAGACATACTTTCTTTCTGGCAGATCCATACTAAATTGAAACACGTAAATTACGTTATTTAGTATGTGGGCGTGACGTTGAAGCTAATATGCTAGTGAATTATTAATATTATTTCGGAGTAGGTAATTTAATTAGTGTTGATTTAACTTAAAATATCACGAGATAGCTTCCGGAAATATAAGAACAACACGATACTTATTAATAAGCTTATCTCAGTCTAATCAACAGCAGTCTCGTTTATGTTCGCTTTCCTACTCCGGTTTCTCTTGTTGTTATTTTAAACCGATGTTACTTAAGACTTTTAATGAAATGAACTGTCGGAACACAATCATACTCAACATGCGTAAGAACGGGAATAGGGAATATGCATGAAAACAATACTAGTTCAATACATACATTTATAAAAAATCGGGAGTGGTCTCCCCTTAACTTTGTCGTATACCGGAAACGACTCAAAAGTTGAAAGAAACCTTGTATTTTGATGTCATACATGCATGTTAAATTTTGGTCACCCATCCGAGTACCGACCACGCACTTGGTTGCTTAACTTTCGTGATCGACGACTCAAAAGTTGATAGAAACCTTATATTTTGATGCTTTACATGCATGTTAAATTTGGTTGCAATATGTTAAAGCATACTCGAGTTATCATGCTAACGCACAGACACACAGACATAATTCCAAAAAAAATATTTTTGGACTCAGGGAGAACGTACACGTTTTGGACACGTGTAAATCCGTCAAAATCTCGAAGTCGAATTTTTTTACGATTACAAGACTTCATCTATACTACATTATACTGCTAACAGTGAAAACAGAATTGACTTTAGCCAAAAAATACGCGAGATATTTGAATTAGAAATTATAGTACCTATTCCTGTCTCTTTCTAAAACAACTTTTTGAATGAAATATGTACGGCAAGCGTGTAATATGATGTTAAAGTTCATATCGGATCTCCTTGTCTAACACGCAACTTTATGTGGTTGTTAGTCATATACTTATTCATAAATATTTTTCCAAAATTCTTTCAGTTGTGTATTGTAATTGTGTAGAATTAATTATAAAACATAAAAATTATGCATATTCCCTATTAACGCGATTAAATTTCCTTTTAAATGCCTGACGCTTCAGCCGAGTTACACCGACTGTGGTCACAAGCGGACTGGAGAACAGCAATGTCTTCACTCTATATGTGAGGTAGATTCATATTCGTCTACCCACTGGATATTTCTTCTGTTAACACTACATTTACTTTTTCTGCGTAATATTTATCACAATAATGCTGGTACACTATTAGTATGGTGACAGATTTTGAAGAGATGGTGATGGCTAGCCAGTTGGACTTAAAACAAATTCTAAAACGAACCAAACCTAGCAGAAATTCGTACTCTTCTTGGGACCGAACCCCGACCTATGGATCTAGTACTGATGAACGAACCACTATACCGATGGCAGTATTTAAACAACTACTCGGTATCAATAATGTAATTATGCGGTAATTTCTTCGATCACAGTTCAGTGTGTATGCACCCACCGGAATGAAGCGGTTTGTAAATATTGGCCCAACATTTACCGACATCTTTTGTGTGGTTCGATTTGAGAATAACGATATATCTGTTCATACAAATTTCATTGTTGGTTTTTCGAAAGCATAGTAATATAAATTAACAATTCAACAAGCACCTTTAGGCGTTTCTGTTCAAAGTGCTTCAAAATTAATCAATTTTGCTGATTTAATATGGACACGATGTAATCCTGTGAAGCTATCTTGCCTATCCCGTGAAACAATTATAGGGTTGTGAATAATAATTATTCCAATAGCAGATCTTGGAACATCTTTCTATTTCATTAGCGAACAGTGCACAGTCGATCACAATGTATTATGCTTACACAGTTTTGGTTACCGATGCCAGTTCCGACCACGCACTTAGTAGCTTAACTTCTGTGATCGTCATGAAGATCGTGACTTGTTTTCTACGACTGCTTTCTCTCGGCAGCAGCAGAAAGTTGAGTATTCGATATTTTAGCGAAATGAGAAATTACACGAAAGCGCCGATTATTCGCGCCAAAACTTTGCAAAACAAACGCAGGTTAGAATTATGACCAAGACTTTACGAATGTGCAATTTTTTGCATCGTCTCGTTTATTGTTCAGGAGACATATCGAAGACGTATTAGCTAACGTTTACCCCCGTATTATAGAACGCGTCTCAAGAAGCATTAGAACTCCAATCCAGATTTATTACTGAGAGTTGTTCTGTAATACGGGCCTTAGATTAATAATAAATTGTATTCGTTGTATTTTTGTACGAGTGTGTCTTTGTTTTGTTTAGATACTACATACTCTTATTTATATGTAAACAATCACTTATAAATACTGTAATCAATCTGCGGATAATGTTGCTGGTTACACTATTATTCATTTTTGTTAAGTGATATAGTTTAAGCTTTGGTGTAATTGTTTGTTGTCCCAAATAAAGAGAAAAAAAGTACCACGAAGTCATATTTGAATCAAATCCTAATGTACAAACAAAACATCACATGTCTAATCATCTGTTGGCACTCTTATTACTCTAGGTAACTATATTTTTTTTTTACAAAGTACCTCATTTTATGCATCCTACGAATTCAGCTAATGAGCATGGTTTCACTCATGATCTCCCCTAATGATTTCTATTTGCAACCGAACGACGTTCCGTTTCATTGAGCCGACGTATTCGTCGTCGGAAACAATAAAGTTGAGAATAAAGCAGATATTCAATGCATTTTGAAAAGAAACCGAGACGAATAATGCTTTATTTTTAAAAAATAGGATACCAGATAATACTCGAGGAGAGTTGGTGTCAGGCAGGATGCTCTAAAACTATGTGGTTAAGCTGCTTCACAACAATATTTTATTTTATTTAAGAATTAATAAACTCAAGGCTTTGAATACTTTTCGTCTCCAATAATTTTGTAGCAAACCCCGTGTGTGAGTATTCACTCGCTTTACCGCAAGATGGCGCTAGCAGTCAAAAGATTTGCTGATTGTAATTTATCAATTCGCCGATGTGATGTAGCGGTCTTTAACTTACGTGCCGGTATATCCATGTGATTTGCGTTAAAGTATAATATAATCATCAAGCTGATCTCCTCCTGATTGCTGAAGCAACTTATACGAGTTGTGGAAGGCGCCCATGCAAATATCTTTAGTAGGCCTATTCCCTCACTTTTTTTGACAGTTGAAAGTGATCATCACTGAGTGAATTACATATCCATTGCTGTTTTCAAGACACGGTATTATGGCACTTGTCGTGTAAAAACAGTGGATATGTAATTCACTCGGTGATCATCACTTTCAACTGTCAAAAAAAGTTAGCGAATAGACCCCCGTTAGTGAGTGTTTTAGCTTCGTTTATTTGGGTATTTGTCATACAAGTTAGGGAGATAATTTTTTGACACAAACATTACGCCAATATCAAATGAAAATGTACTTAAAAGTAACTGACAATTGTACGGTAGATTGAGTTTAAAATGGAGTCTCTCAATACGTATTTTTGCAACAAGAACTCGGGAGAAACTCCTCAATTTATGTTGGGGTTGGTGCAATATGAGTCTTGATATAGCCAATACTGCCACAGTCTATAGAAGTTCTTGCTACAGGTTTTGGCATGAGAACTTAATAATAATATAATTATGTGTCTATTGATAGAATTTCCAAATAAATTACTATGCAAATTATAAATGGCAATGTATCAACGACGAGGGTTTTAGTAAACGATCACTCTGTGGTCATTGAACAAATTTTGTAACTGATTTTCTAAAATTATGAAACCCAATGCGGATCCATTAATTTTGATGCCGTTAATACTTTATGCATATTAATTGGAGGACGTTAATTGTAACTATTAAACTTATAATTTTTATTAGTAGCAATGATTGTTTTTAGCGAAAATTGCAGAATTGTTTTATGAAAATCTCGTACAATTTGAGAATTTGGCGATAAAAGTATGACTAAAACCAATATAAAGTATTTACGGTCTACACACTGTTAAATGTGAAATTAAATAATACGTAATTAATTACGGATGCTTCTGAAATAAAAGAACATCTGCACTACACAAAATCCATTCTGAGCGAGTTTTGGATCATTAATAATTTTCAACGCAAATTATACTTTTGATAATTTTTTGTTGCGCGTTCAAGTTCAACTGCGCTTACTGCGCTATTATAGGTCTAATATGGACCGTGCTTTGCCTCAATTGGAAATATTTACTTGCTTATGATATGTTATCAAGTCTTAAAAATTTAATGTCAAGTGTTTAAAGTACTGTATGTGGTAAGCATTTTTGTTATATAGCTTCGAATAGTGGGTATTTCGTCATGAAATTTGTTAGGATATTATAAAAGGTCGCTTTTTCATGAGGTGACCCGTCACATTCTTCCAAACTTATGTTTTACTAGCTTAACGATATATGCACTGGACATATCAATCACTTAATTGATTTACCTATATCAGTACTCTGCAGCGGAGGTACACACCACATGGTAACCGATTATACTTACAACTTGTTAACTGATCTACCTATATTTAATTTCTGCAGAAGTTTTAGATCGTAAAATTGCCCAGAACACGAAATTCCACGGCATATTATAAGACGTCGCCGCTCTTCTAAACTACTTTATGGACTGACCATATATTTGACTGGGAATATCGAAGAATAGATTACGTTCGTCGATCTGGCCCAATTCCTATTAGACTTATCGTGAATAGCTCTCAATGGATGTTGTAGGAGGCGACTAATGGATCAGCAAAGGGGTATTGATCAATTTATACTCCGTCCACCCATCCGCATTGGGCAAGCGTGGTGGACTAACTGCCTAAACCTCCTTCGATGACAAGGAAAGGACTTGTGTCCCAACAGTGGCTCCAATTATAAAGGCTGTTATGATGGTGATGATATCGTGAAAGACATCGGTGTTTCATGATACACTATGGTAATTCATGATCTGTGTAATACTCTCAGATTTCTAACACAATATGTGAACTGTGACAATCATAAAGCTTCGAACAAACAAAGCTAAATGTTCGGACATAAATATTTACTTCCAAAACAACCTTGTTAAAATTCAGCACCGCATCTCGTGTGTTACGTATAACTAAAATGCAGAATTTTAACAAGTTCCAAAGTTCGGCTCTCTATTTGTATTAACGGGTCTCAAAAGTGCCGGGACGCTATAAAGTTGACTTTGTAACTCGTTCTCGAACTATCGACTGTAATGTGTGCATTTCAATAAATAATTCATATTTATGACTTAAGTCAATTTTGGAACATTGATACAGAATGGACACGCGCAATTAATCTCTATAAAATTTTATATGTTTTGACGACAAATTTGTTGTTGCTCGAAAGGTAACATCTGAATAAACATCAAGATCTGGCCCTTCAAGTGGTAATGTAAGATGGAAAATCTTAATAAATGAAATTAATCGGGAACAATTTTACAGCCGATAGCTGATCAGGATACCCAAAACTGTAATATATCACCTTATTCCTAGGTCATAGAGTTCAAGTCTATTAAAGAAATTTGACTGATTGTGGTAGCCTGATTTTCCTTCGTTTGTACAAAAGAGGAAGGTAGCTACAAATCAGGAAATATGAGTACTAAATTAGAAAGCTTGTTTATCAAAAGAATTGACACTATAGTTTATCTAGATGGGTTCCTCGCTGATGGTCCCGTTCCCGCAGGGCCTTGTACATGAAAGCCGAAAGTACCCAGCATTTAGATACATAACTTCATAAGAATAGGTTACACAAGTGCTTTCATAATCGCCACAGAAATAGAAATGTTACTTTAGTATAAAGTGCTAGTTTTAACTTTTAATATAAACATTTGTGTCTTTAAACTAGAACAATATGTGTTTACTCTTTGAAAGCTATAGCATATTCACTAAATAAAAATTGGTTTCTCATTTTAAAAGTAAAATACTTTCCTGATTTACATTTCATTCTCATGATATTCGACTTCACACAATTTAAATATAGTCTGGAAACTATCAGAACTATTCTAACACTGCAAACCCGTTTATTTATTCGCAACAACGTGAACGTATGTCCGGGCACTTTTTATCGTTCTCTTGAAAACGCGAAAGAAATAAAAGTGGTAGTCGTCGTCGGCTCAAATTAATGTATCGGGCGGTGGAAAGAGAACAAAAAACTGAACAGAAAAAGACAAAAAATGCGGTGGAACGGATGGAAAAAGGTCGCAAGTGAGACCGCGCGGTGGTTTCTGCACGGTTGGCCAGATAAATACTTTAAGTTAGTGAACGAATTCAGACAATCTGTTTCGGTTTCTTCACACAATTAACTAGTTGGCGACGAAAGTGTCGTTAATTGTGTCATAATCCCTTACGATTTTGGCAAATGTCTTGGCAATGCTGCTATGTATATGTCGCAGGCAGATCGTATAACACGCCGTATTACAAAATGGCGCGGCGGATTGTAGTCTATGAGGATTGCTAACCAAATAAAACCGTTTATTAATAAATCCGTAGTAGATTCTATCAATATTAGTCTGCATAATCGCATGGAGATCGCTCATTATTAGTAGGTTCAGGTTATTTTTTTATGACCAAGCGGAGTGGCATTATTGTCACTCATCACTCACCACAGACTTCAATCCGCCGCGCCGTTTTGTAATACGGCTTCTTATAGGATCCGCCTGCGACATATACACTGTTGGCTGCTTCATGGTCGTTGATTTTATCTAAGACTGGACTTAATGATTGAACTGGATCATCTATAATATTGAATCTATAACGATGAATTTTTAGAATTGGTTAATAATGATTGTACTGTCTGGAACCTTATAATAAATCGCCATAATATACTGTATTTTTGACCTAAAAACGCTTTTTTGGGCGTTGAGATATTAGTTATCATTTATCCTTATTTACGTTGTTCTTTCAGGGTTTATAAAAGATTATGTATAATGATGCTATTAATCACGCATGTTTACAACAGTATTCTTCTTCTCTTAAATCTGTAAAGCCTATAACAAAAGGTCTATTGAAAGTTGTCGTTTTAAAACCTCATTTTACTTTCCGTCGGTTCGCAATCTCACCCACTTCTTAACTCCGGATCAGACTTTTCATATTACCACGGCGGAAAGTAGTGCTACCAACTTCCATATTCATGATCGGCAATCTACGAACGATGAGTGAGCTCAACGGTATAAATCTACAGTTTATCTGCCTTGCCAGCAATTTGTCTAGTTGACGATTTTTCAAATAACAAGTTTTTGTTATCTTAATAATTTATTATGATTTATGTAAATTGTTTTTGATGTTGTTGTATAGTTACGATAGCGATACGAAAGCTATTAGAATTGACGTCAGTCAAAGGGTGTCTGATTTTTAGATTCACAAACTTTAATGCTTTAACGATTTACGTATTATCATATAGATTCATATTGAAACCTCCGAAGGGTAAGACATCAATGTCGAATTTCCCGTTTTCAGTATATTGTTTCTTCCCGGCATTTTCTGCTCCTGGGATTTCGTAAGTGACATGTAGTCAGGAGCACGCTACATTGTTTGCAACTAAAGAGCATGTGAGAATAGCTCGGAGCTCAGGTGGCTGAGTACCATTATGCTTGCTTTCGAAAAACTTGGTTGTTGTATGCACCTGGTATTTCACTTTAGACATCTTGCTAATAGAATTAGAATGCGTTTTAAAGGGGAAGAAGAAAGAAGGCCATTGCGACAAATGAGTGTAAGTTTTATGACGAATGTAATATGGTTGTGCGTTGCATGAAATTGTAAGCTAGTTTTAATAAAATAAATATTTATTTCATATAACTGGTGATGAAAAATATTTCGATAGTTTTGTTATTCTTATATTGCAGATAAAGACTAAAATAGTAATTATGAGGTATTTGCGAAATAAGTAAAATAAAATAACCTAAGTGCGTGATTGTTACTCAGATGGGTCACGAAAACTTTTTTTAAGTCTGCACACTTTATTTCGTTCTTTAGCTTCTTTCTTTTATCATCGTAAAAACACAAATTTATTTCATTCTATTCTATTTTTACTTAATGACTTCGCGAATTATTATTACGCATTTTGCCAATGTCAAGTGAAAGTGTGTCTAAAGTAATAATAAATTGTACGGTAGATTGAGTTAAAAAAGTCTCATAACACGTGTTATTATAACAAGAACTCGGTTGAAAAGATCTGCATTGGCGAATTATTGAAACTTTAACACCAACTTAAGTCGATAAGGAGAAGAAGAATACATGTAAATAGTTACATCATCTTCGTTTGTCTTGTTAATTATCCATAATTTCTCTCCTTTCTATTGTTTTATTATGTTGTGTGATCCTGCTATTATATGTTGTGTATTTAAGCTATTGAAGCCGGTATAATTAACCGGTGTTAATCCCTCGGGATGCAAGCTCCAAACAGTGTTTAATTTAATTAAATACACATTTCACGCGAAAAACACAATCACGATTATTGTGATCTTCACAGTCGCGTAAAGCAGAATTGTGGCTGGGCCGTCGTTGAATTCATCATTCGCCGTTGGATTATTCAATTAATTCGCTGTAATCGCCCGCCACACTAATTAATATCCACTTCATATGCGGATTGAAATTTAATAGTTTACGCTGATTATCAAGCGAGAAATCGCTGTATAGTTCAGATGGGTAATGCTCGCGTGATGGATATTTAAAATGTTCGCTTTATGGCGCTGCATTCATTGTAATTCATTATTAACCTTCATCTGAAACGGCAGCGGTCGCGGGTAACCTAAAAGACGTATGAGATATGTCAGTTATTTAGACTAAATTCATTAATAATTATTTATTTTTTGTCTACAGTTGATTTCAAAAATTAAAAAAAAAAATTTTTTTTTTTTAAAAAAACAAAAAAAATTACAAAAACTTTTCAAAAAAAAAAATTTGAAATTATTGAAATCAACTCAGAAGCCGATTCCAAACCACCTGTATTCAGGGTGTTGGTTATTTAATTTACATGTTGTATA
The DNA here is from genome assembly GCA_955850985.1 of Elophila nymphaeata. Taxonomy (NCBI): domain Eukaryota; kingdom Metazoa; phylum Arthropoda; class Insecta; order Lepidoptera; family Crambidae; genus Elophila; species Elophila nymphaeata. Next base: position 4,250,706 of record OY039082.1, on the reverse strand, counting down.
TCCCTATCATTATGTTAGAATACAATGTATGAAAAAAATAAAAACCAAATTATAAAATCAAACAACATACATCAAATTTCCTTTGGATCAGAAAGTAATATGGAAACATGAATTACTCTTATATCCCTCGAAACAACTTTATAAAGTATATGCCGCGACTAAATCAAATGCGGTATATGCGCTCTGTGGAGCACTGGCAGCGTAGGTAATGTTTCTATTTCGTACACAGTGAAACAATGACAAGGTGCTAGGGATGGGTGATGCATACAAGAAGAAATAATGATAGAACGAATATATCAAGTGGGGTCGATTCGCCTTCGCGCGACCGCTTGACGGTTAAATAGTTGATGTAGCTTTTCATGAGCGTTTGTTTTGTGATGATATTTCATGTTTACCTGGAATATTAAGACGTTTTACAGAGAAACTATTCTGATTTTGTTTGTAAGTTCACTTTTTGCCTACAGTTGCCTATGTGTCAGTAATTTTAAACTCTACATGACCTATTGTCAGAATTAGCTTTATATGTAACCTAATGTTAGCTAAAGCTTTAACCAATTTATTGTAATTATGAATCGTATTAGTTTAAATGAGATCCTGTATACTTAATTTTTTTTTCTCACTCTCTCTTCTATGTATAAAAAATGTTGTGTTCGCCTGTAATTGGGTTGCAATCTAGACTAAGAATTGCATTATTCGCTTGTTAATATAAACATGTAATCTGTTGATGTACCAATATTATAAAAAAATAAAAAATAAAAGTCTGTTGAATCCTTTTTGGAATTACGAACGTGATAATGTATGTATGTTTCTTTTTCATTTAAATGTGCATTTGTTATATACGTGCTATTTATGATCATACTCTTCATAAAGACGACTTGCTTAACCGATCTTCCCTATCTATAACAATAAATAGGTACTGCTTCGGACACATTCCTAAGTTAGTAGTATGTACTACATCATTCAGGTTGTCTTAAATTTGGACGATAGTTCCAAACCTTTCTGTCTCGGAATAATATATTGCATAAATATGGACTGACGTAGGTGTTCGCACCTACCTTAAGAGGATGAAAAATATGTTTTCGCTTCACATATATAAGTTGTGCGGAAGATCATCATCAACAGCCCCTATAATGTCCCCACCGAGGATCCTACCCCATACTAGGGACGATTAGGCCTTGTCAACCACGCTGGCCAAGTGCGGGTTGGTCGACTTCACACACAACCTAAGAATTTCTTCATAGGTGTGTGCACTTGTGCAGGTTTCCTCACGATGTTTTCCTTCACCGTAAAGCGCCGATTAAACGTACATATTAGTCTAAGATCCGAACCTAAATCGACCTTCACCGAGCTGATAATAGAATGAAACATATTTTATTATTAATTTAGTATATTAGAAAATATATTAAAAATGGGCTGTCTAAAAAAATCCTGGACAGACTATTTTTAATTATTTTTTGAAAAATGATTTTTAATAAAATATTGCAACATCAAGATAATAAGAAAATTTTGTCGCGCGCTTATGATGATATAAAATTTTTTCTATTATCCAATCGAGTGAAAGTAACTGATATCGACATACCTGTTCATACCTGACAACCCAGTAATTCGCGCAGGTAAATAATAGACAACCCAATGCCTGCACATTCTATACGGTTTCTACTATCAGTCAGGACAAAATTTTCTTATTATCTTGATGTTGCAATATTTTATTCATTTATTTTTAAAAATCATTTTTCAAAAAATAATTAAAAATAGTCTGTCCAGGATTTTTTTAGACAACCCATTTTTAATATATTTTCTAATATACTAAATTAATAATAAAATATCTTTCATTCTATTATCAGCTCGGTGAAGGTCGATATAGGTTCGGATCTTCTACTATATGAATTCAAAATTTGAAAACACATTGGTACGTGGCGCGGTTCGAACCGGTGCCTCCTGGGTCAAACGCCCTTACGCACTACGCCACCGACGCTTCCTGTGCGGAAGATATTTGAACTTTATTGCGTTATTATTCCTTGGTACGCATTGTTTAACATTCCGGTCATATCACTAAACTTAGATGAGCCCCAAGAACAAGGGGACGTCGCAGGTAACTTAACGAGACCTCTATTAGAGCTATTAGCCTAATTACTGACCCCAAACGGTCGCAGAGGCCCCATCTTCGTTAAGGTAACTCGCGATCCAAACCCATGGGAACCGCCAAGGATTTCCGATAGCTTGTCAAGCATAAATATTGTTAAAACCCAAATACGTCCCCATAAAATTGGAATTGATGGGTATTTCAAAATTTCATACTTGAAGTTTTTTACAATTCCAAATCCGTTAGGTGACCTCAAATTTTGATAATAATTTCTCTAAGAGATTTATGGGCAGATTTATACTTGTTAAATTTATTTTTATCGGTAATTCTTACATTCGCTATAACTGTGAGTGAGTAGGTAATATAAAATTCAGAAAGAACACATCAAACACTAGAAAGTACAATTTTTCATTAAAGTCTGTTTGTATATCTTCGAAACTAATTATGTTGTATTCCATTTTTTGTCTATTTATCAAATTGTATTTCGGCTTCGAATATTATTTTGCGAATAAAATAAGTAGAACAAAAATTCTAGGTTTCCATTTACTCCATAAATGTTCTTTGGAACTTTCTTTCTTCCATTTATATTTTCTCGTACAAACATAAAGGGCAAACGTAGAACCCTCTTCTGTTACCCAAAACACAATCACAATTCAGCCCGAACTGCATAACGTAAAAAATTGCACAAAAACTTACCTAGTTGTTAGTCGGTCGTGCATTCGACCGGCCCATGAATCGCGCTTCATGCCAGCGAAGAATTATTGTACTGAGTGTTTGGACAACGGCTGTTTAATGTGCAATGTCTGTTAGCAATTTGCCAACATTTCCTTATGTAATGTTTCTAACAAACCGTAATTCCTTGACAACAAAAATCCATTGAAAATCTTATTAAATACTATTAAGCGTCGGTGGCGTAGTGCGTAAGAGCGTCGTCTCCCACCCGGGAGGGTTCGATCTCCGCCACGTACCAATGTGTTTTCAAATTTTGAATTTATATGTACGTTTAATCGAAATCGGTGAAGGAAAACATCGTGAGGAAACCTGCACACACCTATGAAGAAATTCTTAGGTTGTGTGTGAAGTCGACCAACACGCACTTGGCCAGCGTGGTTGACTAAGGCCTAATCGCCCCTAATGTGTGGTAGGCTCGAGCCCCTCCGTGGGGACATTATATGAGCTGTTTATGATGATGATGATGAAATACAATTAGATTTCTTAATAGCGGATGGCGCACCAAATGAATTGAAAAATGTTGCTATAATGTAAAACTTTGTGTCTAAGCAATAAAGCATTATTTTCGAGGAACCGTTTTCAGTCAAATTAATAAAATAAAGTGTCATCGGGATACTATTTCATTAAATCCACTTCAAAGGCTATTTTCGTCATCAATATAAACTATATCTATACCTAACACACAATTTCATTCACCCAAAAAACTATTGTTGGTACAAAGAAACGGGTTAGCTTTTACAGGGTTGTTAGCTTACGACCATTGTATATATCAAAAAACTATTTATTAATGTAGGGTCAAGGTTAACAAATTAAAGAGAATTTCCCGTAAACTCGTGCTTTATAAAAAAATTCCCATTTACACTTCTACAGAACACTTCGTCGTTCTAACTAGAAAACGCCATTCCTCTTGTCTCTCGCTCGCACACCCTCCGTCTCGCTCCCTATCTCCCGTTCAGAAAACGTACATACTTCCCATCACTCTTTTACATCACGTTCAGAATTCAGAAATCTATATTACATTTATTTTACTAGTTTCCTGTTGTATACTACCGTATTATCATTTAATTCATTAGTGATGATCAGATTACAAAAATAAATATGTAGCTACATTTTTGTTCCTTTAGTGAATAGTTCATGTTACTGGCCATTATTTGCAATTTGCAATAGTCTTGAATTGACGGACCGACGGTACATCCCATTACAGTCAAAATGGGTCTAGCATGTATTTATTCTCTTTACTGCTTGACGCCAGGTAAAAGGTTTTTTAGATTAAGCGATGCAAGCTAATGAAGATAAAGGGGTCGCTAATGGTGTGTACCGTCCGCAAAAGAAAACTGTAAACTGTTATGTAGTGCGCCACTAATTGGCTTGCGATTTTGCACTTTGGCAGATTTATTACTTAATTATTCAACTTAACCTAGAGTAAATTTGCCTCGCTTTGTTGGCTGTAGGTATGTATTTTTAAGTCCTTAGTTGGAGCTATTTATTCAGCACTCCTTTGTGTTGGCGTTTTTGTACGATTACTAAAGTAATGAAAGCTCCGTTTTTAGAACAAATTTCCAACATTTTATTTTCTACAATTTATACTCTATTTAGACATCACCCCAATCGTTTCCACAGCTTAACATTACACTATTAAAGTACTACTTAAACAAGCATTTCAAAGATCATCTTTCAACATTTCAACCACGACCAAAGTCTTAATATTTACTCTGTGTTACTGTAAATATTAACTTTAACGAATTTCATTAGAATCAGTTTTAGTACGACTTGTCAAAACAACAGACTTTGTCCAACTATTAATTCGGTTTGAAAACAATCCCTATTCAAGATAAATCCTAGCAAATGTTTTTCTTGTTATTTCGTATACTTGAAACTGTTTTATTTCGAAATTTATCAGCTTGTCGTCGTTTATTGAATGTTCTAGTTTGGATCTCGAAAATAAGCTGTTATCCGTCTAAAATGGGTCACCAAATAAAGCTTCAAATTTCTACTGCTCTGTATGAATGAGTCTTTAAAGATTTGGTGCACTTATTTTTACTGATAAATTAGATCAATGTATAGCCTTGAAATTCCTCGTGTGTTTCTCACATACACTGGACAGCATATAAACCGGGCCACCCGCTTCCATAGAACTCTGATTCGATTTTCTCAAAAAGTATACAACTTACAACTATAAAAGTTACACCTACAGAAAGTGCATTTCATGACGAATAAAATGACCATAAATTTATTCTAAAGTACGGTTGACTCACATTGTAATCAAGCAACAAACACAATGCTAACGATTTGCTCTGTTTTAACTAGAGTTCGCGATTATCGTTCTTTTTTTCTACAATGAGGGTAGTCGGATATTTCTTATAATTTCTTTAGTTTTTGTCTATCGTCTTCTCAGACGCGTCTGTTTTTGTCACTTTTTTCGGTCAATAATGAATACGACACCTCAGGAAGCAGCTCAAGCTGTAGCACTACTTCAAGCAGGCCTTGCGCAAGGTGAAGTCGCTCGAAGACTTCTAATCAGCAGATCTTCGGTGCAGCGAGTATACGGACGATACTTAATATAATGGAGCATTCGATCGCCGTTCAGGCACGGGCAGATCTAGGGCCACGTCAGCAGCAGATGATCGTTATATCCAACTTACTGTTCTGTAAAATCGCCGCCTCGACGCAGTTCAAGTCCAACAAAGTCTGCGTGACGAACGCCAAGTACTCATAAGTTCAGATACCGTCAGAAGGAGACTTGCTGAACGGAACCTGACTCCAAAGAGAGCTGCAACAGGCCCAGCATTAACGGCAGCTCACCGTCAAGCACGATTTGAATTTGCTCGAGAGCATAGAGATTCAACCTTACAGCAAGTAAGGTTTTTTCTGTAGGTGTAACTTTTATAGTTGTAAGTTTTATACTACTTGAGAAAATCGAATCAGAGTTCTATGAAAGCGGGTGGCCCGGTTTATTTGCTGTCCAGTGTATAAAAAGTGATGTGCCCATCAAGGTCAAATATTTATATATGTACCTAATAGCTTGTTGATTACTTTTATTATAAATGCCATACGTTAACGAAGTTGCTGGTTGCATTTCTATAAAACCCGGCTCTACGAAAACCGCTAACTTTTCAATAAATTTCAACAGTTCCACCACAATCTCACTAGAATATATCGATGCAACTGCCGACGACAGATACCTAGAAAACAAGTAACAGTTCGTGGTATTGTGTTCGTATGGCAAACGTATCGATGTCAAAGCTACTAATGCAACAATTCTTTTCAAACTATACAATTTCAACAATACAAAAGATATTCTCTTAGCAACAGCGTTATATATATTCTAATCCGAGCAATAATGCGGATTGTCCAATTTCTTTCAACGAACTTAGCATTTGATACCGTTTCGTCGGTATCATAATTTTTAAAGACGTTAAATCGCCCGATGAATTTGATGCCCCTAATTTACCACGATACAGATTGCACAATGGAAATAAAACGGGGGTTTAAGCAAATGGTTGCGTCTCGATCCATTTAAATTTGCCAGGCTAAGACTGCGCGTAATTGAAACGAAATTCCAACTTGTCCCAACTCGGGATCGGATAATGTGCGTTTGTCTTACAATGCTTTTAGCCTCTGAGGTTTTCCCTTTTTCTTTCCTTTTTCATAGCAATTTTGTTGAGTTAATGGAACTAAGTTTACTAGTTATAGTGCAAATGGAACCGTAGCTAGATTATTATTTATACACGTTATAATTACAGAGTTCAAACTTTTTCTGTGTTCTGCTGTGAATTTATTTTCTGTGTGTTCCTAACTTTTATTGTGATATTCGAAGAATACACTACTATAAACATTATGTTATACTCCGTTACTTATTTATTATTTACAAAATTCCAAAAGGCCGCAACCGAAATACAATACTCGTGGCGGTGCTGTTGCTATTAAATATTAACCTAACAAGACTTTAATAGTTTCCTACCATAAAATCCTTGTGATTTGATATTGACAATTTCATATTCTAAGATTGTTTTAAGCCTACCAGGCTTACACTAATGAATTTATATATTTGTCATTATTGCAATGACTTTTATTTTTCCTTATTTACATGTTTCCAATTTTATTGTAAGTATGAATTATCCAATCACTAGAAGGTCAGGTTTTTTCCGTGCGTAACAAAACTTTTCCTCTCTTGTTTTCGTGGATACGTTCGGCTTGAATTATTTTGTTAGTTATACATTGAGTTATTTCTCTGGGTCTGAACAATCACTTTAAGCGACTTCATGGGAAAGTGCTATTGAATCTTGAATGCTTAAACAAATGGCTCATTCATCTATATTGAAAGTTTTTGTAAGTTTCCCCTAATGCCCAGAATTATTAAAAGCAATAATGTGGACTATATTGGCTTTCGTAACATTCTCAGCTTTGAGAACATGGTAATTAACGGGAATAAAGATATTCCCGTTAATATTAGATATTATTTAAGGTTACGGTGAATCCGCATCTTTTGGGTAAACTTGCTCCATCTTTGGCTTCCTCTTAGTTCTCCAACACAGAGTGTTACCAAGAGTGAATCCATACAAGTTATTTACTGGTACCTATTTTGTTAAGTTTAATCACAATCAAAATTGATTTTAATGGTAAAGTCGATTTTATTTATATGTAATTAACAACGTAATTATGGTATTTCAAATTTTAATCGAAATAAACAAATCTAAGTACGAATTAATAGATTCATTTTCCTAAAGACTTTTTGAAAATGTATTTTTACAAAATTTGTCCGACCGTACCTTTACAAGTGTAAAAGCCTTCCATTGGTTGTGTCCATGTTTTATGTGAAGGCAGCGTGAACGTAAATCTACGTTCATGTCAGATTATGGCCATGTTGCAGGTAACACAATACACGGATGACGATTCTCTTGAATGTGTGCTTTATTTTATGTGTGGTAAGAATCACTATTGTAAGCGTGGTAACTACATCAGTTGAAATGCAAATGATGTAATTTTCTGCTGTTTTAGTTTACAGTAGATATTTATCAAAAGTTTTGCTCAGACATTAATGAGATAATGCTAGTTCCACCAACTAATTATTGCATGTTTTATTTTAATTTACATACTTAAGTTTTACTAGTGCTAAGTAATGATACCCAGTACATGTAGAACGTAGAGCTTTGAAAACCCTACTCATTGACAAAAATACATGAGAAAAAATTAATTGTTATTTGAGTGTGGTAAAGTAAAAATATGGTTACGATTAATCTGTAGCGGCCTTTATTTCTTTCTGTTTAAAAGCGTACGATTTTCATTTATCTCATTTAAAAAGTTCTCATTATTGAGGCCAGCTCATCTAAAAAGTTCAGTAAAATCAAACTATGCTATTTGCATCGTTCTATGTCCACGTCATCATCATCATCATCAACATTTCAGCCGAGAGACGCCCACTGTTGGACATAGGCCTTCGCCAAGTATCTTCAAATCGGTCGGTCCTGCGTTGCCCGCATCCAGCGGCTCATGGAAAAAATTTAGTAGCACGGAACGAAACTAGGATACTCATGGAAAACGATTAAATTTTTTGCTATGTTCCATAAGTTTTAAATAAAACCTTTTCTATCCAATAGCGGACTGACCAAAAAGTACTGACTAAAATAAGCTGCGCCATTCAGTTATCAGCTGAAACAAATAGACCCGCAATGAACTTCGCACCTATACGGAGCCAGCCAATATATCAGGCAGATAAGACTACACTCCGAGATAGATTTTATTGAGTTGAATAACTGCTGTAATATTTTGGCTGCAAAGCTCTGTCCGTTGTCTTTTTACTATCATCTTATATATCACCTTTGGGTGTAGGTAATAGTCGTTTAGAACATTTTCATGCATATATATCTGAGGTGGGATCTCTTGTGCCTGAAACGTTATGGTCAGTTTGTTCAGGTAGTTTAAGATTTGTTTGAAACATTAAAAGATTTAGGATACTGTATATGTCAACATCATAACAGCTTTTATATAATTCGACCCACTGCTGAGACACAATGCCTCTCCTTGTCATCGAAGGAGGTTTAGGCAGTAGTCCACCACGCTTGCCCAATGCGGATTAATGGACGGAGTATAAGGGGATCAATATCCCTGTACTGATCCATTAGTCGCCTTTTACGACACCCATTGGAGGATATGGGGTGATGCTTTTCTACACTGCCGGCTCCACATGCCACTATACATGTTTTTATAAAGACGTAAAGGTGTTTAAAATAACGAGGAAGCCTTAATGTCGACCGTATCGAACGCCTTAAACGTGGGTTAATCAAGTAAATAAAACAAAAAAAAAATGCTGCAGACCCTTTCAACTGGCTTCAAAGAGCTGTCTGATTTATAGAATACACATTATAGATTTAATGTCGACGGAGGAAGGTTCCTTTTCTTTGGAAGAAGAGAGGAGAGGCGGAAAAATGGTGCCATTGTCAGGCCGCTTATCCAAATTAAAGGTAAACTAATTCCAGAAATGGAAGCGCGAAAGGAGTCGCTTGCGGAGCAAATTCTCCTTAATTAATACACTGCCGTTTTATTCGCTGATTTATCTTTGAGCGGGTAAAAAATATTATTGCTTTCTTTTTGAGTTGTTTGAAATGAATCGTTGTAACCAACAAACTCTAAAAAAATTAGTCAAATTATTTCCATGTCACACAACCTTCCATGGGAACAACTGCTATCTTTCGGGAGCGTAGCGTGCCTTTCGAAGCACGGAGGAAAGTCGAGATGAAAAAATTTCGGGAACCCATCCGAATATCAAAAGTGCACTTGGTAGCTTAGCTATCGTGATCGTTCCGAAGAACGCACGACTGCGGTGCTATTATTTGTTTACGTGTTATAAGAAAAAATATGTGTTCGATATTTTTTCGTGTTATATTTGACGGACTAAACAGATTTTTCCTGTTAGCATCCCTAATTCCGACAATTTATTAATAAGGTAAGATCTTCACCTTTGGTGTTGTCATCACTTTACATGAGATGAGACCGGAGAGTTTCCTTGCCAATTAAAAAAAAAATCGAGCAATGCCTAAAATTGTTTTGGTTTTTTGTTTTCTTCCTTACCAAAAAATATTTCTATTACAAAAGTAACCGGTGCCTGAAAAATAAAATCGGGTCTTCCGACGAAATTGGCTTTATTTGCCAGCGCAAAGTGGAACAAACTCGAAAATACGCTTGGCGTCTACTTCACGAGACTTTAATTAAAGCAGATAGTTATACGGTACCTTTGTCTGTTTCGGGTTGCCTACTATTGCTGTCACGTGGTATATAAGAGTTTTCTTTCGCATAGTTTTGAATTCTTTAACCGGATAAGGGATACATGAGACTGCGATGGAGGGCCTTCAGAGGAAGGGTTTTTTGTGAATGAATATGGCTTCTTCGTTTGTTTAGCAATAAAGAATTGGATTGATTGATTGGTTAGCCTAGTGTCAGACATTATTTAATTCCAATACGCGTTTCTTCATTGACTGGCTCGGCGTCGCACCGAAAACCGACATTAGTCGATGCATAACTCCATGAAATGCCGGCGCCGCCATGTAGGTATCGGGCCAATGAGACAGCCAGCACCATACGATTTCATAGAATGCGACCACCGAAGGCTATCGATCATTATTAAATCCTTTATTGCACACATAAAACAGTAATAACAGTACATGAAGAAAGACATGTCCAAAGGTGAGCTTATCTGTAAAAGAGATCTCTTCCAGCCAACCCTAGCATTAGTGAGTTAATATAAAAGCTGGAATAACGTGTACAAGTAAATTATTACATAAAGGCAATATAACAATATTTAAAATAAACCAATAAGTACCTAAAAACCTACATATACAACATGACTAACACCCTGAATACAGGTGGTTTGGGATCGGCTACCGAGTTGATTTCAATAATTTTTTTTAAAAAAAAACGAATGTTTTTGAAAAAAAAAACAAAAAAACAACATGAAGTAAGTACCCAGAAAATATTGTACAACATTTTCTGGGTAGTTTTTGTTTTTTTTTTTTTAAAAAATCGTTTTTTTTTTTTTAAAAAAATCTTTTTTTTTTTTTTTTTAAATTATTGAAATCAACTCGGAAGCCGATCCCAAACCACCTGTATTCAGGGTGTTGGATATTTAGTTTACATGTTGTATAAACAACCAACTACATACTTAAATATCACATAAATGATCTATAAATATCACATCATCAGAAGATTTAAGACTTAAAATTCAAAAAAAGATAATTATAATTAGACTAGGTACTTTATCCTTGTTCAACAACAAAACGTCGCAAATCTTTCACTAGGTACACACGCAGCCCCAGGCCACATTTACCGTCATAAACGACTACTCGCGGAAAATTCTAGAATAAAACTTAGCGTTGTTTGTGTTCGGACAGTACAAAGTTGTTTTGAATTTTTGCTCGTAAACAAGTCATAAGGCCTCGGGTCTCTTCGATTATTTTCATAGCGGCAACGACGGCTGTGATTGGCTGACGTAAATAATTTGGCAATTGGCGACAACATTGGTTTAAAGTTAGAAAAATCGTAAATTAGTCAATGGAAAATTTTATTTCGATAATTGATTCATATTTTAATAATTAAAGAAATCATTAGGTTCTAAATTTACACCGAAATCTATCTCGTACCGAAATTATTACAAACCGAAAATATATTGATAAGTGATACAAACAACCGTTGCTGTACAACGAGAGTGTATACAAATTCTCGACACAAATGAAACTACGTATGGGATATGAATGTAATTAAAATAATGTACTTAATACACATTAATAATTTTTTTTTTCGCAAATTAACCACAGCAACTTGTGGTGGGTCAGCTAGTACATATCTAATTATTGGTAACATGTAAATTAATCATCTGTACCGTTCACACGAGAAGCAAGAGACAAGCTTCGACTGCCCATATCAGCTAGTCTTCTCTTCGGCCTTTTTACTTTCTCGTATACGTAGAATAGAGGAAGTCTTGTAATTGTCAAAAAATTTGACCTGAGATTTTGACGGATTTACACGTTTTGGACCTCCCTGAGTCCAAAAATACCGTTTTTGGAATTATGTCTTTGTGTGTGTGTGTGTGTGTCTGTGTGTGGGCGTTAGCACGATAACTCGAGTATGCTTTAACTTATTCAACCAAATGTAACATGATTGTATGACATTAAAATCTAAGGTTCCTATCAACTTTTGAGTCGTTTCCGGTATACGAGAAAGTCAAGGAGAGACCACTCCCGATTTTTACAATGTGTTTACACAAATTTATAATATTTGAAATTTGCTAGCTTGAAAGAATCAGAAAGAAATCAAGAAATACAGAATTATCGAATACGATTCTGATGAATTTTGTATTAAAACGAATAAAGGAAAAAACAAACGAAATCATTCCAGAATTTTTGAGTTTTTGTGAGGTTTGAGAGTTCACAAATACTGCCTGTTTGAATCTAGCATTTGTGGCAAAGACTTAAAGAGTTTACTCAGGTAAAAGTTTACAACAAGATTTTTATATTTCTACCTACATAAATATCCACGTTCATTAATCTATTGTGGATTACGACGATTAATTTGTACGAGATAATTAATTGGTGCGTGTCGATTGTAATAATATTGTTATTATAATTAATATTGTGAGCACACTTGGTCGACACCAGGTGTATTATATTGTGCGTCCAATATGCGCACCTTTTTTCTTTATGTGATAAGAATCAAATTCCAGATGACAATTCTAAAAATTCATCCACTACCACTAATAAAAGTAATAATTTAGTATGACTTAGTTCGTATACTGGATTGAAAATTAAACATATAATAAGTACAGCCGTCCGTCTTACAATCACCATTAATTCTAAAGTGGCATAAAGAAACACCTCTCAGATGTAATTTTGTTAACCTATTTCGATTGTGTTGTGCAAAAACCTTGTTAAACTACATATTTCGATTGTCTTGTGGAATAAAATGCTTTGGCCCCATGTTGGGCGCCATTGTATCTGTTAAGGCTAAAGGCTCTAAAGGTAATTTGGAGTTTAATTTCGATTTTTTGGAAAAGAGGACAATCTGGCAGACGGTTCAGCTAATGGTAAGTGATTACCGCCGCCCATAGAAATCTGCAACACCAGAGTTCTGCAATATCGCTATTGACAGTTAGTTCGAGGTAGAGAATTGCGCGAAAAATGTACGGTTGTAGACATATTTTCGAGAAATATAATATTTTAAAATAAAGTTCAATTTGGATGCCCTATATGGTCCTCCGAGTAATTTTTAAATTCTATATTTACACTTTCAAAATCGTATTTATTTTTAATACTGCTTTATTTTATAGTCATGTAAGAGATGACGTATCGCGGAGACAATTTGTTTCAATCGATCGGAAGCAAACTTTCATGAATGATTAATGACTTCATACCTTTATATCGGAGACGGTAAAGTTATCGATTCGACATTTTATTGAACTAATTGAGTGGCCACCTGTCATTGTATAGTCTTCTATCAAGCCCATGTTTATTGTATAGAAAGACACGGAAAGCGGACAATGTATCAATAGTCAAAAGTACTAAATTAGTAGCTTCTGAAAGAAATCTTCTTCAATTCAAGGCAATAGTAGGAATGTAGATATTAATTTATTTATTTATTTATTTATTGTTAATTAAAACGTTAAGATAACAATTACATTAATTAACACAATTACAAGAAAAATAAAAATACAAATACATTCATACAATCTTCTCGCAGTACTTCAAACATTCTGACAATATCTTTCCCCATCCATCATCAAACACATCACATTCAGGATTAGAGTCCAGAAGAGCATTAAGCGATGTGAGCGAACGTGGTATGGGAGAATTTGAGTGTGCAACAGTTCTACACGAAGGCACACAGAATAATTTGTGCTTTCTGCTCCTGTGGTAATTATTTGGGCAGTACTGCATTAATACAATACAATGGAAGGCGTGTGTCGCAATTCGTTGGTTGTTGTAATTCTTTGGTTATAAAATAAATAAAATAAGCCCCAGCGTCATTCAGTTTAAAAATGAACAGATTCTATGTCCGATACAATTTAGTTTTCTTAATTTGAATTATCTCTGTGGCAATGGGCAGATCATATAGCCTGTAAAATAGAATCGAGTTGCAAGACTGCATTGAAATGGAGGCCTTGGGGGTTTAAAAGACCAGTTGGCAGACCGCAATTGAGATGGAAAAATGACATACGAAAAGTCGCGAACCAAAATTGGATACAGACAGCGCAAAACAGAGAAAAGCGGAGAATCATCATCCCTTTCATTATCTGCCTGCACCTTATTTTTTTGGTGTCGGTGCAGTATGCCTTGATATCGATAATACTGCTTAAGGATTTGGCATTACATTATTACAGCCAGCCCGACACCAACCCTCCTTGGGAACGACTCCTATCTTTCGACAGCACTTGGGACCACCAGCTTAATACGCCTTCCGAAGCACTGAGGAAAATCGAGTACCGACCGCGTACTTGGTTGCTTAACTTTCGTGAATGTACGACTGCAGTGCCATCGTTCTCCTCGAGGGGGTTGAAGGAATCCTATACCAAATTGGTTGATGAAGGCTTAAGAGGATGATAATTTACCTGTCAAGTTATAATAAAAATTTACCTGACATTTATCAGGCTTTATCTCTAAAAGCAGAATTTATATTTAACCTTTGTCTATAAATACCAATACCCATTATTGACTCGATCAAAAACAATCTAAATAATTGATCGTACTCTCTCTGAATATAAAATCGGCTCGGCACCTCTGCATTTGTTCCCCTGACAAATGCTTACGGGGAATTTCCGCCCTCTTCATTATTCTGGGAATGTCCCCAGCGATATAACAGACACCGAATTTTATGTTATTATAACAGGCTAATTTACAATCTACATTTAATTATATATTATATTGTTTGATTCGCGAAGTGCCAATCCATGTTCTCATGAATCAGATGCAGAGGTTGCAGGTTCGAATACCAAGCGAGTCTTTAATTTAAAAAAACCTCGACGACTCCAAGGAACAGACGGGAAGCTGATTCCACCTTTGACCTTAAACAGACATTATATGATAATAGCAAACGTGTTGAGGTTACTATGAATAACAGTGGCATTTTAAAGCTTAAACTTGCGACGATCCAGGCTACCAAATGTGCTATTTAGTACAAAGAGCAGACTCTGTAACTATTTAGGTGCAATAAGTTCTTTAAACTTCGCAACTTAAGCTCCGCCGGGCTCTATTCAAAATATAATTTTTTCACGAAAAAAGAGTAAATTTTATTTTCCTCCCGCAGTTACCGGTTAGTTTGTATGCGTATTTACTGAAGTTTCTTCTTTATTCTTCCTATAAAAGGCCCTCCCAACTCCCTGGAAACTTTTAATGTATGTAACAGCTTCGCCCCTTTCTTTTGTTGCTTTTTCAAATATGATTCTTCGGGAATATTCTCATAATTTATCAATGTTCTTAGAATGTGTATTCTTTAACCATTAGATGATTATTTTGTTTCGGCATCTTGTGAAGCGTTTATATCATCATTCTATACGAGATAGAATAAGATAATTAGTACTGTGGCTGATGTATACGGTTTTTATATCGCGTGTGATTTCTGTCTCGGGCAAGGCGGAACTGCTCGGAATTAGAGAACCTTTCTGATCAAAGTACCTCCACCTACTCCAAAGTACTACCACATAATCCCAATTGGTTTGAGCATATTTAGGTAACATTTTTTCCACTGGTACGTTGCTCGGCTCACTATTGGCCCGGGAACGTTTCGACAAAAAGGCGTACATAAGTATACTGATTCCGAAACCGATCTCGATTCTCACAAAGGGCTTGGAGGGTACGGTGGTTTTTAGTGGGTAGGACCGGTGTATATGTCAAGGCGTCGGGGATTTCCACACATGCACATAGTCTAGCCAACGTTGCGGTACGGTCCGTGAATGTATTGTCCATCGTAATAAAAAAGGCAATACATATTTGGTTACATATAAGACTATTATGTACAAGAGTTACTAGGTGGTAGACCCATATGTAGGGTCGTCTAGGTAGGTACCACCAACTTTCTTATTTCTGCCGTGAAGCAGTTCGCTGTGTTTCGCATTGAAGGGAAAGGTAGCCAGTGCAATTACTGGGCATGGAAGGCATATCATATTAAGTCCCAGGATGGCAACGCACTTGCAGTGCTCAGTGATTTACCCTTAATATTACAAATGTCTATAGGCGAGGGTAGCCGCTTAACATCAGGTGGGCCGCAAGCTTTTTTGACATCTCGTAGTGTAAAAAAACTATTTAGTTCTTATATTATTGTTATCATCAACATTTACAGCCAAAAGACGGCCACTGTTGGACATAGGCCTCCGTACTAACTAATATTCGAATAAAATAAAGTTCATATAAACCAGTTTGACGATTCCCATTGGTACTATAAAGAGGGTTTGCAAAGATTCCAGCCAGTTGTCAACGTTTACTTGTGAAATCCGGGGCTCGTAAGAAAACTTCTTTCCGGGACTTCGCGTCGCTTTTAATTAATTAGAGAACACTACCGCTTCGACTCGTAACGGGTGAAATGTAAACGGCGGAAAATCATGTTAAAGAAAGTTGGGTTTTATACTTAATATAACAAACGTCAGTTCAGACAATAGTGTTGATTTCAGTTCCTTATCCGGTTGTGTTACAACAGAGTCAACATCACTAAAAAAATATTTGGGTAAACAATATGTTTCAATAACAATAATCTGGCTCGAAGGACCAAAACCATACCAAATCGGCCAGATTCAATCCTTACTTATATATAGTTTCGATTTTTCTACTCTTTTACTGATCGCTATTCGATCAAATAGTTATTAGTCGAGTGTATAAACTGTTAATGCCAACTGCCTGTTGAAGTATTTTGATAAACCGAAGCTGTGGGATTACTCTAAAACAATAGCATTTTGTGAAAAGCATGTTCTATCAGTGAAATCGATTGATGTGTTTCAATTGTAGAGATGTATATACGTGAAGGTTTTATGTGATGTCTATTGACCTTAGTTTGTTATTGGTTTATTTCGGTAATCAGCAGAGTGAATTATCCAGTTCTGGGAACGGATTTCAATTAGATAAGAAGTTGCAGCAATGAATATTAGTTCTTAAGTGTGACGACTGACACATTACTCTAGGGTTTGGCAAAATTTATAAAATATTTATTTCCTAACAGTTACCAGTAACACAAGTTCTTAATGCTACATAATTTTGGCTACATAATATCAACTAATGAGTAATAAAAGTAGAAATTCTAAACAATAACTTACGGTCATTAAATATAGTGTACTGCGTTCTAAACGTTCTTCACAAAAGGACACGTCGCGTCGGTCTGAATATAAATATTTCTTTTTCCTTCTACTGGAGTTTCCATCTGTTTTGTTGTGCTCTTTTTTACTGAAATTTTGATTTTTCTCAATGTTGATAATTCATAAAACCAGCCAAAATTTACTTTTTATTAAAATATATAATACATTTAAAATTAAACATTCTACAATGCCTTGAGATCATCTCAGGCATTCGAACAAAACTTAAGATTTACTACAAATTAAAAAATAAGATAAATCTTTATGTAATCTCATTCCACGATTCACTCATAGTCATGATGAGCCCAGGTCTTAAGCAACCTTAGTAGAAGCCGCGATTTTATTCAATTTATTTGCACTTGAAACGCTGGAAGTGAATTACATTCTGATGAATTTAATTTACTGATTTCATTTAAACTATCCGCAATTTATTTCAAGATCAACCGCCGCACCGAATTCTCCCCGATCCAAAGATCCCTTCACTCCGACGTCCGTTGTAATGTTTAAGCGAATTGCTCCAACTCAGCTCACTCCATTCTTCGTTGACAATCCCTTGACGTGGTTTATGTTCTAATTTAAATTGCTTTATCGCGAACACGGCAGTTACGCGCCCAAAATGGCCTCTCCGAATCCCGTTTTTCACTCGGGAAGACCAAAATTACGCTTCTCGGTTTTGCTAATTGTTTCCGAGTGTTAATAAAGACTCAACATTTTTAGGGCCCATAAAGTTTTTTTGGAGACCACCCCGACGAGTTTTTTTTTAATTTAATGTGTCATTGGCTTTTGGCGGAATCGTTGTTATTTTTAAATTGACGATGTGAATGGCGGTCCGGCAGCGAGAATTATTTTTGGAGTGCTTTTAATTTTACTGCAAAAAAAAATTACAAAAAAGCTCAAGGCCCGCCCAAAAACCGTAGCCCATTGGTGATTGGAACATTACATCCTACATCTTGCCCATTGAAAACTATAATAGTATACGGAAAATCCGTATCAGTAATCAAAAACTATATAACTATAATTTTTAATTTGTGTAATGCTTTTTTGGAAACCCGACTTCTAAGCGTAAATAATTCTGCAGTCTGCTGTCTAGACGCATTTATATTTATTATAAAGCGAGAAACTTGGATTCACGTTTTCTACTTCAATGACGCTAAAGTTTTAGATTGCCACCTTCAATTTCATTACCAAAATAAAGACTTGATAAAATAAACCCACTTAAATTTCAATATTTTTATACAGCCAATTCGTTAACAATGCTAAAAGTAAAATTTACGTTTTCTACTTCAATGACGCTAAAGTTTTAGATTTAAACTAGATTGCCACCTTCAATTTCATTACCAAAATAAGGACTTGATAATAATAAACCTAATTTAATTTCAAATATTTTAACATCAAATTCGTTAAGAATACTTAAAGTAATTTTTTTAACGACCCAATTCCCATTTCGATTGCTCTTGTTCGGTTTTAAAATAACGAAGCAATTTAAAAATGCCCGATGCGTGCACTTAACATTATTTCATTTTACTCCGTGTATCAGAGTTTTAAAGGTGAAAATCATTATTCAGACAAAAATAGCGGAACGTCATAAATCAAATTTACTACTGCCTCTGTGCCATCCATAACTTTGTTTGAGGATATATTTCCGAGAGTAAAAAGTTCATAACGATTTTATGGGTATACTTCTATCGTAGAATTATGAGGACAGTCTGTGTTCCAGAAAATGTTTGATGCAATTTTCCGTACAGTCAATCTTGTGAAATTTGAAATATTGCATTATGGGATTATACTCTCTGATCCAAGTAGCGTTAACCTTACGGCTAAAGTACATTCTGACCTGAGTTAAAGTAGTATATCAGAAGTATTTCCTACAAAAGGTTTGCGACGTCTGTTAAGAATTAAAACGTCCTCGTACTTCTCGTACGTGAATAGCCCACCAGTGATTGGAAAGCCGTTACCATAACCTATAGGTGTAGACCCCGACGCCATCGATCTCTGCACAACAACAAAAACAATTGACAATATTTGACTACGATTATGTGGAAAATAACAAAACTTTCAAAGAATAACTTTAGATAATCATAAAGGTGCTGATTTTTCTGATGAAAAAGAAAGGAAACATCGTGTTTTTGTAATGTAATTGCAACCATTGTTACTTTTCACCACTTACGAACTCAATTGTAATTCAAACGTATTTTCCTTTAACACATTAGCTCTAAATCCCAACTTTGCATGCTCTTATCCAAGTCGAAGAGGTATTCCGCACAATTTCCCCAATTTTACAGCTGCACTCGTCTGCCGCACGAGTGAATGTATCGAGGAAAGTTTTACTAAATTCCTTGAGTTACTTGCATTTTCTTGTGATATAGATTCAATTGTTGTTTTATCAAGATTATGGTGTTCGTTATCTTAAAGATGAAAGTTTACAATTTCAATATTTTCTTTACCATCTTGTTATCAATATTTAATCAATCTTTTGATTTCTGTACATTTACTCTTTGAGCATCGTAGTTGTAATTTATTTTCAAGAGTGCTGTCTAATGATATTGAGTTTAACAGTATAAACAATAAAACGGTATATCTGCAACAACGACTGTTTTAGTTATATTGGTCCAATGAAAGGCTTACTGGTAAACCTGGAACGTTCTTTTCTGATGATGTGGCGATTGTGATAATATTCAATATGACTTTAACACGGCATTATGCCCATAGTGCGTTCTAAAATTATCAATACTAAATTAAAACAAGTACATGTGCATTGTGATTGAAATAATAGCTATTTGTCAGACCCACACGACACTTTTTTGTTATAAGACACATTAGATATCTTCTGATGCATAGGAGAAACCGAGTATGAAAAGTTTACTCGTGCTCGAGACTATCCAATATTCCAGTGACGAATTCCAAATTCCAATCGACTCGCGAAACTAAATCCATTTCCGCAGTAAGGCCGACGGCTCCCTGATGCGAAGTGAATTTGGAAAATTGAATGACAAAAAATACGTGATACGTGGAGCCGTGAATCTACGTGGCTGAAGAAGATGTATGAGCTTAAAACTCTTCTAAAATTTTCAAGAGAGCCGACTAATTCATATGTTTGTAAAGAAACTAAACGCAAAGATAGTAACGCTGCCTAAATATCAATATTCGGATTCTAAAACGAATGATTCGGTGTTGTTTATATATCTATTTATGTTTAATATCTAAATTGTTATGTATATTGTATATCCCGTAATCCTTGTATTCATAACACAGGTTAGGAATAATATACAAAATGGGGTAGATTAAATTGATGTGAGCGTGTAAATATATTATTATATTATTGCCGCCGTCAAGGAGGAGTAGTCAGTAACGATGTTTACACACCAAGCGCATTCGAATCTTGGTAGAGTCTAATGTAATCTACCATGACTCGTGAAATGATAACGAAAGTGTTTAAACCAAATATTTAGAAACTGTAGATCAGCAAAGAAAAAGAGCATATTAACGCGTTTATTAGAGTGAGATAGATAGATGTATACCTTGGCGGCGAAGGTCAGCCTGTTACACCCGTATTCACAAACATTACTATGAGATCACTCGACACTTGGATAAGAAACGAACTAATCACAGAGCTCTATTCAAGGCCATTGCGTTGAATAGAGGTCTGTGATTGGTTCGTTTCTTATCTAAGTGTCGAGTGATCTCATAGTAATGTTTGTGAATACGGGTGTAGTCACTTTGAAAAGACAGCAACTGTTAGGCTATGGCATAGTGAAGTAATATTTGCCACGCACACATCCGCATTAATGGCACATTGGTACACTTCGGTTTTGGTTTCTCCCGATTGATTTCAATGCTAATCTATTGACGTAAGTAAATTATAGGTCTATGTTTTTAAAAAGATTTTAGAAAGAATTAGGTAGTTAATAATTATCGTTACAATAGTATCTTGGTCATCAAACGGTTTTAATTTTCGACACACTATCTTAAACCTAAATGCCGCATATTGTAAGCCAAGCAGGTACTTAGCATCCACCCCGAAATTTTATAATAAAAACAACTGAAATTGTGATCTAGCGTCATCAATCTTCGACATCACTGAAGCGACTGACGCCCGGGAAATACTTATTATCGTTATTAGGACGAGAATATTCCTGAGATCGCATTTTCGGTAGATTTACCACGGTTTTTCTTTAACATATGACGTTGCGTTTTTACCGAGCTTAATAAGCCGGTCTAGAGGCTGTTAGATTTTTTCATTATACCCTTTATCAAATCTTTGGACGTAATATTATTAATGTAGAATCATTTTAAGAAGAAGTAGCGCAGAGTGTTCGATACGCTCGTTCGACCGAACTGGGACAATACCTTACAGAGGACGTTAAAGCACTTTGCATTTCTATAGTGTTTAATTCGTTATACCTACCTGTAGGGGCGCCTAAATCGTAATCTCTGATTTTAATGGAATCAAACATTTTGTTGCGTGTTACTACGAGAGAAGCAAAAACGGAAGAGATGCCATCTTCAGGATGTGACGTTAACTGTTGCGAGCGCCGACTAGTGATAGGACAGGAAGACGTGAACATATCCTAACCTATGTATAACTATATAATACATAGGTATGTATTACATTTATTAAACCGACATTTAGGGAGACACATTCTCGACCTAGATGATGTCATATGATACCAAGCTGGGAATATTTTAACATTTTTAGACAGTGCCCAGTTCAAGGAATACGTGTAAGGTCATCATTCAGCTAAGAGACACAGCCCCATTTATTTGGAGTCACAATAGTTTTTTGGCCGCAGTGACGTAAATAGCCCGAAAGAAATAAAATACATTTAATAATTTAAGAAGAAGGTAGGGCACAACGGAATCGCAGCTCGAATCTGGAGTACCCCGAACTGGGGTAGTCCTTACAGAAGACCACGACCACAGAGATAATAACGCTACATTACATTTTTCAAAACAAGCTATTATTTGAATATGCTCTAAAAAGAAGAAAATAAAATAAACTTTAAATTTAAATGTTTGTCGCGAGATTTACTTTGATCATCGATTATTTACTATCTCTTTGCCGATTCTATAGCTGTTTATCTACACAAGCTTTTATGACATTTAAATTTAAAGTTTATTTTATTTTCCTCTTTTCAGAACATATTTTAAAAAAGCTTGTTTTTAATAATGTAGTCTGCCATCTTGGGCGGTCCGCCATTTTGGATTTAGAGTAAAGTCAATTTAATTTTCGCATTTTTCTCAGCAAACCCTTTCATTTGATACCCATATCATGCAAGTGCACAAAAAATAACTAGTCCACCATCTTTGGGTTTCTGACATATTGGATTAGAACGGCGTTACTTAACTTAGCATGCATTGTTATCCAAACTAAACGTGTATGAAAAATTTTAGCTCTATCAAATACCAACGAATGGTCGAAAAATGGTTTGCAAATAACGGACAACTTACCTACGAACAGTGCAAGATAAATAAAAGCTTCATCGATGCGTAAAAAAACAGCTGTTTCATACATTTCGGTTGCGAACGTATTGCAGCTTTGTATGGAATAATTGATTTTTTAGTTTCGCGATTTTGATGATTTTCCTATAGCAAGAGTTGTTTGTGTTGACTGGCACTTTCACACATTGAATTATTTAAGACAGTTAAAAAGCATGGTGTATATGGCTCACAAAATAACATAACAATTTAAATAAATAAATATTGTGACAAGTAAAGTTGCTTAACAAGTCTCTTAAATGCATCCAGTGATTGCTCGTCGAATAGTCACTTGCAGTTCATTCCATAAACGGATGGCTTTTACAGTAAATGGCTGACTAAAACATTTTTGTATAAAATGCGTTACTGTGTGAAAGGGAACTAAGAAAAAAATGCAGAAAGATTTACCTTTTCAGTGTTTAGAAGTTATTGCGTGTTCGATTTGTTTTCGATATTTTGTATATCCAAACGAGTGTGGCAAATAAAAAATTAGCAACGCAAACACAGAGTATAACTTTTGTATATTTATGGACGGCTTAGCGTGATTGTGCTCTTCTGTACACAACACTGCAATATCGCCACCAATAATTCACGTGCATCGAAAAGTAGTTCATATATCATTATGAGAATGACCAATTTAGCTTGGAGCGTTTTGCGAACATAAATTATTTGTTCGAACTGTGTTTATCTTAAAACGGTTGTTATTTGTTTTCCCCCTTGTCCACTGATGCTGTCACTATTATTTGGTGAATTGAAGACAGAGTTAGCATCAAGCTTAGTAAAAACAATGATATGCAAAATAAGGCATTTCTCAGTGCGTGCCATATAGCAAAGATTATGTGGTCTCATAGTGCGCGTGGACGCAAAGGCTCGTAAAAACCTATTCATAGACAACACTTAAGTGGGGATCGGAACTATGCGTACTTTAAAATGAACGCACAGCTTCGGTAGCTAGCTAGCTAATATTACACAACGCACAGGTCGAGATGTCAAAAGTTACGTCCAGATATCAAAAGTTTAAAGTATGAAGAAGGTTTGAAGTAATAAAACGTCACAAACATTACTATGAGGTTTGTCGACTCTATAAGAAAACACATTACATTGAATAGAGCTCTGTTATTGGTTCGATTCTGTTGCCTAGTTCACACCGTTGAATGTACTGACCTTTTTTTACTTTAAACCTACTTCAAACTTTTGTCATCTGGACGTAGCTTTTGACATCTCGACCTGTGCGTTGTGTAATATGGCTAGCTAGCTACCTAAGCAAGGCTAGTGGGAGAGATAAACCGCCGTGCTAGCCACCCTCGCCTGCCGACCTTTAAGGTGCTTCTTTACGCCTCTTTTGAATGACCCAGGAGTCTAGGAAGGACGGATCACGTGTGCTGGCAGTGAATTCCATTTCTTGATTGTGCGACTATGACACGAGTTGCCAAATTTCTTACTTCACGTTGGATTACGTAGACCAGCATGCACAGTCCTGAAAAGGAAGGGAGATGGTGAGATTAGGGAAAAGACCTCCTCAGAGCACTCGCTGTGGTGCAGACAGTAGAATGTGCTCAATGACGCAATATCGCGACGCAATTGGAGAGGCTCAAGATGATTGGATACTAATTTGTTGCCGATGATGCGCGTCGCGTGACGCTGCAACCTATTCAAAGCATCGAGTAAATAAGATAAGGCTTAATAAAGAATTAAATTGTTCAATATGTCAATTATTCCATGCTATCCAAGTGAAACTGTATACCAGTGAAACGTTATACATTTGAAACTTTAGAAAAAAGCGGGTCTCTCTCATACGGGGCCTGTAATGAAGTGTTCAGTATTCACGCTTCGACGGGCCCCTTTAGAACCGAGTTCCGTCTTACGTGTTGGGCCCGTCGGTTTGAAAAGACGTCGAATTTGCAACGGGTAAATAAATATCCGATTGCATTTCAGCAAATTTCGTTTTAATGGGCTCCAGGAAAAGGTTGGGCGTGTGTTATCTGTTGTGATTTATTGAGAGTTTGTTGCAAGGGATTTGTTTATCGATACTTCTTTACTTATGTGACATAGCGACGCGAGGAATTAACAAAACCTAAACTAATATTATAAAGAGGAAAGATTTGTATGTTTGTAACGAATAAACTCAAAAAATACTAAACTGATTTTAATGAAATTTGGTACAAATATAGATTAGATGTTGAGAAACCATATAGACTACCTTTCATCCCATCAAAGGATTCATCGTGGGGATGAATCCTTTGATGGGATGAAAGGTAGTCTTAATTTCAAAAAACGTTAAAACAAATATTTATTTATTTCTTATCAAGTGCCTAAATTGTAAGTTTTATATTGTTTTATCTTCAAAATGCTGAACTTCCATACAAACTTTCATCCATTATTTCAACCACTTTCGCCTTTTTTACGATAAAAGGTCCTTTCTCAACGTCTAATCCATATTTGTATCAAATTTCATCAAAATCAAAGTTGGTCCAGTAGTTTTTGAGTTTATTTGTTACAAACATAAATGAATTCCCGCTCTAGGGAAGGAAGCAATTACTATGAGTTTTTCCCGGCCAGTGGTGGGAATCAGCGTGTTCCGCCCAATACTCATATCAAACAAAAACGCTAATTTCCGAGTGTAAGAAATGAAAAAGTAATATCTTGGACCTAGTTATTTCTGCTTCACTCGTATTGCCTAAGGTAGAACCAAATCGCCTTCAATGCGCTATTCACTAGCTTCCTACAAATACACATTGGTAGTTTACAAATCGTGATGTAATTACATGCAAACGAATAACAAATCGATTTCCGATATCACAGCCGTAACTTGGTTTATATCTGATCTTGTAGTGATTATAAATTGTGTAACATATTCTAGTCGATGCGTTGCGTGATCCGGGTTCGAGGTCGAAAACAATAAAACTAAGTTTATAGAAAAAAAACGTTTCCTTATCGTCTTATGTTTGAATAAACTCCTGGTTTTTACTGCAACAGTTTCAAGTCAATCTTAACTTCTAACAAAAGTGATGAAATGAAATGAAAATGAAATGAAAAAGCTCTTTATTTAAATGGACTTTGCTAAGCACTTTTAAATCGTCAATGATATTATCTAGATAGCTTAATCTAAACATAGTTTAGGTTTTTGTGACGTTAATTACGCTAGCTACCTTTCTCTTCGATCCGTAACACAACAAACTGTTTCGCGGCTGAACTAGAAAAGGCGGTGGCCTACTCAGACGACTCTACATTCAGGCCTATCACCTAGAATAATTTGTTTAATTTACCCAAAGATAATTAAAATTTCCCTACCTTAAGTAATTTGACAACTTAAATTGAGTTTTATTTCATGGTAATACAGTTTAGTTTACAAAACCGTGAGATAAAAACAAAAAACTACACGGATATCACTACAACGACCTTCTTTTAAATAAAAATGGCTAAATTGATTCATTTGCATTTTAGTAACAAACTCCGTTATTCCTCTTAAAAGTTGTGAATAATATTTACATTTGATATATCTATGTCGGCAAATATTTAGAAACATGGTCGTAAATCTTAACACCCAATATTAGAGAGCTTTTCGGAAGATGTCCCGCCCGCTGCGATTCATAAGGAAGACTCAGTGTATACAATAAAGCACAGTTATAATAAATATATACTGTTCAATGTTTTTGCTCAATAAATCGTGTAGTGATGACGTGCTTTGTGCAATACTGGTCAATACACACATACATTGCAAAAATGCAGCGTTATTGGTCTGCCATGTTCAGTAAGATGCAGCCTTTTCCACATTGATGGCCGCTGCGCCCTTTTATTTATAATAATAATAATAATACTTTATTTGTCATTAAATGTGGTATTACATAGATGTGAATGATACAGTTTATTTTGGAAAGGCTCTCACATTTAGCTGGAATTTAGCATACAAATATAAATTACAGAAATTAAAATTTAAAAATTATTGTTATAAATTATTATGTCATACATTTCATTTGGCAAAGATTTAAATGATTAAAGAAAAGATACAATAGTGTTGTTGTCCTTATATCTTAAGTATTCGTCAATTTCATAAAATGTCTCATGCAGCAACCATCTCCGTAACACATGCTTAAATCTAGTGAGTTGCAACTCTTTTAGTAAATATGGAAGCTTATTGTAAATTTTTATGGACATGGCATAGCAATTTTTTAAATAACTAACGGTTTTAGGGGTTTCGTCCAAAACCAATCTGTGGGGATTTCTGGAATTTGTCCTGTAGACGTCCTTCGCTTCTGTGAAAATGCTAAGGTTTGATTTGACAAAAATACAAATTTCTAGTATGTAAATAGATGGCACTGTTAGTATCCCCAGTGATCTGAAGTATAATTTACATGAAGTCTCTGACGGTATACAACATATTGATCTTATACATCTTTTTTGGGCAATAAATAGATTTTTGATATCTACACCATTTCCCCATATAGTAATGTTATACCTAATCACAGATTCGACATACGCGAAATAAGCGGTCCTAGCTATGTCTTTGTTCGCTAATGTCATTAACTTATATAAAGCAAAAGAGAAACTGTTAACCTTGTTGCACAACTTATCTACCTGCAACTTCCAGCTTAATTTTGTGTCAATAATCGTACCTAAGAATGTTACATTACTTTCGCTTTTAAGTATATGTCCATTAAAATTAACAGTCACGTTTTTATTTTTGAAATTGTTGAAGTTTACTAATTTTGTTTTATTTATATTAATTTTCAAATTGTTATCATTGAGCCAATTGTTTGTTGTCATCAAAGTATTGAGAATATCATTGTTATGAGCCTCAATAGTGACATTCGCATCTGAAGTTACTATTATCGATACGTCGTCAGCAAACAGTATCACCTTGTGTGTTAGAATATCAGGAAGGTCATTAATGTATAGAAGAAATAAAAGCGGACCTAGTACGCTCCCCTGTGGAACACCGCGATTTTTGAAAAGATACTCCGACTTGTATGTTCGAACTAGACCATGACGATGACTATGATAGTAGGTTCGCGATATTTCTACACATTGTTGACGATTTTTCAGATAGGATTGAAGCCATTTCAAAGCTGGACCTCTTATACCAGTGTGTTCCAATTTCGTTGTCAGGGTACTATGTGATACCAAGTCAAAAGCACTTGTCATATCTAAGAACAGAACAGTCGTATACCTTCTTGCATTGTAATTGTTTAGGATTTTATGAACCATATGAAACGTGGCCTGTGTTGTAGATTTCTTTTTTTGAAACCCATATTGTTCATGTTTTATCACTTTGTGTATATTTAGGAATGAGGTAAGTTTATCGTGCATGATTCTTTCGAAAATCTTTGATAGAACAGGTATAAGGACCACTTGTCGGTAATTGCTTATATCTTTTTCACAGCCCTTTTTATGGAGAGGTTTTACAATTGATATTTTTAATTTTTCTGGAAATACCCCAGTCTCTAAAGAAAGATTCATTAAATATGCCAAAACTGTGCTAATTTCCTTACTACATTTTTTAATGACCTTAGTGCAGAGACCATCATATCCTTCCGACGCTGTGTTATTCAGTGATACTATCGCCTTTTCTATAGTTACCGCATCAGTAGGGGTGATGTATATAGAATAACACTGCCTATTTATGTAACGATTGTATAAATTAATTTTCTTCTCTGGATCATTCCCCTTAGTAAATTGATTATTAAACATAGTAGCGATTAAAGACGGATCGCTAATTGCTTTGTGTCCCTCTATCAATTCACAGATGTCAATGTTCTTTCTTATGGAGGTCCCCCCCTCATTTTTAATTACGTTCCATGTCGCTTTACATTTGTTTTTACTCATTAATACATATTTACTATTTGCATTTCTTTTTGCTTTAGCTATGCACGACTTTAATAATTTGCTGTAATTAAGGTATCTGAGTTTGTCATGTAATCTTTTATTTTTATAATATTTATATCGGTATCTTCGTTTGGTTTTACAGCTATATCTCAGTCCTTTCGTTATCCATTTAAGATTATTGCATATATTTATTTTAGTTTTATTTATGGGAAAGCAAAGTGAGTAAAGCAGGCAGAAGAATTCGTAAAATTCGTTAAATGCCTCGTTTAACTCTATTTTATCAAAGACCTGTGACCAAGATAGAGCAGATAGGTAGCTTTGAAATTTTGCTATGTTTTCCGTAGAATAGTTCCTTTTAAAAGAGTAAATATACTTGAATGACGTATCTTTCTTATATACTGGTATTGTCAGCACCTGCGCAGTGTCATGGTCGGATAGTGTAACGGAACGGAGATCCTACCCCTAAGAGAAAAATAATAATAATAATAAATAAATAAAAAAATTAAAAATTAAAATACATTTTATTTGCTTTTGATATTCCTCGATTAAACAAAGCACCAATATAATTTATTAATAGGGAAAAGGTATGCGTATAAAAGCACCATCTAGTGTCGAATTCATGAACTATCTTCTGAACTTGAGAACTTAATGCCATCTAGTGTCGGGAAGAGGAACTATAAAATAAATGGAAAAATCGGGAAGTATTGGTATTTATTAATTTTATTTGCTAATGTAATAAATTGGCCAGAGCTACACTACAATAGCAAGAAATAATATAAAAATAATTTTAAACATGCAAACTTACAAAAAATAAGCTATGTTAGGCGACAAACTGTCTCTTCTTGTGGTCCCCGGGGAAATTGTATGGAAATTATATTAATTATTATTAATAATTATGTTTATTAGTTGTGGCCGCCTCTCCTTTCATTGCCTTTTCTCGTGAATTAAGTAAAATGCATCAACAGGGTTTCTGAAATCAAAAATTGGAAGAATAAAACATAGGTAGCTAATTAAATACAGACTTTGACATTCATTACAATAATCAAAGTTTAATTGGAGAAAGGGAATGCTAGGTAGTTAGAAATAGGGATATAGTTGTCTGTATTGTGTGGTAATAATATTTATTGAGAGCAATTCCAGTTTGGTGAAAATAATTTATGGGTATAATAAAGGATGAATGAGCAAGTTATGAATAATGGCCGAAATTTTGAAAGAATGATTTTTTTCATGTCTCAATACTTTTAATAAACTTATACTAATAGTGGATTACATACCTGCTTAGGTTTTATAAGGATTTGAAGGAAAAAATTTAAGTGAACTTTTGTCCCTTTGGCTAAAATCGATTTTCGCTTCTCAATTCTGGAGCGGCTACTGAAACAGTAAGAGTTATATATTTTTAAATAGATAATTAAATTCTACATGAGAAAATAATAAGAATTTAGGTTAATTTATTACCTTATAAAAAAAAATCAAAGAAATTAAAGAAAATGAGAAGTGAGTAAAAGTCAGAAGAGATACCAATATAAAGAATGTTACCTATTTGGGTTTGAAAATTGGTTTGGTAATGTAGGACACTGTTAGATAAACAATAATTACGATTTAATGTAAATTATTGTTAAAACCTTAACGTTTTTAATAAATAATGTTAAATAGTTCGTTAAGATTTCTTCTCATATAACTCGACCAAGGTTAGGAGAAAACGTCGGTTATATAAGGTGCATAATAGGTTCTTGGCTGTTGTATTTGGTCGAGTTATAACGGGGGGTTTATGGTGCCCTCTGGTGAGGAGAAATCAACGAATAGGAAATCTGTAAGTTAAAGCTGCCAACTGAAAATTTGCAAAGATATTTTGGAGTAACCAATTGAATTACGGGGAAAGTGCGAAATTTGATTATGATAGGAGGAAATTGGTAGCGAAGTTCAGGCTGAATTCACTGAGGGGGGAAAATTTAGGAGGGGATTTTTGGGGGTATAAAGGAGGTTTTCAGGGGGGTTCTTGGTTCTTGGATCATAGTTCGACGGAAGTAGGGGAGGATGCATCGGCGTGGTCTGGCATTCACCGTGTTTAGGGCGCAGGATGGGGCCTAACACTTTCTCATATATTTAAGATGCCAATAATAATGAAAAATATCGACTAGAGTAGT
This sequence comes from Elophila nymphaeata, assembly GCA_955850985.1. NCBI lineage: Eukaryota > Metazoa > Arthropoda > Insecta > Lepidoptera > Crambidae > Elophila > Elophila nymphaeata. The sequence goes on along the minus strand of OY039082.1, from coordinate 4,220,129 downwards.
GGATATCAAAACTTACGCTAAGGACACAAGTCTTACATTCTCTCATAATTTTAAAATTATTAATAACAAAATCTTATAAATTCTTATAATCTATTATTAAGAATTATGCTTATGCTGTAATTAAATTTTATCCTTTTATAACAATAATTTATTGATCCAACAATATTAGTTGTACCTTCCTACAATATCCATACAGGATTCCGGAGACGAACCTAAAGTATTTAGACCTTTCCCATCATCAATTCCTTCCCATTCCATTTTCCTTCCAAATACCTATCTTTATCTTATCAACAAAGTCATGTTTCATAGTAAACCTATTTTAGATGTTTATCTTCATAGGGAGTAACTTTAGCCGTCATTTATAAGCCCGTATAGGTACTAAGTGCATTTCACATACCTCACAAAAAGAACTTAGGGTTATCTACATCACAACTAGAGTCCTACCATTACTAGACGATCACTTATTTGGCCAAATTAATCAATTCAATAATTAATTAAAAATAAAAAAAAAAAATTTTTTTTACTTAGACTGGTATTGATTAATTATACACATTTGTTATAGTTAAACATACTACATAATTCACTGAGGGGGGGGGTATATTACAATTTGGTGCCGTGACCAGGATGTCAAAATGTTAGGATTTTATTTAACTCAATACCAGTCAGTTATTATTTAATTAAATATTTTGTGTTGACTGAATTTCAGTCACAATTTGTTGCTCGTGAAATGGATGTGAGGTTTAAACAAAATGTGAAATGTGGCAAGGGCTTTGGGGGCGTAGCTGCTAAACTTTTATACCTTTATATATTTTCCTTAAATTCATACAATATTAGAGTTAAAATTACTAAATGATTCCTTTGGATACCCACCTTAATGTAATAAAAGAAACTTCAATTCATCCTTATTTTATTTTGAATGTTGTCATGAGTCTTAAACATATCACTTTAAGATTGTTTATTTATCCACTTATTATTCGCCTATACATTGAATTTAATTAGTAGTCATCATGGGTTATTTTGATCAAACTGGACAAGTAGTTTCATTTAGTCACTAGGTAGACGCTTCAATATTGTCATGAATCCATTTTTGATACCTCCTCCCACAGTTATTAATAATACAGTTAGTTAGATATGTTATATGTTCTTCTCTGAGATTCTTCTATTGTTCTATTTATCTGGTAGTTGTAACTATTTGTCAAACAATTAAACTGGCATCGGTTGTTAGTTAACATAAATAATTGCAAAACTTGTAGATCACTGAAAGAAAGCACAAACATAAAATAAGCGTGCGATGGCAACAAGTTGGCAAAAACAGTAGCGGGAAAATAATAGTAGAAAAGAAAGATTGTTAACCTGTAAAATTTACGTAAGAAATGCAAATAGTGCAGGGCGTAATCTTAATAAATAATTTGTTGTAAAATATTACGCACAATGCAGTTTTTATATATCCTCAAACGTGCGAGAGCAATATCGAGTATACTAATATAGCTTTTGGTCGACTATATAGCTATTTGAACACTAATAAAATAAATATTAACTAATTAAAGAAACTCAAAATTTAAAAATAAATAGCTTGTAATGAGAATAGGTTAGAATCACAGACTAGTTAGAGAAACTACGTGTTAGAACCATAGATAACATAGATTAGAGAAAAGTGGAGAAAAGTCACACGTGTGAGTTATTGTTTTAAAGTCTCCCTAGTCAAGGAAGACAAAGGCATCATACCCATACAGCCATGTCTTCAGTATTTATATATTCCCTTTTGAGGTATAGAATACATACAAAAATAATAGCATTTAAAAAGTGTGTGGTAACACATTTAAATTCATTTTGGGAGTGATTAGCGAGAAATGTATGAGAATAGATATTATAATGGCAAGATTAGAATTAGAGAATATTTAATGCTAATAACTCAGATCAAGATCATAGGATAATTGGTAGAATTTTCTGGTTATTTATGATAAATTTTAGGTTTTAAATTTCTCTATTAGGGGATGGCAAAGGGATCGAGCCCATACAGCCATGACTCAGGGATATATCTGTTTTTTGTTTTATAAATTGAAGACGTTACCACATATCCAAACACAAGATGTCACACCCTTTAATACGTCTAAGTAACTTGTCAAGGTTTCCCAAATAAAGAAACGGCAATCAAAGGAGAACTATCTATAGGCCTGTAAGGAAGGATTCTGATACATACATGTTAACCAACTAGGTAGTTTAGGAGAATTTGATGAACTTTTGATAGATATATTAGGGGTTAAGTATGAAATTGCCGTTTTGTATGGAGAAGTTAATGAAAATTTATTATTCCCTACAAACGTATTTGCGATTTTTTGTAAGGAACCACAAATCTAAATCTTGTGGATATATTTAGAGAACATTAAGCTATAGTATACATAGAGAAAAAAAAATTGTGAATTGATATCTGTAAAAAAAAAATATTCATATTTTTATAACGGAGACGGGCACCTCTTAGGACGAGCTGTTTTTGAAGATGTATTTCTAGTGAAAAAAAAAAAAAATATAAATAAGAGTAAAATTTTATCTAGACTAATACTAATAATAATAAAGCTGAAGATTTTGTTTGTTTGGCTGAACGCTAAGATCTCGGCAACTACTGACTCAAATTGAAAAATTCTTTTTGCATTGGATAGTCTATTTATCAAGAAAGGCTATAGGATATATAACATCACGGTATGTTCAGTAGGAGCTGAGCATCAATGAATAATGTGCAAAAATGGGAAATCCATGCCGACGAAGTCGCGGGCACAGCTAGTACATAAATATAAGTCCTTGTAATGAAGTTTAAAATAAAAAGGGAATAATGGACATAGCTATTGTATTAAAGGGAATACACTAATGAATAATGAGCAAAAAATTTGCATTTTCATTCTTTAACCCCAAATTTTAATATTTTATTTAAAGGTTTTTTAATGTACTAGGTACTAACTAGGTTGAATTATGAACTGGAACTGCTAATAGAGGGTTAAAAAAACCCAATGCGGATTGAAATATTTTAAATTTTAGGAACATGTGGACTTGTGGATTGGGTCTGGAATTTACCTAATCCAGCCCATATCTAGTTTAAGCCAAATTGTGAGTAATATTTTAAATCTTTTAAACAACACCGCAGTTGGAACTATACATTTTCAACGAGAACTTTCAATAGCGCGATTCACAAGAGTTGACTGCCATCTATCGATGAACTACAGAACTAAGATTAGTATGGCCTTATATAACAGTCAAATACACTTGGCTACCGCGATGTAACTCAGTGCAGTGCCATCTATTGACAGTTTGGCAAACTTATAATATAATGGGTAAGACGGTGAACAAAGGTACAAAAGTAATTCGGATAGTTTAATTGATAAATATAATATCACATTAGATACATCCTTTCAAGTAATTACAAAAAAAATCTTGCTATATCCAAGGATAAATTATTAGAATTGTTTTACGGTTAGTGCAAGAGGTGTGAAGATACTTTCTAAAACTGCTTAGCTATTAGGGAAGCCTATTAAGTTAATTCAGCTCTAATTTATAATGACAAAATGAATGAGCGAGTGGGTCTCGAATGTTTGAGCGAATTTATCACAGCCAAATGAGCCTAATTTTAACATTATTTCCCAGCGCCATCTCTTAGTTCTCTCAGGAACTACTAGCTTAAAATTCATGGTATGCGTGTGAGTTCAGCAAATTGTAAAGTAAATAGTGCACGTAGTCTGTGCTAGATGGCGCTGTTTAACAAATATGATGAAATACTTATTTGAAATTTTATGTGTAGGGTTTGCATAGTGATTATTTGTTTTGTCCCCCTATGATCTGAATTAGATTATTTAAAATAAAAATTTTCATTATTTTATAACTTTGTAAGGAATGTTATTTCAACTTTTCCAATCGTATATACCGATTTATTAGTATGGATTTATTATTAGTGTGTCATTTATGTCATGCATTCTAGGTTAGACTTAATTTAAATTTTAACTTCTACGTGCAAGCGCCATCTGTCAGTTGTTTAGGAACTATGAGGGGTGGCGTAGGAGTTGACTATAGTAAATAATTATTGCGCATCGTCTCTGCTAGATGGCTCTGGGTTCTGGATTACTTCAGGGTTTTTTTTATGCGTAGGATTTGCTTATGATTATTTTTATTAGTAAACGTGAGTCGTAATATGAAAATAGTATATTCATTGGTTTGTAGATGTACGTGGAAGTTAATTATATATTATTTTTTTCTTATTCCAAATTATTTAATTCTAGCCATTTATTATTAATGTCAAATCCAAGCAGGATCAATTGAATCTAACTTTCTTAAATTATGTATGGTTTTGATTATTTCAAACTAGTGCTGATTTAAATTTTGTTGTGTAATGAACACAATGGAGTTTAGAATACTATTTAAGACATATTTTATGCAAATTTTGAACAAAACAAAATAAATACCTTTTAGATACATACACACATATTTAATACATATAATACATATTATTAGATTCATGCACTATAATATATACTTAGGAAAAATACAATATATATCTACATACATGATATATACAAAAGGCAATAATATCACATTGCAAGATAGTGCTTTATGCTGCAATACTATGGATTTCATAACATTGTTAATTAATGTGGGGGCGAAAATTATTGATACAATGTAGATTATATACGACGTGGCAAGATGAGGGAGGGTTTCCTTATTACTAACATTACGTGATATCTGTGAAATTTTATTACTAAATTTCAAATGGAGGTCCATTTTAATTAGCTTAGTTCTAAAACTTTGAATTATTGCCATTAGGAGCTGAGAGAATGACTCAAGCACAACTATGGTACCTAATGGGTTCATAATGTTAGTGAGATTCTTATTTACTTGAATTACTTACTGACTACAGCACTGATACTATCTAAAAAACTAATTTATAAATTGCAAAAATTTTCCTTGTTGACCTTAAGGTTTAACCCTTAAAGGTTTAAGATACAATTATTAGCATTAGAATAAAGGTTTGTTCATAGCTGTGTTTGAGGGGAGTTCGGCGGTCATTCCAGGGGTAGGTGGGGGAAATTTAGGTTCAGCGATGAGTTAAATAGAACATCACTTTGGCGATTGTAGGTTCTAATTTTAGAGGATAGATGAGATACTGCGAGTTCCAATTGGTTACCTTCTTTATCGTTCCTTTGTGTGAGGATTAGGTAAATTATCACTTCGGTAAACTTCTTGATAATTTAGGGGGCGATTGTAACGGAACGGAGATCCTACCCCTAAGAGAAAAAAAATAATAATAATAAATAAATAAAAAAATTAAAAATTAAAATACATTTTATTTGCTTTTGATATTCCTCGATTAAACAAAGCACCAATATAATTTATTAATAGGGAAAAGGTATGCGTATAAAAGCACCATCTAGTGTCGAATTCATGAACTATCTTCTGAACTTGAGAACTTAATGCCATCTAGTGTCGGGAAGAGGAACTATAAAATAAATGGAAAAATCGGGAAGTATTGGTATTTATTAATTTTATTTGCTAATGTAATAAATTGGCCAGAGCTACACTACAATAGCAAGAAATAATATAAAAATAATTTTAAACATGCAAACTTACAAAAAATAAGCTATGTTAGGCGACAAACTGTCTCTTCTTGTGGTCCCCGGGGAAATTGTATGGAAATTATATTAATTATTATTAATAATTATGTTTATTAGTTGTGGCCGCCTCTCCTTTCATTGCCTTTTCTCGTGAATTAAGTAAAATGCATCAACAGGGTTTCTGAAATCAAAAATTGGAAGAATAAAACATAGGTAGCTAATTAAATACAGACTTTGACATTCATTACAATAATCAAAGTTTAATTGGAGAAAGGGAATGCTAGGTAGTTAGAAATAGGGATATAGTTGTCTGTATTGTGTGGTAATAATATTTATTGAGAGCAATTCCAGTTTGGTGAAAATAATTTATGGGTATAATAAAGGATGAATGAGCAAGTTATGAATAATGGCCGAAATTTTGAAAGAATGATTTTTTTCATGTCTCAATACTTTTAATAAACTTATACTAATAGTGGATTACATACCTGCTTAGGTTTTATAAGGATTTGAAGGAAAAAATTTAAGTGAACTTTTGTCCCTTTGGCTAAAATCGATTTTCGCTTCTCAATTCTGGAGCGGCTACTGAAACAGTAAGAGTTATATATTTTTAAATAGATAATTAAATTCTACATGAGAAAATAATAAGAATTTAGGTTAATTTATTACCTTATAAAAAAAAATCAAAGAAATTAAAGAAAATGAGAAGTGAGTAAAAGTCAGAAGAGATACCAATATAAAGAATGTTACCTATTTGGGTTTGAAAATTGGTTTGGTAATGTAGGACACTGTTAGATAAACAATAATTACGATTTAATGTAAATTATTGTTAAAACCTTAACGTTTTTAATAAATAATGTTAAATAGTTCGTTAAGATTTCTTCTCATATAACTCGACCAAGGTTAGGAGAAAACGTCGGTTATATAAGGTGCATAATAGGTTCTTGGCTGTTGTATTTGGTCGAGTTATAACGGGGGGTTTATGGTGCCCTCTGGTGAGGAGAAATCAACGAATAGGAAATCTGTAAGTTAAAGCTGCCAACTGAAAATTTGCAAAGATATTTTGGAGTAACCAATTGAATTACGGGGAAAGTGCGAAATTTGATTATGATAGGAGGAAATTGGTAGCGAAGTTCAGGCTGAATTCACTGAGGGGGGAAAATTTAGGAGGGGATTTTTGGGGGTATAAAGGAGGTTTTCAGGGGGGTTCTTGGTTCTTGGATCATAGTTCGACGGAAGTAGGGGAGGATGCATCGGCGTGGTCTGGCATTCACCGTGTTTAGGGCGCAGGATGGGGCCTAACACTTTCTCATATATTTAAGATGCCAATAATAATGAAAAATATCGACTAGAGTAGTGGATATCAAAACTTACGCTAAGGACACAAGTCTTACATTCTCTCATAATTTTAAAATTATTAATAACAAAATCTTATAAATTCTTATAATCTATTATTAAGAATTATGCTTATGCTGTAATTAAATTTTATCCTTTTATAACAATAATTTATTGATCCAACAATATTAGTTGTACCTTCCTACAATATCCATACAGGATTCCGGAGACGAACCTAAAGTATTTAGACCTTTCCCATCATCAATTCCTTCCCATTCCATTTTCCTTCCAAATACCTATCTTTATCTTATCAACAAAGTCATGTTTCATAGTAAACCTATTTTAGATGTTTATCTTCATAGGGAGTAACTTTAGCCGTCATTTATAAGCCCGTATAGGTACTAAGTGCATTTCACATACCTCACAAAAAGAACTTAGGGTTATCTACATCACAACTAGAGTCCTACCATTACTAGACGATCACTTATTTGGCCAAATTAATCAATTCAATAATTAATTAAAAATAAAAAATAAAAATTTTTTTTACTTAGACTGGTATTGATTAATTATACACATTTGTTATAGTTAAACATACTACATAATTCACTGAGGGGGGGGGTATATTACAATAGCCACAATTTTACTGTCGAGCCAGTCGCATTCATTGTGTTGCTTATAATTAAATCTATACATGTCCTACCCCTAGTCGGTTCGTTAATGTGTTGTAAAAGTTTATATATTCTTAAAATTTCATTAAGTCTTGTAGTTTTATAATTATTTACGTCTAACATATTGATATTTAAGTCACCGGCAATAATAATCTTCTTTTTGGGATATTTAGTTATATATTTTAATATCATTTCTTCGAACTTTTCAAAAAAGTAGTCAATGTTTGCTCTGATTGGTGTTGGGATTCTATAGAGGCACACAACAATAACATTACTTACTGTGACATTAATCGCACAGTGCTCAAAATGTAAGCTTACTGATAAATGATCAAAACATGTTATTCTTTCACATTTTAATCCCTTTTTATTATTGATTGATCATCTTAGGGTTCTAGAGCGATTCCTAAGCGGATAACCTCTATTAAGCACACAGGAAGCTAGCACGGGTGCAGACCACACTTTGGAACTGGAGCAAACTGACCGTCAAGTGGCGCCCGTCTTCTCCTGCCTTTCCATCTACGCCGGCAGAGAATGGCACCCATACGCTCTTTACCTTATCTCTCTTAAAATAAATAAGATCCAAGCTAATCGTCACTTAGTTACATTAAAACCTATTAAAAATTTAATCGGGTTTGGGTATTAGTACATTATACGCCCGTTTTTACAAACAATAGTTGTCTTAGTAAAAATCAATTCTATGCAAAATAAGGCATTTCTCAGTAAGTGCCATATGGCAAGGATTTTGAGGTCTCATAGTGCGCGTGGACGCACAGGGTCGTAAAAACCTATTCAAAGACAATACTTAAGTGGGGATCGGAACTATGCGTACTCTAAAATGAACGCACAGCTTAGGTAGCTCGATTATACAACGCACAGGTCAAGATGTCAAAGATGTTAAAACGTCAGTACATTCAATGATGTGAACTAGGCAACAGTATCGAGCCAATCACAGAGCCCTATTCAAAGCAATGCGTTTCCACATCCAAGAGTCGACCTCATAGTAGTGTTTGTGAATACGGGTGATAGTCACACCTCTCTCCCATAGGCGTAGGCAGAGATCACGTCTCTCCACTTTCTACGATCAATTCATATTTATTTCGCTTCACCTACTCATCACATTTTTCATATACTGACACATCAACATGTTGTGATGTTGGATTGTTAATAAACTGGATTATCCAAAATATCGTCATGGGAGGAATCGTCATCATTTGAATAAATAGAGGTCAAAATATAATTTAATATCTGCCTACGGTTTACTACGTAATTTACTAAGCGACAAATATTTCATATCTCCGAAAATCCTAGTCGGGAAATTTTAATAACCGTAAAAGCTTTTTTTCATTTGTGATTTTCTTTTTGGCCTAGCACCTGCTCACTCGAGCCGAGCTCGTGATTATGTACGCTGTGACGTATTTCGTCTAAGTTGCTTACAATGCCGCGAAATATCTTGGAGACTTGCGTAAACTGTAAGCGGGTAACGTGTTTAATACTGTTAAAATGCAATAGAAAAAGTAGCAACTTATTAGGAAAAATCAATGGGTTTCTCGTTTTCTGTATTTTTCAGAGTGTTCTATACAAGCGCGGGATGCTCAGCACACTAGAGCAAAGTCCACAGCACTTAGCGTTGCCTTTATCATATAGTAAAAGAGCGATAAAAGAGAATATGATAAAGGAACTTTCAAATATAAATTTTAATATTTGAATGCTCCTTACAGCATGTAGATCTGACAAATAAGGTTCTCTTTAACAGAGAGGTCTAATGCATTTACGCCTCCTCTGCAGTACGATGCAACTGCACGGGAATCTAAGACTAGAGGTAAAGGCGTTCTTTCTCTCTACCTACGAAACATCCCGTACGGATATTCTGCCAAGGCACACCACGACAGCGAATCGGGATAGCGAAGCTTGGTGCACCACGGTGGTCTCGGTACATAGCACCTCAGGGTTTTTTGAGTCTGTCTTTTGTTCGCCTTATCAATACATACCATCAGGTAAAATAAAAGCCAAGAGTTTTGTCGTAAATAAAAATAAATGCAGCAGACGAGCGAGATCTCCTAGAAGCGTTAATATACAACCCCATGTCGAATAATATAGCAAATTATCTATGAATTCGTAACAAATTACACATAATAAAATAGCTTTTCTGAATAAGTACGTTCGTGACACCAAATCGTTACTCCTGTATGGTAATGCATTCGGTGGGAAAATTATTGTGGTGTTGCCCACTTTCGTTGTAAATAACGCGAAACTGCATTAACGGTACTAATAGGCGTATCCTGGAATTAGGGACTATTTACACGAAAGTCTGATAAAGAATCACATGATAATAATGTCGGCCAGTAATTAGTCGATGATCCCGTGTGATTGGTGAACTGTAAGCGCGCGGAATACGGACATGACAGCGTTTATTTCATTGTCGTCGTTTGAAAAATGAGAAATTATTTAAAAAGTAGTTAAATAAAATAGAGGAAATATAAACTTAAACAGTTTTATTGAAAAGCAAGATAATTATGATGTAGATAATGAACAGACAACAACTGGCATATCGGGTTATCTCAAACAGATAAATATACCCCTGTCATATGTCAAATACAGTTAGGTTGAAAACGATTGGAAAAAAATACAGTTTTGGGCTGTTGACTGTAATAGTGCATGATGTGCAGTTGACTGTAATAAAAGTTAAAAAATAATAATTAGGTAGGTTCTAAGCACGGTGATCACACCACACTCCTCATCAATCTGGGTCATTGATCAAAAGTAAAATCCTTGTGCAAAGCATAAGCTGAGTAAATATGTTAATAGCAATTATCTGAATATTGATAGAAATTTCACGTTTTAGTAACATTTAAATTTGTATTTAGTAAGATGATATGTACTCACGATCGTTTTTAATATAGTAGCAGCGGACAATGTCATTACAAACAAAAACACTTATTCGAATAAAGCGAGACCAATTCTGCGATAAATAAAAAGGCAAACATAAATAACTTTAGAGCAACTCTCTAATGAGTTAAGGGGTGTTCTGGGGGCAAAATTGAAACGGTTTCCTTCAATAAACCATTTGTATTCAAACGGCTACTGGCCGGCCGCATTTTAATTTACTTACTCAAATTAAAACCGCGCGTGATACGAATCCAATTGGTTCTCAATTCGATACTTTATTTTTATCGTTGATTGAAGACACTTCCTGTTAAAGATTGAAACGCACTGTTTAACAGTTGGACAACAAAATTGTGTAAGCCTACAAATTTGTTCAAATTTTTTTACAAAAAAATAACAATTGAGAACGTTAATGATCTCTAGATTTACGAGCACTACACATAATAAATCATATAATAAATGATATGATGATTATTTTTATGAAATAAGTTAAGGAGACGATAACTGCTACAACGATAACCGTGATGGTACCTAGTGGTTCATAGTGTTACAGAGGGGGGAGTCAGGAGTGTATGGGACTTGTGTGACTCAAGTTGTGCATTAGTTCGCCCTAACTTCTCTCTCTTACTGATTTGGTCGTAAATATTTAATAAGCTTTTATTTTATTAAATTAATGTCAATGCGTGTTTGCCAATGTTCTATTTTTTTCCTGTAGGACATTCTGAATAATTATTTGAAGGATCACGATATTTTAATATTCTTAATATGCCATATTTTTTTTTGTACAAACATTCTGCATTTCATTTAGTTATCTATGTTCTTATGTGCTAATTTATTTCTACCATTGATTCCCTGGGTTTCGATAAATACCTCAAAGCAATTTTTATACGAGAGTGATCATCCATTATTAATAAAGACATTTTTTTAACTCTTTTGTTTCCTCGGCATCTTTGAAGGAATATAAATATACAAAATCGGCTCTGAATAACCAGAACTAATGTAGTATCATTTAATATAAGGCTTTCAAGAAGGAATACAAATGAATGTGGTAAGTGAATAAATCTCTAGTACGGTAGCCCATTCTTGACCGTACTTATGAATGATAGTCCCGATTATATTATTATTGTTCTAATGGAAATCGGATAACGGAACCGCAAATAGTGTATCGTATCCGTTATTTTGTTATCATTGGACTCGCTTAGAATTGGATATTCAGTGAGAACGTCGCGCTATATTTCCTAAGGCCTCAGAGGCATATTTTGTAAATTGACTATAACTTTCTCGTGATGAACCCTATTGTCTACGCTCGTTTATTCTTTCAATCTTCGTATTCTTGCCTTCGTAGGCTTGAGGACCTGGCGTATTGCATGTGACCTTTTATATTACAACAGAAATGTTTGTTTATTTCAAATCTATCTCTATCGTTGGTTCTAATTGTAATTGCAGAATGTTTGATTATTTCACATGTCAATTCCGAACCATACGCCTTGACCAAAATAGATTAGAACGATTCATATTCAGAATTCTAGCGGCTGTTATCGCCGGATTCGATGTTTATATTTGCACAACAATCGTGGAGCACTGCAAGCGCTTTGTTGTGGTAATTTCATTGCACAAAGTCGCGGCCCCTGCATATTAATTGGTAACTCCGTGCACTTTTGCTCGCGCTTGTACTTTCTACCGGACGTTTGTGCCGGCCTTAAAATGTTACTTTGTGGACGTCGCCTTTTGAAATAATGTAAACTTTGCTGGACCTCCACAAAGTTGCCCGCTGTTTGGGAATTAACTTAGGAAAGGATTTTTATTTATTTTGCGTCGAAATATGTGTCTCGGAGTTCCACAGAGTAGGGATAAGCTATGAAGACTACTTACCATCAGGCGACACATGGAATAGAAATTGTAACCAGATATAAAACACTCTACATCCTTCAAAGATAGAGTATTTCTTATCGGATTATTGTATAAATAGAATTAGATGACATTTGAAGAAACCAGATTATATTCGGAGTCTGTTCTGTGAGCATAGAGCTTATTTAAATGTACGAGTATAAAGAAAGGATTCAAATACACTTAAGATCTTTTCAAACTATGAATTTGATAGAAGATTTTGCCCTTTGTCTGAAGGTCTCTACACTATTATGTTAATAAACACGTTTCTGGTATATACAAGTTTCAATATAGTACTATTTTATTTTTTATAAAAAAAATGTGAATATGTGTGGTCTGTTGAAAGAGCATTCGTCCAAATCCTTCGAAGTCCGAGACAATGAAGCACTAACATAAAAAGTTATTTAAGTGTATCGTAAAAAGTAATTTCCGAAATTAATATTTTAAAATAATTATAAAGTATTGTTCAAAATTGCTTGATTTTATTTTACATCTTCCTTGTTTCATTTAAAATCTGTATGAGTATGAGTTGAGGGTAGTTTTAAAAACAAATTGTGAGTGAACTTTGCCTTACCTGTGTTGAAATATCGGGCCAATTACTATATTTTCCCTGTAATTTTTCCCTATGGTGTGAAAATAATGGAGGGTCCCTTATACCGAAAATGATGAAAGATGATTTATGGACCCACACTCACTTCTAAAGGATAGGTAAGATACAAATAAGATTCAGGGCTGTCGATGACGAAAATTTATGTAAATTAAAATTACATGTTATGGCTATTGCTATGATACATACAATATTGTAGAGCTCCATGAGGAAGGGAAGGGTATTGGGGTTGGCAGTGCGCGAGTGCAACGTCAGTGTTGCAAGCGTGTATTGGCTATGGTGAGGTAGGCCGTATGCTTGTCTGTCAAACAAATAAAATAAAAAAAAATACGATTACGCTGATCGGACTAGCAAATTTTATCGAAATCCATTGAACAGCTGTCGCATCATTGACGGACAAACATCAATACTTTTAAATTTATAATATTAGATCTTACGTTTATATTGTTTACTTATTTAAAGCTATTGACACATCAAGATCATCAGAGCCATAAGTAATATTTGGTTAAACATTCCAAAAACTAAACTTTCAGTAAAATTCAAATACAAAAGCCATCAACCAGGACAGATGTTACACTAACATCATAGCGCTCCGGACAATAAAAATGCTGCATATTATATATTTATAGAAATAAGATTTAAATTTAAACTCCTGTGACAACCCTAAGTTTAAGTACAATTACGATCCCTCGGCATCATGAAAGGAAAGCTTGGGGCATCAGGTGGTCCGATACACGGGGCATTGATCTCAATACGTCTCTATCATTAGATAGTATAAGGACTCATTTGAATGGAAATAGCTAATTTAGCTTTAAGAAACACAGTTCACACTTCTTCTCATATATATAATAATTTGTAAATGAAAATTATATTATTTTCATCGCGAATTTTTAAATTTTGGATCGAAGGTTAATATTAAAGAAGCGGTAAGAAACTAAATGAATTACGTAAATCTTTTGCCATAAAATGTTCGCGTGATTTTGGCTCTGCGTAAATGAAATCCCCTTGGTTATTTGGAAACTATTCCATCAAAACTTCTATATTCTCTGCGAACTTTAGGAAAAATCATTAGCATAGCAGCGTAGCATAGAAAAAGGCTACCATCTCTCGTTTGTGAACATCGAGAACTACTGAACGGATTGTGGTTGCCGTTGCTTTTTGTAAGTATTTATGCCGATGTTCAGGATATTGAGGTTCAGGAGGTATATCACATAATTTGTCTCAGAACTAACTTAGGTATATATACATCTAGTTAATCTATGTAGGTACAAGCCTTATCTACTTATTTACTGTTATCTCCAACCGTTGATTATCTATAACTTTATATTACGTAGAGATAACATATGTGCATACCGGCACATATTATAATTTTCTTGCTGGTTAGGCCTTTTACACCATCTTTTACTATTCAAATATGTTCATTGTTTAACATTTTTTTATAAAGTATTAAAAATATTTTAGGCGGTCATTACCATTCAACCATCCCAACTAGAGTTTGTTTTATTTTCCACAGATTCCTTTCTTCCAACTCTATGGTTTTATTCAATGTTTCTACTTGATATTTTGATGAAGGTACGAATAATCTTTGGGATTTGACTCCTATTTGTATATAATATTTTTTCAGTTCTGTGTATATCATTTATCTCACCCGCACGAAGTCCCACAACAGATGCACCAACAATTCGGAGGAGAAGATAAACGTATTACGGAATAAAGTTAACCTTGCACTCAGGTGGTTCAGCACTGCGTATAGAACTCCACGACAAAGCAATTATGCTGATGCCTTAAACTTCTCGTGCCGTCTTTCTTTGTGCGGAATTGAATTATTTCTTGTGAATTCAGTATTTAAAGTTCACTTTGTTATGAGTTCATGTGGAGATCAATGAAGTTGTTGATAGTTTTAATAGCTGTGGGAACTTCGCTTTGATGTGGGACTGTGCGAGGTATGCGTTGACGCTTTTGTAACGAATTTGCTAATAAAAATTTTGAATACTATGTATTTATTAGATCGTCTTTATTTAAGTGTACTAGAGTTTTGGCTCTTGTTTAGAAGAAGTAGTGCGCCGTGGATTAGTGTTTATGTATGCTAATGTCGAAGACTATTACATTGTCAACTTTCGTCGGGATGCAATAGCAAAAGTTCATGATTAACAATTCCGTTAAGACAATTTTCTAATTTTCCCAGTTTTAATCATTAAAAATTAAAGGCTATGCGAATATTGAGAAGATAATTACATTATGGAATAATTTTTGCGTTTAAAAACGCGTAAATATTGTTAACACTAGAAAAAATACACTGAAAAAAAAGTGCAAATTTCAAAGATTTGATGAGACAATGCTTACCAAAAAAACATAAGCACCAAGCACTGACAAATTTCGACGGCGAAAGCAGTGCCTCGGTGGCGTAGTGGTTAACGCAGCCGCCCGGATTGCGGAAGATGCTGGGTTCGATTCCCGCCTAGGCAGGTCGATTTTTTTCAGTGTATTTTTTCTAGTATTAAAGATAATTACATCATGATGAATGAGATGGCGAAAGTATTATTCCTATTTTAATTCATTAAAATTTCACTTGATAGTTCCAAACATTACCTTTTTACTTTTCAAACTGCACACTTTACAAAACGTAATAAATTGAATCGGGATTAATTTAATTAGATTCATAATGTACCATATAAAGATAAATCGCGACATAGCGCACAACGAAATTGCTTCAAAACGAGAAAAAGTCGCCGTAACAAAAGTCACCTAGCTCCGTTTATTCTGGAGACACCAAAGTTTGACATGTTATTGCCTCTCATGCAATATGCATGGTAATACCCCCCAAGACAGTGAGCACATCCCCTTACACCCACGTAATTGGTAAAAATCAACCCTCTATCCCCCTTTTGTTATACTTCTCAAAAAATATCGTCGCCCATCATATCTTGAGCCCAAAGGTAAAGAGCAAACGGCCACGTCGTAGATCAATTGATCTGGTATCAAACACTCAACGCAAAACAAAGTCGGTCTTTGTTTATTATATTATCTGGACGTAACCCCATCTCGCTTTAATTTTATTCATAATAATAAAAACAAATTGCGATTCTAATTAGGGAAATGTTTGGAATTTAATTTACTTTGGCTATTCCGTTCCGAAATTCGTTTATTTGAGCAATTTCGAGAATTTCGATACCTATTCAACGGCTGTCAAAGTAGAAATTGCTGTTTTATGTCTTTTTCTTGTTGATTACGTTTGATATAAAGCGACTATGAAATCGAAATGTGTTTCGGCTCCAGCAATTGTGGCTTTTCAAAAGTGAATAAAATTCATTTTGCAATGGCAGCTGGGATATTCAGTTCGCAATTTCAAGGGAATTCACCTATTGGCTTATCGTTAGTTAGATTTCAAAGTGGCTAAGGCAGTCCGTAAATATAATGATCGAAGATAAATTTCACCTTTCAACATTTGATATCTGACCATTAAATCGAGCTAACATTATAACTTTATTTTGTATATTACGCTAGTACCAATCAATAAACGGCACGCATGATGGAAAGTGGCATCAAAAAGTCACGTTGCCTTTTGATGATAAGGGTGTCACACACGCGTGCTGATCGTGAGATCTTTGAACTTTTTTTCTTTGGCCCCCTCTTGGTCTTCCTGATGGTGGAGTCCACGTTCGGAAGCCTCCTCGTGGCGGTCCCTGGTAACGTGGTGGGGAAACTTTCTCGGCGGGTGTGTGGCTTTTGATGTCAAGTGTGTACCCTTGGCATTCGAAGTCACATGGCATCGTCGAGTTGTTTTCCCACCACGGCTAGTTCCGGACGGCCATTTTCAGGGCCATGACCGCGCCTGAAGTCCCCCGGGTGCGGTCCCATGGCTGCTCCCGGTGTCCTCGTCGGAGGACGCGCCAGGTCGAGCAGCCGTCGGTGAGGAGGCAGCCTATAAGGCCGGCGTCGGCCAGCGGCCCACAGGGGCTTGCGTTAGTCGGTAGCCACTGTGAGCTGCTGGCCACCAACTGGTGCAAGGAGTGCCTAGACGGGCAGCTTTGGGACGGTCTCGGTGTAGTTGCGCTCACCTGAGCAGATCCCGAGCCGTCCCGCAATAGCGCACTGGAGGTCAGACCGGGGAGGATGTTTAGTGTATATGGAGGGAACGCCTTTACCTCGAGTCCCACATATCCCCTGCGGTTGGCACCACCCCGCAGGGACGATGCGTAAATGCATTTGACCTCCCCGTCAACAACAAAAAAAATGGTCTTCCTAATGGAAGACCAAGAGGGGGCCAAAGAAAAAAAAATATTAGGTATCTTAATGGTAAATAATGATAATTTCAAAGGTAGAAACTATCTTCACGTGAAACTATTCACTGTCAAAAATAAATCGATAAACACACACGCAGTCATACGCCACACTAACACGGACACACACACATGTTTACAATTCGACCCACTGCTGGGATACAAGGCCTCTCCTTGTCATCGAAGGAGGTTTAGGCAGCAGTTCAGCTTGCCTAATGCGTATTTTCGGACAGAGTATAAGGTGATCAATACCCCTTTGCTTGTCCATTAGTTGCCTTGGACGACACCCATTAGAGGATATGGGGTGATGCTATTCTACTCTGCCGGCATCACATGGCTATCAGTGCATTACGTATCTCTATTTTAATCCTCATTCCCTATTCGTTTGTCTAAGAAACAATGTTCGTATTCTGTATTCAAATACTGTTTCAATCCAACCGTAATAATAGACTCTGCATAGCATCGTCGCGACGATAACTGTTAACACACATACCTTCGCTATTGTTTTAGAGTGAATTCAAATTTTAAAGAAATCAATCAAAATGTATCCTTTGTTGAAAAAATATTTAATTTTGCTTTGTAACATATGTCCACTTTAGAGCAGTGTTTAATGGACTATAATGTTTAAGTAACAAAGTAAAATATACACAGTTAAGGAAAGTCAATTGTAAAATACATAACAAATATAAAATATGATTCATAAAGAACCAGAGCACACATAAAAAGGTGGAGCACTCGTCCACAGAAGCGACGTGTGAATTTTGTTTGTCAAAAGAAAAAAATTAAGGACAATTTTCACTTTCACTAATAAAACTTTATCACTTGACATTACCGTACTTAAACACATTTCCTTTGTCTTCGCGCAGCATTCGTGCATTGTAGACGATACTTAAACTTTTCGTCGCGAATGTACTGTGAATAGAGTATTTTGAAGTAATATTGTTTATGGTAAGCAGAAAATCTTGTCACGGCTTTATTCGACTGTTATACGTATATTCTGCGTCGCCTCCTAGAAGCTTAGTTTGACATCGAGACCTGAGATCGAGACACACGAGCTTATGAATCGTAAAACACGCTATGATCTCGGATTATTATTCTACATAATTTTGCTCTTTGTTGCCGAATTTGTACTTTAATACACGTACGCATTCACTGTGAGCCCCAGATACGAGTGTATTGGCTGTTTTTTTCACTACGTCAATAATTTTGTCTTATATTCACCTGATTGGTAGATAGGATTAATCCTCTTAAAATATTCTATTTATCTGGTTCATTTGATAGTTTAGAGTAGTGCCCAGGCAAATGTGATAACCCTGGAATGGGAACCCATCACTTTATCGCAATTAACTTCATCGATTTTCATTCCCCATAAAACTATTCGCAGATCTTTTAATACAATACTTAACAACTCCTAGAATCAGGTTACATCGCAATTTGATTTCCTCGAATAGTTGTTATCTACAAGCTCATTCCATCGTTAATTCTTTTCTTATTTTATTTATTTTATCGAAATAATGTTAAATCGATGTTTTGTTACCCATAATTTTGTTTCCACGTAAGTTTCAGTTTGCAGAATAGTTGAAACATCAATTTTTACTACACTAAAGTTAGTGTACATCGAAAATACTTTTTTTATGTAATTACTCGTAATCATTTTTGTTTCCCTGTAAAGAAAACCTATGGATTAAGTTAGGTTAGATTTAGAACAACAGGCAGTCAGCAGCGGTGCAACCGAAGCTAACGGAGATTGCTTGTTGTACTCTGGCATGCTACATGCATGCTTGCATTGCATGCTGTATGCATGTTTGCATTGCATGATGTATGCATGCTTGCATTGCATGCTGTATGCATGCCTGCAAGATGCTTGCCGGGGGGTGCAGGGGGGCTGGCCCCCCTGCTCGGGGGGGTCGGGGGGCCTGAAGCCCCCCGCTATAAAGAAAAACCATTAATACGAAAATAAACCTAGGTTAGGTTAGGTTAGACTTGTGACCAAGCATAGCGGAGCGAGCGAAGCGAGCGGAGCATTATATTACTTGCTGCATGTTTGCTTGCATGTTGCATGCTTGTTTGCATGCTGCATGCTTGCTTGCATGCTGCATGCTTGCTTGCATGCTGTATGCTTGCTTGCATGGTGTGTACCTACTTGCAAATTAAGAATTAATTTTTAAATTAAGAACTAACCTCAACAGTTTTTATCGTCAAACGTCAACAGGCAAATGTATAGTTCGATGAAATGTTACTGCGATGGAAAGTTGTTAAACGAAACATTACAATGTGCAACGTTAAATATTGAAACATGTTTTTATAAATAGTGTTATCGATAACTTAATAGTTTATATGAAATGTTAGTTCGATAGACCGTTATTCTGGTAAGCAACACAACTTTGAAACATTTTTTTTATGAAAGTTTATTCGATAATATGAAACGGTGATCATTAGCTAGTCGATCAATCAAGAAAAATAGATATTGAAAATCGTGGAATAGTTTTCGGTGAAATGAAATTCGATGACAAAAAAAAACTGTATTTTGATAGGTACCCCCCTGGAATAGCACGATAAATGAGAACCAGGTTATCACTCATGTGATTTAAGTAGGAGGATTAGGGAATAGTATAATAGTGATTACTGGTTGTTACACCCTGGTTTTACACTTTCTATTTTTTCAAGTAGACTCTTTGAGGTGACGTGCCCGTTATCAATTACTTGTTTCAACAAAGTTTTATTAATTTTTCATTAGTTATTTAATATTAAATACGGATTTTGAAATGACTGTACTTGTAAAATTCGTATATTCTCTACACTCAAGAATAATGTAGCATTCTAATGGTGGAACAATTCTTGAAATTGGTCCAGTAGTTTATGAATTTATTCGTTACTTACATACAAAATTCTCCTCTTTATAATATTGTATATTTGTATAGTAAAGTAAAAATGGCTACAATAGCAATGGGGTATTGATCAACTTATACTCCGTCTACCAATCCGAATTGGGCAAGCGTGGTAGACTAAGCCTAAACCTCCTTCGATGACAAGGAGAAGCCTTGTGTCCCAGCAGTGGGTCAAATTATAAAGGCTGTTATGATGATATTAGTATAGAAGTAAACAAGTAGATAAGCATGTGGTGTATTTTTTGTTTCAAATAAATTTTCTACCTTATTCCACGATAATTTTACAGTTTGTAGTCGCTCATCTGACGTTGTCGCGAAAAAAAAAACATTTTCGCAAGTTGACCAAACTAGTGAGCCGTACGTTCGCCTTTCCAAATACTGAACAGTGAGCTATGCGTCGCCTATCTAGTTGTTACGTCTCTAGAATTTTCAAATAATGCCATACGTTGTCGGGGCTGCCACAGAATCAAGTTTTATTGGCTACAAGAAAAATCCAATTGTACCACAGATATATCAATGTAAGGAGATCGGTCGAATCGCCGAGTTCATAAGAAGACCGAGTGTCGCGATCAGCGGCCGTACTACATACCATGGTTCTAGTTGAGCATGCCGTAATATACACTATTCATTGCGCGCGTCTTAAGGACTGCGAAGCGATGAAAGTTAAGCACAGCCGCAAAGGAGATCGGTCAAATCGCTGAGTTACGTATTCACTCGACTTTATCGGAAGGCGAAGTGGCGGTGTTGTCACAAGTTAAACGCCGGCTTGGGCTATCTCCTTGTTTTTATTAAATCTGTGAATTGCACCCACTTGAAAACGAGATTCAGCTCCATAAGTTAGGCTGGCATAGTCCAACAATAGCTAGGGCAGGGCGGGTTGACATAACAGTCTTTAGTGTAGATACATTTGTCTGCGGAAAATGGCAATAAATATAATATATTGTTAATATTAGGTTAATAATATACCTGATGACCTAAAATGTTTCAATGCAAACCAGTTTAAAAGAGCTTTATCTAAGTGGCTATTGACACAAAACTTTTATGATATTTAGGAATTAATTAATAAACCAAAGATATTTATCAGTACGTAATAAGTAATACAATAATTTTATTCTGACATATAAATTGTATAATTTGATTCTCTTGACATTATAATAAACTTGCTGTATCTTAGTTTGCATGGTTATAATATAGGCGAAACATGATGTACCTACTAAAATGTATAACCATGTTTGAAGCAAATAAATAATTATTGTTATTAAAAGATACTCTGTCTGAATCCTTTTGAATCCATAACATATTATCGGAACACGCTTTTTCGGCCAAATTTTCAGACCTCTTCTTTATAATAGATTAAATTCCATGTTAAAGATTTATTCACTGAATTACAATAACTATAAAAAGTCCAAAAGAAAACAGATTTCAATCAGGAATTTCTTTTACGTACTTATTGTATTTCATAGCAAACAACATATTATTTTATAATTTGGGTACGAAATTTTAAAAAAATGTGGAGTTGGCTGGTTTGCCAATTAAATATCGATACTGGTAAAAAATGACACGCTGAACTCTAGCTGCAAGCTTAATCATATTAATGTGTCCAAGCAACTCGAAGCATATTTTATCAATCGAATTTTTGATTTTATTCTCACCGGCTATCGTCAGTTCGTTACACTACTACATTGTTATTAATAAGCCTTAATTGTATATAAATAAATTATGTTTGTGCGTTTTTTGTTTAGTAGTCAAAACAGAAACGGGTAAGCTGATAACATTTTTTTTATTATAAATAAGGAAAGAAAGATAAATCCTTTTCAGCCTACTCGTTCCTGTTGTATAAGAATAATGTTAAAGCTTTAAGCCTTAAGTTGAACTGTGTAAAGCATATTCATTACATTAAATATGCATTAATATTTGCATAACGTTAAATATGGGTCGCACGCAAAAGAAAGTTGGAAAATTACTGCATTTAAAAAACCTTGTTAATTCAGTTTAATGTATTTATATATGAGAAAAAAAAATTAAGATGTTCCGAAAATCTAAAGAGACATGTGTGACAAGAAATGCAAGATATTATTTAATGTTGTACGAACACACATTATGTGGAAAGATGACTATAATTATACCAAGTGCTTCGTGTTTAAGATACGTTATTTTTCCTAGTTCACTAGTAGTAGTAACTGGGATCAATTTTGATTTTTTTAATTACATAAGTTGTATTTCCGGTTACTTACTCGTTAGTAATTCATCATCATCATCAACAGCTCATATTATGTCCCTACCAAAGGGCTCGAGCTTACCCCACATTAGGGGCGATTAGGTCTCTGTCAACCACGCTGGCCAAGTGCGGGTTGATCGACTTCCCACACAACCTAAGAATTTTTTCTTAGGTTGTGTGTGAAGTCGATCAACCCGTAGTGTGTGCAGGTTTCCTCACGATGTTTTCCTTCATCGTGAAAGCGTCGATTAAACGTACATGTGAATTCAAAATTTGAAAACCCATTGGTACGTGACGGGGTTCGAACTGGTATCTCCCGGGTAGGGAGACAACAATTTAACGCTGGCCAAAACACTGCGTTAATTTGGACGAGAAGATTTTACGTAGTAGAATCGTAGAAGAAATTTTATATCCTCTTCTAATCCCAAAATTAAAATTATTAGCAATGCATAGCTACATCCCCATTCTTTATAATGCTATACCCCACCCAACTTCCCAATTTCCTTAAGTGTGATTTTTAGCATTTTCTTTTTTCATCGTCCCACCCGTCTTGCATTTTCATAAAGGAAATTAAATTTAAAATTAAATCACCCAAAGTATTCTCCCTCTTCAAAATGGAATCAATTGGGGTCTGTTGCAGGAAATCTCAAAAGAATGAAATTATTCCGTAAAGCCAATTAGATAACATCGATCACGGTGATTCCTTCAATCCGAATTTAAAGTAGACCTGTGTACAGTGTTATTTTTAATAAAATAGCTTTTAATTGTACTTACAATAAAAACCTTACAATGGACCATATAACACGTCTTAAGCTTACTCAACGGGTAATGTATACTATGCTCGCAGTATATCTGCGTGATCAAATCAGAAATGATGAGATACGCAGGGAAACTAAAGGCATCTAAGTAAGAGCCCAAACAATTGTCAACTTTAAGTTTGGCACTAGCACGTAGTGTCGGTGGCGTAAGTAGTGCGTACGAGCGTCGTCTCCCACCCGGGAGGCACTGGTTCCATCCCCGCCACGTACCAATGTGTTTTCAAATTTTGAATTCATATGTACGTTTAATCGACGCTTTTACGGTGAAGGAAAACATCGTGAGGAAACCTGCACACACCTATGAAGATATTCTTAGGTTGTTTGTGAAGTCGACCAACCCGCACTTGGCCAGCGTGGTTGACTAAGGCCTAATCGCCCCTAAAGTGGGGTAGTCTCGAGCCCCTCGGTGGGGACATTATATGAGCTGTTGATGAAGTTTGGCACTGGGCAGGGCAAATTGCGAGAAGGGGGTCTAGTTGGTGGGTACCCCACAAAGTGGAAAAACAATCTGGTTCAACTCGCAAGAAGCCGCTAGATGCGGGCATCGAAAGATCAATCGAGTTAGTGATCCTTGGTAGGTCTATGTTGAACAGTGAACGGCTCTCGACTGTAATGATGACAAATGAAAAACTGTATACAAAATATTAATATACGTTAAATGTAGGTACAGTGGACAGTAACTTTGAACTTTAATCTAATGAGATAAAGTTGAAAATGGAAATTGACAGCCTTGGCTGGCGTTCGTTTTGAACGACGTTCTATACAAGCTTTTACAGCCCCACCTAAGAAGTGCACTTAATAAAATTACTCTTTAAAACTAACTTCAACTATTTTCGTAATACAAAGTTGTTTATCTACAAAGTATTAAAGTGCATTTTAACGTTTAGTTTCACGGCTACTCATAAACTTGACGAATATTTACATAGGAGTTACTTTCGTTTGTACTATTCCGCTCATCATCCCAATTATTAAGGATGGGGAGGAAGTATAGTTAGGTTTTGGTGACACATGTCCATGGAATGCAACATAGTAACTAGTTGCTAGCCTATCTCCTACTTACAGTGGGCATCAGACGCATAAAGTAACTAAATCTTGAGAGAACCAACACTGATGATGACTTAGGACGAAAGACGATTCACACTGCACCGCGCTCCGTCGCGTATCGTGGGATCGAAGATTTTAATTTTGTATGCAAGTATCACAGTTTGTATAAAAAACCCGTACAACACACTGACAACGTGTCACAAAAACGTCTGCCAAACCGCGCACTACGCCGCGTATGGCATAATCTAGAGATACACTGTATCTGGAGTACCGCGCCGAGTATGGCACACTGGCTTAGGGGCACCGCACGACCCTTCCGACTCGGACGCTCTAGGGATGGTAGGCAGTCGAGAGAGTCCCAAGAGGGCCGGTTGCCCAGTAATCCCCTAGGAACCTTCGACTTACAGGCTTGAGGATCTCCAACAAGGTCTTCTTATTATTCTTCTTCAAACGGGCGGCCTCCGCAAATCGACAACTGTTGCGCCTGTTTTGCATTGGAGGGTGTGGGGCTCGTTCACTCCAGCCATCCTAATTCCTCCAGGAAGTTACCCAGCGCATCGACGTCACCAAATGCCACCCGGAGGCTACCCGGGAATCCCAAGCATGCCACTCCACTGCATTCCACCAGAACGTGGGCGGCTGTCTCTTCTGTGACCATGCAGGCTCTGCATCCCCCAAGGTGTTCGCCAAAAACCGGTGATGCAGGAAATGTCATCAGCGGTAGCCTGCAGTAGTAAATCGAAAAAAGGCACCGCACGGGTTTTTAATGCGTTAGGACGTATTGACGTGGATAGATTTATATTTGGACCAAAAACCACACTGATAAAATAGTTGCATCAAACTGAATGATTTAGTATTAATATTTTTAAGTATCACCGGCGATTGAACTTGAAGTGAAGTTTTTCTATGGCGCAGGGCCTTCGTACAACACCGCTCCGCAAAGCGACTCAGATCTCCTCCTACGCCACCGCGCACGGGATCTGCCGCTCCGCTTAAAATAAACCTTAAACTTTTAACAGTAGAACAACATTACTGCGATGTTTTCTTTCTACGAAGTGGAAGTTCTTCTCACTTTAAGGTAAATGATGATAGGTACAAAGGTAGAAGCGAGATTCATGAACACCCTACAACTGAAAGACTGGCTATCTTATCACTAATTTTTGGAACACAATAACGTCTTAAAACTATTGTTATGAGAATTAACTTTGATAACATAGTCGTAGCTATCCAAGCGCCTATCCCAACCACCAATCAAACGGATCGTTCCCTTGTAGGTAAATCAAAACTTGTATCTCCGGATCCAGTACTAAAACTAGTAGATCATACAAGCGGTACAATATATTTATGATATCAATTGTCAAATATTAATAACATTCATAATAAAGCCAATTAAAAATATACTTTAATAAATTCTGAATATAAACAAAATTGACTTACTGTGGCTACCATTTCAATGTGAACATAGAGATTATTCCAGCGGTAATGGTTTTCTTTATGTTGAACGAGTCTGATCGTAATATTTCTCGTTTCCTTAAAATTTACAACCGACATTCAAAAGACTAGGAATGTTATTTAATATTATATTTTTGCATCTCAAATATTTATTCTTATACATTATTGATATTGAAATAAAATACAAATAATTTGTCAATAATATGTAAATCAACTTCAATAGAATATCCTTCTAAGGATTCGCGCATCCGTAAATCCGTAATGAATGGAAACGATTTCGTTTTGTAGACGTTTTAGTCTACAAAACGAAATCGTTTCCATTAATCACAAACTACCTCATTACTCCAGGTATTACGTACAGTAAACTTTTTAACGGCTTCCAAAGTTCCATGGTTGCATTATTCCCACAGCATCGCCCGAGGTTGTGCTGTAAAATATTTTAAGATCTCTCAAAGTGCACTCCACCTAATGCGTCCTACCTACACACGCTGCAACAGACATATTGTCTCCTAGAAACAGCTAAATTAAATTGGAATACTTGAGAAATAACTTCGGAAACTTATTTTGCGTTTCCTGGTTTATTTCACCAAGAACGTCGTGGCTTCTGATTTTTGAATTGAGATAATTGTGTAGTTGCTGTAATAAAAATAAACTCTTAGAACGTTTTCGCGCTCAAGCTAAATACCCCAAAAGGGAAGAATTAGAATTCAATGTGTTATTGATGGCTACATCTGTACTAATTTAAAATAAGAAAAATCTGCTTAAACTACCCAGTAATTGTCCGGCTGCACTAAATTACCCGGCATGTGTCCACTTACTGTATCCGCTAATGAATGGAGATGTCTTACAAAAAAAGGTTAAAAATAAACAAACTGTGAACAATACTCGTAAAACAAAAGCTGGCCTCAAAGGAGCTCTGGCGAAAAAAGAAAAGCAAGAAACAGTGTCAAAAGCGTTTGAAGCTGAAATATTATGGTGTCAAAAATGGTCTAACGAATTTGATCTCTATTATAAGCGATGATAAGGTTGATAAAGTTCCGGCTAATAACAAATATTATATTATTTTCCTTGATGCATGATACTAAACACTATCAGCTAACTGTTAGAAAGTGGTTTGGCAATTCGAATCCCAGGGGTACAAATTTGTACGCGGTTTGCTTAGTGTTAAGGATTGTTATAGTTGTCCTACCTGTCAACCACCATCTTATCCAAAAACTGAGGCACTGTGCTGTTATCTATACTAATAAATATAATATTATAAAGCTGAAGAGTTTGTTTGTTTGTTTGAACGCGCTAATCTCAGGAACTATACTGATTCAAATTGAAAAAATATTTTTGTGTTGGATAGTCCATTTATCGAGGAAGGCTATATTACATAAATAACTCGCTAACAAAGTCGCGGGCTCAGCTAGTCACTATTGTAATGACAATGCCTCAGTAATTGAGGGTCAATGTTGAAGTTTGCTTCTATCTTTGGCTTTATTATTACTAACCATGCAAATTTGTAGCGACCAGATCGCCCATTGTACATTATCTTTGTTATTATAATTTTTATATTTGTATTTACTGGTGCGCGTTATTGAAAATTGTATATTTTATTGGAGATTACCCCTTAAGTGAAAAAAAACTATTAATTTTTAGTGTAACATCTTCGACCGAACAAAGAGAAAGTTGCTGTGTATCGAAATTGGCAATGAATATATCGAAAGCAACTATTCCTCCTATATATGAACTCCTCATACTCACAAAGGCACAAATATGCGTGCTTAAATGTCTGTAAATGCGGTAAAGGCACTAAAAATTACTTCACATTAATATTAAACAACGCTCATTACAAACTTCTGGAAAGGCAACAGTTCGCTCTTTCTTTCTAAATGCCTCATTACTGCAACTTTTATAATGTAAGCCCAGAAACCTTGTATAAATAAAACTTTTCCGACAGGCAAGGTCATTATGGGGAATTGACTCGAATGAGGGCCATCGTTCGTGGTTAATGGCCCCTGAGGAAGGCTCTATTAGTTTCATACGATACCCCGGAATTTATAGTTCAATCTCTCATCTCATGTATGAAACATGATTTTTATAGTCCCCTGTCTGATACGCGGCTACAATGTTCGGAAGCTATAGGAAGTTGGGTAGGAATGTTTTATTTCAGATTGCAGGTAGTTTATGAAGTTTCTGTTTTAAGCATCCATCATTCTTTTATGACCACCAGTTTATTCTTTACTGCCATGGTTTGGGTTACTTGTAGTTTAAATTCTGAGACTCAGATGATCAGATTGGTGTTTGATAGAGCTGCTTTTAAGTCCACCTGGCTAGCCATCCACAAACACTATCTTACTTTAAGTCTGCCGCTATGACAATTAATTTATTGCTCAATTTAAGTGCGCTTTATCATACGAACCTTAGTATTTTTGCTTTGTCGAGAGAATGAGATTTGAATGAGATTGTCTCATAACAAATTTACCAGGTCTCGTAGCTAATCATTTTTGAATCTTTAAATGCTTTTTAACTGTGAGATGAAACTAAAATAAATATTACATTTAAAATAGTGGAATTGTTTAGTGGTCCGCTCAACTTTCAAAGAGATGCTTGTAAAAATATAAACACGAAAGCTCCCAAAAATGTAAACAAAGAAACACATTACTTTAGCGTAGCGAGCGCGATTCATATTAATGTAGGCTATTAACCAGCGAGCGATAAATTCCCGGAGGCGATCGAAAAGCGATTTGTTCCCATATCGAGCGGTGTGAAATATCGGGCACGCGTGCCGCCCGCCGCCCGCGCTGCCGTCGCGTCGTCGCATTACTGTGATCGCGGGTTTATTGGTCAGTATTAATCATAGACAGGTCATTAGACAAAGACAGATGAAGTTGTAAGGGGATATCGGATTGAGGTATCCGCTTATGGATCGTCATCTAGCTCTGGATGACATAACTCATGGAACATCCATGACTAACGCAATTGACGATGAGAGCATTGTGCCAAAATTGCTTTTGCTGGAACGGCTATGTCGATGCTTCTGTGTGGAATTAAAATTTCTCAATATTTTTAATCTTATTTATTTCGCGGATTTTACGTGCAGCGTATTTGATTCACCTCGCTAATTTTAATTACACATGAGAAAGTAAATCATTAATTTATGCAAGAATATATAAATCAAACCCTCGTCAATGTCTTTTAGAAAAGCTGATAATATAGTGAAAGATGTTTCTCTCTCGAAAATAATAATTATTTTCGTCTCTCACTCTTGAGAAAATCATTAAAATATTGAATATATCATGCGCGCAATGTATATCCGCTTTAAATCTCAAGACCAGCAAATCACTTTATGTCTTTGAATTACTTGATCACTGGACGCAAATACCAATAATGTGAGAATCGAAGCTATAAATTTGATTAAATATAAATTTGTCAATTTGCGTTCCCTGACGAAAACGCTCTAACGTAATACACGTTCGTCGTATAAAACTACGAAATGGGGTCGTGAGCCGTTTTTAAAGTTCATAAATTCCTGAACCAACACGTGAGGCATATAGAACATTTTACTGCTTCTAAAACAGAGAGATGGCGATGGAGCCAGTGCATCATCGTTGCATACTAAATTAGCATCGTAAAACAAGATTTCATCTTGGTTCAAGTATATTGTTTATGTAAATTCTAATGTATTAGTTTCATCAAAATTTAGCTTTGTATCTAAAGATGTAGCTGTATTCTTAATTATTATCATACCTCTGGGGTTTTGATGTGTAGTGTGCCTGACATTGTTTACAATCTTGCCTTTGACGTGAATTTGCGATTTACAAATAGGTGTATTTCTCTGTATTTACATACGTGCTTGGGTAGCGTTAAGTAGGATTGCCTCCTTATGATAATCGCTATTTACTCAATATTAATCTCAAGTGTTTGTTTATTATTGATATCCAAGATTTCACAAATGTCTTACTTATCTATTATTGTTATGTATATTCTTAATATATAATGGTCGTGTGATGTTAACAGAGTAGAATAGCATCACCTCATATACTCCAATGGGTGTCATAGAAGGCGACTAATGGATCAGCAAAGGGGTATTGATCACCTTATATTCCGTCCACCAAGATAACAAGGAGAGGCACTGTGTCCCAGCAGTAGGTCGAATTAAAAAGGCTGTTGTGATGATGATGATATTCTTAATAGACCGAATATAGACGTAAAAGAACAAAAGTAAGAGTTGAATAGTATAATATAAGTAATGATTTTGATTATGTACTACTACTATAATCATTCTCTTAGTTTGTACATAGCGTTGTGTTATTTATAAGAAAGGTCCTTTTTTAAATACTAATAAGCTTTTACTTGGAATTTACAACTACAAAATAGACCCAAAATCTACCATTTGTACTTACTTCAGGCCCCGATGGCTTATATTTAATTTGATTATTCAGACTTGCTTTTTAAAAGGGCATGAATTTGCTTTCTTCAATACTTAACTTTTAAATATAGGAAGACATTTGTTGTCATATTTTAACTTTGAAACCAATTAAAGACTAACCTCACCTCAAGTGAAATTGCTAATAACGGAAAAGCTCATCGCAATATCGCGTTTCGTATCTCTCAAATCCATTGTTATCAAATAACCGTAAATCCACGCTACTTTCTAGATGTCTCTTACGAGTGCAGCTTATTTACAGCCAAGAATATTTCAGAACATCATCCACGATAAAGCTTTTTAAGCGCAACGATAACCTCTTTAGTATTCAGTGCTCATGATGCGCATGCAACCCGGTGTCATAAAACGTGGTAACGTTAACACTTTACCACAGACAAGAGTTCTTTGTGAATTTATGAAGTTTAAAAACAGCTTGGCATGCATCAAGAAAGCTGCAGTTGTTTACATGTTTTTTATGACTTTGTAAGTCAAGAAGCTTTCGGATATTGGCGACAAAATATGTTGCACTCATCTGCTGAAAACTGAGTGCATGATATATCTTTAAAATTTACCAAAAGCATGCAACTGTTGCCTTAGTTTATCCTAGTTTGCCCTGTAGGTTTTTTTTCAATCATGTTTACTTTTCTGTGATCGAGTTATAAAAAATGTGTGGCAATATGGTTTCTTGAGCCAATCAACCGTTACAGCGAACTTATACTTAAATATTGGCACTTAATTAAAAGCTATTATAAATGAATATACATTAACTGCCTGAAAAATAAGTTAATAAGGCCTGCGGAGGTCAGGGGTAATCGAGTTCATAGATCGATTTATATTCTTCGAATATTTTAGTTTTTACAAAAATGCTCTTTTTTATATTTCTAATTCAAGTTTTCTTCCCCGCACTTATCCTTAAACTTAACTTTAATTCAGCCAAAGTGTAATATTTCTCAAGTAAGTGTTGAGTTCGGTTACGGATATAAATCGAACATTTTCTTCTTACTTTGTCCAATGCTTTTATCGTTAAAGCATTTATATTCGATTAAATCACGAAAACGATGAAATAAAACGACGCATCTAATGCCATTTGTGTTGTTAGTAAAAATACAAACACTTTAGCACCAAATATAAACACAAAAGCGAACAATAAGTAGGTCGAAGTCATGGCAAAGTGAATAATGAAAGCAACATTCAGACTTCTTTTGAAACAGTCAATAGACCATCAAATTTAACAGGGACTAAGCGAAAGGCGCTCTTATTTAAACAGACTTAGGTTGATATTGAAGTAAAGCGTAAAAGAACTTCTGTGATCTGTCCTCATTATAAGTTTTTAGTACGGTCGTGGGAAACACATGTCCAAAGTCAAGTAAATGTTAAGATGACAATTCAGTTTTGGGTTCTTTTAATAATGATGGATTTTGTTGAAAAGAACTCGCAATAATGTTGTCACCGAGAATTATGTCACATCAACGAAAAACGGATTTAATTTTTAGAATAATTTCTGAATTCTGTTTGTAACGTGGTACTATAACATTGCCATGTTATAGTACCATCGTCTTCATTATCACTGGCAATATTTAAAAAAATAACAATCATATTCAAAATTATCATTCATCATGACATTTGGTTCATTTTTGACTCATTCCATTGCTGACCGTGTCCTAGAACACAATTATTACCAACGTACCTAAGGGTCTCGCTCTGACCTCGGTTTGGCCTATATTTCAATAATACTTACATACTTACATTATATCAAGGCACTAAAATTTGTGTTTTATATTATTTGCAGAGTGCCTTTTATATACCATTTTAACATATTCAATAAACGAAATAAATAGTGACGGAATACGTGTTTGATTGGTGGACCATACTGCCAGAGCAGGACCAGCTGCACGTACTGTTACACTGGCACCTCAACGTTCTTCGGACCTCGACCTAAACGAAATTCAAGTTAATAAGAAAATAGTTTTTGTATTTTACTTTTTATTAATTGTATTTTATATTATTTCTTTTTTCTAGATTTTTCAAAATTCTAAAAGACTGTGAGTCCTTGATATAATTTAGCGGCCAATTTTTATAAATATTTTTTTCTCCGAACCCTTCCTTCATCCATACTTTCATCCATCTTTATTAAATTTATTTTGAGTAGTGCACCTACAATCATTACTGATCTCTACACTTCCAATACTCAAAACAAACAATTTCAAATCAGTTACAGACAATAAAACTTACCCGATTTCCACCGAAATCGACATCAAGTTGTGTTTGAGCTTGGGTGTTAACTAGTCACTCAAGTTCAGCACACTTTACACTTACGGCAGTGCTGCGAGGGAATACCTCCAGCTTATCCACCACACAAGTCCAGATTTGGCGGGCACTTTCCTAGGGCAATCCTTGCCGACTATCTAGAGGTGTCCAAAATTTCTGACTTGCCTCACTCTACCTACCTAACATTAGAATTATTATTATTATATCCCCATTTTAGATTAGAATAAAATACCATTTTTTTAGGAATACACCATTTATTTTCAAATTTTAACAATATTTTAACAATATTTACCTTTTATTACAACTATTAAAATGAATCCAATTTTTTTGAATAAACTCGAACTTATATACGAGCTTGCGCTTCGCTCGCAAACCATTCCACCATCAGCAACCGCTGATGAGTTGCGAAATATTCTAACGCCACTCATAGAAACCGATACAGCATCACTTCCAAGTCCATACCCAATAGAACGTGATCTAGATGATATTAAAAAGGCTTTGTTGATCACTTCTTCACGCTTACTCACTTTTACACATAATAGTCAAAATAAAGAGAAGATAAAGACATATCTTTCTCATATATGCCACCGCCTAAATAGAATCGATATTTCTACAGAGTTACCAAATAACTTACTAGAATTATTCGAAAATAATAATAAACAATATTCTGATTGTCAAACAAAATTTGATCAAATGACATCAGTTTGTTCATCTACATATCATTCCGCTATTTCTGTCAGGTGTCAACCACAAACAGACTTAGAACTCCTTACTCAAAAATTACTTTCCGAAACTAAAATTCCAGATTTTAAAAGATTTACTTACAAAGTCGATACATGTCCACGAGATTTTATTGAACGTATCGAAGAATTTGCTTTAGCTAGGAATAGGAACGTGGTACTATAACATTGCCATGTTATAGTACCATCGTCTTCATTATCACTGGCAATATTTAAAAAAATAACAATCATATTCAAAATTATCATTCATCATGACATTTGGTTCATTTTTGACTCATTCCATTCAGCCTGCCGAAACTCAATACTGCAGAAAAAATGTATGGAGTTTAGGCAATTTTTAATGGCGACTGGTGTTTTGTCTCTTACTTCCTATCTACCCTTCCTTGTCTCGCGCTGCTGGAGTGTCACTAATGTCAATATGGCGGCGGGAGGCTCTTGAAAATTTTTAAAAAGCGTCGTTTTAGTTTATTTTTCCATCTGTGTGCGTATTTATTGTTTTCGGTGACTATTATCATTAAGTGTATACTGGTTTTTATCATTTATATAAGTGCATAACAGCAAAATGTATTACACAAGATGTGAAATATGTGGACTAAAATCTGGTAGGAAATTTAACCAAAAGCGGGTTTTCATGGCTCAATTCCCACTATATGAGAAGCGGTAAGTAGTTTTCCATGTTATTTTATTGACGCTAAGTAATTAGAAAGAATTTCTGGTCACTTTAATACTTTGTCTTAAAATCATTACCAAAAACCATATGATCCGTAGTGATGTCCTTACTACGTACTAAATTATCGATAAAACTATATTCGTACATTTGAGTATAAAATGTATTTGAGATGTTTCATTACTACTGCATTTGTTTAATACATATAAAATATTTTCAATCCTTATCTAATCGTATTAAATAATGGAAATTAAATACAAAGAAAAACAAAATAACTAAACCTCCTAATTAATTGAGGTTTCCCGTGATCAGAGGGCTGGTCTATGTATTGCACAGAAGATAAGCATTGCCAGAAGATTAACATCTCTCATTATCATCATCAAAAGTTTTTCTGGGTTTAACCCCACGTCCATATTTTCAGATCTCAACGTGACTGCCGCCTTGAACACGGTGCCCGTCGGGTATGATTATTACTTGCAACCGTATAAGCACGGCTCCTACTCCACCCTTGGTAAGTTACATAACCTATTTTTCTGACATGGTATGAAAGCTCAATTCCTGAAGCTAATGAGTGATTTATTTCAGGACCAGATGTGACTTTGATTGGTCACCAGACCAAGGCACGCGTTACCCATAGTCCGCGATGGTAAGTGGTGAACTATAATTTGAATTGATGATCACCGTAAACTCAAACGATACTATTTACTAATCTCTGTTTATTTATTATTTCAGATAAAGGCGGGACAGGAGGGATTTTTCAGTGCATTTTTCTAGTATTAATATTTACGCGTTTGTAAACGCAAAAATAAAATTATTCCATTGTATGAAAATAATTACATGTAATTGAATAAAACTCAATATTTCCCAAACTAACAGAGGTTTTTATTTTCCTTTTGTATTATTAAAAAACCTGTCTGCAATGCAGGGCAGGGTACCCATTCTTTTTTATCGATATCGACATATTCTGTAGCGTAACACCACATCCTTAGTTTGATTTTGTCATGTTGGCATTACTTTTTTTGTCTGTCTCTGTTGGTACTAGATCTGAGCCTAAACTGCAGTCAAAAAGCTTGTATGAAGTCCCGACTCTTAAACGTAGTGTATTATATACTCTTTGCATTCCATTGCTGACCGTGTCCTAGAACACAATTATTACCAACGTACCTAAGGGTCTCGCTCTGACCTCGGTTTGGCCTATATTTCAATAATACTTACATACTTACATTATATCAAGGCACTAAAATTTGTGTTTTATATTATTTGCAGAGTGCCTTTTATATACCATTTTAACATATTCAATAAACGAAATAAATAGTGACGGAATACGTGTTTGATTGGTGGACCATACTGCCAGAGCAGGACCAGCTGCACGTACTGTTACATGTTTATAGACTCGTGGACGACTTTTACTCTCATATTCTATAATGCTGAGATGACGATATATAAGTGTAGTAAAAGTATTCTACATAGTACTCCAGTATAGAAGTGACCTAGCAATTAAAAAAATGATGATCAAATAAAATTGTAAGCAGTTCAGCCAGTAAAATAATTTGTATTCAAATACCTAAAATCTCAGATAGGTACAATGAATTGTCATTGAAAAAATACAAATAAAAATCTAAAAATCCAAACCACGCTTTTACTAACGTGAGGCTTTTAAAATGTTTGAAAGATTTCACTGAAAATTAACTATCAAACGTAACGGTCTGATTTGCATGAGTACAACCAACATCACACCTGCACCAGTTCTCATTGCATCACCGACCGTAATGCCATTGTGGTAGAAGTTACATTTGCAGTCCACTTTAATTGGTTTGTTCGAACAAACTGACGCATTTGTTAGCGCGTGTGGTGTTAGATTTTTTCGCGTTAAAAAAAGTCAATGTTTTGCCAACGAAATTTCGGAACAAGGGTAGAATAAACAGTGTTTCATTTTGCTACCACAGGCACTGGTGTAAAATAAACATTGAAGAATTGACATAAACAAGAATAATAGTCTTTTTTCCATTGTTTAATTTGTAATAACAGAGTTAGTATTTACATTGATTGAAAATCAAACCTGCTTGCATAAAAAGTCATGCAAATCTATGGCCCAGATTTCTAACCCGTATATTTTCCGATCTAACACAGTTTGATTGTAATTAAAATATCTTGTCTGACCCTTCACCGTTAATGTCTACGAGTTCAGACATAGTTGATTATACTAATATGCATTGCAATTGTTTTTTTATATTCACTGGAAATCCTCGTACTTCGACTGTTGTCATGTTTGTCTATTTCTGAAAGTATCATTAAATGTTATTTTCTTAAAAATAATTGCGTTTTCCTTTTCACTACATAGGTACTTTTTTCCACGCTTATCTATCTAGCCCACATAATAATTTTACTATGGTATCATTGGATAAATGAAATGAAAATGAATGAATGAAATGGAAAAGAATGAATGAAATGAAAATGAATCAAGAAATGAAAATGAATAAAGAAATGAAAATGAATGAATGAAATGGAAAAGAATGAATGAAATGAAAATGAATAAAGAAATGAAAATGAATGAATAAAATGATAATAAATAAATGAAAAAAGAATTAATAAAGGCAATGATAATGTATTAATGAAATGAAAATGAATGACTAAAAATGAAAAAATGAATGACAATATAATCACGCTCACAATCCCAAAAGGGGTCGAGCAGAGCTTTAGTAGCATTGGGTTACACACAAAGCCACGTCTGGCAGTATGGGCTATACAGCGCCCCAAATTATGACAGGTTGCCAGCCTATCGCCTACATAAAAGGGGCACCAAACCCAAAAATTAAGAATCGTTCAGTAAACAAACCAACTAAAGCAAACGACCAGGACAGATGTCACACTCTTCTTCTTCTTCTTCTTTTAAATGAATGGCGATCGCGACACATAAAGATTAAGTACGCATTGCGCCAATATCAAGTGAAAATTTTAATAAAGTAACCGACAATTGTACGGTAGATTGAGTTTAAAAACGAGTCTCTCAACACGTGTTTTTGCAACAAGAATTCGTGAGAAAAGATGTCACACTCAAAATCATCTCATCTCAGCAGTCCGGGTAAATAAAGACAAGATTGGCAGTTCACATAGTCTGCTACGTATTAGAATGA
The DNA here is from genome assembly GCA_955850985.1 of Elophila nymphaeata. Lineage (NCBI taxonomy): Eukaryota > Metazoa > Arthropoda > Insecta > Lepidoptera > Crambidae > Elophila > Elophila nymphaeata. Next base: position 4,183,241 of record OY039082.1, on the reverse strand, counting down.
TCCCATGTCTGTGAGATCTCTTCTAATATTAATGAATTGTGAAAGCACGGAACTATTTATTTAATCTCTTTACTCCTTTTATGCCGCACAGACTCTGTATTCAAACAGTGCTACGAGAACTTCCCAGGTCAATAAGAGCACCTCCATTACCAACTTTTATCGTATCTCCATACAATAGTTTCCCCGATATGAATAATGGGAGAACTATACACGTCAGACAGAACTGAGATATAAATCTTTCAGTAATCGATGTTGCTTGGATGTGTATTTATTGCGTCGATGCTACAGTATCGAGATCTCGGACTTTTTCTCTCGATAATAACAATGGGTGTGATTTATTGTGCCGTAACTGTATCTAGTTGCCAGACCTTTGTGTTTGATAAATATTTTATTTTGCCATTTGAAGGTGTTGTTAAATGTAAGATTGGCAAACGTACGGATATGTTTATTTGTTCCAAATAATTACGTGTACTTCAGCATTTGTACTCGCGTCAGATCACAGCAAAACTGCGAAAAATTGTCTTTATTGATTTAAAATACAAATGGTACTCTTTAACAATAATTTTAAACGTATCGCAAATGTTTATAAAACATAGTCTGAAAGGATTCAGTGGCGTAGTGGATATTGAAAAGTAACATTATTTTAGGCCCCTATATATTTAAACAACGGGATATGAACCTTTACGCGTTTTCATTCGCCTTCATTCCTTGTTTACGTCTAACTTTCTTGCTGCGGCTAGGAACTAGTCCACTCTATACATAGAATGACATATCAATATCTAAGCCTCCAGGGTTATCAACCTCCTTAGATACCTTCAAAGCAATAATTCTGATTAGGTGGAGCACACGATATACACAAACGAACGCGCGCCCTCTCATATTAAAATAACATTGCTTAGATTCTAGCTTAATGTCTAATAATTTGAAATTGCTGAAACTTTTGACTCGTATCTCCCTGTGAGTATTTTTCTTGCACATGTATTAAAAGTAGTCTCCGACCAAGATTTATTAAAACCTCACAAAAGTTATCAAATAAATATTTCATTCTATTTAAATAACGGATTAAGGGACAACTATGAATAGCGTTTTTTGTTTTTCAAAGATACTAGATATTTTTTGTTTTCATGTAATGAATATGCTGAAAAACCTTATCATTTCATAGTGTGGACGGATATGCAAATGAATGACGTTTGCCATTTGATCGGAATCCCAATTAAAGTTATCATGGTCGTATTCCGGATAAATGTTTTTATTTTCATTGTACGAACGATGCTTTTTTACTTTTTTTGGATGTTGTGAACATTTTGAATGATTAAATTTGCGTTATAATCATTGATATGTTCCGTTCCGAATAATTCCATTTGTAGATAATGTGTCCGTCTTAATTAATTAATGACTAATTAAAATTAAATTATACATGCGAAGAGTGATTTCTATAACATTATAGTGATAATTGATATCCATTAGTATGGATAGATTTGTATGAATCCTTTGTTCTACTCATTGAAGTATTATGACTAGCGCATAACTAGTATAGTTCTACAGTTCTATTTAATATTAGTCATAAATTTGATGAGGAAAGGAAGTTTGATATTAACAAACATTAACATCCTCCATTTCCTCATTTTCATTATTATCTTGACATTTAAAAGTGTGTACTCTATACACAGACCGAAGGTATTTGATTTTGATCTTATCATTGCAGTCATTTGTTTCATATTTCTAAAATCTGTACACCCTAATCATTCCTTCTTTATTTTAACTCTTTAACTAGGTATGCTTGTAATTGTGATGCAGTTATGTCGATGGATACTACAATTACAAGAATTAAACTCACTCCTAATTTTATGCAGCGTGGTTTTAGCAATTGTTAAGAATTATTTACTTACTAATCAATGTTTTAATAAAGGCCCTGTTATGAAAAAACCATTAAATTTAATTTTGCAAACAAAAGAAACTGGATTTTCATTTAAATTGACTTCAAGTGTTATGAAATCATTAGTTATCAATAACTAAATGGCTCGATCTCAAAATTATTTGATCTTTGATAAAGCTTACGTTAGAAAGCTTAGAAATCTTCAGATCCAGTATCTTTTGATGAAATTTAACTAGAATATAATATTAATTAATGTAAATTTATATTAAATTTATGATAAGGGAATAGTAATAAGGTGAATTATTAAATTTTGGATCAAACAAAACAAAAGTAGATGATAATTTAGTACATCTTCATGATAAGTAATTGGATTATTCTTGTTATGCCTATAAAATAAGATTTACTCGAAGTGATATGGTACTATTTTTAATATACTTTTGTTGCTGTCAGAATGATTTAATAATACTATAATCAATTACTACATGCCACAGCCTTCGTAAATTAATAAGTAAAACCGTCACAAAAATACGACAACCACGCGTTCTGAAATCAAATATTTTCGGGCAGACGACGTGACCGAAGAAACCGAGCCGACGCCAGAATTAGTGACTGACGACGACACACCACATGTCGTTCCTCCGCCGCCCGTTAACGACACTGGAAATATATTTATACGTTATTTAACACGTAAGTTTGATGACTATTGTTATGTTGCAGGTATTCTACACAGGCGTATCCCAGTTGGAGAATGTAAAATATTAATTATGATGGAGTCATGCAGATGAAGTGCAGATCAAAATTTACTTTGCTGTGCCATTTTGAATTCTGTTGCGTGGTCATAAAGACAACGTAAAACTTGATCTGCAGTCAGGAGACTGTCAAAATGTAGATCTCAATTCATCTGTCCAACAGAAATATTTTCTTTATTGACAGATAAAAGTGCTATGACTCTTCGTTTTAAAATCAATTCTGATTTCGTTATAGAATATCATTCACAGTCGCATTTTTAGAAGTCGCTTTATATTATACTAATGATATTCTATGTCGTTAAAAGACCATAAAATTGGCTATAAATTTCCTCAAACATCCATTTTTGTACAATCGTCAGCTCTGTAAAACTTTACTTTAGATTTTAAAGCACTAAATACATTACCGCCCGTTAGTGATACAGCTATAAATTATTTTGAGTAAATAAAGCTAAAATAATTACTCAATTAAGCTATGAAAGGATTAAAGATTCATATATATCTAACGGAGTAACAAACGGTTGGAAAGTTCGATTGCATTTAAGGATTGGAAATGAATATTCAAATGAGTATTTATCGCCTAATAAATATAGCTTAAATCTCAACGGCACATTTATACAGCCCACGGAATCCGTTATTCGACAGGTATGTACAGATTATTGTTATAAATTGCCTCACGGATATACTCATAGGCGTATGCACATTTCGATTAACTCTATTTGGAGTCGTAATGAAATGGTTCACAACAATAAAATTAAATTCGTTGAAAGCTTAAAACGATTATGCAGCATTTTTGGGGTTCCGTTGTTGAAATTGAGAATCGGCAACCCATTAGTGTAAAGGCAAATAACTACAATCGAGAAGCTTAAATTGACTTATGGGACCGCCTAAATTATTACTATAGACAATTCTGCTTGCTAAATGGCGTTAAAATTCTTTAATTCTTAAATTAATTTATCTTTAATTCTTTAAATTATTCTTCAATTCGTTAAAGTATGGAAAAAAAAGGTATTTTTCCATACTCTGCTCAAAAACCGACTATAAAAATAGTTTTTTTTCCATGCTCTGCTCACACATATTACCTATAAGCTAATGGAAACCATCCGGGAGGTTCAGTGATATGTGTAAGTTGGAGTAATCTCAGGAAATGATAAGTATAAAAAAATAATAAAACTTAAAAAGAATTCGAAAATGTTTACTTTTCTTTTTTTGTAAGTGTTAATTTATTTAGATAACACCGTGTTTCGTAATTGGAAATTAAGTAGTAAGAAAACAGGGGTTGATCAGTAGCTAGCGGTGTCAGTAGGTAGATTCCTTTAAAATATACCAATGGTATAAACTATTGCTGTACTACCGAAGGCGAACCCACCCCTAATATAAGCATGTTAGCTTTATCAGAAGGATTAATGAGATTATTTCTAATATATCACTAGGTAATTATTCATATTTATATGACAAAAATGTCTCCATCCATTCCATCTCTAAATGCCATATATATTGCGAGGCATCGCACTAGCCCGCTTCGTCTTGCTGACCTGCAAGATACTTTTTCACGCGGTCCGAGGGATTCGTGTTTTTACGGATAGTTCCATTTTCTGGTCAAAAAACTGTGCGAAGTGTTTCTAGTTTTGCAAAGCATGCGATAACCGCTTACAATTGATAAAATTATTTCGTACGGAATCCATAAAACTTTATCAGCATACTCCTGGCCAGCTGTTGTAAAACCTCGCATTTTCGTATTCGATATTCGCATGCTACTAAATAATAACTCCAGTAGTATTTAAGGCTGGTTAGTTACATAAAATTTCTTTCCTTTGAACTGTACATTTTCTTTGTTCCTCAATGAATGAGTTAATGTCTCGCCATAAATATTTTCGGATACAATCTTTCTAAACTACGTAGTTTTCGTTTTGTCCCATTATTTATTCAAATTTGCATATTTGCGATCTTTCGTCATTAACTTTTTTTGAACTTTTGTAATAGTAATAAGTATTTTGTATTATTTAGTCTTCTATGTTGGTGTAGATCGTTATGAGCAGTTCCACTGTGATCCGGAGTACCTACTTAACCCTTCTTCCAAGTTTCATGAAACGGTTTCACCTTATTGGATTTCCAAAATTAAGAAGTTGAGCTTAAACTATAATTGCCTGGGTTGTAAATGTCATGCACTATTGTTCAATTAGTTTTTGTAAATTGTGTTAATTCACTCTTGCACTATTGTGCATGACATTTACAATCTTGGTTGGTAACGACCATTTCCTTCCAGTGTGATAAGTTGGTAACAAACTTATCACACTGCTCTGGAGATCGAATCGAGTATCTCTGAATCTTATCCCAGAGGGTAAACCACTAGTCCACAGAGGAGATACAATATTCTCTTAAACAACGAATGCGTGTATAGATTAGACAGCATATCATCAGCATTAATAGCTGGAAAATGCTGTACGATTGCCAGTAATAAATCACTAATAAAATTTTATTTTTAAATTATAATACATTTAACGCTTTTTATGACAAAAAGTAAATGGTGATATAATTAGCTCACCCCCAGTGTTATCTCCTTTCGCTCACAAACTATCACAGAGTTATATTTAACAAACATTATCACTATGAAGGACATGCAGGAATCCCTTTCCAACTTAAGTGCACAGTTCAATACACGAATGGCGAAATTTGAAGAGGAATTGAAGACCCGTGCCCGTGTGGAATCCACTTCCACCTCATCAGGATTACTGGATGATTTCACTGCTTTCAAGAGCTTCATTTTGGAGTCTCTAAACAGTTTTCAGCGTCAACTGGAAATCCTCGCTGCTGAAGTAGACAGGATGGAATCTCATAGCCGACGGAAGATTCTACTGCTGCATGGTGTACCAGAGAACAAATCCGAAGATACTTCTAAAGTGGTTGCAGGGGTCATCACAGGTCAGCTCGACATCTCGGACTTCACCTCGGGTGACATAAAACGGTGCCACAGAATGGGGCGTACAGCAGGCGCTGATAAACCACGACCCATTCTTATCAAATTTTATGATGCTGCTGTACGTAATAAGACATGGTTTTCTAAAACCAAATTTAAGGGTACTGGCATAACATTGTCGGAGTTCTTAACTCGATCTCGACACGAAGCTTTCATGGCCGCTCGCGAGCGGTTCGGTATTAATAAATGTTGGACGAAGGACGGCTGTGTTCACATACTGGGTCCTGATGGTACACGTCATCGTATTGTGAAGGTCACTGAGCTGAACAAGATCGAGTGCGAGACAGTGAAGAAGGCGCCAACGACCAAAATTGCGAAGGCAAAACGTCCAGTAGCAAATAAAAAGTAAGATCTCTTCCAGGGTTATTTTTCCACATAACATAACTTTGTTTGTAAGTAGTTCCAATTTAGTTTGTATATGTAAGCAATCACCTTAATCTTTGATCAATTCTACTTTAAATATTTAGTAAATTTAGATTCTGTTTACGAAATACCCTTTTAATTTTAAATTGTAAATTCCATTGTAAATTCCTAGATTGTTATTTGACTTTGATTGACTCCACAGACTAGTTAGAACAATAGAATGATTGACTCTTATTGACATAACGGTTTTTAATATGCAAAGGGATTATTGGTCATACAGCCATGTTATTTTCTTTTAATTTTTATTGTTTTTGTCGTTTTCTTATTGTTATTACCCATTTCTTTTTTTCTAAGTGATTGCTTACCTTTGTGAATTCACCAGTGTAATAAGTATTTTTTTTTTTTTCTTTCCTTTTTACATTTTGTATAACACAACTGGTGGGTGGACATCTGTTTTACAGCTTTAATTTATTGTATTACTTTAGTATTTTATTTTATTGTAATATATATTTTTATTTTATTTTAATATATAATATACTATATTATTATATTTATTGTTATCATGGATGATCATAGTAGTGATGAAGATTTTTTATCAGCTAGTGGAAGTAGTTCTTTTAACGATAGTTTTGTTAGTATTCCAACATTAAGGGACACACTAGAGACTCATTTTTCCGACGTTCCAAAACACTTCAACATAGTGCATATTAATGCACAAAGCATTCCGGCACACTTTCCTGATTTGTTGTCTACTTTTGACTGTAAGAATATCCATGCCATTCTCATATCCGAATCCTGGCTTAAGCCTGTCCTTCCATCAACTTCCTACTCCTTACCTGGTTTTATCCTAATCAGAAATGACCGTTCCGTTGGCGGCGGTGGTGGTGTAGCTATGTACCTTCGTGCTCATATTCCGTTCTCCGTTATAAGTGTATCACCACAGCCACCTCCGTCAAACGCTGGCGAGCATATCTTCTTGGAAGTCATCATGCACAATACCAAAATTCTACTTGGTGTATATTACTCTCCATCTTGCCGTGTCGATTTCTTCTCCTCTTTCGAAACAATCCTTGAAAACCTTATCCCTTCTTACAGTCATACTATTGTCATGGGGGACTTTAACACCTGCCTCCTCAAAAACGATTCCCGTTCCTTATCCCTGCATGCTGTCTTACGGTCGACAAACTTATTTATTCCGTCATTAAATGCTACCCATCATTTCCCAAACTGTTCTCCTTCTCTTCTAGACTTAATTCTTGTCTCTTCTCTTGACCATGTTGTCAGTCATGGTCAATGTCCTGCCGATTCCTTTTCTTATCATGATGCGATATACCTTTCTTACAAAATCCGTCCACCTAAGACCAAGCCCAAGATCCTACAGCTTCGCAATTTTAGTGGTATGAACGTCGATAAACTTCACGAAGACGCCAGTACCATCGATTGGTCGTCGTTGTATACTTGTGAGTTAGTTGACGAAAAGATTGATCTGTTTGCTGCCAAAATTACGAATTTATATAACGTTCATGCTCCAGTTCGTAATGTTAAATTAAAACACTCACCTTCACCCTGGCTCACACAAGAAATAAAGCTACTGATTGATAAGAAAGCTGCTATTAAAACTAAGTACAAACATCGTCCTACTGTCACAAATTGGGAGAACTACGTCAGTATCCGTAATCAGTGCAATAAGGTGTGTAGGAACGCTCAGCGCCACTACTTTCATAGTTCTGTTGAAAATGGAGATCCAGCAAAGGTCTGGAAATTTCTTCGATCAATGGGTATTGGGAAGTCACGCCAGACGACAACAGCTGGTGGTCTTGACTTAAATTCTTTGAATATTTATTTTTCTTCTACTTCCTATTTTGATGGGCCAATTAAAGCCTCTACGTTAAGCTATTTATCTTCTCGTCCCATACCAAATTATCCTGCATTTTCCTTTAGTCAATTCTCGGATTGTGGTGTTAAAAAGAGCATATTATCTATTACATCGTCTGCAGTGGGCTGTGACTCGCTAAGTAGTAAAATGATCATTCCTATCCTAGACGATATCCTTTCTGTCATTTCTCACATCCTTAATTATTCCGTACAAAGTGGTGTCTTTCCTACTGCATGGAAAGATGCCCAAATCACCCCGCTACCGAAGAAACCTAATCCTTCGTCCTTTTCCGACTACCGCCCTATTTCTATACTTCCATTTCTCTCTAAAGTGTTAGAGCGGTTAGTCCATGACCAACTTACCATATTCCTTTGTCATAATCACCTCCTCAATCCATTCCAGTCCGGTTTTCGATCGGGTCACAGTACCACCACTGCACTTGTTAAAATCACAGACGACATCAGATGGGGCATGGAGAATGGCTTGCTAACTATACTATCACTCCTTGATTTTAGTAATGCCTTCAATAACGTAGATTTTGATGTACTCCTGGGTATTCTAAGCTCTATTAACATATCTCCAACGGCAATTGACTGGTTTCGTAGTTACCTGTTTGGTCGCCGGCAGAGAATTTGCATCGACGATTCTACATCTCCGTGGTGCGGCACATCTGCTGGTGTTCCACAGGGTGGCGTTTTATCTCCTCTACTATTCGCAATCTTCATAAATTCTATTTCCAAACAACTTTCTTCATCCTACCACCTATACGCTGATGATTTGCAAATTTATGGCCAAACCTCACCAGATCGCCTGGCAGAGGGTGTTAGAATGGTTAACTCTGATCTGGTACAAATTTGTGAGTGGAGTAGCTGTTACGGTCTCAAAGTTAACCCAGCTAAAACACAAGTAATTATTATTGGTAGCTCTCGATTGACTTCAAAAATTGACTGGTCTGTGGTCCCTAATGTGATATTCGATGGATCTATCATTCCTTTCAGTCAGACTGTTAAAAACTTAGGTCTTCACTTTGACACTAATATATCTTGGAGTTATCATCTGCAGGAACTCAGTAGAAAAATGTTTGCTTCGGCAGGATCACTCAGAAGGCTGCGAAACTTCCTACCAACTACTACTAAAATTGCGCTTGCTCAATGTCTCCTTCTCCCAATCCTTGATTATGCTGACTCTAGTTTCCCAAATTTGACCGAAGAACAACTAAATAAACTTGAGCGACTCCAAAACTTTTGCATACGGTTTATATTTGGTTTACGCAAATATGACCACGTTTCAGAATTTCGTGTTAAACTCAAGTGGTTGCCCATTCGCCTTCGCCGGAATGCACATATTTTATCCCTCCTTTACACTATCTTATTCCATCCTAACACTCCATTTTATTTAAAAAATCGCTTTAAGTTTCTCCATTATACCCATTCCCGAGTTTTAAGGTCGTCAGAGAACTTGAGGTTAGAAACACCATCTCATTTTACCAAATTTTACAACAAATCCTACTCGGTACAAGCTGTTTTGTTGTGGAACGCGTTACCTGTTCACATAAGGCAAGCACAAACCCTCAACACTTTTAAAAATCAGGTTGAAAAGCACTATTTGTCGCTATGATTATTTGTTCATGATTATATATCTATATGTATACCCTATATATTTTTATATATTTTATATATATTCTTATATTCTATTATTATCTTTCTTATATATATTCTTTTATACATTTATTTATACCTGTATATATTTAGTTTATACCTATGTATATTTATATGTATTATAGTATATAGTTATTGCATGTACATACATATTTGTCATAATAAGTATTATTATTATTATTATTTTTTTTTTCAAATTAGACATCGCCATCTTCCCTCGAACTCTTTAATTCTAAATCCTGTCCATCCTAAGGTTACCTGGAAGAGATCGCTTTTAGCGATAAGGTCGCCCTTTGTACAGTATATTTTAAGGTTACAATGATTGTATTTTTGATTTGGTCGATGTACAATAAAGATATATTCTATTCTTCTATTCTATTCTAATAGCAAACATCCTGATCTAATCAAAATCATTCGGCCGTTGTATTCGATCCGACTCGATTCCATTGTTTCTAATAACAGCGTTATTCCAATGAAAGCGAGTAGCGAACATAATACCGTCTAGAATACGACATCATTGTGGAAACATGGGGTACAACAATTTGAACCTTATTGTTTTAACAATATACTAAAATTTAATGTGTCATTTGAGTTTTAGTTCCCAAATTTATTTAGCATTTGCTTATTACGTATCGGAGGACCCAACAAGGTGCACAGAGGACCGATCGGTTTCGAGCTGCTTCAGAGTTTCGGCTGAAATGATGACTAATTGCGTATTCCTTGCCAAAAAAGTTTGCTTGATCAATTACCTCAGTGACGATGTATAGCAAAGCAACTTACAAATGTTAAGTCGCACTCTTTTGTTATTCTCTATTAGGTAAACATGTTACTGACTCTTGACAACTTTTGAAAATAGGTAAACCTCTCTTTCACTCGCACCGTGGTTTACTGCTCGAAATGGGACACTAGAAGGACGTTCGGTTGAATTAACATCCACTGTTCGCAAGACCATAATGGCATCATTACTTTTTAGTAGTTTTCTGTTTGCGTCGTGGGAATTCTAAAACTTTACCTGGGATTGAGAATCTCCGTTTCATATATCCTTTTCGTCAATCTACTATTTCATTTAATCATATTGTAATGATCTAATTCCTTAATTTAAATTCTATTTGAAAGCAGTTGCAGCAGACAGCACATCAAGTTACTACACAATCAATTTTAAACTTTAAAAAGTTTAATAGCATTATCAATTGGGAAAACACAGAGTGTGGTAACAAGCTGATGATTGGTTGATCATTTTTAGGTTATTAAATAACTTTATATCTTATAAAATGAATCACGCGTCCTACTCTAAATTGCGCCAGCGCCACTACATCGGCACAGGCAACACGATGTAATGTAAACGCAGCGTTATCTGCCGTTCATAAAATTGTCCAGTCGATAACGAAACGATTTCGAATCGCTGAGTAATGAATACTCTCCAATAATTGATAGCAATATTCCGCTGTTGTTCCCATCACAAACAAAGCTTTTCACTTTTTCCGACCATTTGAGCAATCGCCGTATGTTGAAGTTGAGTGATCTATGTAATATTGTATGTTTAAATTAACGTGAACTTATTTTCGAATGAATTACGAAATAGTATTTCACTTTTTATGGTTTAATACCCTAATTGTAGAGTTATTTTATTCTAAACTAATATTGATACTAAATTACCTACAACCAGATAAACCCAGTTGCGCGGAAAAATTGCTAGCTTAGCTCACAAAAACTTTGAGCACATAACCAGTAGTCCCGGGAATATCCAGGATTCAGATATTCGCCGATGTAGCGATATTATCGGCCGGCGGAGTATATTACTAATCCCATTCAAAAAGGGTTCTCGGCCCTTTACAAAACCAGTAACAGATCATTCGGTTGAATTCAATTTAGAGGAGACTCAAGAAATTAAAGTAAAAGCTTTTTTATCTTGTCACGATTAAAACATGAAAGGTGTTGTTGGCAAACAGATGAGAGAAAACAACACGGTTCGTAGTATGCGACAACATTTAATCTCGGTGATGAAATATTTCGTAAATCTCAAAAAGAAATCTGGCTATCATCGGAAATACACTGTACTTTCGCTTACCCTCAGGTGGAAAGAAGTCATTCGCAAGATCTTTTTATACAAAGGTACATAGAATCACGCTTTCCCCCATTCTTCATTATGTAGGTATTTCTTTCGCTTCATATACCTACTCTCATCACAGTACACTTGTTGAGCAACTACGAGTACTTTAGAGGTGAGCTTTGTTGAAAATGGTTTTTTAATCTTTTTATAAAATAAACCTTTTTGTAATACATCCGAATTGCAATTGCGGACTTATCCCTCAGTAGTACAGACTATATTAGACTTAACATGAACTATCTTCCCAATCCCCTCACATCTCCAAGCCGAGTTATTGTTGTGCGTACAGCACGTCCCTCGCCTCGATTCAGAGTATACAAAACGTGACCATTCTCTCAGTCCTGTTGCAAGCAAATATACATACGTCAGTTTTTCCACCCCTGTTCGGTGTGATTCAAAGGCAAATATTTGTGACATCCAAACAGTGATGCTGCACGATTATTATGATAAAAGTCTCTTCTGACATTTGATTGAGTGGTTGAGTCCATTTTATTTAGTACACTACTTTTATCTCACGAACGCAGGTGACTCGTGACTATTTGTGTAGATATACATGCCCTTTATTTATGTGCCTATGTGCGGCAGCGCTCACTGACGGCACTATCGGGACACAGAGACAATATTACATATTTATTTACAAAACCTAATTTTGGACATCTGTCCTGGTTGTTGGCTGTTTCTGATGTCTTTTGGTTTGCATAAACCCGAAAAACCCTTTTATGTATACTATTTTGCCAGAGTAACTTTATGTGTAACCAATAGTTACCTAAGGTTCTACCACTAGTATAGTATTATCAGTGGTTCTATTTAACCCATTTTGGGATTATCGTCGTGATTGCATGTATGTATCTAATTTGTCGCTGAACTTATACTATCTGTATATTTTAATCTGCAAAGAATATTTTAAGTAGATTGTCTATACAGTAGTTGTATAGTTGAAGATCTGATGTAGTCTTTATAAAAGTACCATTAAAATCCATTTTGTCGTCGCAAACAGCATCTTGAACGAAGCCACGGAAATTATGGCTTTCAGGAAATTTTTCGCAGACTTCACTTATAACTTTTATGAGTACGGAATGACAATATAAAAGTTTAAACTACGTGCTTATAATGCTTTATCTCCTTCTGTTATAGATCATTACATTTTGAGATAGTTTGTGATCAAAGCTATTGAAGCGAACCAAAGGTGAATAAAAGTGAAATGGGCTGTATAAATATTTCAAATAGATATGAGATTTTTTTATATAAGCTTTTAGGCTTTGTCTTTCATATGAAGAGCGAAGGCTTCTTCTTCTTCTTGCTGCTTATCAGCAACTAAGATAAGTTAGTGGAGAGTTACTAAATTTATTGAAAATGTAGCAACTTTTGATAGATCTTGTCTAGTGGTAATAAAAATTTCACTGCAGTGTATTTATTGCACTTTCCACTACTACCTATAGAGCAAGATCCCAAAACAGACTTTGCGTATTTTGTTAGAGATAAAAATGTGTAAGAATTGCCATAAAATAAATCCATGAGTAAGAAATAATTTAGACTGAAAGTACATGTCAAATTACTTTATTTTTAGGAGCTTTACAGCATCTGCTAAGTGTCTTACAGTATTTATTATTAATACACAACAACTCATGAAAATTTTCTTTACGTAAAGTGAGTAGTGCTTTTGCGCAAGTACTTTTAGAACCTGGTACTTGTAAATTGGAAAAAAAATTATCATATTATACAATACTAATTATTCTCAAACATTTTATATCTGCAAAGATCAAATGTCTAGTGGCCATTGGATGACTATTATTGTTATTTAAAAAAAAAACCTCTTAAAGGTGACCCACCAGTGATAACACGCGTAGGCCCTTCAATGGTATCTTGCTCATTTATTATTACCCGTAATGAATATCTTCCTCCAGTTACGCTTAGAAGGTCCTTTATTAAAGCAATTTCATAACTTAATTAAGCGATGAGTAAAGGTTTGTGAAACCCTAAACTTGGAAATTCAGTACCAACAAGAACTAAATGTCTTGGGCTGAATATTTATGTCATTCACGAAACTCTTGTATTGACGTCTATTAATTCCTGCACTTTTATAAAGATCTTCCTGAAGTGGCTATCCATTACTCCTTTTTCAGCCGTAAATGGACCAATAAATATTTCTACGTGACAAAGAATTTCAAGTGATTTCCAATACATACACTTACTTATAGACGTTGCTTTCTTGCAACTCCTTGACATAAATATGTTATCGAATACCCTTATAACTCAAACAAAATGTCTCTATTTCCCTGGTATTATTTAACATTCGTCACATATATCATATTTGAAGTCTAATCAAAAAGAAAAATAATATATGTAAATTGTTTTGGAACATTTATTTCTGCTATTTTTTCACATTTACTTTTGCTTCGGTTGAGATTCTTCTTCCTCGTTCCCTCATTGCTGAGGATCGCGACCACGTATGATCAGTTTCCACGTGGTTCGGTCGTGCGCGGTGTGAACTGCACGGTGTATGCTGCCGCCCATTGCTGCCTTCGCTGTGTCGGACCATCTTAAAGGCGCTCTTCCTTGGGCACGTCTGCCGTCCATTTTACCAAGTATTATTTGCTTCTCCAGACCATGCTTTGGTGACCGCATAATGTGTCCGAAGAAGCAGAGAGCTCTTTGTCGGCAAGTAACTGAGAGCCGCGTGGTGATATTAAGCTGCTCCAAAATGGACTCATTGGTTCTTTTAGCAGTCCAAGGAATGCGAAGTAGTCTTCGCCAACACCACATCTCGAAGGCGTCTATCCTACTGCTATCACGGACTCTTACAGTCCAGGTCTCGGCTCCATATAAAAATATTGAGAAGATCAAAGTTCGAACTAAGCGCATTTTAGTAGTATGCCGGATACTTCTGTTCTTCCAGATCTTATCGAGGTTAGTCATAGCACTTTTGGCCATACCGGCTCTACGGCGGATTTCATTAGTGCAGCTACCGACATCGGATATCAATGATCCAAGATATACAAACTCATTGACTTTTTCATATCCATTCAGTGCGTCGGTTAATGGAAGTATATCTGCTCTGTCTACCACCATAATTTTTGTTTTGGAATGGTTGATCTTAAGACCGAGTGTGGCACTCTCTACTTCAACTTTCTTTAGAAGGATTGCCATCTCTTCTTCACTCGACGCAACGATTGTCGTATCATCTGCATACCTTAGATTACAGATCATGCGTCCCCCCACTGCGACGCCACCGTTCCAGCCGTCCAGTGCTTTCCTCATTATATATTCACCGTACAAGTTGAACAGCTTAGGAGACAGAATGCAACCCTGACGCACGCCTCGTTCTGTGTGGAAGGATTTAGATTTTTCATTTTCCAGTTTCACAAAGCTTGAGCCATCCAGATATAGGTTCTGTATAAGAAAAATAAGGTGATGAGGCACACCCATCTCTACGAGCACATCAAACATCGTCCTCCATTGTACACAGTCGAATGCCTTTGAGTAATCAATGAAGCACAAAACTAAGGGTTTGTTAATTTCGCGACATCTTTCGATAAGAAGACGAACATTCAAAATCTGCTCACGAGTACCCCTTCCAGATACAAAACCGGACTGCTCGCTCGGCATCTGGTGATCCACAAAGATGAAAGTCTGGTGTTTATAATGCGCAGAAGGATCTTACTTGCATGGGACATAAGTGACAACGTTCTGTAATTTTCACATTTCCTTGTGGAGCCTTTTTTATGGAGTGGAATAACAGCAGATTGTGTCCAGTCAGCTGGCCATTGACCTGTTCTCCATATCTTACTGCATATTTGGTGAATGATTTTAGTACCCTCAGGACCCAACCGTTGAATCATTGCTGCCGACACACCATCAGGACCCACGGCAGTATGTTTCAATTTTTTGATGGCGTCCTGGACTTCAGATAGCAAGACATCTGGTTCTCTAAAGTGATCCTCCCATCTCCTTTCCATACTAGCGCCCTCTTCGTCCCGATAGAGATCATGGCAGTAGTTTCTCCATCTGTTCAGAACATCTTTCAAATCTGTCAATGATTTACCTCTACTGTCATCAATCACCCAACTCTTTGGTTTGAAAGTACCAGTCAGTTGTTTAACCTTAAGAAATAGGTCTTTCGTTTGCGCTTGGTCAGCATGTCTTTCAATATCGCTGCATATGTTGTTGATGTGCCTGTCTCTGTCTCTTCGTGTAGACCTTTGAACTTCGGCATGTAGTTGGTTATAACGCTCAATGTCACCTTCAGTCTCAAGTCCTTCACACTTCAAAATCCTTCTTTCCTCAATTAGTGCCCATGACTCTTTACTTATCCATTCTTCCTTTCTTTTAACAGTTTTAAACAGGTCGCTACTCTCCTTCACTGTATCCAAAATAACATCCCTGAGAGTGTTCCAGTCTGCTTCACTAGAATCAAACGGGCCCCATTCTCGGCATCTGATCTTAGTTTCAACTGTTTTATGAAAATGGTCTAGAGCCGGTAAATTCAGTGAGATGGTTTTTTGAGGTTTCTTACGAGCATTTTTTAGGCGAAGTCTGAAGTCAGCTATTAAGAGTTGATGATCACTCCCGCAATCAGCACCAGGAAGCGTCCTCGAATTCGTAACTGACGATCGCCATCTCGACTTAATCGTTATAAAATCAATCTGATTCCTGTGTCCCTGTGGTGAAGTCCAAGTGTATAATCTCCTTGGATGGTTTTCAAACCAAGTATTCATAATAGTTAGCTGATTTTCTACGCAATATTGAAGAAATTTTTCACCTCTGTCATTTCTTACCCCCAGGCCATATCCACCCACAACTGTGCCCTTAAGTGGATCTCCCAAGGTGCTACCAACTTTTGCGTTCCAATCACCCTGCACGATAGTAACTTCCTTAGATGGTATGGTGCGTAACAAGGTATCAAGAGCGGCATAGAATTGATCTGAGATTTCCTCCTCCGACTGAGAAGTAGGTGCATACACTTGAATAATATTAATTGGTACAGGGCTAGCATCAAGTTTTATCGCGATCATTCTATCATTTGGAGTAACATATCCTTTGACGCTGTTATGTAGTTTCTTTGATATTATGAAGGCTACTCCATTATGACTGTGGTCTTCGGCACCAGTGTAATATATGGTATTGCCGTTATTAGTAGTAAAATGACCGCTGCCTCGTCGATGCACCTCACTTAGCCCCAAGATGTCAATATTGCATCTACTCATCTCTCTCTCTACAACTTCCAATTTTCCTGGTTTTAGGAGACCTCTCACGTTCCAAGTCCCTGTGCGAAGCCGCTTACGTAGTGGCCTTTTAATTGTGTCTCTTCTATCACCAGTAGCATAATTTCCACCCACTGTCTGGTGGTCCGCAGATAAGTGGCCGGTCGCATATTTCACACCATGCAACCCGGAATCGCAATGGCGCCGATGGTCAGTCGGATCACATGACGTCACGCCTATATTGGAACTGTTCATAGTGGTTTTCTTGGGGAAATTAGTGCAGTAGTTCCCCGTGGCTTTCTGCACCAGACATTTTAGGGGTCATTACACCCCAAGGCTGCTGCGGCCTCTACCAACCGGTTGCCCGACTGGGTGTATGGTTATACCGCCAATGATCGGTCGCCAGAGCCTCGTCTGTTATCTAGCAGGGAGTGCCACGACATGGTTAGGGCCATGCCGCCGCCATTCAGCGCGTGCAGGTGAGGTTGACTCTTGGGTCGGTAAAGATGTTATAACCGTTCTCCCCTTACTCCCCATCGGTTGAGATTATAGGTACTTTTTGTTACGAGTATTGTATTAAAGGCCATTCATACAAGGTCAATTGTAGAGACAATCCACTGGGCTAATACAATATAAGCACTAGACTTCCTCTATACTACGTATATGAGAAAGTAATTATCTAACTAAACAGTCACAATCTAATGCGTTTGATTGTCCTCAAGCCATTGATTAAGCCAGTCCTGTGAAATATATTTTTTTATTTGACTGCCATTATTTCTTAGCTCAGTCAGTTTCTGCTATTAGAAATTAATGTGTTGAAAAGGCCTATTATAAAAAAAAACATATTTCATTGGACTCGTTTGATCAATGGCTTGAGGACAATCCAATGCAGTGGATCGTCTCTATTTCGATGATGCAAATTAGTTAATTGTCTCAGTGGTAATATTTACGAGTACCTCGTGTAAATGCTCCACACGGCTGCTGTTCATAGGTGAAAATAATATACACACTTCGCAGATTTCAAACTGCGTACAACGGCCCATGTCGAATATAATCTACTTATTTATAAACTGAAAATTTTCTGGGATATATCAGAATCATGCCGTAATTGGACGTTGAGTGCGAGGTCATTAAGTCCCGAATCGCATACCGAATTTAGATGACTTTTTTATTCGTTCCCTTAATTTAAACGATTCATACTCGCGGTCCAATCAACCCTCTTGTTTTATCACTTAATTGAAGGGTTAAGTTAGTATGTCATCGAGCTGTCAATTAGAATGGCACCCAACTTTATCTTTACAGTCCTGTCGCAATCATGATTCGCTTGTTACAGAAATTCACCCTTTTATAGCTGTTATTATGTCGAAGCCTAACTTGAGCTTTGTATACAACACCATAAAAAGTGTTCGGGTTAATACTTTAGCAATTTTCTACTGGCAACACTGCCGTTTCTAATGCGGGACATGAAATTATTCGATGAAAATAATGAAGAGAAAGAGATCGTGGCCTGACAGAACGTAATTTATATATGTAGATTGATATCGTCCTTATGTCGTCCTCTCAATAGAGGGCATTAATTTTATTATTTCATTTGTCTACATTCGTGCTCTGTGCCTTTTTTGCATTAGGCTATCATTTCCCTTATGACCTTATAAGCTGTGTAATGCTTGAATAGTGCCTCTGATGTTCAGAAAAACGACGTTCTATGCTCTTATCACATTTTAAGTGTTTTGTTTAAATATTTCGTTGTTTATTTTTTTACATACAATACCTATACCCTTACATACAATACCCATTAAACCTTTTGGAGCGTTAATCGAAAAAAAAATTGCGCGTATCAATCACGTGATGGAAGTATAAGCAAAATTTTGATTCGGATTTTTCCAAACGCTAATCTCACATCGACCATAGCGGCGACCTGCTCATGAATATTTTAACTCGTATGTGACAATCTCTCGGAAATACATAACGTGGATTCGTTTATTAATGTTACAGTCTCTCGCCTGGGGACTGGCCTCGATACGTACAGAGAACTAAATGGGGTTTCATTTTCTAGTTCAGAAATCAAACGGTCTCCTAGGCAGTGAGGTCCTCCTTGTTCCATTGTTGCCATATTTCCCTTATTTACATACAACCGCTGTTTCACCGAACAAGCATTTTTCCTCCAGATGTCATTAATCTCGTTCTGAGTAATGAAAACGCGAGCCGCTATTACCGCCATCTACTAATTCTACTGAGAAACAACTCAAAACTCTCCAACCGTCGTAAGGTGGAACTTGAAAGTTTGAGACTCTGCGACTTTTCGTGTAAGCAATTAAATTCGCATTTACCGGGCTAGAAGTTGGCTAATAAAATACCTTGTGCATTGGCGTGTCCCAACGGCTTGTAATTTGGATGCTGTTACAGCTTTTGATGCTTAAGCTCTTTTCAGTATCAACCTCATTGCCTCCGTTCTGTTTTAATATCTCATTAAATAATTCTGAAGACCCAGGCTACTCCTGGCTCCGCTCTCTGCAAAACTGTGGACACGGTGAATCACATGGAATATTAAAATTTATCGTATGTATCTCTCTATTATTAACTAGACTTTTATCACATTATTTGAGAGAAATTTTTGATACCATACCTTGTCCTACTCCAAAGAATTCCGACAAATGCCATCTGTGTATACATTAACAGCCTTATTCATAAACACTCAATAAACCTATTTTAGTTATTACCTTGTTAAAAAGTGTTTTGTCTCATTAATCTCGTGCCAGAGTGACAGTGACAAACAATTTTTAAATCTCTAATAAATTCACTTGTTTTTATGAATAAGGGGGTAAGTTTTCAAATTAAACATCATCCTCATTATAAACTTTATCCATTAATGTACTCGTAGTATTATTTTGAAAGTATTCTAATTTATTCATAGTTTAAAATGTCAAAGGATTGAAGGAATACTGAACTGCCATAAAACCTATGTTATTCTATGCATTATTCATTTTCAACTTGTGCTAACATTCGGGATTAATAATAATAATAATATAATAATATAATAATAATATATATCTCCACGCTCACACCAATTATCTAGCCCGAAGTAAGTATCATTAAGAACTTGTGTTACGGATACTAGATAACGGATTTTTTTTTAATATACATAATAATTTAAAATATTTTTATAAATAAACTTAAATAAATATATAAACAACCATGACTCGCAAACAAACATTCGTGTTCGTCACACAAACATTTGCCGTTACCAGGATTCGAACCCGGACCGCTTGATGTGTAGCCAGCTGTACTGACCACTCCACCACGACGGCGTCTTAGTTGCCGATGGTTTAGAAATATCGGGATTAGTTGCCGATGGTTTAGAACACCGCAAATTTGCATTTCGGTGTTGAATTTTCTATCAAATTATTGTGAGAACCGGCGGTTCATCAAACTGGTAATTGTGTAAGGGTTTTGTAGACGAGCAGTTTTGAAGCCGCAAAATAACGTGCCGTCGAATTTTTCTTTGCTTCGCGTTTCGTATTTTAATTTAGTAAATCCTATCTTTATATTCAATTATAATCAGTAGTAGTTTTGTGACTAATTGGCCTCGGCGAACACTGGCGTCAATATTGTCATGTGTAAATTTTCTCTTATCTATTTATGATTGCTTTGTCGCTCTATTGTGATCCATTGTGCAGAGTCAAATGCTAAAGTCTACAAGCAGTATTCCCGAAACGATACGACATTGACATCTTTCAATACAAGAAGCGTATTCTTTCCTTAAAGTTTCCTTAGGCGGCAGTAATTTCTTACCATAAAGAGAACGTTTGCTCGTTTATCCAAAAAGAAAGTATGCATCATCTATATAGTTTATTTAGCTTGGCCCTTTCGGCTCCAACGCCCTGGAGACTAATTGGCAGAGAGATATAACAGTACATTTAGTTTGACCCTTTTGGCTCCAACGCCCTGGAGATAAATTGGCAGAGAGACTCGCGGGAGCGGCTCGCTGTCTACAAATCCTCTAGGGAAGTTCATCTTACAAACCAAGGTCACCTTCTTTAACACACGGGGACACTGTAAAGCTCACATGCGGTCAACAGCAATAGTCATAAAAAAATCTGATAGAAGGTACCGCTTCATTTGTAATAATTATTTCTTGTAATACCTTTCTTCTACCGGGGACATTTTTACATTTTTCCGCGAATACATCTGCCATTCGGTTTCCTTTAAGATCCGTTATAAGGGACTTATCACCGGGTCCATTGCAATGTCGCCAGGCCATGACTACTTCTGTTTCTCTATTTCTATTTATGTTGCTTCCAATTCCAAGCATTATGAATTCCGAGAACGACACCGCTTGTTGATTTTCCATCTCTCTCTAGCTAATATTAGACAAGAATCGATACGAAACTTGTCTTACCACCATCCAAACTGAGCACTTTGCACCCTTACGAATCTGATTCCGGGGACAACTAGACCACGAAGCGGCTATGCTTATTTTTGTGTCTTCACTCTTAAAGGTACAAGTTCGTATTTGACTACAGGCAACAGCAGGAGACGGACGTGTGTCATCGCGACACTACTGTCATTTATATGCAGACAACATATCGATTGCTACGGAAGGTATCACTAATATTATCAATGCGAAAGTTAGTTTGTTTGTTACGCTTTCATGCCTAAAGGTTATGATGAGCTTGGAAAGGGAACCCCTCTTTTTACTATAAACACTACGGAACAGCGGACTACAGACTGTAGAGCAACGCCTCTTTTTCATAGCATGCTATGACCTTAACCGATTTTGATGAAATTTGGTATGATACTTTTTGGTGTGATAACTGGTATAGACGCGAGCTCATATATTATTATTTATTATTCTTATGCAAGGGGCTGAGGCTGTGTCTCAAAGCACTTCGACCCTATGGGATCTTTTGTGCTTCCCCTTTCATTATCACCCATCCCCGCCAACATCGAAAACATTTTGTATGATTTTTATGATGTTGGCGGGAATAAGGTTTATGAAGTCCTCTGGTTTAGGGTAACCTAGACCCAGGACCTTTAGTCGCCTATTGGCTAGTGCATCGCAGTCACATGGTATGACATGAGTGCGTTTTTGTAACCACGAATGCTAAATTTAAACAAATCTAAAAAAAGGTAACGTCAAAAAACCGCTCGTCTGCTCTTGTTTTTAGATTAACTGAAACTTATTGTTTCCAGTTTCTTCAAAAGTTACTCCAAGTTTGAAATTTAATAAGACACGATATTCTATCGCAATTACAATTGCGAATTACTTACAATGAATCCCTAGTTTCAATTTGCTTAACAAACTTGTATCAAATGTCACTTAATTATGAAGCGATAGCTTCGATTCTCGGGTAGTTTCCTAACTTAAAATAAATTTTAAAGTACGGTCCTAGTATTTCTCGGAAAGATAACGAACAATATGATTGATTTTGATTTAGAATGCTCAGATTATTTGAAAGATTGTTAGTGTTACTTAAAGTTCTTTTTGTCGTCATTAAGTCTTATATTTCAATGTATTTTGTTAAGTGCTTTTAAGTAGTTGAAAACCATATCGCCGGTTTAGAACAAAACAATGCTATAGTGACTTTTCAGTCAAAACTTTAATGATAGGCTATGAAAATGTATGATACGCTGTCTCATTGGCACCACATGACGGCGCCGGCATTTCATACAATTATGCGTCTACCAATGTCGTGTCGGGCTCGGTGCAAGGCCAGGGCCGGTCGATGAAGAAACGGCCAGTTGCTAAACCTTTTCATAAAATAAAATTATCAATCGAAATAGTTGTTTGACTAGAGAAGTTGTAAGCCCTCATCTCATCTAATAAGATACGAAGGCAACGGTAGCTACGAAAACCTAGAAACCCTCAACCAATGAGGATCTTCTACTTCATTACCTTTTGAATCTTCATTTTATTTTCACTTGGCCTTTGACACTAAAAATGCGACTGTGAACATAATGAAAGTGTTAAACATTTTGTTTGTACCTAAATGAGAATTGTGTCAAAAACTAAGCTAATTTGTATGCTTTTGTTTCCTTACAGATCCGCCCGAGATTACTATTCGACCTCGCAACCTGCAAGTCCGCGCCAACGGCATCGCAGCCTTTTACTGCGCCGCTAGAGGTGACCCCATACCAAATATTCAGTGGCGGAAGAACGGAAAACGCGTCTCCAGTGAGTATTTCATTTTGATCTTTGTGCGTACTGGCCAGATAAAAGTTTTGTATGAACTTAAAAAACTTAAACTGAAAATATCATTATGCATTTAGGTTTCAAACCCTTATAATTTTGACTTTGACTTTGACTTATATTTTAAACACAAACTCAAAAAAGTAAGAAAGCTTCAGTGAGCCAATAACCAAAAACAATCGGAACAGATGGTATACTAAACCATAGCCTCTCAAAGTGTACGTTGGAGACTTTCAGGGGGCAGTAGAAGCCCCAGAGAAAATTAGGGGGCATTGAAATAGCACATAATCGTGGTTATAGCCGTTTTAAATTCGCGACAGATGGTAAGAAAAATTATGTTGGGGGCTCTACACAAAAAAAAAACACATTCTCCAAGTAGGCGGTGCGCCAAATAAATTTGAGAAACTATGACTCTAAACCATCTCAGCAATCCGGCGAATCAAATCAAATCATAGCGATAAAATTTATGTCATTGTTATATTATTTTCATCTTTTTTGTAGGCATGGTAGGTGACGCAAATGTAAATTGTGTCGCCTACCATAGTTAGACATTAGTCGTTTTTCACTTCTAGTACCGGAATTTCGAAAGAATGTTCAATAGTGTACTACTACATAAACTCGTCTGCTGATCGCTTGAATATCGCTTTTTAATTTCATTTGAAATAGATTTTCCATTACCTATAGTATAGTATGTTTTAAAATTAGTAAATCATGTGGTCTAGATTTATTAACTTGGGGTCCACATCCGGAAGTCCTCGTAGCGGACCCTGGTAACGTGGTGGGGAAACTTTCTCGGCGGGTGTGTGGCTTTTGATGCCAAGTGTATCCGCTTGGCATTCGAAGTCACATGCCATCATCGTCGAGTTGTTTTTGTTTTCCCACCACGGCTAGTTCCGGACGGCCCTTTTCAGGGTCACAACCGCGCCCGCTGACCTCGGGAGCGGTCCGATGGCTGCTCCCGGTGTCCTCGTCAGGACGACGCGCCAGGTCGAGCAGCCGTCGGTGAGGAGGTCGCCTATAAGGCCGGCGTCGGCCAGCGGCCCACAGGGGCTGGCGTTAGTCGGTAGCCCCTGTGGGCTGCTGGCCACTAATTGGTGCACAAGGAGTGCCTAGACGGGCAGCGTTGGGACGGTCTCGGTGTAGTTGCGCTCACGTGCGCAGATCCCGAGCCGTCCCGCAATAGCGCACTGGAGGTCAGGCCGGGGAGGATGTTTAGTGGGTATGGAGGGAACGCCTTTACCTCGAGTCCCACATATCCCCTGCGGTTGGCACCACCCCGCAGGGACGATGCGTAAATGCATATGACCTCCCCGACAAAAAAAAAGGTTTATTATCTTATCTCCCGATGCTTTCACCTACTAGCCGTAAGATTTTGACAGATATGCAATATGCATACAAAATACGTATATCGAAATCCTACAAGAAGTTTCTCCCGAGTTCTTGTTGTAAAAACACGTGTTGAGATGAGAGATTCCATTTTTAACCCAAATCAACCGTACAATTTTTGTTACTCTAGTTACATTTTCACTTGACATTTATTTATTTATTTGCTTGTCACATGGTTGGACATTGGCAAAATGCGTACGTTTAATGCGACGCGACGCCATTAATTAAGAATAGAATAGAATAAATCGTACAAAGCAAGCAAAACGGTCTGTTGATAAGTTAAGGATACCCACCATAATCGATGGATAGTTAGAATTTTACAAGCCTAATGCCATATCAAAATTTCCGACATCAAAACAAAGATCCCAACATATACAAATGCATATAGTAGTAATATCGTGTAAATGCCCACGTTTTTCTACAAAGGAAAGTCGAATTTACAACCAAAATTAATTTTGCACAAGCGAAGCTTCGACACAAGACAGACTTCATGACAGATGGACAAACTACTAGAAACCTCGATATAGGAATAGGCGATCGTCATTACTCCTTTATAGCGCACTACGAGCATAATATTTTTCATGGCGGAGAAATAAAGCGTGGGATATACTGTTTAATGGCGTATTAATAATTCATTACTCGATATTTTGCGGCAGTAGTGTCCTGTATTAATATATACTTGGTGTTTTATCGCCGATCATACATCAGGTTTAATTTCCTGAATGCTGCTTTTTCAAGATTTATTTTCGAGGGTGCGGCAATATTGATGTGGAAGTGCACTTTATTTTAATAATCACCTATCAAATCTAGAAGTTAAGCTTACAAGGAACACACTTATAAGAAATGCATACGCATTAAGGGAGCTATTTTTTATTTATTTAGATTTTTTTTGGCAAACAAGCTTGCGGCCCACCTGATGTTAAGTGGTCACCGCCGCCTATAGACACTTGCAATGTTAAATGTAAACCACTTAACACCGCAAGTGCGTTTGCCATCCTGGGGACTAAGATGATATGCCCTCCATGCCCAGTAATAATTATCCAATTATACTGGCTACCTTTCCCTTTAATCCGAAACAAACGAACTGCTTCACGGCAGAAATAAGGAAAGCGGTGGTACCTACCCAGATGACCCTACATATGGGTCTACCACCTTTTTTTTTTTTTTTTTGACGGTGGGAACCAATTTACTGGCCATACCGCACGCTGGCAAGGCGTGCGACGTGTGCGGGGATCACCGGCGCGGAACAACGCCAGTACTACCCGCTAAACGCCACCGGTACCCTCCTAAGCCCTTATGAGGGCGCTTTGGGTTCGGCGCACTGTATGTGCGCCATTGCACCAAAGCGTCCCCGGGCTGGCCCGGTCCAACAGTGAACCGGGCGACGCGCCTGTGGGGGATTACGCTAGGGTACTAGGTAATCCCCAGACGGGGTGGCCTATGCCGACTGGCACCAAGGGCGCGCGGTTTGCCAACCGCGCCCAGACCACCTTAGGGCCGACGAAGACCGGCGGTCACAGCCGCCTGCCTTCTCCGGCCCTGCCGTCTACGCATGGGTCTACCACCTAGTAATACGCGTCTTTTTCTTATTGTTAAGTTACAAATTCATAATAACTTAGTTCCTCAAAAAAAAACTAATGAATTTGCAACTAACAATAAGAAAAAGACGCGTACGAGACCTAATTGCAAGCTGATGTTTGTAAAATCTAACAAGATTCTTAAATAAAAATTCTTTGCATTTTTATGGCAACCATAACCTTATCAGGCTCCAATATTTTTTTGCAACTAAACGATTTTTCCATTCAATTTAATTTTTAACACTCGTTTTGACTATATGTCCCTTCCCTTACAATATAGGTTAGTTGCGGGCCGCTAGCCGATACGTTTTTCTCAGTTCATTGCCCCAAGCTTATAGACGTCATTACCGGTCCACGATATTTATGGGCCAAAAAGGGGGTTTTACATTTCAATCACGAATAAAAATAGAGGAAGTAATGGACTGTAGTTTCTCTTCAAGGAGGGTTTATTTCGTGTCGCAGAAAGTGTCCCTTTTTGGTGCCGAATTAAGATTTTATGTCTGGCAATCTTTTTGGGCGCCGCCGCCGAAAATGTTGGCCGAACTCAAAGTAGTTGGTGTTTTATTCTGGGAAAATAGTTTTTTACGACATTCCGTACAATTTTTTGATAATTTCTTTTAAACCTTGTCCTGATAATAACGAACACAACAAAAAATAATTATCCAATTTTGTGCAGTCGTCCTGAAGTCATGCGCGTACATACATTACGGCGATTAATTTTTACTTTCTCGTATACGTAGTAGAGGATTTTGACTGATTTACACGTTTTGGACCTCCCTGAGTCCAAAAGACCGTTTTAGGAATTATGTCTGTGTGTCTGTGCTCTAACTTATTGCAACCAAATTTAACATGCATATATGACATTAAAATATAAGGTTTCTATGAAAGAAGTCGATCACGAAAGTCAAACAACCAAGTGCGCGGTGGGTACTCGGATGGGTGACCGAAAATTTAACATGCATGTATGACATCAAAATATAAGGTTTCTATCAACTTTTCAGTCGTTTCCGGTATACGAGAGTGTCAAGGGGAGACCACTCCCTATTTTTATTTATATAGATGTCTAGAGAAGTAGGCAGGTTTCATTCATTTGTATTTTGAGACTAAGTGCATTTATTGCACATAACCTAGGCAGATTAGGCACATCATCAGCCTTTATAATTCGACCCACTGCTGGGACACAAGGCATTGCCATCGAAGGAAGTTTAGGCAGTAGTCTACCACGCTTGCTCAATGCCGATTGGTGGACGGAGTATAAGGTGGTCAATACCCCTTTGCTGATCCATTAGTCGCCTTCTACGACACACATTGAAGGATATGGGGTGATTTTAAATTTTATTTTATTTTAGCCATCATTCTGTAAATACATAGCCCATGTGTCAGTGGGCAGGGCGTATTGCAAGGAGGACTGACAGCAGTTGTGGCGTAAGGCCCTTAAATGGTGTATATTATGTTGACTCTTGTTGTCATATCAATTAAGTATAATTTTAAGTGCAGTCCTCTGAATCGTAGTCTCTTAGTACTTTAAGAAATTAAAGCACTTTTACATTTCAAAAAGTACTACGATTTAATAAAGTAATGAATTTGAAAACTGACGAAGTTTTTTGTAACCCCGCTGTATATTAATTGTAAATTAATATGTTGCTATCAGCACAAACATGAATCCATAATCAATATATTGTAATTTTTTTACTAGTAATGCAGTTAAGCCATATTAGATATTACGGAAACACAACCAAAACACAAACGATCATGCGTTTGAAGTCCTGACATTGATAGATCTTAAGAGATAGTTTGTTCACATCGGTTGATTGCTCAGCTATGAGTGACGGGAGTAACTTCTCGGTGGATCAAATTGAGCTATTCATAACAGGGTCCTCTTTGAAGTTTTGATTGGGGTGTATGGTAGGTATATTTGCTGTCTATTTGCTTGATAGTGCCAACAAGAGCACGCCTTCTACGGCACATAATAAAAAGAGCACAGAAAATAAACCAATCAAAAAGGTCTTTATTATATTTATACATCGCTTCGGATGAATGAATGCTGGAAGAGAATCGGCGCAACAAACTCTCACAGCTTACAATTTCGCAATGACTTAAGTCATTATTAACTATATCACAGGTCAATAGAAATTGAACATGTTTTTATTATACTTTAAAAATTATATGGGTAAACCAAGGAGAGGAAACCACGAAGAAGATGTCTCCGTGATAAATAGATTTACGACTACGAGCAAACATTGTTAATGGAAGCCAACGATCCGAGCAAAGAGCGAATCACTCATTCATATTTTACGAGAGTTCTGACGTCGCTCTCTGATCCACTATCGAGATTCCACTATTCGTATCCATATAATAAACAATTCTTTTATACGTTTTTATAAATACCTACCGAATAATACTAAAGATATATAAAATTGTTGAGATGAAAAACGGGCTTAATCCCTCTGATTTTTTTAAATAACATATTAACAATAATGTCGAAATTAACAAAAACAGCCCCAAAAAATTAACAACGAAACATATAATTTATTACATAAATGTCACTTGCCAATTATGTCACGAAACCTTACAATTTCTGCAAGCCAATATGAACCAAATTGCACAAAGAGCTTAAAGCTTTAATTATAAAGCAATAACACACAACGAAGCCGTTTCTAGAATTAGCACATTAAAGGGTTCTACGAAGTGTCTTGAAAAGGCGAAGATGACCCTTGATTTGAAAGCTTCTGTGAACAAAGGATAAACTAAGGCCGGTTGCATAGTCACGTTTTTGATAAACGAGCGATAAACATGCACATACTACCTAGACAAATGTCAAACGCTACGAAACGTTTCTGCGAATAATGCGAACTCTGTTTGCAACTTATTTCTTTGTTCCACAATTAGGAAATGGAATTCACTTCTAGCACAAGTGTTCTCTCCCTTTTACTATCCTAGGTCATTCAAAAGAGGCGTGAAGTAGCATCTTGCAGGTCGGCAAGGCGAGGGTGGCTAGTGTGGCGGTTTATCTCTCACCGTACTTCGCACTTGGATTCCACTTCTGCTTGCAATCAGGTGGAATGGAGCCAACTAAGCCAGGCGGGTCCAGATATGATCATTTGCCCTATCCGATCAGCGTATCCGTATCAGCGTATCAAGTATCACGTATCAAGCCCCGTAACAAGTTGTGAACGCCTCGATTTGCTCCGTATGAAACCAACATGACATGGGACGGGCCGTATCATAACGGCGTATCAAGATCGCGTATCATGATACACGTATCATCACCCGTCCAAATATGCGATTATGATACGCGTCGGCGATACGGATACGCTGATCGGATCGGGCAAATCATACATATCTGGACCCGGCTTAACATTTGACCCGACAGTCTCCATGGTGTTTTGTCACTAATACGTTAGTTTTATACATTATAGTATTTGTAGTGCGTTCAATGAAATAGATTGGCCCTTTGGCTAGGCTCTCTGGTATTTGTACGTGTCATGTTTTTTATCACACTTTCGCTCTTCGGTTCTTCAAGCCCATGGACATACTAAGGCTGATGGCCTACATATTCAAGAAGCAACAAACGTAAAATGAAAGGGGAGACACAATAGATCCCTATGGGTCGAGGTACGCCGTGAGGAAACTGAGGAAGCTTCAACCAAGGTGGAACAAGTTATATTTTATTAAAATTTAACATTTTCCATTAGTTTCCCGTATATTATTATTTCCCAGAAATCGATCCTTATTAACAACACTATTAAATGGTGTAATAATAGAGGCTGGGTTTTTTTCAAAATGATTGGGTTCGATACCTAGCTAGGATTATAGATTTTTCAAAAATCCAATGATGCAGTTTTTGTTTTCATCAAAATCGGGCTCGTGAATCCTTTGAGCATTATTCGATATTCCTTATAGTTTAGGATTTGGCCCTGAAGGTCCACTTGAAAAATTCAACCTGTATATATCATAAAGTAAGATACGAAAATAAGCGTAACTGTGCAAGCAGCCTTATCTCTCGGAGCGATTATTTGGGCAACCATTCATCAAACATTTCTGTGTCTTGTAATCAAAGTTATTTTATAGTTACCCACCCGGTTGCCTGTAATTGGGAAAATGGATTATAAACTAGTGCGAGTCGTCTTTGAGGGATGGGAACGGGTCGGTACAGTCTCAAATAATGTGCGTTGCGTTGTCGACCCCCGACAAAAAAGAGGGTTTACATTTTAGTTGCGGAGGTGTTGCACTCTCTATGGAACAGCTGATTTCAATGATAGACCCGTAGCAAGAGTTATTTATTTTTATATATAGTTATTTATTTATTCGCTGTGTACATTGCGTGGCAT
The DNA here is from genome assembly GCA_955850985.1 of Elophila nymphaeata. Lineage (NCBI taxonomy): Eukaryota > Metazoa > Arthropoda > Insecta > Lepidoptera > Crambidae > Elophila > Elophila nymphaeata. Next base: position 4,152,953 of record OY039082.1, on the reverse strand, counting down.
GGTAGCTCCCAAACGAATGATCCGATTTTGACATTGTTTTTGTTCGAAAGGTATTTTGGTTAGGAGTGTTTTTAGCTAGGATTCAAGAATATTTGTTCAGCCGTTTGAAGATCACTAGTGCTTTTATAGTTTGTAAAGGGATCTCAAGAATTTCTACAGGGCTGGTTGATCCGAAATTTGGTATGCTGTTAGCTTAATGATATTGCTAATATTGCATCATCATCAGCAGCAAAGCTTTAGGAAGCATTTATAATCAACAAGTTGGGCACATGAGATTGGTCTTAATGAATAGTTTATATGTAGACTATCGGTTGCCAGCGGATTCGCTCGCGTTAACATCAGTTATGGAACAAAAAAGTATCTTATGGCCTAGTGCCTCAAACTATCTTCATACGTTTCATCAAAATCAGTTCAGTTGTTTAGGCGTGAAAGCGTAACAAACAGACGTTCGTATTTATAATATTAGTTAGGATAGATAGATAGTGATGAGAGTATTCTTCTTCAAGTTTCTTCTATTCTATTCTTAATTAATGGCGTCGCGATACATGAACGTTACGCATTTTGCCAATGTCAAGTGAAAATGTAATCAAAGTAACAAAAAATTTTACAGTAGATTTGAGTTAAAAATGGAGTGTGACAAAATACGTGTTTTTATAACAAGAACTTGGGAGAAACTCTAATTTCTTCTTACTTGAAGTTTGCATTAAAACATGCGTGTAACACATATTTTAAAATCTCACGCGACCCAATGCAATGTAACTCGTTTTGAATCAAATCAAACTGTAGCATTATATATGCCTTAATTATTGACACCGGACATGATGCTCAACGTAGAACAAATTTTAGGTGTTGCAACGTCCTGTCGGGTATTAGAAGTGTATTCCAGCCTTAAACATTGTTTTTGACACACTGACTTCGAGTTTGACACCGAGCAAAGCTTCGCGGAATATTCAAACAAATACAACAATAAATATTCTTCGCACAGCCAACCGGAGGTGGCAGCCGGAAAGCTCCGGGTGTTTTAAAGTTAAAAGAAATCATTATCGAGACAAGAAATTGAAGCTTGAATAATTAAAAACCACTTGGCCTCGTACACTTTTACTGCTTTTAAATTATTTTGGACTCGACTGTACTTGGTTTTTAGATCTTATTTGAGTCTTTGGCTCGGAGTTTATTGTTTTGTAAATTGTTTTTTACTTTCTCGTAAACGTAGTAAATAGGAATTCTTGTAATTGTCAAAAAGTTCGACCTCGAGATTTTGACGGATTTACACGCTTTGGACCACCAACATAAGCCAGCACGCGTAGTCTTTAAAAGGAAGGGAGATGGTGCGATTAAGGAAATAAGCTCCTCGAAGTACTCGCCGTGGTGCAGACCGTAACGCGCATAACGTCGCAACATCGACACGCAATTGGAGAGGCTCAAGATGGCTTTGTTTTAATGACGCACAAGTAGGTATGTGTTCTTTCACTATACAAATATCTGTGTTGACTTTCAATTAAATAAATCATTGAAATAATGGTTTTATAGTCTATGTGGCGTGAGATGAGATTTTGTATTGACTTTCACTACCATCAGTCGCCATTACGAAGAAGTAAATTTACGTCATGCAATATTCGCCAAGCTCTCCCTGGGTGCATATTAAAATGCGTGTCACCCATATTTTACGCGAACTTCAAAAAAGAAGAAAATTACTGAAAGCGCGAAAAATAATATGAATAAAAGTCGTCGTAAATAAGTAACATTAATGATTAACAGTTAAGCGTAGAACCTCGACAATAAGTAGCCAATGAATATTTAATCATGACTACCCTATTGCGGAAGCTATTGCTACCACGCTTTTTCTAAGAATATAACACTGTATTTGCCACGGCTATACGTAAAGATCAAAATATATTAATAATATATTTTGATCTTTACATATGGAGTAGGTCGATGGGCTCGGTCGTGCGTTCTACGTAACGATCGTAAAAGCTGAGCCACCAAGTTAGCGGCCGGTGCTCGGATGGGTGACCGATTTTTTTTGTCAACTCGATTTTCCTCTTTGAAAGGCGCGTTAAGCTAGTGGTCGCGTCTGCTGTTGATAGATCCTCAAGGAAGGTTAGTGTCAGGGAGCCGACCGTAAAAATAAAAATACCAATCCTATACCAGCATGTCGATGGCAGGATATTTGACCGACCCCAAATAATTTGGGAGCGGGGTAAGAGAAAGAAAAAAGATAGGCCATCTTTATAAACCTCACTAAAATTATTCATCAACGTGGAACGAGAGAATGTTATTTTCTGTACCCATTGAAACTAAACTATCAAAAAATTAATATACAAAATTTTGAATCTGTAACTGAAACATAAAAAACATACCAACTGTTTCAATGGGTACAATTGAGAACTTCCTCCTTTTTGAAGTCGGTTAAAAAATTAACACGTTTAAAATGTTAGCTGAGTCGCATGCTAAAATATGTGGTAATTTGTAGAGTGAATTTTCATACGTATATATATACCTTAATTCGTGCTAGAATCGTCCAACAAATGGACCAATAATCTAAATGTAGCATTACAGAAACAATCCGTTACGGCTCGTAGCGCCATAAGTGCTACGAATGCTGTAGTCGGCCGTAGCTTCGGGCTACGGCGTAGCTACAAAGTTTATCAAGACCGTAGTCGCGTTGCTACGAACTCCATCGGTTATCTAAATTTTATTATTATTAAATAATTTCGATGCTTTTATATTTTGGCATATTAAAACTATGTTTTGGTTATTAATAATTTAAGTGGGTACTTAATTGCATTACATGTCGATTCAAAATGTTAATATTACGACTAATTTATTAAAAGACTTGTGTTGGTTTGGTTAGTGGTATGGCAGTATTTAAAGGTCATCAAAAGACCTATACCTATTACAGAGGGGAGCAAGGTAGATGAACAAGAAGAGACACATATTTATACAATAATAACGCTCATAATCGCGATAGAGGTGAGCAGTTTTTTCGTGTAAAATTCTGCTGACGTGACTTAGAAAATTTTCAATTTGCCGCAAGATCATAAAACAAATAACAAATTCAATAGTATTGGCAAAGAGTTCCATTATCAAAATTAACACGTATTTTTTTAGTATTGTTTACAAGCAACCAGTTCTAAAAACTTCCAATATCACCCTTGTAAGTAGATACACCTATAAGATATGCCGTATGTCGCAGTAAAAATAGACCCTGCAAGAATAAGAGCGTTCCTGCAGCTATGTCGCAGAAGCACTTGCTGCGGCAGGCTTTTGGTCTCGCACAGGACTCCAGTTTGTGTCTTCTTCTTGTAAATAAATGGAGATCGCGACACATAAAGATTACGCATTGCGCCAATATCAAGAGAAAATGTACTTAAAAGTAACTGTGCGGTAGATTGAGTTTAAATTGGAGTCTCTGAACACGTGTTTTTGCAATAAGAACTCGGCAGAAACTCCCTCCAGTATGTGAATTGTTGTCCTTATTGTGGGGACGCAGGAAATGACATCAACGACAACCTGCAGTAGTCAGTCAAAACAAAATGTCCTTATTGTGTTATTCTGTGTGTAGCAATAAATGTTTTTTTCTTTCTTTGTATAAAGATCGGAAGAAAATCGTAAATTAACAAGTATACATTTGTATTTTGTTAACAGTATCACTAAGATTCTCTAGCGAACGTTCGCTAGAGATTTGTCGCTTGGAGAGAGCTTGCTGACGAAGCTGAAGACAGAGGACGGCAGAACCATCACATCACGACCTGAGCTTTTGGCCGAGATTGAAAACTTTTATGGACAGCTTTACGCGACATCACACCCACCTGTCATTCAGGCCACCGATCCAAGAGCCAAATTAACCCGACACTATACCGAAGATATCCCGGACGTCAGCCTGTACGAGATTAGTGTAGCTCTTAAACAGCTTAAGAACAACAAGGCGCCGGGTGATGACGGAGTGACAGCGGAGCTTCTGAAAGCAGGTGGACGACCGGTCCTGAAAGCTCTTCAGAGGCTATTTAACTCCGTTATACTCGAGGGCAAAACGCCAGAGGCATGGCATGGCGGCGTGGTGAGACTCTTCTTCAAAAAGGGCGACAGGGCCCAATTGAAGAACTATGGACCCATCACGCTGCTGAGTCATGTTTACAAGCTGTTTTCAAGAGTTATAACGAATCGTCTCGCGCGCAGGTTTGACGACTTCCAGCCTCCCGAACAAGCCGGATTCCGAAAAGGCTTCAGTACCATAGATCACATACATACGCTGCGGCAGGTTATACAGAAGACCGAAGAGTATAACCTGCCATTATGCTTAGGGTTCGTAGACTATGAGAAAGCCTTCGATTCTGTCGAGACCTGGGCAGTGCTCCAGTCACTCCAGAGGTGCCACATAGACTACCGATACATCCAAGTGTTGCGGTCACTGTACGAAAACGCCACTATGTCAGTTCGCCTTCAGGACCAGAATTCAAAACCCATACAGCTCCAGCGAGGCGTGAGACAGGGTGATGTTATATCGCCGAAACTGTTCACAGCTGCGTTGGAGGACGCGTTTAAGCTTCTGGACTGGAGAGGGCTTGGCATCAACATAAATGGCGAGTACATGACTCACCTTCGCTTTGCAGATGATATCGTGGTTATGGCTGAGACCTTGGAAGACCTGGGCGCAATGCTCGACGATCTCTGTAGAGTCTCCCAACAAGTGGGTCTTAAAATGAACATGGATAAGACGAAAATCATGTCTAATATCCATGTTGCACCCACTCCTGTAAAGGTTGGAAGCTCTACACTGGAAGTTGTCGACGATTATGTTTACCTGGGACAAACAGTCCAACTGGGTAAGTCCAACTTCCAGAAAGAGGTCAATCGACGAATCCAACTCGGCTGGGCAGCGTTCGGGAAGCTACGCGGCATATTCTCGGCCCATCTACCGCAGTGTCTCAAGACGAAAGTCTTTAATTCGTGTGTGTTGCCAGTGATGACTTACGGAACCGAAACGTGGCCGCTTACAATGGGCCTCATAAGAAGGCTCAAGGTCACCCAAAGGGCAATGGAGAGGGCTATGCTCGGAGTTTCTCTGCGTGATCATATCAGAAATGATGAGATCCGCAGGAGAACCAAGGTCACCGACATAGGCCAAAGAATTGCGAACCTCAAGTGGCAGTGGGCAGGGCACATTGCGAGAAGGACTGACGGCCGTTGGGGCGGAAAGGTCCTCGAGTGGCGACCACGTACCGGGAAATGCAGCGTTGGTAGGCCCCCCACAAGGTGGACTGACGATCTAGTTAAGGTCGCGGGAAGCCGCTGGATGCGGGCAGCGCAGGACCGACCGGTTTGGAGATCCTTGGGGGAGGCCTATGTCCAACAGTGGGCGTCTCTCGGCTGAAATGATGATCACTAAGATTCAAAGGTTGGGTGGAAGAGATCTCTTTTACAGCTAAGTTCACCCTTGCAAACTGTGTATTTTACCGTAAATTTTAATTTTATTTCAAGTGCAATAAAGATTATAGGTTATATGTTAAAAATTTAACCCAAATTTGTTTGGAAGCCCTAATACAGATATGTGCATACTTAACAATAAAATGTCTATGGAACGTGTTGAATTGATAACCTCTCTTTTTTTGAAGGTGGTTAAACTGCAAGCAAAGTGGTGCTTCACTTTAAGCAATTAAGATTTCAACTCAATTTTTTCTTCTTTAAAACAAAAAGGACACGTATCTAAATGTTAATAAGAGACGGTATGTAAAAACTGCCACTATTACCACTAGTAAAGTCCATTACACCGTTAAAAGACGCCGGAACTAAACGAAATAAGGTTCTCGGAAGTACTGCTTTAATATTAACTCCAACATTCAGCCAAATGTTCTTACCTCAGTTTCATCTAAGCGGTTTCGTCATTTGTTTTCATTACGTGCGTTTAAACTTGGAATTGCAAATTCGCATTATCTCAATAATTTCTTTCAAATTGAACCTAAAAACTATGCGCAAGGAATCTGCTATTGTACAAGCCATTATCCGCTCGCAGCCTCGTTTGAAGAAAGACAACGATTATTCTCACTTGTTGTGGAATACATTTTCTTGGCACTTACCACGAGTGGCGATTTAGCTCTGTCCGTCCACATTCTTCCAACTTTCCGAGCTGCCACTCTGCAGTTGCAACAATGCAATTTAAACTTACTTAGCTTAACATAAGAGTCATGCCGACAGCAACACTAGTCGATGCCGTTGTTTTTTCGTTGCAATCTTGAGCGGGAAAAATGCAAAGTGCAAGGATGCTTTACAAAGAAGTGGGACATTAATACCGACACTCCAAGTTCTTGCAAAAATTCTAATGAATTTCTTTTGTGAGGTGCGCGTATAATGATGTATATCAAGTGACTTATTACGCGGAGGTAGATGTTACGTGAAAACTGCTAAGTCATTAAGTTACGTAAAAAGAACATGTAAGCCATTGTAGTCATAATGGCGCTTTTCCTGAAGAAAATTTTCCAATTTTTTTTATGAAACACGTAAGAAATGTTTTTAGTAATTTGTTTATTCACAATCTTAATAGCGCACAATTGACGCCGTGAAAACCATTTGCGACCAACAGAAACAGTCAGTCAAAAAAGTTGCAGAGATTTTAGAGAATTACACCTTTTAAAAATATCGATTACAATTTTCTCTCTTTGTCTTATCTCTGCTGATGTTGGAAGTGCTGGCGAAGGTGGAAGCCACCTTAAAAAAAAGTGCATATTTAAGTAATAAAAACGAAAACAAAAAACTATTATCCGTGTCCAAAAGCAGACCGTTGGGCCAGCACGGTGTTAAGTCAAACTGATAAATTTAAAGTAGGCATTTATGAGCGATTTCTATGTTTAGGTAAAAATGCCGAACTTTCTTTTAAAAAGAATGTTGGTTTATTGTACATCTTTAATCCGTATTGCTAAGATCATCACATGCGAAATTTCAGCGACGGAGGATTTTTTCGGAAGTCTCTATGCAAGAAATGTCCACGGTAATTGGACTCCGATTGGACTAGTCTGCGATCGAGTCCGCACTACTGGCGAATTTGATTTAAACCCTTACCACTGCTACGATTACCACGGCGTAAAGTTCTTTAATAGTGTGGTAAAATAAAATATAAATCTGTAAATTCCTTAATGAAATCTGTAAAGCTGACACAACCATCTGTTGTCCAAGACAGTTATCACGTAATAAAACTCTAGTTTCATATGTTAGAGAAATACCAGCTATGTTGTGGAGACATTAACAGGTTAACTACGTCGCTTTACTCGCAATCTGGACGTCTTGCAGTACAAAATACTTACACTTTTTACGTGGCTTTTAAGCTAAGCTTACGATACAGTTCAGGAGTTTTAAAGATCATGGATACATAAAATATTGATTAGTTATTGCAGTGGCAATTCCATACCTATGTCGTATAATAAATATTTAATTACATTTAAAAATATTGAGGTTAACAATGAGATAAAAGCTCCTTCGTGCTTCGGAAGGTACGGCAAGCTGATGATCCTGTGTGCTATCGAAAGATAGCGGTCTTCCCCAAGGAGGGTTGGCAGGCTCACGGCCTAAAAATTTAATGACCATTGTCGATATCAAGGCATACTGCACCGAACCCAGAATAAATTGGGAGCAAGGTATTATTATTATTTCGTCGTTTCGGGGCTTTTTGCATCACTGTGGCCTATAAAGATCAATTGTGACTAGCCTACAAGTAAGTCCTATTGAGGTCTTACATGTACTGCTTTAGCTGGGCACTATCTAAAAATGATAACATATTCCCAGCTTGGATTGTATTTAATATAGTCTAATACAAACAACAGACTAATCAAATATAGTCTATGTCGAGAATTTGTCATACCAAATATTATGTTTATTATGAGTTTAATTATTACTCTTTATATATTACTTATATTATTTATGATTAATTATTATTATGCCTTCAACATGTGAATTATGACTCTTTCCAAAACAAAACTATAAAAACTGTAAAGGGAAGATAAAACTTGTTGAGTTTCTTGCCGGTTATTCTCAGAACAAGGCCTCATGGTAGACTCTTGAACCGATGGCATCAGAACTGACTTTCATAAGAGTACAAATTGTAGATACCGAAATGAATAAAGAAATTTTGACTTGACTTTGAAATGTCGACTTCTTTTGTGAATGAGAGGTTCACAAGAACACAAGAGCAGGGTAAAGAAATGATGATGATGATAAATCGAGACAAGTTATCCTATAGTCTAAATAGGACCAAGCAAAACACGGTTACACAATTTTATTAAATTCGGTTAAGTGTTTTCGAAGATTATCGTTAATAACCCATTTTATGAAAATGGTAGTGCCCAGGAGTGATCAGTACGTTCAGGGTTATTTTTTTATGACCAAGCGGAGTGGACTTTTTGTGGGAGAGTCTATTTACCTACGTCATAATTGCGGCATTCACGAAGTGCTCGGGCATATCACGTTGTGAGCAAACTATACAATCGGGTGACGACATATATAAAGATTTATTTATTTATTTGATGTCCAAATTGTTGAGAGTTTAGAGTGTTATATCCTGGTTATCGGCTTTTGTTTGTTGCTTGACTGAAGGTTTAATTACTTTTTTGGTTTGTTCTACCTTTTGCGTAGGTGACAGGCTCATAACCTGTCCTTATTTTCATGCACTCCATAATTCATACTTCTAGATGTGACTTTAGGAGTTTCTCCTGAGTTCTTGTTGTAAAAATACGTGTTGAGTGACTCCATTTTTAACTCAAATCCAACGAACAATAAATTGTTGTTACTTTAATTAGATTTTCACTTACATTGGCAAACTGCGTAACTTACATGTATTGCGACGCCATTAATTAAGAATAGAATAGAATAGATGTGACTTTACGAGTTTGTGCTCAGTTATTTTGGGACTGTGAGTGTGACAGTATGTATGTATTGTATTCAACAATATATTATAACGTACACAGAAAGAGAACAATGAGTTGCCTAGAACCAAAAACCGCTTAGTAAACAAATAACAATGGACTTAGCGGCGTTTGGTTCTTATAAAAATAGACATACGATTGAACACAGATACTGCTTATTCCTTCAAGAAGTCTATTATAGCAGCCTTGTTTACATATATAAAGTATAAGTACTTAGATGCTTTAAATAGGTTTCAGCGTCGCCGCCACACGCATTATGAGCGATGTAGCAGACGAACTGTGGCCAGCATTCCAATGCTAACTAAGAAATTGGGAATTTCTAGGTTCCACAATCAAAAAATTAAAAAATTGGCTAGCTATTTTTTCTCACCTATAACATTTTTCTCGCTGGAGAGGTGAAAAGTTGTATGTTTCACACGAGAGCAAATTTTTTTGTCTCGTGCCTTTAAATCACTCACTGCGCTCAGTAGTCTATTTGTGAAACTACTTCGTTGGTTCGTGATTTAATATTAGCACTCGCAGCAAAAAAAAACTTTGCTCACTTGTTGAACAAATAACTATTATTCAAATAAAAAATAACAAATGTGTTTCTCTCTTCACCAGGTATGCAATCTCGTTACCAAGTGTTCGGCATGGACGCAGCCGCTGGCCCTCGTGCTAACGGCGCGGTACTTCGCATCGAGCCTGTCAGGGCTCAGCGCGACGATGCCACCTATGAATGCGTAGCTGAGAACGGAGTAGGAGACGCTGTCAGTGCCGTCGCCACACTCACCGTTTTCGAAAGTAAGTGAAATATAAATAGTAGGGGACGGATGGGCAAGACGGGGGCTAAAATAGTCGATTGAGTAGTTGATTTCAAGACCTACTGCGAAGGTTGGTCCCCTATAAGGTAAACCGACAATCTTGTAAAGGTCGCGGGAAGCCGCTGGATACGGCAGTGCCGGACCGTACCGGTTGAAGATCCTTAAACTAACAAATACTGAAACAAACATTACATAAAGGACAGTAAAACGCCTTATTGTTAAATGATAATCGTGTCAGTTAGTAATCATACTACGAGGACGATAGTTTAGTGCACGAGACTAGTAACTTGTTCTTAGTTTCTACGTAACGTGGTCTGGCAGCACTGTTTATATGGTGATATAGGCTTTGATATGGTGGTGGTCGCTGGGTAGGAGGACTTAACGCAAGTCATACCACCAATTAACCACATATAAAAAGCGATAAGATAATCAAATTACTTATACTCTTTTTGCTTCTTGGTCTAGTCCGTTTCCTATTTTATTATTTCGTTGATTCGGGGCGATTTACGTCACTGTGACCAAGTTAGCCCTATTAAGACATTACATCTATTATTTTAGCTGGACCCTGTCTTAAAATGTTAAGATATACCCAGGTTATAGTCGAGCATGTATCTCCTCAAATGTCGGTATCTTTAACGAATGAGAGGTTCACTAAAGCACACGAGGTGCATTGGTGTTTTTCGCAGAATCATTAGTCTCTGTTGGTCTTGTGTTATCCGTTCCCTATTTACTTAACTGTCCAATAAGGTACAGGTTACATTTAAGAAGGAAGAAATTAACAGGGATATCGAAGAATGTAATCTAAGTATGGATTGACGGAAACATAGTTTTAATACTTCCTGTGTGACTGGTATTCGATTACGATGACATACGATGATACGAGCATACGACAGACACGATAGACTTATTTATAATGTACAACCTCCAGCGGACTGTGTATTTTTTTAATTTTTATTCACGTATTTAAATCAATAAAATTCCATAATTTCAAAGACCCGTTTTACAAATTTTCTCACAATTTTTTCTCAATTTTATCAAAACACAATCGTAATAATTTATTAATAATTTCTTTTTTTATAAATAGTGTAAGAACTTTTTGGTAAAAAATAACTAAAAACTCTGTTTCTTCTTCTCATCTTACAAATCGACTGAAAATTCAAATTAGATAGTTCTAGTAATGTCCTATAGTGAAACCTAATGCATTTTTGCAGAAAGTTTACAACTTTTTGGAGAAAATTTGAATTCAATTCTTTTTATTTTATTTGAATTGCAATTAATTAAGCGTCATTATTTATTCTTTACACAGTTTCTTTTAATTAAGGCAAAGTGTCAATGATACAACACAAAATAACAGGGCAGTGATATTGCTACAAATATCTATTTTAGATAATTTTTACTTAACACTGTTATTAATCCTGATAGAATGTATGTATTACTATGTATGTATGTGTTACTGAGGCCGACCGTACCAGAACCAATCCAAGACACATTATAGGAACGTATATCCTAATACGTCTTGCCACCCCATTCCATATCACAATATAAAGTAATGATCACCATCAGGACACCAAACGAATAGATAGTAGCGCAATTCTTCCGCGAAAGGTTTGTTCCACTTGCGGCTCAGCGAAACGACCCCCGACCGCATAAAACACAGCTCGCGCTGACACAATGATCCTTCCAGAAAATAACTCCGCCAGTCGCGAAGACAGTGGCCTTTCAATAAATAAGCATTAAAAACCCTCTCGGACGACGCTCGCCCGATAACGAGCACTCTAAATTGCTACCAACATTACCAACAAAATACCATTACAATTTCTGTTGTAAATGAGTGGGAATTATTATCATGATCGCTCAAGTTCTCGATTTAGGTAGGCGCGACGCGGCTGGTAATTGACGACTAAATCGCGATAATTATGTCATATTTCAACTCAGTTACGAGACACATTTAACTCCTTTGCATATATTTGCGGGGAATTAGTGAGAGTTGTTTCGCTTTGCTCGGCTGGCTGTTGTTCCCAGTTACGCGTAATTTAAGAGGTTAATTTTATCGTCTTGCAATGTACAATGTATCATTTTTGTTTATTGTGTTCGCCCACGACTTTTGTGCTTCGGAGCAAGGGCTCGCTTTTGTAATTGGGTTATTAAGGCCCGGAAACTTTTTTTTATATAACGCTTTAATATTTTTCGTGTTAATAAACTAGTTTTATCGGTTTTACTCCACAACAAAAATTAAAGTATGTTGTCAGTTGTACAGCGATAAAGCCATTGTTGTATGAATAAACAGCCAGAAGGGAAGCCGTTTTGAGCTTGTGCCAACCGTGTGAAAATACACCGTGGTAAATATTATGTTAAAAACGTAGCAGTGAATTACATGATATGATTTATATAGCTATATGGATATGCCAACTATTATTCGATTTTTTAAACTAGATTATTTACGATTACTTCTTCTTCTATTAAAAATATTCTCGACGCCTTTATTTAAAAAGTTCAAAATCTATTTTGTTGGTTATAAATGCCTTTAAACACAAAGTCTTAATAATTGTTCCTAAATAGGATTTCGTAATTCAAAAACATTACAATGGTGCCAATTCTGTTGTGTCACTCTCTAAACTAAACTAAACTAAAAATTTTCTAATTTTAATTTAGTTTTAATCATTTGCTATTCTGTTGTCACGTCTAACCTAATTTAATCTTTCTTTTTTGACAGGACTAGCGCGTCTTAGTTGAATTGAACAGTGTTACCCGTTTAGTAGATTGATAAAAATAAAGAACGAATGGAGAATGAATGAAAGGGGTATTTTTAAGAAAATTTATAATAATAAACTTTTTAAAATTAATTTGAAAGTAGTTTAAGGTATTAACCAACGTATGTAAGTTTAACGAAAGCATAAAAACTATTATTTTAATTTTTTATCTAATATATTTGAATTGAAATTTTGGAAGTGTTTAGCGGAAAATACTGACATCAAAATATAGATTTTTGTGCACGTGATTTGAATATCAAGGGGACACACTTGACATCAAAAGCTACACACCCGCCGAGAAAGTTTCCCCATCACGTTACCAGGGTCCGCCACGAGGAGGCTTCTCGACGGTCCAGAGGGCCTAGACAACATACATTTCCACATTCGCTCTTGCTAAATCAAAAAATGGATGGGATTGACATAGGCAATCGAAGTGACTTTTCGATCGCTCATGTCAATCCCATTAATTTTTTGATTTAGCGACAGCGAGAGCGAGTGTCGAAATGTATGTTGTTGAGGCCCTCAGTAATGCTTTGCATCGTGTTATAAAATGTTTCTTTCTCGCTTGAAGATATGGTTGTATGGGCTATATCCCTTTTCCAGCCCGTGATAGGGAAAACAAAAAAAAAACGTGGATAGCTTTTCTACAAAAAAAAGCCCGTCTACCTACATCTTAGATTATATAATCTAAGACCTACATATACCTCTCTGCGGAACTTATCAAACCTGCTGATACAAAATTCTCCATCTTTCATACGGCTACCCTACTACCTACTACTTAAATCTAATTAATCCTACTAAAGCTGATTCTCTGATTATGCGTGATGAACACAGATCACTTAGTTAATAATAATAATAATATATTTCTACGCTCACATCAATTATCTAGCCCAAATTAAGTATCTTTAAGAACTTGTGTTATGGATACCTACTAGATAACGGACAAATATACTTACTTAATAATCTAGATATTTTTATAAATAAACTTCAATAAATATATAAACAACCATTACTCATGAACAAATGCTCGTGTTCATCACACTAACATTTGCCTCTACAAGGACTCGAACCCGGACCCCCCGATGTGTAGGCAGCGTTACTGACCACTCCACCACGGCGGCGTCAAAGTTGGTGATGAACTATTTATGTGTTCTCAAAAACTAATTTTAATCGACATCAATTTACACGTAGTCTAAATTTAGCTTGACATTTCTAAATTTAGAGATATTTTGACATAAAACTTAGACAACAGAATAGCGAATAGCTAAATTGAGTAACTAAATCACCTTTAATCCTGTCAGATTAAAATTTAGTTTATTTCTGTCATTTTAGTCCGTTACAGAATAGGAATCGCAATCTGACAGCACTAAACCTAATTTTAGTTAAGTTTAGTCTAGTTTGTGCCAACGGAATCGGCACCACTATGTTATTTGTTTGAAAACAAAATATTTTATAGGTATACCCAAGTAACATTTTAGGTTTTAGAAAGGATTTGAAAAGGTTCTAGAACCTTTATATGGAAATCGGATGGTAAGTCTTAATAGGCCGAAAAGCGCTATGTTAACCTTATAATAACCTCCTGTGTGCAAAAAGGGCCCACGTTTTAGAACCTTTTTGAGAGCTACAGAAAAACCTATTGCTCAAAGTCAGAACCTTTCCAACTACTTACACAGAACCCAAATATAACTTTCACCACTTTATATTAACGTTAATATAACCCTGCAAGACAGCTTCTAAGTTCTAAAATAGTCTTGGATGTAACTCTATGACAACTTAAAACCTTTTTGATATACGTGATTGAATGCTTTTCCAGGACTCTTGGGTTATAAAATGTTTCTGTGTAAGATTTATTTACACAGAAATACCAATCATGGACTTTAAATATAATGGCGCCATTGCCTGTCACTATACCAAGATTCAAAATGGCTGGATAACTATGTGCCGTATTCATGAAAAATATAAGCAGGTTGCTAAATTCACGAAATGAAAAAAATAGTGCGATTGGCACTTTGTCGTGAAACTTAAGGATGATTTTGCTATATAATAAACGGGCCTTTCGTAGCTTCAAAATTTTGAAGATATTTTAGTAAATTGAAAATTATAATATTAGGGGGTTGGTGGTAAATCGCATTATTATTAAAAAAATAAATCATAGAAAAATCATTTATTTTAAATCGTATAGAACACGTTATTTAATTTTGCTTCATTTAGTTGAAATATTGTTTTTTATTTCTTTTTTTTTAAATTTCTGTTAAAAAATATGGCGGCCGTTAGGAAATTACCAGAAAACATTAAAATTAACCTTTTCAGGACTGTCTTAGCTAAAAGCTCCTAATTTTTACCTAAATAAGAGCTAAAGGTCTTCTCGCGGAGGTATTTAAAACTAAAAAGTTGTTTCCGCAACTTAAAGGTTATCGCCAGGAGTAATTCAAGACTTGTCAGTCGCGAAAACAACCTATTAGCACAAATAGTTACTTCTAAGTTTTGATTGTTTGATTGGACGTGCGTTCGACACAACTTGATGGTTCGACCAGAGTGCTTAATATCTACAGGCGGCTCTTATTAGTCCAAGTTAGTTCCTATTTCTTATTTTTTAATTATGTTTAAAACAATAATAATATATTTATTCCACACACACCTGACCAGAAAGTGTCATATACATTATACTTACCTCACACATACATAATCCTTTTTAGATACTTTTATAAATAAGCTGAAATAAATATATAAACAACCTTGACTCGTCAACAAATGTTCGTGTTCTTCAGACAAACATTTGCCGCTACCAGGACTTTCATAATTTATCTTTAACTAACTCATCTACTTATTATATAGCCACTTGAACAACCGAGTTGCCACAACAGCTCCAAAAAAATTTCTGTCGCCATCAAACGTCAGAGATGTTAACGGTAGCAAACCTTAGCAAACACATAATCTCTCTAATCTGTGATGGCAGAGTATCGGACTTGTGCTCTTTATCATGTATAAAAGACAGTGGCCATTCCTCTGTATGCGAAGTATGCGCCGCCAAACCAATCATGAACAACATTATTTTTTTTTTTCTTAAGCCTGGTGGAAATGTGCGCATTATTTTGACAACCTGTGATTCCTCAGAAGTTTCTAATGACGTCGTGTCATCTTTGGTTAAAACAGAAGGGGTTTTGGGAGGTCGTGAATCTTCAACGGTATCAGTGATCTGTAAAATAGTTAAGGCTAGTTGTCAAATTAAAACCCAATGTCAAGATGAGCTGTTTTTCCTGAGCAATTTCAGCAGTTATAAACTTAAGGGTAGGTACTTATATACAAATATTTCCCGTTTTTGCATCATTTTTCATTGATGCTCATCTCCTTTTTATGGTAACATTTCTTCAGTCTACTTTCTAATTTTAAAATATTTGCGCATTCGTTAACGCCTAAATAATTCCAAAAAGCTATGTTTTTGTTTTTGTGGGTACTTAACTTGGCTGTTACTATAACGGGGGGGGAGAACTCGAAAAAATTTAGGAATTCCTAAGGGCGACACTATGAAAATAACTTTGGGAAGCCCTGGCCTATAGTGTTCCTCGATAAATAGACAATCAAATAATTTTTCAATTTGAATCAGTAGTTCCCCTTTTTAGAATTCTGTACCCAAAGGGTAAAACGGGATCCTATTACTAAGACTCCGCTGTCCGTCCATCCGTCTGTCCATCTGTAACCAGGCTGTATCTCATGAACCATGGTAGTTAGACAGTTGAAATTTTCTCAGATGATGTAGTTCTGGTGCCGCTATAACAACAGATACTAATAAATAGAATAAAAAAATATTGCAGGGGCTCCCATAAAATAAACGTGACTTTTTTGGTCGATTTTCATAACGGCAATAGATAGACGCTTGAAATATTCACAGGATATTTAGTTATATTATTCACTTTAAAAAGAAATTATTAAATAAAAATTAAATTATATTTAAGGGGGCTCAACAACAAACGTATTTCTCGGTCTTAATAACGATAACAGGTAGAAACTTGAAATATTAACAAAATATTTAATTTAAAATTCAAATAATTTTCGGACAGGTTTGATAAAATCTATGGGACTTTTTTACTATTTTTGTAGGATGTCTCTGATGACCTTCTTTGAGTCACCAGGGCTTTTAGTAAAGGAGAGGACCTCGGTAGGTCCTCAAGCTTTAAGGTCGAATCACTCTAGAGAGGATTCCTGACCGGTGAGCATCTCCCTCGGAGGAGTCTCTGAACCTATTAGTCTCTAAGGCGTCCGAATCTGACGGGATCAGTAGTTCCTAAGATAGATAAGCGACAAAAAAACAACTCAGTATAGATGCGTGCGTAGTACTTGATCATTATGTAGCTGCGGCGTTATGTTAAAACTATGATATCTCTGAAGATATTCATTGAAATCTAATGACGTAAAGAACAATTTTGTACTAAATTATATACTTGTGATTAATAAATTATTAATTTTGATAAGGAATAATATTATGTTTACAAAAATACCTTCGCATCTAATGCATTATTTTAGAACAAATTTTGGTAATAAAATTTGTTCTAAAATAATGCATTAAATAGGTTATAGCGAGTCAACCTTAAGAGATAGATAAATGCTGTCTGTAATTTGTTTTTAGAACTTTTAAAGGAGAACAATTCCGTCATACATGATTTTTGCGTTACTTTAACCGTTTACGCAGCACATGTAACGAAAGCTCTGCAAATCAAAATTTATTATTTTCCGTTTATTTCAAACTAAAATATCTCTTAAGATATTCATTGAAATCAAATGAAGTTATGAACAATTTTGTTCCAAATTAAATACTTGTGATAAATAATGTATTTATTTTGATACGTAATAATATCATGCATACAAAAACACCATCGTAGATAATGCATTATTTTAAAACAAATTTGATTACCAAAAAGAAATGTTATAGTGAGCCAACCTTAAAAGATAGACATATGCTTATACACGGACTTTTCTTTAGAAATTTTAATGAAGAACAATTCCGTCATACATGACTTTTCCGTAACTTTAACCGTTTACGCAGCGCACGCAGTGAAAGCTTTGAAAAGAAATCTTTTTCTCCCGTTTTTGCAACATTCTTCATTGATGCTCAGCTCCTATTGGACGTACCGTGATGTTATATAGCCTATAGCATTCCTCGATAAATGGACTATCCAACGCAAAAATAATTTTTCGATTTGAGTCAGTAGTTGCTGAGATCTTAGGTATCAACCAAACAAACAAACTCTTCAGATTTATTATTAGTATAGATACGTAAAAAAAATTACGAAGTTTACGTTTAAAATTTCCACTCTGTTTTTTTAACACCCTGTTTCGGTTCATCATGCAAGACTGTTGTGATACTATGAAGTCGCGGAGACAACTGACACTTGAGGATGCCTCTAAAGCTTTAAAATTTTCTTGTAGGACTTTAATAATGCCATATGGTCATAAATACAACTTATTGGTTTGGGTTTTCACCACACAGTCCTAATTAGTTTGCCAAGATGACTCTAATGTAGCATGAAGGTTTTACGTAGGTTTTAGAAAATACTAATTAGTCATTTCAATATTTTATAACGTTATGGTTCTACGAAAGTTAAAAATTAAACTTTTAGATCTCACTTTAGCATATGGCTAGTCGTTCCAAAACTAAATCAGGAGTCTACGACAACTATTAGATCCTAGGACTATATGCTCTTTAAGCACAAGTCAAAATAACGTTAATTTAAACTCCTGTCAGCGGTTTCAAGGTTGTAATAATAAACAATAAGTTTTAGGACTTATTAATCATTCTCAAGTACTCAATGTGACAATATAGCAAAGCGTTAACCTTTTTACGACGCTTGTAAAACCTAAAGGCATTTTTTACAACCTAGGCCCGAATAAAATGTTACTTGGGTAGATACTAAACTAACAAAATAAATGAATGTGAAAACATTCTCCTTTTAATAAATTGGAAACTCGATATTTTTAACTTCATAAAATATGGTACGTCTACATTTTATTTGAAAAATATCTTTGCAGCTTATAATAATGTTATTTTTGAAATCAAAAGATGTTTTTGAAGGAAAGAAAAGCCTCTTACAATAATCTAAATTTATGATACGATTGGAATATATTTGTTCTTTTATTTTCCGAGTTTTTTGATATATCGTAACTTTATGGCTTCAATGTTTTGATAGAATCACTTAAACATATGATAAAAATACTTGGCCTTTTCCCACGACTCAGCATGTGTGATTGATGGAATAGTACTATTGTCTTTTTAAAATAACTTTGATCTTCAAAAACATATTTCTTTGTAACATTCAGCCTTTTTCTTAATAACATTCAGCTCTTAACGATTGGTTACAAGTCAGCCTATGGAATATTTCGATATCAAATTTCTTTTGGACCCGTCAAGTGTATTAGCTTTGTTTGTTTTTGTTATTGCAAACACTTATAAGCTTATAAGATTATAACTTGAACTGGAAAGTAGAAAATTCTGTGGCGTGATGTAAACACTGTTTTGTATATTGTTCGACAACTTTCTTAATGTACATGATAGTAATAAAGCAATAACATTAATTAGTAACATTTAACCACCTCTGTTGTTTAGTAGTAAGTTTACACATCATCATAAATCATCATCATCATGTTCCTATTCTGCTCCCTATTTACTTGGAGTCGGTGCAGCATGTCTTGATATCGACAATACGGCTTAAAGATTTGGCATTAGGTTTTTATAGCCTGCCTGATACCAACCCTCCTTGGGGACGACTGCTATCTTTCGACAGCATCGGGGACCACCAGCTTAACCTGCCTTCGAAGTACGGAAGAAAATCGAATTAAAAAATATCGGTCTCCCATCCGAGTACCGACCGCGTACTTGTTAGCTTAGCTTCCGTGATCGTCACGAAGAACGCACCACGACCGTGGCGCCATATCTGGTGCTATGATTCCGTCTATGTTTATTTGTAACCACTTGTGATCTGGACTCCAAAATCCGCCTAAATCACTACACTCTTGTTTTCCATCGGGACCTTTGAAAAATCTAGGCACTGGACCATCGACCTCTTCTAAACTATAAATAATTAATTATAACGCTGCATAATTTTGTAACTGGGTTCATCCCGTTTATTTTAAACTAGTGGTCGCCCGCGGCTTCTTTCGCGTCAATGTCTGTTATTATGAAACCTATAGCCTTCCTTGATAAATGGACTATCCAACACAAAAAGATTTTTTTAATTTGAACCTGTAGTTCCTAAGATTAGCGCGTTCAAACAAACAAACTCTTCAGCTTTATAATTTTAGTAAAGATAAATACAAACTGAATTTTAAAGCAATGAATATCACTACCAAATCTCCTTGGACATTGAATTGTTTGCTCAGCAATACTCTAGTGACACAAAATGTGCAGTGTCTAGTTGCCGGGGCGCCTGTGGTCACATTTTATTGCAGTCAGTATTGGCGCGTGGGGACGAATCGTCGGCTCCCAGTGGAACAAATTGAAACCAGTTATTTATTCCGAAAGTTACATTATATATGTACATTATACATTATATATGTTGCTAGCAAACTTTCGATGTGTATTTTCTTTAGCCTTGGTTCACATAAAGCGGCGGTACCCTACAAATAAAAAAAATATTTATTTGTATTGCAAGTTTTACAAGTGATTAGAGATACCCAAATTAAATACATTTCAGAGTACAAATTATATATATACAAGCAAACTAAATGCACAGCCTCAAGACAGAATTGTCGTTCACGTCCTTAACGTCGTGTAGGTAGTATTAAATAAAACACAGGCATTTGTCGAGCGATAACTTTAATCGTTGCAATAGAATGAAGTCGAGACGTGAGAGCGTTTCCGACTGAATGCAAAGCCGGCAATTGCCTGACTTTTTCGTTGTCATTCTCGAGCGGGTGCGATGTACCTATCTATACATTTTAAACATCTTAGCTTAATACACACAATAAATTTCACTCGAATATTTACAATCGTATTCCTTATTCAAATGTATAAGTCCATTAATTTATATTCATTTTAAAGCCCACACTGCCTTGATCTTTAAATGTCTCTGTAATTTGCGCATAAATTTTAATGTCTCAACCATTGACTGCCTTCCTTGACTAATTAATAATGAATTAGTATAATTACGTTGGTGCTTCAAGTTGAAACGCTGCCGTAAAAGTTAAAAAGTCAAAATATTTTAATTCAATATTTCTTTACACTTAGCGTTAAGCTTTGCAAACAGCGACTTTATTGGATGGTGATAAAATATATTTTCGTATTTGATGCGATCACCCTCTAAGTTCTAAACTAATCTTTGGTATTGCTTTAACCTCGATGACCCACGCAGTATGAGCTACTTTGCAAACTGCACTAATCAAGTGTTATTTATCTTCGTAAGTTAAATTAATCCGTTATTTTGTAAATTTCGACACAGATTTTTTGAGCTTTCTTACTTATGTTACGTATTTTTCTTACTGTTTTTATGATGGATGTAATTCTTACCGTTTTTTCTTATTTATTTTACTTATTTTTTTTTTGTTGCTTTATGTTTTTTTTTTCTTATTTATTAGACTCATCTCAATGAAACTCATTCCAGTACATTCGCGAATTACGACTAATTGACTTAAATGCAAAGACGACGGCTTAGGGTACTCCAGCAACCAGTAAGTACCTACGTACGAAGCTCAAAACATTATTAGTTCCACGAAACTGTAGACGGGAACAAGTTGTATGAGTTCTCCCAAGTGCTGGGTGACTTAGGGGAATATTCAATTTCCTTATATTATAACAAAGAATTTGTAATTGTTTTGTGTGCACATAAATTGTTAAATAAATAAATAAAAGAATGCACAGAAATCAAACTTTTCTTGATATTGTATTTAATTATCACGAACGCTGGTGAGTCTTGATTGTATCAATATACATTAAAAATGTCTCTTTCATTGAGCCGATACGAATACTCCGAACGATGACTCCGTAGTGAATTCTATCAATATTAGTCTGTATATTCGGATGGAGATCGCTGATTAGTGGAATTGTCACACACCACTCAGACACACTACAATCCAGCTATTATAAGACATGCTGCGACATTAATTTATAGTCACCCTGCATTTTTTTATGCAGACATGACATTTGTAGAACGCATCGCCATCACAATCCGGCTGAACGTGTGTTAGCGTGGGGCCAGACTAGCCGGTCGTTCTTTGCTACCTAGAAAAGACCATAAAAACGGGTTCATCGTAACACACTCACCGGTGGCCGGTCTTTCTTAATCGGCGCTCAGCAATCTAGCGCTTGCCGAGAGAGGTACTCGTGTACCTTTGTAATAATACGTAAAAAATCGTTGATCATGAAAATCGATGATGAACTCATGCCCCTTTTTTTAAAGTCTGTAAAAAGGACATACTGCATATCCCATAAACACGGGAATTTAGGAATATGTAAAATAAGAGATTTTGTCGATGTCGCCATTTTTCGCAACTCTGCGACGAGTCCACGCAGGAGCACAGCACAGAGTAGGTAATCACTACGTTTTAGAGCACAGCTCCTTGCGTACTGAATGAAGCAAAATCGTGGCGGGGCGTAGTCCTGTTGCTTGCTTACCGGGCGTTCTTTTCGTTTCACACCGGGAGGTGTGTGATGGGTAGTACATTTTGTATTGCATTCTTGCTTTCCGGTTTTATGGTCTTTTCTAGGTAGCAAAGAACGAACGGCTAGTGTGGGGCCACGCTTAGCCGCATCACATAACGGGGACGTTTTACAATCCGGCCTTTTTGTATTACGGCGTATTAGACGATCTGCCTGCGACATAAATGCACTACCTGACTATAAAAAAAATGTCTTTATGTCATTTCCTAATTGTATATTGTGGGAGTTCGTAGTACCACTTCTTCTCATTACAATTTCGTAAAATATAATAATTATTAATTCGCTCTAAAGCGATGATTAATATGATAAAGAGATGTTACACTCTAAATCATGGCAGCAGTCCAGGGTTTTTCAAGATTTACAAATAAAAGGTACTTACATAGTAAAGAGCCTACTCAATAAAAGAACTTAGTAAGGTCCAAGAAATAACTTTTTGAGATTAAAAAAAAGTTTTATGTCGACCACTCAAACATCCTTGTCCTCAGACAATTGAGTTACTTATAAACAATATGACAAAAAACTTAAAGTAAAAGCACACGCACATTCGTCTTTATTCTATAAATGTAAGCAAAATTGTCGGAAAGTTGAGCGCGCACGTCTAATTTTCCTGTTCACATTTCGTTTCAGTAAAAGCCTGCACAGACGTTGGACATTTGTCCGCCGAAAACGAACCACCAAAAAAATGTCTGCCAAGATCTTGACGGAGTAAATAAATGTAAAACACACGCACATGTGTGAATATTTGCTCGTCGGAAGTTTAGTTAAGCGGGATAATATTCTACGATTACGCAGTGTTCTAATTTAAGTAGTTGAAATCTGCGTCTTTTGTTTTTTGGGGGACTATTTTTACTCGGTACTTTTAGTTCCTCATGTGCGTCTCCTATGCGTTATGCCATGCAGTTCTAAAAGATCTATTTTACAAACATCCATAACATATAGTCGCCACTTTTTGAAGAGAAGCTTGTATACGGACATTCGGGGCGCTCGCATTTTCGTGGTAAGCGTCAGATTTTACGTTACACGGGAGCGCAAGATGTGGTACTATTACACGATATGTTTTGAAAATTTTCGCTCTTTCGACTAAAATGCTCGTACAAGTGTACCTACAATACACATTCATGGCGTTGTAGCAACAATTATTTGTGCAATAACGTAATTTTTAATATCTATTTCCTACGCTTTATACTATAAAGCTTTGCTACTATCGGGCGTCCCTAGACGGCAGTGTTTTTTTTTCATAGCGGTAGGCTTGTTACCATTTGCTACGTTCCTTAAATATTTCTAAATCTACTTTCATCACTATATGCTCGGCAGTTTCTTACTTACCTACTTTTGACCTGGCCTATTTTCAAGACGTTTTCGATTCGATAAACGGTCAAGGTGTTTCCCGTTCCGCAACTCCCTTGACTTCCAGTTTATTATCATTTTCGTCAAACTACGACTATCTATTTTGACGGACAAAAAGTTAGCGGATAAAAGTCCTTCGTCTGCGCAGGCCTTAACGCATTTTTATTTCATGGCCAGCTTATTTCCGTGACTCTCGTCTCGTGGGAGACCCAATCCTCTCGACTGCCTCACATACTTATAGGACTAGCTCCGATCGCCTCCGAGAAGCATTAGGATTACGTACCTTGAAGGAAATACGGTGGAAATACGATTTCTAAGTTGAAAATTTGTTTTGATGACTTGTTTTTGTGTTGTTTGATGTACTTGAATTTTAACGCTGTTGTAGACAGTAACACTGGCTTAATCCGGGTTCGAATCGTATTAGAGATAACTGTATCATCAATACATGGTATTTCATATTTATTTAACTTAATATAATATCTAGTTTAGTATGTAGGATTATCCATTTTCTAGTAGGTATCTATATCACTTGTTCACAACATCCGTCCTGTTTGTTAGCTTTTCTTTGTTAGTTCACTATAGGTCTGCTACTTTTTGGGTTTGATGCCTCTTTTATGTGGAAGATAGGCTGGCAAACTTTTTTGAGGTACTGCAGTTTAAAGACCTGTTTCTGTATACCACATTCTAGAAAAATAAATGTTATTCTATTCTGTCTTTTGCATTCACTAGGATATCTGCGCGGGCAGGTGAATTCGGTTTCTGTGTGAACGGAGATGAATCCCCGGCCGCTGTTAGACGCGAAGCACACCAACCTGGCGTCTGGCAAGGACACGGTTCTGTTTCATTCAAATACCGTACCAAACACACAGCAATAAGGTCAATAGTCAATAAGGACGCCAGATCGATGTGCTTCGCGCCTTAGACTACCGACGTGAACCCACTCCTAGCATAAGCGCATTAGCTTAGTTGGAAGGGTAACAGGGTTAATATTAATGTGTTAGCAGCTCATTAACATTATACTTTTTTTTAAAAAAATCACAATAATGTGTATGGATTTCAGAATAATTATTATTTAAATTAGCCATGTTATGTGATGCCGGCAAAGTAGAATAGCATTACCCCATATCCTCCAATGGGTGTTGTAGAAGACGACTAATGGATCAAAGGTGATCACCTTATACTCCGTCCACCAATCCGCATTGGGCAAGCGTTGTGAACTACTGCCTAAACCTCCTTCGATGACAAGGAGAGGCCTCGTGTCCCAGCTGTGGGTCGAGTTATAAAGGCTGTTATGATGAATCATTTAAATTATAATATAATAAAAATCCAGAGGTTCATATTTTTCTGATTTTGGAAATCCTTATTATTATTTTCTCCACTATGCCTTAATAAACATAGTTTATTACTTTTCTTTTGTTAGTGAACCGAAGAGAGATAACAATAAAATTAATTTGAAACCGACATGTAACGAGCTGCGGTCGCATGATGTTAGCTGCACTACAATTCGGAACCGTAGCAGGAGATATTGGGAATACCTTTACCCGCTTGTATTGCTGTTCATTGATGTGGTTTGGGGGTATTTAACTGATAGCCACTCCTTCGCCTATTTCGCCAATATTGTGAGGTGCTTTCCGTGCGCCAACTCTTCGTTTTATTAACTGTTTTCAAACAACATAGCAGCTGCAAATATGATCTGTGACTACTCTCATCCTGGGCAAATCACCTTGTAGATCGCTCAAGTTCATTCAAAACCATCTGCTCATAGCGCTTTTTCTGTTTCAATACAATTTAATTCTTTATTGCTATTCCACAATGGCTGTGAGGTCTTAATCATAACTTAAATAGTAGGTACATCATGGACACTGTCGGGCGCAGCAAATTAAAAAGGAGAAGAGTACAGTTTAAATTAATGTTAATTATTAATTAAGGATACCTTTATTCATAAAATAGTTACTTACACCATAATGAGAATATATTTATTTCATACTAATTCTATAATTATGGTTTTCAGTATTTATAAAATATTAATTAAAATATTTATAAAATTAATCTAATATTTATAAAATATACATTAATTAATTAGTCATCAATTAATGTATATTTATTATTATTTATTTTAATTATGATTATTATAAGTGTGTCTATGTAATACAGTAAAGTTTATTCCTGATCTTAATATACATTACGTGTCACGTTGTTTGTCCGCGATGGACTCCTAAACTACCTACTTAACGGATTTTTATTTTAGTTTCTTGGGCCCTTTCCTCTATAATAGACTTCATCGCGAGCTTAATATTTACCACCTTACCAAATTCTAAAGTCCTGCAAATCTAAAGTCTCCAATTATTTACTTGCCATGCAAGAACTATGTTGAGACCGAATCACTTCTTCTTCCCTATAGGTAACTCAGACACATCCCTATAGGTAACTCAGACATAACCCTTCGTCTCACACTCACACAGACATACAAACACACTTACACGTTAATAAGTGATTTTCTTTTTGTTGGTATTTCTTTATATGTTTTTGTTTTTTCTCTTGTTCTTGTTACTAGCATAACGATATTATTTGTACCCCAATTGCCCCATCCAGTGAGGAGAGTGCTAGAGCTCTGTAACACAGGCTCTTAGCCCAGCTCAGACGCGAGTCTCTCACAATCTTATTTGATCCTTGGTATAAACCCATTTCATTATTGTAGATATAGTTTCAAGATTGTGGAGAAAATAAAGAAATGTTATTATTATTTATTACATTATATTTGGAAATATCATTCACCAAGAGATCAAAATAGACTTGTAAATATGCAAGCCAGACAACCGAATCTGACATCCAATGTTTGCCATAGGAACTAATGGACTTAAACAATACGTTACTAGTTCATAGCATGATACGACATTTCTCAATATTTGTAGACCTAGCGAAACGTTTTTCTTTCTTGTGAGAGTGTCTCCAAGAGTGAGGTAGAAAATTCTACTGATGTCGCAGCCACATCTTGACAGTTTACAGATAGCAACTCAGGAACCATGTAACAAATTTACCTATAAAGAATCAGGAGACCATTCAAAGTCCCAACCATATAATTCTATATTATCGGCTAAGAACTCAATAATTTGTTATGGGAAATAAAATCATTTAAAAAAAAATAACTAAGAGAGAAATCATATATATAACCTTTACTTAATCTATTTAGATAATCACAGAAAAAAATTTTTGGTTGTGTGGATTCTGGCACACAGAATTGAGTTGCCAAATTTCTTTGTTTGCGTTGGAATGGTGACAACGTGAGTCAGCACGGTCCTAAGAAGAAATTGTGAATGTGAGATTAGGGAAAAAAGCTCCTCAGAACACACGCCGTGGTATAGACGATAGCACGCTTAATGAGTTAGCCGTAACTCTGTTCAATACATGAAAGGTGAACATTCAGCCCTTTGATATCAAGTTGTGAGAAAACATCAAATAACCCGAACTT
The DNA here is from genome assembly GCA_955850985.1 of Elophila nymphaeata. Taxonomy (NCBI): domain Eukaryota; kingdom Metazoa; phylum Arthropoda; class Insecta; order Lepidoptera; family Crambidae; genus Elophila; species Elophila nymphaeata. Next base: position 4,126,026 of record OY039082.1, on the reverse strand, counting down.
CCAACCTTGACCCGTGGGGCTTCGCACGTCATAAATACGTTGGCTCATTACGAAACACATCAACGAGGAATTGTGGAGTTTCAAATTGGTTTGTGGCCCGTTGCTAATATTTTTGACTTCATAAATTTGTTGTCTAACCGCCGTGTGCTTTGTTTTTTATGTTATTTAGGTTTAAAGAATTTATTTCTCATAAAAAACATAGTTCACTTAGAATGATAAACATTGTATAATATATATGTCGGATCGCCGAGGAAGGGGCGTCTTGCAAGCGCTGCGTTTACGTTGTGCCAAACCACAAAGGAGTAAAATAATAGTTCCGGCGTAATGGGTACGCGCTAGTTTGATGCTGAAGTTCCTCTCCAACGCAAAATACCTGGATGCTACTTAAATAATGTTGGATTAGAGCCAATGGGTTTGTGTCTGCTCACCGTTGACATATACCATAATGTCCAACTGTCATGACAGTCACAACTCCATTCGGGGATACCCGCTCTAATAAAACATTTACGATAGATAATACCACGCGCCGTTACGGCCGTCCTGCCTCTTCACACGTCCTCGTGTGATGCAACAACAAAAGCGAGCAAACAAGTCACCAGTGTATGTTCGTCTCTCAGATCGGTCATTCTGACCACACAACTGAAATAACTCCTCAGCCATTTTATTTCTCAAAGGATAGCTTGACTCGCAAGAATACCACACAGCTAAGTTGTTCTGCGTCAATTTACTGCACCATACAGGCTACTGCGCTACACAGGCTGTCGCGCCACACAGGCTGCCGTGAAACAAAGGCTACAGGACCCATAAATGTTATGGTGCCACACAAGGCTCAACACAGGATATCTTGCCACACAGGCTATCTTGCCACACAGGCTATTTTGCCACACAGGCTATCTTGCCACACAGGCTACATGCCACACGGGCCACATGCCACTCAGGCTGCATACCACACAGGCTACATGCCACCCAGGCTACAAACTACTCAGGCTATATGCCACTCAGGCTACATGCCCATCAAGCTACATGCCACTAAGGCTACAGGCCACTCAGGCTCCGCAACAAAATACTCTCTTAATATACGCTGATCATTTACCATCGCCGTTACGGCATCTTCTTGACTTCTCGCTGCTTAAAACAGTTTTCTAACTTATTTAATGCTAACGCAATATAACGTTCCATCATAACTTGTAACTGACCATGGGTGTACCAGTAAGTAGGCTAGGATCCAATACTATTAGCAAACATCTGTCAACATCACGTTGCTCCACACGTCATTAGGAATCTCTGAAATAAGGTTACATTATGGTACTATCCAAGTCATACTTTTCAAATAAAACATAGCCTCCCAAGTAACTATACATTCTTTACATTCACCGCGTTATCAAATTCAACTTACTCTACCGATGCTGACAAATAGTTATACGTTCTATAACGTCTTGGTGTACTCTTCAAGCAGGTAATGGAATTGATACCTGCGGAAAGCTAAGAGGTATCTACACTCGATAGCACATAGCACTCTCAATATGATTGAAATCAGTTATTTTTGATCTTACTTTATGAACAACTTGTATTACTTGTTTCTTCTTCCATTGTAACCAACTTACAACAATTTGAACCAAAAAGCCCAACGATAATAAGCTCGATCTATCATAACAGTATTGGAAAACTTCAACGAATACCTAATAAATAATAACTTCAATATGCCTAAATTCGGTATTACAATGTACACTAGACTAGTACCAAATAAAAGGGATCAACCGCTCTCTATGGAGCCATGGCATAGGTACATACATTCACATGAATTTCGCTGAGCACAAAAGAAGTATAATCTAATCTCTCTCTGATCAGTGTAATAGTAATTGTTTCGTAACCATAAATTTTCGTAACTTCCATATTTTCAAAACGCAAATTAATTCATATCTATGTTCATCTACCTCCTGAGCAATGACAAAACGCAACTTTAACGGTTGTCATGCATTCACTCCTGATATTCTGCGCGTGAGACGAGGGTAGAACACAATTCGATCGCAGTGGGCGCATACGTGTTTCGCTTATTTATTATTCATATTATTGCCACATAACTCCTCAAGAAACTGTCTGTGCAAGTGTAGTCCTAACCAGCTGGTGAAGGAGAAGAAGCGAAAGTGGAAGTCATCGCGAGCAGTGGCAGATTAAGGTACGTGAGTGCATTACATTTGTCGTTGACTCATTCCTGGACATCGTTCTTATTTATCGTGGACTTAACAAAAGTCTGTCCCAAAGGTAGCAGAAAGCCATTATCACAAATAACAACCGGGTGCGTTTGCTACAGAAATAGTATTAGTGTGTTAGAGAAAATCTCCCGAAAAGACATACTACGCATGCGGAGAAGCGCCTGGAACAGCTAGGCACACATTGGTGGTGTGCAGGGGGCTTCTGAAGGCGGGCCACTACTCGCATCGTCACGATAAGGTCTTCGCAGTCATACGTGAAGCTGTTAATCTTGCGGTCACGAGAGCACGAAAGCAATTAATTGCGAACATAAGCCTCATAAACATTAACGAAGGAGACTCAACACCGAAATCGAATCATAAACCTTAGGTACTCTATTCTAGGCTCGGCTCCAAAATTGACTCTTCTGATGGACACGTTCGAGAAACATTATTAAATACCCCACAACGTAGCGGTTTCTGCATTTAGGTTGGATATGCTACTTTACTCACGGATACTCAAGCGTGTACTGTTACATTAAGCTGACTGCACCTTGGGAAACGAACATCCCCAAAGAATACGCTTTATCAACCAATAAATGTCTTGATTTAACAGACCAATTAACAAAAAAAAGGCTATATCGTTGGTTTGTATGCCGTAGAGGTAGGTGCGAGAGGTTACCAGAAAAGACTTCGGTTTGTCTAGCACTTACATAAGTTCTGTATTGGAACGCGTGTCTAAAACGATTCTCTCGGAATCGTATCCAATATGGCTAGGCCGGCAGAGAGAAGGGCCGTGGTAGCGGATGGGGAGTGCCGGTGCACCACAAGGGGTCCTTCTCCCCACGCCTGTGGTCACCAGTGCCAGGCAATATTTCTGGCTCTCCTCTCTGCAACGAGATGGACCCGCCCGCACAGTGAATCCATAGAATGGTAAGAGTTTTCGCGTAGGTACCTCGAAAGCTTTTACTTACAGTTCTTTTTACTCGATTATGAGAGGGAATAGAGAAATATCCCTTAATAAAAAGTATTAAAAGTTCAAGAGCTTTATAATTCTCACAATCGTCATGCACGTTCTAAAATAACGCTCTAAGTTTCCATTAATTGAAATAAATAATTCATCTTTCGACAGAACACACTTCGTTATACAGTATCTAACACAAACCTCTGAATACTACTTAAAGAATTTGTTCACTAGTTTTATCACCAACATCGTCATGTCAGCCACAGACTGTTGGACAGATGCCTCCTACCAGGATCTCCAATTCGGCCCGCACGCAGCGGCCTCAAGCGACCTCTCCCAGATCTAGTCACGTTCCACCCCGTGAGGGGCCCACCAACACTACGTCTCCACAACTTTAAGATTTCTATTTTACTTCATAATATTGGTAATAAAATACTCAACACTCGTCTGATACATAAAATTCACACATGTACAAAACCTATACCAAAATGGTTATTTCCCTTTGCCATGTTTAATTATTTCCAGCAAGAAACCTACCCCCTACGTTTTCATCAATTAGGGAGTACCCGTTCATAATCGTAAAAGAAAGGAAAAGTCCTCACCAAACTCTTTTGAAATAAGTTAATCGGTAGCTGATTCGACAGTGACTGTATTGCACTCTCTACTCGCATGAAATTCCTTTTTCACCTTGTTCCCCGCAGTACTAGCAAGTTGGTGTAACTAACTTCGTTGACACATTGCGTCGATACTTGAGATTGATACTTGCTCCCGAACGCTGAAACTTTACATAAGAAGATGTACATCTAGTCTTTATTTAATCAACACTGTCACAATAAAATTGTAACAGAGCTTTGAAAATAAATTTAATCATATTCTCAATTCATGGCATCACGATTTACGACACATTAAGAATACCCATTTTACCAATATCAAATGAGAATGTTTCTAAAGTAACAATAAACTGTACGGTAGATTGACTTGAAAAATAGAGTTCCACAACACGTGTTATTACAACAAGAAATCGGGTCAAAATCCAATTCAATCGTATTTTCTTCACGTCGTTGTCATAAGAAATATTTAAAACTTATGCGAATACGGTTGCCGCTTACGATAACTGCTATCTGCTCATAAGGAGGGCCATTGATTCATTTAGGAAACGGCTGGCGAATGAAGACAATAATTGGCTTTCTTTAAGACTGTCACTAGTCAATGTAAGTAAAGTAAAAATCGCAGCTAGAGTTTAAATGAAGTTGCATGCACCGGGAAACAAATAAATAGGTAGGTAAGCGTATCTCAATTGAGGCCATGCCACGATGCCGCTCAACTTTTGAGGATTTTACTCATAGCAAAAATAACATGACTACTAAAATTTTCTTGCACACATACAGATGTACGGAAATATTATCAATACCCTGACCTGCGTGTTAGTATTCCGTTTTTCATCCCACTTCTGATGTCGGATCGCCGAGGAAGGGGCGTCTTGCAAGCGCTGCGTTTACGTTGTGCCAAACCACAAAGGAGTAAAATAATAGTTCCGGCGTAATGGGTACGCGCTAGTTTGATGCTGAAGTTCCTCTCCAACGCAAAATACCTGGATGCTACTTAAATAATGTTGGATTAGAGCCAATGGGTTTGTGTCTGCTCACCGTTGACATATACCATAATGTCCAACTGTCATGACAGTCACAACTCCATTCGGGGATACCCGCTCTAATAAAACATTTACGAGAGATAATACCACGCGCCGTTATATATAATATAATATATTTTTCACGCTCACACCAATTATCTAGCCCGAAGTAAGTATCATTAAGAACTTGTGTTACGGATACTAGATAACGGACATTTTTTTTTTTTTTAAATATACATAATAATTTTTAGATATTTTTATAAATAAACTTAAATAAATATATAAACAACCATGACTCGCAAACAAACATTCGTGTTCGTCACACAAACATTTGCCGCTACCAGGATTCGAACCCGGACCGCTTGATGTGAAGCCAGCTATACTGACCACTCCACCACGACGGCGTCGAATGAGAATATACACTTTAAGTTTTACATAAGTGGTCACCTCTAATGCTATCTTATTGTAATTATAATTTGTGTTTAAGTCAATACTCATAGACCATGTACATAGTCTCTAAGTCTTCACTTGAAAGTTTTTATATTAACACTATTTTTTATATCGCTGGGCAAACTATTGAACAGCTGTGCTCCCTTAGATCATCAGATTTGGTCAGATAATCGTACGGTACAGCACCCCTGCAGCCTATAGGCGCTTGGAATACCGACGCGCGCTACCAATCCCAAGACCTCTTCCCTACTCCTAGCAACCTTACTCACCAACAGAAAAATAACCCTACCTTTACTTTTTAAAGCTTCTTGACTGGATCTTGAAGTGGTCAATAACGGTGCCCACAGATTAAGTGGTTTGAGTCGGAGTCCTGGAGACAAACTTTTGTGTGAAACACGAACATTTGTTCACAAGTAATTAGGTTTATTTAAAATAAAACTCATTAATTATTTAACTTCCCCGTTATCTCGTAAACAATGTGCATCTACACACCGTTAGTTGGACCGATATTCTCAGCCCATCTACCGCAGTGTCTTAAGACGAAAGTCTTTGATTCGTGTGTGTTGCCAGATGACCTATGGAACCGAAACGTGGCCGCTTACAATGGGCCTCATAAGAAGGCTCAGTCAACCAAAGGGCAATGGAGAGGGCTATGCTCGGAGTTTCTCTGCGCGATCACATCAGAAATGATGAGAACCGCAGGAGAACCAAGGTCACCGATATAGCCCAAACAATTGCGAACCTTAAGTGGCAGTGGGCAGGGCACATTGCGAGGAGGACTGACGAGCGCTGGGGCGGAAAGGTCCTTGAGTGGCGATCACGTACCGGGAAACGCAGCGTTGGTAGGCCCCCTACAAGGTGGACTGACGATCTGGTTAAGGTCGCGGGAAGCCGCTTGATGCGGGCAGCGCAGGACCGACCGGTTTGGAGAACCTTGGGGGAGGCCTATGTCCAACAGTGGGCGTCTCTCGGCTGAAATGATGATGATGATGACACTGTTAGTTTATTAAATACATTTTTTTATGATAGTTTGATGATAGTTGGACTGACTGGCATACTAGTCACCTGGTCTTAACGTTGCCAACGATCAACCACAACACTTTATCAAACAATTTCATTTGCGTTTTCTGCTTTTGAAAATGGAATATTTTGCTCTTTTCTTGAAGGTCCCTAAAGCGTACCCCTCAGAAAGACTGTTGGTACAAGCTGATTGCAAGCAACTTGGTTGTGCTGGGCAGAAAGTTGTGTGAGAACTAACTATACCAATAAATGTTGCATGTACGGAAAGTAATGGATCGCTGATGTAATCAGACTCGCTGAAGTATTGGTAGGCGTCGCACCTCGGACCATACAACTTTTACATATAACGCGCGGCAAATCCTAACACCCTTGTATATCAGCTGTCAGTCGAATCTTTGTCAATCTTATTACAAAAATGTAATATTATTGTTATTAAAGCCCAATGAATATATACGAAAGCTGGAAGGTATGTTAGTAACGTTAAGTGAAATATCCCGAAATTATGGCAATTAGGTCGATAATTGTATGAGAAAAACTGCTCCTAACATATTTATATCGAACGAAGAAAACGGGTGTTCACCCAATTGATGTGCCTTTTATCCTTGAACGAACTTCAAGGCTGCAAGGCACATCAAGGTCGTCGTCTTCGAAACAAAATCGCTGTTGAAACTGAAATAATTAATGCCCGGTTTCATGAAGTTACCAGTCAAATTCAAGTTAGCTATTGATGAGTTAAATTTACGTATACGGTTTGAACTCTGGGCCTGCCCATTGCAAGTCGAGACTCGAAATATTATGACCACTCGGCCAGGACGCGTATGATCACCGCGACCATTTTTGCGTAGCTAATATTGGCATTAAAAGAGAACGTCAAATATAATTATTGAACCGATAAACAGTATCCCAATCTTAGTTTAAACGGAGTTTAACTCATTTTGCGATGCTCGGTAACGCATTATTAAAAGTTATCGAACCAATACCATTAACGCCATGATAAACCACCATCAAAATGCTAAGAAACCGGGCATCATTGTGGCTGATATTGATGTCAAATAAAATTTAAGCTTGAGATCGAAGTTTGGCTCAATGTATTTGCAACGTTTCGCCCCAATATGTCTTTTTAAAAACGATTTCTGAAAGATAATAAATCATGTCCTACAAAAAAGTAATTCTTTTTAAGTACGCAGACCACTTTTGTAGTCATCTTTGTAAGTTCAATCAAAATAAAAGGGCCAGCCGGTCCTCATTACTCATGTATTTGATCTCTGAAATTATGAAGGTATCACTGAGGTTTGTCTTTCTTTGATGAAAATGTACAATATTTATGTTAAGCGAAGCAAAAGACAACTTGTACTTATCGTGAATAGAGAGGGCAATTTGAAAAGTGACTCGTCTTTAATGTATTTCTGCAGCATCAGGGCAGAACAAACATTTGAATTATTTCCAGTAAATCCTAAGAATTGGGTTAGACTCAAAACATAATTCTTGCATAGAATTTTTGTATCATTTAGAACTCTTACGATTCCACAAATTATAGTTAGCAATGTCATTGGACATTGCCTCGCAGCTAAAACAATACTACCAGACGGAAGTCCGACAAAGGAACAGCCAAATGTTGCGAACAGATCGCTGTGTTGAGCAGAATACAAATGAAAAAAAAAAATTAGAACTCTTGACGTCATAAGTTCCTATAGACGAATGACTGATTTATATAAACAACAAATTCAACGACATGGCATACTTCAGTTTGTGATGCAATAAGAGACGAAAGACTTGGGTAAATTGATCGCGAGCTTACAGTCCTGTGTAACTCATTTGGGAAGAGCACTCGTCTGAAAGCGAAAGGTCTCGAATTCGAGTCCCATCTCAGGACTTATACCTTTTTACTTTCTCGTATACGTAGTAAAATACCGTTTTTGGAATTATGTATGTGCGTGTATGTCTGTGCGTTAGCACGATAACTCGAGTACTTTCACTTATTGCAACCAAATTAAACATGCATGTATGACATCTAAATATAAGGTTTCTATCAACTTTTGAGTCGTTACGAAAGTTAAGCAACCAAGTGCGCGGTCGTTACTCGGATGGGTGACCAAAATTTAACATGCATGTATGACATCAAAATATAAGGTTTCTATCAACTTTTGAGTCCTTTCGGTATACGAGAAAGTACGGGAGACCACTCCAGATTTTTTTCTTATCTTTCATTTACTATATACTTAAATTTTAAACGTTTAAAATTGTGAAAATACTCTGACTCGTCATATCAGCCTTTGTAATTCAATACGATGCTGGGACACAAGGCCTCTCCTTGTCATCGAAGGAGGTTTAGGCAGTAGTCCACCACGCTTGCCCAATGTGGATTGGAGGACGGAGTAGGTGATCAGTACCCCTTTGCTGGTCCATTATTCGCCTTCTACGACACCCATTGGAGGATATGGGGTGATGCTATTCTACTCTGCCGGCATTACATGGCTATACTAGGACTGCTGAGACCGTTTTGAGTGTAACATCTGTCTTTTGGTTTGTTTACTGGATTGTTATTTTTTGAGTTTGGTGCCCCTTGAGGTTCACTATTACACGACCGATTTACAGGATTATGAGCGTCATTAGGATGTATGTAAATTATGAAAGATTAATATAACATGTTAAATGTAGTTAAAGTCAATAATTACCTAGCCGCAGCCACCTAATGCGGTATATAATCCTACCAATTTCAGAATTCACACCGCACGCTCCGCGCCGAGGTGCAATACAAGTTTTGATTGAGTGAGACGTGAGATCCGATTATCGACCGAGTTATAATGACGTTGAGGGTTATGTGCTAATGCGGTGATTCGGGCATAAGGAGTTATGGATCCATATCGTCTCTCAGTACGTATACTGGCTAAAGCTGCTAAAACTGAAATTAAAGATGCGATTTCTTTGACATTGTTAGTCAGCTTGTGACGTACAGTTGCCATCAGATATATTGGAGCAGTCAAAGTGACCAAATACTTCTGAACAGTTTAAAATGTCAATAAGTTCCAAACACTAAGTACTAGTTACCAATAATATCTGAACATTCATTACTTCAATGATATCTGAGCAGATGCGGCTTCTATACACACAACTAACCAATAATATCTGAACACATTCATAACGTCAAGTGTATCTAAGCAGATGGTCTTATATATCTGAGCATTACATTCTATAAATCATCTACTAATTGAAAAGTTTAGTTTTATTCTTTTCAATTAGTTTGAAAAGGATAAAACTAAACTGCTCCAATATATCTGACGGCGATTGTACCTGTATATTAAGAGTAAGTTCAAGTCCTGTGTCAGGACATCATGACAGACATGACATGGTTTTTTCAAAGATGAAAAGATACTAAGATGATATGCCCTCCATGCCCAGTAATTACACTGGCTACCTTTCCCTTCAATCCGAAACACAGCGAACTGCTTCACGGCAGAAATAAGAAAGGCGGTGGTACCTACCCAGACGACCCTACATATGGGTCTACCACCTAGTTTGAATAACAGGCTACAGGGGTACCTTGGGGGTCCCAAGGTCTTCGCGTACTCAAAAACTGGAAAGGTCATTAGTACTAGTCAGTAAAAAAACAACTTTGAAACACTGATGTTATCCATAGCTCGTGAACTAGGAATATGAAAGAAGGGCCTAGAAATCCCGTAGGGAAGATTCTGTGACAACGAACTTGTTTTTTTTAACAACCAAAAGTAAAAAGTAAACTAAAAGATAAAAAATAATATGAAAAGGCTAATTGGCAACGACTGCTTAAAATTAGTCCCTATTTAGTATTGCTTAAAATCCATATTCATAAAGCTCTTTCTGTAATTGAACCCGATATATACCCGTTACTCAGGCGTAGTCTTCTTTTGAGAGATGCAAGTACAATTTACAATAGCAGGAAATTCAAAGGATCTCGGAATTCTCGATATGAGCAGGTAACTTTTTATTATCTGCTGCGCTATTATAAAGTACTCACTTTGATTCTCGTTTCGAATTATATTAAAGCTTGTAACTACTGGTAAGCAGTCAGACAACCAGGTAGCCTTTGACACACATTTTTTTTTTGATAAATTGACAAGCTTTCATAAAAATACAATAATAAAAAAATCATCAACAGCTCATTTAATATCCCCACCGAGGGGCTCGAGTCTGCCCCAATTTAGGGACGATTAGGCCTTAGTCAACCACGCTGGTCAAGTGCGAGTTGGTAGACTTCACACACAACCTTTTTTTAAAAAAAAAATCTTCATAGGTTTAGTTTTCTCACGATGTTTTCCTTCACCGTAAAAGCGTCGATTAAACGTACATATGAATTCAAAATTTAAAAACACATTGGTACGTGGCGGTGTCCAAACCGGTGCCTCCCGGGTGGGAGACAACTGCGCCAACGACGCTTCCAATAAATATATAATATAAATATACTTTCTGCCACCTTCCTGGTCGGCCTCTTTTTTCCCTTACTTATAACGTCAGCTACGCGCAATACTCCGTCCATCCCTAGGTACCACTTCGCCACTCGTCCCAATGACCAAACTCCTCTATGCAGATCCGGCTCGAAGGACCTGCAGGAGAGCTATTGGGGAGTCGGGAAAATTATAATTTAAAAAAAACGTTTGAAGCGAGCTCCTTTTGTTAGACCGCCTTCTATGACAGTTGACAAAAAGAAGACCTTAATATGTAAGGTTGCAATTCATTTAAAAAAAAGGTAATTGTTTGAGTAAATTACAATCAGATGTCTTTACAGCAGAGTTTGCTAAGGCAGTTGTATTGCATCACACAACCCTAAAGTCTATTGGTCAAAAGGCTAAGGGTAGTCGCTTACAGTGTAAAACAAAAACGACCCTTAACGTGATAAGTTTAACATATCTAATGCATTATAAACTGGGCCCTATTATTTAACAATACTTCATCACAGCCGTCAGCGATGCCACTTAAACCCATCTCTAATGATAAGTTACAGCTGGTATCGAACTCCGCATAAATCCGGATAGTTGCATATTAGGATCACGTGCACGATATAATGGAGCCGGGCGCCAACACTCCACCTGCCAGCTTTAATCTGAATATAAATTATCCATAATTAAAGAGGCTCGGACACGGTCGGAATAAATGTGGTCGCAGGAACAAAGCCTCGAGGTTAGACGGAATATTGCAGTGTTCTTTTTAATTAATTTAAATAATTCGTTAATTAAAATAAATATGGAAAATACAAGAGTTTTTGTGGCCAAAGTTGGAAAGGGCACAGCAGATTAGTCGCTCGTATTTGAAGCAACCAAACTGGCAGCAGCTCCAATTTGCAGAAGGTTGCAGTCAAATAACTCTACATTTTCGTAGTATATTTTCTTAGACAAGGTTGCCAGAGTTCAACGTGATAGGGTTAGGTCTGGCAGCACCAGCACGGGAATTACACAATATATCAGTATTATAATCGTCTATACGCTACGGTGATACCGGCAGAGTTGAATAGCATCACACCATATCCTCCAATGGATGTCGCAGAAGGCGCCTAATGGATCGGCAAAGAGTATTGATCACGTTATACTCCGTCCACCAGTCTGCATTGGGCAAGCGTGGTGAACTGCTGCCTAAACCTCCTTCGATGGCAAGGAGAGGCCTTGTGTCCTGATAGGTCATGATAGGCTACGTTAGTTGCTTACTATCAGGCAGGCCGCATAGCTGATATAAAAAGGAATCATAATCCTTTTCTTTTCTCAACACAATAATATTATCATCATACTTCTGCAAGACATAGATGAGAAGGTCTGTGACTCATAAATAGTTGCAGTCACCACTTGGAAGCTTAAGTATTCATTATAATAATAATAAAAAATCTTTTTATTTCAGACCATGTAGGTAGTCCATAAAGTTGTTAGTAGGTAGGTACAGTACTTATAAGATATGTTAGAAGAACAAATCATAAAAGCAAAAACATTGAAATTCGAAGTTAGTTCATGTACCTATTCGAGGAACCGGGCACAAGAACTTGCACCTGCAGCTAGTACCTCAAAAAGGAATATTCAGGCTTTATTCCTACTGTTGTCATCAGAATACTGCTGGCGCTCCCACAAATCCTGTTCATCAGAGACGCAGATCTTTTGCGAATATCATGCTCATTGGAGAACAGACGAAGATTCTTAACATTCAATAGAATCATCTTGCGGGTTTGTCCATAGTGTTGCGGTGAGAGCCAGGAACAGATCAGCTTCAACTTTTCAACTGTCTATACAACATGTAAACTAAATAACCAACACCCTGAATACAGGTGGTTTGGGATCGGCTTCCGACTTGAAAAAAAAACAAAAAGTACCCAGAAAATATTGTACAACATTTTCTGGGTACTTTTTGTTCAAAAAAAATTATTGAAATCAACTCGGAAGCCGATCCCAAACCACCTGTATTCAGGGTGTTGGTTATTTAGTTTACATGTTGTATATACCCGGACTAAAGATGCTTTAGAATATATGTCTTGGTGTTTGTTTGTTAGATTACTGAAGGTTGCTACTTGTTTGCCTTAGGCGTCTCATTTGTGTGCGACCGGCTGGCAACCTGTTTATATTGGAAGCACTGCATGACCCATACTGCCTGATGTGGCTTTATGTGAAACTAAGTTTTACCTAAAGCTCTGCTCAACCGCTTTTGGGATTACTAACGTGATTGCATGTTATGTATGTTTATTCACGACCATCATCATCATCTCTTTTCATCTTCGGCCTTCTATCTGTATCACCCACTTTCTATCTGATGAATGCCAAGAGTTGAACTGTCAAATGAAATTTCTTATATATTGAATTGTTTAAAGAGATATTTCTCTTTACACAATTCAATATTTACGAAATTTCCTTTTGATTCTCTTAAACCCAACCAACGGGTTATCCATTCGTTCAAATATTAACAAAACAGATTCGTGCCGAGTTTTCTTGGAGCATTGCACATTTTAAGTTTTACTCGAACGTTGTTCTTTCTCGCTTCTACAAATAGAATTTACATGTGAACGAAAACATGTATCCAATAGCCATCTCGAAAATAGCTTTCCAATTTTGTATTCGAATGTACCATTTAAATTGAATATAAACTTTGTATCGGAGAGTCATATTGGAATATTGGGAATGACGCAGTTTTGTGTGCATTACTGGGTGTGTCTTCATTTATCGATCATTATATAAATATTTCTTAGAATTTATCATGCCAAATTATTTTACATTAACTATTTGAACAATTCTTCCATAATAAACCGTTATTTTCTTACAAATATAGGAAAAAATAAAGTATTGGCTACAATATAGTTTTTGCTTTACAAAACCAGCTCCAAAACATCGGAAGCCATTGAAAAACTCAATGACTTTATTTGTTGCCTCGTGTATTTATAAATAAGGCAATGGTAGTAAAAGAAAAGCTATTGAATTATTTTAAATAACATGTATTTTAAGTAACAGTGGCTCGGAGTTTCTTTGCGTGATCATATCAGAGTTATCGATAAAGCTCTAAAGTGGTAGTAAGATCCAAGCGGGACTTTTTTCATACTACGAGATGGCAAACAAGCTTGCGGCCCACCTGGTGTTAATTGGTTAGTGTCGCCTATAGACACTTGCAATATGAAGGGTAAATCATTTAGCACTGCAAGTGCGTTGCCATGCCATCTTGGGGACTAACATGATATGCCTTCCATGCCCAGTAATTACACTGGTTACCTTTCCCGTCAATCTGAAACACAGCGAACTGCTTCACTACAGAAATAAATGTCACCACGCTCACCACATTGCTAAAGTGTTACACTGCACAAGTTTTGGCCGTTATTATTGCCGGCAGCATGCCCGACACCAACCCAACAGGATTTCCAAGGAAGGCCTTGGGATAGAGATAAAGAAACTTTCATGAGAGAGATTCAGAAACTACGTACGCAGCGTAGCCACCAGTCGGCTTTTAAGACACACAGAATGAGAAGTTGTGGTCCTATTCCTAACCGGCTAAAGCCGCATCAGCATAACTGAAACATACAAAACATTAACAATACTATAGATACTTCTGATTCATATAAACAAAATGCACTCATCTGAAACATTATCAGCGTCGAGTTCGTCACAGTCAACAGTGGTCGCTGATCAATTTCCGTTATTAAAGCCGAACAAAACTGTCAAACATACGTTATGGGTTTGAAGCATAATCGAAACTAATGCGTTCGTAATAATTTAGGCAAAATGAGTCTTGGAAAGCTTTTATGATGTGCCATTAGTTGTTCTGGTAATCAACATCAAATCAAATCAGTTTATTTGCCTAAAATAGAGTTATAAAGTTCTTACATTTCAAACAACGCGCGTATGTTCAGACTGCATGCAAATGAGAAAAATTATAAGCTTATAGTAAAACATCAAATTAATATCAAAATAATAGCAATTAATAGATAATTGTAATAATGTTAAAATAATAAGCTTATGTCAGAAATAGTGGGGATAACATAAAAATTTAGATCTCAACCAATTAGGTACTAATTATAACCAAATTGTGAGATATCGTTGTTGTCAATTTAAATATTCCACAAGGTCATAAAAACATTCGTCTAAAAGCCATTAAGTCAGAAGTGCGGGTTCGTCGACTTCACACACAATCAAATAATATCTTCATAGGTGTGACCAGGTTTCCGCACGATGTTTTTCTTCACCGTGAAAGCGTCGATTCAACTTGAATATGAATTCGAAATTTGAAAAGCCAAACTTACCTGTCTAGACGTTAAAAATACTAACGCACTCTACTAGATTTCAAACTCGAGCAGTGTTCGCATTACACCATGTCAATATCAGTACTCAGTAGAAGGCAAAAATACATAATTTTTCCTCTCAAACCACTTTTAAGCACGAGTGCCACACATTTTTTATTAAAAGTTCCGAATGTAATTTTAACTTAGTTCCAGGGAGTTCGCAAAAGAAAAAAAAACAGTAAATTAATCATTTATTGTCGATACAACGCCGAAGTTTATTCGGGAAAGTTTTATAGGCTACATTTCGAAACAGATTTACCTACAGTTATAAATCGTAGCTTTTTATATATTTAGGCCCTGATCTCACTTATCGTTAGCCGACCGTGCGCGTTCCTACGACGTTTGAACAAATAAAAACGATTAACGTGTTCGAGTGCGTGTATGAATTTTAAGGTAAAACTTACACTAGGGGTACCATATGAGCTTAATTTGTATAAGACACAGCATTTCCGCTAGGGGCACTATTCACATTTCCTATACAAATTGAGCTCTTAACGCAACTACAATAGTTACGTTTTTTATACTAAAAAACTTGCACTACGGGTACTGACCAGCAGTGACGTAAATAAATTTATTTATTCATTCACAAAACCTCTTTGTTACAAAATTTTGGTGACACACTTATTAAGTAAAAAAAAAACTCTATCAGGTTTCAGAACGTGGTAGCTAACACAAGGCAAGTTAATAAACAAAAATACAAGCAGATCTATATTTTTTTAATAAACTTTAAGCTATGCGTGTAATTGATACTAAATTAAGTATTAACTTTAACTTAATTAAGTGTTACTGGTACACTTCCTGTTTCAGAGGACTTGGCGAAGTATTTTATCTTTAAGTATTTTGTATCTAGTTTTAGAATCCCTTTTATAACGTAGATTTAATTAGTTGAATGAAAATACCCTTTAATATATCTGAAGCAATTTTAAACCATAAAATGTATGTATATTTACTTAACATATATAATTTGTTGAAATAAATAAATTGAAGCGTCGGTGGTGTAGTGCGTAAGAGCGTCGTCTCCCACCCGGTAGGCACTGGTTCGAGCCCCGCCACGTACCAATGTGTTTTCAAATTTTGAATTCACATGTTATGTACGTTTACTCGACGCTTTTGCGGTGAAGGAAAACATCGTGAAGAAACCTGCACACACCTATGAAGAAATTCTTAGGTTGTGTGTGAAGTCGACCAACCCGCACTTGGCCAGAGTCAACCACCTATGAAGAAATTCTTAGGTTGCGTGTGAAGTCGACCAACCCGCACTTGGCCAGCGTGGTTGACTAAGGCCTAATCGCCCCTCATGTGGGATAGCCTGGAGCCCCTCGGTGGGGGCATTATATGAGCTGTTGATGATGAAATAAATAAATTAAAACAAATAATATACATGTCAGTCACTTTGTTAAATAAAAATCCCCTCTAAAGTTGGCGCGCCGAACTCGTTAATGCCTGTGTACGTAGAAGCCGACAATTTGCGTCGATTGTGTAACTAACGGCACGCAGTCGTGTGTGCTTCCCTGATTAGGAACTAATTAACGCATCGGATCTTCTGTTCTAGATTGAGCTGTTTTGATGACGTAACTAAACCTCAATTGAACTAATAAGGAAAAGCCGCAGGCGTCTAAATGCTTTCAGCTTGGTAATTGGTGAAAATCGATGCCTATCAATATTGAAAATAAATTATATTTTATTGAAATTTATACGAAATTAAATAGAAAACGAAAAAATCGAGAGTGGTCTCCTCTTGACTTTCTCGTATACTGGAAAGGACTCAAAAGTTGATAGAAACCTTATATTTTGATGTCATACATGCATGTTAATTTTTGGTCACCCATCCGAATACCGACCGCGCACTTGGTTGCTTAACTTTCGTGATCGACGGCTCAAAAGTTGATGGAAACCTTATATTTTGATGTCATACATGCATGTTAAATATGGTTGCAATAAGTTAAAGCACACTCGAGTTATCGTGCTAACGCACAGACACACACACACACACAGACATATTCCAAAAAAATATTTTTGGACTCAGGGAAGTCCAAAACGTGTAAATCAGTCAAAATCTCGAGGTCGATTTTTTTTACGATTACAAGACTTACTCTATACTACGTATACGAGAAAGTAAAAATGAAAAATATTCTGACACGGGACTTGAACCCGCGACCTGTCGCTATCCGGGCGACTGTCCTTCAACTAGCTACACAGGACTGTTTAATCACGACGAATGTATCCATGTCTTTCTTCTCTGATTAGGTACGTCGTAAGCTGAAGTATACCAATGTTGAACATTTCCGCCTCATCTTAACACCCGATGAGATATTTTTACAAATACCAAATAATAAGTTTAATTCAATTTGGTATAACTTTTAATCATATTGCAGGAAGTCTAAAGGGAAGTACTTCCGCTGGGCAAGGTGTGCCCGGGGACCACGTTCCAACTGATTATTTTTTCTTTCTCCCCCGATCCCTCCCGTTGCTTTCCCTTTTCTTCCCCCTCGGGAGGGAGCGAAAGACGGAGCAGCGAAAAGACTCGGAAGAACCTTCCGGACAAACGAGGGGAGGAGGCGGTGAATCCTCATGGATACTCTAAGGGCCGGCCGCTAGGGTTATGACGGACTCCTACCGACTAAACACCCCCTTATTGCCTATTGCCAAAATAGCTATAAGGCTATCGCAGCACCCCCTCAGGAGAGGAGGAGGTGCACGCGCTGACCTAGACATATAGACTAGAAGCATATGCGCGGAAGGCGAACGGACCCATAGCGGGGCCGAACGCATGTGTGTTAGGGGACTGTTCACGCACTGGCGGAGAGCCACGCGACAAACCTGAGTTGCCAGAAATGTAACATAGCGCCATCTATGAGGAGGCAGCGGAGTTACTTGGCCGCCACAATATCTTAACATGCCAAATAAAATTAAAAAGAAAATCAATAAATTATATCTTTAATTCTTACTTCCCCCGACAGCCCCAACTAATATATTAAAGTGTAACAGTTATTAGTAACCAATAGACAATATTTTTAAGTGGCACCGTACGACCGTTAGCCAGCACGCCCAAAACATTAGTCGCACCCCGCTTTAATAACTTCACATTATTGCATAAACGGCAATACAATTAATGTATAACACGATTGCAAATATCGCCTTTATGTAGGGGTTCCTTTTCACATGGAACGAGATATGCAAAATCAGAATTATTTACAGTTTACAGGAATTATTTTCCTGTAAACTCTGACTGCAACACGCTTTGTTAACCGAGCGCACACAAGCAGATTCTTCTTCGTCTGGAACAGCCACACATTACTCTCTGCTACCATGTTAGAAGATGTTTTATACTTAACTATATTTTCTCTCCTCAAATAGTACTTTTTTATATTGAAATTAAGGTCAAATTGAATTGAAATCACGCGCGGTGGGCTTGGCACGTGGTGGTAAGCTTGTGGCTCGACCGGCGATCGCGACAGGCAATCACTATGTTTCCGCCAAAGTATCGTCACACTATTTCACACAATTGTAAAGATTAACACTCTATGACAGGGTTTTTACCTTGTTCTATATACTTAGGTAATCTAATTGACTAGTCTGATACACATTATTAACCCATTTTACAATCACATTTGGAAAGCCTTAAAGGCGTGCAGTTGATTTGCGTCAAAATGGTTACATTTTGTGGATTTTTCAGACCTGTTTTGAAGAGACTTTACAAATAAATTATATATTATAGAAAGATTAATTCTTGATTAAAACCACTATAGAGAGATATTTTGATTTACACGTTTAGTTTTTTAAAGCAAGGCGAATCTTATAGCGTAGTTTTACGAAAATGCAGTTTGGAGCTATCTTTCAGATAAAATACCAGGATTATAATGGCAAACAATACTTTTCAAAAATCGTTTTTCCAATAGACAATGTACTATTGAACCACTATAGAGCCCAAATAAGTAAAAAAATGAGTTAACATATTAAAAAAGGATACCAAAAAAATTATAATTTGGTAAATTTTAATGAAGATTTTTTCAATGTATTTAATGTACTTATTATATAAAAATACATATAATGCTAGACATAATAATTAAATTAAAGTATTGTTAAATACAATTAGATATTTTTAATAATTTAATGAAAAATGGTCTAAATTCGAGCTCGTGGGCATATTTTGATCGTACACCCTGGGTCTTCCAAGCTAGTGGACTTATCGCTCTGCGAGCACGACATGTGTATCTAACAATACAGCGTAAAAAATATTATTGTTATTTCGATGAATGCACGCTCTTAAAATGGTGACCTTTATCCACCCTGCTACGCAGTCGTTAGTTCTTCAAGCATAAGAACATTGGTCTTTACCTTAATTAAATGTTTCTCAATGGCCGTTAAGCTAATAAGCTTGAGGCAATGATCTCGACACTACAAGCCTCTGCGGATATAACAGACATGTACACATTCCCTCGCAATCTGTGTTTTCACTTTAAAGATGCTTTCCTTTTGCTTTGCTGCTCCAAACATAAGCGATCGCGAGTAGTAGATATTTATTTATTTATTTTCACTGATATTCACTTTATTTTACCATAGCATTAAATGTTACTGACGACGACGTTCAGGCTACCACATACTGTCTTTCTTCAACTTTGAATTCGTTGTTGTGCGGTTATAAATTTATTGAAGAAACTTCTTCATGAAATGAAAATACATCATTTTATAGTTTTTCTCTTTTTTCTGTCACTCTCCTAAAGAATAAAGTGCTGGGAAAAGTGACGTGAGATTAGATAGTGATGCATCTGTTCTATTAATTTAAAAGTTTATTATGTTTGTGATTGTTATTGGCAAAGCAAAGGCATAGCAAAGCTAGGTCATAAAAGTTGTAAAAGGTTTAGTATTTTTCATAAAATTAAAATAAATAAAGAGCAACTTATTTGTAGATTTTCTTACCCTACTACCCACGCAAAAATTTTAAAGTTTTAAGATGTTTAAATCTTAAAACTATCAACTTTACATAATATATAATATCACAATTAATTCATTGGATTCAATTTTTTACTAAATTTTGTTGTATACTACTTTTAGGTCACTTTTGAGCTATCGGTCTGTCGTCTCGGACGGACCCGAGGGGCCCGTGGTATTTTTCCAACACTGCCACCCCAAGCCACATCTGGCAGTATAGGTCAAGTAGCGTCTCCAAATAGGTTGCGTACTTTTCTATGGTCATGGTCATCATCTACTGAATTATCAAACATTTTTGAGCCGCTACCATTCTGTCACTTAGACCAGCTCCTTACAATATTGCGAATCGCAATCTTCTTCTCTTTGAAATTGTTTGTGATTACAGCAGTTGTGCTTCAGCGAGGTGTAATTTCGCTTGCTATCAGTGAAGCCGCTTAATGGCTGCTTTGTTACGTTATTTCATATTAAAATATCCGCGAAGACAAACGTTGAATCGACAAAACGCTTTTAATACAAACAGTTTGTTTCATTAACAATAACTGTTATTACTTGAGAGGTAAGTATTTGAAGTGAGATAAGATATTTTTGTGATGCAGGCGTTTCGTGGTATAGTACAGTAAGTACACAAAATATAGAGAACTATAAAGTACTTTGACTCCAATATATAGTGACGAATCAGCTCGCACGCACACATACAAACGTCGTTTACACGGCCGTTTTTGCCGTTTTGCTGTTCAGAACATGCTTAGCGGGCGTGTAACGACGTTTGTATGTGTGCGTGCGCCAATTCGTCACTATATTGGAGTCAAAGTACTGTATAGTTCTCTATATTGTGGTAAGTACTGTGGCGGCCAAGTAACTCGGCTGTCTCCTCATAGATGGCGCTATACTACAATGCAAGTAATCTACATACAAGTGCGACAATTAGCATGGAAACATGAATCGCGCTAACGAAGTTTCCAAAGGTTCTCGATAATGACTAAGAAAAAATAAGACTTACAAATAACATTTCAAATTATAACAACCTTAATATTGATAAAATACATTAATATGGTAAAACTAAAAACACAGAATGTCTTATATCACAGGTATTTCATGATTAATATGCGATCTGAGGATTTTTTACCGCCCGACGGAAGTACAAAATTTTATTTCACATATGGGAGAACAAAGTTTGCCGGGTCAGCTAGTTTCTCAATACAAATCTTAACTTAAAAGCATTAAACCGCCTCAATCCAGCTATGACTGACCATTCATTACATAAGTGGATTGATTGCGTCCGAAGGCTATCCACTATTCAGTGACGGACGCGACGTGGATTGACGCACGGCTCCCCAGAGGTGTTGCTGGAAGGGACAGTTTGTCCCAAGGGACCACACCAGAAACGATATATAGCGACATCTCTGTAATTAGCAAAGTAAAGACATGACCAGGCTGTTGTGGAAAAATATATACCTTTATTTAGCAGAAGCGTCACTAGAAGCATTGTTTATCTTCACTTAGAATATGACCAACCAACTGCGAGATATTTTATCTTTGTTTATAAAGAAACGTCACTTGAAGTGTAACGACTTCGATGAACTTCAAATGTGAGAATTATCAAAATCAGAATTACTTCAGTTTAAAGAATTTAGTTTCAAGACATACTCGTACATATCTCTTAAATCATAAATCTTTAATAGAGATCTAAGAAACCATGTACCTGAAAATTGAACCGTTTCATCTAAATTTACTTTACCGCATTAATATTTAGCATTCTAGACAAAATACTATTTAGGGACCGTTCAAATATTTAAAAATACAAACAAAATTATAATAATAAAAATATTCACTGAACTTTGAAGATCCCATTAAAATTGTCCGTTTTTAAATCAAAATTCCTGGTGCATAAAAAGTTCCCGCTTTTACTTTTCAACCGCGAAAGGATTCCGAACCTCGGGAATTAAAAGTTTTCGAGACTAAGTTAATTGTATCTTTTCAACGTCCTTGATATTTTAAATTAAGGTCCAGAAATTCGGAGCATCTTGGAGGATTATTAAATTTCTCCCATCTTCAGAGATCTATCTAGTGAAGGGCAGAGAGCAAAGTATAATTTTTGTTTTTATTTATTGCTATCTGTGACTTTTAAAACTAGAAAAGACACTGAAAAAATAGACTTGCCCAAGGTGGGAATCGAACCCAGCAGTTTGTGGTCGAGCTCCTCCAAAACGGCTCGACCGATAATCATAAAAAAATGTGTATATTTGGTACGTTTAAGAATAGGGCGTAAAGTATTTTTCATTCCATTAAAAATAAATAAAAATATTTCAGAACAACATTTGTAGGGTCAGCTATTAGTAACTAATATATTTCATGGGAATACATATTTTATGTAGGGTATTGCAGATTAGTGACAATTCTAAACTTAGGCGACAGGAAAGTTGCTACTAAATTAGGAACAATAATACTAGAACGAATATACATACATACATCAATAGGTCCAAAATATGATGGAATTACCACTACCTTATAAAGTACCTTCCCCCATTACGTCCTTATCAAAAGAATTTTACAGTACGTTCATCAAAAAGTCTCGGATGAGCGACGACTCTTTGTGTAGACACACGTGCACATTTTCTGTGTGTGCGTCACAGAGACAGTCTGTATGTGCTTCTACACACAGTCGTAAGATAAAAATACTGTAGCTAAGAACGTTCCAACAGAACAGCATAATTTCCATCTTAGAAAATACCAGAAAATACAGTTTACCCAAGAGATTCCCTATCCAAATACCTGGACGGCGAAATCGACGGCGAACGCTGGTAATGGTGCAGAGTAGACGTGACCAAATTGGATTTGTCAACGAACCGTAAGTATTCCACTATCGAGGAATACTTAGCTTTCTAGTATGTTTGAAAATGTACCAAATTATAGACAATCACGCTCAAGATCCCAAAATGGGAAGCTTTACGTAACATCTCGTGGCTTTATGTATATGTATCAAGCCACAGTTTTTTAGTTTTGAAGGCGGTTTCTTATGTTTGAAAAATAATTTATGAAAAAAAAACTTAACCTTTAGTGCACCACCAAAAGCTGACAACCAGGATGCTACACTCTGACTCTAAAACATCTCAACAGCCTGGGCAATCATATGTTTTTATAAAATTAAGAAAGTAGAAAAAATTCCAGCCGTGATCAAGTTTTAAGACCGAAGTCTAGTTAGGTCCTAACTCTTAAAAAGTATTTTAACTTCTATTTTGTGAACGTAGAATTATAATTATAAACTGTATCACTAAGATTAGTGTCTTATGTTTCAATCCAGACTATGATCTACTTACGTACCAAAATTCATCCTAATCCATTGAACCGTTGTCGCGTGGTTGACAGACAAATACTAATTTTCGCATCTTTAATATTAGTCGGATATAGGTATGTAGGTACTATAGAAATCAATTGAAACTGATACACTAAAAACTAAAAACGAAGAAATAAAAATTCTGTTTATAAAAATCTAAATGTTTGAGGTCGGTCCCAAATACAAGTAACAACGTTTAATCCAAATATTGAGGTTGACACCGACCTCAAAAAAACATTTAGATTTTTATAAAGAGAATTTTTATTTCTTCGTTTTTAGTTTTGAAGGCGGTTTTTTTTATTTAAAAATAATTTTATTTTTTGCTTTTTAGTGTTTTAAGTATGTAAATTTTCAGGAAATAATCTCGAGATCTTTTAGACACACAAGTGATAAGATTACGATGTCAAATAAATAGGCATTATTAGGGATAATTTTAAAACTACTCGACAGACTGATGTCGTTTAAATTTGAATGGGACCAAATGACAAGCACCTATTCCAAAGGTCGAAAGAATCTTCAAAATCGGTACACCCAGTAAAGAGTTACAAGATAACAAACATAAAAAAAAACATACAGTCGAATTGATAACCTCCTCCTTTTTGAAGTCGGTTGAAAAAACGAATGGTATTATAGTATAGCGTAAGCACTGTAAAGAAAGTGAGATAAGTTTGACTTCGAGATCGATGTCAACGATATTCCATTGCGTGCCTTAAAATTCTATATTACTTGCCTCGATCGCGACTCCGTCCGCGTGGAATTCGGAAAGAAACCTTTGTTACTTAGTAAAAATATAGCATTTAAAATTGATCCAGTAAATTATTGAGCCTTTACGTTACAAACACACAAACCTATAAATCTTTTATTTATAATATTAGTGTATGTAAACAAGAGTCCGCAATATTTAACCAGCGGCAAAGCGAAGCGATTATATTAGCAGTGAGAAAATCCAATAAGAATATTCGCAGCGCATTGGTTTTTTAATAACGGCTTAATATAAACACGTAGGTAGGTATCTAAATTCCAAAATATTGAAGATTATAAGACGATTGCGTGTACGTAGGTAATCAGGTTGCACATATTAAAGAAACCCTTAAAAGATATACCTTTGAGTATTGTAATTAAAATGCGAAACGCGGAATCTTCGTGATCTGCTTTTAACATTACTTAAAATTATCTTCTCCTCCTTTTATAAATAGGTCACCCCATACCATTTAATGGTAAGCAAAAGTAGACTCTATATATCACGAACAAGGTGCTTTAAAAATCATCATCAGTATTGTTGTGATAATCTTTAATTATTCAGTAAGCATAGCAGAGTAAAGTATGATACCTAGAAAACCTATAATTATATTTTAATTATCAAGATCTTTTAGAAACCCCCAAAAGTAAGTTCTTGCGTTATTGAAATCGATTTTGTCATTAATGATACGAAAATATACAGAGATTAGTTGCCATATTCATAGGGCTTCGTTTATTTAATTCAATTCTGAATGGAATGATATTAAAAAATATATAGATTTTTACGTACAGAGAACGTTCAAGTAAAATTTTATTGCTTTTTTATTGTGAATGCGTCAAAAGAGTTTGCATGTATGTATGTACATATTATTTTCTGCTATAAAAGATAAGAAAAACAACGCTTGTTTTGCTTTTGTTAATACATACATAAATGTATAAACGATCACGCTAGTAATCACATGAAGGGTTGAGCAGAGCCTTGGGTAACATTTTACTACACATAAAGCCACATCTGGCAGTATGGGCCATGCAGTGCCTCCGAACAGTGACGGGTTTCCAGCCTACATAAAAGAGGCACCAAACCCAAACCTACGATCACCCTCGTAATCCCATGAGGGGTTGAGCAGAGTCTTAGCTAACTATTTAATACACATAGAACCTTTTCTGGTAGTATGAGCCATGCAGTGCCTCCGAATTGTGACAGGTTGCCAGCCTGTCGCCTACATAAAAGGGTCACCAAACCCAAAAAGTAACTACCTAAACAATCCAGCAATCTAGCGCAAAAGCCAACAACCACGACAGATTTTACACTCAAAATCATCTCAGCGGTTGCTTCTGTTATTAACAGAATACGTTTTTTAACATGCATTCTTTTATTTTTTATTTTAGTATTTATTATTCTACTAGCTGTCCCGGCCTGCTTGGCATCAAAATTGACTTTCATAAGTGTACAAATTGTACCTAAATTAATAAAGTAATTTTGACTTTGACTTTGACTTTGGCCACGCTTTGCTGTGGTAATTTCATACTACTGTCTTATAACATTGAATTTGCAGTAAAAAAAAATGAGAACTACTTGTCAAGATAAAAACTATCCTATCTCTCAAGTTGGAACAAAACAGACATTTAAAAAAAATAAAGTTCAAATCGGATTCTTAGTTTCCGAGTTCATCCCGGACAAACATCTTATCAGCCTTTCGAAGGAGGTTTAGGCAGTAGTACACCACGCTTGCCCAATGCGGATTGGTGGATGGAGTATAATATGATCAATACCCCTTTGCTGATTCATTAGTCGCCTTCTACGACACCCACTGGAGAATATGGGGTGATGATCTTCACCTCTGCCGGCATAACACGGCTAGGACTAACATCGTGACATGGGAATTATAATTATTATTCTATATCTATTCTGAGAAGAAAACTCTTGAAATTCCATTGATTCCCTGGATTTTACTAGGTGGTAGACCCATATGTAAGGTCGTCTGGGTAGGTATCACCACCTTTTTTATTTCTGTCGTGAAGCAGTTCGCTGTGTTTCGGATTGAAGGGAAAGGTAGCCAGTGTAATTACTGGGCATGTCATCTTAGTCCCCAGGATTAGACGCACTTGCGGTGTTAAGTCATTTACACTTAATATTGCAAGTGTCTATAGGCGGCGGTGACCACTGAACATCAGGTGGGCCGCAAGCTTGTTTGCCATCTCGTAACATAAAAAAAAAACAAACGTTTGTACATCACAATACATTTGCCTAATTTAATTCGACCGGGATTCTAACTCGGACCGCTAGATGTGTAGCTAGCATCACTGATACTCCACCACGACGGCGTCATTCCTTTGATGTCGCCTATTGTTTATTAATCTGACATTCCTGGACTGTACAATATTGATTGGTTATTCAAACGACGTAGTAGTGAAACAAAAGTAAGACAAAATAATTTCCAAATTCCGACGCCGATGGGACAAACTGAAGTGCCTCGGAGAGCCCTCGTCCAGCGCAGTAAGTACACTCTAATTCCAGCTCTAATTCGACACAAATACGTTTGATTTTTAATGAACCCCAGGCCGGTTGATTTATTCAGTGACGCGCTTCACCACTCAACACGAGCCGTATAATGTGTTCTTAAGAGCCGTGAGCGGATCGGAGGAGCTTTTCAGATGTGTGAAAGATGAAACGTATTTTAAGCGTCCCATCTTAGACTTTGCTTCTGTTTCTTGGAACGTATTGAGAGATTGTTTTTCCGGTAACACTTTTTGTAAACCAAATTGGTAGGATAACAAAACTTATGCCCGACGTCCCATACGACGACGTATCAACGTCCCATAAACAGTTACTTAACGATGTGTCTCTTAAAATGAAAGAACCTGATAGGTTAAAGGTATAAAATGAAAGAATCTCGCAGAATGAACTAAGATATATTGGGATTACAAAAGTTAAGCGACAAAGTACAACTTTTAAACCGGAACGAGAACAGAAGTAGACAGTGACATATTTAGATATTGCTTTAACAGAACTAAACGAACCCTTACTCAAAACACGTTCCACCAACTAAATAGTCACTTAAGGTGCCAACCTTTACAGGAACACAATACTGCGAAAATATAGTTTCATTGGACTTCAAATACACGTTGCTTGTGATTCTGAAAACCGTACTATATGGAATAGAAACAAATCCTAAAATGAAAAACTAGAAAAGACTAGTATTGAGATGGAGATCAAAACCGTGTCTTTTCGCGATTTGTGTGATTTCTCTTTGAAGTCAGGACAGTGATAACACGATCAATTTGCTTTAGCCTAAGTTTTTTTTACTTCTAAAACTAGCATTTGCTTGATCGCAATAGTAATAAAATGTTGGTCGTGTGATGCCGGCAGAGTAGAATAGCATCACCCCATATCCTCCAATGGGTGTCGTAGAAGGCGACTAATGAATCAGCAAAGGGGTATTGATCACCTTATACTCCGTCCACCAATCCGCATTGGGCAAGCGTGGTGGACTATTGCCTAGACCTCCTTCGATGACAAGGAGAGGCCTTGTGTCCCAGCAGTGGGTCGAATAAAGGCTGTAATGATGATGATGTATAGTAATAAATATTGTAAGATTTTGAACGTAGTAAAAAGCACCCAACACACACCATGCGTATTGTCTTTTGGGATATACCTTTGGTTCTTTTATAAATTATCGTAATTAAAATAAAATAGAAAATGGCAACATTCTTAAATCATGAATCTATTTTGAATGTTCCTTCTTATTCATGTTGACCGTTGGCT